>OY759236.1:18127095-19593345 GCA_963662185.1 Eilema griseolum
TCTATCAGCTACTTAGAAACACCTGCTCTTCGAGGAATAAAATTAGTTTTATTTTTATGCCGCGAAGAGCAATGATCTAAAATACGAATCATTGCTCTTCGAGGAATGGTATCGTTGCTATTCGAATCATTGCTATTCAAATAATTGCTCTTCGAGGAATGCATCCAACGAGGACCCTGATAACCACGCTAATAGTAATAATGTCCTAGATTAGAAAAGCTGATAGGCCGCAGCGTGGAAAGCCAACTAATAAACACTGCACAGAAAGTGATTGTTAACGTCTAATTTATAGTAAAAAGCTGTCTTGATACTTAGCTTCTTTTATTATTATTCATAGTCATGTTTCTGTCGTTGAATGAAAAATCTATGATACTTATTCAACTTGCGGGTACGTAATATTTCAACTAATTACGTACCTAACAAAAAACAAATGTTGAACAAGTCACGCCTATTTTTCTATTGAATTATATATTTTGAAGTTTTTGAAGCAAATCCGTTGATACATTTATTCATAAGGAATGATAGGATAATATAGAATACAAAATTCAGTACCGGAACAAGCTGGTCTTAGTCGGCACTCTCACTGGCCTTTCCAATGTGTCCAATCGAAAATCCAGGTACCTTTTTCTCATACGGACTCTCCCGGTCCGCCGAGTCTCTCCCAGGTTCTCCTTTTCAAGCAGAAAGCGGTCCTCCTTTTCTGCTGTCTCGCAGAAGCGAGACAGCAGCAACCGTCACTTAGCGCCATGGCCGCGACGGCAATAGGGTTCCCACTCCTAGTGCTGCAACAAGACTACGCCTCAGCAGCCCGGGAGGTAGGTACCTGTCACAATGTTTACATGGCAAGAACGGTAACTTGACAAACAAGCTCTACTACAATAGAAACTACACATGCTTTCTCTTTGATAGATCTATGTAATTATGTGATTTATTACACACATAGTTAAAGCGAGTGCAGTATTGGCGATAGGTACGGAGGTATATTTTATCATATCTGTGATGGCAGGTGTAATAAAGTAAAAAATGTAAATTAAAATTTTTATTCAATTCATTTATTTAACATAATTTTCTATGTAGTTAACATCGCTTCCTAGGTGCTAGTGGAGAAGGAACGGCATAACAAACTCCACTGTGGCATATTCTAGATATCGATGTATCACTAAAGGTAGGATTCCGAGGCCTATTGCAGAAAGAAACAGCACTAACAACAGACACAAAACGTACCATGAAATTATATGATAATTTTCTATATTGTTTTAATTCATTGCGTTTGTCCGTATCCAAGTTGGCACGTCATGTTCTTTGATTTAAAACATAATTTTTGTCGAGAACTTTTTTTGATAGGAGGGAAAATGGGGGACAAGAAGAGGGGAAGTTTGCTGTCGCGTTATATATGAACGGATCTTCATGACTTTTGGTTGAAACATCAAGGACATGACTCCTCACAAATTGCTGTAAAAAAAAATAGTAAAAATGTAGCCAAAATCTAGCATTTTGGCGACCACTATCGTCAGTTAGCGACCACCAGTGCGTCAGTAAGTGACCACCATTTTTAGCAATCAAAATACAGTGCAAAATATTTATAATTAAATTTAAGGTACCGAGAACTGTTATGCGTGGTTTGGAACCTCCATGCGGTGCACTCTCCTTTCTCTCCCCAGGGAAACGCTACTGTCTATGGCAAACACCGACCATAGTGAGAGCGGCCGTGTAGAAGTCTACTCTGAGGCTTTCCTCGTGTCTGTCTGGCTAGACGAGGGTACCTACAGTGGAGAGCAGTCAAAGGGCGGACTGGACGCTTAGTGCCAGCATGAAGGTTACTGGTGTCAACACCTGTCACCCATTCACCGTCGCAGTGGCGTGACGTCTACCCCCGCCCCATTTTCCGGAGTTTGATGGGAATACTGTGTTTTCCACTCCCGCGGACGGTATGGTCCTCAATGGTCTGAGGGTGATATCCACATAAAAAAGAGACTGAGCATTAAACAAAGAAACCACTCAAATCGATTAAACAATTGCAATAATTTCTAATAGGTAAATTATTCTGAATTAGGTTCGTTTGGTCAAGCCTATTGAATTCGTCAAGTCTATTGAAATATTACTAACATTACTGAAAAGCAAATTTCTATTTATTCCTAAGGTCTACACTCCTTATTTGTCTAAAGCAGGCATGGCAGGATGAAGTCCCTTCAAATCTATAGACGGCTTAAGACCCGAAACAGCGTGAGGTTTTAGTCCATTCGAGTCTTATTTTTCTGAACTTTACACATTTTTGATGAGTAAAATTAGATACTTTTATCAAAGATGCAAGTGGTCGTAAACTGATGGCTTCTATCTTTATGGTTACGTGAGACAATATCCTAAATCATGCAGCTGTAAATGAAACATTAGAGACATAATAAACAAAACAAACACAGATAGAATCAGTCAAATCGCGATCATCCCGGTCGCGTTGCGTAACGAATTGCGTAAATATGAATTTGGTGCGCGACCATTACATTATATTGATATATAAGACTATAAAACGGTATAATAATAGGTAAGGGCAAAAGTATTTTCGTATTTTGAATGTATTATTAGTTGTAAAGCCTCATTGATTGTACTAAATATAAATGGATGGTTTTAATACCTACCAATAAATGTTGACATATACGTGTAGAAGATGAAACTAGTTCCCGCCATTTTTCATTCATTTTGTTATGGTTACAATATTCTACTAATATACTAAATATATTAATATACTAATAAACTAAAAGTTTGTGAAGATGCTTGGATGTTTGAAATCTCTTCAAATACCCTCTAACGGCTGAACGGAATTCGCTAAATGGCATAGACATTTATCCCGGGTTTAGGTGCCCGCAGTTTAGAGGAACGGGATCAAAATTTTATGCGGGCGAATCCACCAGCCAGCAGACAGACTGACAGACAGCCTGTCGCGGACAATATGTAGCTAATAGCCATTTGATATAGGTACATATATTTGGGACAGTCTGGTTTAAATTATGTTTCATATATTGCGTAATGTTTTCTGCAAACACCTACTTGATGAACCTAATTAATGAATTATTTTTTTATCGTTAATGTTATAACAAGTTGTAATATAAGTAGGTACTTAATAAGTTAGTGAATATGTTATTACATTATATAATTCAGATTAATTATGCCATTAAATAATTATGTCGGTTGTATAATAATTACTAATGATACGTATATTTGAAAATAATACCTAATTATGAGAGGATTTTTTCATGTTTTGTAATCAGATATTAGGTATAATATTATTTTTATATTATTTAATTTAATTGATGATGTGAAATGTGAAATCCTAAGAAGGAGCTTGACGCATTAACTAAAATGTACATTTCATTTCTATCTATTTAAAAATATTAATGACTAGCAATCTTCGGTATATATTATTGATATTAAAATCCTGAAGTTCGTAAAACTCATGGACAGGCCGAAGCTCAAATTGTTTGCTTGACCATTAGTTCAAAATATTTTAATTAAGTGCAAAATACATTACAAAAGTAAATTACAAATTTTACAGTTATGAGTATAATATTGAGAAAGCTTTCGTAGGACAAAAGAGGAACCATGTTAATTAAGCATAGACCAGCAGCAGTCCTGTATTGAACATTTTAGGGAACTAAAAATCTTAACAGTACCCTGTCCGTATATTTTGGTTTTATTGACTTTGTTTGCCAAGAACATTCATAATTTTGAAAGTGAAGGAGGTAGACGAGAACGTGAAAGTACGAGAAGGAAACATATGCCTTTAATGATTGCACCCACTCTTGTTGTAGTTAAACATAGCGTGTCTAATAGTGCAGTCAAACTATTTGTCTTCCTCTAGAAATAAGAAGCGCTGTACCTACTCGTATATAAAATCGAGTTCTGTGTTTACTACTCACTTGACGAATTTCTTAAAAAACAGGGGATGCATGTAATGACATTTTCTTTCACTATTTGTAATTTATGTTATGTTTTATAAATAATATTTGCAAAGTTGGCAACATGGACATCTATAATTATGATATTTCTCAAGTAATTTGTAATCTTGACAGCATTATTTTGAATTTTCTTTTTTGATAAGTACAACTTTTGACATGATCACTTTTGTTATTTTAATTGAATTTTTCTCACAATTTTTTTTTTCAATATAATTTTACTAATTATTCTTGACATTACAATTAATAATTTATTGCTGAATATTTAAACTTATTTTTATATATACGTGTTTTTATTTTTAGTTTCGTGATTTCAATACGATGTAATATTGTTTATGAAACATATAAAAAAAGTTTAATAAGTACAAAATCCTGATGTTCATGGTGGATTTCTCCGCGAGATTTTCGCTTAAAAATCGCGGTAGCCTAGTGGTATGGATAATGGACTGCTGATACGAGGTCTCGGGTTCGATCCCAGGTTTTACCATGGCGCACACCAATGACTTTTCGATGCTTTTCGAAGTTATATGTGTATTTATCGCAGGTTATACGTGTCCAGTAAATGGCAATAGGCTCGCCACCTATTACATTGGGACCTAAAAACATAAACTGGCGAAATGTGGGTGCTAGCACCTGTGCCTACCCCTTCGGGGATATAGGCGTGAGTTTATGAGTTTATGTTATATTTGATTCTTAAACCATCGGTATTTTTAACTTTGGAATTTTAATACGTAGCTTATTACGTAAGAAAAATATACTAAGTAACTAGTTACACCTACTTCGTTATTTGAGAACAACTTGTCGCATTCACATTAATAATGTTGACCTGTGAAAGTTACTTAGAAACAAACTTACTTACTTACTGATTCTTGTAAAATATTTACTATTTTTAAGGATTTTTTTAAATACTTGTACTCAATATTAGGACTTAGGTAGGTATATTATTTGGTTATTTTGTCTAGCCTAGTGGTATGGGTAATGGACTGCTGAGACGAGGTCTCGGGTTCGATCCCAGGTTTTACCATGGCACACACCAATGACTTATCGATGCTTTTCGAAGTTATGTGTGTATTTATCAAAGGTGTATTTATCAATAGCCTCGCCACCTATTACATTGGAACCTAAACATAAACTGGCCAAATGTGGGTGCTACAGCACCTCTGCCTACCCCTTCGGGGATATCGGTGTGAGTTTATGTTATGTTATGTTTATTTTGACTTTTTGTCCGAGATGAACGGAATACCTACTGTAAGGATGTTGGTGCTTTTTTATTAAAATAGTTTTAAATTCAGATTAAAAATATACCGTACTTTTGATTGGAATAGGTTTTATAGAACGGGACACAACTATGACTAAAAGACGCGATAACCGATATCCACGCGAGCAGAGTCACGGGCACCAGCTAGTATATAAATGTGAATTACATTAGGCATCTGCAAACTGTTAACATTTGCGAGAACGAAACGTACTATCTGTTATTTGTTCCTGGCATATAACATTTAAACACAGCGAGGCTGTTGGTTGTCACAGACATCATTTCCTGTGTGTACAAACGGGTAATACACAGAAACCTTCTGTCTGTTAGTTCTTTTTATTTTACTTAAAGTTACTATAAATAAAAACCTCTTGAAAGAAAATAGACCCAATGTGAATTTGGTTTGATACAGTCAATCGTTATTGAGTGATAAATACGTATGTCCACATTTCCGCACAGAATGGGTTCTACCTGCGTGATACCCACGGAGTCAATCACCTTCATCATCATCATTATGTAGCCGTATTATCCTGATTACATCCGAGGCCAAGCAGTGCCGATGATAGGGGAGGGGGTAGTGGGGCGGCTGTCCAGGTTCGATTTTTTTTAATATCGTGTACAAAAAAACATGTTATATGCAAATCTCCAGCAAAAGCTCACTGTTAGTTCTAATTCGGAAATTGATGGAGATGCACTATTTGACGACCAATTTTATCCAACAGCGCAATAAATAGATAAATTATAGACGCCTTAAATGGGCGCCACAATATTTTTGCCCGAAGTGATCCTAACGCCGGCACTGAGGCCAAGGTAAACTCGGAGCTTAGGGTCCGCATGGTCCGCACGCATGCCACCCTCCACTACGTCAAGCCTGGTCTTTTAATGCCTACTCTTCTAACCGGAACCAGACGGAGGGTCCCCGTCTGGTTACGGAGTCAATATTAATGTTAAATAGGGTCACCTGCTTGAAACCCCTGAGCTGGGGGAAATTACCATGCTGCTAAGATTTTACTATTTATTTGATGCTGGCATCTTAAAATTTTGATCCCGTTCTGGGAAAACGGGATCAAAAATTTAATGGGAACCAGTTTCCGGGATGAAAAGTATGGATCTGGCTGAAATTAGGAACAGGTATAGATTATAGTCTAGATAGAATAACACATGGCACTTTTCATTACTAAAATAGGTGTCTATAAGTTGCTGAAGTGGGACCAGAAGTCCACGTGAGTGGCACCACGGGCATCAGCTAGTAAATACTATTATAAAATTGTGAATAAGTTGTGTCTATATATTGGTGATAAATATCATATAGATTTATTTATTCACAGTATTAGACCACAGATGTCATATTTATTTTAAATATTAAATTTCGACTTCTCAGGTATGAGCGAGAAAACCTCTCCTACAACAATTTAAGAGGTGGTGGCGTGCTTCCATCTCGAACACGTTTATATATCGCATTATCTCGTACATGTCAAGAGCACCCAAAACCGGCGAGCATGTGAGTATGAAAACAATTATGCAAGTAGAAGAAGCGAAAGAGGTATGCCAGGATCGCGGCAAGTGGAAAATTGTAGTCTCTGCCTATCCTACTGGGAAAAAGGCGTGACTGTATGTATGTATTTATCTCCAAAAAGTATTCTTTTTTTTATCTAGGACACACCAACTTGACTTCACCTCGCCTGATGGTAAGCTAAAGGCAAAGTCTAAGGAAAGAGGGTCACCATTACAGACACTAAGTAATGTTACAATACTCAGCTTGGTGGCCTCATCAGATGTTTTTTCACGCCCCGGTTTAAGGACCCGGGACTGTAGGAAGAAGGAAACACGCGTGGTGGTAATGAATTCCAGGTCTTGGTGGTGCGGCAAAGAAAAGAGTATCCGAACCGCTTGGTACTTGCTCGTATATTTTGCACAGTGTGAGGGTGACATCTAAACCCTGCACGTGTTGTCCTGTGTAGGAAAGGAGAGGATGGGATTAGTTAGAAGAGTTCATCAGGACACACACCATGGTAGAGACGTTAAAATACAGCCAAGGAATCAACATCTCTACGCGTCTGCAAATTCTATGTAAAAATAATTCTCGGCAATGAGTTTGCTGTCGGATACATATGTTGGACACAAGTGGTATTGTTAGGATGTATAAGACCCCACAAAGACCTTTGGGTGGTTTAGAAGAGCAGGTTACTTAACTACTGTACAGGGGTCATGTTCGGTATAAAATGTAGACAACTTGATGGGAATAGAGTAGTTATAGGTATCAATTCTGCTCGCATCATGTCATGACATTTTTAATTTTATAAATACATTACATAATATTTGTGAACAGTTTAAAAAAATTGTTACCTACGTAAACCGCGTGAGGCATTATTATATTATACATTATTTCTTGTGATGAAAATATATTTTAATTACAGTAGGTACATACAATTAAATTAAAAAATTATTCAAACAAGGTATTATAAAAACTAACAATAGTGTACTTAAATACAGTAGACAACAAAATATTCATTAATATTTTAATTAGTTACAATAAAAATATTAATGAATATTTTTATGACGTAAATACAATTTTAATCACCTAACTAAACCAGTACCTATTATTAAAATTATAGTAGAAATTACAATAAACAACTTAATAGTAATATAACTTAAAATGCGACATTGGTCGTTGCCAACCTACATAGGACTCACGTTGTAAGCTTTTCGTGTCAGTGGTCAAATGTCAGCATAAAAATAAATAAAATTGTAGGAAAAAGTTTTTCACAACAGAAAAAAACTCGATGTCGTTCTACCTAGGTAGGGTCAGTTCACCGGTTAGCGACCACTTAACGAGTTACTCACTTTAGACGTGTAAAAATTAGGCTATTTATTTCCAAAATAGTTGATGACAGTTTAAATTGGTCGTAAGTTTAGTCTAGTTGTAAAAAAAACAATATACCAATGGACTTCCGTCCATAAGTTATGATATATGATTGAATTTCTAGACAAAACTTCATTGGAATATAAACATTAACAGCACAGAAACTGCTTAATTACATGCATATGAGGGTTCTGATTCCAAAATCCAACGCGCTTTAATTCTAATTAAAACACGTGACCAGTGATCTTAAATATTTCTTACTAATAAGATGTAAAATATGCTATTATAATATACAGAAAAAATTATGCAATTACTTATAAATTTAACTATACATTATATACAAAAATATATGAGAGAAAAAGTGCAAAAGTAGTCAAAACTCTAGTAAGCGACCACTTTCGTCAGTTTGCGACTACCAGTGCGTCAGTTAGCGACCAACATTTTTAGTAAATCGAAAAAGATAATAAAATATATGTAATTGATAATACAAATTTATAGAAAATAAAATAAGGGAAGGTGATATCAGTGGAGCGGCGAGGTTACTTTTTAGCAGTGATGTGGTGGCACCTTACTCTCCAGACACGCTCGCGGGTCTGCAGAGTAAGCATCCACTGGCATCAATTGATCTCTCTTTCCCAGAACCACCAAAAGCTGACACAGAATATCTCAGTATTTCTGCCAAGGACGTTTTCACAGCCGTTTGCTCCTTCCGGAGTGGATCTGCTGGCGGTCTCGACGGCCTGACCCCCCAGCATCTTAAAGATTTAATGTGCCCGAGCACTGGGGAGGCTGGTGATGCCCGTTAACGGCCTTAGTGAACCTAATGCTCTCCGGCAATGTGAACGAAAATATTATTAATATTTTATACGGGGCCAACCTATGTGCTCTGCGCAAGAAGGATGGTGGCATTCGTCTCATTGTCGTAGGAAGCACCTTACGACGTTTGGCAGCCAAAATATGCTGCAAGTACTATAGTACCGAACTTGCAACAAAATTCCAGCCCCTTCAACTCGGTTTCGGTTCGAAAGGGGGCTGTGAGGCTGCCATACACGCTCTTTCGACGTACCTTGGTAGCGGTGAAAGTGAGGTCATTTTGAAGGTTGACCTGAGGAATGCCTTCAATTTAGTGAATAGGGATACCTTGCTGAGCCAAGCAAAATTAGAAACCCCTCATATATTCCTCTGGCAATATTCCTTTAATTTTCCATATTCCTTTGGCAATGTTATAAACATCCGACGAAATTAGTTTACAAGGATCATCTTTTGGAATCAGCAGTTGGTTGTCAGCAAGGTGACCCTTTGGGACCAGTGATCTTTAGTCTAGCAATACATCCCATCATACAGCAGATAAATTCAAAATTCAACATGTGGTACCTAGACGACGGAACCCTAGGAGGTGATGTGCAAACAGTCCTCTTTTCTGGGACTTTGCCTTCAGCTTACCATCAGGCAAGGCGAAGTCCAATTGACGTGTCCTATATAAAAAAAAAAAAAAAAAAAACAGTTTTACAAGATTTAGAACTTATAAAAAATAAATTTCAATACATCGGCTTACAACTTAACTCGGACAAAAGTGAAATCTTTATCAGCGACACGACAGACAGACCCTCGACTATAGGAAAATTTAACCTCGTAGCTCCAAATATCAAAATTTTGGAGAAAGCTTCACTGCGCCTCCTAGGGTCCCCAGTTTTGGAAGATGGATTTCATACATTTATCGAGGAAAAAATTCAAAAGTTTGAATACATCACAGATCATTTGCAAAAAATGTGTTTATTCCGCCTTTACTATACTTCGGTTTTGCCTTTTTGTCCCTAAATTTACTCATGCACTTCGGGCATCCCACTTTTGGCAACATTTATTTTGTCACTTTTGACAAAAATTGACAACATTTTGCAAAACACACTCAGCACAATTTTAAATGTGGCCTTGAATGACCAAACCTGGCTCCAAGCGTCCTTACCAGTTCGCTTGGGTGGTCTCGGCGTTCGCAAAATTTCAGACGTTAGCCCTCCAGCATTTCTGTCGTCGGTGCACAGCACTGAGGAGTTAACCAGGAAAATTCTCATAAACACACAGGTTAACTCTGAGGTGTCATGTAAGTCCGATGCTATTAATGCTTGGAAGGCTGCTTGTCCCAACACTGAGATGCCTGGTAACCCTTTCTCCCAGAGACAATGGGATGCGCCGCTCTGCAGGCTGGTAAGAGATAGCTTAATATACACATCTTCCCATGTTACAGAGCGTGCGCGCCTTCTGGCTGTGGGGGAATGGGAGTCAGGCCTCTGGATTCAGGCACTTCCATCGCTTAATTGATTAAAAAATATTTTTATATTTCTTAAACAAGAACAAAAATATGCATTGCATGCAATTACACTAGATAGCCGGTGTAATGTTTTTTCTTTCAATGTATTATTATTTATGAACAAATAACCGAGTATTTATTTGGAATTCGAGGTTAAGGCGGGTAGCTCTAGAGGGCTACTTGGAGGCTCTCCACGTGTCCATCTAAAGCTTTCTGGTCGGCGGGCTGGTCCTCCGGGTGCAGGCCAAGTGGTGACCGGTACAGACTTTTGTCATCCCAGCAGAAAGCAGACCTGAGCAGCGCCTATCCCTCCCCCTTCATGGGAAGGTTGGGGTTCTCTCAAAACCATAGATAGCCCAGGATCAGCCGGGGTGCAAGGGAAATTCATCCGAAATTATAGTGATCGCAAACTAACGTCGTAATTTTACTTATATTGGTTTGCGATCACCTTATTTGACACACTTTTGGTGAGTAAAGAGTAAAGACAATTTATCATAGAAACATGGTCGTAAACTAACGGCTTGTATCTTTTCGGTTACACGAGACAAATTCCTAAATCTCGTAGCCCGAAACTATAATAATAAGTCATAATGAACAAAACAAAAACAGACTGAATCAGTCATAACGCGGCTTCTGACCGGTCGGTCTTCTTATCTATCTTATCTTTAATTGAAGCTACCGAGTTTTTCAAGTGGACGCTAACTGAAGGTGGTGGCGAACCGGCGTACAAGACCCTACTTGAAAAAAGTGCGTTGGCGAAAAACAGAAAACTTTTTCTTAGAAATAAAAACTATTTTGCACCCATTTTAACTTACAATTATTTTCCAAAATGCTTCGTCTATTATATGAAACCGTTATTTTAATTACAGTATACCTATAAATTATATTATTTATAACGTGTAAACAGCGCCGCGGGCCGCCTGAAATTATTCACACCACAGTGCGGATAAGTAGATCTATTTATTTTGTAATTATTTTGTGTTCATGCGGTATCAGTAAAAATAATTAAATAACTATTATTTACATCGAATAATCATCGTATTGTTGGTTTCCCTATATACTTGCCAATGAATTGAATAAAGTTATAGCGACTGTGGATCTACCCTAAGCTGCGCGACCAATCAACTAATTTATAGATTAAATTACACATAATGGCCGCACTGACTTGGCCGCACTACATCTTTGGGAGATCAGTATTTTCATTGGTGTTTTAGTCTTTATCGACTATCAAAAAATCAGATCTTAATTCTTTGCATTTCAATCAACTAGCCCATCGCAGTCCACTGCTAGACATAGGCCTCTCCCAATGTTTCCACGCTGGCCAAACGGGTTGGTATAGTATAGGGTTTTATTTCGAGTATTGCTTCTAACGCAGTGATATCGCTTGCGTATTTTTTCGTTAATCGCCTCTTACGACATCCGTTGGATGGAATGGGGTGGTGATACTTGTATTCTTTCTCCGTTACTACACGGATAGTATATAATATGTATATGTATTCACAAAAAGTGAAATAACTATGCACTTTAAGCATAATATATATGCACGTAAAGTTTGAATCTTCAGTTTTTCATACATTTTCTGGGCTGGTCCTCCCGATGCGGTCCAAGTGGTAACCGGTACAGTTATAAATATTTCGGGTAATAAAATAGGTTGAAGAAATATTAAAGATGCTATCTATTCCTATTGACTTATATAAAATTGGAAAAGTAAAAAAAGGTTTAAGCCCACAACCATTCTCTAAGCAATTGATAGGATAAAATAGTACTCAAATCATTATTGAGTAGCTGTGCCCGCGACTTGGCCATTTCACTTAATTATTTTACGCGGAACTCTAACACATTAAAAATTAAAATGGGGTCATGATATGTCATTTTGAAATCTTCGTGATAAGCCCTCTAATTTGATGCCATATCGCAATATATATAAATTATTTTTCTTTTCTTTTCCCTTTAAACTATAGCGTATTACGGCGGCCATGTTACTTTTTTTAGCGTCTCCTATCTAAGAACACTTGGGTTACCGAGACAAATCTAACCATATTTTAACTGAAGAAATCTTTCTCGTAGTAATTATATAATAATGAAGTTATAACAGTAATTTATGAATCTGTTGATAATGAGTGTTCTTAATCCAAATAATCTGCAGTTTCATACACTATTTTATTTAATTTCATGAAATAGTTATAAAACATAATTTGCGTAAAACTACAAAGTTATTTTTAGTTCCAAAAACCATTTGCTGTAAATGCATTGATACCTCCTTGAACCCGGTTGAAGTAGTATCGAAAAAAAAGTTACATTATGTAATTTTAAATTCAAATATATTTTTTTGTGTTTACATTTCATTTTTTTAATATTTTTTTTTTCACAAGTATGTTGAATAACGTGGTATGATATACGTGTGTATTGATGATAACCGTCCTCGGCTCTCTTAATCAATGGTGCCTCAACGGTAATCACCAACATTACACACTTGTACCATAATATACTATTTTATAAATTTACATGTATATACACATATAATATATATTTTTTCTTAAATTATAATATAAAAACTCAGTCAAAGTTTTTTTTACTGTCTAAGGTTGTCTTGAAATATCTTTAAAGTTGTTTCCTTACGTAATTGAAGTAAATTAAATAAGTCTGAGATAAGATAATTTTATTTGCTTACTTCATGTTAAGTAAACAATTTTCTTATCTTAGGTTTGCTCACATAAATACACAAGGTGTAAAAATGAACATCAAGATCAGCCATGTTTTGCTTTTAGAGCGTGCTATTGTTATGGTTATAAGATGTATATCTCAAATATGAATATCAAATTATACCACTTAAAATAATCTCAATACTTTTTAAAACCGAATCAAGGTGATCTTAACTGGACTCAAGTTCGTGAGACTGTTCTAGTACACTCATATCTATATTAATTTTATGCATGCGAAAGGTCCAAGTGGTGTAGCGAGACAGTGTACTTGGTCGATCCTCGGTACGTGTGAACCACAGATAATATAATATAATTCGTGTGAACATGGCGCCGCGCCGCATAGTAGGTATACTTCGCACGTATACTCTGGCAAAAGCACTATCTCGCCACTCCACTTGGTGCGTGTGATCAAGGCATTACTCTGTCTGTCTACCTGCCACCTACTACTAACTCAGGTCTATAATATCTTGAAACTGAGCAAAAATTAAACTTCTAAATCAACGCTGTCAAAATATATTGCGGTTTACGTTCATCCTTAAATCAATTTTGTATGGAACCCTCAGAGTCCGACCCAGACTCGACTAGCTTTTTTTAGGTTTGGTAGGTTATATATTCGGATCATTGACTTTTATAGTTTAGTATTTGTATAATACAATATAAGGTTGCCCGGAAGAAATTGTGTAAAGCGATAAGGCCGCCCTTTGTACTGCTCTTGTCTTCTCAATTTCTGTAATATGAATATTGTAATTGGCGTACAATAAAGAATATAATAAATAAATAAAATAAATAATACTGTTTTTGTATTCGATATGTAAGTATAGCTTAACCAGCTTGTGGTAAGGAAGCAACTTGTGTTAAGGATGCGGACAAACATTTTAGGTACATTTTCGTGAATAATACATAAATAATGTACATAAAACACCCTGAGCAAAATAAGTATGCACTGAGCGGTAATCAAACCAGTTAACTCCAACTTAAATAACAGGCCAGGGTAGCTCACTGGAGAATTTGTGCTGTCAGTGGAATGACTATAGGCTTGTCCTGTTTTGTCCTCTACACTGACGGCACAGAAACTCTGTGCTTACAGGGTCGGCAGCGCGAGTGTGGCTTTTCTGGTGTTACACACGTCTATAGGCCACGGTAACTACTTTCCATCAGGTGGGCCGTGCGCTTGTTTGCCACCTAAGTGGTACAAAAAAACAGGTTTACGCTCTACCGCTACGCCACAGAGATCGTTGTTTTGAATAGTACTTTGTACCTATATCATAATTATGCCAAGATTTATTCCCGTCATCTAGATACATGTTTTATTAATGAATTCACATACCTAATTGTAGCTTGGACGGTTGTCACATAACAAGTCTATCGGTATAGGTATCATTATCTTCAAAGATTGTACCTACATCACATAATCAGGAAGGAAACATAAGTATTTTTATACGCTGAAGCTGGTAGTAAGCTGAAGGGAAAGTCTCATGAATTACAGTCACAAACAATGTTACAATGGTGGCGCCTGTCACCCTGACAGAAGCAGGCCGCGGCAGCGGCGCGCCTGGCGCGCCTCTTCGTTCTCCGGGAACGAGTTGGGGACTCTGAAGTCCCCACACACCCGAGGAGAGATCGTGAGAAATGGCCCTGGGTCGGCCGGGGTGCGAGGGATATGCCTGTCAACCTCACCTTCGGTGAACAAAACGACCCACAGGCGGCGTGCGTTTTAGTCGGTTCAAGTCCGACATAACCTCTCCCACCGGCTCCGGTGGTGAGGTATCCGTGGGGATTTTGCGCAAGTAAAAAAAAAAAAAAGTTACACTGGTGGCTCTCAGCTTGACGGACTCATTTATTTATTTTATTTAATATATACTTTATTGTACACCATTAATAAATATCATTACAAAGTCTATAACAAAGTCTAAAACAAGGAATCAGTACAATGGGCGGCCTTATCGCTTTAAGCGATTTCTGCCAGGCAATCTTGGGATGGTGAATTAAAGTTGTAGGAATGAGTGGTAGTTGTTTGACGTACTTTTACAATACAAATATTATAAGTAAGTACATAGCTATATTATATCTAATACATGCATAAATATAACTGTATATGTATATAAATACATATAATAAAGTAATCTTATCTAATACATACAAATAATAAATATAATACATTTACAATATATATCGCACAACAACTTGATATAGGCATGGTATATAAAAGCATTTTTACCGTGGCAAATAGTGCTTCCTCACCGTAGTTTGGAATTTATTTAAATTCCGAGCTTTTCTTATGTCTACTGGTAGCTTATCCCATAGATGGATTGCCGTAACTGTGAAGGATTTGACATAAAATGTAGTTTTATGTGACGGCATCCTTAACCTTAAGTTTTCTGATGACCTTAGATGTCTCGAATGAGTATCATATAGGAACTCAAACTCATGGGATTGCTACAGTCCCAGATCCAATAAGTGGGGTGTAAAGCCCCATTAATGGGCCTGGGACTGTTGCGATGTAGAAAAATAGTAGGGTAAGGTAAGGTATGTTGGTGATAAAAATAAAAAATAACGAATTTTATAGGATTGGCCAACTAATTAAAAAGTATTTTTTTGTTTTTCTGTATTATTTATATGTTAAGTAAATATTGAGAATAATTTACTTAACAAGAATCTAATCGTTTTGAGAATAAATGTTCATCACATACAGAAGAAATCGAAGGTAAGTTGGTGACACAGGTTGGTAGATTGGTGATACTAGGTAGGAAATTTGGTGATAGAATTAAAATTTACTTTTTATTCGAATTATTACATGCAACGATCACATCTATAATATAACTGTGTCTCGGGAGCAGTGTCTTCGATAGACGCGCAAATTTCGTGGTATGGCGTTAAACAATACGAACATTGAATCCATTTGGCTCCATTTTTTTTCTTGACGTCAGCTGAGTACAGGATTTCACAGAGTCCGCACTCCCAATCATCGTCTATCTCCTCAATTTTTACTTTTTTTGCTCTGTGAGCCGATTTGCCCAAAGTTGAGGCTTCAGGCTGAAGGTTCTCTTGTAATAATATAATTCTATCTTTTGCAGCGACAGGTGTTAAGCATTTCGCACTAGAATCTCTTTTTTTTGTTTTGTCTGTGTGTTTTGTAACTTTAGGTGTCTTTAAAATGTCTTCCACCGTGAACATAGGACTTGCAGATGCAGGAACTGAAGCAGGAGCTGATGCAGGAGTTGCAGCTGGAGCTGCAGCAAGAGCTGTGTCCGTTAAAGCGGAAGGTCGTAATGCTTCTTTTGTAATGACGTTTTCATTGAAAGGGCATATGCCTGTTTTTTTATAAGCATTCTCTATATTCCTTTTAGTGAAGGCGCTTATGAATGCTGGGTTCATAATGGAGTGGAAGTTACTGCGATTTGGAGCATCAGTTGGGTTATTACTCATGTATCTATTCATGCTGTCGCGCCAGTAACTTTTAAGTGGCTTAAATAAACCTACGTCAAGAGGCTGCAATAGATGTGTGCAATGAGCTGGGAAAGTGAACAGATAAATTTGGTTTTCTTTCGCAATTTTGAGAACTTCTGGTCCAATATGTGCTGAATGTGAGTCCATCAACAGGACTACAGGTCGTTCAGGTGGTATGGCAGTTATAAAAAAAATTAACCATTCTAAAAACAATTCTGAATTGATCCATCCTTTGGGAGATAGTTTTATTAATGCGTTGGGAAGAGCATCATTTTTAAGTGTATCGTTCCACCTAACACCTTTGAATATTATCATGGGAGGAATCCATGTCCCATCTGCGCAAATGCATGCTAACATTGTTTGAGTTTGACCTCGTTCAGCATAGGATCTTTTATATACGTACTTTTTACCAATACCGGTAACAACTTTAGATGGTTTCACCACATACGATAATCCAGTCTCGTCACAGTTCCAAATTAGATGAGGTTTGTCTTTGATAGCGAGTTTCGTAAGAACATCATCTAGTTTCGAAAAGAAATCTTTAACTATTACCTCATTAGCCATAGAAGCCCTATAGGCTGAAAGATTTTCAGGCACACGCAAGCATAAGTTGTATCTACTTTTAAAGCTATTCCACCACCATTTACTTGCAATGCGGTCAGCTGATGGCAAGAAGTTTTTTCGACCAGCTGCTTCAGCAAGATCATAAGCATATTTTCTAATTTGATAGACGGTAAGTCCAAAACCCAATTCTTGCATTTCTATAATAAAATTATAAAGCCTTAACTCTAAATCACAAGGCAGTGCATAAGGCCTCCCCATTTTCCTAACCGAATTCTCTTCATTCTCTAAGTAACGCTTCAAAGTGCTCCATGGAACATCTGCTTCCTTAGCAGCTTTATATATGGTTCTACCTTCATTTCTTACCAAACAGACGGCTTTTTGAAGTTGCTGCTGGGTATATTTTCTGTATTTAACCTCTTTGTCCATTGTTAATCTAGAAGTAGAAAAAATAGGTAATTTGGTGATAAAAAAAAACACCTTAAATTCAAAATAAAAAACACATTAATGAATACCTTAAAATAATACCTATCGAACTCCATAAAAGACTTCTCTAGATCATGTTTAATACAAGTGTAAAATAGATCTAAAGTTAACCTCTTAAAAACGTCTTCAAAATTATGGCAAAAATCTTAAGAAACAACGGTCACAATTTAAGAAATAAAAACTTACTTTGATTGAGTCACCACTTCACTATAGCTTTTTTTTAGTAATCAATAGTTTATTGAACGGTTTTTATGACTTTTAACACTAAAACACCAATTTTAATTAATTTATTTATATGAAATACGTAAATGCAGTCTACATTAACAAAAAAGTGACGTTATTGATGCACAGCTCTCAAAAAAGTTTTACTGTCAAACACTGGAACGCGGTAGCGGAGCGCGTAATATATATCTATCTTCCTCACACTCGTAACAACGCGCTAGCGCTGTCTCTTGAATGTAATTGCATTAGGAAACTGTGTGACAGTCTGTTTAAAAAATATCACCAAATTACCTATATCACCAATATACCTGCCCTTACTATATAATTTGTTGCATGATTTCTCTACTGCTGTATGCAAGACTCTAAATGCTACTGTAACGCTTTGGTGAGAAACAGTGATAAAGCTATCAGAGAAATTTACTTAAACTTATCAATATCCTCACCTGAAACTCATTACGGTTATGTTTTAGGGTTCTGTACTGTTAACTCCTAAGCCTTTCTGCCAACTCAACCCATCTTTACGCCTTAGTCAGCGTCTACCATGTACCGGCGAAATCACCCCACACCTGTAAGTTAGACCTCTCGTAACATCCAGAGCAATCCGTCGTGCTGCCAGTTCCGTTTTATTTTGTACTAAATGCGTTAATTAAAATTTATTCAAGGTTACTCATATCACATTTTTTTAAACCCAAATTCGGTGGGCCCGCGTAATAGTACGTCAAGAGAAAATAAAACGGAACCCTTATAGGATCACTTTGTTGTCTGTCTGTCTAGACATTTTTCTTAGGAATATGTGGAGGTGTCAAGGTGAAATTCATAGCACATATTCAGGTCTATAACGTCTTGAAACTGTGCTAAAATGAAATTTCTAAGTTAACGCAATCAAAATGTATTTCCGTTTATGTTATTCAAGTTGCGGAACCCTCAGTGCGCGAGATTCGTACCTGACCGGTTTTTATAAAAACTCTACCATTGTTAAATCAATTTCCTGATAGTTGATAAACAAGGGTATCTTCCAAATCTGTAGGAGCTGAGAGAGAGAGGGAGAGTTCTTTATATATTGCATTATTTGGATTGACAACGCGTGACTCTTAATGTAGGTATATCTGTGTTCTTAGATGGTAAAGTAATTGCTACAATATGTTATATATTGTGTATATCTAAGTATATTGTGTTATTTGCTAGGACAGCGTTTTTCCTTATATATTGTATTATATTTATAAATAAATGACATCTTAGAATTTTTTTATTGAGCTAATAAAAAGTACCAAGAACTCGCCACCATTAGGTTTTTAGTTAAGGTTATTTGCAAATGTACTATGTAAAAGTTCGTCTATACATAAGTAATGTAAAAAGGGGTCCACCACTGGCGTCGGGTACATGCACCTAGCTACCAGTTGTTCGGGCTCCAGAGACTCCTCACAATACGTGTCGTGTGCCTTCTGCATCAAACTCTAAACCCAGTTGCCTAATGTGAGCCTCACAAGGTGGTGGTCAAGTTCTTAGCAATCAGCACCCAGATTGACCCTGGGCCATCAACTGTTTTCAGAAGGCCTCATACTACCTACTCCGGGGGAGCGTATATATTATTTATAGAGCGTATTAGATAGGTAGCGTCATTGCGCCTGCTTAAGCTGGGGTGATACCTGCCAACTCCAGGCCTGCACCGGAAGAGCCAACCCACCCATTGCCTACTCACCACTGTGCCTTCTGCTAAGGAGGCTCTACGTGGATGTAGAGAGCATTTTAGCAGCCCTCTGCAAGGCCATTCGGATGCTCTTATTGTGCATGGTTTTGTATGAATGATTTTTTTTTAACAGTCCATCGGTAAGGTGTCATAATCGGGATGAAGCCAAGGCGCGCAGCTACTCAAGTATAATATCATTGGAGATGTCATGGAACATTATAGAAAACATCTAAACTGCCTACGTAACTTTAAAGATCAAATTAGATAAATCTGTTTTTTATATAATAAGTTCACGTGTACTTAAAGAATTATAAACACCATAATATAATTAAAAACCACTATATAACCACGTGTTACTTGTTGAAACCATGGACGTGACCTCGGCTTGACTTCTTCTTATTAAACAATTATATACTTCCTTACAAGTTACACTACTTACAAATTATGAGAAGAATTAAAAGATACTCTGAATGACTTTAACTTAATGACAGTGATGTTGTGAATTTGAATTGATTAACTAATTATTATACCTAAAAATACGTTTGACCCAAAAATAAACACAGACGTTCAAAATTCGTGGTAATTCAAACAGATTTGGTTAATTCATTTGTCACTTCAGATTTCCGTTTTTTTGGGGTGGCTTATTTTTAACCGAGTGCTAGATAGAAGAATTATTGGAGGAAGGACATGACGGTATCTCCCGTCCAAAATTGAGCAGTCCGTCTGGGTAAGTACCTCCGCCCTACAGAATACCCCGGTTATAATAACCTTGTGTTGTGTTCCCGGCGGTGAGTAGGGTAGCCAGAGCTCACTGGAGAGGTTCTGTGCTGTCAGTAGGAAGACCAAAGGCTTAAATTGACCCCACTGACTGGTGGGGGCGTGAAATGTTGGCGCGGTGGTCAGGGAGACCCGGTGAAACGGTTATCCGCTGGCGGGCGGCCAGCGGGCAGGCTGTACGGTTCCCGAACCTGGGGATTACTTAATCTCCGCCCCAGGAGGCTGAACCAGCAGCCTGTGTAAAGTTCCCGGTGCTGTAGCCGTGCCGGAGGAGGAGACCGGAGTGGACTTGGCTTCAGTATCTGGGAGGGGACCGTGGGCCCTTCCGCCCATCGCGCCAGCCAGTCACACAACCCCAACTTGTCTGTGGGGGTAGGACGCCTTGCTTTGTCTTCTACACTGGAGGCACAGAATCTCTTTTTACCTTCTTCCCCCCCCCTCCCCCCATCTCAAACATGAAAACTAAAAAAAGCAAGAGAAACGTTACTACAGCGGCACCATCATCCGCAGTGAATGTGGATTTCTGCAACATCAGGGGCCTACACTCCAACCTTAACGCGGTCCATCTCCACTTAGAGACCGCGCAGCCTACCTTGCTTTTTCTGACGGAGACGCAGATATCATGCCCAGCCGATACAGCCTACCTAATGTACCCCGGGTACAAACTCGAGCATAGCATTATGAGTCGCGCCGGGGTATGCTTGTACGTCCGGGATGATATTTGCTGCCGCCGTCTCCATGGTCTTGAGGATAGAGACCTGTCAACTTTATGGGTACGCATAGATCACGGTGGCCACACCCGTATCTATGCGTGCCTTCACAGGTCTCATAGCGGTGACCTGGGCACGGCTCAACTGTTTCAGCATCTGCAGCGGTCGGTGGACAGCGTAATTGAGCAGTACCCCACTGCAGAATTAGTATTCTTGGGGGACTTCAACGCCCACCACGTGGAGTGGCTGGGGTCTCCTAGGACTGATTTTGCGGGAAGGGCTGCTCACGACTTCGCTCTAACGTATGGGCTCTCTCAACTGGTGCATTCTATCACTGGAACACCAGAAATTGAGACCCACAGAAGCTCTATACTGGACCTTCTGCTGACTACGCGCCCGGATGAATACTCCATAAGGGTGGAAGCACCTCTCGGTAATTCGGACCACAGCCACGTCCGGGCGCAAGTGACACTCGCGCGGCCTGAACCACCGCGGCCACCTCAGTGGCGGCATGTGTGGCACTACAAGTCGGCAGACTGGGACGGACTGCGAGAATTCTTCGCGTCGTACCCGTGGAGGCAGCTTTGCTTCACTTCTGATGATCCAAGCTCCTGTGCAACAGCAGTCGCTGACGCGATTCTAGTGGGTATGGAATGTTACATCCCCAACCGCTGGGTCGCGACAGGAGCGAGCAAACGCCCGTGGTTTAATAGGCCTTGCAGGGAAGCTAGAGACCGCAAGCAATCTGCATACAAGGCTTGGACCACGGCTCTTGCCAATAAGGATCCGAACATCGCTGAAGTGAAGCGGAAGTTGAATGCTGCTTCAAGGTCCAGTAAAAAGGCGAAGTCTAGAGCAAAGTTTGAGTTCATCGGCAGAATTGGCGAGCGGCTTGCGCGCTACCCATCTGGCAGTCGTGCATGTTGGTCGCTCGCTAAAGCTGCTGAGGGAAACTTCTGCCAGTCTTGCCTTCCGCCGCTGCAAAAATCCGACGGTAGTCTGGCCCATGGCGCTAAGGAGAAAGGCCGATCTTTTGGCTAATCTCTTTGTGTCAAACTTAACTATGAACGACGGAAACGCCGAACCACCCATCATCCCCAGCTGTGGAGCTTCGATGACCGAAATTAAAATCACACAACGGGTGGTCCGGCGCGAGTTTAAGTCCCTAGATGTTCGGAAGTCGAGTGGGCCGGACGGTATACCGGCGATGGTGCCTAAGCACTGTGCCCCCGAGCTGTGCCCTGTACTTACACGCCTTTTCGCACTCTCATACTCCGCGAGGCAGGTCCCGGCCTCGTGGAAGACTGCATTCGTGCACCCTGTACCTAAGAAAGGTGACAGGACAGATCCGACCAATTACAGGCCTATCGCTATAACCTCCCTTCTCTCGAAGGTTATGGAGCGTGTTATTAATACACAGCTCCTGAGGTACCTTGAAGGAAACGATCTACTGAGCGACCGACAGTACGGTTTTCGCCACCGTCGCTCTACCGGTGACCTTCTTGTGTATCTCACAAACCGGTGGGCGCAAGCCATCGAGAGTCGCGGTGAGGCACTAGCGGTCAGCCTCGATATAGCGAAGGCCTTCGATCGGGTCTGGCACAAAGGTCTTCTTACGAAGTTGCCATATTATGGACTCCCCGAGGGATTGTGCGAATGGATCTCCAGCTTTTTGTCCAACAGAAGCATCCAAGCCGTCGTCGACGGCAGCTGCTCGGACCGCATGAACATAAACGCTGGTGTCCCACAAGGCTCCGTGTTGTCTCCGACGCTGTTTTTGCTGCATATCAATGACATACCTACTGTCTGATGGCTCCATTCATTGTTATGCGGACGACAGTACCGGGGACACGTGTTACACGGGCCGTGCAAATATCCCAAGTAGTCATATTCACTCATACAAGTATGCACTGAGCGGTAATCAAACCCGTTAACTCCAACTTAAATAACCGGCCAGGGGTAGCCAGAGCTCACTGGAGAATTTGTGCTGTCAGTGGGAAGACTAAAGGCTTGTCCTGCTTTGTCTTCTACTGACGGCACAGAAACTCTGTACTTACAGGGTTGGCAGCGCGACTGTGACTCCTCTGGTGTTACAGACGTCCATAGGTCACGGTAACCACTTTCCATAAGGGGGCCGTGTGCTTGTCTGCCAACTAAGTGGTATAAAAAAAAAAAAAAACCTCAGTCCGAGGTGGAGAAGAGTCGCGAACAACTTATGTCTGAAATCGAGACTACTCTCTCTGGAGTGTCCGATTTTCCGACTAAACCTAGTCCAACTCAACCCCACTAAGACACAAGTATGTGTATTCACCGCTAAGAAAACCCCATTCATTGTAGCGCCGCAATTCCTGGGCACACCGCTTACCATCTCCCCGAGTATCGGGATCCTTGGTGTCGATATCTCCAGTGACGTCCAATACCGAAGTCATTTGCAGGACAAGGTTAAGTTGGCATCAAGAAAGCTCGGAGTGCTCAGCAGGGCGAGGCAGTATTTCACTGCGGGGCAGCAACTCCTTCTTTATAAAGCACAGGTCCGGCACCACATGGAGTACTGCTGTCACCTTTTTGCTGGAGCACCTGCATACCAGTTTGACCCATTCGACTCATTGCAAAGACGGGCATTGAGGCTGGTTGACAATCCCATACTCACAGGTAGAGTGGAACCTCTTAGCCTTAGGAGGGATTTTGCCTCACTGTGTGTGTTCTACCGCCTATACAATTTATTTATTTATTTATTTATTTATTTATTTATTTATGAACAAGCAGCTACAAGCTGATGTGTTCACATCCAGTGATAAAATGTGTAGTCTCTCTATTGAAGCCTTAACTGTCCGTCACTCTTTTGAGCTCCGCGTTGTCCAGTCGTAGCCAGTCATCAAGTCTATTTTTGAATCCATTTATTGTGGTTGCAGCAATAACGTTATTTGGCAGTGAGTTCCAATTGTGGACAACTCTGTTACTAAAGAAGTGATGTGCGACCAGTGTGTCAGCGGGGGCCCGTGTCAGTCGAAGACTGTGTCCGCGAGACGGCCGTTGCCCATTCCTTCTGAGGAGGATGTTATGGATATTTGGGAGATTGTAGTGTGCGGTCAGAATCTTATACACTTCTATCAGATCGCCTCGGAGTCTTCTTTGCTCGAGAGTGGTCAGTCTCAGCGCACGCAGTCTCTCCTCATAGGGCATGCGACGTAGAACCTGTGGTATTTTTGTGGCCTTTCTCTGGACACTCTCCAACAGATTTATGTCCTTGTGAAGATATGGACTCCAGATCTGGAATCCATATTCCAAGAGTGGTCTAATATATGTTTTAAAAATTCTTCGGAAAAAGGCATGGTTTGAAAAGACTTCCGAACTACATATATAAATGAGTTTGCCCTCTTTACAACAGTGGAGATGTGTTCTGCCCACTTCAGATCAGGAGTCATACACACTCCCAGATCTTTTTGGAGGTTGACCGAAGTCAGGATGCTTCCTTCAAGATTATATATAACCCTTGGGTTGTTACCCCCCAAATGCAGGACATTGCATTTAGATGTATTTAATTTGACAACCCAATCTTTGGTCCAGTTCTGGATTCGATTCAAGTCATCCTGTAGCTGTCCATTGTGTATAAGTGGGTTGGCAAAGATCTTACCATCATCAGCAAGAAGAAGAAGGCAGACCGGCACTCAATCACCTCGATTAAGTCTGAGATGTATATTCCAAACAGGTGAGGCGCAAGCACCGAGCCCTGGGGCACACCACTCGCAACGGGTCTCTGCTTGGAGAGGGAGCCACCAACACGCACCTGGAATGTTCTACCTTCCAAATAGTTCTTTATCCATTTGAGCAAGGAACCACGTATCCCAAAATGCTCCAGTTTGTTGAGAAGTCGTTGATGTGGAACTTTATCAAATGCGCGCTCGAAGTCTAGATAGATGACATCTATTGGGTTGCGGCTGTCAAGTTCCCTGGTCCAGTACTGAACACATGTCAGCAGATTACTGACTGTTGACCTTCCTCTAACAAATCCGTGCTGTCTGGTTGACATAATGCCTTCTCGGCCCAAAAATCCGGTCAAGCTGTGCGAAATAATTGTTTCCATCATCTTCACTACAATACTGGTGAGGCTGATAGGGCGAAAATTACCAGGCTGTTGTTTATCCCCCTTCTTAAATACTGGGGTCACTATGGCGTGTTTCCAGTCCTGTGGCAAGTGTCCCGCTACAAAGGATTCATTCATTAGATGTGTCAAGATAGGCGCCAGTATATGCACACAGTTTTTTAAAATACAGCCTGGCAGTTGATCTGGACCTGCAGAAGAGTGAGAATGTAGACCTTTCATTGCTTTTTCCACATCCTCAAGTGTGAATGTGATATCGCTCAAACTGTGTTCCACACGCATGATCTTGGTTATTTTAGGTAGTTGGTCTAGAACCGGTTCAACTGTGTATGCCTTCAGGAATTCCTCTGCAAGCACCTCGGCTATACCACTTGGATCTGTTATCAAGTCTCCATTAATATTTCGCATGGCCTGTGGAATGCTAACCCTGGTGCTGGTGCTGCGTCGAATGTGCGAGTAGAAGGCTTTGTCACCGCCGTCCAATATGTGAGCCTCAAATTGGCTTCTTTGTTTCCTAGCTAGTGCTACGCATCTGTTACTAGTGTCTCGGAATATCTTGTAATCCTCATCAAACCCCGACAAACGGTATCGATCCCATAGTTGTTTTTTCTTAGCTATTAGTTCTAGAACATCCTTATCAATCCAGGGTTTGTTTTTGGCCTTAAAGTTCATGATTCTTTGTGGCGCATGTTTGTCGACTGTATTATTAATTGCCGCCAAGGTTTCTGCCCAAATTTTTTCAATGTTGCCAGATGGATTAATTACCTCGAGATTATTTACCAGATCCACATTGAATAAATCGTAGTTGATATGGTGATAGAGTCGTCTAAGTTTGAGTGGATTATTTAATATTTGTGTTTGGACCTGTACGCTAAGCTCTAGAACACAATGGTCGCTCTTACCTATAGGTGGTTTGAAGGTTATATCTTTTATTAATGTTTCCTCATTTACCAACACTAGATCCAAGAGCGAGGGTGTATTATCCAGCCTGAACCTTGTGGGACTATTTACCAGTTGATATAGGTTGCAGTCAAAAAACATGTTCTTAAATAGGTCCGCTGATCCAGTCAGATTTTGGTCTAAGTGTAATGGCCATTTGATAGTGGGATAATTGAAATCACCAGCTATTATCACCGTGTTATTTTCAGCCACCGTTGACAGATTTTGGAATAGCCTAGTGTCGTGCTGTCTCTGGGCTCCTTCATCGGCATCATCTGAACGGTATACCCCCACTATTACAAAATGATATGAACTATACTGTATGTCTATATAGAGCGCCTCCACATCTTCACACATGTACCTATGGTTGCGTTGGGCTACTATTTTAATACCATTTAGGCTGCTCTTTATATACATGGCAACGCCTCCACCTCTGGTCTTACCTTCAAATTTATTTTTCTTATGTCTACGGTCTTGTCTGAATAAAGTATAATCTGGTATATTAAAGGTACCATTACGGTCATTGCTATTGAGCCATGTTTCTGTTATGATTGCAATTGTTGGTTTTGATGTGTTCATGTATTGTAAGAATAAATCAAATTTTGCAGATAGTGAGCATAAGTTGGTATACATGAGTGTAAGGTCAGTGTATGGGCCAGTGTTTGAAGCTATTAGTTTTTTTGATCCACAATTTTAGGTACTCCCTTTATATATTTGGTTGTAAGGTTTGTTTCACCTTTTTCAATCCTTGACTTAAGGGCTTCTCGAAGGTGATTAAGTTCCTCTCGTTGTTTAGGTGTTTTATCATCATAAATTCTTACCTCTTTGCCTGCCTTGCTTTTATTTTTAAGTACTTGAATGGCTGCTTGACGGGATGTTAAAACCACTTTCAATAGTCTATTTTTACCTAGTTCGCGTCGCCCTAGGCGCTGCACTGTCACCACTTCTGAGCCAAGGTCACTCTCACTGGTTACGTCCTGTACTATCTTTCTTGCATATGTCTCATCATGCGACTTTCTATCGCTGCCAACATCCGATTCGCACTCCTTTACACCGACCATAATTATATTGCGAGCTCTTCGTTCCCGTTCCGCTATTTCTTCCAAAATAGCGCCTGTATTTAGAGGAGAAGGCTGATTTATTACCGGTCCTGTCGCGGTGTGGATAGGATGTGCGTAGGATGCCGATGTGGGTGAAGATTGAGATAATATCTTCTTAACATCGTCGAGTTCCTGGCGCAGTCCATCGTACGATTTAATCAATTTAGGCACCTGAAACAGGGCCTCTCGACATGCGGGACACAAGAACAGTAGGGTTCGCTTGCCCTTCAATCCCATGACACGGGCCTTGCTAGAAGTTAGGCCACTGCATTGAAGGCAGAGGTTGCGTTTGCAACCATCGCACTGCACACCATTATCATCATTGTGGTCGGTCTCACATTGAAAACACTTCATTTTACAGGTTTTAGATTCACACTTTGAAGACAGTCCCACGCTTTTTTTTTTTTTTGTCACCAATTTATCACACGCGGATTTGTTTTTACATGAATTTATATTTGCCCACACTTATTAGGTAGATTTAGCACAGAATGAGCAATTAGACGTTGATTTAGCACAATTTACTATTTTTAAGACGAACTTTAACTAGGAGCAAATTTTATCACTTATAGTTGTTCAGAGGGTTTGTGCTCAGATGAATTGTTTGACATGATGCCCGTAGCTACATTCTATCATCGCACCTCTCGCCATAGGCAGGGAATTCATCCCCACAAATTGCGACCTGAGACGGTGCGCACTGTGCGGTATGAAAGAAACTTCATCCCACGCACACTCAAGCTATGGAATGACCTCCCTGCTGCGGTTTTCCCAAGCGCCTACAATATGGGGTTCTTCAAGAGGGGCATCAGAAGGTTTCTTGATGGTCGGCAGCGCGAGTGTGACACCCCTGGTGTTGCATACGTCCATAGGCCACGGTAACCGCTTCCCATCAGGTGGGCCGTGTGCTTGTCTGCCAACTAAATGGTATAAAAAAAAAAGAGCTCCTTAATTCAGATGTTTATTACATTATTAAAATTAATAAGGATTTATACTGAAATGGTCCCATTTAAATTTTGTGAAGATCTGACTAGTTTCAGAGACTGACCAATTCGATAAATGCCAGGAAATTAGCAGCAATTGCTGTGATCGCATATTATTGCATTCCTTATGCAAGACCACGTCATAATCATCACGCCTGTGTCCTTTGAATCGGTACGCAGAAGTGTACATAATATTCAGCTATATTTTTGATGTCCATGGCCATGCATCAGACAGATATATACAGCCCAGACTCAGCCTCAGATGCATGGCCTGGTCAACAATAGTGCCCGTGAGATGGCAATACACCCTTATTACGTGTGACCGAATTCAATGATTGGTGAAATATGGGTGTTCATTCAGCTCTGCCTAACCCTCCAGGGATAGAGGCATGATTATATGTATGTAAGCACCGATTTCAAAAAATATTTTTATATTTGTTTAGGTTTAGCTTTGAAGTGGTCCTAGATTTTTTTTTAAATTACGTTAAACCCGACATGTCTGTCCGTTTGAATTGCCTTGCTCTCTTGCACACACTTATGAATTTCATTGGTGATGTGGCGGGACATCCCTACATACCTCAGTCTCACCGTATGGCTTGGTACGGACTTCAAGAAAAATTTTTTTTTCTCTCATGAGGTACATCCCGTACATCTGCAATTATTGTTTACTTTCCGGAGCATTTTTTTTCTAGAAGACGGTTCAATCTTTTATTGGTAAAAATACTTGTATTATTCATCCTTGATTCCGTATGAACAACTTTTGGCATTCAAAATATTTTTACAATTTTCAATTCCAAGGTACTTCAGTAATTATTGTTATTATTTTATTTATTTATTTCAGGCACAAGAAAATATCTAAGACAGATAGACATTTATTATATTCAGCTAATATATGTATCAATGAGCTATGTATTTAATAATATACTTTTCAATCAGGTGTAGTGAAGTCAATTAGACTTCACCACCACCACTCCATTATATAAATGTTACAATGGTGACACTCAGCTAGACGGCCTCATTATATGCTTTTTTTATGCCCCACTTAAAGGAGAGCCAAAACTGTAGGAAGAAGGAAATACGTGAGCTGGTAATGAATTCCAAGTCTTAATGGTGCAAAAGTGAAAGGGAAGTGAGACCAATTGGAAGAACTCATCAGAACATTCCTCATGATCCAGACGGTAAAATACTGCCAAGAACTCCAACATCTCTATGCATCTGCAATGAATCAAGGTTGTTCGTGACCTCAGGATTCTCAATAATGCAGATCGCGCGTGGCTGCAACCTGTCGAGAGCATCTATTAAGTACTTTGCGGAGGCATCCTAGAGATGCGAGCAGTATTCCACGCAGGAGCATCGATTCGGGAGTTGGCCGCGAAGAGATTAACCAGCTGATTTGCTTTCTTTGCGACTCATGGGCCAGTGACATCTATCAGGGTTACGCAGAGGGGGCAGCGAAGGCTGGCAGACGTTGGCTTGCACGGCTTTGGCCATTCGCCAGTAGCCACGGTTACTTGTGGAATACGCCAATAGCTCTTGACCAAGCCTCGCTATGCGCAGAGAATCCGCTCTGTGCCAATCTGTGACCATTTTTGGGCCATCAAATTTCTACTACCAGTACTATGTGTTAGGCTATCTTAGCTATCTTATTTCCATGTACTGTTCTTAGGTTTAGGTACTTTACCATTACGATTTGTAAAACGGTTCAGTTTCGAAGCAATCCTAAGTAAGTTCTAAGAGAGATATGGGGCTATATTCCCTATAAATCTCTATCCCACTCCCTCTAGATTAGGTCCTAAAAAACTAGTGTGTTATCGTGGAGATGCTGACTGCTCAAATGTTCTCTTTGTAACATGTTGTATTAACGACTCAAATGCCGGTAACTACGGAGTAGGTAGCACAATGGTATGCATTCCATAAGCACACAGCTTTAACAATGATTTATTTGTTAACATGATTTGTAGAATGCATTGGTGTTTTCTACCTCAAGTTATGTTCAAGATTGCGGTCAGAGGAATCTTGTATTATTTGTCTATACAACAACAAAAGACGACTATTCGTCTACATGCGAAAATTACACTACCCATGCAAATTTTTCTTAAAATATTGACAATTTTTATTTGATATATTCGTAAATATACACTGCATACAATTACCTTTTTGCTTCATACGTCTATCAAAATGTATTGACGTAACTACGATGTCATAAAAATGTTTTCTATACAATATAGGGCTGTTCTCCATCCGACAGTAAACACACAGCCCATGATACACGTTTTTTTTTTTTTTTTTTTTTTTTTTTATACCACTAAGTTGGCAGACAAGCACACGGCCCACCTGATGGGAAGCGGTTACCGTGGCCTATGGACGTATGCAACACCAGGGGTGTCACACTCGTGCTGCCGACCATGAAGAAACCTTCTGATGCCCCTCTTGAAGAACCCCATATTGTAGGCGCTTGGGAAAACCGCAGCAGGGAGGTCATTCCACAGCTTGAGTGTGCGTGGGATGAAGTTTCTTTCATACCGCACAGTGCGCACCGTCTCAGGTCGCAATGTGTGGGGATGAATTCCCTGCCTATGGCGAGAGGTGCGATGATAGAATGAAGCTACGGGCATCATGTCAAACAATTCATCTGAGCACAAACCATTGTATAGGCGGTAGAACACACACAGTGAGGCAAAATCCCTCCTAAGGCTAAGAGGTTCCACTCTACCTGTGAGTATGGGATTGTCAACCAGCCTCAATGCCCGTCTTTGCAACGAGTCGAAGGGGTCAAGCTGGTATGCAGGTGCTCCAGCAAAAAGGTGACAGCAGTACTCCATGTGAGGCCGGACCTGTGTCTTATAAAGAAGGAGTTGCTGCCCCGCAGTGAAGTACTGCTTCGCCCTGTTGAGCACTCCGAGTTTTTTTGATGCCAACTTAACCTTGTCCTGCAAATGACTTCGGTATTGGACGTCGCTGGAGATATCGACACCAAGGATCCCGATACTCGAGGAGATGGTAAGCGGTGTGCCCAGGAATTGCGGCGCCACAATGAATGGGGTTTTCTTAGCGGTGAATACACATACTTGTGTCTTAGTGGGGTTGAATTGGACTAGGTTTAGTCGTCCCCAATCGGACACTCCAGAGAGAGTAGTCTCGATTTTAGACACAAGTTGTTCGCGACTCTTCTCCACCTCGGACTGAGGGATATTTGCACGGCCCGTGTAACACGTGTCCCCGGTACTGTCGTCCGCATAACAATGAATGGAGCCATCAGACAGCATGTCATTGATATGCAGCAGAAACAGCGTCGGAGACAACACGGAGCCTTGTGGGACACCAGCGTTTATGTTCATGCGGTCCGAGCAGCTGCCGTCGACGACAGCTTGGATGCTTCTGTTGGACAAAAAGCTGGCGATCCATTCGCAAAGTCCCTCGGGGAGTCCATAGTACGGAAACTTCGCAAGAAGACCTTTGTGCCAGACCCGATCGAAGGCCTTTGCTATATCGAGGCTGACCGCTAGTGCCTCACCCCGACTCTCGATGGCTTGCGACCACCGGTTTGTGAGATACACAAGAAGGTCACCGGTTGAGCGACGGTGGCGAAAGCCGTACTGTCGGTCGCTCAGTATATCGTTTCCTTCAAGGTATCTCAGGAGCTGTGTGTTAATGACACGCTCCATAACCTTCGAGAGTAGGGAGGTTATAGCGATAGGCCTGTAATTGGTCGGATCTGTCCTGTCGCCTTTCTTAGGTACAGGGTGCACGAATGCGGTCTTCCACGAGGCCGGGACCTGCCGCGCGGAGTAGGAGAGTGCAAAAAGGCGTGTAAGTACAGGGCACAGCTCGGGGGCGCAGTGTTTAAGCACCATCGCCGGTATCCCATCCGGCCCACTCGACTTCCGAACATCTAGGGACTTAAGCTCACGCCGGACCGCCCGTTGCGTGATTTTAACTTCAGACATGGAAGCACCACAGCTGGGGATTATGGGTGGTTCGGCGTCCCCGTCGTTCATAGTCGAGTTTGACGCAAAGAGATTACCCAACAGATCGGCTTTCTCCTTAGCGCCATGGGCCAGACTACCATCGGATTTTTGCAGCGGTGGAAGGCAAGACTGGCAGAAGTTTCCCTCGGCAGCTTTGGCGAGCGACCAAAATGCACGACTGCCAGATGGGTAGCGCGCAAGCCGCTCGCCAATTCTGCCGATGAACTCAAACTTAGCCCTGGCCGTAGCTTTTTTACTAGACCTCGAGGCGGCATTCAACTTTCGCTTCACTTCAGTGATATTAGGATCTTTATTGGCTAAAGCCGTGGTCCAAGCCCTGTATGCAGATTGCTTGTGGTCTCTTGCTTCTCTGCAGGGCCTATTAAACCAAGGGCGTTTGCTCTCTCCTGTTGCGATCCAGCGGTTCGGAATATAGCATTCCATACCCGCTAGGATCGCATCAGCTACTGCTGTTGCACAGGAGCTGGGATCATTTGAAGTGAAGCAAAGCCGCCTCCACGGGTACGACGCGAAGAATTCTCGCAGTCCATCCCAGTCTGCCGACTTGTAGTGCCAGACATGCCGCCATTGAGGTGGCCGCGGTGGTTCAGGCCGCGTGAGAGTCACTTGCGCCCGAACGAGGCTGTGGTCCGAAGTACCAAGTGGTGCTTCCACAGTTACTGAGTATTCGTCCGGGCGTGAAGTCAGCAGAAGGTCCAGTATAGAGCTTCTATGGGTCTCTATTTCTGGTGTTCTAGTAATAGAATGCACCAGTTGAGAGAATCCGTAGCTCAGTGCAAAGTCATGAGCAGCCCTTCCCGCAAAATCAGTTCTAGGAGACCCCAGCCACTCTACGTGGTGAGCGTTGAAGTCCCCCAAGAATACTAAATCTGCGGTAGGGTATTGCTCAATTACCTACACGTACCCGTTTGACAGTAATAGGCTTGTCTTTGATTATTAGGGACTGAAAAATCGTTGGCGACATGTGGGTTCGTAGCAACCCACATTTCTCTGACTACCCTTTCGGAGCTTTAAAAGCGTGATTATGTGTATGTGTATTTTTGAGCCACAGTCGCACCGCTCCGCTGATTTTCTTCTGCTATACACATTATGCCCTCAGGTTGTCAGAGTGCCCCGCCCACTACCATCAGGCAATCATGATATTTTTTATAGAGGTTTCTTTCAGGAACCTTTACACTAACGGGCTGATAGGATGATGGTCTGTGTCTGTCCACCCCACCGGCTTCCCTCCCGTTCCACCAATTTTTATGTCATAATTTTGTATTGCAAACAACGAATAATATTCGTTGTTATTATTATTACTACATTTTGTAGAAAAACTTACATTTCGCTGAAAATGTTTTAGCATTATTTGGCATACATTTCACATTCATAATCTTCAAAAGCAGTAAGTTTATAGTTAAAATCATCCTTTGGCATACAAAAGAAGGAATAATTAATGAATTAGTGTAAACAAAAATAGTTTTTATCGCCTAGTAAAAACTATTATGGGGAAGTTGATATTCAGTAACAGTTGTGCAGTAGTTCTTTTGCGGTTGTTGTTAGTCTGTTGTTTGTGGTTGGTTGCTGATAGTACCTACATATCTAGTTAAAAATACAATTAAATATGGTATATTTAAAAAAGTGTAATTTACGACTCTTTAAATCAAGCAAAGGTGAATTCAAGCTACAAATAGATGGATTTAAATATTTAAATATACGAAAAAAATAAAATCTTGGGTGAGAAATAGTATTGGTTGTGTCAGATAAGACGGAACATGAAATATAATTGTAACGTAAGAGTTACCTTATATAATAAAGAAAACGGTGTGCATAATCTGATAACCAAAAATTATAATGAAATAATCAGGATCCTGATGTCCTGCCCTGTTGCTAATATTGTAACTTTAATAAAAGAAGAAATATCGAAAAAAAATCTCGTTAGTTATTAAACGATTGCTTAGCTACAATATCAGATACAGTCTCAGCTCATTTACCAACAACAAAAAATAGATAAAACAATTCAAACTAACATACGTCATGTATGCAAACAAGCAAGCAGTAACCCTGCATGCAGCAGGCTTGTAACATACAGTAGGCGTGCAGCATACAGCAAGCATCAGGCAAACCCACCACCTTTTCCGATTTGCAGCGATTCATTACTGTCACAAGTTTTAACTTTTCTAGGTTATGTAAGGGTATTTTTTTTATTTTATCCGGTTAAAATTGGATGGGGCGTATACCCACTATAAGAAAGAATTTTGTAGTAACGGGATCAAAATCCGCAGGCATCGCATAGTGTGTATTAAAATTGAAAAGCCAAAGCCTACATATGCTATACGAAAGTATACTAAATAATTATATTCTAAATTAACGTTTAGCTGAACAAAAATATGCTGAATTATTGTTCTGCGAAAGGTATTTATGTCAAATAGAATTCTACCATCTGAATGCCATTGCTATACTGCCAAAATAAGAATATGCCCATTCTATTCTACAATACGCCGGCCAACGAACTGCCACTTGTATAGAGGGGCTAGTTAGCTTGGGCCCTGCAGTAGCTAGGTGGCGCACGTAACAGTATGTGCACAGTCATCCTTAAGACCCAAGTTAACTTCACTTACAAGTAGATGCACTTGCTAAATAACAGACGAGGCTTGCGCGCACGCTATCCTTTCGGGGTTAAGAGTTTAGACGGCCAGTCGCATCCAGAAACGCCTAAAAACAATAAACGGACCTCAGGCCAAAGTGCAAGCTTTGAACGCAATAACCGTTCAGTCGGAGTTCAGTGACATTCATATGCACAAAAAGTTTTTTACTTAAACATATTTAGATAGGTACTACAAAAAATAGATAGGAACTGTAAAAAATAGAATAGTGCTTTTGGTTGCAATCAACTAATAACTAGAGGCATTTCTTAAGCAAAATTTCCCAACCATAGAGTTATCCTTGTGTTGAACTTGAAGATTCTCGATAATCAGAACAAACCACAACATTCATTAGTTCTAAAAATTCAACACTTGGGTTTTTTATATTCCATAAATGATTCATAGTCATCTCTTGTCAAATGAAGCTTTTGGTAAACAACTAAGTTTTAGTAGTAACACTGATTCACTTTTGTGTTAATTATAAAATCATTAGATTTAGACTAGTATAGGTAGTTCATAAAGTTAATTTGTTTATTATTGTAATTATCACATGCGCATACAAATATATCAATAACGTGCGAAATCAAATATTGTTGGTACGTACACCGCACTTTAAAACTCACGTGGGGAAAACCCTCGAACGTCACCTTCGGCTAAAATAAAAAGTATAAGTCGGTAGGTACCTACGGCTTAGGTAATAAGTAAAGTTTAATTAACAATAAACCCTTTGTAATATGTGCGCAAAATGACCACGGTAACACCAGAAGCCGGAGGGGGAAGTTATGTCGAACTTAAACCTACTAAAACTAGACTAAAAGCACGTCGTCTGTGGATAATTAGGAAAGGAATTTAGTGAATTAGGTATGCTTAGTCTATCGAGTTTAAATTGATGTTTATACAAAGTTTATTTCTGCTCTTACTTCAAAATAATAAACAATTCATAGAATGATAAGGTTAGAATAAGGTAAATATAATTATAATATTAGCTTTAATATCATTAAAACTATTTCTGATTTTTATGGATCTTTGATAGTAAGTAACTCTAAAATTTGGCAGGTTTTTTTATACTATTTAGGTGGCAGACAAGCACACGGCCCACATGATGGAAAGTTACCGTGACCTATGGACGTGTGCAAAACCAAGGGAATGACACTCGCGCTGCCAACCCTGTAAGCATAGATAGTTTATGTGCCAATAGATATAATTGTGACTAAGAAGTATCTAATAAAATAACAATTGCAGTAAAGGAAATCTGACCTGAAATAGTTCTGACCGCAGATACACAGGGCCTATTTAGTGATTCAAATTACATTACTAAATATTCATAGGGTACGCTTTATTTTTCCTTTAGAAGTTGAGTGTTATATGGCTGGGCATAAGTTATGGAGTAATTAGTTATTTAGAATGTTATAAAATTTTAATACATATATTTCGCAGTATTCAGATATTTACCACGAAGAATGACGTAAAGGCCGCGGATTTTGTGGGAGATTTAAAAAACCCTATCACATTATAGCACCTATTAATAATAAAATAAATGACTACGCGAAAGTCTTTAGGAAACAACAACAGTTCTAAGATTAATATTAGTTGTACACAACTTAAGATTAAAATACATGAATTTAAATAAATTAAACGGCTTCTTTTAATGGCGACAGAATACGTCATTGACCGAATGAATTAACAGAATGAGTCAATTGTAGCAAAATAATTAGATAGATTATATTTATTATATTATAGCCCGGCGACCATACTCGGGGGGGTACGGGGGCCCTTCCGTTCGGCGCGTCGGCTCTCGCCATGCCTCACATTCATAGATAAAACCAATATCCCGCGCTTTGTCACACGGTGCTGCGGCGGCAATCACTTCTTTTTTCACGCCTTCTCACGCCTTCTCCCACCCAAACTCATGGCAGCGCAATTTACAGAAAAAGGCAACACAGCGGCTCGTCACACTCCCAAAAGCTTGCTATTTGAGGTGGAGTCCACTAACATCTGTGGGCTCCATGCAAACCTCAACGCCGTCCACCAACACCTAGAGACGGCGAAACCTGCCATGTTTTTTCTAACGGAGACGCAAATACACCGCCCTGACGACACGACCTACTTGCTCTACCCTGGCTATGTTCTTGAGGAAAGTTTTCGTGCAAAAGCCGGGGTGTGCGTGTTTGTTAGGGCGGATGTTTGCTGTCGCCGTTTGCGCTGCCTAGAGGACCCATCCTTCTCCGTCCTTTGGGTACACGTAGACCATGGCCCTACGAGTCAGATCTATGTGTGCCTCTACCGTTCCCATACAGGAGATGCTGAGACAACTCGACTCTTTGAATATCTGAGTCAGGCGGCAGATGATGCGCAGGAGTGATTTCCGAATGCCGAAATGGTATTTTTGGGGGATTTTAACGCCCACCACGAGATCTGGTTGGGCTCCTCCAAAACAGACCATGCGGGAAGAGCCGCCCACGCATTTGCTCTGGCGCACGGCCTGACCCAATTGGTGCACGAGGTCACTAGGATACCAAGAAGGTCGGGCCAAGCACCTTCTCTGCTAGACCTTCTGCTGACGAGTGATCCGGACCGGTACAGTGTATCGGTGCGAGCCGCTTTAGGCAACTCTGACCACTGCCTGGTCTGTTCCACGGTGCCTATTATAGCGCCCCCACGACCCATGCAGGGGAAGCGGCGTCTCTGGCACTACTCGTCAGCGGACTGGGATGGACTTCGTGACTATTTTGCGTCCATCCCGTGGGTTGAGCGCTGCTTTGAAGGTAAGAACCCATCGGACTGTGCTACTGCTGTCGCCGGTGAGATCGGTCTGGGTATGGAATACTATATCTCATACACCGATGTCACCGGTGACCGCGGGGTGCGCCCTTGGTTCGGGCGCGAGTGCGCGGAAGCTGTTGAACAAAAACAGTCTGCGTACCGCGCTTGGGTAAGGGCGCGCGCCACGCGCTATCCCAATCTGGGCCACTTCAAGGCGGCGTACAACAGAGCCACAAAGGTCTGTAGAAGGGCCTATATCAGAGCGGATGCCCTGCGCATAGCGCGGCTTGGTCAAGAGCTAGTGATGCATCCCACGGGAAGCCGTGGCTACTGGCGACTGGCTAAAGCCGTGCAAGCCAACTTTTGTCAGCCTTCGCTGCCTCCGCTGCGTAACCCTGATGGATCCCTGGCCCATGAGCTGCAAGAGAAGGCAAATCTGCTGGCTAATCTCTTTGCGGCCAACTCCCGAATCGATGATTGTGGTACGCAGCCACCAACACTACCCGACAGTGACCACGCGATGCCTGATATCCATATCAGGCAACGCGATGTCCGCGCAGTGCTGCAATCACTCGATGTCCGGAAAGCCAGTGGTCCGGATGGTATTCCAGCGGTAGTTTTGAAAAAATGTGCAGCGGAGTTGTCTCCAATGCTTACGCGCCTGTACCGGCTATCCTACAGTGCCTTTGCCTTGGAAAGAGGCGAATGTTCAGCCGATTCCCAAGAAGGGGGATCGCTCGGAGCCAGCCAACTATCGACCCATAGCCGTCACCTCAGTGCTGTGCAAAGTGTTCGAGCACATAATTAACAAACAGCTCATGCGGCACCTAGAGGATCACTCCTTAATTAATGACCGGCAATATGGCTTCAGACCGAAACGGTCAACGGGTGATCTTCTAGCATACGTTACCCATCTTTGGGGTGAGGCTATGGACAAGCACGGCGAGTCACTGGCAATTAGTCTTGACATCGCCAAAGCTTTCGATAGAGTCTGGCACAAATCGCTTCTTTCTAAGCTACCTGCCTTTGGTCTGTCTTCTAGGCTGTGCAGCTGGGTTGCTAGCTTCCTGCAGGGGCGCCGTATTCGCGTCCTTTGTGACGGACGAGCTTCGGAGTTTCTGCAGGTTAATGCTGGCGTGCCCCAGGGGTCCGTCTTATCACCCACTCTCTTTCTTCTGCATATCAACGACATGCTGTCTACCGGCAATGTTCATTGTTATGCAGACGATAGCACTTTACATGGGAGTTATCATGGACATCCAGCGGCCAAGCAGTCAGATATCGCAGAGAAAAGGCAGCTTCTTGTCACTGAGCTTGACGGGGTCCTGAATCACATTTCTCAATGGGGCTCTGAGAACCTGGTTGAGTTCAATGCCAAGAAGACGCAGGCATGTGCGTTTACAGCAAAAGTATCTTCTTTCCTTCCCCTCCCCACTCTTCAGAGCACGCCACTGCCGCTGCAGGACAATCTCAATATCCTAGGTATGGATGTTCGCTGCAACCTGAATAACAAAAACTACATCGAAAGCATCATCAAAACAGCTTCACGAAAACTCGGAGTCCTGAACAGAGTGAGATGATTTTTCACGCCGGAGCAGCGGTGTCTTCTATACAAGACACAAATTCGCTCCTGTGTGGAGTACTGCTCGCATCTCTGGGATGGTTCAGCAAAGTACTTACTAGATGCTCTCGACAGGTTGCAGCGACGTGCGGTCCGCATCATTGGGAATCCCGAGATCACGAACACCCTAGAACCTTTACAGCTGCGTAGAGATGTTGCGTCCATGGCTGTATTTTACCGTCTGTACCATGAGGAGTGTTCTGATGAGCTCTTCCAATTAGTCCCACCCTCCCCTTTCCTACACAGGACAACGCGTGCAGGTCTTAGATGTCATCCGCACACGGTGCAAAACATCCGATCAAGAACCAAGCGGTTCGGAGACTCTTTCCTCTGTCGCACCATTAAGGCCTGGAATTCATTACCAGCTCACGTGTTTCCTTCTTCCTACAGTCCCGGGTCCTTTAAGCGGGGCGTGAAAAAGCATATGATAAGGCCGTCAAGCTGAGTGTCACCATTGTCACACGGTATGTGTAAGTAATGGTGACCCTCTTTTCTGGGATTTTGCCTTCAGCTTACCATCAGGCAAGGCGAAGTCCAATTGACGTGTCCTATATAAAAAAAAAAAAAATTTAATAAATGACTACGTTCCTTGGTAAGCCATGAGTGGCAGAAAAATACTCTTAGGTTATTATTTGCCCACTTGCTTTTTAATTTATTGCCCGTGTAACTATCAATCTTACTACTAGTAGTAACACCGGTAATTGAATTAACTTTCTTACTACTGAAAACGGAAATTTGTTAGATGAGCAACAAAATGATATACAACCGTAAAATTATAAAAACAAAACAGAATATAATAATTTTGTTTTATTTAAACGCATTATAAAAATTGTTTATGAAAAATTAACATAGAATTAAGCTAAATTTTAATAAAAAAAAGGTAAAACGACTTGAAGAAACAATTACCTAAATTAAACTTTAAAATACCCCATCATAAAAACATTCTCAAAAAAGTGGAAAATAAATAGTGTTGCTTAGCCCAATAGCTATGATATACCTAGTAGTAACATTTTACCCTCACCCGAGAAGAGGGCCATATCGTGAGAGATGGCCCTGGGTCGGCCGGGGTGCGAGGGATATGCCTGTCAACCTCACCTTCGGCAACCAAAACGACCCACAGGCGGCGTGCGTTTTAGTCGGTTCGAGTCCGACATAACCTCCTCCACCGGCTCCGGTGGGGAGGTATCCGTGGGGATTTGCGCACGTAAAAAAAAAAAAAAAAAAAAACTGGTAAAGCGCTCCATCAAATTATCGGAATGATCGAAGGTCCACCGACATGACAACGCTTGGATCAAAATATGTCTAGGTACATCAAAGTTATAGTGTTAACCAAAACAATTTACTTTAAATTTTAAATTTAATTTTTATTTTACACTTTTTAAATTATTCTACTAGTCAAGCCCTATCATTTTGAAATTGTGAAAAAATATGTACTCCGTTATTTTGTGGCGGTGGCCATCTTGGACCGACTTTTTTCAAACATAGTAATAATATATAAATAATAATAAGGACACTCCTAATATACTTTTGAAACAAATAAAAGAATACGGTAATAGACCCCTATAACGTGGGACTGAATACAATGATTAGTGAAATGTGGATGTTAATTCACATCTGCCTAACCCTCCGGGAGGAATCCCTCTAGATCTCGTCATCCAATCCTGATTCTCTGGATCCCGTCATCCGATTCTGATTCTCTGGATCCCGTCATCCGATTCTGACTGACTTCCTAGAACAGGGAGCACCTTCCCTTTCCATAAAACAAAGATCATACGTTCCGTAAATTACGACTTTTAGATTCAACGGTTCATCGCCTATTTTGTCCCCCCCTAGTAGTGAAATTTTAAAAATCTCGAACCACGTCTTCATTTATGACTACTGAGGAATATCCGGATACATACTCCTTAGCAGAGTCACTTAAAATACGAGTTCTAAGTGACTCTGAAGACTGATAAAAGTCGCAGTATATTTAGGAAAGCCTTTATACAAACATTGATTAATACGTACGTACTGTGAAGTGTCATTATTAAGTCCTATTAATTTTCACTATACTGTAATTTAAATAAAAATCGTCTAGATATTTGTTTTTATGGCAAGGAAGTAACATTGATATGATTTCTAACATAAAACAATGCATTTTCCTGTATTTGGAGGGTTTCTCCAGATTTCTTGGATATGGGACCTCTCTAAAAGTAGGTATAACCTATCCGATTAATCAAAAAGTCATAAAAATCTGTTCTTAATTGACTATAAAATCGCGTAACACAAACGGTAAACGACGGTGTCTCTCGTCCCAATTGAACAGTCCGACTGGGGAAGTACCTCCACTCTGCAGAATATCCCGACTATAATAGCATTGTATTGTGCTTCCATCAGTGAGAAGGGTAGTTAGAACTCACTGGAGAGGTCTTGTACTATCAGTGGGAAGACCGAAGTCTCTAAGTTGATACCACTACTAACTTCCTGCTGTAGTTTTCAAAAACGACTACAATATAGGGTAATTTTAGAGCATTAGAAGGTTTTATCAGGGTCGTCAGCACAAGTGTAACTCCTTTGGTGTTGCATAGGTTCATAGGTCACGGTAACCACTTTCCATCAAATGAACCATGCTTGTCTGCCACCTAGGTAGTATAAAAAAAACAAATATATATATATATATTAGATATACCGATCGAAAAAATCTCCTCTTTTTTAAGAGTTTCGCTCCTACCTTAGCCTTAGGGATGTTTTTTTATTACCACCCAAAAAAGAAACATCCGAAGAAAACCATCCAAAAATGTAATTCTCAGAATTTTGAAATCTCTGCAGGCCAAGGATTACTATTATTTCGTATTTTGGTCATCTTTTTCATAAGCATAACTCATAGCTCATTAGGCACTTTTTGGGTGATAATAGTTTCTAGTACTTGTACCTTTTTTTTAATGTGTGCAAAATCCCCACAGATATTCCCACCACCGCAGTCGCAACCGCAGGTTGTATGTAACAATGTTATGTTTCCACGATATACATAGTTCACTAAGCACAAGCAATTTTGGATGACCAAATGTTTTTTTTCATAAAACCAATCAATCTTGACGGTTTTTGACTTCTATCGCAGTCCCCAAAAACCCCGCATCTTTTTTGTGTTTTGTTTAGGCATTGATATATTATATTAATAGACAAATTTATTGAATGTGCTTGACAACATGATCGTTCCGCGATAAGTCGCTTAAAAAGTTCACAGACCTCGTTAAGGTAAACTATATTGATAGATCCAGTTAATTTTAAATTGCAAATTATAGGTAACTTTCAAAATAACGAGATTATAATGGTACCATTGTGAAAATGTTTAGGTAATAGGTGTCCATTACGACTTCGTTACATAAGTAGGTACCTATTTTCTCATTAAAATCCTATTGGAAATGTAAGAAAATGTGTAATAATTTTTAATTAATTTTTGCGGGTAACTATTACATTCCAAATAATAAGTTAAATACCTACTAGTAAATAATTATAGAAACGAAATAATAATACGTAATTTGCTAGTTAGGTCTTTAATAAATAGGTATCGTTAATTACCAAAAAAAATGCCAATTGCATATATGGGCTTTTTTTTAAATTATCATATCATAAGGTATCATGTTTCTTAGTTCATATCCATTGATGATATTTTGAACCATGCTCAATATTTTGGGTACTTTCTGTCAACGCAATACAACAGAGTACTGTGGAATGATTTTTCTCAGCATAGGGTTCTTCATGAAGGTTTTTAAAGAGTTAGCAGTACGAATATGACGCCCCTGGTGAAGCTAATGACCTTAGACTGCGTTAACCGCTTCCTATCACTCCATCAGGTGGCGTGTCAACTAGCCCATCGCAGTCCACTGTTGGACCAGGCCTCTTCCAATGTTGGGAGGCTTTAGCCTACTGTCTCCACTCTGGCCAGACGGGTTGTTACAGGGTTTTATTTCTGACAATATCGCAGACGAGATCACTACGTATTGTTTCGTTAGTCACCTCTTCCGACACCCTTTGGATGAAAAAGGGATGGTGATACTTGAATTCTTTCACCGTCACCACACGCTGGGCCGTGTGCTTTTCTTAAATAAAAACACACAAAATCTCTACTTTAGTAAAACTTCACAGACATTCTAAATTTACACATTACAGCAAACGCTATCTAGATCCATACAAAGGATAGGTTAACCAGCATGTAATATGCGTTCTAGAATGATAAACATTAGATATTATGTTTTTTCGCACAAACAATTACTAGTTCTATGTATTATAAAAAACAAAACTCACACCTATGAGCAGTAATCGAATCCACCACCTATTTCATTTTTTTTTTTTAATTCCCAAAGTACAATAAAGTTGTTTTTATATGCAGTTTAAATTGTTAAAAATAACAGTTTGATTGTAGAGTATTTTAATGGTTATATTAATGTTTATGTTTTGTTGGAAATTACATGATATTTCGATTCAATTCGAATCAAATTATGGTTGCATTAAGCCACTGATAAGGTAGAAGGGTAATATTTATACTTAAAATTTGCACAACCTGTTGAGTCCTTATTGCATTTTAAAAACCATCATCGTTCAAATCTTAGCAATGAACCGGTCCCGAGTTCAAAGCTCAGTATCAACTTTTCTTTTTGTGTTTGGCCTAAAGAACCCTCAGAGAAAAATCTGCGTCAGAGCCTTGTTCATTTATTGCCAGGTGTACCCAACAGTTCGCAGGTGAATTTAGCCCGACTAAGACCTGAGTATTTTAATAGGAGCTTTATTACACCCGCTCGTTGATCAAGTTTCCAAAAGATGACTTTATATTCCTTTATTTACATAAGATATCCTAAAGTACTTTAAAACATCCAAGTAATATTATATATTATGTGTAAGTTTATGAAGATGCTTTTGAAAAATTTACTCAATCAGATTCAAAACAGCGTAATGGGCTAGATCCAAATTTGGTACAGGGATAGATGAATTATAGTCTGGAATGCTATTCTTATCCTAGAAATAGATTCCTATGAGTTGCGCGTATGGGATAAGAATTAAACGTAGACGGTGCCACGGGCAACAGCTAGCACTTTATAAAATGTCTCACGAACTACGTTAATATCGACCTACACGCGAATGAAGACATAGGCACGGCTAGTATCTACAGTTCACAATAAGCAGCCAACAAATCTGTCAACTCTCTTTTGTGAAAATTAAGTTCTTATATTTATAATTACGCACTTCAGTTATACCCTATCACATTCACCATTTACAAATGGCTCAAAAGCTGAAAATTGAGCTGGACTGATCTCATGCTCCGTAGGGACCAGAACTAAATAAGTACCGAAGCAATTGCTAGACTAGAACCCTCAAGGCTCCCCAAGGTCTTCAAGGTCACGTGTCGATTCCCGCTTCGTACAGTTATTTGTATGCATGAATAGGTCCATTTGCATAGTTTTGGTATTTCCGTGCCTCTGGGAGCACGTTAAGCCGACGGTCCCGGTTGTCATACGAACATTCTATGGCAGTCCTTACGGGTAGTTGGAGCCCAAAGAGACCAAGATCTAATTGCAATAATCCAATTCTTTATCCAAACACCAATCATATTCGCATCCTAAGCTCGTGTTTTGAAGCCTGGGATCCGCTCTGTGGCCCATTTTAATGGTTTATTTTGTCTTAATATGGAAGTAACTGCCGACTGACCAACCAACTTCGAGTGGAAAGCCAGCACCAGAAACTTATTCATCAATTAGTAGCTTTACTGACTTCAGTAAGTTGTTAATAGGAGTATTTTTCGTTGTAATGTAAAGTTCTATGGAGGAGAACTCTTCGTGTAACGATGAAAAAGGTACCCTGGCAAAAAGAGCGCCGTCGATACAGAAACGTTGAGGTTGAGTATTACTTAGTACATATAAGTAGATGTTTATGGGCCGATGGGACAGTTCCCACGCTACGAAAAATACTCCTTTTAACAAAATTATTACCAACTATATAACAATAACCTATAAAAAAATAAAAAATGCATTCTTAATACAATACATTCATAATACTAATATACATACATACATATAATAACGCCTTTGTCCCCAAAGGGTTAGGTAGAGGTGAATTAATACCAACAATTCACCTATCATTGTATTCGGTTCCATGTAATAGGGGGTGAGCCCATTGCCGTTTTCCGGGTACTATTATTGACTTGAGCTATGCATTTACCATAAACAGCCCTATCCCTTAGTCGCCTTGTACGACACCGCGACACCGCATGGGAAGAGATGGGGTGGTCCAAATTCTACTCTGCCGGAAACCAGGCTAATATGCAAAATCATAATATACATTAACACTACCTACTTTTAGATTCAATCGTATTTATAAAATTTCTGTGTATGCACTTGATTTTTATCTCGGAATTGATACCATTAAAACTAATTTGGTCTTGCGCTTAATTATTTTACTCTACTTAAAACCACCGATAAAACTTATTTATAGAAAGTTTACATAGAAATTATAAAACAAGATTCACTTCCCGAATAAAATTATGAAACACACGCATCAGGTTACGTTACTAAATAATTAAGGTCAGTAAAATTATCAGAAATAAAAAAATTATACCCAATTTTTCAATTAATGCGTCAAACGTTCATGATTTGACGACTTATAAATTCTATCTATGCAAGTCTAAAGCTGAATTTTCTTTTTCTAAAGCTTTAAGATTTACTATGATTTAATAAAATTTACCTCAGTCTTAATGTACAAAAAATATCGTAAGTGCACAAAAACCAAAGAGAAATTCGAATATCTCTTACATTTATAAAGAGATGAAGATAGGTGGGGAAAGTGTTACGGCGCTCGGCTGAAACTATAAGTAAGAGGTAGTTGCGCACGCGCCACTCAAAGCTCATTCCGACAGGCAGTGTCACGGGCGCACGACGTACCCTAGCTCTACCTTGCATTATTCACTCTCTCACAGTGCTCCTATTGTAAAAGTGTGTGTACTTTATTTACTGGATTAAAATCACCTTCGCTACGTTATTTTTGTCTAGGTAAGTGAATTTGTTTATTTTTAAGTTATTTAAGTAAGTCAGTTTATTTTACAATTTTTATTATTTTTTGATAAATTATCAATTATTTTGAAAATTACTAAATTATAAATCTTTACCATTTTTATTGAATTCTTAACTAATAGTACTTAATAATGTCAAAGTTATGAAGTCAAACATTTTTATTTAGCTTTCTTTTTTTTTTTAGCTTATTTTAGAATTATGATTATTTTTTATAAATTATCAATTATTTTGAAAATTATGAATTATTAATCTTTACAATTTTTATTGAATTCTTAACTAACTAACAGTACTTAATAATATCAAAGTTATGAAGTCATACATTTTAATATTCTACAACTAAAATGGATGATAAAAAATATTTGAATTGAATCAGAAATGCAAATTATTTATTAAATATCATTTGATTTTATTTTTTATGAAAATCAAACCTATAATTTTTTTAATACCAATTGCGGATAATTTGATAAATCTTGAGTAATCATTATCAAAGATAGTAAACAATAATTCAAGAAATCCTTAGAAATTTAAGTTATACCTATATGATAATGAACCGAATCCTGTACTTAGCGTTGAAGGCTACAATGCAGAGCTGAAAACGTTTAATGACGTGAAACCGACGCAACCGCAAGCGCAACGTTTAGTGCGTAGTCTACACGTTGTGTACAGTGATCTTGTGACTTGATACTTGTGACATTATTTTTTGTACTGTTAAGTTATTTACTTTTTTATTTATGCTGATTTTTAAATAAAGCCAAATGAAGATTAAGCGTCGATAGCCTGATAGTTAAAGTTTTACAATCGGGCGGCTCTGGGTTCGAATCCTGATCAATTACACTACTGACGATAATTACTAATAGAAGCAATTCATCTTAGCTGGAAGGGATTTACAGGAATACTAGTAGATATATAAATTCGGTTATTTGTCATAAAAAAATAACCCGTTGAACTTTTAAGATGTAAATAGTAAAACGTAAAAGACGCCTCATAAATAAATATGCAATGCCAACATCTAAATTACAGTAAGTGTTATTTATATCTTTGCATAATCCATAAAAATGAAAATACAAACAGTTATAACATGTTTATTTAGTATAAAAAGTGTTACAGATGTTGAATTATTTGTTACTAATTGGATACATTTTTATAAGCCGTATTTTTTTTATTCATGTTAATATTTTGATTCGCGTACAGCACATTAAATGAAAAATATTACAATACGTAGATTAATATCAATTTTTACCAACTATGCATAAATCACCTCCAACTAAAAGCCCTTAATGTAGGTAGCCATTAAATTGTACAACATTAATTGTACAACTCTTTTTTGAAATAAATTTATTGTTATTTATTCTTATTCTTATTAAATACAAACCCGACTACGACAAAGGCAAAGAAGGATTATGATTTTGACCGTTTATGTGTACATGCAAGTATGACCATCGGTTCCCTCATCACTTTTCCCTAGAATGAATTGTTTTGTTTGAGAGTGGCATACAACCACTGCTATCTTTGATAGTTTCTTGTTTCATACTTATTAGAGCAGGATTTTTTAGTTACTATTCGGGTTTTAATTCTTAAACTTAAGTTTTTTTACCATTGTGTTTGGTTTTTCTCTATTTTGGGTTTAGATAGTGCTATGTAAAATATCCTTATTATTATTACATATTTTTTTGCATCTTCATGAAGTGATAATTACATTTTGATTTTCTTACATCACTAATGACCAATTAATTACAAAATTACGATTAATAAGTACGTATTAATTACTGTTACAGTCATCGAATAAAATAATAAGTATAATCAGATAACGATGGGTACTTTGTGATAAACACTTGTAAAAAGAAATTAATTTCTGTAACCTAATGGATAACATTAATTAAAAAGAAATACTCATAGCATTTAATTTGATTAAGTTTTCGCTAACATTACTTTATTAGCTAAAAAGTAATGTATGTGTAATATATTTAAATAAACTTATTTTTTCATAAAAGACACTAATTTGAATAATGTGATTATTATTACATTACAAAATAAATATGAATCTATATATAAATTGATCAGTTGGTAATTGCTGTCGTAGTCATCGTATAATACTATATAATCAGTTGACAATGGGCGCTCTATAATAATCACTTGTAAATAAAAAATAATTACAATGACCTAATGGAATAACATGAATTAAAAGTTAGTTTATATTTATTTGCTTAATGTGATTATATTACATCAAAAAATATTAGTTATTAGTATACTACGAGCAATTACGTATTATCAACTGATTATACATAGAAACACCTAGGCATTAACGATAAGGTAGTTTCTGTGTACAATTTTAACGAATTTATGAAAAAGAAATACCAAGCCCTATTTTAGAACTCTAGTAACGTTATGCTTAGTAATTGTCTAGACGACTTAATATGTCTTGGAATGTTTATTTAAGTATGTATACACTTACTCTGCTTAGTGTGAGATCTTAGACCATAGGTACTTCTAGAGTCTAATGTGGATTTAACAGTTTCACAGTCCTTTACAGAAGAAGACCGATTAATTTAAGAGAAATTTCTCAGACAGGTTCTTCCTACAAGAAGTCATTGGTGACCATCATAAATTACTCCTCAAGTATATAGCTTCTTAAAATAAAATAAATTAACCGACCAAGTAACATCTCATTAAAATTAATTTGCCTGAAAAGTATCAAAATCACACGCTCTAGAAACAACTCTGATTGCTATGGCGTACAACCAACTAAAACACAAAATACTTTTTGAGAATAACTGCTACGATCTGCAGCTTGCTCTAGGGTCGATATTTGAGTCTTGAGGTTTTGGTTTGGTGAACGTTAGTGGTATGTATGTTAATGTTATTCGTAATCTACTTTAAATTATAGTGATCTTCTTATTTTAATGGTAGTCTAAATTTACTTTTCAAATTCACATTTCACGTTTTTCTTTTACTTCGGTATAATATTAATTACAAGCTTGGAAATGTTTGCTTGTTTGGAGCTGTTTGCCCAACTATGGTACTCAAACATATTATTGTATTTAGACTAAGTAAACATGTTTGTAAATAGACGAAAAAGCTCACTGAGTTTCTTGTCGATGGTCAACTTCTAAACTAGTTGTTATTATTTTTTAGTTTTGACGTTTTGTAAGTTCCGTTTTAGTGGTCTATACAAAATATATACGATTTTTAGCTTTGACTAATGTACCACGAAATTGTAAGATAGAACTTATTTTTTTTCGATTAATAAGTTATTTGACAAGTTCGTCCGATTTTTGCCATAACCGCTTAATATCTTAATTTTTTCTGTAAAAAATGCCTTGCAAAATGATATATTACTCGTACCTAACTCAAGTAAAACAGCTTTTCATTTTTTTAATTCCCAAAGTAAATCAAAATATAAACAATCAAATTAGGTTCAAATTTATGACTCTTTGGATTACTCATTAAACTCCAAATTACTTTTATTATGAACTATACACAATGTAAAAGTAACGTGGACCGAGATAAATGCGATATTTTCTTGCACTCCATACTTTTGTACTACGCGCAACTGGCATGTGACGACACTCGCGAGTATAATTTTGTATGAAGCATTGTCGGCAGGCTCGAGAAATTAAATTTTCAAAATCAAATCATATTCATTCTTTAAAACTATTTGTCATAGGAATATTTCTCTTTAGCAGTTCATTATAGTGCCATAAAGTGATCATTTTTGAACAGTAAAAAAAATCACTACTATACACTACTATAATTGTTTTACCTAGATGGTGATATTCTACGCCATTCTGAATAGTGCTATTTAGAGCCAAAGCAAAGCTTAACTAATTTGCAATTTGTGTTCTAGAATGTAAGTATTCACATACCTTTTTTTATTGACATAATATGTACATATATATATACATAGAAATAGGAGCCTAATGGCTAATGCTGTGACAATAACACTAAAATACTTTACATAAAAAATATACAAATCGTACGTAAACTTATATGATATATAATAATAATAGTTTTACCGGGCGAAAAAACCGGGATCCGGGCTGGTAGTACAGGTTACCACTAATAAATTGTTTTAAATTGTACTAAAAACTAAGAATTATCTATCTGATAATTCTTTATTGTACAGCAATAGATTACAGTAAAACTTGTAGGTAGCATACATACAGTTTAATGTATGTACAATGGGCGGCCTTATCGCTGGAAGCGATTTCTTCCAGGGTTCGTAGAAGATATAAGACAAGTCTTTTTACAGAACGCTATAAGTAGGAGCTTGGCCTTACATAAGATCATATCACTTTTTTACCGAGCAAGCAATATGTAGGAAATCACGTCTTTACATAAAAACGTTTTTGTTGAGATCGATATTTCATTAAGTCTTCCGATTGCTCACCGAATTAGCTTTGAACAATTTAATCTCATTACTTGCATTCAAGATGCTTAGAAGTTTCTTAGAATTTGAATTGATCTTACGCTAACTTGCTAATTTGTTTTTTAATTCCTTTTATTTTTTTATACAACTTAGGTGGCAGACAAGCACGTGACCTCCTTGAAGGAAAGTAGTTACCGTAGCCCACACCTTGTACTTAAAAATTCATTAATACAATGTTAGGGTTCTATTGATCATACCCTTTGCTGGATTTTATTGCGATTCCTTGCATATACCATAAGGTATATTTTAAATCACATTATAGTTTTATAAAAATGTGTAGGTACATAATTATAACTGTGTAGGTATACCTAACTGAAGTTTTTTTATCCTACGAGATAATACTTAATAATATTGAATCACGATAATATAATCTATAAAGAAATTAAGTAAAAAGTCCGGGCAAAACCCTAGGTAAATTAATGGTCTAAGATCCGACCTAACATCGACCTTCAGCCATCTATTAGATGAAAATATATATATTTTAGCGAATGAAATGTGTTATTGGACACATTACAATAAGGTTGCCGAAAATATGATCAAAAAATTAATTATTTAAAATTTTGAAACGTGATTTTTTTGGGCTATCCTAATGGTATGTGTTCAGCAACAACTTATATTCGCAAAAATATATATTTCATTAGGTAACCAGATAATTACGGTACAGGAGTAGATAAATCTATAGCTCACAAAGTGATAATTACGAATGTCTAGATTATTACTTCTATATTATCTACAATTTCGCGAGTCATAGCTCACTGGAGAGTTTTTGTGCTGTCAGTGGGAAGACCAAATGCTTGTCCTGATTTTGTGTTCTGCAGAAAATCTCTGTTCTTACAGGGTCGGCAGCACGGTCCCCTGGTGTTACACACTTTCATAGGTCACGGTAACCACTTTCCATCAGGTGGACCGTGTGATTGTCTGCCACCTAAGTTGTATTAAAAAAACTGAATATACACATGCATAATATGTATACATATTCACGCATTTTCCCCTTCTCGATAGTTAAAGACAAATTCCAACCAGTTGTTTCTAGCCTTCCACTGCACGTGATTCCTCAATTCTGTCAGCAAATCTTTCATGCAAGCTCGGCGATTTCGAGTGCTACTGACCTGCCCTTTTTCCCCTGACAATAAAAACTCACGGCCATTCTTTACTAATTGCAAGTTGTTATATTGATTTTTGTTTACATACAAATAATGTTAAAGGTAGGCAAACTAATATTAAAATGAGAGCGAATATAATTGTTTTGATGACAGATGCAATTTGTGATTATGTAATACTGTTGAATTGCTATGTATGGTGAGTAGATGTGTGCGGTATTTCCAAGCATTGTATAAACGAGTGAAGTTGCTAAACAGCGCATCGGTACGACCCCTTTGTGTTGGTTGAATAAACTTTACGACCAGCAGTTTCTAGGACGAGCAAATTGTAAAATATTAGGAAACAACGTTATATTTTAGATGTTCGGGATTTGAACTGGATTTATATCTTACCAGCTGATGTCTGTGGCTTTGCATGCATTGAATTCGGTTCCCATTCTCGTGATATTTGGGAATGTATTTTTATTTCGTGGTAATTTTGAAATATACGAAAAAAATTATATTATCGGTTGAGGTCCTCTCCATTTTTATTATATAGGTAGATGAGCATAAAGTTACTTTAGTAATAATATATTACATCAACGTAAATAAGTATTAGTCGGGTTCGTAGTTACTTCCATCAGAATCAAATAACAAAAGACAGACTACAGTAGTGACACCCCCTGGGGTGGGTGAAGTGATTACGTCACAATCGAACTGATTAATGTCAACAGAATGTCAACTAAACGTCAAAACAGTCGGTTATCGTAAGTTATCGTAGATCAATCGTAGATTTACGATAAATAACTCAATTTGACATTGTCATAACATACTTCGAAAGATAGTAGATAACTCTTATCTGCTCATCTAGACAAATTGCAATTCGTTTACCGGCGAATGTTTGAATTTGACACGTATTTTGACGTTAATGACATTCGTCTTTGTTGACGAATGTCATTAGCGTACAATCCCGTACATTGATTAATCTAATCTGTTCTACAAACGTATTGCCACTTGCTTAAAGGTGCTGCTATTAAAGAGAGAAAAATATGGCAGAGACGTCCATATTTCAAAATTAAATTTTAAATCACGTTTATCCATCATATTCTGTCCTCCGTGCGTATATCTCACGAGTGCCTCTCTATACTCATCATCACGAGAGTGCACTAGGACATACTGAGTGTATATGAGAACCTAGAATGAGTGTTATCACAAAACGAGGTACACTTTTGATTTCTATAATATTAAAATTGAATAGACAGTAAATACATATCTATAGCGGTTTCAATGTCGTGATCCAGTGTCAATATAGGTACGAAACGCATTTGCACCTCAATAATGTCATTATAATTATTATGTTGACAGTACATATCGTGAAGGTCGCGATAATTGAGAAGATCATGATGTTGAAGGTTTAGGTTTTGACGTCACTTCGCTTTACTTTGATCCTTCTATGACAAAGTTTTGGTAACAAGCTGTGTAGGTACTAACTCGTATTGTGAGACTTTGTACGTTAATAGTACTTATACGTTGTATTCTAGTTTATAGTGAGATGTTTAGAACTAGGCACCACTAATTTGTCTTTAGTTAAAGTTCATAGAATTATATTTAGCTTCTATATTTCTCGCACACTTATATATTTCTGAGGAATTAGGCTATTTAAGATCCAAACATCATCCATCAACTAAATGTTTGTTTACTTCCGGTCGGTTGCATCTTACATTTTGGATTATTTTGTTGGGCAATGTTTTTGAATAATGGGGATATTACATTACAATCCGAGGCTTCAGGTTCACCCTACCACCGATTTTGCGATTAAAACAACATATAATAATAAATCTGGAAATTAAGTGGGAGTCATTTATCGCGATCCATAAATAGAGATATAATTAATAAACTCGCAGAACCGTTTATTATTTATAATCATTATTTACCTAGCATTGATCAGTACAACGGTAGTTCAGACAACGAGGGAGGATATAGCCATTATACTGGTTTGCCAACCGTGGTGATTACAGCACTAAGCAGACCAATTAGTATTCGCAACGTAAACACGTGAATGAAATTGTATCGCATGAGTAAGCTATATTTTATGTTGTAGTCCGCTTTTAGCTAGTGTTTATTTTCATACTTCTTAAAACTCAAATCGATTTAAAAGGGGCTCGTAAGGGTTCATTGAATAGGTTCAATCACTTAACCTATCGCAGTCCACAGCCAGACATAAGCCTCTCACAATGTTGGGAGACTTTGGCCTATTGTTTATACGTAGGCTAGACGGTAGAGTGTTTTATTTCGAGTTTTCCTTCTCTAGCAGTGATATCGTCTGCGTATTTTTCCGTTAGTCGCCACTTATGACACCCTTCGGATGAAAAAAATATGGTGATTCCTTCTCCGTCGTTGTCTGCTCGTGGAATAGGTTTGCAGATTTCAATGGTTGAACAATACCAGCCAGGTCAATCTTAGGATGGATGGCAATTCTTAATTTGAAATCCCCACTGAAATGATATTATGATTTCATTTAACATCATCTATGCGTTTGTCTCGGTCGCATCCGAGGCCTTCAACTCGAGGTCCAGGGTCCGTACATTATCCGGTTTGCAGATTTCAATGGTTGAACAATACCAGCCAGGTCAATCTTAGGATGGATGGCAATTCTTAATTTGAAATCCCCACTGAAATGATATTATGATTTTATTTAACATCATCTATGCGTTTGTCTCGGTCGCATCCGAGGCCTTCAACTCGAGGTCCAGGGACCGTACATTACTTTTTTGATAAAATGATACACATTACACATTACTTTTTTGATAAAATGATAATTTCTATTAAGATGAGCATGGGGCCTTTGACCTACTAGCAGGATTTATGTACGTCATAAACTCCCGCTAATTTATTCGTTATTTCTTTGTGAAGAAATCCCCGGGCATTACGAAGTGCTTTCTTCGAAATCAAACTACGATGAATATTATTAATGATACTTAATACCTACATACGTTTAACAAAGGCGTCAGTTTATCACAGTATAACTGTAAAATTAACATTCGAGTTATACAATTTTTTATGATATCTTTAAAGGAGTTATAAGAAAAGCTTTTCCTCAATTTGTATTTACTATGTAGTTATATTTTCTTAACTGTTTTGAATCGTACATAAATAAATAATTAGGTATTAACCCCAAGTCAAAACAAATTTGTCACTATACTGAGCGCCAATCCCGCTAGCTTTTGAGTGTGGGATTTGATTATCAACTCTTCCTTTTTTTGACTCAGTATATCTTGGACATGCCCACGAAGAAAGTTTATTCCAGAGCCTCCTCTGGTAATTAACAGGTGGTACCGGCTTAAAGATGAGGTTTACCTGGGCCCTGAAGAACTCAAAAGTGATAACTTCAAATTTAAAAATAAAAAGTTCATAGTTATAATGAATTTTAGGTAGTTCAGCATTTCTTAAATTAACTTTATCGTTATCATCAATATCATTTATCTACTCTTGGTCTATATTTACTATATTTTTATGAAATAGGAGGATAAGTCAGATGTATTAAAAGTATAAATTTTTGTTGCGACTTCTACTATCTTCGATGAGCTTCAGTCAAATTAATTTCTTTAATTAACCTCAGTACCTCATTCTCGGTTCATAAAAATATGTTCTAAGCTCTTATTCATTCAGTGGGGAAAACACAAAAAATACTCGGTAGCTTTGGTAAGGTCTATGCTCAAAATACTCACGGTCTGCTAAGAAAATACGCTTTATGCTAATTTACTTATTAGAATTTTTATGTGATTGTGGTGTTTAACACACCGAATTTATTGCCCCGCGGCGGTGGCGCGCGTGGCGCGCCTCCCCGTTTCCGGGGACGAGTTGGGGACTCTGTAGTCCCCACACCCGAGAAGAGGGCCAGATCGTGAGAGATGGCCCTGGGTCAGCCGGGGTGCGAGGGATATGCCTGTCAACCTCACCTTCGGCAACCAAAGCGACCCACAGGTGGCGTGCGTTTTAGTCGGTTCGAATCCGACATAACCTTCACCGGCTCCGGTGGGGAGGTATTCGTGGGGATTTTGCGCACGTAAAAAAAAAAAACACCGAATTTATTGAATTCGGACTCTTTGCTACTGTCATTACACATTTGTATAATACTTAAGTACATACATTGGATGCAATAAGAATAAACTTATCATTGTGGGATGTTGTAGGCAATGCATCAACAGGATAATTTGTTGCAGTAGCAGTATACTTGCAGCTATGCATACTCTCTCATATGTAAATCAAGAATATAGTATATTTTGGAATGTGGTCCGCATGATAAATAACCACTTTTTCTCCTTTTGAAATATTCAAATCGACCAGATATCAATATGATTTTATTAATCTTTTCTTCGTTGATAGCAGCTGCAAGTTGCAAGATAGTCTTCATCTCTGTTTCCACTAAAATCTATCAGATACATCCTGCATGTACCAACTATACTGTAATCAGTACACAATCGGTACACAGTGAAAGAAAGTGTTCTTAAAAGAATATCGAACGGAAATAATGAAAACTGAGTCTGACTTACGTCCAAGTGTTAATGGAATTACTGTGTAATGTCTCATTTACTGTAACATCACAATTCCAGAATACACGTTTCGTCGTCCGTATAGTAATTCTTGACGTTGAAAACTCTTGTGACGTTATAGTAGATGAATTTAAAAATAATATTTAAATAGACATCAAAACTAGACGTGCTTAACACAGTGAAGCTGACCTGAACTTGTAGAAGTATTTATATCACTTTAAATTAAGGTTACAATTTAATTTTATTTAATGATAATTATGTAACGTATTGAAATTAAAAGTAAAATATCCGTTAGTTGTACAAAAGTATGCTTTAAAATGAAGAAAGCTTTTGTTGTGACATAGCTGTGGATCTGACTTAAAACATACAGGTTTTGGTGGAGAAATGTCCAAAATTTATAAGTTATAGAATTTAACGATATGATCATAGAGCTTCTTCACCGGCCGGTGAATGCACACTAACTTGTTTTACAGGTAGGTAGTATTGGATGCCGCGTCATTGTGGTGAAAGTGTCCGTCAATCCCCACGCAATCTTGTTGACTTTAGCTCCACCGAGGTCAAGCGCAGAACAAGTTTCGTTCCCATTACTTATTTCTCTTTAAGAGGAAGTAAAAGTTAGCGATGCATTGTAGGCAATTATTACGTGTGATGTGTCAAGAATTCGGCATGGTCAGCAATGGATTTAAGGATGCCTTTTCATACGTTAATGGTATTTTTATTGTATTGTTCTTTCCTCTTTCATTTTCCTATTCATTGCTTTCACATACAAAGCTATTGTATTATTAGAATGAGTATTCTGCAAATGCACACCTGAGATGTCAAAAGTGTAAGGGGTCACTGCCTTTGGAGACTCCAACACCAAGACTATACAGGGAAAACTGAGTAAGGAAATAATCTTATGTCAGTGCAATTGTGGTTAAATGACGGCGTGTATTCATAAATTGAGACATAAAATAAATCTGTGTCAAGACTCTAGCTTTCTACATTATGGAATACTATTAATAGCATCGCGCTTAAACAATACCTTTATAGAGAGCTACGAGTATCTAAAGCTGGAACTGACTTTGAATAGTTCTCAATAAGTTAGTATTTTTAGTATGTTTTTTTTGGAAAATTATTACTCTGCAAAAGCTCACTAAATTTAACTGACTTTCAAAAAGGCGGAGGTATTTTTTTCATGTATTTACACCGTGTTACGTGATTCTTATTTAGTTCGATGCAGAATAGTTCCCATTATGTGCCATGAAAATTTGTTACACTAGTAGTTATTGTTTAGACTAGTAGTTTTAATTTCATAAACATTTATGTGTGTTTTGTCACTTATATTATTAACTGACATTTATATTATTAACTGACTTCTTCTCGATGTTTTTCGATATTTCCGTTGTTTAATATCCAATTTTTTAATTATTTTTGCATTGTGTTTGCTATAAGTCACAGGTAGTTTCATATAAATTACATGGGTACTGGACCTTGGACTCCGGAGATACATCAGAGAACTCCTTGAAATCAAATAGGAAATGAGGAATTTTTACTTTTTAGCTAGTTTTATGACAATTCTTAGAGCTTTAAACCGAAAATGCATGCTGAACTGCCCACTAAAAAGGGGGTCAAAATTACTAAATTTAAAAACAACCTATTACAATCACTAAAAAGTAAAAAATAAAAAAAACTACGTATTAAAAAAACCGACTTCAATAACTAAAAACTGTAAAATAATTACTGAATTTACAAATTTACTGATCTGTTAGAAATCGATGTCTCCTTTGCCTGTGCCTGAACTATTTTGATGCAATCAATTCAAATAATATGGTCTCTCGGGCTAGAGACCGGCTTCTAACAGATCAATAAATCTGCAAATTCAGTGATTTTCTCTTGTCTTTATTATATTCTATCATATCTGCATCATCAAGTACTACTTCAATCGACTGAACTTTAACCAACAAGTGTTCGTTGATGTTTTCGACTTAACCATTCACTTCAAAGTTTACTTTTAATTAATATTTCTATCAGATTGTACCAATTTTGATTACTAACAAAGCAGCAAAGTTACGATTTTGTATTAGAAGCAGAGAATTGTATTTTAACATCCACTTCGGTTAATTGCTTACTAGCTGTTGCCCTCGGCTTCGCCCACATGGATGTCGGTTATCGTGACAAAACATTGCCTATGTTCTTTCTCAAGGTCTAGTCTACGCCTATACCAAATTTCATAAAAATCGGTTCAGCAGTTTAGGCGTAAAAGTGTAACATACAGACAGACCGACAGACAGACAGAGTTACATTTGCATTTATAACATTAGTATGGTTATGGATTTTGCATGTATATAAATATGTAGCCATTTTTGTAATATACGAATAATTTTTTACCGTTATCATCGCAATGTGTTAATTTTAAAGTACTGTATGTAACAGTAGTTTATATTTTTCAAAATCTAATTATAGAGCTAGTCCAAAATTAAGTTAGTGCCGTTATCGCCATATATAGTAAATAAGTTGAAGATTTAAAAAATGCCTACATCAAGCACGTGGTACTTACCTACTTACGTAATGAATTATTTGCATTGCGACGAGTTTGATATTATAGTTTAAAAAAATATGATTATGATTGGAAGTTTAAGCAAATATTACCAATTAAAATAAAATTATTTTACCTATTCTATTATTGGTACTAATTTCAACAACATAAAATATACATATATAAACTCACGCCTATATCCCCGAAGGGGTAGGTAGAGGTGCTAGCACCCAAGTTTCGCCAGTTTATGTTTAGGTCCCAATGTAATAGGTGGCGAGCCATTAACTGGGCACTTATAAACCTGCGATAAATACACACATAACTTCGAAAACATCGAAAAGTCATTGGTGTGTGCCATGGTAAACCTGGGATCGAACCCAAGACCTCGTCTCAGTAGTCCATTACCCATACCACTAGGCTACCGCGGTATAAACATAAAATATATCATAATAATAATTCTTCAATTAACTCTAAATAGTTTATTATGTTGTTGGTTCTTATTAGGTATAAACATAAGAACAGTGTACTGATTTCTAATAACACTTCATCAAGAGATAGGATGAAATTTATTAATATGTAGAAGTAAGTGAAAGTTGAAGCACATTTTCTACTGTTTGTTTTATAACAGTTAAGTCTGGCAGGTGCTATTTATAGTGTTATGAATTATGAAAATAGATAGCATATTGAGTTCAAAGATTGCAAACATGCACGCTTGTAATTCGTTTTCCGCTGACTTCTCTTGCAACATTTGCTGCTAATTGCAAAGAAAACAACTCATCTGTTATGTATAATTTGTTAGACGTAGGTACTAATACAAACACATGACAGACTCGCTTTTATTATTATTAGTAATGAATACACCGCGGTAGCCTAGTGGTATGAGTAATGAACTGCTGAGACGAGGTCTCGGGTTCGATCCCAGGTTTTACCATGGCACACACCAATGACTTTTCGATGCTTTTCGAAGTTATGTGTGTATTTGTCGCAGGTTTATAAGTGCCCGGTTAATGGCAATAGGTTCGTCACCTATTACATTGGGACCTAAACATAAACTGGCGAAATGTGGGTGCTAGCACCTCTGCCTGCCCCTTCGTTGATATAGGCGTGAGTTTATGTCTATGTCATGTAGTAATGAATGAATTTAATAACTATTATATATTAAATCTCTACTAATATTATAAAGCTGAAGAATTTTCTTTGTTTGAAGCAATGGTTCGATTTGTTTTTTTTTTTGTGTTGAATTGTCTGTTTATCGAGGTAGGTTAAAGGTTATATACCATCCAGCTACTACACAAGGGAGCGGAGTAGAAATATATAATATAAAATAAAAACGAATCTGGCTGATTCTCATACGTTATTTAAAAAATAATAAATAGCGGGCATAATATTCCGAATTTAATGAAATTTTAAAGCATTTATTTACTATGCTAACTATTCAAATCGGATAGAAACCAGGGCACGCCGTAGTAACGGCGGTAAGACCCATCATGGGGGAGTGGCTAGAGAGGCCACACGGCAGCCTCTCGTACCGTCTGACGCAGATGATCACCGAGCACGGATGCTTCGGGAAGTATCTGCGTCGGATGCAGAAAGAGCCAACGTCCGAGTGCCATCACTGCGACGCGAGCGAGGACTCAGGTCCGCACACGCTCACCGAGTGTCCGGCGTGGGAGACGCCGAGGCGGGAGCTTGTGGCGGCCCTGGGAGTGAGGGTTCTCACGCTCTCCACCTTGCTCGCGGCGATGGTTCGCTGCGCGGATGCGTGGGCGGCCGGCGCCTCCTTCTGCGAGCAAGTAATGCTCGTGAAGGAGGAGGCGGGGCGGGAGTGGCAGCGGGAGCGACGAAGGATCGCAAGACAAGCTGCCCGCGTACGAAGGCAACTCGGGCGTCGGAGGTCGATGAACGACCTCCGCCCCACATGAGCGCCGGCCTGGGGGTGACAGGTGAAGCCGCCTGTCACCCTGGCAGAAGCAGGCCGCGGCGGCGGCGCGCGTGGCGCGCCTCCCCGTTTCCGGGGACGAGTTGGGGACTCTGTAGTCCCCACACCCGAGAAGAGGGCCAGATCGTGAGAGATGGCCCTGGGTCGGCCGAGGTGCGAGGGATATGCCTGTCAACCTCACCTTCGGCAACCAAAACGACCCACAGGCGGCGTGCGTTTTAGTCGGTTCGAGTCCGACATAACCTCTCCCACCGGCTCCAGTGGGGAGGTATCCGAGGGGATTTTGCGCACGTAAAAAAAAAAAAAAATCAGATAGAAACCGTCGTCGTAAGTCGGATAAATCTACAGAAAAATTTGGATGGTTTCAGGCGAAGGTTCGGTGGCTTAGAGGTCATACCGTTTCCCCTGTAAGGGAAAGATCGCAGGTTCGAATCCCGCCTGGACTTATCAAATTTCCCTCTTTCCTGAGACTTTGCCTTTAGCTTACCATCAGGCGAGGTGAGGTCAAGTTGGCGTGTCCTATATAAAAAAAAAATTCTATCTTAATCGATTTTAAAATATTCCAAAGTATGCTACGGATGATACCGGACAGGTCTTATTATACAGTGTACAAGAAAATCGTAATGAAATTTGGCCCATCACTGTATATCTAAAACATTTTTAATACAATAAGATAACCACTTTTATCTAGTAATTAGTTTAGAAGATAATATTGAGTAGGTAATGTTAAAATGGAATACGAATGTAATGAAATAAACAAATAACTCAGTTGTCCATCTGACCTCCCAACCAAGAAGTAAGGATCCACCACAGCTTGGTCCGTTAATCAGCAGGTTTATTAACTTGAAAGTGAGTTTGGTTTGGGCCACAGAGATCTCAAAGAGGCCTCAAAACACTCAACATTTTAGGTACGACTAAAGAGTCAACATACTATCACCAAATCAAATCTAGTTATTAAGCATAATATATCTATGTGTAATACCTCGTAGTCACGACCTTAATCAAAGCTTTATCTATGCCAAACGTGGACAGCTAGTATTTCTAAAATTTATAAAAAGAGAAATCTTGCTCCCTGTTTAAGCATAATTTTGAGCACACGGTGGAGTGTGAGATTTGGCATAGTAATACGAATTTTTGCTATGCCAAATTTCACACTTCCACATAAGAAATGCTGGTAGCTTAAATGTATGTATAATATGTGTTACAAATCTAATATATAAAATTCTCGTGTCACAGTGTTAGTTACCATACTCTTCCGAAACCGACTTTGACCGATTTTTATGAAATTTTATATGCATATTCAGTAGGTCTGAGAGTCAGCTACTATCTATTTTTCATACCCCTAAGTTATAAGGGTTTGTCCACCTTCAACATTTTTTTTAAAATTCTTATATATATTTTTTATTTTTTTTATGATATAGCATTAGAAAATACATACAACCACGAATTTTCAACACTCTACGATCAACCTCTATTTATTCATCGCGGTTTAATTTTTTAAATTTTTTAATAAATTTTTAAATTATGATTTTTCTCAAATAGATTTTTTAATTGTGTAATAGTCCGTTTATCGACAAAGGTTTTAGGCTATGTATCATCACGCTACTACTTAAGAGAGCGCGACCAGTGAAAATAAATGTTAATAAATCGGACAGATTCCCATACGTTATTTGCAAAATTGAAGAAATACGGGCTCAAATAGGTGAAGAGATGATTAGAAAGATGAGGTTTTAAAATATGTCACGGGCGAAGCTGGGGCGGGTCAGCTAGTATACCTATAATAAATATTGAACTGATTTTAGTAACTTAAACATAACATACAAATATTGTTTATCATTCAATAAAGATTATCTTATCTTATCTTAATATCTTAAAACATTCATTGTTAGGGTCCATACTACTAATATCAAACAGTTAGTGACATACTTGCATGTAAATGGTTGCAGAAGCGTATTAAAACATATTTAATGAACGGTATCTGATGGTCATGTTTTTAATTATTATGTAGGTACTACACAACCTTGGTTATATTACAAATAAACATAATAAATTGCAATTGCCATTTAAAAATGGGAAGCTATTGGGAAGTAGGGCTAAGATGAACTTGCTTTTCGATTATGACACATTCGATTCGATATTTCACAAAAAATTAAAGGTACTATTTATTATCAATCAATGCAGTAACTACACACATCAACAAAGTCTAGGGAACAAGGACATTTCTAGTTTTTATTTAAAAACCCTTTCTTGTAATAGTGAGTGTTTTATATCAATAGAAGGGTATTTTTAAACCGTTTTTAATTTTAATTTTAAAAAAAAACATTCTCATATCAATTTTTTTTTTTTTTGAGAAAGAATTGAATAGTGCCTATATTGAGTATTACAACCTTCTATGATTAGGCACAAAAATAACGAGGTAGTAAGAAATACAGTAATTAACCGTACTTTAAACGTTTTTAATAATCTGTAGAACCTCCTAAAGCATTAGCAACAGCTCGACAACGGCGTGGCATACTTAGTATGAGATTGTCAATCATCGTCTGTGGAAAATGGCTCCATACACTGCGAAGGTGTAAAAAAAGTTGTTCTTCAGTGTTCAGATTTTCCAAAGAATCACTGAAAGCTCTTCTCCCAAGCAAATCCCAGGCATGCTCTATGGGATTGAGGTCGGCAGACTGAGCAGGCCATTCCAACGTCGTCATATTGTGGTCGCTTAACGCATTGACCACTACCCTCGCGGTGTGTGACCGTGCATTATCTTGCATGAACATAAAATCTTGACCGAACTGCTGTCGATGAGAGATAACCATGGGGTGTATAACCTCCTGAATGTATTGGTTTGCATTCAAATTGCCCCGTATCCAAACGAGATCGGTCCTTCCACCAAGGCGAATTCCAGCCCATACCATGATTGTTCCACCTTGGTAAGGATGAACTTCTTGCGGATTCTGGAGACGACTCCAACGTCCAGGAACTCGCCATATACGCACTCTTCTCGAATCAGGATGAAAACCGAAGCGAGATTCGTCGGAAAACAGAACCCGTGCCCATTGATGGTCGGTCCACTGTAAATGTGCGTTAGCCCACAATAAGCGACGACCTCGATTTTCACGTCGAAGAGCTAGAACGCTAAGCGGTCTGCGAGCATGAAGATTGGCTTCGTGTAGTCTTCTCCTGACAGTTTGATCGCTAATAACCACTTGATGCTGAGACTGGAGGCCTGCGACCAACTGACGAGCAGTAATCGTGGGTTGCCGCCTTGCGGAATTTTGCAAGAAACGATCTTGTCGCGGGGTAGTAACCCTATTTCGTCCCCTGTCACGTTCGGCAACATCCCCTGTAGACCTGTAGCGTGCCCATAATCTGCAAATTACGCTTGGTTGGGTGTTGACAGCATCCGCTACGTCGCGTTGAGTTCGTCCAGCTTGCAGCATACCAACAGCCCTTAACATCTCTTCGCGACTTAAATGACGACGTAACATGATGACTACAGTCACAAAAATGCACAAACCATACGTAAAAGACGTATTATTGATAATAAACGTTATTTACAATCAAAGAAAATATTTTTTATTTTGCCTCAGAGAAACTGCACAATCAAACACTTTTAAAAGTTTTCCCTCCATATTCGAAAATCATTACTTATTTAAATTTATTTTTAAATTTCGAACAACTCTGTAATCTACTTTATTCTATTTTTATTTATTTGCTGCCAGTTATTTGCAAAACAAGATTTACACGAAAATAAAAATTGGGGTCATCTTGTTCCCTAGACTTTGTTGAGGTGTTTACTATAAAACTCAGCGTATTGTTTTGCTGTCCTGTGCTTACCATAGCATTTGCTTTACATTTTGATAAATTTAAATACTATCATTAGGTTATAAAGTAAAACTTGAGAACAGCTTGATTTACAATCTCAACATTTAGATTTTAGACAACAAAATTGGTACGGCAAGAGGTAGCAGTTATAAAAAATGCTACTAGAAAAACTCTCGACCGTAATTTAGTATACAAAGTAACAGATAACTATTACTCTGTACACTAAATAACGGTTGTGAGTGAGCCTCTGAAAAAAAACCAAACAGTTATATTTTTTCAGTTTCAACATTTACAACACTACAGACAGGCATATCTTTAAAAATATCGTATTGTTGTTTTTTTTTGTTTTCTGAACTAACACTAACACACTTGCACATAACTACAACAAAGACTGCCAGGCAAAAGTTGTTGATCTTGTCCTATCCGATCACACATCGCAGATACTGACAGTTCCGATTAATAAAACGTGTAAGTTAAAATTTTGGAAGACGATAGCAAGGGATATCTCTAACGACAACTTAAAAATTTTTAAAAACTATTTGCAATCTTTATCTTTTACAGAAGTTTATGAGTCAAATGATGCAAATCAAGCCTATGACAGTTTTATGAACGATTTTACTCTGCTTTACAAATTATGCTTTCCTCAAAAAATTATCACAATAAAAACTAATAAAAAATGTAAATGGATATCCCGAGGAATAAAAAAATGCAGTCAAAAACAACGTCAACTACTATGGGAATACAGGAAAAAGCCAAGTATAGAAAACAAGATTACTTTTAAAAAATACAGTGCTCTATATAGGAAAATAATTAGACTAACACAGAAAGCCCAAAATAACCACTTTATAAACACAGCACATAATAAATCCAAAGCTACTTGGCAAATAATTAATAAATCAAAGTTCTGCCTGCCTACAGAAACGATTACCTCAATAAAAAATAAAAATACATCAATAACTAAACCTCAAGACATTGCTAATGAATTTAATAACTACTTTATTGATGAAATAGAAAATAAATGTGGCAATAATCTGAATATTAATTTTGAAAATTTGACATTACACTCATTCTTTATGCTGCCTATATTGGAAGATGACATAATAAAAGTAACAAATCAACTCAAAAACACAAACACTGTGGGTTTTGATGGCGTGCTGACGAAAGTAATTAAGTATGTAGTAGAGGTGATAGCTCCGGTGCTGGCACACATTTTCAATTTAAGCGTTATAAATGGAGTCTTCCCGCAGAGACTGAAACGAGTGATTATAAAACCCATTCATAAAAAAGAAGACAAAACTGACTTAAAAAACTATAGACCTATAGCAAAAATTCCAATATTTTCTAAAATTTTCGAAAAATTAATCTATCACGCTATTACTAACTACTTTAATAAGTATGATCTGTTCTGTCACGAACAAAAGGGTTTTCGGAAAAACATGACCATTAATATGGCAATTTTTGATTTCTTATCGCAGATTATGGATCCTGTTGATAAACGAATACCAGTCTGTGCTATTTTCACAGATATGACCAAAGCTTTTGACTATGTGGACCATAAAATATTATTGAATAAAGTACAGGGGTATGGAATCAGAGGTAATATTCTGAGACTTTTGGAATCCTACTTGACCAATCGAATGCAATACACAGAAATATCTAGAATATGTCCAAAAAATAATCTAGAAACTATTCACCTTTCAAAACCAAGAGAGGCCAAATATGGTGTGCCACAAGGCAGTGTTTTGGGACCTTTATTGTTTCTAATATATATTAATGACCTTCCAAAAGCTACTAATAATAATAACATGGTGCTTTTTGCTGATGACAGCACAGCAGTAATAAAATGTAATGATCCCATTGAATACCAAAACGAAATAAATAGTTCATTATCTAACATTATCACTTGGCTCAATAATAACAATCTCATAATAAATCTAAAAAAGACTACAATAATGCATTTCCACCAAAGGAGTAGTATTCCGGATATAGAGGTGAAATATAATGATTTTAAAATAGAGGAAACTGCGAAAGCTAAATTCTTGGGCATAATTATTGATAGCCAACTTACTTGGAAGCCACATATAAATAAGTTATGCAAGAGATTGAGTCAGGCTTCATATGCACTCTTACAACTCTCAAAAAAAGTGAATCAAGAATCACTCTTAACGGCATACCATGGGTTAGTGGCATCCATCATAAGATATGGCATCATATTCTGGGGACAATCAAGCGACCGGGAAACTGTCTTTAAGATGCAAAAACGATGTATCAGGTCCATGTGGGGTTTGAGAATGACTGATAGTTGTGTGCCTTACTTCAAAGAGTATAAATTACTTACATTAACAGGATTGTATATAATGGAAACAGCTATGTTTGTAAAAACCAATACTAAACATTTTCAACGAGTATCAGATGTTAGGAAAGGTCCAATACGTCAACAATATGTTGAAAAGCTCTGTAATGTAACCTGTAAAACAGCCCTAATGGGAAAAAGTATATTTGGTACAGCACCAAAAATATATAATAAACTTCCAAGGGATATGATATCTATGCCTGTATGTAAATTTAAAAAATCCCTACAATCTTTGTTAATTGACAAATGTTATTATACGCTTGACGAATTCTTGAACGATACTTCAATATAATGTGACATTTTAATTTTAATCCTAAACTATAACATTGTGACTATGATTCTATTATGACATTGTGGCTAAGTACCAATATAATCAATTTGTATGCCCAAGTGGCAAAACATAGTGAACCTATTATCTATAATATGTAAAATCTTTGTATACCTATGTTCTACAAATAAAGATATTCTATTCTATTCTATTCTATTCTAACACAAAGAGTTTTTACAGAGAGAGAGAGGAACATTAAATAATTAAGTAAATATTTGGTTACTTTTCGACAACAGTAGAACCTTACATGTTTATATAAGCGTAGAAGATATAATTAATATCTTTACTTAATATGTTTACCTACTGCTAATATGTATACTTAACTTATGTTCAAAACCTGTGTTAACTTTGTTTATATGTACCTACCAAATGAGTTCACAGACAAACTGTTTAAAACAGTTTTGCGAACCAAGAGTAGCCACAATAATTATAAATTGTACATATAATTAATAAATATATATAAAAGTTATTTGTTGGTGATACAGAATAATGTACTACAGAGAAGCTGTTATAGCTATACGAATATATTGAATATACGAAGTTGATTTGATAGATGTGAAGTCTTAATTGGAAGATGGAACCACTCATACAGTGCACTATTTCCTCACTGTAGATCAACAATTATCAAACATCAACTCCTTAAAATCAAAGCGTTTCTTACTACAGTCTTCACGGTTTGAATATTGCATAATAAAACATTTTGAAATAATTTATTAGGGAGCGATGTATGCATATGGGTTAGGTATAAATAATATTGACATTCTTATCTTTGATACGGAAATACCGTTAATTTTATGGGAATGTAGAGCAGGTAAAACTATTTTGAAAGTAATGTGTTAGAGTACCACTTCAGAGAGCTCTTCATGTACGCTATGCAGTCCCCAAATAAGTTCACTGGTTGTGATTCACCCCAAATGTTTCACTAAATATGTGTATAACTAAAGTCGATAATGCAGTAAATATTTACCAAAAACTAGTTACATTGATGAGATGCAAGATTTACACAAATTTATTCTTAGTTGTCAGAAAAAAAGTACAATCTAAGTGAAATGCCATGGTTCTTAGTATTAAGCTCTTACTGCAAAAGGTTCATTCATATGAGAGCGCATGAGTAATTAGCCATCAGCGAAGGTACAAACTTACCGATATGGCCAGACGCATGGCATAATGCAGCCAGTAATAATGGCCACTTGCTTTATAACAGTTGTGAAAGTACGCTCGTCACCTTTTCTCGATTTTCTCAATGATTTTACTTTCGAATAACGCTCAAGTTTAGAAAACATATACCACACCTCTCAGTCGCAATAATTACAATATGCATTATCGATACATCATCCATTGTTCGGTAGTCGAACCTTCGTTAAATCGGTATTCTCATCACACGGAAATTAATGTACCTACCAAGTCATTGTTTCTTTATCGTCATAATTACTACTAGGTATGTGTTATGCGTAAGTGATTACATAATAATAATTTTGATGTCAAACTATTATTTAGTAAAAACACGTAACGGTGAGAATTCAATTGCTGGTACAATGACCTTCAAATAACATTGTAGATACTCGCTTTATCTTACTTGTCATAGTTCATCATCATAGGGTAATTTAGAAGACAGGTATTACTGTCATCATCTAACATTGGTCCTCGGTTGCATCTCAGGCTTTCATCTTGGAGCCCATCAGAAACATGGCCCAAATTTAGGGCACTGACGTTATTAAAATAATGACAATAATATATGAAGTGTATTTAGTCATGCCCAATTTAGGAGTAAATAATGATTTACCTTCGAAAGCGTATCTACATTAGTTGATTTTGACACTTATACTTTCTAAACGCTATAGGGTTCGTGTATCATTTTCGTTCTTAGCTAATCGGGTTTTTAACCCGAGCTGTCGATAACACCGTTCTGCTATCTGATCTAACAACAACATATGAGAAATTTTCAAGTGAATTGTCACCTTCATCAAAGTCCGTGGTTTTCTTTCACTTCGCCTGATCTTCGTCTTCCCTGTCAGTTCCCTGATGGGCTCTGAGATGAAAGCCTCAGATGCAACCGAGAACCACGTTAAGATGAAAAAAATAATGTATAAATAGTAATACCTGTCTTCTAAATGACCCTGTGACGATACATTTCAACTTATAAGTCAGTAATTTAGGTGTACCCCTAAATGTATGGCCAGTCATTACTCTCATACTAAGTGGTAGCCGTTTTAGCGAAGATACAGCATCTTATAGTTTGCCTGTGCTTGGTTGTGATGTTACAACCATAATTTTCGCGTGTCATCGCACATCCACTGTGTCTTTCGTGACAAATCTTACAATTCCTTACAAAGCTAATTGAGCCTTATTATCTAATCGTGCTTTAATATTGCAAAACACTTTCGTTATGATATTATCAATATAACTATAAGATAAAATGGAGAGTTAGTGTACACGTAAACTCGATCATTTTACATCTTCGAGCGTGAACACCACGTTTGAGACTTTCACTGCTGCCAATGACCTTGAGGATCAGCTGCTCACCATTCTTATTTTATTTGAATTAAGTATTGGTGTTTTTTTGAAGTCCTTATTTGAACTAGGAGTTTTATCTAAAAAGGAGATGACAGCTCGATCCCATCATAGCTCGATTCATAGATGAAAATAATAAACCTTTTATTGATTTTAATGCTAATTAATATGGCAAATACAGATAATATATGCATTTAATATTACATTATCAGTTATTAAGTTTTATTGTTGTGCCTGTTTAAGTCCATCCATTCCATCATTGAACTTTTAGAAATAACTACCGGTTTCAGATCATTAAATATTTATTTTTCAATACACCACACTGCCAGATTGTGTATGTGTTTCTTTAAAAGATGACTTTTCTGTAGATAGACTAGCGTATACCCGTGGCCCCACCCACGTTGATGTCGCTTCGACTAAAAATAGCATGTAACCTATTCTCAGACCTACCAAAAATGAATAAAAATCGTTCAAGCAGTTTCAGAGGAATTCGATTACAAAGACCGTATTGTACAATAATAGTCTTCTTCTTAATAGTAATAGTTTCTTATAAAATATATAAGAAGGTTAGTAAATAAAGCTCTGAGGTTTCAAAAGCGAGATTAACATAGTGAAAGCACTTACTAAATTAATGTCCTATTTAATCTTAGTGTAACAACCTCATATTTAATTATATCTAAATGCTTCCACAATGAACGCTCTATAATCATATTATGTCTACATACCTTCTACATACTTTCAATTAGATTTATATTGCGTTCTTCTTTTTTTGCTATGCCGATTCCGCCAACAACTCACTAAAAATTAATAATGGCAAGACGCCGATCACAAGTTTTTAAAGAAATTCTACCATGACGTTACATAGACGTCAGGTCCAAACATAAAATAAACGGATTGTAAAAAGAATCTTATCAAAAATAACGTTGAATGTCAAATTGACAGAGTAATTAAGAAGTAAAAATAAAGCGACATAAAATGTAAAATACGTGTGAAATACATAAAATATTATGAAGAAATAAGAAGAACTGACTTACCTTATTTGAATTTTATTATAATTGTAGTGAATTACTTTTATATTTTAATTAGGTACGTAATAAGTAGTTCCGTGTGGTGACGGAGAAAGAATACCAAGTGGGTGGTGCCTATGTCCATCATTGGACTGCGATGGGCTAATGGATAGACGTAATAAGTAGTAAATAATAAACTAAAACACATATACAATTTGTACTTAGTGTCAAATTAAGACTCATGGCTGAGTCTCATTCTAAAATATGGGTCTAAATCTGTTATTTTCAGATCTCGTTAAACTTTTGAGTTGGTCTAGCTTTATGCCAGTTCTCTCTTCTATGTTAACCCATTGTAATTCACCGTCCACGTTTGAAAATTAATGTGACTCAGAATAATACTCCTGTTGCATCATTATTTACTTATTTTTAGTATAATATGTGGTCAAATCAAACTTATCAAGTTGTCATTGTCTTCAGATCCAGCAAGTGACCGTCATGACTGGGACCTCGATACTTTTGGCCAACGTAAGCATGGCAAAGAAGCTCGATGAAGAGAACCACACGTTTGTAGAACCGATAAAGAAGAATAGAGATTATGAGTAAGTATAGTATACTAGTATACCTAATCACTATCAAAATCCCGAAGTTCATAATACCGATGGATGAAAGACCGAAATTTTAAATTTTGAATTTCGGCCTATGGTATTTTTAACTTCGAAATTCTAATACGTAACTGTATAATTCAATCACCATCAACTTCATAGCAATTTCCTAACTTGTAATTTGGACCCTGAGGTACTCCTATTTTTTGAGATTGGTATGTCAACTTTTTTAAGAGTGTCTCTCGTTTGACCTCCTCCTTTTCCTGTGAGGAAAGCCCACAACAGAGCCTCTTTCATTGTTTAGCAGGAGCACTGACTTGCAAGTTGCAAGTGAGATTGGTTAGGGCCTCAAGGATGTCGGTCCATAAACCAGATGTGCTTTAGATTATTATTTGCCTGTTTATTCTAAATAATCTTTGATGGTTATTAAAAATCTACTCAGTAGGTAGCGCCTCTGCTTCTGAATCCGCTGTTTATATAACTCCAAACAACACCCTTTGAAATATTAATAATTTTAAAATCTTGACGCAAACCGAAATTAACTGTACCAAATTCTTATTCTTATTCTTATTTATTTATTCAGTAACAATTTACACTGTGTTTGAACATACATAATATTATTACAATAATTCATTTCAAGTCTATCAAAAATTTACAATAATTAAACAATAAAGAACTATAAAAATGACAAAATCAATTAACTTGGTAAGTAATTATAAAAATAAATTAGTACACAAAGTCAGATTTATACAGTAGGTACATGTCAATTTTTATTCATGTCAAATCATAAATTACTCATGTCAATAATATAATTTCAGAAGCCAAGTCCAAATACCAAATAATATACCAAAATTAAATCAAAATAAAATAAAACAAAATGTCAAATATAATAAAATTGTCAAAAAAATAAAAAAATTACCTACAATTCCTCGATTGAATAGTAGCACCCTTTCAATAGGAACACTTTTAACTCCCTATGGAACTCTTTTTCATATAGAAGACCTTTCAACTCTAATGGTAGCTTATTAAACAACCTGGTAGAATTGTACCTTTAGTCTGAATTCTTTAGTCTAGAATTAACCCTGTACATGGAGTAAGAGTCATCATTATCCATGCATTAATCCCAACATTCCCAGTTTCATTCCAAGTTTTCACCTTTGAGCCAGATTTCATTTTATAATTATCCACCCCATATTTTAAATTATTTTCCAATTTATGGAATGTATTGTATGTAAGTCATTCTGTCGAATGTTCTTTTTTCAAAGCTCCTGTTGTAACCCTGTTTATAAATTTGACGTGTCTCTGTGTGTGTTTGTGTGTCTGTGGCATCGTAGCGCCTGAACGAGTGAACTGATTTGGATATAGTTTTTTTATTTAAAATATTTTAGTCGGGAGTGTTCTTAGCTATATTTGACAAAAATCGGTACATGATGGCCGCCGCCACAAACGATGGAGCATATTTTTTATTTCACTACTCCCTCGTTATAAGTGACAAATGAAAGGGCATGAATAGTAGATTAATTAAAAAAGTGTAAAATAAAAATATAATTATTTATAAAACGCCCGTCACAAAAAGCAACCTCCAAACACTTGAAAATAAATTGTGTTGATTAGACCTTTAACTTTGATATACTTACCTAGTAATATTTTGATACAAGCGTTGTAATGTCGGGAGGACTTTATGGGGGAATAATATGACGGAGTCCTTTACCAGTTACGAGCGCTCGCAATCTCTTCAGGGACATTGCGAAGCGTATGGTGGACGCTTCTCGTGACCAAAAGGCTGGCCTTTTCTTGGTTCAGAGAATAAGCATTGCCATAGAACTAACACACAGTTACTAACACACAGTTTTATGTTATATTATAATAGATTTAATTAGTGAAAAATTATTGTAAATACAGGTCTTATCAAGACAATTTATGTAGTTTCAAGGTTGTTTTTTGTAATAGGGGTAATTTAAATTTTTAATTAAATTAAGAAATTCAAAAATAATTATAAAACAAAGCTAAAAACTTAACAACTATTTTTAAGTTTCTAGCTTTGTTTCAAATTTTTCACATCAAAATTTACACTTAAAGTGGGTAATTAATTATAAGTGTAAATCTGTTGCGAAAATGTTTTAATTTGTAGTAGAACTCGATGCATTATCTCTTCGCTTATTCTTACCATAATTTTGATATTAGCGACTGATACACCATTTAAATTCGCTGAACACTCTCTGTCTAAATAATGTAAATAATCTTTATTTGTATCATTTCATATAAATAAATGTCAAATTAATAAAATGTCGAATGTAAAAATGTCAAGTATATCTGCCACATGCTTTTTTGCTTATATGCCCCAACTGCCCATGGCCTCGACCGCGACTGGCATCCGACCTGTCTAAACCTTAATTATACTTTCTACAAATCTACAGTACCTATCTTTAATAGTAGTTTCCCTATTTACAGATGGCAGGTTGTGTGGAGAAACGTGATTGCTTTTGTATATCTTCACATTGCAGCGGTATATGGATTGTACCTGATATTCTCAGGCAGTGTTAGAATATGGACTGTCTTGTTTGGTATGTTTTATTTTATTTATATACTATATATGTACATTGATACTATTTGGGTGGGAGCTTATGAGAAATCATTTTTCATATTTTTGTTTTAAAATTTACTTTATTTATTTTACTTGAAATCACCGTACTTTCATTTATATAGTACCGTAGCTCAAAAGAAAAAAAAACGGCACGGTGATCCGTTCTGTTTTTCTTCTCAGGAAGACCTTTCAAGACCTTTTTCTCAAGAATGTGTGAACGGATCAAGTTGAAATTTATACGACTTACTTAAGTCTGCAACCTCTTACAACTGTGAATAAGTCAATTCTAGGTCAACGTAATAAAAAGACATTTCCGTTTATGGAACATAAGTACATCCCTCAACTTCGTTTATACGGAACCCTAAGTGCGAGAGGCTGCTTCGCGCTTGACCGGTTTTTTATTCATAAGGAAAATAACGAACTCGAATGGTTGAGTCACTTAAAAGTTTAAGCTTACCTGATAAAAGGTTTTATTTATAGGTTGAGGACCTATTTATAGCACTTCAAACTTTAGAACTCTGTTGATGTATTCATAGTTACTTTAATTTTAGATTTTTGTTAAGCATTTTATATTATACTACGTACATTAATTCACCATTATACTGAATTTCACTATTTATCTCTTCTGTTTGGATTATTAAAACGTTGTATTAAATAATTGCTCACGACATATTAGGCAAGTGAAACTGTCTGTGTCTGACATAAATTCGTGACATCCAGAGGATTAATATTTAAATGAAGCGCTCCTCACTCTCTCTCATAATTACCCAAGTAAAGGTACCCAAACTTGTCTCAGGGTATACTTGCTTATTGATATCTTTCTCAGTCGCGATAACTTGTTCTTTTGTGACAATGTTTTGTTGACTCTTACAACGACCACGAAGTGCAAACTTAAACTTTCGAATTTTGTGACTTTAACTTTACTAGCAGGTTGATTTTTAGGGTTCCGTACCTCAAGTGGAAAAAATCAGAACCCTTATAGGATCACTTTGTTGTCCGTCTGTCTGTCTGTCTGTCTGTCTGTCAAGACTTTTTTCTCAGGAATGCGGTAAGGTATCAAGTTGAAATTCATACTGTCTGCAACGTCTTGAAATTATGCTAAAATCAAATTTCTATGTCAGTCAAAATATATTGCGGTGTATTTCGCATATGTTTGTCCCAGAATTCAATTTTGTACGGAACCCTCAGAATGCGTGTCCAGCTCGCAATTGACTGACTTTTTCTTAATTAAAATGAACCGAAACGAGCTTTTTATTTATGACACCTGTTTCTCACAGAGATTATAAATTAATTTTTAGTTCATACAATTTATCGTTAACTAACTGTAACCGTCGATTCCACCCACGTGAAATCCTGATCCTATTCACACTGCACCTTCAGCTGACCCTCATTCTCCAACTTCGCTCGTGACATAATTTGAGCCCCTATGGCACCCTTTTAACCCGCAATTTAATGTGTCAAATAATAAATGAATCTACCGGATTTATTGACATTTATGATTATAGCGTGATGCCTATGCCCCTCAAAAATATCTATTTCTTTTATTAAAATAATTTTTCAAATCATTCCAGTAGTTTCTAAGTTTACTCAATACAAATAATCTACCAAATCTTTCCTCTTTTTAATATACCTACTAACTGACCCGCAGCAGCTAACCCTTAGCATGTTTAGAAACCTCATATCAGCCCATAAGCCCGTATTTTTTTAGTCTACAAATAATGTATGTAAATCTGCCAGATTTGTTGACATTTAGGTCACTACTCCGCTCCCTTAAATATTAGCGTAATGATATATAGCATAAAGCCTTCGTCCATAAAAGGACTATTCAATACAATAAGAATTTTAACAATTCGTGTTGTTTCAGCGCGTCCAGACAAACAAACAAACTCTTCAGCTTTATAATATTAGTGTAGAAGTACCTAATAGATTAGTATCGAAAATCTGTAATGTAGCGTTTTTTTTGATTTTAGGTGTTTCATTCGCGATTATGTCCGCTATGGGAGTTACGGCAGGAGCTCACAGGCTTTGGGCACACAAAGCTTACAAGGCACGCTGGCCTCTCCGCGCATACCTCGCATTGATGCAGACCATGGCCTTCCAGAATCACATTTATGAATGGGTGCGGGATCACAGGTTAGTATTCTGTTTAACACAAACTACTATTTCTTTTGTATCTGCGTGCCATTTCAATTATTTGTATTAAAGGGATGTATTAACGTCGCCTAATCTATACTAACAATAAAGATGAAGTATCTGAGTACTAAAAAAATCCCCGATGTTGCAGCAGTCATGGTAAGACAAATTAAATGAGACCTTATACAACAGGCCAATCTTGTTCAGTTCAAAATTGCCTATGACTACGTATCCATCTTCATATTATGGATATCATGATATCACCACATTGTTAAACCAAAATAAATAATCCCAAATGAGATGGGTGTGTCGTGACTGGTGTTTAGTTTAGGAGTTCCTTTGAGTACGTTCTTAATGCCTGATTCCATGGCTCCATGATTAATACATTGTCATCCAAATTAAATATGTAGGTATGCAAAATTTCGTCACAATCAGTTGAGTGGCGTGGCTTAGCTTTGGCGCGAACAGATATTTTAAATACAAGTGCTTACATCCATAATTGTGCTAAATACAAATGCAAATATAGGTACATGCAAGTTAAATAAACACTTTTTTTTTTTTTTTTTTTACGTGCGCAAAATCCCCACGGATACCTCCCCACCGGAGCCGGTGGAGGAGGTTATGTCGGACTCGAACCGACTAAAACGCACGCCGCCTGTGGGTCGTTTTGGTTGCCGAAGGTGAGGTTGACAGGCATATCCCTCGCACCCCGGCCGACCCAGGGCCATCTCTCACGATCTGGCCCTCGTCTCGGGTGTGGGGACTACAGAGTCCCCAACTCGACCCCGGAAACGGGGAGGCGCGCTAGGCGCGCCACCGCCGCGGCCTGCTTCTGCCAGGGTAACAGGCGGCTCCACCTGTCACCCCCAGGCCGGCGCTCATGGGGGGCGGAGGTCGTTCATCGACCTCCGACGCCCGAGTTGCCTTCGTACGCGGGCAGCTTGGCTTGCGATCCTTCGTCGCTCCCGCTGCAGTTAAATAAACACTTGTAAAAAGTTAGTCGTTTAATAAGTAGATTATTCCTATGAGAAAGTTGATATGCTAGTATTTTTACGACTATACCCTACTAGTTACATAAAAAATGTTTTACTTAAAATCTCTAAAAAGTGGTTTTAATTATTATTTTATTACTATATTTAATAGTACTTGAAACACATTTAAAACTTGTTGTTTATCTTTGTCAGTTTGTTATTTCCGTTCTGTCGTCGTTACCAATGCATAATACTACTTCCTATAAACGTTATAAAATGTGAAAGTATGTGAAGATGAAGAACCTTCCAGGCTAAATGCAACTGGTAGAGATATATTATTTTCTTTACGGATACATTTAGACCTTTCAGTCAGGACCGTTTGGCTAGTAGAGCGTATACGTGATTGAGTAACAAATATTCAAACAATTATTTAAACTTCTAATATAAGAGGTTCATATTATTAATATGAACCCGAATCACTACATATTATAATTGAGTTCCATTCTCGTGTTACAAAATATTTATTCATTAAAACATTTGCGTATGTCAAATGATGTCCTTTTTAAATTAGTGGTCGCCATTATTGTAGATCATGTTCATAGAATAGCGGTTACTACCTTTGGTTTAGATTGAAGGAGAAATTATACGGGAATATTCTAATTTAACTTACCATAAGGATCTGTCCTTCATCAAAACAGGGTATGGGCCCAGGAAGTACTCGATGAAATCTGTAGTAGTACATACTGCATCTTTTAAAAAGTTATTTTATTCAATGGTTTCTTACAGAGTACATCACAAATTCACGGAAACCGATGCGGATCCTCACAACGCTAAGAGAGGTTTCTTCTTCTCCCACATCGGATGGTTGATGGTGCGTAAACATAAGGACGTATTTGAGAAAGGCGCCACTGTCGATATGTCTGACTTGGAGAAGGACCCAATCGTTATGTTCCAAAAAAAGTAAGTGCACATTTTTTTTTTTTATACCACTTAGTTGGCAGACAAGCACACGGCCCACCTTATGGGAAACGGTTACCGTGGCCTATGGACGTATGCAACACCAGGGGTGTCACACTCGCGCTGCCGACCATGAAGAAACCTTCTGATGCCCCTCTTGAAGAACCCCATATTGTAGGCGCTTGGGAAAACCGCAGCAGGGAGGTCATTCCACAGCTTGAGTGTGCGTGGGATGAAGTTTCTTTCATACCGCACAGTGCGCACCATCTCAGGTCGCAAAGTTTGGGCGGATGAATTCCCTGCCTATGGCGAGAGGTGCGATGATATAATGTAGCTACGGGCATCATGTCAAACAATTCATCTGAGCACAAACCATTGTATAGGCGGTAGAACACACACAGTGAGGCAAAATCCCTCCTAAGGCTAAGAGGTTCCATTCTACCTGTGAGTATGGGATTGTCAACCAGCCTCAATGTCCGTCTTCGCAACGAGTCGAAGGGGTCAAGCTGGTATGCAGGTGCTCCAGCAAAAAGGTGACAGCAGTACTCCATGTGAGGCCGGACCTGTGCTTTATAAAGAAGGAGTTGCTGCCCCTCAGTGAAGTACTGCTTCGCCCTGTTGAGCACTCCGAGTTTTCTTGATGCCAACTTAATTTTTAATTTAAATAATTTTATGCCTATAACTTTAATATAATAATTATGATCCACAATGTTGAATCGAAATTCAAATCTATCGTCAATAATAATCATAAAAGTGCCAATCAATATTTCATGTATTTTGTTTTCCTCTTCCTCAGGAAAGAAAGATCAAAAAATTAGACATCCAATTTTTATGATTTTTAAGATGTCAATGTACTCATTAAATTAAATTAAAACGGTAAAATTGTCATTCTTAAAGGTTAAGTCTTCGAATCAAAAGCAGAAAAATTGAAATACTTAAACCAGAATACTTTCAAGTAGATATAAAGATGGCTCTTTATTGAATACCAGAAAGCATTAACAGACATAAATGACTATCAAGCTACAATAATAATAAGGCTTATTTTTTGTAATGTATTAAAAATGATCTTTTCAAAGTTTTTGTTATGCCGACAATGCATTGACAAATTGAAAACTGCAAAAACAAATTATAATTCTTATAGTTTTATACCCTTTCTCAGTTGTAATTATAACAGACATGAATTATAAATAACTGTACCGTGTCAACGATAACTATCTATGATATAATATTCTAAAATATCCTTTCAATATGTGCAATGTGTATAAATAAAATAAGTTGTGATAAATTATTGTTCCTTTGTGCAAATCGTTTTTTAAAACACTTTTGTATCGGTTTTGGCTGTATACTGTCAATTTCAGGCTAAGTATATTATGGCTCTATTCCTGATATTTTTTAACCTTACCTATTTTTTGTAAATAGTTTCTATATTCCTTTCTGTTTGTTAAATTATATCACCAATTCAAGAAAAAAAACACTGCTTGCTAAATATTTGGTTATAACAGCAGACAAGAAAAGTTTGTGAAGGTACTAGCGTTCGGCCAAATAGAACCGAGCACTCGAAGCCTTATAAAGTTGTATACAAGGTAGAAACATTAAATGTGCCCAGATTATATTTTTATTAATTTTTAAAAATATATGTTATAAAACTTTTAACAGATATGACACCTGCACAAAGAATTTAGCTTGCCTGAAGGTATTTTTATGCCACTTTTGTTAGGCATACATAAACCAAATACTCTAATGATAATACATTATTTATTATGTGCGATGGTGTTTAGTAATAAAGTTATAACGATACAAGGAACAATGATTATGTAAAAAATCTACACAAACAAAAACAAATCGTAAATTGTTTTGCTCAGCGCATAATCGAGAACGACTCGACCAATTTGGATGATAGAATCTTCTTATTTTTATTTAAGCCTAAGAAAGGCTCTTATGAAGTGATAAAATTATAAAATTGCCTAGAAAATATATTTACTTTATCATAAAGCAATATGTAAACAAGCAATTTTCTCTACATAACATTGAAATAACTAGAAAACTGAATACAGGGAAATCCAAGGTGAAATACGGTTCGTGCTTACTAATATAATTAGCCTTAATACAAAACGTCTCATTACACAGTCATTAGTCTATTTGCTGGTAATTTAATAGAAGATGGCCTAACGTCATTATTATGAAGCCAGATTTGAGCCAGATAACAAAAAAAAATTGATACGTTTGAGGTAAGAAAAAGTTCATCACCTTCAAGACTACATTGGTTGCACCAAGGCAATTATTATCAGTCCAACCAACGACCATTACTTAGTTGTATGGGCGATGAGTCCAACGTTTCATTAAAATGATACAGAAATATCGCAATCACATTTCTTATTCCTCATAAAATATTGTCACCGACAATTGAACAAATGTAATTGAACATATATAATTATGATATCATTATTTGATAAAAATTCTACGAAGTTGTTTAGTTTTAGGGTCAGGTTGATATTATCGTCAGTTGAACTTTTTCCATCATGATATTAGGCTAAACTGAAAGAAATGGAATGAAAATTTAATAACTGTACACAAAAATGAACACGAATCCTTAAGCACCTCTTGATAAAACATTGAGAAGATTTATTAGAGTGCATATTTTTGTTCTGAAATAAAGTTTTATAATTTTATCATTATATTATGACAGGAAAAAGAGGTGAAAGCACTACATAATATCTACAATAATGTTAACGGGAATTAACGCAATCATGGTATAGGTGTAGGTACCTATAGTAGTATAGGTACCATGATCGTGTTAATTCGTACATACCTTTGGTTTGCCTGACGTTCCGACCAGGTCACACCTGGTCAGACTGACAGTCTGTGACCACGGCCGGTATAGCCTACGAGATTATTTCTTCCATATACCATTTTCGCGATATATCCTATAGAACAACTGTTAGTCGTTCAATATGTTACTAACTACTATAATTTTATTTTTTACAGAACTTATTTAGTGGTTATGCCGCTACTCTGCTTCATTATTCCTGCGTGGATCCCCGTTTATTTCTGGGGTGAGAATGCATGGTTCTCGTGGTACGTGGCGTCAATAACCAGATATACAGTGACACTGCACTTCACGTGGCTTGTCAACTCTGCTGCACATATATGGGGCACCAGGCCCTACGACAAGTAAGCACGAAGTTTTACTTTCTACTGTAGACACCAGGTTATTAACTGCTCCAAATTTTCGGTGAAAGTTCACAATCTGTAGCAAACACTTGGCCTGGTTAGCCTTTCGTAAATCTCATGTCATTAGCTGTAGTTACATTATTTTTTGGTAAAGAAATAATTCACATATCCACACTATTCTAGACTAATAATATAAATGCGCGAATAACTCTGTCTATTACGCTTGTATACCTAAACAACTGAACCGATTTTGATAGAATTTTGGTTCAGAGATAAACTAGAGTTTGAAAAAGAACAATAACTATATTTTACCTCAAAATAAGGCTTCACATACGGGAATACTCGAAAGGGGCTTAAATACAGGATGAGTTCGTCTATTTTGAATTGACGAACTCATCCTGTATTAAACATAAAACGTTGTTATTATAATAGGCGCTAGGATAATAAGTAACTAAATACGCCTAAGAGCGTTAGTGATCGGGCCCTCAAGAACTAGGTCCAAATTAGCAATCAAACTAATTCAACAACAAAATCAAACAAAAAATCCTGTTTAATGGTAATATTAAATAAAGATTATATTGCTATCAGTTATATGTACTTAAAAAAGAAATCCAACAAACAAGAAAACAAATTAATCACAATTACGAAATTGCTATTTCAGAAATATAGGCGCAACAGATAATTTGTCTGTTGCCATCTGCGCCTTTGGTGAAGGTTGGCACAACTATCATCACGTATTTCCCTGGGACTACAAGGCGGCAGAACTCGGCAACTATAGGACAAACCTGTCGACTGCCTTGATTGACTGGGCAGCTAAACATGGTAAGTAACCTAAGTGTCATATTTCAATGGTTATTGTATTCTATTTCTGTGATTTGTAGCTGTGAATCAGTCATCATCCTTAAAAGGGCCTGAATTATAAAGATTGTTAAGTAGTCCGTGTTGAGAAAGAATACAAGAATCACTACCCCATCTAATCCGAAGGGCATCGGAATAATTCGCAGAAAATATCAATGCCAGCGAAAAAAAACTCGAAATAAAACCCTGTACCTACCAACCCGTCTGGCCAGGGTGGGAATAGTAGGAGGCCAATGTCCAGCAGTGGGCCGCGCTAGGCTAATTGATTGATTGATAAGACAAGTAGTAGGACCCTAAGGTCGGGAATGAAACTTTGTTACCCACATGTAAAGTTTTAAATATAAAGTGCAGCAGAGGAAAATACCTAATAATTATGCCAAGTCTCTTAAACCAATATTTGTAAGTTCCTTTTTAAATTCAATTCAAAGAACACCTTGCCAGGTACAATTAGTACAATTAACAGGGATTTTCAAACAAGTACATTTTTCAATAACTATTCATGCCTCACAGAATAAGCCGTAATCGGTCCCAATTCTCATACCAACATTTGTGTCATTTCATATGGTTAGTTGGAGCCCGGAAAAAGAAATCAGTCTGCAGAAATTTTAAGTACTTGGATTATTAGTGTCCAAGGGCAGTCGCTTCATGTAAAATATCGAAGTTCGGCAATTTCGCAATCAGATTGAAAGCCTTCTTCTACTGAGTTTGTTGAGGAATTGGAGTAAAGCTAGAATGATGATTATTAATATTTAACTGTAAACTGAACGGCGTAGGCTGTTAGATACGGCGCCATACTTGCCCGCAGTGCAATGATTCTAAATTAACTATTTATCATATAATTAACTAGTTTACTGCACTCCAACTAAATAAATTCGGTGGTCCCATTTTGAGATTAATGTGCTTAAAATCTTTTGTACCCATAATTATTATTCCCAAAACTGATTTATGTTTTTCCAAAAAAAATTAAGCTTTATGCTTTTTGAAAAACCTTTTTTTTCAGTTATATTTATCGTTATGAGTCATTAGAAATTTTACTATTTTGCTTATATTTTTTCGTTAAATTTGAAATTGAGGTGTTAAGATCATTCATTTTCAGTACTTTGCTAATCAAAATCGATCTGACGCTTACTGTACAAAATAGTATCCGACAAGATAACAGCGCTTTATTTTTGTGTTCACTTACAGTACCTTCAATAAATTTAAATTAAACCTACCAATTAAGTGGTATAAAAATATATGAGCTAGTACTGTTTATATTCTTCGTAAATTTTAACAAATAATATCTAATCCATAGTACTATTTGAATATTTTTGCATCATTGTTTTAAAATAATATATGTATGCTATTCGTCGTCAATTGATCTAATTAGAGCAAAAAGCACTGTATGGTACAAAATAATGTTTTCTTTTTATGTATTTTAAAAATATGATAAATTTAATTTTCAGGTTTGGCATACGATCTAAAGACGGTGTCAGCTGATTTAATCCGGACAAGGATTAACAGAACCGGTGACGGTTCGCACCCGTGGTCTAAAAAGGACTTAGAAACCAAAGAAGATCACCATCATCCAGAAAATCCGGTATGGGGTTGGGATGACCAAGATATGACGCAAGAGGAAAAACAACTGGCTGAAATAGCTCACAGAAAAAATGAATAAGCTAAATGAGATGATTTCTTTACTTATAATTTTGAGCATAAGATGGATGAAAATGTAGTGGCAGGCTGACTATTATATTAATTGTCTGTATCCAAAGATATTCTTTCATATGAAACCAAGATCAGGCAAATTATTGATTGAGTCCAATTTAATTCATCACATGGTAATTCGTGTAAATAATACTTGAATGAAAAATATTGTATTCTTATAAAATGTAGATATTAAATCTAAGCTGAATACGTTCGAATGTTCGTGCTGTTATTATACAAAGTAATACTGCCACTATAACTACTACTGTAAGTTTGATTTGTAACCATCGTTCTCACTAAATCTTTTTCTGATTCACTCTGCCGACTATTGGACTATAAAGAAGAAAGTCTTTGAAACTTGCCACTTACAAATGCATATTTGAACAAGAGAGTAAGTTAGATGTAAATTATTGTTGTAATTAAAAGCTATATTATTATTACTGTCAAATAAAAAATAGAGACTAAAAACATTTAGTCTACCAATATATTTGTAAGCGACAGAATTAATTTAAAAAATATATAAAGTTAAGTGTATTTTTACAATATGATGTGATATTGTCTATTTATGGTGACTGTTATAGATTTTATTTATAATTTAATGTTTTATTAAGAGCTTAAATATAATATCCTTAAATAAGTGTAGAAATTGTAATGTATGATGGTTACACTTATTTAGCTTATTAGGCTCTTAGTGAAACTTGACATAAACTTGCTTCTTAATTTATTATGCAGCGGCTGTTTTATTTAAGGTTAGTGTTACTCTAGGTTTGGACAAAAGTACCTTTATGTTTGATAAATCATAGATAAATTATAATTTGTTTTATTTCTTACTGTTTACGCTCTACAACTTGCATGTGCACCTAACTGTTTAATCAGCTTTCCAATAACAAGCAATGCTGAACTTGCTTTCACTTCTTAAAAAAAATTAACGTTAGCATTTGTCGGTTAACCGATCAAAGTATAAAGCATCATCATGTTAAAACAATTGAACAGTTTCAGCTGATATTTTTTGTAATAAAACCATGATTTAACGAATTCTATTGGGATTTATTTGGTATTTTTTACATTTAACCCGTATACCGCGATAGAAACCATGAGGCACTATGCAGACGGCGGGTGGACCGGTCTTTTTGACCCCGAAATAATAAAGACTGCGTCTGCCCGTCGATGCCCACGACTGCCCTCGCTGCGAACACAAAGCACACGAGTGACGGAGGCAGTTCACGACGTTCGTTCAAGCACGTTAGTGAAAATGGAGACCCAGAAAATTTCAGTCGTTACTTATTTCATGTACAAAAAAAGAAGACGCAATCTTGATAGAGAATGCTGGGTACACCCACTAAATTCAGAAAGATTGACCAAAGGTCAGTTTCACATAAAACATGCGGACTTCCAAAATTCCTAGCCACCATGCGCCGCCGTCTGCGCTCCTTCATACAAACTAGTTTGTGTGAACCATGGCAGATACCCACGGACATGCCGCACCGCCAGTGTCCGACGAGCACCTGCAGCGCGGTCTTTTTGCCCATCATGTGCGTTGGTAGTAAAGGTTTACCTTTGCGCTATCTATTGCCATAAAATTGAACGGCCCGGCCCACCCTGCCATCTACAAAGCGCCTTAAAGTGGTTTTATTTTAATTAGCGATATTCGCGTTAACTTCGACTGATATTTTTAACACTAACATTTTAAAAGAGTCTTATCATCATCCAGCTAAATCTACTGAAAACGTTGTAATACTGAATAACAGTAAAGTATCTTCATAACCTTCCAGCAACATAGATCGATTAATCGCACGAAGAGGATTTAAAATACACCTATACACTGTACGTTCAATTGATCGAACAGTGTATTTACACTATAAATAATGCCAGCTTGTGGTTCGACTGAGCGATCAAACAATGAGGATATTTAAATCCTCTTCATGCGATTAATCGAACTATGCCGGCAGGTTTCATAAGGCACGTGGGAACCGCATGCGTGTGGATTGAGTGTTCTTTTTTGAAAGTTAACTTTAATCGTAGTTGCTTAATTCTCTGATTTGTTTTATTTATACTGAATGTATTTTTTTTTTGGGCAACCACATAAAGCTTAATATTTCGTTGTTCCTTGCTGTTCACATACAACATCTATCGCTTGAGAAAACCATTTCTCCTTTTTAAAATACTACATTTATTTTCCAAATAAATCTTCAAATAAAGAACTGCAAATTAGTTTGTACATCACTACTTCACCATTTCAGTCAAGGATCACTCTATTGTTTTCTTATCTGCTATCATAAAGATCTGCAAGTTCCTTTACCCATGCTGGAACTTGCAGATCTGAGTTTATTATCTCTCTCTTTTTACTCTAGCGCCAAGTGGAGTTATATTCAAAACGAGTACTTTATAGTTCAATTTACTTTTTTTCTGGCTTTTGCGCACTACACTCCAGCTCCGAGAGTGAAGCCTACGTCAGAACCTTCTTCATTCAGCAGGTGTACAAGCTTGGAGACTTGGGTTCATAAGAAGGTGAGGAAGCCTATATGAAAACTATACTAAATTTATTAAATGTTTTATAGTAAATATCTTTGTCTAAATTATTTAGTTTAACTATCTAGTACTCAAGCATGATTCATATTCAATAAGAAGTATATTTCAGACGGCCTCGTAACGGAGTGAACGCGGCTATTACGCAGGAAGCGCGGCTTCGATCCTCGCTCAGTACAAATATTTGTATCTATGCATGAATATGGGTAGGTATTTGCATTGGTCTGGCCGTGCCTTGGAGAGCACGTTAAGCCGTCGCCGTCGGTCCCGGTTGCCAATCGAACATTTATGGCAGTCGTTACGGACAGTTGGAGCCCTAAAAAGTCCAACAACTGGTGTAACTGCAATGCTTCGATATCGTCCTTGGGTTGTGGAGGTCAGATGTCGTCACAGAAAATATCTAAGTTCAGCCAAATCGGCAGTTAGACTGGTAAAACGGACCCCACACTCCGAGGTGAAAGCTTCGTATGCGACTAGGATTAACGCTTAGATGAGGACTAAGAAGAAGTATATTTCATATGCCTATCAGTATCAAAATAAACGGGATATTTACCATGTTTCACTGTTTTGAGTTTCCTATATTTCCGCGCTGTCATATGCCTACTTCTCTAATTCTGGTTAAAAATAAAAATTCACCAGCTTATTCATGTCCTTCAAAATTTTACCCCTAGGAATAAAAAAATAGATAAATCTATTCGAAGTCAAGTTCATCAACGAAATCGGATTATACAACAGCCTTTTATTCTTTAATCCGGTCAAAATAAATGGAATAAATAGTAATTTTCAATAGCTGCAAATTGCACTCACCTACACACAACTGCAAACCTGTATGTAGGTGTATTAATATAATGTTAAAAGTCAACATACAAATAAATACGTAAGGTGAAATGTCAAAAATAACAGTGGTTTTTTTATACAAGCTTACATATTTCGTAAGATTTTCTGAAGCTATAATATCCTTAATTCTCCAAAGAATCAAAATTATCAGTTCCGTTACATAATTTTTTGTAATATAAAAATAATGTAAAATGCAGAGCACCCTGTAAATTCTTAACCTTCAGTGTTTTATTTCATTATTACTGTCGTATTCATTAAATTGTAGATAGTGAACGCTTTATTCAGACTTTTTATTTCTTATATAATTAAAAATAACATCACTTTCACATAAAGTCAACTTCAAAATAGTACAGTAACAACAAATGATGACGAGAAATTTGATACCACTCTCTTAACACAAAACAATAATTTAAAATTATCTGCAACATTTAGTAATAACAACATAAATATTTTAAATAACTATCATCTAAGGCAAGATAAATAAGAAGTATTTAATAATTTCCTATATCTTTTCGATCTAACTCAATATCAATCAGTTTAAATAGTTCAGTATATAACAGTTTAAGCTGTGTATAATAGTTTAGTAGTTTTGACATATTGTATTATAATAAATGTACTATGATTTAATAAATTAATCGAATTAATCTTAAAAAAAAATAAAATAAAATTGTTTAAGCTTGTCGTATTATATTGAGACTAGACATTATTAGGTGCTGATAGCAGACAGCAAAGATAAACTTAAATCTCCCTGATTAGCTCCAAAACTATTAAATACATTTAATCTAAAGTTAGCAGTCAAGAAGGCTTTATGACATAGCTTTTAGAGCATCGGTTTTTGATCGCCTTATAGGTACCGGTCCGTTAAAATAATAATTAGGATTTGGTCGATCTTTTAAGCCAGTTATAAATTTGTTATCAGTATATTCTTTAATCCATTGCGGGCTTACTGACAAAGGTGCTATTTCTTCAATAGTTTCAAAATTGTCAACAAAAGGAGCATCTAAAATAGGTTTAGCTGATACGTGTGTTTGGGAATCATCATAGAAAATACCAAGATGATTTGTGTGGAAGTGTTCTTCAGTATTTGTTGGGGCTAATTGAAGTTTTTCATTTTCATAGCCCTCATTAACGTATACAATTTTGTGATTAGTTTTATCATTGAAAGCATTATTTCTTAGAATTGTAAATATAGCGCCTGCCAAAGCTATTTGGTTAACGAATCCAACCATAAGTATCATCATTTTTAAACTGGGCAATATAAATGGCACCACTGCAGAAATAAACATTCCTGGTGCTATCAAAAACGGCAGAATTTTAAAAAATTCTTTCTGGAGCTTCTTCATACTGGAACGGCCTTCAAATTCATCAGCTGAAAGAGAAAAAAGAATTTTAATGGTGAAATCACATTAATTCCCAGTTGTTTTGAATTTTGTTCACTGACTTCATTGGCAAGCTGACACTTTTTTGCCGTAATATTTGATCAAACAACAATAAAATAAAATAGAAATAATTTTTTGAAGTGTAATAATTATTTTATTAATGTAACTTTCTCACAGATATGAGCAATTTCATATATTTATCTATTGTTACATTATGCCATCATTTTGCATACTAATATTGGGAAAATGTATGAATTATGTAATTATCATTAATTTAAATAATATTTTCTACCAAATTATTAAGTAACAACTTGTTTAAAAAATATCGAGAAATGTAGATATATCTTTACATCTTTTCTTACCGCGGTAGCCTAGTGGTATGGGTAATGGACTGCTGAGACGAGGTCTCGGGTTCGATCCCAGGTTTTACCATGGCACACACCAATGACTTTTCGATGCTTTTCGGAATTATGTGTGTATTTCTCGCAGGTTTATAAGTGCCCGGTTAATGGCAATAGGCCCGCCACCTACTACATTGGGACCTACACATAAACTGGCGAAATGTGGGTGCTAGCACCTCTACCTATCCCTTTGTGGATATAGGCGTAAGTATGTTAAGAAAAGACATACATATGTATGTATGTCTTTTATTACTAATTTTATTCCTGATCTCATAAAATTACATCGAACGCACTTTTTTATTTAATTAGTTTTTTTATTATTTTATTTTATTGCATTTGTTCTATTTCTACGTGCAATAGACACTTTTAGCATTCCATTATTTACTGGTGATTTTCTTAGTTTGTATTCTCATTATTTCAAGCTTAATTATCTTAAACTGAATTACTTGTATTTGGAGTGGGTTCACGTCGATAGTAAGAATGGAGGGGTTCGAACCCGCGACCTTTCGAAAGTCTGATACTTAATTGAAAACGGTCAGTAATAAGGCTACTGTACCGTTAAACGCATTTACCACAAGAATACTAGCTTTGTAAGCTTGTGTTACAAACTGTATTATAAACTTCGGTTAAAAAGAAACTTGAAATGATAAAAGTAACTTATTACAGAATGACGTATTATCAACTTTAATAAAATCTTGTACTTACTTCGATCAATGTCGAAACTCACAGACCCGTTACTTTTTGAAAACAGCTTTGCCGTATAACCAGGTATCATATCAAAATTTAACGACCGATATTGAAGCAATTTTTCTGTTTTATCAAAAAGCTGCGTCCGTAATTCCTCATCAGTATTATTGCTGTATCTCTCCCACGAGAATTTTTCAACATCCTTAGTCAGGTTGAAGCTTGCCGACGGATCTTCGTGTAACGCTCTGAGGGCGCATTCTGCTCGCCACAATCCCAAGGCACTGATACATTTTGAAACACCTAACGTTCTCGTACATCTAAAGATGCGACGCACAGGCTTGCTTGGTTTCTCAAGTAATTCGTGTAAGGTATCTTTGACGAAATGTCGCGACGTGTGCGAATACTGGTGCCCATGTAAACACTGGCACGCAACCAGTATAAGGAGGGCGGTGAACGGTCGCATTGCTATAGCTGGACTGACGCTACCAGTTGCTCCCTCACTACTCGTGCCCCAAATACTGACTACATTGCCACTACTACGCGAAAGCTTTATTTAGACATTGATACTGTGAAAATATTGTTTAACTCCGGAAAGAAAGAAAATACAGATTGATTTATTATGTATTGTGTTATGTACCTATTGTCTGAACATATTTACAGTAAAATGGGCACGTTATTTTATACTGTGGATAGTAAAATTCATAAAAATATGATTAATATTTTTGGGTATTTAATAGACATTATTTCGTAGTTCGCTCCTATGTATCCCTACTTTCTACCACTGGCTGGTGTTCGAAGGTTCCTCATAGTACCATGGAGAAAATATCTATAACCCAACGTTAGCCTCGTGAGATACCTAAGATACCTCGTGTCTTAAGGTGTATATACATGGAGCATAATATTGACCTGTTTAATAAATCAAAACTCACAAAACAAGTACCTACTGGTAAAAGTTAGGTAGTCCAACCTTTCTCTACAAAACATAATGAACTCCAACAAGTCATAAACTGCAGTAGGTAGGTAATATAAGTACTTAATCCAGAGATCCTATCAACTACGGGAAGCAAAGTTCTAGAGTGGCGGCGACAGATAATAAAAAATAATACCTATGGTGAAAGTGGCTGGAACCCGGTGGACAAAGTCATTAAGACTACGTGTTGAAGTGGAAAAATCACTTTTAGCGGACACTATCCAGACTTACTTGTTATTTTTTTTTTTTACTTAAACTAAGCCCGACGAAGTTATAATTATTACAATTAATAACAATGGTTAAATTAAGATATTAAAAACCAAGAAACTGGTATTCAAAATTGGAGTTATGAACTATTAAAAGGAAATTCTTTACTACTAAATCATTATTATGTTGAAATATTGATGTACAATAATTTACAGCAACTACTTCCGAACTGATGCACCTCGTTTGTTTTCCGGAAATAGGTAATTATAAAATAAAAATGTTTCCCTATATGTAACGATGTAATAGGTATAGTAGAAAGCAATAGATTATGAATGGTTCGTGGACGTCGCTGCAGTTATAATCGATATCGAATGCACATGCCATTAGTTGAGCACTGGTAATTTTTTAGCTTGGTGACAAAGATAATGAACAGAGAAACATTCACATAACTTTCATTTTTATGTACACAAAATAAATATTCCACGACATTCTACACAACGCTATCTAGACTCATGGTAAGCATAGCCCAACTAGCTTGTGTTATGGGATCCAGAACGCGGACAAACATACTTAGATACTTTTTTTGTGTATGCATATTATACATAGAAACACCCAGACCAATGCAAATATACTTAATCATGCATACAAATATTTGCACTGAGCGGGAATCGAGCCCGCGCCCCCTGCATAGCAGACGAATGCTCTACCGCTACGCCACGGAGGTCGTCAATAAAGTACAAATAATAAAAATAATCAATTTTAACAAAAGGACATGGTATTTCCTATACAAATGTACAGGTATGTATGTGAGAGGAAGTGCTTTTCCATACCGTAGAAGGTGCATACTCATGGTCCCCAATGAACAAGGATTTGCAGATGACAATTTTCCCATGCTTTAGTAAAAACAGAAGCAGCAGTAGGCCTGGGGAGGTTTTTTTTATACCACATTGGTGGCCAGCAAGCACACGGCCCATCTGATGGAAAGTGTAGCCTATGGACGTGTGCAACACTAAGGGAGTCACACACGCGCTGCCGACCCTGTAAGCACGGAGAATTTCTGTGCCGTCAGTGTAAAAGAAGCAGGACAAGCCTTTGGTCTTCCCACTGACAGCTCAAAAACTCTCCAGTGAGCTCTGGCTACCATACTCATCGCCGGGAACACAACACAAGTTTATTATGGCCGTGGTATTCTGTAGTGCGGAGGTACTTCCAGTCGAACTGCTCAGTTGGTGGTAATAGTTTTACGTAGTGGATATGAGCCCCTCTAGGCTATTCAGAAAGGGACATGTGTCATATACCAAACAGGCTACAAAATGAATTTATTCAGATTCAACATAATTATATTTTTTGAGGACGAAAGCGGATTAAGTTGAAATGTATTGAAGGCAAGTGGTACCTTTCCACTAACAACCATTGAGTCTCTTCAAAATCTTCCAAGTCCATGTTGATTTTTCATTTTGTCGCTCTCTGAGTACGTGCACGTAAATATACTGTAGAATCTATTCTCGAGCTTATCAACATCAATCGTGATTTTACTTGTTTTTACCTTTTCAACACATTAGTAGTAGATAATTAAACTCAAGTATGTAATTTCTGCTTGACTGTTGTTTAATCCAGTAATAGCCTGCGTGTCACCAAATTATAAATTTACCCAACAATCTTGATACTGTCGTGATCGAAATCGAGACATAAATACATTTCGATTCACACAACATGAATAAATCAACATTGGAACATGCAACGACAAGGAAATGCGAAATGTGGGAAAGTACTTAGGCACTTTACAGTCAAAATTCTAGGTGATACGATTCAAAATTTCGGTATTCCATGTTGGCAGGAAGTAGCCTATATTGTCGAACATAGTAAGTGTGTGATTAACATATGCGCGGTCACGGACATGGGTAGGAGTACTTTTCATGTATACCTTGCGGTGGGCTGCGCACCACTGCGTCCGTGCCGTCGCGCCGCTGGCTGATCGAGTTTCTCTACAGTGTCCGTGCCAAGACTGCTAATAAAAATTTTTTTATTGACACGCAAATCGTAATTTCACTAATTATTCCTTAGAAGTAATTAAATGAAAGCAAATAGTAATACGAGAAACAACACGATAACATTATAGAACATGAAGGTACCTGTTGATTTATTGAAATATTTTGTATTTAGAAATGTTATTGGATGGACAAATATTTAAAATTTGGAATTGCATTTGCCATTATTTAGGTTTAGGAACTACGAGCATTTCAAATAGCTCAGTGATCTACATAAACTACATATTGCATGGTAGCGGGTATTGAAGTATGCACAGCTATTTCTGACACAGTAATAATTTAGTCTATAGCATTGTAGACGAATTTGTTTAGTAGCTAATTATCACTTTCACCGTTTCAATAAGGATCAATCGAATGTCCAACGGGAGCATTAATACCGTTAATGATTCAACAGTAGTCCTTAAGCGGCTCTGATATCGAGGACAGCATTTCTACCATGCAGTCACGTTGTCCTGCGCTTTCTTTTGTCGTGATTGTTTGGTCTCGACGACCATTGTCTTCCTCAAGACACTTTATATCCTGGCATTCGGGCATACAACCCATCAGTCAAACACTAGCAGGCGTCTGCTGATCACCGACTAATTGTCCACCCAAATTTATTAAGTGTCCGCCAAAATGTGCAACAAATTTACTTTATTATGTTTGACTTATGTTGTTATATTTGTTTCTTTAGTAAACTGTGATAGTGATGTTAAGGAATTTCTGAACGAAGGTATGTGAATTTCTAAATTACATATAACGCTAGGGATGATTGATTTATGTAACAACCACTCAGTGTATCCCTGCAACACTTATGCGCACATAAGTGATGCACTGAGTAGGATAAGGGATAGGTACTTTACCATAATCATCATAATATAATATAATGCAACTACTGGTGCTTAATCTATTTTTGTTATATTTCATATAATTAAAAAAATATCAATTAATCACAATTTATAGAAAAAAAAAACACTCACGCCTTTGAATTTAATATCGTCCGCTAGAAAATATTTACCGTAGTATCTTATCATAAAATTCACATCACCATTATTATGATAAAGTGTATGTAGTTGATCGTAAGTACTACAATACGTTATTGAAATTACGACTATCATAAAAAGTTATGTTTTCTATTCAATTAACAATCGATGCTTTATGCCTCACAATACCTTTACGAGATATGAATAGCACTGCTGACACCGGTTAGAAAATTGTGTTTACTTTTCGAACCGTATCCTTGCGGTAAAAAAATTTAAAACTGAAAAGTGATAAAAAATAATCGCATTGCAGTATCCAATCCTATATAACGCGTTTTTCTGCTACTTAGGCAATATATTGCGTTCTACGAAGGAAGTTTTATTTACAAAGTACGGTAGTAAACTGGGCAATTAAAGCAAATGAAAATTTCAGATAGTGTAACACACACCAGGATATTTACCGTCACACTATGATCGCTTGGGACAGCGTCTAAATATCGGTTAGGTATTTACTAAAAGTAAATAAAAAAATACGGTAAATATCCCGATTAGCTAAAGATAAAGAAGATAATCGCAAAAAGTAAATTCGTTTTTCGAAGGGATGATAGAAATACAATAGTAAATAAAAATCAAACAGCATGTATTAGAGAACTTTTGATGTGTTTAATCCGAGCTTATAACATTTGTTCATTTTCAGTCAACAGTATCATATTATATGTGAACAAAATACAACATAGGGATTGTATGAATATATGTGCGTCGTTTTCAAATATAATAAATTAGTCGTGGATTAGGTACTTGTCTGAAAATTTTCTAGTAATTACATCACTAAACAGTCTTAGCACAGAATTATGTTATTCGTTCAAGGGCTTCACGAATTCGTTCGCGGGTATAAACAATAAGATATTCACAAGCTATAAGAAGTTCAGGGGAATTTTGAGTTTCGATTTTGAAACGGAAAGCTCAAACTACTTCTTCTTTTTTATGGCTTTAGCAAAAAATCGTCTCAATTTGCCAAATGTCTAAAACAATATAATGACGAGACGTCAACATTAAGTTTTTCAAAAAATTCTACCAGAGCCTCGTTAACCACCCCAGTGAATTCGTTGCCGTGTGTCCGCCCCCCATGGGATTCAGGTGGTAGATCAGTATGTGTGGTTAGATTTTATGGAGCGAAGCATAAAATAAATAAATGTTTTAATGAACACCATTTATAAACTCATGTCGTCTGTATGACATACAAAAAGTTTTATACCATTTTTATTATTCCGAACGGCCAGTCTAGTAGCATATCTATTATGTGCTAGTAGTTTGTAGAAGGCTATTTATTGCTTCTCAATGGTTATTTAGTTATAACTTGATTACAGATACGAGTATCGGCCGTACGTTTGGTCATAATGCTCTGAAGCGACTGTCGTTCATCTTTCTACCCGTGATGTTCACGTTGGGAGTGATCTCTACGCTGCTGATGGCTCTCGCAGTCATATCCGTGAAAAACTTGGCCATTGGTGTATTGCTTCTGATTGTATCTGTCAGTCAGGTAAGATCATAATGCAAGTTTTATGTGATCTACAGTTTAAAAATGACATTATATTCAAATATAGACAGTTAATTTTTATTACAGTTAATCTCAAAAAACTACATTATCTAAGTTTTCATATTTATTACAAACCTTTTAGGCAGACTTTTTTTATAAATATACACTAAAAAAATATACACAATCTACAATTTAAAAATGACATTATATTCAAATATAGACAGTTAATTTTTATTACAGTTAATCTCAAAAAACTACATTATCTAAGTTTTCATATTTATTACAAACCTTTTAGGCAGGCTTTTTTTATAAATATGCTGTCTTTTATAGGCTGCATCCAGATTGCTCTTCGCGGCTTCTTCATCATCGCCCCTGGTACACTTACATCCTCGCGCTGAGCTCCTACCTGCACCAGCTGTGCCAGCACCATGGCCTGCACCTGGTCCTCTCTTATCGCCCTGGGCCAGATCAGACAATGACGCAACTATATCTGACTAACACAGTAGACTATCAGTTGTCGTATGAAATATAAGGTTGGCTACAATCGAAAAACCCACCCATCGAAAAATACCTCAACGACTGATAATATCAGTCGAATCGTTATGATGCATTTATTTAATATGAAAATTATTGATATATTATCAATTATCGCCTATTAGTTGTGGGTGGTAATTGAAATAGTGTATTATTTTTGCCTCCACCCTCCACCTAATTTCGTCTACCTTTCGCAAAAATTATGTGGTTTTGTGAAAGATAGACGATTACCTACGTTTAGTTGTAAGTATTTGTTATTAGTTAAATAAAATTATATTACAATATACAAACCTCGAGGTTTTCATTTTCATTCTAGAGTTACATTTTTCGTGACTAAAACAAAATAAACGAAATATGTCCATCCAAAGAAGGCTGTAAGAGATTGCTTATAGCGATAAGATCGCCGTTTGTACATATTTCATATATTGTCCGTAAATGTACTGTAATTTATTGGTGTACAATAATGATTTATCTATCAATCTAAGATAAAAACGAATGCATTGGACATTGTATATTATAATTCGCCATTCTCACGCGAAAAGTGTTGTGAGTTCGGGTGGCCCATTGGGATAGCCACTGCACCGGTTTAGCAAAACCAAAAATGTCAACTTATGCTACTGTTTTCGAACTGATAACATGAGAGTCTATGCTTACAGAAGCCCTGGAGAGTCTAGAGGTCTGTCATTGAGTGTAAAAAGATAATACAAGGTCATTGTACACACAAATAATATGATCTTCATCTACACGTAGCACCAGTCGCATCCAAGATTCTCAACTCGGAACTCGGGGTACGCCTATTTTACAATTGCAGTTATCTTCATTAGTCCAGTGACATCTCAAAATCACAGAATATAGAAACAATCGCTCGCGAAAAGATCTCTTGTCAGGATCAGTCAATTGTTCATGCGATAACCTGCAGGCCATAGCGACGACAGAGCGTCGGCCTGTTTTCTACACGGTAAACAAAGAGAAAATCATATTTAACAAGATAACATCAGTTATTATCTTTTTAACAGCAGTTATTCTCAGAGATTAAGGATTGTATGAAGTAATTGTATACCTACTGAAAAATAAAATGTAGAATGAAACTTTTATAATTATATTTTCATGATGTGGGACAGACTGGATGCGGAAGGCGGAGGATCGGAGAAAATGGCGCACATTGGGAGAGGCCTATGTCCAGCAGTGGACTGCAGTGGGCTGATTGATTGATTGATTGATTGATGTGGTAGACATTGTAGGTGTGTGAATCACAGATACATCTGCGGTGGAGGAGGACGGCTATCATGCACTGAGCTGTCGTCGCTGCACAGGCAGGTTCCCGCGTCATCATGCAAAAAAAGACATAGTCCGAAGGGCTCTCATATCGACGAATGTACCATGCGTGCTGGAGCCCCCGGGTCTCTGCAGATCAGACGGGAGAGGAAACGACCTCATTGTCTTACTTTGGTGTCGTGGAAAAACGGCAAGTGCCTGGTGTGGGACGCCACATGCGTCAGCACAGTCGTGGCCACGCATCTTAGTCGCACCATCAACGCCCAGCGCCTGAGGACGCCGCGAGCAAAAAAGAGGTATAATTTTGCCCACCTGATGGAAAGTGGTTACCGTGGCCCACGGACGTGTGTAACACCAGAGAAGCCACACTCGCACTGCCGACCCTGTAAGCACAGAGTTTCTGTGCTGTCAGTGTATTATTTTGTGCCCATTGCGGTGGAGACTATGAGCAATTGGGTTTCAGAGAAGAAGAGGTTGTATCCACGACCAAGGCAGTGATTCCCGCTCCGCCTCGTTCCTTGGGCAAAAGATGGCCATCTTGCAATTCAGCGAGGCAACGTGGCCAGCATCATGGGCACCTTTGCGCCGGAAACGATACGGTACGATACATAATCGCGAATCTATTTTGTGTATTTATATTTTAATATTGATATTTTGTACTTAAATAAATACATTGTCTACTAAACAAAATGTATTTCACTAAGCTAACATTCTCAGTTTGCAAGATTTTTTGAATTCTTTAAGTGACCCGGATTCTTTGCTCTCGAGGTAGGTAGATAGTAAAGATTATTTCAGGAAAACCTTTACCTAAATGAATAATATTAGCTTTTACGAATCTTGGATAGTTGAAATAATTGTGGATACGTATTGCGTGATCAACACAAGCGAATACATTATGCATCAATCAACAGAATAGAATTATCACTTTAAACGAGTTCTTCAGATGAAAGTTATGTCTTTGATAGGAAGTCGCTCACCACTTCTCACTTGGCAATAGTCGATCTGGTGCCAATGACACTTTTATAATTCAACAGTTATGAATTATTATGTAAGGTGCTTTGGGAATATTCCAAACAAAATTATTAGAAATCTTGACATCCGAATATATTACTAGGTACTAATTTCAAAAATTTATTTATAAAATTGTTCAGGTTAAAATTAACAGCGTTTGAAAGTAGATACTAAATCGGCTTGGGACGATGCGCAGTTTCTAACTAGTTTCAATCAAGTACTTCACTAGTAGTGCCTACCATAAAAGCCTTGTTTGCTTTGGTTATAGAGCCATAGCAGGTGTGATGGTGGTCCTGAGTGTGATTTCCTCTTTACGATGAATAAATTCACCGTTGGACATAATTTACAAATTTAATTTAATTCAGACATTCAGAATCAACACTGTTTTATTAAATTTGGAATATACCAAGGTATCTCAGAATTTAACGCCATTTGAAATAGCTAATAAATTTGCTAATAGTTTTGACAGCGCCGTGAAATCAATCATTCCAAATTGTAATTCATTCCTCCTGACCAATCATTCTAGAACATGCTCCAATCTCAGCATGAGATTTCCTATGGCAACACCAGAAAATATCCAAAAACTTATAAAGTCCTTAAATAGCAGAAAGGCCCCTGGTCTTGATAAAATAAGAGTAGTAGATATTCAAAATATAAGTAACAAAATAGCTTCCACTATTGCTAATTTAATAAATGTTAGTATCAAGACTGGTCGGTATCCAGATGTTCTGAAAATGGGTTGTGTAAGGCCGGTGTATAAAAGGGGGGAACGACACAACGAAAACAATTATCGACCTATAACACTGTTATCATCAATTGACAAGATTGTTGAGAAATTCATTTGTAATCAAATTCATGACTTTTACAAAAAAAATTCAATCATAAATGAGTCACAGCAACCGAAACGACCCACAGGCGGCGTGCGTTTTAGTCGGTTCGAGTCCGACATAACCTCCTCCACCGGCTCCGGTGGGGAGGTATCCGTGGGGATTTTGCGCACGTAAAAAAAAAAAAAAAAAAGTACGGTTTTCAACCTAACAAAAGCACTACCTCACTTTTGACTAACTTCACAGACCATGTCAACTCAGCTCTCAATGACCAAAATCACGTGCTCGCCTTATTTGTTGATTTTTCCCGTGCCTTCGATACTCTAAATCATAAAAAACTTCTAATGAAACTAGAAGACACTGGTCTAAGAGGGCCCTTACACAACTGGTGTGCTAGCTATCTTAGGGACAGGAGGTACCGTGTCCAAATCGCAGACGTACTCAGTGACACGCACTGCGTGACTCATGGAACAGCTCAAGGCTCCGTCTGTGGTCCCCTGCACTTTTTAGCCTATGTCAATGATATGAACTCGATCTTCGATCACTGCAAGTCCTACCAGTTTGCTGATGACACTTGCCTTCTTATTACAGGTAAAAATCTTGAAGGAATCATGTCACTCATGCAGCACGACTTTGATAGGCTCAATATGTGGTGTCACGATGCAGGTCTCGTGCTTAATGCTCAGAAAACCAAACTAATGCATATAAAATCACCTCACCTGAAATCCCAACGCTCCGAATTACAATTAGTAGCTCATTCCCATATTTGCCTACATAATTGCAGTAATAATCACTTAACGAACTGTGATAACACGTCGTGCTCAAATATTGAACAGGTGGACACTCATACTTATCTGCGTCTGGTAATCGACAGTAAATTTAACTGGGGACCTCACATCAGTCGTGTCTGTGACAAACTACGTGCGATGCTGGCTAAAATGCATATAATAAAAAATCGCATGCCCTTTAAAACTCGACTTCTGCTATACAATGCATTTATTGACGGCGTCATTAACTATGGCCTATCAAGCTATGGAAGAACCTACAAAACTTACCTCGACTCGATCTATAATCTGCAGCTCAGAATATTAAAATTAATTGTGCCACCTAAGCTTAGAAACCAATGCACTGAGGATCACAGACTCTTTAAACTCTGTAAAAGCCTTCCAATACACGAAAAAGTAAAACTTAATATTCTAAAAGAACAATTCTTTAATAAAAATTTACAGAACAAAGTGGAGCATCCTGTATATACACGACGAGTCGCACAAAAAAAACTGGCTATTGTGGGGGCGAGGAATTGCTACGGCGAGCGGACGAGTACATTCCTTGTACCGCGTCTTATCAATTCTTTGCCTACCCTCATGCGAGAGAAAATTAATGTGAGGAACATTAAATATAAGCTCAAGTCTTATCTTTTAGCGGAATTGTAGATACGACTTTGACTGCTTCATTGTAAACTTTCATTGTATCGTTTTGTTTACGACGATTATGGTTTCTCCTTTTTTATTTATAAGATTGTAATGTTTTATACTGAAGAGAGAATCGCATGTGTCGCACACAAGCTCCAGTAGCTTTAGAGGCACATTAAGTCTATTTTTTTGTTATATATGTATTCTGATAGTTAAATAAATAAAAAAAAATTTTCGATTCAAACTTTGCTTTTGTTATTGGAAAATCAAGTTCAAACAGAAGGAAGGTTTATTCATGCTCAAGAAACTGAAAGCTTTTCTTGTAAAAGAATGATTGAAATAGTGAAGAATAAATATATTGTGTAGTTGTGTACTTACAAAACATTTCTGTAAAATTCTATACCATTCGTCGGAATTTTCAGAGCTCAAGATTTTTGCATCTATAAAATTGGTAATAGCCCAATTTAAAGTAGAAAAATATTTAATGCTGAGAGTATTCTATAAACGTTTATTTTATAGTTGACATAAACAGTCTTCATTACACGCGCACATTATTATGATGCAGTTTTAGATCGATAGGGTACTTTTTTTTCTAAATCTATGCGGGAACAGTTTCTATATTTCACGAGAACAGAGCGTAAACTATTTCATTTTTTATAGCCATAAATAATTTTAAAAAAGTTTCGAAGATTCATTGCCGCTTATGAACAAATGTGAATATTGTGACGTGCTACAGCTGTTAATTCATGAAACGGGCGAAGCCTTTGGAATTCGGGAAAAATAAATCATGATGTCACAATAATGCTATTGTTGTATGAAGTATTATGAAGCTTCCTTAAACTTCGAAATGGTACAGCTGATGTATGAAAATTAAATCATCTATATCAATAAATAAATTACTTATCAATTTTAAGCTTATGGCTAATTGGTTGTCAATAAGTTGAGCCCATGCTATAAATAGCGACCCAGATTTGCATATTATACTTACATAATACATTAATATAATTTCCATAAAAAATAGATTGCCGTAATAATCATGTCGTAAGTCCTCAAACTTATATAATATATTTATTATAATTTTTTTCTTTGATTTCACTTTTCACTAATAACATGTTGGACTTGTTAAATTTAACATAACGTGCTCATACACTACACGTACGGCAGTACCTACTTAACTAATTTTTTTTTTTTTACTTATTTAAACTAGAGTTTAAATTATTTAAAAAAATTAGAAACCATGACTATGGTTGAGAGTTCAAACCATAATCATATTTTTTTTAATTATTTACAATAAAAATATTTAAGTATATTTATTTATCTGCATTCTAGACACATCTAACACAAGAAATTTGAGCAAAGACTAGTTTGGATCTAGATAACACTGTATAGAATATTTATTTATAAGGAAGGTTGATAGGAACTAATGGTACGAGTATCATACATACACATACATATAATCACGCCTTTATCTCTGGATAGTTAGGCAGAAGTGAATTAACACCCACATTTCACCATTAATTGTATTCGGTACCACGTAATAGGGGGTGAGCCTATTGCCGTATTCTGGGCACTATTGTTGACTCGAACCATGGATCTGAGGCTGTGTCTGGGCTGTGTAAATCTGTCTTAAAACAGCTCTATCCCGTAGTCGCCTTGACTGTAGGAAGAGATGGGTGGCACAAATTCTACTCTGCCGGAAACTACGTGGCTTTATTCGGCACGGTATCATTGCATAAAAAATATCTTAGGTATACTTACTAAATCCGATTGAAGCGCACGCCTCTACCGGTTTCTATTTTAAAATGTAGTTAGGTAGGTAATTTAATCAAATAAGCTTTAAAATTTTATTGAATGCTTTTACTTAAAAAGTAAGGACATTTTTATAAATAAGTATTATGTTTTCATTTCAACCTTGCGTCCTTTTAAAGGTCTTCTTTACATTTATTTACCACTAATATAAACAAGTTTTCACGCAAGGTTTAATGAAATTCCGTTTGAATCGTACTCTGAACAGCAGACACTGACCCATTCTATAAATACCTACCTCGTCTCGCATCAAGTGCGTAGGTGAAAATGAAACCTTCCTCACATTCCTTATTTTAATTAATATGGTGAAGCATATTCGAGCCCAAACTAGATGTCTCAAGGCAGAAAATAACTTTATTATCATAATTTACTTACTAATAATTACTTTACTACTCAGTTTAATATTATAACATGATTCTAATGAGAACTACTGTAGGTAAGGGCGGATAGATTCATTCACGTAGCATAACGCACGTTTGTCACTCTTTCACGCAAAAATGGATGAATATTACAATATTATACTTTCATAAATATTTGACAGACCGGTATGGTGACGGAGAAAGAATACAAGTATCCATCCCATCCGAGGCGACTGACGGAAAAATACGGAGACGATACCCACTGCGAGAGCATGAAAACGCGAAATAAAATTCCGTTGAAATAGGATTTTATTTCGAGTTTTCCTTTGCTAGTGCTTTGGCTTTGATCTTCTAACATTGGAAAAGGACTATGTACAGCAGTGGACTGGGATAAGCTAATTTATGACATAGAATAAAAATCCAGACTAAAATACTCAAGTAATAAATACTGACTAGAATACTTGAGACTAACAAGTGGTCAAGCCAGCCTGAACTCAACACAAACACCGTACACATGCTGATCGACAGATTAGGCTCTGGCGTGGACTTTCCAGGTTAAATGACAGTCGCTCCCATAGAAGTAGTATGAGCCAAGAGACGGAATAAGCGGATCGAGTTCGGTGCTGGCAGTAAAAACACCGGCACCCATGCAACCTATGCTAAGATTTTGATCACTTCGGTATATATTATACAGTTTTGCCGAATCAGCCTCAACGGAAGTTATAGAACAGTTGGCTACAATATCAACCTATTAGTTTCGCTTCAGTGAAGTGAGTCGTGGTGACGATTTGCTCTACTTCCACCGTTAGATACAATCCTATGCAACTAGAATGTTCCATAAACCCTACTTACTTATATTACAATACAATAAAATAGCTGCAATATAATAAGTAAGTTAACTATAGTTTGCACTGTCAACACCCAGTAAATTGTGCACTACGTGTGTGAGAGCAGGCGATACACTTATACTTACCGCCCATTGAAGCTGAAGTTCACTAGTGAAAAACTGTTCGACTAAACTACATAGACATATTGAGAACTCACTTGTACTTTTCCACATTATTTTTTATTTGTTATTAGACCTGACCGGTTTCGCCTAACGGCATCCTCAAAGGTTTACAATGCCATAAGGCGAAACCGGTCAGGTCTAATAACAAATAAAAAATAATGTGGAAAGTACACGTAAGCTCTCAATATGTGTAACAACGAATTCCACCAAGTGCCATCAATTAACAGTTTAAAAAAAAAACTACATAGGTACTCAGTTACCCACTTCATGAAAATTAAAAAATAAAAGCATTTTAGCAAGTTATATAATATCTAGACTAATTTAGAGTAAGAGACTGCCTACACTTCGAATGATTTGTATAATATTGCTCAATATCCAAGGGTGAAACTTAATCTCATACTGTTTTCCAACAGACTTGTGCTTTAGTTGTGCTATATAAGAGACTCAGAAGTTAAGTGAAATTAAAAATAACTGCGTCGCACACATGTCAAGCGAACTGCAAACATGTTCTGCTAAGATTGTGTTAGGGGTTCTGCGGATGTGAAGGGGGGCGCGCTCGCAGCGCTGCACTGCCCAAACGAACGGCAAAATGAACGCACCACAAGCGCAATCAATGTATCTGTGTATTTTCGCATTGTTTATAGCAACTTGTGTTGCGTCTGTGAGCAATGTGGACCCCACACCAAATAATACAGAAGACCAAAAACTGGAAATATTCGACGGTGTTTACATGGGCTTTCCGCGAGCTAACAATACTGGGAGGTTGTTGTCCTTTGAATTCGATACACATCGAAGCTTGAACGAAGGTAAGAACAGTTTTATAGTACCTACCGAATAAGTTTACTTTTTAAGTTAAGTAGGCTCTTTCTTTTTGTATAAAACCTAATTAATACTGCTTCTGAAAGGTACCTACCTCCTTTAATTTGTATTGATAAGACTATAAAGGATATTTATGCATAATTAGTACATAACAGTTAAGACCTTTAGTTTATTACTAAATTGAGAGAGCTACGTTATCAATTTATAATGTAACACTTATATTTAGTACCTTATATTAATTTACTATAATTATTTCTAAAAAATATGGTATAAACCTCAAACAACAACCTTCGTAACTTTTATATTTTAAAAAACTTAATAACTAATTTCAATATGCAATAAAATTTACAGCAAACGTGATATACTGTACACAGGCAATGACAATATATATTACTATGTATTTGAAGTGAATTTAAGATGTCATTAGCACAAAAAGTGCACTTGAGCTCATATAATATAAATATCAGACGGTTTACTTACTTTTCGTTCTTTCTACAATAACGGGTGATATAAACGCTGCACTACTTATTGGAATCCATAATTGCAATTGTGTGTAATTCATCACAATACAGTGATCGTGTATCTAAGTGTAAATGCAATGTCACAATTATTTCTTGCATTAATTATATATCTATTGTTATTTTGCGTGTATATCCCAAGCATGCCTACCGAATAACAATCGAATGCAAATGTATGCATTCAAGGAATGTTTTCTCTTCAAATTATTGATTTCTTTTTCATGTAACATTCTTTTAAAATTCTTAACATTGGAATATGTTATCTTAACAATGTAATTATCATATACATTACATATACTCATCATCATTACATATACTCATGCCTTATCCGTCCGGGGTAGGTAGAGACAGCAAGCCCACTAAGCATACCTATTTAACTATTTTTTTTGCTTTTAAGAGTTTCTATCATTTACGGGTTTTATGATCTAAAATCTAAATAGTGACCATGGAACGTTATTACCTATTCTGTATTTTAAACTGTTGCCTGTTCGCTCGCGTGGAGCTGATCCTATTTCCGCAATCCATAGGAACTTATTTCAGGGATAATAACTTTGCCAAGCCTATGTGTTATTCATAAACTTTCCCATTTATTAGATACGGATAGTGGTATAAGATGTATAAAATACAGATAGTGAATTACAGTATAATATCTGTACTATACTATAATTCTTTCTACAATCTTTTATTTAATTTGAATGATAATAATCTTATTTTTCAAATCCAATCATTAGATATCTGTGTTGTCGATTATAAAATTGGTAAGCATGTAACGGTTCCGGTATAAAAGGCCTAATACAAGTAGTATCTCTTAATAGTCAGTGGCCTAATACCAATGACGTATTATATTAATAGATACTTCATACACGATGCTGGCCGCTTTCAAAAATGGCACTAACACTAAGTAAAAAAAATGTAGCTAATTGGATTTGTGTTTGACTAGTCAAATTAGTAACTCTTTTCTAAGCGTCAAAACGGTAAGTTACAAGGAAACTTGTATGAAATAATTTATTATGACGTCATAATATTAAATTGTAAAATAATTTACTATTAAAGGTTGGATGAATGACCAATTTACCGCTCTTTTAGCGTTCTTAATTTATTAAGCTCTGTAAAATCATTTATTTTAACTACAGGAAAATACCCAATTACTAATAATACGTCAATATTATTAAATTATGTAAATTACATCCGATATAATTTATATCAATGAATATTATTTTTATTACGAATTTATTGTTTAAAATCTTAAACAATAAATTCGTAATAAAAATAATATTCATTGATTGATTGATGAACCAATCGGTTAAGATTTGTTGTTTAAGATTTATTGTTGAAGATTGGTGCATAAAATGGTGACGGACGTCGTCATTATTTTGTCGCCATTTTAGGGTACGGTCAACATCATTATCTATAGTATATTATATATTACATTATTGGCCAATACTAATCTTTGAGGCTCAAGCCCACCTCACTTGCAAGTCATTGTACCTGCTAAACAATAAACCAGGCACAGGATTTCTTCTTGGAGTTCAATAAAAAACAATAAGGCCTAAGGATCTCAGGCTCTTGGATGCGACTGAGAAATCGGTGTGTAGATGATGATGATTAGTATGGCAGCTATGAAAATTTGCATTTGAATTTCGTGTCTTAGTCCTAGAAGATATCTATTTGAAAAAATAAAACAATTGTGTGTTAAAAACCCAAAGAAAAGTTTTTACTTTTCTAAGCATAGTTGTTTTTTTATACAATATAATATAATTGTGCGAAAACAAAACAGTAGTCGATATAAACTTTTATTTTTATTTTCTCCAAAATTGAGTGTTCAAAATTACAAAAGCTATTTAGACCTATTTAGACCGTGAGCTAGTTCAACCACTTTCTTTTTTTGTGGTTTTCCCAACCAGCAGTATTTTTTTTCATATCTAATATTTGATTTCATGGTTCAGCAGAACAGTCAGCCATTAGAAGGTAAATGACATATACAGCGTATATGATACACTATCATGCTGCGAAAATTTTCAGATCCTATTAACATATGTCTATTTTTTTTATCTTTATTTACGGAGCTTAGTCGCAACATGACTATGCCGCTCCATCATAGCCATTATGTATACAGTACCAGTAATTTTATATATATTAATACATTATACAGCTGTCACATATTCATAATATAACAGATACATGTCTTGAGCTGCATCCGAAAGAGGTCTCGTAAGGACCCTTTTGCATCCTCCGATATTCATTACAAACATATATCTATTAAATGTAAGAAATGAATAAAAACAAAAGTAATAAATTTAATAAAATTTTAATGCAATTAAATGGTTAATTAAAACTATTCTAATCGATTGGAAAAAGTGCTACGCTCAGGCATGACTTGAAAACCGTTGCCCCAAGATGTTTGCATAGGAGAATAATAGTAGATATAGGATGTGCAGAATTTCCTCAAAATTGTAATATGAAACGCAAAACCATTGCAAAAGCAACTGACCTAATTTAGCCCGTGAGCTTGTTCGACCACTTTCATTGGTTTTCGTGGTTAACTCAACCAATACTCAATTTCGCAACAATTATATTTGATTTCATTGTTCGGTAAATCAGATAGGTAGTCTTTTTATCGAACATTGACATCGAATTTATTAAATAATAATCTGTACACTAAGCTATAAAAACTCCTTACGCAAGCAATTTACCATAGCGTAACGTCAGTACTACTATGCATTTATTTAAAAAATGTTTTATTCAACAATCTAAATATAGATTGTTCTTATACTGAGCATCAATTGACTATTCCTTGCTGGATAGCAGGAACTATTATAATTATATGCTGATGAACCCAAAATGATGGTCGTTACCTTACCGGCCTTGACAGATGCTTTTTACTGATATACAAAGAAATAAAATAACGTGATCAAGTGCAATTTTTGTGTCAATAATAAGAGTACACATTGGTACATCTCAAGAATGCCAAAAAATTTCGCCCAATTTAACATGCAACTTACAAACCGGTTCAGTTTTCTGCCAAAGTACTTACTGCTGAAAGATGAAGATATAATTCCAATAGCGTAACTGGTTAATATACAACCACTTCAGAGATGGTTCTTAGTTATTTCTTTTATATTTATTTTAGGCTTAGAGCCCGTGAACGCCGATCTTCGTAATTTTTATAAAAGATAAAAAGACGAAGGTCTGGCGTTCCCGGGCTCTTAATCTATTTGGTTTTCCTGTATCGGTAGATGGGCGTTGCAATCGAGTTATATGATTATTACAAATGTATTCCGCGGTAATCTGGGACCCAGACTACTAGTACGATCGAGAGGTACCGGGATCGAATCCTGGTCATTACACTACCGACGTGAACCCACTCCTAGCACAAGCAATTTAGCTTAGTTGGAGGGGTTAGAGGGAATATTAGTAATTGCAGTTGCTAATATTCTTCAAAAAAAAAAAAGAAAAAAAAAGTATGTTATAATTTTAGGAAATGAATGAAATGAATTTTGATTATATGAGGTCTATCAAACTTGCCAAATAGAATAGAGTGTAGAAAAAACCTTGTATCGATAGAAAAATACGTTAACAATTTCTTCAATAGGTGCCGTTTCGGAAACCGATAGGTACATAAGTGCTGAATTTCCGTTGTACCAAATTGATTTTGTTACACAAAGCGTTTGAGAAATTATATACCATCCATCCTGTCAAACCGTATTTTTAAACACCGTACTCGAAAATCGTTGCATAGCATAAGTACATTTAAATGTCATTTTTTATTCGATAATTCTATCTACCGTCTTCTCTTGCTCAAGGAGTTAAAAATGTGAGAGGTAGGTAGAAAATATAGGTAATTACTAATAATACGTCAATATCATTAAGTTGTTTGAATCACATTATTATTTATATCAATTATTATTATTAATATTACGAATTTATTATTAAAGACTCTTGAGCGCAATGTCGAGTCTCTGAATGGTACGTAAAATGACGAGGGACGTCATCATTTTTAGTCGCCATTTTAGAGTACGAACAATATGTACAAGATCTAATTCTGAAATGGAATTTTACTCTTCCTTCTTGGAGTAGTCCAATGCTTATCTAGCATTATCTCATCTATATCATCATACTCAATGACTCCATCCTCTACTCTAGTATATTATGCATCTAAACGACTGTTCCTCTAACTTCTGTATTATTTTTATCCTAGGCAACCTTTTCGAGAAACTGTTTTTCTATTTCATAGTCATTATTATTATCTTCGCGAACATCTTGGTTGACTCCATCACTTCCACTTTGGAGCCGGAGTCTGGTAATCTCTGTTCTCTCTCTGCTTTCATTGTCATTGAAATCATTGATCTGGAATTTTACAATCTTAAATCGGTCATTATTTTTACTCCCTTATAGTTTGTACAAGATAATGTTTATATAGTTCAGACACAATAATAGAAGCAGTTCATTGGCGTAATTTTATCGGTAAATGTAGCTGTATATCGCCCCCATTATTGCAATTATAATGAGCGCAAGAAATGAATCACGGAAAGTTGCAGTGTATTCTTCACATCTTTTGAATTGATGCACAGTATGTGTAAAGCAGGTAGCTAAGATATACTAACGTATAACAAAAGCTACAAATACTAATTATACATTTCACATTAATCAATAACCTGATTGCCCTCATTAGCCGCCTCACATAATCATTTGCAATGCATTTATTTCGATGTTTTTTTTTGAAGAAGATGTTTTAAACATGCCTATATACTATATATTACAATACAGATAGACTAAAATACTGTACGGCTCTACCCATAACAAAAATTTACGCTCGTCTAATAACCTACTCCTACACTGTCCCACTCACACAAAAAGCCTTGTCCACTCTTCTTTCTTTTTTTTGCATATATTTATGTATAAAATGGTCTATATGTGTATGTAGTTTATGATGTTTGTATATTAATGTATTAATACTTATTTATTTTTAATTAATTAATTAAAGTTTTATTATAAAAAAAATTACATCACACTAAGGTTGACTGGTAGAAAATGCCTGTGGCATTAAGTCCGCCTTTGTACGATCTTTGTCTGTTAGTGCAAAAAGTTTAGATAAATAAATAAATAAAAACTAAATTACTGTAAATATGTTAGAGAAAATATGCAATAAAATACAATACAATAAATTTACAGTACAATAAGTTTACTTAGTATCCTTGTTTTACCGAAGGAACGGTAGAAACTTCTCAACACTTCAGTGCAATTTTAATAAGCTTATCATAATTTCTTCAATTGTTTAGATAAAAATATCATAAAATAATAATAACGAAGAAAGTCTTTCTCTCGTGTCTGACTCTCTAAGAGCGAAGCTTTCTCACTTTTTCCTTCAGTTCAGTAATCTAGCCTAATTCAAGGTTATTTTAAATCTGTATCTCTCTTATCTTTATTACACAAATAATAGAAAGGAATCTGGAAAATTAAACCTGCAAGTTGAAGGGAAAACCATCAAAAAGATATTCTACTTAGTAGTTCTGTGAACAGTAGACCTCGCGTTCACCCTTTGCCGCATCTATCTGGTATCAAAAAAGAAAAAGAAAAATGGTGACGATTTATTTATTTTAAACCTACCATTTTTTCTCATCTGTTTTTTTATAATGAAATTAACCATCACGAAAAATCATGTCCTTGATATTTCACCCAAAAATCATCAATATTTGTTCATAAATAACACAACAGCAAACTTCCGCCCTTTTCTCCCCTCATTTTCTTTCCTATCAAAAAAGCTCTCGACAAAAGTTGTGTTTTGAACATGTGTACCGTACGGGCAACAGCTAGTATTTTTATAAATCATAAAAACAAGCAATTTTTCTGCTCTGTAAAAGTACTAAATTGTCAGTCCGATAAACAAAAGAAAGAATGTTCTACAGCTATGTAGAGCGTTCTTTCTTTTGTATATTGGACTGACAATTTGGTACCTTAGACAAGTGGTAAATTTTTGGCAGCGTTTTATAGAACAGTGGGCTTACCATGAAGTCTTAATAAACAGGTCGATAACTGAACGACTGTCTAATGACAGTTTATGCATTTAGTTAATACTAAATGCATAAATGACTGTTTAATCCCATATAGATAAAGGATAACAAATTGTTATATTTGCAGTTGGTAGTATGACAGCAGTTCAATTATTGACCTGTTTTAAGCGTTCATGGTACGGGCCCTGGTTGCGCCGATGTGGAAACTGTATTTTTTGACATGGAAACACACTCCTTTTAGATCCGTCTCCCCCTCCGCACTAACCATAGAGTAGGGCTAGCTGTAGCTTCCGTCCGCCATTGTGTGAGATGTGGACGGTCACTCCCGCTTTGAACTAGCCAGCGTAAAGGCGATCGCGCGCGCGCGTCTCTCAGAAATGAATAATATTTGTTGTATTTTAACCGCCTAATAGACCTTTACCGATCGGATGGTGCCTCTCGTGTGTTCCTCAAGGGATCTAGTGACGCTGACGGCAGCTCCTGAGCAAGGAAGAGAAGATCCGTGTACCGGCTGCGATGAAAAACACGTGGGTCGTGAAGGTTAGTGCATCCTCTCCTAATTTCTCGGGCTGCATTCACTGCCTGGATCGAATCCGCGGCAGCCCGGCCACCTGTCTTGTTTTGTGTGTAAAGTGTCAATAGAACAGTTATCTGCTTCCCCGCAATACAGTCCACTCGCACACGTTGGCCCACGCGCCACCATTTTTGGTCCGGATCGAGCCGGATTCTTAGCCGTAGTTCGTATTTTGTTATTATTCTAATGGGAATGAGCGCACCGCACCTAAGTGCCTGGTTATTTTAGTAGAAAACCCCGCATCCAGACACTTAGGCTTAGAATTTGTTGTCCGTTCGCCGCTGGCTCGCATTGTACCTACCTAATACATAAATAGGTTAGGTATCATATCAACACTTAATCGTAGTTCACAATTTTCGCATCGCACCTAAGTGCCTGGTTATTTTAGTAGAAAACCCCGCATCCAGACATTTAGGCTTAGATCTTAGGTATACTCAGACACCCTAGTGCATAGGCACAGTGTAATACCTAACGCATTTGGCTTTGTTTTGTTTTTTTCAATTACGTTGTTCTCGGCTCACGTCGTATTTGCCTAGTACCTGCGTGGGTAGACACGTGGCTGTGCCTACCTCGCTCGCATCTCATCCCAATTCATACGAAAGTATTTTAATTTGAATAGATATTACGCAATACTTAATCTCGGAAATAATAGTTGAATCTAGACAGCGACCATCGCGCAGGTGCGACCTTGTTGCTATGCGCGTTTGTTCAAGCGTGCATTCACAGTTGTAAGCACCTACCTACCTACATAGTTAACGCTCGCGCCGCCTCGCTGCTCTGTACCGCTAGGATTAAGTCATTTCATATTTAATTGTAAACATGTCCCCAAAGGTTGATAAGACCGGTAAGGTTCAATTGAAACTTTTATACGCTAAAAAAGAAATGATTTACTCTCGCGTACAATCGATTTATGATAGTGCACTTAAAACCTCTGATTTGGTCATCAGAGATTCGTTCTTGTGTTCTATAGAAAACTTAGATAGTCTACGCGCGGATTTCGAAACCTTAGTGCATGACATCAACGTTTTAGAGTTGAATTTGGATCCCGATTACTCAGTGAGTTATCAAGCCTTGTCGTCGTTTGACGATTTGTATTGTCGTATCAAGCGCGTCGCGAGGAGTTTGGAGAAGCCGTCTGACCGACCCAACCCCACTCGCGACCGACCTAAGTTGCCACCAATTCAAATACCCGAGTTTGATGGTAACATTCGCAATTGGTGTCGATTTATAGATAGTTTTGAGAATACAATAGATAAGAACGATTCGTTGACAGATCACGAAAAATTGCATTATCTCGTTGAAAAATTGACTGGTAAAGCTATAACCGCTTGCGCTGGAATTACGTTTAGTGCCGGGAATTATAATTTAATTTTAAATACTTTGAAAGCTAAGTATGAGGATAAAAGATCGGTAGCTAACGCCTATTTAGATCAGATGTCTGATTTGAAATCTATTACGGCATGTAACGATCAAAACTTAGAGAAATTTCTAGATACTTTCGCGTCAGCTGTTCGCGCCGTAAAGAACTTGAAGATCGATGACCTCTGCGACTTCGTATTTTTGTATATGGGTTTAAAGAAATTAGATTCCGAAACCATTCGTTTGTTTGAGTCGGATCATCGCGGCAGTAAAATTCCTAAGTTCGAAGACTTAGAAAGTTTTGTTCGCGAGCATATAAAGGTATTGCAACGCTCTTCATCGAAACATGAAGGCGCGAAGAAGGTTGTTACTTCTGAACGCAAAATAGATGCGTCATCGAAGTCACTGAGGTCAACCCATACTTATGTTAATACCGCACCAGCACGTGTACAATCACCTGTTTGCTCTTTGTGTAGTACTCATCACTCGCAACTGTACAAGTGTCCTGGTTTCCTAAAATTGTCGCCTAGTGATCGTTATAAATTTGTTCGCGCTAATAATCTTTGTTTTAATTGTCTCGGTACTAAACACCGCGTGGGTTTATGTAATAGTGGAAATGGTTGTCGCAAATGTCAAGCGAGACACCACACTTTGCTTCATTTTGAAAATAGTAATGCCGCATCCAAGGTGAGCACAGTTGGTTCGTCGAGCGGTGACGCGCGGCAGCCTGCGCCGCAGCCGCAGCCCGAGCTCGCACGCGCTCCGGCCTGCCCGGGGACCGCTACGAATGACGTCACCTTGTGTTCGTTCTCCGCTAGTGCTGCCCTCACTACGGTTTGTCTTGCGACCGCTCGCGTGGTTATTGTTGATGCATTAGGTAAGCCGCACATTGTTCGAGCGCTATTAGATGGCGCTTCGCAAAGTAATTTTATTACTCAAGATTGTTGTCAACGTCTTGGTTTCAATGTTGATAGGCGTTCAACCTACTCAGTGGTGACGGGTTTTGGAGGTTTACGGTCAGCTGTTCATGGCACAGTTAAAACGAGGTTTGGATCTCGTTTTAATAATAAAATTTGGTTTGACATGGATTCGCTCGTTACAGATAAAATAACTGAACAGTTGCCTACCGTCCCAGTTGACACGTCTTTATTAACGAAATTTAAAGACTTGCCTTTAGCTGATGAGACTTACGCTGTTCCTGGAGTCGTCGATATATTGATCGGCGCTTCGATTCTCCCGCACCTCCAGTTATCACGTAAGGTCAAAGGGGGACCGACGTACCCCGCTCCGCACGCCCTGGAAACAGTTCTGGGTTTTGTTATAATTGGTTCCGCACCCGCTTCTATAGATAGTTTTAGTCACTCGACTGCCTCGTTCTGTTGCACCGTCGAGCCGCCACTGGAGTCTACCATCCGCAAGTTTTGGGAGATTGAAGAGGTCAATGTCCCACCAATCCTAAGCCCCGATGACAAGATGGCTGAGGAGATTTATTGTCGCACGACTACTCGTGATGAGCAGGGTCGTTATGTGGTCGCGCTCCCTTTCAAGGGAGATATTTTTTCGCTCGGGGACTCCCGTGCATCCGCTGAAAGACGCTTTCTTTGTTTAGAACGAAAGATGCAGGCGTCTCCAAAGTTAAAGCAAGCCTATGATGAGGTTGTTAACGAATATTTAGATAAAGGTTACATCTCACCTGCGCCTGCGGACACTGACGAGACCCAGCCTTCGTACGTTATCCCGCACCACGGAGTTATTAGAGAAGATAAGCTTACTACTAAACTCCGCGTAGTTTTAGATGGCAGTGCTAAGACTAGCACTTCCGTGTCGCTTAATGACATTTTGTATTGTGGTCAAAATCTTCAAGGTAATTTATTTGACATAATTGTAAATTTTCGTTTATTCGCTGTGGCACTCTCTGCAGATATTCGACAAATGTTTTTGTGCCTTGAAGTGCGCGAACCCGATCGTAGGTTTCAACGATTTTTGTATAGATTTTCACCGCAAGAACCTTTAATGGTTTACGAGTTTAATCGTGTTTGCTTCGGGCTTAAATCTAGCCCTTTTCACGCACTTCGCACCGTCAAGCAGTTGGCCGCTGACGAGGGCGATGCATTTCCTAAAGCGAGAGCCACCATTGAGACTGGCTTATACATGGACGACTTCGTGTATAGTGTAGATAGCGAGGCCGAGGCTGTCGAGACGGCCGCTCAGGTTATAAGTCTCATGAAGGCGGGTCAATTTGATCTCGTGAAATGGACGAGCAACTCGCAAACAGCGTTAGAGTCGATTCCACCGTCGCACCGATTGTCTTCGGTTAAGGAGTTCGATGAAAGTGATACGCACAAGGTGCTTGGTTTAAGCTGGTCGCCCGCATCTGATACGTTTAGTTTGAAAAGTAGTTCGACCCCGCAAACTTGTACTAAACGCATTATCCTGTCGTGTGTGGCACGGATATGGGACGTAATGGGATTCGTAGCTCCTGTCGTTCTGTACGCCAAACTACTTATAAAAGAGCTTTGGCTTTCGAATTGTGATTGGGACGACACCGCGCCCGACAACATTGCTAAGTTGTGGGCTCGCTTTAGAAAAGAACTCTCTGTGCTTGACCAAGTACAAATTCCGCGTCATGTAGGTATATCGCAACCTAGTGTTGTTACGGTAGTAGGCTTCGCGGACGCTAGTGAGAGGGCGTATGGAGGAGTAGTCTATTTTCATGTCTCGAATGTAGGTAAGGTTTCAATTAGCCTTATAAGCGCGAAATCGAAGGTCTCTCCCCGTAAGGTCGTCTCTCTGGCACGCCTCGAGCTATGCGCTTTACTATTGTTGGTTAGATTGATCACCTCTATCGCCAATGCTTGTAGTAGTCGCATTAATATTAATAGAATTTTAGCTTTTTCGGACTCAACAGTCGCTTTGTGTTGGGCCCACTCTTCGCCCCATCGTTGGGACACCTTCGTCGCTAATAGAGTGGCAAAAATTCAATCGGAATTAGCGCCAAAAAATCTCTTTCACGTTGCTGGCACCGACAACCCAGCCGATTGTCTCTCTCGTGGACTGCTTCCTTCGCAAATATTAGATCACCCGTTATGGTTTAGTGGACCGTCCTGGATTCATGCCGCGTTAGATAAGTGGCCAGTTAGTCAATTCAATCCCACTACGGTTTCCGAACCACCCGAGGAAAAGAAGCACTCGCTTGTGGTGTCGGTCCCGCGTGAAGAGTCCCTGGTTTTGTTGTTGGCTAATCGCGTCTCGTCTTGGTCGAGACTGTTGCGTTGTGTTGTTTATGTAGGCCGATTTTTGAGAATTTTATCTACACGCGGTCATATAACCGCCGCTGATTTAGATAAGGCTGAATTGATCATACTTCGCGAATTGCAAAAGTGTTATTTTGCTTCTGAATTTAAAAATTTAGAATTTAACAAACCTTGTAGTCGTTCTTTCCGACACTTGAAACCATTTTTGGAAGATGGACTCATTCGAGTAGGTGGTCGTTTGAGAAATTCAGGTTTAGGATTTGAACAAAGGCACCCAGTAATTCTCCCGCGTAAGGACCACGTATTAGATTTGTTAGTAGATTATCATCACAAAGTGAATTGTCACGCTGGTCCCGATTTGTTAATGTCTATTTTGAGACAGAAATACTGGATAATTTCCGCTCGTAATTTGATTCGCGCTAGGGTACACAGATGTGTACCTTGTTTTAAACTCCGCCCGCGTTTTATCGCGCCTGAAATGGCCGATCATCGCTCTTGTCGTGTTGTTCAATCCGCAAAACCTTTCGTACACACCGGCACAGACTTTGCTGGGCCTTTCAAGGTCACCATTGCTCGTGGTCGTGGCATTCGCTCCACGAAAGCTTATGTTTGTTTGTTCATTTGTATGACAACTCGCGCGGTTCATATAGAGTTGACCGGTGATTTAAGTACGCCAAATTTTATGTCCGCTTTTAAACGTTTTTTGTCGCGTCGGGGTCCGGTTAAGCGCATGTATTCGGACAACGGTACAAACTATGTAGGGGCCCGACGTAGTATTTCGGAATTGCACACATTCTTACGGTCTAAGTACTACCAAAGTGAATTCGCTCACATCTTAGCCGAAAATCGCATTGAATGGTACTTTAACACGCCTGCAGCTAGTCATTTTGGTGGTAATTGGGAAGCGAATATTAAAAGCCTTAAGTCGCATCTGTTTCGCGTCATAGGCGAACAGATTCTCTCGTTCGAGGAGTTGAGTACCGTACTCGCGCAAGTAGAGGCGGTGATGAACACGCGTCCGCTGTGTCGGACTCTATCTAGCGATCCGTCAGAGCCGTTAGCGCTGACGCCAGCTCACTTCTTAAATATGACTCCTTTAAAATATTTGCCCGCAATAGATGTTGATGACGATAGAATACACCTCCTAACTCGTCACGCTCTTTTAGATAAGATGGTCCAATCGTTTTGGAATCGTTGGAGAACCGATTATTTGCACACGCTGCAGTCACGTCAAAAATGGAATACTCCATCCAACCCAATTACTGTAGGTACGGTGGTAGTCCTTATGACTGAGAATGCGCCTCCTTTACATTGGCCTCTAGGAGTAGTAGAGGAAATTTTTCCCGATGCCCGCGGGATAACTCGTGTTGTACGGGTTAAAACTGCAACCGGATCGTATCTGCGCCCGGTTGTTCGCCTCTGCCCTCTGCCTAGCCAGCAGTAGGCACGAGTTCCAATCTATGTTTATATTTTAGTTGTTATTTCGCAAACCTAGATTTAGATTAGACATTAGTTTTGTTCCACATTTTTCGTTTCGAAGGTAACCCTTCAAGCCGGGGGGAATGGTTGCGCCGATGTGGAAACTGTATTTTTTGACATGGAAACACACTCCTTTTAGATCCGTCTCCCCCTCCGCACTAACCATAGAGTAGGGCTAGCTGTAGCTTCCGTCCGCCATTGTGTGAGATGTGGACGGTCACTCCCGCTTTGAACTAGCCAGCGTAAAGGCGATCGCGCGCGCGCGTCTCTCAGAAATGAATAATATTTGTTGTATTTTAACCGCCTAATAGACCTTTACCGATCGGATGGTGCCTCTCGTGTGTTCCTCAAGGGATCTAGTGACGCTGACGGCAGCTCCTGAGCAAGGAAGAGAAGATCCGTGTACCGGCTGCGATGAAAAACACGTGGGTCGTGAAGGTTAGTGCATCCTCTCCTAATTTCTCGGGCTGCATTCACTGCCTGGATCGAATCCGCGGCAGCCCGGCCACCTGTCTTGTTTTGTGTGTAAAGTGTCAATAGAACAGTTATCTGCTTCCCCGCAATACAGTCCACTCGCACACGTTGGCCCACGCGCCACCAGGCCCTGAATGATGAAATATGGGATTGACACGTATTTTGACGTTTATGATCGACATCAAAGTATATATATAGTAGTATATAATATATATATATATAATAGTATATATATAGTAGTATATAGTAGTATATATATGCTATGCCAAATGTAAGACAGGCAGATATTAATATTAAAATGAATAACGAATCTGTCCAAATAGTCAATACCACAGTTTTTCTTGGAATAACTCTAGATAGCAAACTGCAATGGGGTTCTCATATCACAGCCTTGGCAGGAAGACTTAGCTCAGCTGCCTATGCGGTTAGAAAAATAAGGTCACTGACTGATGAGGAAACTGCACGACTACTTTATTTTAGCTACTTTCATAGCGTTATGTCGTACGGTCTGTTGCTGTGGGGCTCAGCTGCCGATATTGAAACTATATTTATACTACAGAAACGAGCGATACGAGCGATCTATAGCCTCAGACCCCGTGACTCGCTGAAAGAACTTTTCAAGGAAATTAATATTTTAACAGTTGCTTCTCAATACATCTATGAAAATATCTTATATGTACGAAAAAACCTTAATATTTTCAAAAAACTATCTGATGTACACAACTTTAATACGAGAAATAAAGATAAACTAGTTGTACCAAAACTTAGGCTTCACAAGGTTGGTGATTCATTTGTAGGCAGCTGCATAAAAATATTTAATAAAATTCCTCATGACTTGATTAATATGCCAATAAATAAATTTAAAATAGAAGTGAAAAAAACTTTAATGAGTAAAGGTTACTATAAAGTGGATGAGTACCTTAATGTTGTTAATGCGTGGTCAACATAAGTCTCTTGCTTGCTCGCACAAAATAAATTGTAAAAAAAACAAATTTATAAAAGAAAAATAAACTAGTTCTAATGTAGTTCGCTGAGTTTCTTGCTGGTATCTTCTCAGTAGAACTAATCTACCGAACCAGCGAAAGAATCATTTTCCAATGGTTTAATTTTGATTATTTAATATTTTTATATTATTTCTTGACATACATGTTTGTAAAATTTTGACGTTCATATGTGCTCTTTATGTGCCTAAACTGAATAAATGAAATTGATTCTTTGATTCTTGATTCTTTGATATCAATTCCATACACGGATCAATCTATTTTATTATATTCTGCAAACGTATTGACACTTCTTCTGTCTGGAGGGGCTGTCTAAATCTCTGATCTTTTCTCATTCTTAGACGCTCCAATTCAAAAATCAAGTTTATTCTACATTTTGGAGGTTCGTTTTTTTTTTTTATACAACTTAGTTGGCAGACAAGCACACGGCCCACCTGATGGAAAGTAGTTACCGTGGCCTGTGGACGTCTGTAGCACCAGAGGAGTCACAGTCGCGCTGCCAACCCTATAAGTACAGAGTTTCTGTGCCGTCGGTAGAAGACAAAGCAGGACAAGCCTTTAGTCTTCCCACTGACAGCACAAATTCTCCAGTGAGCTCTGGCTACCCTACTCACCGCTGGGAACACAACACGAAGTTATTATAACCGCGGTATTCTGTAGGGCGGAGGTACTTCCCCAGTCGGACTGCTCAATCGGGTGGAAATACCGCCGTGTCCTACCTCCTTCGTGATTTTATGTTGAGATGGTTTGGTCATGTTGAGAGAATGAATCAAAGAAGACTAACGAAACAGGTGTATGAGGCGAGTGTGGATGGTACCATCGAAAGGGGAAGACCTAGGCGCACATACCTGGACCAAATCGGGGAAGTTTTAGAAAAGGGGCAGGTCAGGAGTACTCTAAACCGACGAGCATGCATGAAGAATGTAATGAGAGTGAATGAAGCGAGAGTAGTATGTCAGGATCGTAGCAAGTGGAGATCCGTGATCTCTGCCTACCCCTATGGGAAACAGGCGTGATTTTATGTATGTATGTATGTGATTTTATGTTCTGCTGTATATCTCTTTTTAGCTGCAACTATAGCGTGGTCGACATCCAGGACATAAATCATAATAGTCTGAATGCTATGCACAAGTGCACTTTATTATTGTACCTGCCAGCGAAATTGTATTACGAACTGAGAATATTTGTCTATCTATTTTGGTACATCATGCACTGTACAAACTGGTCGTCTATCTTTAAAATATTTCTCAACTTGCAACTAATCATTTAGGTTATATTTAAGTGTTATTGACATTCATAAAGTTTTAACATGTTGTTTCAGGCCGATCCAAATCCAAAAAGTTCATGAAGAAGATTATGCCTATTTTGGTCATGCCGTTCATCATACAGTCAGCATTGACACCGTTTGTGCTTGGACTACTAAAATTTTTGCTTATAAAATCTTTTTTGGTGGGAAAACTAGCACTTACACTGATTATGTTCAACGCATTTAAAAATAATAACTCTTTCAAAGGAAGAGACGCAGAAATAGCTGACGCACACTACGGTTATGACGCAAACGGATGGGAACACTACACGTCATACTTTAATCGTTGAATAAAATACTCCCCCTGTATAGTCGTCATCGATATTATTAGCTTAACATAATTGGAGTTACTGACCAAATTAGTTCTGTATTATCAGTATTATTTACATTAAATAATAAAAAGTATTAAAAATATTAAATTTATTCAATCGATATTATAAAAAGAATTAGATTTACATATAAAATATTCAGCAACTTCAGATGGCGACTCTACATTGCTCTAAGTCACATAATATAAGCTAAATAAATTCTCCTACGTGATATCCGCAGGTCTACTATCGCATTGTTCATCCAATAGAAAAATGATACAAAAATATCTTTGCGAGAATCAAAAATTAGACTTTTCTTCCTTTATTTTTTCTGAAAATATTAATACCTAAAACATTTTTGTAGGTTTACCGAAATTTTTTAAAAATCTACGAGGACTACTAAGATTCTTACAGAAACTATGTATTACCTGCATCTAAGATTTTGAAAAGTTGTTCTCAGATGAAACGCTTGCGAACTTGTAAAATCAAGTCTATTTTGCAGTCTTTTTTTATTTACCAATTCGTCATTGTTCCATTGGATGAGTGAAATTAAATTTTAGGTTGGATATGTTTAGAAAAGAGTCTGTTAATCAACCTATTAATCGATCCTAATTGTACGCATAAGGTACAGTCGACCAAGGAGGTAGTAGCACCTTTAACAAACAACTTTATGATTATTTACTTTATGATTATTTATAAAAAGTGCAACCGTATCTTTTTTGCTGATTGTACATAAAAAATAATAAGAATAAACAAACTATGAAATTTAAATTTAAATTAACTGCAGATTTGACATTACTGCAGATTTGCATACAGTTAATAATTGGCGTAATTGTTACTTTTTAAATATTTCATCATAGTAGGTAAATAGTTGTTTTATCCATTGTTAAAATTTCATTTTATTATCACAACATATTTTGTTTTTGTATAAACTTAATCTCATTAAGATAAGTCATAATTTATTTTAATTTATTGCGTGATTGTCTGTATGTATGTGTATAGAAAAAGAATACCTATAGTAAGAGATAAATAAATTTCGTGATAAATGTATGAATTTTAATCGGACAAAATCATCCTCCAAGGAAGGACTTGAAGCCGTGACGGTCACGGTTACGAGACTAGTCACACCTTCAAAATAGATAAATCGGAAATTATAAATCCAGGTTGACCTCTATGTCGAATTTTCCGATTAATCTTTTCTAAGTTGGCGCACTAATCGTCTAATAATGTCATTCTTGATATGTGTAGGTTTCAGTAATTCCCTGGTACAGATCTGCTGCGGTTGTTTCTAATCTCAAACTAGACGTTCCCTATTATAAACCCATGAAGAGGTGACAGGGTACTGTCTTTATCAACTTAGGATCTGACCTTATACCTACATAATAAAATACACATTTGTTTGAGCTGCGTTAATTTTATTATCGTCCTTCTATCCATTTCCTTGAGTTTACTATTTTTAATAGAGTCCAACAATTGGTCTAACTGCAATGCTTCGATAGTGCTATTGGGTTGTGGATTGTGGTGGTGAGATGGCAGTCGTTTCACGAAAAATATCGATTCAGTTGTAAATTCAGTCAAATACGCAGTAGACCCCAGTAGACTCTGAGGTGAAAGCTTCGAATGCGACTGGGATTAACGCTAAAATAAAGAAGAAGACTATTTTTAATAGAGTAGGTATGCTATTGTATTGAGCAGGTGCACTAACTGATAGATGATTGATTGAAAAATTATATAGTTGATTAATAAATAAATGTAAGCGTATTTTGCTTTAATTACCTACTGTAAGTAATTTATTGTATGTATACTTAGTAATTTATTAAAATGTGTATGTAAATATACCTATGTTGTTTGATTTATTTATAACATTTGTTTTATTGGTCTAAAACGTCTAGTAGGTATACTAGCTTTGTTTAAATAAATTCAAATATTTAGTAAATAATTTCTTATTTTCAACAAATTTAAAGTTATGTTTAAGGCCACAATTTATTAGATTTCCATAAATGTATGGGAATCTGTCGGATTTGTTGACATTTATGATTATTACTGTGGAGTAATAATCATAGATGTCAACAAATTCGGCAGATCTATTTTATAACCACGCTACTACTCATGGGAGTGGTCCCATGAGTAGTAGCGTGCCTATAAACTATCCTTGAATAAACGGAGAATTCAACAAATGATTTCCTCGAATGAATTCTTCGATTCGAACCAGTAATTCCTGAGATTAGTGCGTTCAACCAACTAAATAAACAAACACTTCAGCTTTATAATATTAACTCAATATCAGTGTGAGCCTCCGCGAACGTCTCAGACGCACTGCACCTCCATGACAGACCCAATAGTATTCAGAATGCTACCTATATTGTAGGTATTAGACGCACAAGTTGTTGTATACCCATCCCTTACCCATATCCATCGAATGTGACTGCACGTCTACTGGCTGCACGTGTAATACGAATCAGAAAGATTTTATCTGTGAAGGATTTTAATATTAAAATTGTATAACCAGTGATTGCAACCTTTTGATTGGTTGTGACGTTATAAGTCTATGGATTGTGACCTAGAAGTCTGCTATCGAGTTTTCTAGTTTACGGACAACGAAGAAACGAAACGAAGGTCATCTACAATTGAAATCGCAAGAAACTGAGATCGTGGTGAATTTTATACGATTCATTACCAGACCTTGTGAATACATACAGCTTTTTAGTCTAAAATTCAATCTTTTAAAATCTTCACTGCTAAGGTCATTCTATTCCCTGTAACGCTGCCGCTGTAAAGACACGATATTTCTATGATCACGATATACTATAGTGATCTGTGCTAGACTCGTGTACTGAATATAGCCCATTTGGCAATGTCTTCTATACCGTAGATACATTCTACTACCTACTAAGGATACTAAGGTTACCATCTAAGGATACCATCCATAGTAGAGACGAAAGACGGCAGAGGTATTAAAGCTATATGCTGTACACCACCGAGCATAGCATAGCATAGCATAGCATAGCATAGCATAGCATAGCATAGCATAGCATAGCATAGCATAGCATAGCATAGCATAGCATAACAACATAATATAACATAAACTCACGCCTATATCCCAGAAGAGAGGCAGAGGTGCTAGCACCCACATTTCGCTAGTATATGTTTAGGTCTCAATGTAACAGGTGGCGAGTCTATTGCCATTAACCGGGCACTTATAAACCTGCGATAAATACACACATAACTTCGAAAAGCATCGAATCTATTTAATCTATTTAATATCTATATCTATTTAATAATAAAACATACGTTAACACACCTTATCTTGTTATAAACAGTAATAAATAACCATACGAACAACATAAGAAATAATTACAAATAATATAGTATTCTGACTTTAATAGCGTACGCACGAGTAAATTTAAATTATTCAACTATTTTCTTCGACTACTAGCAAAACAGATTGAAAGAAATAATTATACGACACGCATTACACATAACATGTTTTACTACGCATGCAAGCGCCTACGTCAGAACATCTCGCAAAGCCATAAGGCCAGTTATTGGCAGATGACGTTTTGTTTCCTTCTAGACATTAGATCAACTGTAATTTAGCCAATTTAAAACTGGGAGGAAATAACCGAATTTGGCCAGGTCAGCAGCTGACGTGTTTTCCATCGCGCTATTAGCAGCTGATGTATTTTTCCTTCTAGACATTGTATTAACTACTGTAGTGTTTATTACTCTCTCTCTCTCTCTGGATTGCGTCCCGAAACATGATCGGTTGTAGTATGTCATGGTAGGCCATCGTAAAGATAACCACTCTTCTCGATGTAATAGGTCCATATGAGAGCTATTAATTTGTGTAACTATTACCATCCCGGTTGCATTCGAAGTTTCAATTTACGACCCCAGTGTCATCTAAAACTGACACAAGATAACTACCAGTTTCATCATTATCACGACAGGTGCAGGTGACACTCTTTGTTCAGGAAGCTCTTACAAACTTTTTTTTCTATTTCTCTTTCTCATTATGCCTACAACGATATAATTCTTATGTCATCATCATTATTCAAATCAATTCTGTAACTTTTAGTCTAAAAACGAAGTAGAGTCAATTTTTACCTTGTACAACTATCATCTCTAGGTACTGTAGAGATGCTACCTACGTGTATAAGGAAAAAATTACCAGTGAATTGTAGAGACTACAATTCACTGGCGATAACAAAGTTCAATTGATTGTTACGATTCTTATGGGGTAGTATTTAAACGAGTGAATATAAGTTCAATTTATGGGTATCAAAATTACTGATTATAGCGTACCGAAATACTAAGTGAGTGAAAATCTGAGGGGGAACACAAATATTGAAAAAATACGAATTTGAGGTACGTATTATTCAGAACAATCAGTGTAGGTAATAATTCTTAAGCGCACAAATTTTTATTTAAGTAACAATTTTGCTGCTCGCGTTATATTCAATATTTGGCATAGGTATAATTTATTACAAGTGCGCTGCGTTATATCCTTATCGAGGTACATCGTATATTATGTTGAGTAGGTAATGCACCAAAACATTACAATAAATCCTAATACTAACTATAAAGTATAAAGCATGCTGAATACAGTCGACCGCACATAAAGCGCACAATACGGTGCGAACAGATTAAAAACGACATAGACTTGTGTTCTTGAGGTCTAAAAAGGTCACTTTTTTTTTAAGTTTTTTTTTTACGTGCGCAAAATCCCCACGGATACCTCTCCACCGGAGCCGGTGGAAGAGGTTATGTCGGACTCGAACCGACTAAAACGCACGCACACTTGGTTACCGAAGGTGAGATTGACAGGCATATCCCTCGCACCCCGGCCGACCCGTGCTCCGCCACATAACAGTCACCTTCCACGTTCCAATTTGAGCCGCCTATTCGGTACACAGTGGATAGGTACACATGGTCCAACACAGTGGCCACCTCGTAGCCCAGATCTAACACCACTTGATTTTTTTTTATGGGGCTTCGGGAAAAACGAGGTGTATAAGACGACGTACGCCAGTGTTCAAGAGCTCAAGGATGCATTAATGACCATTTTACGTAATATTCATCCCAGAACATTATTAGCCGCCATTCGTTCAGTGCAAAAAAGGATAGACTTATGTATTCGTAAAAATGGAAATCATTTTGAGCAATTTATTTCATAAACCAATTTCTTAAATGTTTAAATAATTTTTTTTATTTAAAAAAGGTCAAAATTTTACCTGACCTATGAGTTTCGAGTTGATTTATCATATTTCCGTACGAAATGTATGGCAAACGTTTTTGGCGATTTCTGTATTTTCTAGTACTGAAAGCTAAAATGGTCCCATAGAGTTTTTTGATCCCCACATGAAATAGAATCGATTGGCATAAAAAAAAATTTCAACTTTTTGCATTTTTTTTGCTAACTGTAAGTTTTTTACAAAATCTGTGAATGCAGTTCAAAATGTCCCAAAAAAGTTAGGGAAGGTCTTTTAAGAACGTTTTGCTGTAACTGCAACGGTTAAGGTACTTGCCCTTACTGCCCCGTTTCAAAAATACACCCTGTATATATATACATTTATATATATATATTTTTAATATTATATATGATGGATAATTTCATGGAGGTAGGACACGGCGGTATTTCTGCCCAATTGAACAGTCCGACTGGGGAAGTACTTCCGCCCTACAGAATGACGTGGTTATAATAACTTCGTGTTGAGTTCCCAGCAATGAGTAGGGTAGCCATAGCTCACTGGAGAATTTATGCTGTCAGTGGGATGACTAATGGCTTGTCCTGCTTTGTCCTCAACACTGATGACACAGAAACTCTGTGCTTACAGGGTCGGCAGCGCGAGTGTGGCTTTTCTGGTGTTACACACGTCCATAGGCCACGGTAACCACTTTCCATCAGGTGCGCCGTGCGCTTGTCTGCCACCTAAGTGGTATAAAAAAAAGTGCTGAGGAACAAATGAATGCGTGCGAGTCCACCCGGCGGCGCCACCACTAGTTCCGACGTTATTCACCCGAACGCGTTAGATTGCACCCGAACCGAACTCCGGCGCTGCACAGCATTGCACGAAACGGTGCTATTTTCAGATGAATAATATGCTATATAGATAATATATTAATACTCAAATTGTTTTACATTATTTAACGATATTATTACCGCAGCTCACAAACACATCCTAAAAAGTTATATTTTGAAGCATTTCATGTATTAACTCAAATCTGTTATATAACTACTCTACTCCTTAGTAGGCATTATTTTCGCCCACTCAATATTTTTTTCGCCCAATTTAATATTTTTTTCGCCCAATTTAATATTTTATTCTGTCACTTATTAGAATTTTAGTTGCTAGCTTAGGTACCTACTGTTTCCCAGTATTAGCAGCCCATTTTACGATTTACGATTATCGCTAGTTAAGTTAATGTTTCGGAAACAAAATTTAACGTTGCTCGATTTAGCATTAAAGCAACTCATTATCAGTCATCCATTTATTATGTATTTGCACGATTTATAATTCCCCATTCTTATGCAGGTGTGTACTTCATATTTACGATTTTTAACACAGTTCTATTTATCTGTGCTACTTTCACCGTTCTTAAATGTTTAGTACTTATTCTTGTTATTATGCTTACAGTATTATAATAATGTATTACGTCCACTAAGAGTAGACGTGCGGCAGTTGTAGAGTGAAACTTATGTCGTAACACCGAGTGCCAGCGCCAGTATTTTATTGTAGTTGGCCGTACCTTGGTGCTATGCTAAGCACCTTACAGTTTGTGTCGACAAAATCTTGTACAGTAAAATTATTGTGTGATATTTGATAAGTGTACATGTTAAGTGAGTGGTCAAGGACGAGTTTAAGGTGAGTAATTATATTTTTCAACCAGCTGTCTCGCAAATCATGTAATATGTATAATATGTCATTGAAGATTTTGTTATGTGCGTTTCCTATGCTATCTATGGCGACGCTAGGGGTGGGTTTTGGTGATACAAGGGGAGGGGGGTATACATACCCACTGAAAACAGTAAAACGGTACCTTAGTACCTAAACAATATTGAAATGTTTTCCACTTGAATAATAACTTAAATACGTGCAAATCTTTGTTGTTTTCGTATTTTAGTAAAACTAGTTACAATTATTAAGTACCTGATCTATTTAGTGCCCAATAAATAGGTAGACAGGCACCTATAATGATGTGAACACAACAACAAGGATTTAGATGAAATCTCATTAACGAGATGAGATGAGATCCATCTTGGAGCTCTTATCCACGAAAACCTAACTGATTCTTGGATCCGACGGGAGTGATATTTTGTGTGTCCATTGTACTGGGTATTTATTTAAAATGTTTTAATTTCCTTCAAGTAAAATTGGCTGTCTCCAGTAATTATTTGGAGGATAGATTTAGAGATAAAGTTTCAAAAGTAAGGATTCAAAAATACTACCCTATATGATGGCGTTTCACACTTAATGTTTTTACGTTTCAGATGAGCAAAAATAGAAGACTAAAGGAATGGACAAATAACAATAAGACGCTATTATGTTTTGTCATAGCCACTCTATGTCTTTTTGTGTCCACATTAGCACTAGCCGTTAATAAATGTGAAGCACATTGTGCAGACGAAATGCCTATTGAGCCGGCTAAGTTTCATGGTGGCAATAATAGTAAGGTAATAATTACATGGATAAAGTTAATTATTTTATAATGTAATAGGGTAGGTACAGGGCTAGATTTAATAAGTAGGTATATTTGGTGGCATTGGGAATTTCCCTCAATAAATATATTATAGAGTCAAGAACCTAATAGGTTTTGGTTAAATTTATATGAGAAATAGACATAAATAGTATTTGAGTCCCCACTAAGAACTTCTCCCGGAGTTGTAAAGTTAGACTTTGTCCTCTACACTGACGGCAAAGAGACTCTGTGCTAACAGGGTCGGCAGCGGAAGTGTGGCTTCTCTACATTACACACGTCCATAGCCATAGGCCACAGTAACCACTTTCCATCAGGTGGTCTGCCAAATAAGTGGGATAAAAAAAAGATGGACATCGGTTCCATTAAAGGCGTAAAAATGAAGACAAGGAGCACACCGGGTTCTCCTAGGAAAGCATTGAATAAAAATGGATTTACCCACAAACGATGAACGAGTTTACCCACCTAGGCTCTAGCATATCCAGTCTATAGGTAAGTCCACCACTTATTGGGTAGACCTACGTCTAAATAATTATAGCGACCGAATGTGTGTGGTATGACATGAGAGACAACGACCTTTATCCGAATACTTATCAGACCAACCTACGAAACCCATCCAATTAATCCAATTAGGTACTGAAGTATGAAAGAGGGGCTTTATATTAACTCGTAAATTCTCGTAAATTATAAGTTCATAATTTATATTTTGTATCTCACCTCTTTCGTAATGTTTTGTAGATATTAACGATGAACTTAGGACGAAGACTTATACAAATTTCCTGTTCTAGGTGAAAGAAGTCAATTATCGACTACCAAGAAATGTTTTACCAAAGAATTATGATCTCACATTGAAGCCTGATATGAAAAAGAAGATATTTAATGGTTCTTTAACGATAACAGTAGATGTTTTGAAGCCAACTAAAAAAATCATAATACATTCAAATAAACTACACATTACGAGAGTAGTTTTAAAAACAAATGACAATGAAAATGTACCAATTGCTTCAAAAAAGGAAACTTTAGATAAAAGAGAATTTTTCATTATTAAACTATTTGATGTCCTTGATGTCGGTGAATATGAATTATTGTTGAAATATTCAGGTAGATTGGATTTAGGAAATATTGGATTTTATAGAAGTACTTTATCTAATGGAGGGTAAGTGCATTTCCATAATTTATTGATAACTTAAGTAGGTAGTCTAGGTAGGTACAGCTTTAAGTCTCTCTACTCTATGGTAGTCTGATTTCAAATAAAGAGACTATAAAACCGAACAATCCGATCTTAGGCGTTTTGTTACAATTTTAGCCCGACGACGTGACGTGCTAAAATCAAATGTTGGGTAGGTAAGTAGGTATATGGCTCCACATTCTAATAGGTACCTTTTAATACCTAATAATATAATAATAATAATAATATAATGTTTATTTCAGAAATTCTTCCATATTTGTTAATTAAACTTACAACTAATGTTAGTAGCTAAAAATACAATTAAATAGTTTGGGTGTGCCACCCCGATCCGGGGACTGTGTCAGACTTTATTGCATGTAGTTTTATGCACCGCTCCAGGATCGGGGAGTCCCACCGATCAACCAACGCTCTAAGGATGGTATTGGGAGTGAGGCGCTTCTTTTGCGCATGATCGCCGAAAAACTGTCTACGTACGTCTACGCTGCAAAAACGCGGCAGTCCCATCAGCACCCGGAACGCGTTGTTGTATTGAATACGCAGATCGCTGTATGCCCTCTGCGTAAAGCCCGTCCACAGGCTCCACGTATAAAAACACTGGAAAAACGCTTTGAAAAGCGTCAGCTTTACCTGTCTGTTACAGTGCGCAAACCTGTGGGCCAGCATGCCACATCGGACAGCCAGCGATCTACGCTCCCGCTCAATGTCAGCGTTATCTCTTAAATCCTCCGAGACCCAGTGGCCCAAATACTTAAAATTAGCAACTCTTTTAGCGGTGTACCACACAACATGACTGGTGGTATTCTGTAAAAATCTTTCTTACCTGCTTTGAAAAGCATGAACTCACTCTTGAGTGCGTTATATGTGAGCCCGTGCGCCCCGGCGTAAGATTCACAAATTTTAATAAGTCTCCTGAGGCCTCTGATCGATGGGCTCAACAGAACCATATTATCGGTATAGCTTATATTATTAATACAAATACCATCAATATGACACCCGATTCCGGTCCCGCTGAGCTCATCCATCAGACCATTCATATACAGGTTAAAAAGTGTGGGCGAGGTTAACCCTCCCTGCCTAACGCCACACTCCAACCTGTATTCTGCTGAATAGAATTCAGCCCACCTTACACGGTTTTGTTGGTTGTCATACCAATATTTGAACAGATTAATTATCAAACGCCTTTGATAGGTCCAGGTAACACGCGTAAACAGGCGTAATTCTTGCTGTATAGGTATGTATATATAGTAGTATGCTGTATATGTATATATAGTAGTCAAAAAGAATAACGGAGAGAATAAATATATGCATGCAGGCTTGTGTCCGCGCGGCGGGGCTCTGATTGAGTGATATATATACACGGCACATGATTGTAGTTACCTAGATATAAATAATATTGGGATATAATAATACTTATAATATTACATTTAAATATCGTGTAGGCTAGAGTATGTGTATCTAATAAAATAAAATAAACTAAGCATAGCATCAACACCCGTATGGGATTTTTCAAATTTGCTGCCATTTTCTTGAACCATCTTTCGCTGACCAGACTAAGTACCTACCTACCTACGGTTACTGAAATGTTTGGAAAAATACCAGAGATAATAATTTTTTACGCCGTGGTTTTAACTTTTTACGTTATATTTCAGTAGTTTAATTTAAAATATACTGCGTACTTAAGATACAAAAAAAAGTGATCCTTTCGTAGAGAAAGGCAAAGTTGGATAGTTTTCTAATTGCGTTTCATTTTACGTGACCAATAAACTAAACTATGACATTCGTACATTTCGTTCTGTCAAAGTTAAAATGACAGCATGTTGATTCATTGTTGTTATTTCAATCAACTGGGTTCAGTAATTTGCAATTTTCTTGATTTTCTTGCGTTCTGCGCGCGCCTGTCTGCTCGTACTATATTCAGATTGCATCAGATGAATAATTAACCCTAACGTGACTCTATATGCGTTTTTAATAATCAATTCATATGTAATCGTGCTATCCTTTTATGTATGTATGTGTAATTTATCGTGATTTATTGAAATATACTAACAATGCGGTAAGAAAAAGCCGGCTTCAGTTCAGCAGTGGTCAAAATATTATGGAAAATATGCGTATCAACGTGAAACTGTCTGACAGACTTTCTCCCCTAATCCGTCCCGTGAATTACAAACTTGAGCTGCGTCCTATCATAGCGGACGGGATATTTCACGGGAATGTAAAAATTGAAGTCAATGTCAAACAAGACAGAAATTATATCAATTTGCATTCTAATTGCTTGAATATAGCTGATATAAAAGTGTATAGAGATGAGGATTCAGTGGTTGTATCAAAATTTTTGGAGGTCAGGCAACTGGAACAGCTCTTCATATACTTTGAAAATACTCTCAGTTCAGGGAATTATAAAATCCACATAGACTACACAGGAGAGCTGACTCAAAAAATTGTTGGATTTTATGCCTCCCGTTTGTTTGATGGCAGGTAAATGTTTTAAATTTAATCGTAATCATCCTGTGCAATCACCTGTTGCTAGTATAAGTAATTATTTTATGTGTATCATTTGCATGATCAGGTATTGGTTTGCAGTATTTTTTGTTTTCAAAGTAAAAGTCAAAGTCAAAACCTTTTATTCTGCATAGACCATTAAATCGGCACTCACAAAACGTCAATATAAAAGGAACATGAAAACCATGCATGGCAAAGTCATAACATCTTACAGATAGAGTTTGTATATAAATCAAATGCATTTTTTACCAGGTGATATATACTTGAGAGTTTTGTACACTTATAAAACCAAAACAACGCATTTTTGATACATAGACAACAAAAGAGCTATGAGATGTTTATCAACACCAATTTGTATTTTATTACTCTAACTCTATACCTGAATGGTAGCCCATTGTTTATTAAACACAATAAAACACATAACAATTATTATTATTTTCAGTTATATAAATATATGAACAATATATGTAATCTCAATCCACTACTACTTTTTATGGCATACAATAAATAATATTTTATCTTATCTGATTCTATTACGAAAAAAAAAAAACTCACGCCTATATCCCTGAAGGGGTAGGTAGAGGTGCTAGCACCCACATTTCGCTAGTTTATGTTAGGTCCCAATGTGATAGGTGGCGGGCCTATTGCCATTAATCAGGCACTTATAAACCTGAGAGATCTCGTCTCAGCAGTCCATTACCCATACCACTAAGCTACCGCGGTTTTTTATTACAGTTGCACATAATATACTCAATAAGAAGAAAACATGTAAAAAAGGTTTAAAATACCATTAATTGTTATGAATTGCATAATTATATTTAGTATCTCATTAACTCCTTCAACTAAGCATGACACTTTAGATCGGGACATGTATCATGTTGTATTGTTTTGAGTTTACAATATTTCGGAGCTGTTGCAAGCTCCATGATCACGGAGGAATATTTAAGTTAACTTTGAAACATCTGTCTAAGTGGTTAGAGGTTCAAATTCTGGTCAGTGCACTACCTACAAGTACCCTAACACTAGCAATTTATCTTAGCGGGAGGGGTTATGAGGAATATCAGTAATTACCTACTATATTAGTAATACTGTATAAAATAAAATAAAATAAAATGTGGGCATACTGTCATATAGGCATATATTCCAGATCCTGCATTGTTTCTGCAGGGAACTGTAGTTGCTATCATTATGATATCCTGGTGTTGTTCCAAGTTCTGGGCTTCATTCCAGCCCGGGTAAACTTACTCCCTTTAGTTTAGCTTTTATGAGCACTGCTCATCCTGACATCCCAACCCTTAGAGGAAAGCCAGCACCAATGTCTCTTCTGTCAATGCAAGTCCTGGCTTGCAGGGAAGTTGACTTGGCTCCACAACACTTGGTGGGAATCCATATATACTGCTATTATTGTGCTATTTTAAAACAACAAATTGAAATTGTTTATTTCCAGGTCCATGGTTGCTAGCAAATTTCAACCTACATATGCCCGTCAAGCTTATCCATGTTTTAACAAATTGAAATTCTTTATTTCCAGGTCCATGGTTGCTAGCAAATTTCAACCTACATATGCCCGTCAAGCTTATCCATGTTTTGACGAACCAGATTTCAAGGCTACATATGACATTAAATTGTGGAAACCTCCCACATTTGTAGCACTGTCTAACATGAATGTAAGTGTTTATTTTTTATTTCATTAATAAGTACATTCAGTAGTTCGACACACCAAGCAAACAGGCACTCTCAAATGGGTACTCCCGAAGGGGTAGGCAGAGGTGCTAGCACCCACATTTCGCCAGTTTATGTTTAGGTCCCAATGTAATAGGTGGCGAGCCTATTGCCATTAACCGAGCACTTATAAACCTGCGATAAATACACACATAACTTCGAAAAGCATCGAAAAGTCATTTGTATGTGCCATGGTAAAACCTGGGATTGTACCCGATACCTTGTCTCAGCAGTCCTTTACGCATACCACTAGGCTACCGCGGTTCTTCACTTTGGCTAAAAATATATGGTAAAGTTTTGGTGGAGTCCCAAAATATCCAAGAATAGCCCTGAAAAAATATGTGAAGCAGAGGATAGCCTTATAGAAATATTGTAGTCATGTACAGTATATTGACGGAAGTGAATCATTAGTTCTCATCCGTTTCATAATTTCATAATTTCATTTTCTAAACAAATATCATTATCCTCTGAGTTTTTTCACAACTCAGATGGAGTTGGCTTTCAGTAGAACTATGAAGTGATTGAACTTCAATACTTTCCGTGACGTATATAATAGGACCCACAATAATTAAATAAATAAATAATGTCTATTCTCAGCATGAATAGCTTGAAAGTATTGCTTATTGTTGGAATGATTACTCTCTCATTTCACTTCAACTTCAAGTTGTAAGTAGTTCACTGCATTTCATATACTTTATATGAGGGAGGGAACGGATCCCAGTTAAAGTGAGCATTAAAATTACAATTGAATATAATAACATTATAATTGTTTGATAATTTGTGTAAATACTAATGAAAAATAATATTTGTACAATTTAATTCAATGTCACCTACATGCAATTTAATTAAATTGTACAAATATTATTTATAAATCAGAACTTTTCTTTCATTAGGAAATTGAAACAAATCATAATGAAGAACACAATATGGATATAGTAACATTTGCTACTAGTGTACCAATGTCAACTTATTTAGCCTGCTTTGTTGTTTGTGACTTCGATAACAAAGCCACTGAAATAAATTCTGGGAATTATGGATCCAATTTTATATTGAGGTCATTTGCTCAGAAACATGAACTGGATAAAATTGATTTTGCTCAAGATATTGGGAAAAGAGCTACAGAATTTTATATAAACTATTATGAGGTGCCATTCCCTCTCCCCAAATTAGGTAAATGCAACATTTATTTATTAACATCATTAACTATAAGAAACCATTTTTATTGGATATATATATTTTAAATTTGGTAATTAGTGAAGAAATTAAGAATGTGTCCAAAATTTCAGTAAAAAAACATTTTTATATGCTTGTGAGTATAAATCCACAAAGACAAAGTAGATGTCTTTGTTTGACATTTAAACAACAATTAAATTACTATGTTAAAATAGTGCAAATAAAACTGAAAATACAATAATTTCAGATATGATAGCAATCCCTGATTATGTTTCTGGTGCGACTGAACATTGGGGCCTGATTACTTATAGAGAAACCTCATTCCTTATTGATGGAGAAAATTCTTCAGCTTCAAACAGGATTAGTGTGGCCAATACTATTGCACATGAATTGGCTCATATGTGGTTTGGGAATTTGGGTAAGTTTGGTTCTATATATTATTTTCAATCTGTAAAGTGTAGTGCTGCGCAGATGATGGAGGATGATGTATATAATTGTATATAACTGGATTAATGTAATTGTATGTGATTGAGGAGGTAGGACACGACGGTATTCCCGTCCGAATTGAGCTGTCCGACTGGCCTCCACCCTACAGAATACCAAGGCTATAATAACCTTGTGTTGTGTTCCCGGTGGTGAGTAGGGTAGTCAAAGCTCACTGGAGAGTTTTTGTGCTGTTAGTGGGAAGACCAATGGCTTGTCCTGATTTTGTGTTCTGCGCTGAGGGCACATAAAATCTCTGTTCTTACAGGGTCGGCAGCACCGATGTGACTTCACTGGTGGTACACACGTTCATAGGTCACGGTAACCACTTTCCATCAGGTGGGCCGTGTGCTTGCCTGCCACCTAAGTTGTATAAAAAAAAATTTGGTTGTAGTTTTTGCCTCCTCAGCGCCATCATCTGTGCAACGCCTTTTGGATTGGGACTCCTTTGTCCGCACTTAGCCTCCCTTTTAGGAATGGGAGCTACGGCGGAATGGGAGCTACGACTTGGGCGACCAGGCGCAGGGCGCACCGTAGTAGCGGCGGTAAGACCCATCATGGGGGAGTGGCTAGAGAGGCCACACGGCAGCCTCTCGTACCGTCTGACGCAGATGATCACAGAGCCCGGGTGCTTCGGGAAGTATCTGCGTCGGATGGAGAAAGAGTCAACGTCCGAGTGCCGTCACTGCGACGCGAGCGAGGACTCAGGGCCGCACACGCTCACCGAGTGTCCGGCGTGGGAGACGCCTAGACGGGAGCTTGTGGTGGCCCTGGGAGTAAGAGCTCTCCGCTCTCCACCTTGCTCGCGGCGATGGTCCGCTGCGCACCGCGGCAGCCGGCGCCTCCTTCTGCGAGCAAGTAATGCTCGTGAAGGAGGAGGCGGGGCGGGAGCGGCAGCGGGAGCGACGAAGGATCGCAAGCCAAGCTGCCCGCGTACGAAGGCAACTCGGGCGTCGGAGGTCGATGAACGACCTCCGCCCCCCATGAGCGCCGGCCTGGGGGTGACAGGTGGAGCCGCCTGTCACCCTGGCAGAAGCAGGCCGCGGCGGTGGCGCGCCTGGCGCGCCTCCCCTTTTCCGGGGACGAGTCGAGAGAAGAGGGCCAGATCGTGAGAGATGGCCCTGGGTCGGCCGGAGTGCGAGGGATATGCCCGTCAACCTCACCTTCGGCAACCAAAGCGACCTACAGGCGGCGTGCGTTTTAGTCGGTTCGAGTCCGACACCGGCTCCGGTGGAGAGGTATCCGTGGGGATTTTGCACGCGTAAAAAAAAAGCCGCCCTTTTTTTGCCATTGTGCGCTGAGCAGCGTCTTTAAGTACTGGAAGCTGGATGCGATGTGCTAGACGAGAGCTCCTATATACTATGCTCCCGCCTTTACCTTCTATCCTAATCTATTTGAGTCGAACTCAAATCAATTACTCAATACTACTTTTGACAGGCTGCATTGGAAAAAGCCAGCCAAGTGCGAGTTGGACTCGTGCACGAAGAGTTCTGTACCATTCCGTTTTTGGTCTTTGTTGTTATAGCGGCAACAGAGACATATCATCTGTGAAACAAATATTTCAACTGCCTAGCTATCACGCATGATTGGTTTAGTCGCATAATACCTAATTCGCGAAATGGCACCCGAGTCTGAAAAGGACTAATTCGCAAATGGACTAATTCTTAAAAAGACTAAATCGCGAAATGGCTAATTCTGAAAATGACTAATTCGTCGAAGGGCTAATTAGTAATTAATAATTTTGACAGACTATGTAGGTTCATCTGTTCCCTCATAGCTCCTCAACCATTTTTTCATAATTTTTTAAACTGGCCAATGAGGTATCGTTAGAAGCGTCTTAGTCGTCCGCTGAGTATAGGCTATATAACGCGTCACTGAATCTAATGTAGCGTCCTTTAGCGGTCATAAAGTACTGCATAATAAGATAAATTTGAGATTAATATGTCGTGTTTGGGCTTAATTAGCTCATTTCAAATATGTATAAATTATACCTATTGCTTGCCCCAAAACTTGCACTTCGTCTAACAAAACAATACATTCTATGGAAAAGTGGCTTACGATCACGGCTATCTTTGATGTTTTCTTGTTTAATACTTTTTCAGTAGCTGTGTTTTGGTTACAAACTATTTTTTTTACTCATAAGGCACAGAACCCTAAATAGTAGTTTTGACCAATTAAGTTCGACTGTAACATGAACACTAACATTGTGTATAATTATTTTAGTAACAATGAAATGGTGGGACGAAGTTTGGCTTAACGAAGGGTTTGCTTCTTACATGCAAGTAAAAGCATTGGATAACATTGAACCTACTTGGAAAATAGTAAAGTATCCATTTTTAATTAATATATATTTTAAAAATGAATTTCAATCAAAAATTTCCTACTACTTAATACCTTGTTCTTATTTTAGTTGGATCATTTCTTGACGAAGACATTACATCCAGTTTTGGTGACTGACGCCAGACTTTCAAGTCATCCTATAGTGCAAAACGTGTCTACTCCAGATCAAATTACAGCCATATTTGATACAATTTCATATAATAAGGTCAGTTCAGAGGCTGTCTGCCGCCTCGTGCTTGTGCACGCATGCGGGCGCCTGCAAATAATATTGCGCTTAGGTAATTTTGCCTTCACAAGTTTTTGGGAAAATGTATTTTCATTATGTGCTTTGTTACAGGGTGCATCCATTTTAAGAATGTTGGAAGGATTCATAGGCCCAGAAAATTTCCGCCGCGGGGTGTCGGATTATTTAAAGAAGTATGAGTATGGCAACACTATCACTCAAGACTTGCTGGCATGTTTAGAAGTTTATTTTAAAATAGACAATCCGGATATGAGTGTTTCGTATGTATTTTTTTTAAATATATTTGCTTTATGGAATGGTGTACGGGTACCTATTATTCTAAATTCAAATAAGTGCTTACAACACTCAGTTTTGAGTTCGCCTACTGAAAGAACAGTAAAAGTCCAGCTAAGATCGTTTTTAGACCGTTTTCTCATTAGTACATCGGATTAAAAGTTTCGTAGGAATTTTTAAAGGTATAGGTAGTATAAAATTAATTTTATCCATAAAATATTAAAGCTATACTAAAAATTTTAACTATTTTAAAAAGAATTTAAGCTCTGTGCGAAAGAGAGAGCGCTTTATACAACTGACGCCAGCCAATAGTCGAACTCTCTCTCACTTCTTCTCTAAAGGTACAAGTTTTTAGCCGACCACATACATCGTCGTACATTGACCTCAAACATTATGAACGATGAATGATATTAAAAGAACCAAATATTATATTTTTAATTTATTAAATGAATTTTAGATTTTAATAGAAAAATACTTTTGTTCTGTATTATATCGATCTATTTTACCTGACAACTAGGAATTTTGAAATTTCTTTATTTATCTTTAATAACCCATTAAAGATAAATATTATAATGAAATACATATATTATAGTACATCAATGTATTATTGTCATTATTTATTCTTCAGTGCCATAATGGATACGTGGACTCGGCAGATGGGCTATCCTATCGTGACTGTTAAACCGGGAAATAAACCTAACACCTACTACCTGTCGCAGTCACGATTTTTATATGATCCTGATGCTGTGTATGCAAACGATAGTAAATACAAGTAAGTTTATGCCTATACCTACTTTTATAGCTAAGCCAGGTTGGGTTCTTATGGAGCCACCAAACTACCTTCATTAGGAATCCGATTGAGTAAAATTATGTTATTAGAACGTGTGATTTTAAACTTATAAAATCATATAATAAATATCTGCCGCGTGGTTCTTGGCAGAGTAGAATTTGGGCCACCCCATCAATTCCCATTGGGTGTCGTGCAAGGCGACTAAGAGATAAGGCTGTTTAACATTAGACAAATATACACAGCCCAGACTCAGCTTCAGATTGAAGCTCGAATCAACAATAGTGCCCGGAATACGGCAATAGGCTAACCCCCCTATTACGTGGGACCGAATACAATGATTGGTGAAATATGGGTGTTAATTTACCTCTGCCTAACCCTCCGGAGATAAAGGCGTGATTATATGTATGAATGTATGTATGTAAAATCTGGTTGAAAACGCAATAACCGTCTGTGATTCTGAAGACTATACTAAATATCAATGCCTAATGAAAAAAAATCGTAAAAAATACGTTTTTTTTTAATCGAATTTTAATGAAATTAATCTATATCGTTATTGTGAATTTAATACAATATTGCAGTATGTATGATTTGAGATTGACATGGTCATACACATTATTAGTCTAACTCGCCGGGATCGATATCGGGTTTTCGAAAAAAAAAAAAACAATAAATATTGTAAATGTCCCGGCGAGTTTACAGTATTAATATTGCAGTATTTGCAGTTATAGATATTGTCGTTTCTTTTCAGCTACCGTTGGTTTGTGCCGATTACTTATAAGACTGTTAATGGGCCGCACGATGGCATTTTGTGGCTATCCGACACTGCGGATAAAGGTAAGAACGTCTCTTGTCATCTTACTTGTTTTTTTGCCTAATTATTCGATTTTAAACCTTTTGGATTTAAAACAGTCAGTCGAAAAAAGATAGAACAGAACAGGGTCGAACTGGTTCTGGTTTCTTTCTAGGAGCAATACTCTTATCAGTGGAGCTACCTGTACAGGTCCTGGAAATCTAAAATTCTCCTAGTTTAAAGTCTTTAGGCGATTTTAAGATTCTTTATAAACTTCTTTTCAGTTAAAGTAAAATTAAACGAAGGCGAATCTTGGCTCAAAATTAATAACAACCAAGTGGGATACTACAGAGTGAACTACACTTTACCAATGTGGCAGACTTTGATTGAGCAGCTGAAATCGAAGTGTAATCAGGTACCTACTGAAATCCCATAAAATTATGAATTCTGCCAAAATTCATTTAGACTGAGTCACCTCATTGAAAGTTCTATATTCTTTTCTTACTTCGAACACAATAATAATTGTTAAATGTTCGATACTTTTTCATTTCATTGTCATACTCATGAACTTTGAACACAATAATAATTTGAGTGATTCACCTAAATTTCCCTCCACCAAAATTGAACTCACCAAACATAAAAAACATGGAACTATTTTACGTTATTCTATCGCGGGCAGCTGGTTGTATAATTGAAGTTTACCGGTTTTAGGCTCATTTCCCACTGAAAGAGCAGCAGCCGGTAATTGTTACTAGAAATGGTTGCGCGCAGCGCGCCGCCTTATAGCACCGTGCTGAACTTTTTCTCCCTTAGATAAAGAATCAAAATGATTTCTAATATTTAGCCTCAAAAAGCCGCTGCCGTCCGCTGCTCTCATAATGGGAATTAACCCTAAACCTTTCGACTAGCGTCCTTAATACATTATACGGTAGGGCACGGCGGTATTTCCATCCAATTGAGCAGTCCGACTGGGGAAGTACCTCGGCCCTACAGAATACCGCGGCTATAATAACTTCGTGTTGTGTTCCCAGCGGTGAGTAGGGTAACCAGAGCTCACTGGAGAATTTGTGCTGTCAGTGGGAAGACTAAAGGCTTGTCTTGCTTTATCTTCTACACTAACGGCACAGAAACTCTGTACTTACAGGGTTGGCAGCGCGACTGTGACTCCTCTGGTGTTACAAACGTCCATAGGCCACGGTAACCACTTTCCATCAGGTGGGCCGTGTGCTTGTCTGCCACCTAAGTGGTATAAAACAAATATAAAAAATTTAAATATTTTCTATTACCAGTCCTATTCAATCGAAGTGTCAAATAACCCTATTTTCAGCCGCCGTCTACACTGTACATTCATTGTAATTTATTTTTCAGCTCACGACGTCAGACAGGGCCCAGTTGTTGGACGATATATTTGCCTGTGCAGAAGCTCGCATTGTGCCATACCATTTAGCTCTAAGTCTCACCAGCTACCTGTTAGTTGAGAACGACCTTATCCCCTGGGCCACAGCGGCGTCAATCTATAGCAGTCTGCAAAGCAAACTTCATAGCTCCCTAGCATATGATAACTTACAGGTAAGACATCCTACTTCCCGCTAGTCCTAACCTATCATACTAAACCTACTTCTAAATATTATAAATGTGAAATTTTTTGATGTTTGTTATTCAATCTAACTCTAACGACTGAATGATCTGGCTGAAATTTTGTGCAGGGATAGATTACAGTTTGGAATAACATATAGGCTATTTTTATTCCGAGAATATGTTGCAATGGGGTAATGGAAACAGGATCTAAATTCCACAGGGGTGTAGTCACAGGCTATTATGAGATAAGCTTAGATATGAGATTTTTGCAGCATATCAAACTAGTTGCCCAGTTCGAACTCCAGATTTAAAATCGTGGTCCTATACTGACATCATTAGCTCTATAGAGTCAACGCCAGAAAATAAGCCTCGCGGTCGAACTCGGAACTAAAAATGACATCGCCATCATACTCAGTCATACTGTGTGTTGGTTGGTTCTGGCCATGGCATATATAATATATATTGATCCCAATCTAGTCACGACATGTACAGAATAATATGCACAGTACGCGGAGATTTCACAACATGCTCCAAGACTGTCTCTTGATAATATATATTTTGGCTGAATTTTTACTCCTTTAACTTCTTAAGTTCAGCAGTTCAACTAAGAACTATTACATTCGTATCTGAACAATGAAAGATCTGGTAATTAAAAGAACCATACTGGCAACATTGCATATTGCGACTGCCCGAGTTCCGAGTTAGACCGCGGGACTTATTTTCGTGGCGTAAACTCTACTGTTGAATTTAGACACAATAAAATATAAACGATATATTGTTTATTTTTTTTTTATTTATTTGGAAGACCAACAGAAGAGAACAGAAGAAAAAGAACAGATATTCAATTGGCGGATGTCTATTATTTATCTCATATATTTTTAATTGATTAATGCATAGATATTTCTTTTATACAGAAATACTTCCAACGATTAATTCGGCCGATTTATGTCAAGCAAAATTGGGATGCACAGAATCTACCCGTTATGGAAAGGTAAATTAAGACAATTTTCTTTAAGTAGTAATAATAAATATATTCACACACGTTCAGTCCCAGTTTTTTTTTAACTATCACTGTATGATACCTGAAGCTAGGCGTTGAGGGTCCTATATCCAAGCCTGCCTGCCTAAAGGCCTTTTTTAACGTGCGGAAAATACCCACAGATAACCCCCAACCCCCCTACCCGCCTCTTGCCAGGGTCGGTGGTGGAGGTTATGTCAGACTTGAACCGACTAAAACGCACGGCGTCTGAGGGTCGTAGGTTGGCGGAGGTGAAATTGCTATGGTCATATCCTTCGGATCTTTCGAGCTGGTCTTCTTCGGGTGTGGGAACCACGGAGTCCCTATTTAGTCCCAGGGTATGGGGAGGCAGACATCACGCGCCGCCGCTGCAGACTGCTTCTGCTAGGGTGACGAGCGGCTCCACCCTTCACCCCCAGACTCGTGCTCATGAGGGGCGGAGGTTATTCTGCGACCTCTGACGCCCGAATAGCCTCCGCTACATCCTTAAGGCCTTAGCCACCCCATCTGCAAGTCGGTGCACCTGCTAAACATCAATCGAGGCTCTGGCGCAGGCTTCCTCTCAGGGTCGAGGTCAAATGGCAGTTACTCCCGCAAACAATAAACGGACTTTAGACCTCAAAATGCAGACATTAGACGCAACTGATGCTTGTTATGAGACCATGATGACACCTGAATGTAATATATTTACTCTTAAATTTTTGTCCACAGTTTACTCCGCACAAAGATACTAGGATTGGCAGTGCGTTGCGAATTACTAGAAGCGCAAGAAAAAGTTAAGAGCTTGTTTCTAAATTGGCTAAAGAAAAAAGATACACCCGAAGAAGTGACTATTCATCAGGATCTTAGAGATATCGTATACTTTTATGGTGATTATTTTATACTGTTAGTTTTACATGTCAATATACATTTTGCACTCATGCCTTGAACGTGTCGCCTGGAGGTACGGTCACACTCACGTCTTATGAAACCTATTTATTTTAAAGGCATGCAGTCAAGTTCAACAGCAGATTGGGACCTCCTGTTTCAAATATACCTGAAAGAGGAAGACGTGCAGGAGAAGTTGAAACTGCGTAGCGCTTTAGCCGCTCCCCGTGATACAACAATACTTAGGAAGTAAGTAGCTTCAATAAAATTGATTTCAGGCTTATATGGTTACAGGTCCCGACAAACTACTTAAAAAACCTATATAGGCCTTTGCACTATACAGACGAATAATGAAATAGTAAAAGGACTGATCAACAGACGATAAATTACTAGTATTCGCTAAAACCCCTCCAGCTTAGTTATCTGTGAAATGATTGTAGTCTTCCCAAGCGGCTACAATATGTGGTTCTTCAAGAAGGGTATGCAAAGACGGGCATTAAGGCTGGTTGACAGTCCCATACTCACAGGTAGTGGAACCTCTTAGCTTTAGGAGGGATTTTGCCGCACTGTGTGTGTTCTACCGCCTATACAGTGGTTTGTGCTCAGATGAATTGTTTGACATGATGCCCGTAGCTACATGCTATCATCGTACGTCTCGCCATAGGCAGGGAATTCATCCTCACACATTGCGACCTGAGACGGTGCGCACTGTGCGGTATGAAAGAAGCTTCATCCCACGCACACTCAAGCTGTGGAATGACCTCCCTGCTGCGGTTTTCCCAAGCGCCTACAATATGGGGTTCTTCAAGAGGGGCATCAGAAGGTTTCTTCATGGTCGGCAGCGCGAGTGTGACACCCCTGGTGTTACAGACGTCCATAGGCCACGGTAACCGCTTCCCATCAGGAGGGCCGTGTGCTTGTCTGCCAACTAAGTGGTATAAAAAAAGGGAATTAGAAGGTGCTTACAGGGTTGCTAGTGTGTGAGGCCCCTGGTGTTGTACACATCCAAAGACCACGGTAACCAATTCCCATCTGGGCTTCGATTCTGCTGAAACAAACCTCTGTCATTGCTTTAAAATCTAATTTTAGACTTTAAATCAATGCTGATAAAGTCCAAAATTAAAAGCCTTTTTGCAGACTGAATTATATAGTGTAATGAAACTCTTTTATTTACTTTTAGATTTTAAGCGTATAGAAGAAATAAAGTTTAAAATTTAATGCCATTTTTTGCAGTGACTGACATTTCTACTAAAGCAAAACCATATGACAGTGGTTTTGCATAACATAACATAAACTCACCCATCAGGGGTAGGCAGATGTGCTAGCACCCACATTTCGCCATTTTATGTTTAGGTCCCAATGTAATAGGTGGCGAGCCTATTGCCATTAACCGGGCACTTATAAACCTGCGATAAATACACACATAACTTCGAATAGCATCGAAAAGTCATTGGTGTGTGCCATGGTAAACCTGAGATCGAACCTGAGACAACGTCTCAGCAGTCCATTACCCATACCACTAGACTACTAGACTGGTTTTGCTTTAGTAGAATCGAGGGCTAGGTCTTAAGCTTGCCTGCCACCTCAGTGGGATAAAAAACTAAGCTAAATTGCTCGTGTTAACAGTAAGTTCACACCGGTAGTGTAATGACCAGCGCCATAAGGCTGACTCCTTAATCACTAAATCTACCGACGCTTTCATCCCATCTCATGGTAGGACATGACGGTATTCCCGCCCCAATAGATCTGGGGAATTACCTCCACCCTACAGAACACCACGGCTATAATAATCTCGTGTTGTGTTCCCGGCGGTGAGTAGGATAACCAGTTGGAGAGTTTTTGTGCTGTCAGTGGGAAGACCAAAGGCTTGTCCTGATTTTGTGTTCTGCACTGACGGCACAGAAACTCTCTGTTCTTACAGGGTCGGCAGCACGGGTGTGACTCCCCTGGTGTTACACACGTTCATAGGTCACGGTAACCACTTTTCATCAGGTGGGCCTTGCCACCTAAGTTGTATAAAAAAAAATGCTCATCACACGTTTGTATTATTCTAGGTATTTGATCCTAGCATGGAATGAGACGAACATCCGTAGTCAGGATTACTTGAACGTGCTCATGCAAATAAGCTCGAACCCTTCAGGCACAGCTCTGATATGGGATGACGTCAGGACGCGATGGATGCAGCTCGTGGAGAAGTTCTCGTTGAACAGCCGCTACTTGGGCAATCTCATACCTAGTATTACTAGTACTTTCAATACGGAACTCAAGCATAAAGAGGTGAGTAACGTAACGAAAATAAGAATATGCAGAATTTTTATTTATTTATTTATTTCTCATTATAACTATCATTACAGGCTTTACCCCAATACAATAGTGTAGCTATCTTATATTATCATAGACGGTCTCTGTGGCGTAGCGGTAGAACGTTTGACTGCTACACAGGAGGCGCGGGTTCGATTCTCGCTCAGTGCAAATATTTGTATGCATGAATATGTATATTGGCATTGGACTGGGTGTTTCTATGTATAATCAGTCGTTACGGGTATTGGAGCCCTAAAAAGTCTAACAACTGTTCTAACTGCAATGCTTCTATATTGCCGTTGGTTTGTGTAGGACAGATGGCAATTGCTTCACGGAAAATATTGAAGTTTAGCCAAATTCTCAGTGTCTAACTGAGGATTGATGGTAAAGCGGACCCGAAACCCCAAGGTGAATGCTTCGAATGCGACTGGGATTAACGCTAAAATGAAAGAGAAAAAAATATTGGTTAACACGCTTAACGTTTCTACTCATTATTCTAAATTTAACTTAATAATATTGCGCCTCGAGGCCTGTAATCTAGGAAGACACTAAGTCCTGAATCTCGATTTATCAAATAAAGAGAAAGATAAATCGAGTGAGTACCATTAGATAAGATAAGATTTATTTCAGATAAAATCATCCATAATTTGTTAGTATGTTAGTATTTTTAATTATAAAATAATATTACAATTTTAAAAATAATCGAATACTGTTGTGCAATTCTCTAAGCTTATAGCATTGCGACAGCCTTGATACAGATTGTCATTGGTCGGACTGGGTGACGTCACTGGAGAACGACCAATGACAATCTCGAAAAGGCTGTCGCAGCGTTGCGCTCAACGCTGTATACTTAGAGAATTGCACAGCTGGACTAAGTGATATTAGAAGCAGAGTCAGCTGTAGGTATATAGCTCCATCCCTCTCCCACCTGGATCGCGGACCAAAACTTGATCGCGTATACTTCATGCACAGAATATACAAACTCAATACATTTATTGCACATGTTCGGCAATCGGCACCCGTACCATAGTAATAAATTACATATTAAATATTGTAATTTATAAATATAAATTACATAACATAACATAAACTCACGCCTATATCCCCGAAGGGGTAGGCAGAGGTGCTAGCACCCACATTTCGCCAGTTTATGTTTAGGTCCCAATGTAATAAGTGGCGAGCCTATTGCCATTAACCGGGCAAAAAAAAATGTCACAAACAAAATATACCATTACATTGCTCCCTGGATCCCACACTAGGATTCCCTGTGTCATGGGATCCAGTCCCATTCACTCCGCTATGACAATAACATAAACATATTCTATAGCTAACAAATAAGAAGAGAGCATACACTTTACCTTTATTTCTTTATTTTTTAAATATAAATAGATGGAGACATTCTTCGCTCGATATCCAGACGCAGGCGCCGGTGAAGGCGCCCGTCAGCGCGCCCTAGAGAACGTACGCAACAATATCCGATGGAACACTTACAATCTACCTGGAGTCGCCTCTTGGTTGCAGGCCAACCATAGGGCTTAACTATTCGTGGAGAGTAAATTATTCTTAGTTTCACATTTTTCATCAGGTTGCTATGTCTAATTATTGGAATGATCTACCGTCTCGATATATTTTAATTCTCATCACTCGCTGATATATTTTTAAGTGATATCTAAATGTACGTTTTAATTAATTTGATAATACAGTTATTGGAGTGCCTTGTGCGAGTTATGTCTCGCAGTAAACCGGTGACAAGTGAACTGTGATTTATATAACATTAGTACAAGTCAATTCGAATCACCGGTGAAAGCGATAAAAAAACACGCACTAGGTACTCCGGACACATACAAACCTATTTATTTTGATAGTTAAAAATGTATGACTAATGATTTCTATTGTTTGGCGATAGATCTACTATTTTACAGATACTCTCTAATATTTCGACAGTTCCCCGTTGCCGGTACTCATCCCCTGTTCTTAATATTTAACGAATAATATTAAAGGTTCTCTACAAGTAGGTACCTATTTAAATGTGTTAAGATAATTAATTGAATATGTATTGCTAAGTGGTATCATTCAATTCCAATTATATACGAGACTTATATGAATATCTTTTTCAATTAAAGTATTAAACAATCGTGTAACGCTTAATAGTTATTCGTCTGTAAAGGAAACAGTGTATTAGGTCGGTAGTAATGTATGTTATGATATTTATTTCAATATATTTTTCAATTAAAGTAGTGAACATTTAAGTATGAAACATGTATTTGACAAGTTGCAATATGTTATTGGCTTCAGTGTGAACGTAAATGTGTGTTATACTTGATTACAACTTGTAGTCTATACATGCTATGTGAACGAAAACGTATCTGAGATACATGTATAATAATATACATGTATAATATAAATAGTATTGTGTTTTGATTAGTCTTCTACAAGTATTCAACAAGTTTTTTTATAAACAAGTTTACAACTTGTTTCGTGGTGTAAACGAGGGGTTAGATATATCTGTCTGTAATGGAAACAATATATTTGATTGATGATATTTGATCGATAATAATGTATATTATGACTTCTTTTTTTTCAATTAAAGTATTGACGTGTAACTCTCGATACTTATCTGTCTTAATGGAACCAATATTTATTAGATCGGTAATGATGTGTAAGTATATATGACTTATGAAAATTATATTTGCGTACCTACTTTTTTTTTTCACTAAATGTAATGATGAATTGTGAAACTCTTCATACATAGTTATCTGTCTATAATAGAAACAATGTATGTATAGATCAGTAATAATGTATGTTATTGATTAACTGCACGAAACCACTAATTGAGGAATTTACTTATTAGGGTATAATACTCTAATAAGACTATTATAGACTAATTCGTCAGGCATTATCGTGGTACACAGTAGAAGTAGTGTTTGAAATACATTGTACTGTAGTACCTATTACATTAATATTATGGAATTCGAAATAAATTTCAACATAATTGAATGGAGTACAATATTGAATTTAAATTATTCATTTTACTTCCTTTCCTTTAGTCCTTCATCACACCTATCTCTGTCTGCCTATACTCCTCTCGGTTGGGTACTTAACTAAACATAAACAATCTTATAATATGTTTTATTTAAAATATATAAATATATTTCTGTTTAGAAACGTATTTTTAAAACTAAAAACCGAAATTGGACCACTAATTAGTCAGTTAGTTCAATCAATCAATCAATTAGCCGACCGCAATCCACTGCTGGACATAGGCCTCTCCCAATGTGCGCCATTTTCTCCGATCCTCCGCCTTCCGCATCCAGTCAGTCCCAGCCACCTTATTCAGGTCGTCCGTCCATCTGGCTAGGGGGCGTCCTACCTTTCGTTTACCTTCTGGCGGTCTCCACTCTAGGACTCGTTTGCTCCAACGGCCATCGGTCCTTCGTGTTTAATGTGTTTAAAAGTCGCCACAAGATTGTTTCTTAAGTCACCTAACCGAATTGAGTATAAATACCTAAGAGCGAGGCCCCATTAGTGCGTTGCGCTGCGTTGCGTCGTCGCAGCGTCGTCGCTGCGTCGTTTTCCATACATTTTTTATGACATGCCCCATTAGACCGTTGCGTCGTCGCGCGCGACGTTTCAACGGATCGACGGACAAGAGACGAAGCGGGAGGGAGGGTGATGCGCTGCGTTGTCGGAGCTCCGCTGCGACGACGGACAGTGATGCACTGCTAGAGGAGGAAGCTAGACGAGCGTAACGACATTTTTTATTTTACCATGAGTGAGCAGGATATTGATATAGATTTTCCTCATATCCTTGGTCCAAGAAAGACCCATTATATGGGATAAATCACACGAACATTACAGTGATAAATTTCGTAAAGCGAATGAATGGGTAGCTGTTTGTAAAAAAATATTTCAAGATTACGAGGAGTTTGAGGACCAAAAGAAGAACAAAATTGGTGAGTTGTTATTTATTATATTATTTGTAAATTCAATACATAAGTTAATTTATATCTTTTTCAACTGCCATGGTAAAGCCCCTTCTGGACTCATAAAGTAATTAGCAAATTGATCTCTGATAAAATTTTCGGCTAATGATTCTTCATTGCTATGGGGTCTCAATTGTGAGAACCTACTTATTGCCATATTGTCTTGTTGTTTTAACCCATCGTGTTGTATAACAAAATTGTGTAAAACACAACATGCTTTCGCAATATTAATAGTTAAATCATATGACGTATCAATTGGCCTATGTAAAATGCGCCATTTATTTGCCATGATCCCAAATGCACATTCCACGTATCTACGTGCTCTGCTAAGGCGATAATTATAAACTCTTTGTTTCACATTGAGATTGGATCCGCCGTATGGGCGCATAACATGCTTACTTAAACCAAAAGCTTCATCACCGACGAGTACATAAGGGATTGGTGGCTCGTTATTATGATCATTTCCAAGTGGTTGAGGATCAGGCAATGGTAATTCATTTCTCATTAAAATCTTGTACAGTGTCGAATTTCTAAAAATAGTAGAATCACTTTCCTTACCATATGCACCCACGTCGACAAAAACAAACTTATAATTTGAGTCAACAACCGCCAGCAAAACAATTGAAAAATAATTTTTATAATTATAAAACAGAGAGCCACTTTTGTCTGGTTTTATTAAACGTATATGTTTCCCATCAATTGCCCCGAAGCAATGAGGAAAGTTAGCTTTGAGATCAAAATCTAATGCAATATTTTGTAGTTTTTCTACTGTGATCTCTTCTATGTACTGTGGTCGAACATATTTCCATATAGCTTGACAAACTGACGAAATAGTTCTAGAAATTGTTGCTCTTCCACGTTTAAATTTGAAATGCAAGTCGTTTATCGAATTTCCGCTGCCTAAGTACCTGAAATAGAAACACAAAAAAATAAACAGGATGGCCCATTTAGATTGGTCAGTGTAGACAAGTTAGGTACTTACACATTTTTTTCTTTCTTTGCAGGTAACGAGGTTGTGAAAAAATGGAGAAGCGTGAAGGACAACTTTTTTCGATACGTAAAAAAAATAAAAGAAAACAGTTCGTCTGGATCAGGGGCAAAACAATTGAAAAAATATCATTATTACAATCAGTTGCTGTTTTTGATGAAAGTTGCCCAAAATAAAACTGATAGTAGCCTTGAAATGGTGTCTGAAGAAACGGAACGAAATGAAAACTCAGCATCATCTTCTCCATTTCCTACAAAAGAAATGTCCTCGTTACCCCCCGGTCCTTCTCACTACGTGCCTGCAAGCCGTAAGAGATCAAACCAAGCAATTGATGATTTCGAGGCGCAAGCATTAAAAGCGTTGCAAGAGAAAGAAAACCGCCACTTATCATTTTTCAAAGGAATTTTGCCTTCTTTGGACAGCTTTACGGAATTACAAACTTTGACATTCCAAAGCAAAGTTATAAATATCATTACCGAAATTCGGTTCGGGGAACAGACTCAATCAACAACATGGCAGTCACGCGGATATCAAACTGGACAACAGTATCAAGCAACACCATTGCAGTCACGCGGATATCAAACTGGACAACAGTATCAAGCAACACCATTGCAGTCACGCGGATATCAAACTGGACAACATGCCCAGTCACCATCGCCATCATCGTATCGAACAGATGAATTCGAAGCTACCTACTCAACCAACACTAGGTACGATTAATAATTTTACTGATGATAGTCAAGAAGAAGATTATAACTTTGCTTTGTTGCCTAATAGTAATACTTAAATTAAACTGTTTTTAAAGATAATAAATTAATAACTGATTAACATTACGAGTATTATGATATTTGAATTACATACCTCAATGTAATACCAATCATTTCAATTGGTTCTAAAGGGATCCTGAATTTGGTATATTGCTTTTTTATATGTGGTTTTAAGGTTTCAACCAAATTATTAAAGCTGGCCACACTCATTCTAAAGAAATTAAAAAATGTATTTTCATCTAATAACAACTCCCTATATTCCTGCATAAAAAACTGACCATCACTATTTCTTAATGCTATCAAAGGAGATATCCAGAATCTTCTATGATTTCTACGTTTATTTCGGCAGTGCCGTAATAAAAGCAACAAAAGAACACGTTTGTATCTATCCATTGCAAAGGCTGAACTGAGACGCAGCTGCGTCGGCGTGCATACCCTCTTGCGTTGCGTTGGCGCAGCGTCAACGCAACACAGGTGTGGCATACAATGCGTTGTTCCGTTGCGATGACGCGACGCAACGCAGCGCAACGCACTAATGGGGCCTCGCTCTAAGGCGTACCTATAAAAAAAGTTTGAAAACATCATAGTGCATCTTAAAATTAGTTCCTAAAAGTGGTACCTATTGCATATAAATCAGAGCTGCCGATCTTTTGCGTAGTGTACATTATTAGTCATTTATGTGGAACCAGCGAGCACCCGCTACTTCATACGCGTGGACTGGTTTTTACCCCTTAAGGGTAGACTACACCCTTATTATTAGGAACCTACTGGCCAAATTTTTTATTTAGAACTAACAGCGAGCTTTTGCTGGAGATTTGTACATAACACTGCGCGTTTATTTATTTCCGGATTTTTTTAAATATCGTGTAAATAAAACACGTTTCCGACATTTTAATTCCGACAATGCAACTTTATCAATAGTTCTTAAAAAAATGGGTACCTAAATAAAAACAAAATCGGGAAATTCACATATTTTACGTGCGAAAAATCCCCATGGATACGACCCCCTGCCCCGCCCTGCCCCGCCGGGGTCGGTGGGAGAGGTTATATCGGACTCGAACCGACCAAAACGCACGGCGCCTGTGGATCATTGTTAGTTGCCGAAGGTGAGGAAAATAAAACTAAAAGAACTATTACACAACTTATAGCTAAAAAAAATTTAAATGCATAATGTGAATCTGCATATTAAAACAGAGCGTCGTGTCGTGCATCATCTAAGTATACGGTTTAAAAGTCACCAAGTCTCCAAATTTGTGAGGGCGCTGCGGTGTTCATGCAAATCTGGGGACCTGGGCGGCCACCATACCTCGCAGTTTTGACCAAGTTACAGTGGTACACGCCCGCCGTTTTCGAGTTCGTGATTTAGAAGCGTAGAAGGTTCTTCATCTATCCGCAAATTCTGGATATTTATGGATATCTTACCGTTAGTGTCCAGGTGTCTATAAGATAGATTGCAGCGGTGGTAGTTCAGACTTTATAAAATCGAGCAAATACTTATTTGAAGTATCTACAAGGTGATATTATTAAGCGGAAAGTTATCTAAAAATGTTAGTCCCTCGACTTGAGATTATTAGAGCGAGTTGTGTGTACATGGCACCGCTTATCTATAATAATGCATTACCTACCTGTGAATATTAGGTACTAATCATCCAAGAGTTGGTTGATAATAATAATAAACTTTATTTCTTCACCAATAAATTTTTACAATTATATTACATAATGCATTACCTACCTGAGAATATTAGGTACTAATCATCCGAGAGCTGGTTGATAATAATAATAAACTTTATTTCTTCACCAATAAATTTTACAATTATATTACATCTTTTAAATATAAAATACCTAGGTCCGAGTATCCATAAAGTACCTACCTGTGTCAGAAGATCACACTCTTCTCATATCTAAATACATAATAACATAGTAGTTTATTAGGTAAGTACCTACATGTCAATAATATATAGCTAATTGTTCTATGAGTAGTTATATTTTCTTTTTAATATTAGTCAATTTCAACGGCTTTACAAAATATTATTTTAATATAGAATGTACCTACCTACTTATCAAGAATTGAAAAGACATTCGACATTCGTGTGTTAGGAGCGCTCATAATGCGTGAGTGTTTGTATGTGTACCTATATTTGTATATGATACCTATATGCGTGACTGTAATGGTAGGTATATGTTGGTTCTATTTGAGAATATTGAACGAAATAATGAATTGAATTTGTTACGCTCACGGTTATCTAAGTAATACTATATTATTATAAAGACATATATTATATACATATTATATACAGCATTAAATTATCAATCTCATATCAATGAATGAAGAGTTGCTTCCGTTTCCGCATAGTCAAGACTCTGTAGCCATAGTGTCAGCGATTTTTTACAGTCAAAATGGGTTTGTTCACAGATGGACAGTTCTTTATTCGCTGTGTCGTAAAGAAATGAAGCGTGGGCAAGATATTGGCGTCCCGCAAATGCAGCTCTAACCCTCATTCTTACAGTAACAGCACAACGTCTCCTAGATGAAATATTTATTTCAAATTTTGTAGTTTTATGTATTTTTAAGACAGAATTCAAAATATACCTACAACTTTCTCACAGTCAGCACGTTAGTCAGTTTATAAAGTTCATCAGTAGGAAAGCGATATGGTTTAAAATACATTGTTCTTAAAAGAGCACGCTGGGCTCTTTCAATTTCCAGGCATTTTGTTTTAGTTGCACCTCCCCATACAGGAATATAATAAGTCAAAACAGATTGAGCAAGAGCTATGTAAGTTCTGGTCAGCAAACTATGATTAGCTGTGTCTCAATTACTTAAAATATCCAAATGAGTTTTCTTGTACGTTCACTTACTAAATATACCTACGTGCCAAGAAAGTCGTTGGTCTACTATAACGCCAAAATATTTTGTATTTTCAACTCTGCTTATAATTGGACACTCACAATTCCCAACGCCATCACACTGATGTATCTTTAGGTACATTAATGTTGCTATCAGAATGAGCGCTGTTTCTCAAAGAATAGCATATATAATTTGTTTTATCGGTGTTTAGGGTGAACAAGTTATTTCTCAGCCAAAGAGCCACTATAGTCATTCCCAGATCAGTATTTCTACGCACAGCTTCCAGCTATCACCACTAAAAACTATTGCAGTATCATCGGCGTACCTACGAATAATTGATATAACTTAAAAGAGAGGCTGATTGCAATAAATATCTTCTTATCATTTTAAAAATGCATTATAATGTGATCACACACAATAGGAATAGGAACACAATTTGTAATGGTGTCGGTTTTTATTTATATTATATTTCATAAGAAGGTAAGGTGCATTGGGGTATTTCCGACTGAAATTTCTATGAGATGACTGAAGATCTGCAGTTCGAATAAATATTCTAAGTAGTTTTGCATTTACTGCCGTTATTTTTACATCAGTCAATACGTTATGAACGTACTTACGATAATTATATATTAAATACTTTAATATATAAATAAGAATTTAAAATATCGCATTAGAAGTATCTGTTCATAAATTGCTGAAACAAGGTAAATTACGAAATACCTTGGGGTAATTGCGAAATCATTCAAAATTCAATTTTATTGCAGTTTGAAAGAAGGTTTACATTGCTTTTTCGATCGTTATTACCCCATAGTCAAAAGATCGGCCACTATGTAAGTAGTTTGTCTATTCTCGATTCTTGTGACTTTATATTTCGTAATAACCCCAAGAAACTATAACGGTTCTCAACATTTTCGTTAAGTATTTAGCATGAAAAATATACTAATAAATAAGCGAAATAGGTTATGGGCTGGAGCGAAATGCAGACAAGTCGAAAGTTGGATCATTATAAGTGGAGAAATGTAAAATTAAAATACATATGAGTAAAATCAGTCTTTTATTATTAAGTAACAATTTTCTTTTAAGAAGCAGCTGTTTGACATAAAATTAAATAAAATAATAATAAAACACATTGACCACATTAAGATCTTAATGTAGTCAATGTGTTTTAATTTTTTTAAAGAATTAAATGTTTTGATAATTTGCATTATCAACCTTATAAAATTATAAATCACAGTGATAACTTTTAGGAAAATTCTATTTATATTTTTTAATGGTCAACTTTGGCATAAAATTAGAAATTCAGTGCAAGTCGGTCGTTTTTCACCTATTTTACATCAACAACTAACATAATTATATTCATTTTCTATCTGGCATACGAAAAAATGAAATGTGAGCAACATATTAAAAATATTAAAACATCAAACAACATTAAAATATTGCATAATTTCTATTAAAGATAATTTGGTCCGCTTTCTTGGCTTAATGATAAATATCTGCGTATTCATCCTATTATAATAATGCACATTGTAATATATTTAATATTATGTACATATTTTAATTAGGTCAGTCAATCAGTCGTTAAAATATATTATATCTTCATCATAACATAAGCAATATTCCTTATCAGTATCACTTTTCTGGACTTTTATCTGCTTTACGATTAAAGACTCGGGTACTTCATCAGTATCTTTTCGTTTGGGCATAAAAAAAGTTAACTGTTGCTGTCGTTTCATGCTTTTTAAGAAGTTGATGAAGTAGTATGTTTCTTCGCGTGCTATTATCTTTTCAATGAATCCTATATAATACCTCCATTTTTGTCGAATGAAATATCTAACTAGCACTGTATCTTCTAATTGATAATTTTCTTTAATGGGGTTCCTTTCTTGTGTCTCGTATATTATTCCTTTACTCTCCAGATCAGGCAGTAGCTGTTCATCATTAACGTTTTTTATAAAATCTTCTCTATTTGTCACGTCTATTTCTTTAATTTTAATTACATCATCACCGCATTGTTTGTCATATTTTTCAAAACGTTTTTCTGCTCCCTTTTTATCCTCTTGATTTTCTTTACCTTTACTTTTTTTTCCAACACCTTTATTCTTAGCACGGAAATTGGGATTATTTAAATCTTTGTTAGTGAGCATATTTTGGTTTTCAGTTTTTACATATTTTTTGAGTGGCTTTTGTTCTTCACATGTTTCAAAATCATCTTCATAGCTATCCATTAGTTGTTCAAAATCAGCATCGTTATAAATATCTGATTCGCTATGTAGGCTTATAATATCGGATACACTAGTGATTGTACTGTCAGATGAAGGCTCGCGTTTTCTTTTAGGATAATTCTTTTTGTTTACTGTTGTTGGCTTCTTCATATAATTTTTAGTAGATTTTTTTATTGATTTTGTGTTTTTTGCTTTATCCGTTTCTTCTAAAATTTTTGCACCCACTGTAGCTGTTATAACTTCAGCGCCTTTAGCCACACGTTTCTTTTTTCTGGGAGAGGTATCTTGTTTGTCCTGCTGTATTTTACGTAGTACCAAATCTTCGAATGAGTATGATATTTGGGGTTGTTGTTGAGTTGGAAGTAGTGGTTGGGATGCTTTTTTCAATATTTTATTTGAAATTATATGTATTTTTGCTGAATTTTGTGTTTGGTTTAGTATGGGATTCGGATTTCGTAAGCATGTGGGTAATTGTGTTGGTTGCTTGGCGACAAATTTCAAGGTCTGGATGTTAGATTTTGATATTTGAGATAGAAGGGTAACATTATCATTATTTGACTTTTGAAGAGAATCATCATTTGTTGAAAGTTGGCGGTTAAACAGGTCAATACAAAGTTGTTTTAGTGTTTTCGGATTTTCAAGTTCTGGTTGCGTATGATCAATATGTTTTTGATATCTTTTGTATGCATCTGGGTCATATTTGTCCACAGGTATTATATGGGCATTAAAAGGATATATCCCAGCCTTTTTGAAGCCGCTTTTGATAATATCTGGTTTAGTTTGTTGCCACGTTTCTGCAAGTGTTTGTGAGAAAACTTTTTTTGGCATTTTTGTACCTACATTACTTCGCTGCCATTCTACAAGTTTGGCGTCCCATATACTTTTGAACGACTTAAAAACTGCTAAATCAAGAGGCTGCAGCAAGTGTGACGTATGTGGCGGTAGTTTAAGAATTGTAACATTATTTTGAATTGCTAGGGTTACAACTCTCACATCGACATGGGTTGAATGTCCATCATAAATAACAAGGACTGGTCTTTCTTCTCCAAGGTTTGGGATGAAAATTTTCTCTAGATAATTATAAAAGATATCTGTTTCCATCCACCCCTTAGTACTTGCCGCATAAGATAGTTCAAAATCATAATCACCTTGTTCAGCCATCCATTGGTCCCACATGAATTTACCTTTAAAAACTATCAACGGCGGCATTTTTTTGCCGCTGGCGCTTACACCTGCTAACACAGTTATATTCTCTTTACCGCTACCATAAGTAGTTCGCGCACAATATTTGTTGGTTTGTCCAACTACTTTTGTTCTGGATGGATCCAGGCACATTGACGTTTCGTCTAGATTCCAAATCAAATGTGGCTTATCGAAAAGATTTAAATCAGTAAGTGTATTTTCTAGTAAATCAAAATAACTAGCAATAACGAATGGATCTGTCATTTTCTTTCTCAGAAATTCTACCGGCTGGGCTTTTTTAATAGACAATCGATGTCTCTTGCGGAAATTAATAAACCAATCTGGGCCAGGGATATTGTTTTTGAATGGAGTCTGAATATTATTAAGCCGCACGTAATCAGCTACAATGTCCATGATTTCAAGCCTTGATAGTCCAAATCCCCATTTTTCCATGATTGTGATCGCTTCGGCTATTTTTTTTTCCTGTTCTAATGGTATAACAGTTGGCCTACCTGCATTTGGCCTCAAAGTATGATTATGTTTCTTTACGTGTTCATAAAGCGTCGTCATAGGAATTTTGTACTTCTGCGCTGCACTATATTGTTGTGTAAGCTCTCCATTTTTTACCTTTTCAATAGCTAGAGCTAAATCTTGCGGTGTATATGTTTTACTTTTTGTTCTTATGTAAGTCCGGGGCATGATAACTCTGCAAAATATAGGTATTATTGTTTTTAATAGTGGTAGGTATAAGTATGTATAATTAGTCCAAGTAGGATCAGGTAATGGTATGTACATGCTCAGCCTAAAACGGATTAACTATGCAACAAGGCCAAATATGGAATATGCATGTATTTTTTTAATATTGTTAAAAAAAAATATTCATACTTTTTTTTTAAATCATGCATATTTCGTATTAAGGGGAGGGGTTCAGGGTATTGGGGGTACACTGCAGCTGATACTGCATGAGACCGCTAGTTTTAAATATTTTTATGTTTTCATGCATAAAACCAGCTATATTTATGACAAATTTTAGCTCATTTACAATCAGACAAGTGATAAGTAGGTAAGCGATCGTACTTAATATTTGACTTACCTACTAACTTAAATTAATTATTTGAAAAGTAAAAAGTTTTACGTTGATTGAGAATCACTGTCCATTACTATGAAAAAACGATGTGGGGTGATTGCGAAACTATTTTATGTCGTAATAAACCCATTGGGGTATTTCCGTTTTACATTTTTAAAAAGGATTAAGATGTAGAGTTCCAATTACAAACACGTAAAAGCCGATAATCTATTATAAAAACAAACAACTATTTAAATAACTTACCAGAATTCCAAGATAATGAAGTTGGGGTTATTACGAATCACTAGAATTGGCGCGAAAACTTCTTGCTCCAGAAAACTTGTCGCGACGCACGTAATGTCAACTCTAGCAACGCACGATGACTGGTGGCGGCGAGAACAATAAATTGGACGTCTAGACAAATGTTGCTAGTAGAAAAATATCGCCGCGATTAGTAGATTTTTTTATCTTTCGGAATATACCCGTTTACGGAATTACCCCAATGCACCTTATCTACTTCATTCAAACATTTAACATAAGTAGGTACCTACGTACCTACCTATCTAATTTTTGCAATGTTTGCACGTCGTGACGAATGGAAAATGTGGCTATTGCTCATAAATTGCTTGTCACCTTTGTACTTAACACATTTTATGTAAATAAGTATATTCTAAGTACTAGCTGTTCCTCGCGGCTCCGCCCGCGTGAAATACGGATAGATACCATTCCAACTTTTTTTCGTGTGGAGTGGTTATGTCGGTCTTGGATCAACAAAAAACCGCATGTCGTCTCGGGTCTTAAGATTGCCTAGAGCATCCCGCGCTCCCCGACTGACCCTGGGTCAAATACTGTTTAAGATGACTTCCTCAGAAGTGGGAAGTACGGTGTCCCTATCGACCGGAGACGGATCTAAGGAGACGACACGGTTCAATGTCCGAACACTGAGGCGACTTTGTTGCGATAGTGTTAGTTGTGGTGACTTTTTCCTTTTTCGCACTATTAAGGCCTGGAATTCATTACCAGCTCACATGTTTCCTTCTTCCTACAGTCCCGGGTTCTTTAAGCGGGGCGTGAAAAATCATATGATGAGGCCATCAAGCTGATTGTCACACTTGTCACATGGTATGTGTAAGTAATGGTGACCCTCTTTTCTGAGACTTTAGCCTTCAGCTTACCTCGCTCGTTAAATATACCTCAAGCTAAATTATTCACGTATGCTGATGATACCGTAATAGTATTTTTCGGCAAGACTTGGGATGGGGTTCAAACAGCGGCAGAACACGGATAACGTGTGGTTGCAGACTGACTTCAAAATAACCTATTTACACTAAACGTTGGTAAGACCAAAGCTAAGTATAAACTTTGCAATTTCCCATCGCTCTGCTCCAAAACATCCCATCAATCTAAAACTTCATACTTGCGCAAGATGTGGCAATTGTGGCTTTCCTCAAATAGAACACACAACAATAGTTAAATACTTAGGAATACTGCTAGATAACCGCCTCGCATGGACAACACACTTGAGAGAACTCGACGGTAGGGTCCGAAAGCTATCACACGTTTTTAAGCGTTTAGGGAAAATTGCTGTGGAGCCAATTCTCAAAATGATCTACTTTTCCCTATGCCAATCGATCCTTAACTACTGTATAATATCATAGGGTGCGGCTGGCGTCACTTTCTTAATGAGAGTGGAAAGAGCGCAACGTGCTATTTTAATAACGGCATACAAGCGACCATTTAGGTACCTCACTATCCAATAATACTCAGAGTCGGGAATTCTTAGTGTTAGGCAACTTTACATACTCTCTGTAGTATTACGATTTCATAAAACATCTTTAGGTACACTCTTCTGCCCATAGGCGCTTAAACCGCACTGTGAAATGGGATAGAATTAGGTGCTTCAAATCGTTTGGTAGACAGTCATTCGGATTCATGGGACCATACATTTACGAGAAGATGAATAAAATTCTTAATATACTTAAACTGACTAGGAAGGTATGCAAAAACACCGTCTCAGATTGGTTACTCAAGTTGAATTGTAATCTAACTGAAGAATTCATTAAAGTGTTAGAATAATTATATCATAGCTAACATACAGACAACATACTCAAACACATACACACACACACAAACACACACGCACACACAAACACACACACACACACACACCCATATTTGTTATATTACTGCACGTGCTTGATTTTAATATCATTGTTGTTTTCATTTCTATATTTGTTTTATCATATTGTCTTCTGGTGCTTATGCAATGTAATCCTTAGCGGGATGAAAGAGACTAGTATCTCACAACACAGGGAATCCTAGTGTGGGACCTAGGGCTACAACCTATGTATTTCATTGATTTCCGAGACAATAAACATTATTTCATTACCATCAGGCAAGCCGAAGCCTAATTGACGTTTCTTATATTAAAAAAAAGATAGAATCTCTTGCACGCTCTAGTTCGCTTTAAGCTCACCTTTAGTACCTAATTCAGGATCTTACAATAGGTACTTATAAATCTACGTGAAGTTAACGCACCTATCATAGGTATTTAAAAAAATGAAAAAAATATAAAGGTAACTCATAACTCATAACTCATTTATTGGTAAAAAATATGACACATCACATAATAGATATCAGCACATATTTTTAGTTGATTATACAGGAATTTACATTACAGCAATAAAAAAAGAAAATCAAAATGTCAGGTAAACAGTAGTGTCTTCACATTTAAAAATAATGTACTTTATTAAATAAACAATAAGTATTACTTAATCTTTCGGTGAAACAAACTTCCTTAAAGGTCTAAAATAAAATTACTCCTTACAGGCAGCTGTGTGATAACTTACTGTGCTTATTAACTTATTGCACTCAAAAGCATGTCTAAAACATATTAATTCTTCTTGCCGAGTACAGCGTAGTAACTATAAGCGGTGCGGACTATCTGTAGATACGAAAATAACAAAATAATTAGCGATGGAATCCATTATACATTTTTTTCAGTAAATTATATTTTTTTAAAGAAAGTTATTTAAGTATATAATATGTCCTTCAAGTTCAAATGACCTATGTACAGCTTGGGGTACTTGATCCGTTACGATGTGACTCTCTCACGCAGGGGATCATATATCATCCCAGCAGAAGTAGGCCTGTATGACGGAGCAAATACGGATCCTCCCCTTTCCGAAGTAATAAGGCTGTCACGGTAAGTGTTATATACCGACCGATATTAGGCTGTACCTGCTGTCCTAGAAATTTAACCAGTAGTTTTGTGATCAGTGGACCTCGTGAGCACCCTTTGCAACATTTTTCTGGCACTCTTAATCAAATTTGGTATCCATAAAGAAACTAAAAAGTAAATAAAATAGAATCTGGCGGTCTGGCCAGCAAAAGATGGTTCAAAAATAAAGCGGCAAATTTGAAAAGTCAACAGGTAGCATTGATTTTTTTTATTCGTTGGCCAGAGTCTTTAACGAAATGTATCTTCTAATTTTAAACAGCTTTTTAATGTTTCAATAAAAAATAAGCTTAAAACTAAAACCCGACTACTGAAAAAGTATTAAGTAAACAAGAAAATATCAATGTTTGGACGATTGGTTACACGATTTGAGGAATTACTAGAAGGCTTTGACTATAAATAAAACCACAACTGTATTCTGATCTCGATCGACCTCTCGACGATATGGTCTCGGTAACGAAACCATATCGTGTTCTAGAGAAATGGTACAATGCCATCTATCGGAGATCTATGAACTAAGTTTTCTATTCTAAAATTATACGCGATGCCGATGCCGATAAGCTGCAAAGCGCCATCTATTGACGAGTTAACACAACTTTATGTATGCAATTTTATATTCCAAAGAAATTAAATACATATATTCTTATTTTGTTTATTTTTAGGTTTATATTTTATAATATTGAACAATTGCCGTGGTCGTATGCCATTTTCCCTAGAATGTATTGTTTAGACTGAGTGTATGCCACTCACTCTAAACAGTTTAGTTTTAGAACGTTTAGTAGGTTTAGACAGTTTTAGTTTCAGCCGATGTTTTTAGTTATACACTTATTTATTTATTTATATTATTTTGGGGCAAGCAATAGGTATGATTTGTACATATTTGGAATGTGCTAATTAAGCCCTTTCAGTTGATACCAAATACGACATATTTATCTCAAATTTATTTTTTTGCGCAGTACTGTATGACCGCTAGAGGGCGCCACATATGATTCAGTGTCATGTTATATGCCTATAACCAGCGGACGACTAAGATGCCTCTAACGATACCTCATTTGTCCAGTTCTAATAAGTGGTTGAGGAGCTATGAGGGAACAGATGAACCTACATACATACATAGCCTGTCAAAATCATAACTCTCCTTTTGCTTTGCCGTAGTCAAGTAAAAAATAATGAAGATCCGCTCCTAAAAAAGCGCTAAAGCAAACTTCCCGCCTTTTTCTCATCTGTTTTTTTTATTAGTTAACCCGAGGATTTTTTTTATTACAACAGCCTGTGAGGTATCAAGTCCTTAAATTTCAGGCTGAAATCATCAATATTCGCTCATAAATAACGACCCTACACCGAACTTCCTCCTTTTCTCCCCCATTTTCCCTCCTAACAAAAGCTCTCGACAAAAGTTGAGATTTACATCAAAAATCATGTATGCCAAGTTTGGTGAAAATCTGTTAAGAAATGCACCCTCTTGACCGGAACTGACAAATATACTGACATAGATATGGACAAATGCAAAATCGGCCACCTTATCGAAAAGAAAAATTCGCTCGCTTTGCTCGCTCTGTCAATTAGGTACCTACTACCCCAGGTAGGTACCTACAGCTGCTTGTTCTGTTGCTGAAAATAGTAAGCCTAATTGAGTAGGTATTACCCGTATAAGTTTAGTACCTACCTGAACAAATGAGGGCAGGTCAAGACGATTGAAAAATCCTGCGCGTAGATGTCGTTTGCGCATCATTCCTGCACTGAGGATAGACAGATCATGACGTATGCAAGGGCTGAGACACCAGTACGCCGCTCCAAAAGGACCCTGGCCCATACTGATCGAACTCTGTAACATAATAATTATGACGATACAGTATGCGGGTATGCGCGTGCATGTGTGCGTGCATGCGTGCGTGCGTGTCTGTGCGTTTGTGAGAGACATTGAATATTATGGTAGCATAATTGATTGAATTGAATGACAATATTGTACGAGTATAACAATATTATCTACGTACCCCGTTCAAAACTGCATCCCCGTACCAACAAAATAAGAAGAGTTGTGTAAGAGTGCCGCACATGTATTGAAATAACGACACCAATTGCATGATGCTCATATTTTCCTTAAAACCAAGGGTAAAATATATATTAGTTTTGGCACTTTGAGCACCTACTTAACGTGGAGCAATATAGTGAGTTACATTTAGCCCTGTACTGTATATCACAGTACAGGGCCAAATCCAACATCCTGAAGGCTCAGATTTCTTTCTTTCTTTTGATTAACCTTGCGTTCAAGTTAATGAACCTGCTAAACATCGGACGAGGCTATGGCGCAAGTTATCCTCAAGGGAGGTCAGACTTCCGTTTTTTAAATTTATGTAACCTACCTTACCTCTCTTGGGACCAGATTACTGCTACTGGATCTATTTTAGGGAACATAAAAACTGTAACTATTTAAACCTGCGCCGACCTCAACCACTAACTCTAACCTACGGCGTACCAATAGTGCGCTAGACTATTAAATCAGAGCTTGTAGATTCCCGTTTAGGGCGAATATTTGTGTGCATAAATATTTGCATTGATCAAAAGATTACTAACCGATTTCAGCTGTAGTGCTACAAAACATAGAGTCAATGTTGAAAGTAAAAAATAGACTCCAAGTATATATTTTAATAAATTGTTAAGTTCGGTTATTGTACTGTAAAATCAAAATTTAATAAATCTTCCAAATAATTATTTAAAAAACAAAACAAATAACACAAAAACATACTTAACAAGAATCAAATGTATTCGATGGCAATGTCTAATCCTGAAACGAGCTCGATCGTCCCTTTTCTTTGAAATGTTACAAACTTTCCCTTTACCCCCAATACGTGCACTATAATCGTATAGTAAAGAAAACTGTCCACATACAAATATCATTATTCCAAATGACGTTACATCAAATGAGATATGAACCAAAACACAATATACAGCAGCAACAAATTCACACAAAACTGTTCCAAAATAGCCAAAAATACTTTTATCATCGAGGGGATGCCAGCCGGGCAGTATGTGTGGATAGCTCAAACATTCTAAAGCAAGCAATTTACAAAATAAATATTCCAAAAACGGTGATGCTATGAAAATAACAACCGTAAAGTTATATATTCTGTTCAGTATGCTTAAAGTTATTTTAAATTTGTCTGTATAATTATTTATGAAAATTGAAAAGGCAATTGTTTCTTCATCCTCGGACTCATAATCCAAATCACATGTGATGTAATTGTTTATCTGTTCGTTTTCCAATTTAGACATTTGTTTGAGGAGGAATTGCCAACGATCATGGTTATAGTACAATGAAATTAGTTTAAGTATTCCCATTCCACTGAAAGCGAGGATGCTGAAACATTCCAAGAGCCGTTCAGGGTTGTCTTTTGCTTCGTAGAGAGCGATTACTTGAAGAATATAGGCGACTAAGAAACATGTTATAGCAACATTAAATGGTTTGCAGATTCTGTTTGTCATCATGTATGATGGACGGCCGATGTTTTGGTTAAAACCGTTTATAAGCTTCACAAGGGTACTAGTTTCCTGTTGTGGTGATTTCTTTGCATTTGGGTACTTCATTGGTACTTTTGCCTGTAATTTCAAAAGGAAAAAAATTGAAAAAAAGGATAGAAATGTACTCGTTATTATTTTTAAAATGTATTGATTTACCAATGATAGCATTTTCTTCGACCACATGTTATGTATATTAACTGCAAAGGTGGAGAAATGACTAAGGGTAAATAAGTACAACTTCATAAACTAGTAATTACTTATATCGGTGCTGTGATTTAGTACTTAATGTTGTAGTCAAAGTTGACTATAATATTTGAAAATTCAAACAATGTCTATCTGCCTGCTTAGCTAACAACACGTTATCTATTTCAAGTTCTTATGGCTCGACGGATACACACAGAGAAAAATAATCAGTTTTTATAAAATAACGAAGTCCTGATTGTCACAGGCTTCTTGGTCCTAAAGAAAAACATACCTAAGTTTCTAGGGTATCTAATATCTTAATTCCCAATTTTTCCAAACATCAGGTCAAATGGTTTCCAAATTGACTGTAATCTGTCTCATGATTTCGGGACCTTGGTTAGGTCCAGAACTTGTCTTCATTGCCCGAAAGAAGTATGTGAGTACAGCACCACTAGCAATTATAAAGTATGTTTCTGCTGTAAATTCACTATTGTTTATTGGAATAATCACCCAAAGTATAATTACTCTATGTGGGTACTGTATTGGACTCAATAATAACTAAAGTTCTCGACGACTAAAGTTATTATTGAGTCCAATACAGTACAGTCAGTAAATTTTTGTCACTATTACTGTGTATAATAATAGGTAGGTATCTATGTATAATTCTGAAATTAATTTCTTGAATTTATAATTCCCAATGATTCAAACATAGGAAAGTTCTACAATGAAATATCCATTCAAAATATTCAAATCTATATACTTTTTTAAAATGACCGCTTTCGTTCCGATTAGATACACTTTTTGGAAACTTAAATATGCCTACCATGTTTTTTTTGTCGTGCCAATGAAACTGAGCTTTATAAAATACTATATTGCAGGATATAAAGAATAAAAAGTAAACTTTTAGAGCAACTACGAGCAGAGGTGGACTCATTGTTATTTAGTCGTAACTCGGATGATCTATGATGATTAGTTTTGCCCGTTGGTTGCGCTATATTTCCTTACTGTTCCAATAATTAACTATTATATTATCTTCTTCACTGTTTGCTTTTCTAATTCTGAAGGTGTTGGTTTTATTATTTTATTGTACATACCAATCTTCAGGGCCCGGACCAACCTCACTTGCGATAGGTACCTTCCGAATAAAAGAGACTCTGACACAGGTTTTCCTTTTACGAATGACAAGTCTGACGGCTGTAAAGCCGAAAATAATTCACAGCTGGGCAAAAAGAGAAGGAGAGTTGAGCAAGCCTTGGGCTCCAAAGTACAAGCTTTGGATATAACCTGGATTTATGATAGTAAAGTAAAATATTTATATATTGTAAGTACAAAATTCAGTTGCTGAGGACTCACATGATTTTGTACTATCAGCTGCATGTCTTTAAATTTTCAAGTTGTTGGCATCAATACATGTAAAGGGTGGAGCTGTTGCCATGTACTGATAGCAAACAAATAATTATGAAGTTGTAGACATATTGTCATTTAACTTTCACGAGGGATTTGAGGAAAGAAATAATATAGTTTCTATATAAGTAGGTGTTTATGGAAAATACATAGCTACAGCTAATTTAAAACATAAACATTAGATATACTTTTAACAAATCCAAACTTTTACGGGTACCTATAATAAAATGTAAAGTTTAATTTTTGTCTACCATGTCTAATGGAATTACTACGCCACTTTGTCTGCTGAAAGCATTTGTCTAAAAGAATGAAAACCAGGTTTTTCGACGTTTGCGGATGGTACGGTTCCACCAACCAGAGACAGACTTGGCGCTACCTCGAGTGACCTTTTTTATATGTCGCCACGAACGCTTAAATTTCTTCTTGTATTTTGTTTCTGATCTTCGTGGGAGCCAACGCGAATACCAATGTCGCGGCATCTCCTTCTAGTTCCATTAGCATAGGTAGACTGTTACAGTGCACCTTCAGCGGTACGCAGACATCGACTGACTCAGCTATTTTCGTCATAACTGCTACAACCTTATGAACATTGCGATATTTTAGTTAGTGGAATGTTGATAATGATTAATGATAAGTATGTTTTTTTTATATTTTTTATACCACTTAGTTGGCAGACAAGCACACGCCCCACCTGATGGAAAGTGGTTACCGTGGCCTATGGACGTTTGTAACATCAGAGGAGTCACAGTCGCGCTGCCAACCCTGTAAGTACAGAGTTTCTGTGCCGTCAGTGTAGAAGACAAAGCAGGACAAGCCTTTAGTCTTCCCACTGACAGCACAAATTCTCCAGTGAGCTCTGGCTACCCTACTCACCGCTGGGAACACAACACGAAGTTATTATAGCCGCGGTATTCTTTAGGGCGGAGGTACTTCCCCAGTCGGACTGCTCAATTAGGCGGAAATACCGCCGTGTCCTACCTCCATAAAAGGGATAATTCCCTAAAAACATCCCATGTTTTAAGGAAATACCGTGAGGCGAATCCGGTCAGGTAAAAATTAAAATACAGTGGAAAAGTACGATGTGTCCTATTCAATATGTGTAGCAGGTTCTACCAAGTGGCATCAATCAACAGTATTATCAATTTGTTGAGTTACTGCCGGTTTTATGCATGAAATATGTAACTGTTAGATGTATCTACTATCTGGTCGGTTTACAGTAAGTACCTGATGTTAAAAATGGTGTAAAAGCTATGAAAATAATATTATGTTGCTTACATTGTAATAGGTAGTTTGTTATCGTATTTTACTATTAATTTTATTGTTACATTTTACCAGAAATATTTTAGATGTTCAAAAATCCATCTTGACATGAAGTGCCGTGGTAATAGAGTATATCAAAGAGAATATATATGCACTACGTTATAGAATATAGAATATAGCGCGTCAAGAAAGTCATGAAAAGAATGTAATAATTTTCCTTAAGTTTGCAACACTCAACAACTGCCAAACCGTCTTGTCAGATATCAATTCCTGGTTTTGATGTAGGTTCTTCTTATATCATTTGCCCCCTAAAATCCAACCACACGTCCTGATCGACCACCTGAATCTCGTGGGGGGTGGACACACGGAAACAAATTTACTGGCGTGGCTAACGTGGCTCTGGTGAAATTTCTTGAAAAACTTGACATTGGCGTCTCGCCATTAATAATTTTATAAACATTTAAAATTTACTTGACATTGGCAAAATTACAGCGCTTTGCTGAAGAGGCCATTAATAAAAGAACATTGAACATTGAACATCTTATATCATTTACGTATACTGAATATCTTTGCATCTAATAACAGTGTACAGTGTATAAATTACCGTATTGGTATTATAGTTGTATGAGACATATCGTATTCAAAGTATTTCAGGGATGTACTATGATATATGTGAAAATTTCAAATCAGCAAGCTGCTTTCCGATTTAGACAATGTTTATATAGCAAGAAGTAGGACACGGCGGTATTTCCGCCCAATTGAGCAGTCTGACTGGGAATAACTTTGTGTTGTGTTCCCAGCGGTAAGTAGGGTAGCCAGAGCTCACTGGCGAATTGGTGCTGTCAGTGGGAAGACTAAAGGCTTGTCCTGCTTTGTCTTCTACACTGATGGCACAGAAACTCTGTGCTTACAGGGTCGGCAGCGAGAGTGTGGCTCCTCTGGTGTTACACACCTCCATAGGTCACGGTAACCACTTTCCATCAGGTGGGCCGTGTGCTTGACTGCCACCTAAGTGGTATAAAAAATTGTGACCAATCAGCTAAATTTACGGTACGTTTACCTTAATGTCAAAAATAGTGTGGGAAGTGTAATCTATTAAGAATTATTTGTTTTAAGTGAACACGTTATATATATACCTACTAATACTAATACTACTACACAACATATCTGTGAAATCGAAGTGTTCTTATAGCATGTGCCCACTGCTACTCAAAGGGACACGTGATGAGCCCCGAGTAGTTCTCTACAGAACTGGTCCCGCGCATGGTGAAAAGAAAACCATAAAAAGCGAATGTATTTGACGTTGATGAAAACGTAGGTAACAGGATACTCACATCGGATCCATATATGCCGCGATAATTTTTTTACATTTATTTATCCGGCGGAGTAGAATTTGGACCACTCCATCTCTTCCCATGCGGTGTCGTACAAGGCGACTAAGGGATAAGACTGTTTAACATCAGACAGATATGTATAGCCCAGACTCAGCCAGAGGTGCATGGCTCGAGGCAACAATTTTGCCCGGAAAACGGCAATAGGCTCACCCCCTATTACGTGGGACCGAATACAATGATGGTGAAATGTGGGTGCTATTCACCTCTGTCTAACCCTCCGGGGATAAAGGCGTGATATGTATGTATGTATGTATTTATTTATTTATTTAATCTCATAGTGAAATTATGCTGTAAAAATATAAGATCAAGACTGATCAGTCATAGTATTTTATATAATATCTACGTTCGACTACTACGCAGGGAGCGCGGGTTCGATTCCCGCACAGTGCAAATATTTGTAGGTATGAATATGTATATTTATATTGGTCTGGGTGTTTCAATATGCATCATATGTAGGTATGTATTTACAAAAAAAAAGTATCTAAGTATGTGTATCCGCAGTCTAGATCTCATAACACAAGCTGGTTAAACTATGCTTGCCATGGGTCTAGATAGCGTTGTGTAGAATGTTGTAGAATATTTATAAGAAAAAAGAAGACAGGTATTACAAGGATACCAAGTTAATCGTACCAGCGCCACCCTCAATTGTCATGACTTTCTTGACGATTTTATAGTCTCTAGATCTATCCAACTTGTCAAACCAATAGAACTATTATTGCAGTAGTTATAAAACATAATTATAGTGTTCTATAGGAACTTTACTTTTGGGGTGCTTGGTTATGAACCTCTAAGCGGTGCATCCTGGACAAGGGAGATGGCTCTCCCAAGGTGCTCAGCCCAACTGAAAACAGCCCTGTTCTAAAAGATAATAAAAATATCATAAGTCCGACTGCTTAAAATGTGGGTCGAACTCCAATAATACGAATTCCGCCTGAACCGTTTCAATTTTTTCTATCTTAATCGATGATATTTATATTTTTAAAAATCTTGTCTGATTGTTTGTTACCGATTTTCATGGAAGATTCTTTTGCCCATATAATATCTATTGTGTGATATTTAGGATATGGTAAAGATGAAGGTATTACTGACCCAGCACTATTTCTAAACAGTATTGTATAAGGAATACTACGTGTATTCATTATTTATCACAACACTGATTTCATTGTTTTAATTAATAAATTTCACTTCTATTTTATTTTACTTTACAAACTTTTATTTTGTTTTGCTACACAATAACTCCATATTGAAACCGTAAAAAAGGTATCAAATGAAATACTTTAACAGGAAATGGTAAAAATAATTGTACAATATGAGAATCTTTGAAGTAGGTTGACTCCGATTGCACTATGAATAGAGAGAGACAAGCGCCATAGATATTTTGATTGTACTCGAAAATAACTTTACAATGATGTATCAGCCTCTGACAGCCTCTGTGGCGTGGTGGTAGTGAACGTGACTGCTACGCAGGGAGCGCGTGTTCGATCCCCGCTCAGTGCAAATATTTGTATGCATGAATATGCAATATGCATTGGTCTGGGTGTTTCTATGTATAGATTATATGTGTAGATAATATGTATGTATTTACAAAAAAGAAGTATTTAAATTTGTTTATCCGTATTCTAGATTCCGAATACCACTCCTTTGCGTCGCGCATTCGGTTAAAAATGGTAGGTACCTTCTACACTATCATGGCCTGGTAGCGACCTTCAGTTGCAACTGCACGCTGTCTATGTTCTCAATTACCGGGGTCTAAGTTTAACCAATAAGGCACTGCCCTCGCATTCCGGGTAAACCTAGGTGATCTATGGTTTTAAATAACTCCTTGAGCCTCTCGAACGTGAGAAACATGGTGATCACATTGAACCCCGGAAGGAGGGGGGCAGCGTACTACCGTGTCTACGAGTATGATGGGTGACACTCAGCCGCACCTGTCACTGTCAATGAGGAGACACACTGCTTATTTGTTCTGATAAGTGGGGAATTATCGCTGGTTTTGTATTGCTGTCAAATTTTATACAAATTGTTAGTAAATAAGGGAAAAAATCTTCTGTGGAATAAACAATGACTCTGTGTAGCTCTCCTACAAGAAATGGCTTCCCTACTGATAGGAAAAGACAGAAACTGTAGATTAAAGCCCTGCGCCTCAAAAACTGGATACCAAATTCGTCTGCTAGAATATGTAGCGACCATTTCAAATCTGATGATTTTTATAATTCGTGCGAATTAACACGGCACTTAGCTCGAAAACAACCTTCCTCTAGCATCCCCGCACGAGGTCCCACTCTCGTCCTTTGAGACCAACAGCATCCGCAACACTGAGACCGTGGCACGTTAGCGAATTACGTTTAGGAAGCCAGGTGCCATGTTAATGCGAACAATTTACATGTAGGGAAGCATTTCTCTTCTTGAACTCTTCTTTTAAATTCGCCATTGTCATGTGTATACTTTCAATGCAAATGTCAATAACAAGACTCACAAGCACCTTTGACGTAAGAAACAGGATTATAGACTCTAAAACAAGCACCAGCGTGGGTGACACAATCTGAGATTAATTTTGCCTGTGCCTACCGATTGCCAGCCTGCCTCTAGTCTGCTCTTCAATATGCCTATAGTGTGACCACTAACGCAGTACCGCTCCAATGAAACTCGCGGCCTGCATTTAGAGTCGATCCAACCTCAACCTGTATTAGCAGTAAGCAGCAGTGTCTTCCCGAGAAGCGAATCCCGAGTCCCAATAATCGTTGATTTTAAGATTGGACTTAGCCTTATGGTCATGGTACATACACAGTAAATATTCACATATTTATTGATTATGTTTTGTACGAACGGTAGTTAAGTAGGTAATTAATAGAATTATATCAATTATACCTACTTTCATTTATGTAGAAACAAACTTTTTGTGAGAATACAAATTATCTAATTACTTTCTTCTTTTTTTATTTTTTCTTCTTTCAGAAATGGTTCCCATTATAACAAATGCAAGCGACAGGAATCTGCGTTAATAAAGGAAGAAGAAGTGGTGCTGTAGCTGAACTGAACTGACTAAAGCCTTATCAGTAGCTACATCCATAAAGTTAACTAGCCCTGGGCGGGGTACGGCAATTGCAGGCAACCTCCTTTGAGGGAGAGTTAACGCCTAAATAATATTATACTTACAGACGAAACTGTCTCCTATTTGATTTAGTTTTCATTATTTACATAAGTACCTATTTCTTTTTCTATAACTTCTGCGGCGTGGCGGTAGTGAATGTAACTGCTACGCAGGAGGCGCGGGTTCGCTCCCCAGTCATTGCAAATTAGTGATGGGGTTAACTTGGGATAAATATGACTTGAGTTAATTCGAGTTACATCACTAGAGTTGGCAGGAGAAAAACTGAGTGTATGATTTGTTACTGATTACTTTTTACTCGACTGCGACAGTAAGGGTAAAGTATTATTTATGCTCATATATGTATCTGTATTTATGTATGAATGTATTTATGAAGCATTTACTGTTCTTCTCTGTAAGTATAACGGCTGAAGGAATTAAATAATTCTAATGAATGTGGATTTAATCACAAAGATAAAACTACCAGCGTTACATTCATAATGTTTAAACTTTTATACATAAATTATAATCATGCCTATAAATCCCCGATGGGGTAGGCAGAGGTGTCTTGACACCCACATTTTACCAACTGCGGTTTTCAGTTGCACGAGGGACGTGCCTATTACCGTCAAGCCGGGATTTTCTTATGATCTGTATGTTATTGTCAGATGAAAATCAGCCCTATCCCTTTCTGCAGTACGGTAACACGGTAGAAATATGTGAAAAGTTTAACTTACTGATAAATGAACCTCGTTATGGTTTAAACTACTAAAAATGAATAATTATGATCGAATTTCGACCACTCCAAACTGACTGCTGAAACAACTGCTGAAAGAACATACGACATACCTATGAAATACCTACTAGATGCTCTCGACAGGTTGCAGCGACGCGCGGTCTGAATTATTGGGACTCTAAATGCGTAGAGATATTGCTTCCTTCGCTGTATTTTACCGTCTCTACCATGGTGAGTGCCCTAATGAGCTCTTCCAACTAATGCCACCCTCTCCTTTCCTACATAAGACAACATGTGCAGGGCTTAGATGTCACCCTCACACTGTGCAGAATTTACGAGCAAAAACCAAGCGGTTCGGAGACTCTTTTCTTTGCCACACCACCAAGACCTGGAATTCATTACACAGGTGTTTCCTTCTTCCTACAGTTCCGGGTCCTTTAAGCGGGGCGTGATAAAGCATCTGATGAGGCCGCCAAGCTGAGTGCCACCATTGTAACATTACTTAGTGTCTGTAATTATGAGCCTCTTTTTAGCTTACCATCAGGCGAGGTGAAGTCAAGTTGGCGTGTCTTAGATTTAAAAATAAAGTGGGACGGAAAACGTAAAATACTTACCTATGTACATTATCACTTTATAGCACTAGTATAATTAAAAGAGTTACAGTAGCTAAATGTACTACCTAATTTCTAAATAAATTATATTAAGGAAACTATTTATCACATAAGTATTAAGTCATTAAACAAATACTTCAAAACAGGTAGGTAGAAAATAAATGCCTAACCGTTATTAACCATATATTTAAGGTTGTATAAAATCTAAACACGCCTGTGTGTTGGACCCTGATTACATGTTAAGTAAGTAAATAAAATAATCGTCTGTTTATTATTTTATGTCTACGTCATTTAATATTTACGTCTTTACTGAATGAAATTCCGGGCTATTTGTACCAAGACATAATATTTGTCCCGTATTTGGATCCGAAGAGAGCACCTTCCACATCTAGGGTAAGATGGGAACACCATGGTTCCCACGCCTGAGGCGCAATTTCGGAAGTGGAGATAACCCTGGGTAGCATGGGATGCGAGATATATGGTAACGACTATCTCATCTCCGACAACTGAAGACTTGGGCCTCAATTCTGCTAAAGTAAAACCACTGTTATACCACGGACTCTGCCAAAAAGTAGTAGTATTTTTTTTTATTCCACTTATTTGGCAGAGAAGCACACGGCCCACCTGATGGGAAGCGGTTACCGTGGCCTATGGACGTATGCAACAGTGTTACACTCAAAAGTATGCAAAGTGTTACACTCGCACTGCCGACCATGAAGAAACCTTCTGATGCCCCTCTTGAAGAACCCCATATTGTAGGTGCTTGGAAAAACCACAGCAGGAGCTTGAGTGTGCGTGGGATGAAGTTTCTTTCATACCGCACAGTGTGCACCGTCTCAGGTCGCAATGTGTGATGATGAATTCCCTTATGGCGAGAGGTGCGATGATAGAATGTAGCTACGGGCATCATGTCAAATAATTCATCTGAGCACAAACCATTGTATAGGCGGTAGAACACACACAGTGAGGCAAAATCTCTTCTTAGGCTAAGAGGTTCCACGCTACCTGTAAGTATGGGATTGTCAACCAGCCTCAATGTCCATCTTTGCACTGAGTCGAAGGGGTCAAGCTGGTATGCAAGCGCTCCAGCAAAATGGTGACAGCAGTACTCCATGTGGGGCCGGACCTGTGCTTTATAAAGAAGGAGTTGCTGCCCCGCAGTGAAATACTGCTTCGCCCTGTTAAGCACTCCAAGCGAATTTCTGTCATCTAGAGTAGACACCACTGCTCAGAGAAGACACAACCTTCTCACTCTGTTCAGGACTCCTAAGTTTACGCGAGGCTGTTTTGATGATACTCCCAATGTAGTTTTTGTTATTCACTTTGCAGCGAATATCTATAACGAGGTTGCATATTGGGATTAAACCGGACTCGTAACTCGTAACGGACCGAAGTCGGACTCGAACCGACTAAAACGCACGCCGCCTGTGGGTCGTTTTGGTTGCCGAAGGTGAGGTTGACAGGCATATTCCTCGCACCCCGGTCGACCCAGGGCCATCTCTCACGATCTGGCCCTCTCCTCGGGTGTGTGGGGACTACAGAGTCCCCAACTCGTTCCCGGAAAAACGGGGAGGCGCGCCAGGCGCGCCGCCGCCGCGGCCTGCTTCTGCCAGGGTGACAGGCGGCTCCACCTGTCACCCCCAGGCCGGCGCTCATGGGGGGCGGAGGTCGTTCATCGACCTCCGACGCCCGAGTTACCTTCGTACGCGGGCAGCTTGGCTTGCGATCCTTCGTCGCTCCCGCTGCCGCTCCCGCCCCGCCTCCTCCTTCACGAGCATTACTTGCTCGCAGAAGGAGGCGCCGGCCGCCCACGCATCCACGCAGCGGACCATCGCCGCGAGCAAGGTGGAGAGCGTGAGAACCCTCACTCCCAGGGCCACCACAAGCTCCCGCCTCGGCGTCGCTCACGCCGGACACTCGGTGAGCGTGTGCGGCCCCGAGTCCTCGCTCGCGTCGCAGTGATGGCACTCGGACGTTGGCTCTTTCTCCATCCGACGCAGATACTTTCCGAAGCACCCGTGCTCGGTGATCATCTGCGTCAGACGGTATGAGAGGCTGCCGTGTGGCCTCTCTAGCCACTCCCCCATGATGGGTCTTACCGCCGCTACTACGGCGCGCCCTGCGCCTGGTCGCCCAAGTCGTAGCTCCCATTCAGCCACCATTTCCCTGTGGAGCCGGGATCTCACGGCCTGAATTTCTTCGGGCTCGGAACCCTTCGTGACCCCGCTCCCGCGCCGCCTTTCGGAACCGGTATAGCGCCGAAAGGGATCTCGCTTCCAGGATCCAGGGTGGCGATCCGGTGAGGAGACTCGCCGCGTTGAATGATATCGTGCGGTACCTCCTTATGATGCGGCACGCCAACTTCTGCTGCGCTGTGCCGATCATATAGGATGTCCGCCCACACGGGACACCCGTACAGGGCCATGGACCACACGACACCCGCGTAGAGTCTCCTGCAGGAGTCCTCCGGGCCCCTCAGGTTGGGCAGTAGCCGCGCCAGAGCGTTGGCTGTGCCCACCAATTTGGGGCCCAGACTTCGGAAGTGCTTCCCGAAGTCTCACCGGCCGTCGAGCACGAGCCCCAGATATTTCATCTAGGGCTTGATGCCGATGAGAGTGCCTCCACTGTGAGACTGGAACCAGGTGGTGGCGTGCGCCGAGGTCCATGAAAGAACATGGCCTCGGATTTATGCAGAGCCACCTCAAGGCCCAGCCGCCGGATTCGTTCCACGACTTGAGCAACCGCGGTCGTGGCCCTCAGGGTCGTTTCCCGGTATGTAGCCCCGCTCGCCGTCACTAGCGTGTCGTCCGCATAGCACGTGACGGCGGCGCCGTCCGCGAGCTCACCGCGAAGCACCCAGTTGTATCCGATGTTCCACAGGAGCGGCCCAAGAACCGATCCCTGTGGAACACCGCACGACATCTCACGCCAACCGACGCCCGTCGCACTTGGGTAGATGACGGCTCTCTCCGTCAGATACGCCCCGACTATGCGGCGGAGGAAGAGAGGCACACCGTGGTACATGAGTGCCTCCCTGATGCAACTCCAGGGCAAGGTGATGAACGTGTTGGAGATGTCCAAGGACACCGCCAAAGTCACCTCCCCCCGGGCGACTGCCTCCTCCGCCAAAGTCCTCACGTGCATGATGGCATCAACGGTGGCGCGACCCTCCTTTCGGATGAGGACCAGTTTCCCCGTCTTCCACATCTTCGGAAACTGGCCCCGCTCCAAGCATGCGCTGAGGAACCCTCTCAGTCGGGGTTCGAGACCGTCTTCTCCCAGAGCTAGGACCCACGCGCGGCCTGGAATGCCGTCGGGTCCCGGGGCGGTGGCTCTAAGCCTTCGCACCGCCAGCTCCAGTTCTACCCAAGTGACCTCGGGGACTTCATCGTCAAGTACCACACTGGGCGCCATAGGCGACCGAAGTGGCGGAGTCATCTGCGGCGGAACGTGTTTCGCTCGCGCCGGGAACAGGGACTCGACCACTCCACCGAGCAGAGCTGGCTGGAGAACCTGGGTCAACGGCGGGGCCCGGGGGCGCAGCTTTCCTCTTACCATAAGGTAAGGCCGCCCCCATGGGTCCCGCTCCAGCGTCTCCATGAGCTCCTTATAAGCCGCGGCTTTCGCCCGCTTAATCTCCGCTCGGAGGGCATCTCTGGCCTCCCTGTATCCCACATGAAGCTCCGTCACTCGGGGCTCCATATCTGCAGTTCAGTTACGCCTCCTACGGAGTCTGGTCCACCGGCGATGCACGATCACGCAGGCTTGCCGTAGCCCTAGGCATACCCGCATCGCAGACACGAGTCATGGCCTCCCGGAACCACACCGCCTCATCGTCGATATCGACAGGCCTGTCCGGCGCAATGGCCCAGGCCTGTACGATGGCGGCCTCCAGGAGGACCTCCCGAATCAGTCTCCCAAGCACACAGCGTGGCTCGCATGGGGCCGGTATTACCGGCGCATCACCCGGGGGGGGGGGGGAGAGACATCAAACCGAACGTATCGATGATCCGCCAGTGTCTCCACCCCCACAACAACACGCCAGTCCCGTCCCGCACACGGTGCGACAGCGAACCGCCTGCGAACGAAAGGTCGATAATCGAATTGCGCTCCGCGGCCACGAACGTGGCGTCGGCCCCGCGATTCTGGAGAACTAGACCGTGAAGTTTTTTAGATATTTGATTTTGAAAAATCATTTCTTCATCAAATCTATTTTTTGCGCCGCCCGTCCGTCGCGAATAGGTATTGCAAATATATGGAGTACAAGAGAATTTCGTATTTTTCTTGATTTACGTTGTGTTTGTAACACATATTTAGTTTAATAAAAGTAATTTGTAATTTAGTGAGGAATCTAAAACGTTTAAATTTGGGACTAAATTTAATTGTTTATTTTTTGACTTACTTTAGGCATTAAAAATAATGAAAATTTATAGTTGCAGTTTAGTTAGGCAATATCTTATTTTGCAAAGCAAATTGTATGCTTACAAACTAACATATTAAGCTGTATTAGGGAGAATCAGACCGCGTCGAACTATATCGTGCGGTACCCCTGATGATTCGGCAGGCCATCTTCTGCTGCGGACCGCGCAGCAGGGGAAATCAAAATCCCTAGGCACTTTGGGCTAGTCTCCCTCGGCACTTTTGGCACAGGTTTCTTGAAACAAGACTATGTATATATATATATACATATATATATATATATATATATTTATCTCCTTGCAGATCCTTGGATTTAATTGACCTATCAGCCAGTATATCATAATTTTGTACTATGGCGGTGAATGGGGGTTAATTAATTGTTATGGTGTTGATAAAAGTACGAAAGTCGTTGTATATATTCATTTAGTAAATAGTTATTTAAAGTAAGAGTAGGGTTAGCCGTATCGTTCTTATCGAAACTTGAATATTGATATCGCTATTTTAACAAAGCAAAAAGGTTCGATGTACTCGTAAGAATTGTCAAGTCAAGGTAAGTGGGTGCTAAATTATAAAGCTCTAAGTAGGTATATTGAGTTGGATAATATGACGTTATTAAATTGAAAATGGTTCGAGATTTCTTTTCGATGCCGTACGTAATAATCACTAAGATTGGATTTCAGCGATAAATAAATATAAACGACCAGCTTTTGCCCGCGGCTCCGCCGCGTGGATGTCGGTTCCCGGCAGTTATTCGAATTTTTCTAACCTTTTAAACCTTTCCTAGACCTCCGCGAACATTTCAAGACCAAGATAAGATAAATCCGTTCAGCCGTTCTCGAGTTTTAGCGAGACTAACAAATAGCAATTAATTTATATATAAATATATAGATTATGTGATGCCTCTGGTATTACACGCGTCCTTTGGTAAAACTCTCCCCATCAGTTAGACAGTGTGTTTGTCTGCCACCTAAATGGTATACAAAGATATCTTAATTATTTGTGAACTACTTTTTTACTAATTATTTCCACAAAATTAGCTCTATATTATTTGCATATAATGGGCGACCGCATGTGCAGAATTTGTATGCCACTTTGGAACGAATTTCTCCTTTTTTTATGGAAGCAACCCTCAAAAGTGAGATAAAAGCCTGCGCTAGAGCCTCGGCTGTTAATCAGAAGGTTAATACGTCAATTATCTTCTTACGTGTACAAAGTGTTTTGCCACGGTAATAAAAAAAAAAAAAAAAAAAAAGTGTTTTGCCACGAACTTATTCAGCAATAGATCATGGTTCAATTCTCGTATCAAAAATCAGTCTGGATTGAGACGGAGAGAAGTCTCAATCTTCCAAATGTCAATAATGGTCACGATGTCAACGTACGATCTTTATAATTGTATTATAAGACTATTGTCATTTCTGACATTTGGGAAACAGCTCATGCGTCACCTGGAGGATCACTCCTTAATTAATGACCGGCAATATGGTTTCAGGCCGAAACAGTCGACGGGTCATCTTCTAGCATACGTTACCCATCTTCGGGGTGAAGCTATGCATAAGCACGGCGAGTCACTGGCAATTAGTCTTGACATCGCCAAAGCTTTCTATAGAGTCTGGCACAGATCGCTTCTTTCCAATCAGCCTTTGGTCTGCCTCCTAGGTTGTGCAACTGGGTTGCTAGCTTCCTACAGGGGCACCGTATTCGCGTCCTTTGTGACAGACGAGCTTCGCATCTTCCGCACTTCCCACTCACTTTCTTTTACATATCAACGACATGCTGTCCACGCGCAGTATTCATTGTTATGCAGACGATAGCACCTTACACGGAAGTTATCATGGACACCCTGCGGCCAAGGCAGCTTCTTGTCACTTGACCGGATCCTGAATCACATTTCCCAATAGGGCTATGAGAACCTGTTCGAGTTCAATGCCAAGAAGACGCAGGCATGTGCGTTTACAGCATAGTGTCTTCTTTCGTTCCCCTTCCCACTCTTCAGAGCACGCCATTGGCAATGCAGGATAGTTTCAAGATCCTAGGTATGGATGTTCACTGCAACCTGAATAACAAAAACTACATCGAGAGAATGATCAAAACTGCCTCGCGTAAACTCAGAGTCCTGGACAGAGTCCCGAGGTCGCGACCACCCTAGAGCCTTTACAGTTGCGTAGAGATGTTGCGTCCTTGGCAGTATTTTACCGTCTGTACCATGGTGAATGTTCTGATGAGCTCTTCCAATTAGTTCCACACTCCCCTTTACTACACAGGACAATACACGCAGGGCTTAGATATCACCCGCACACGGTGCAGAATATCCGATCAAGAACCAAGTGGTTTGGTGACTCTTTGCTTTGTCGCACCATTAAGGCCTGGTATTCATTAATAGCTCACGTGTTTCTTTCTTCCTACCGTTCCTTCAAGCGGGACGTGAAAAAGCATATGTTGAGGCCGTCAAGCTGCGTGTTTATTACTTACATTTACCATTGTCATATGGTATATGTAAGTAATGGTGTCCCTCTTTTCTGAGACTTTGCCCTCAGCTTACCATCAGGCAAGGCGAAGTTTAATTGACCTGTCTAATTTTATGTTTCGGCCTTTACGAATCTAATTTATCGCAAAAGCTTTACAAATCTAAATATGCGATGAAAATATTAGTAATATGTAAAAATAGTACCTTATATTTATAAAATGAGTTTATTGGACACTACTGGGCAATTACTTTACAAAAGCATACTGGGATGTTAAGTATTATAGAATATTTATTCCACTTTTTGATCATTTATTTACCTTTAAATGGCAACCGTTATTTTAAGAACTTTATAGAAAAAGTACAATAAACGCATGTTATTAGCACAATGTAGGCTGGTATGAAAAATGAAAAATAAATCACAGTATCAACTGTTTGTCGGTGTGTAGTCAGTATTGCAGCCTGTTTGTTGTCATTTTTTGAACATTTTTTCTCTGGCTAGACTCTAGTAAGAAAAAAGGAAAACGTGCAAAAAGGTTAAACATCCTCTCGGGACACAACTTAGTGTAACTTAGAGTAACTTATAAATTAACTTTTTTTTTCACTTATTGAGTAATCTACTATTATTTCTATTATTTCAGCATATTACTATTATATCAACACCAATATCGTCATGCAGAAACATAGTGATTCGGTTATCGAAGACAATATGAAACCGACAGAAAATTCGAGGAGGTGGCGCCTGGTTCCGCTCACTGTAACATTTTTCACATTAATACACATAGGATCGATTTATGGTATATATTTAACATTTACAAAAGCTAAATGGCAGACTTGTATGTTTGGTAAGCAATTTTATTATGTACTATTATCACTCAGGGTTTCGTCCACTTCGTAACTGATTTTTGATAACTAGCTACGAACGTAGAATTTTTTTCATGCTATAATAACCGTTTAAGAAAGAAGAATTAAATTGTCGTTTTCATAACCAACTATCATAATCAGCTACGAAAGAAGATTACCTGTTTGCGTAAACAAATTGGGAAAAAACTTTATCTCTCCCGATTTGAATTCTGAATAAATTACTTTCTAATGGTGAAAAAAATATAATTATTTACTCTTATTGCTGAACTGTGGCCATTTAGACACACGCTCCACACCGGCGGCTGACGTTTATGTAAATGACACACCTGTTTATGATATCTATTGTTTGTTGTTATTTTACTTATCAATAATTATATATAATTATTATATCTGTTTTATATTTATTCTTGTAGGTGCTATTTCGTATTTTGTACTTATGTGTATGTGTATGTGTGTGTTTAATGAACTCATTTTCTTTCCTTCTTTTTTCTTTCTTATTATCCTATCATCTTTATTTAAATTTAATCATATATAATAATAAAATATAATCTATCTATATTTAAATTTGTTGCAGCTTACGTACTGTACATGATGGGTACGATAGGTGTGACAGCTGGTGCACATAGACTATGGTCGCATAAAGCATATAAAGTAAAACTACCCCTAAAGCTTATTCTCGTACTGTTTTACACCATATCTTATCAAGTAAGTATCTATTCCAGTGAGCCTAGCTCAAATATAAATTTGTAGATATAACTACACACAACACTAACTTTAATTTAAACACTATATTTAATTTACTTGGAAATGTTAAGCACAGTTCTTAATCTACTGAGGCTTAAATTAACCCCGAAATCCGAGGTGAAGGAAAATATTATAATGATTAATGATTAACTTTGTGGTAATGGTTGAAGAATGTTATTTGCAGTTGACAAGTTCAGTTCTAGATTGTTTTCGTTTTTTAAACGGTTTTATTTGGTGTGGCTTGCGTGGCGGCAGCAGGAGATAGGAAGAATCGCAAATGGCGCTGCCCGCGAACTGGGGCAACTTAAGCGTCCGAGGTCACAGAATAACCTCTGTCCCCCATGAGCGTGGGCCTGAGGGTGAAGGGTGAAGCCGCCTGTCACCCTACCAGAAACAGGCCACAGAGGCGCCGCATGCGCGCCTCCACACCTTCTCCGGGGAGAAGTTGGGGACTCCGTGGTCACCACACCCGAAAAAAGCCAGATCGAGAGAGATTGGCCAGCCTTGTAAATCTATTTGTATCAAGTTAATTCATATTTTTAGGGTTCAGTATTCCAGTGGGTGCGAGACCATCGCGTTCATCATAAATATGTTGAAACTGATGCTGACCCTCACAACTCAACGCGAGGCTTTTTCTTCTCACATATCGGTTGGTTGTTAATGAAAAAACACCCTGACGTAACTACTAAAGGAAAGGATATTGATTTGAGCGATATTCAGACTGATAAATTGTTATCCTTCCAAAAAAAGTAAGTGTACAATCAATTTGCCCACTGCAGTCCACTGCTGGACATAGGCATTATATTAGTACATACATACATACATACATACATATAATCACGCCCCCATCCCCGTACAGTTAGGCAGAGGTGAATCATCATCCACACTTCACCAATAACTGTATTCGGTCCCACGTAATAGGGGGTGAGCCTATTGCCGTATTTCGGGCACTATTGTTGACTCGAGGCATGCATCTGAGGCTGAGTCTGGGCTGTATATATCTGTCCGATGTTAAACAGCCCTATCCCTTAGTCACCTTGTACGACACCACATGGGAAGATATGGGGTGGTCCAAATTCTGCTCTGCCGGGAACCATATATTAGTGTACCTAATAAAATGCTAAAATTCTTTAATCGATTCCATATGGGTCACAAATATATCTACGTGATTTACATACCTCATTACGAGTATATATTGCTGAAAAGTAGTCAAAGCGTCAAGTATAGTGAATTAAAATTCACGCGCAAGATATTATGTATAAATTACCAAAGGTTATCTTTTTTGGAATGTCCAAATTCAATATTTGCTAATTTATTAAGTCACCGAGAAACTAAAAAGTACCATATTTTAACTGAAAAAATTCTAATTGATTTGTCTCTTTTGTTTCAGGTACTACTATCTATTGGTGCTTTTGTTATGTTTTATTGCTCCAACTTACATTCCCACATTATGGGGTGAAGAAAAATGGACAGCATTTTACGTTGCTGCAATATTACGGCTCACAGTTACGCTACATGCAATTTTTTTAATAAATTCTGCTGCCCATATGTGGGGTACTAAGCCGTATGACAAAAGCATTCAACCTGCCGAAACGAAGACTGTATCGGTTCTAAGTTGTGGAGAAGGATTTCACAATTACCATCATACTTTCCCCTGGGACTATAAAGCCGCTGAGCTGGGTGGTTATGCCTTCAATACGAGTCGATTATTTATTGATATTATGTCTAAAATTGGTTGGGCCTATGATCTGAGGTCTGCATCTGCAGAAATGATAGAGAAACGTGTGAAAAGAACTGGTGATGGCACACACCCGGTGTACTAGTGGAGTGAATACATTATTATTTGTCTTCTTTAAACTTTCTACATTTTTCCTATAAATATTTTTAAAATATTTATTTTTATCATCCCCCCATCTCAGAAAGAGTAGGTAATTTTGCTTTTTTTTTTTTTTTTTTTTTTCTTTTTTTATTTGCTAGAACATGGTGTATAGAGGTCATCATCATAGAGAACATCAGTATAGAGAACATCAATAAACCTATTACTTCTACCTCTATGGTGCCGAAATTATCACATTTTTTTTTTAAATTTGTTAAAGACTCAGACTAGAAACTCCTTCAACTCACGCGAGAAGTATTTTAAATAGTACGCGTGGCGACTAGCTAAGGAGCCAAAACTTTCTCAGAAAAGGTTTCCTTACATTATTCGAGACCAAGAAATCAAGCACTCTATGGAGTATGTTTTCAATGCTAAAAGCAACAATAAAGATGAAAAAAGACATACTTAACAACACCTATCATTATTGATATGATATGTCCTAAATTAAATAGTTTCTCATATGCACTCTATATGATGTCAAATGTATTCAATCAAAATGCGTTAATTACAGCATATCATGCCCACGTGACATCAATATTATGGTATGGGATTATATTCTGGTGAAATTCAACCGACAAACAAAGGGCATTTAAGGCATAGAAAAGATGTCTACGAGCTGTATGTAGATTACAACAGACAGATACCTGCAAACCACACTTTATAAAATTAAAGATACTAACATTACCGTGTCTGTATATAGGTATATGAAACTGTAAGTTTTGTAAAAAACAATATGAGCCGCTTTACTACATATAATAATGTCCGCAATCGCCATAAAATATGTATACCCCAACATAAAACAGCGCTGTATGATAAGAGTGTTTTTTGTATGGCTCCTCGTTTATAAAATAAGTTGCCAAAATGTATACTAGAAATTGACAATACACACGAATTTAAAAATAATGTTTTACAGTTACTCCTTACGAAAGCATACTACACTGTAGACGAATATCTGAAAGACGTCTTGTAATTTTGTACTCTCATTGCCTTTGATAATTATCTATTGCCATTTGTATGTTAATTTATCCTGATTATGTATTAGTATTGTAGTATTTAATAAATTGATTGACATTGAATGTAGTTACTGAATTTAAACTGACATTTTAATAAATTGACTGTATAAATATTATGTTATGACATCATTGTGCTATTGTCAATATTATTCTTTTATGTGGAAATGTCGGAATTATAAATAAGGTAATTGCTGTAATAAAGTGATGACTTAGTCATATTCTTGTTTAAAATAATGTTGATCAGATTACTGTGTTAATAAATTATTATAAATATTAGACTTGTTGTACTATAAGAATTGCATGCCTATTAAGGTGAAGTATGGTGACACAACTTAATCTATGTAACATCTTATGGAACACGAACACGAACATGAACATGAACATGAACATGAACATGAACATGAACATGAACATGAACATGAACATGAATATCCTAAATTAGTGGCCTTTTTAAAAAGAGCCTCATCTGGTCATCAATCGAAAAAAACAGGTTTTCACAGCATCTGAAATTGAATAGTTTCTTAACGAAGCACCTGAGTCCGTGTATTTGGCGGCAAAAGTAAGTCAGTTGCACATTCAGTATTTACTTAAGTATATTACGTCCATAGTAAATGTTGATACCTAGGCATAAATTATGCATGCATATCAATTTTATATATTTATCTACTACAATACTCCCTACGTTACAGATTGTTTTTATTATTGGTATAAACGGAGCATCCCGAACTAATGAACAAACACAACTGATTGTCAAAAACATGGAGGAACATTCAGATGATTTACTATTAATTAATTTACCTAAAACAAAGACAAAAAGAGACCGCAACTTCGTCATTCGCAAGGAATACGTAAAAATTGTCGAGAAGTATCAAGCCTTACGCCCGCTTAACACTCCAACTTATTGATTTTTTTACAATATCGCAACGGAAAGTATGTCATACAGTCTATGGGTAGTAATAAAATTGACAGTATACCACGAGAAATAGCAACTTTTCTTGAACTTCCAGAACCCCTATTGTACTCATTCATTGGTCATTGCTTCCGACGAACTTCAGCCACACTTGGCCGATTCAGTAGCTGATCTCCTGTCCCTTAAGCGCCATGGAGGCTGTAAGTCCAATGCGGTAGTAGACGGATATTTATTTATTCATTATATTCTTTATTGTACGCCAATTACAATATTCTTGTAACAAAAATATGAGAAGACAAGAGCAGTACAAAGGGCGGCCTTATCGCTTTACACAATTTCTTCAAACGTCAAAAATGAGCCATTACGAAACACCTAACCATTGCCCTCTCGCCAACATTTACGCCAACGGAATCCGCTGAATCGGTACTATCAAGTGTGACTGATAGTTTACCAAAAAACAGTACACAAGTAACTAACACAAAGATTACGGTACCTAACAAAAATATTAGTCTCAACGTAAATAACTGCAGCAACGTTACTTTCAATTTTTCATAATTAAGTATACTTAAGTATTATCATACATATATAGGTAAAAATCAATTACTGTTCGTTAGTCTCGCTAAAACTCGAGAACGGCTGAACGGATTTATCTTATATTGGTCTTGAAATGTTTGTAGAGGTCTAGGAAAGGTTAAAAAGGTAGAAATATTCGAATAATTGCCGGGAACCGACATCCACGCGGGCAAAGCCGCGGGCAAATGCTATTTTTTTATATTTAAAAGATTATTCTGTAATACTCATAATTTAGTTGTTAATAAACCTAAACCTAAGCTCAAATAAAATTATCTTCTTATTGTAAACGTTTTTTTTGCATTTAGTCATTTCCTCGCTGAGGTGGAATGAAAAGTTACGTGTTGCACTCGAGTGCAAAGATTGTGCTCTTTTGATTCTCTCGCTAACGCTCAGGATTCTAATTTGAGAATCATTCGCTGCGCTCGTGATTCTATTATAGAATCCTTCGCGAGCTCGGTCATCAAACTTGAGCACGCGGTTAAAAAGCAACTTTGCACTCTTGTATAACAAATAATTTCGGCGGTCTCTCTAGTCCCACACTCATAGCGCTTGATGGTGTTCCTATACCAGTCTGCTCCGATTTTAGGTACCTCGGTTCACTACTGCAAAGCGATGGAGAATTAGATCGAGCCGTAAAGCACCGGATTAACGTTGGTTGGATGAAATGGCGGCAAGTTACAGCAACTACATGTGACTCGTGAATGCCCCTTCAGAAGAGCATGATCCGGCCTGCCGTCCTGTATGGATCGGAGAGTTGGCCCGTAAAGGTGACGGATGAAAGACGGTTGCATGTAGCCGAGATGCGAATGTTGAGATGGATGTGTGGTGTGACAAGAATGTATAAGATTAGGAATGAATATATTAGAGGAAGTTTGAGAGTAGCACCAATCATAGATCAGCTACGAGGAAATCGTTTGTCCTGGTTCGGGCATGAAAGTAATGTCGTAAGGAAGGTACTAACTATGGAAGTGGATGGCTACAAAGGGAGAGGGAGGCCTAAAATGAGGTGGATGGACTGTGTGAAAGATGACATGGTTAAGAAGGGAGTGAATGTTGAAATGACTACAACTAGAGATGAATGGAAAAATAACACATGTTGCGCCGACCCCAAATAATCTTGGGATAAGGGCAGGAGGATGATGAACACACCGGTGAGCAAATTACTGGTGGTTAGGGCTCAAGACAGAAACTGCCTCAATATGCATATCTGTTTTATATATATCCGTCTTGTAGCACCATTTATTGGTTCCGATAGTTCATACGAGTATCGGTAGATGGCTCTCACCGTCGCTTCAAGACGGATAGAAAATTTGGATGGCGTCAAGTGAAGTTCGGTTGCTGTTAGAGAATTTCCCCCGTAGGAGAAAGATTGCGGGTTTAAATCCCGCCTGAATCGATTCAATTTCTTTCTATCTTAATCAACTATATTTATCTAATCTCATGAAATAGTTAACATAATTTGCGTAAAATTACATAGTAATTTTTAGCGCCAAAATTCATTTGCTGATCGCACATCCACCGACTATATAGAAAAAAAGTATTGATACCTTCTTGAGTACAGTTGAAAATTGTATCGAAATAGAAAAAAATACATTATGTAATTTTTAAGTAGGTAGCTAAAAATAACTTTATAATTTTACCCAAATCATGTTATATTTCATGAGATCAGATAAAAATGTATAGAAAACTGTACATATTTTGGATTAAGAACCCTTATTATATTACCTATACAACAGTTTCATTAACTGCTATTATACAGTAACTAATTAGATAAAATGTTTATTTAGAGAAACAATTTTACTAGTAAATGTGCAGTTAGAAAAATTATTATAATGAAACTGTTTTAATGACATAGTTTTATTAATTAAACATGTACAAGTTAAAAATATCTATTTAAAAACGATGTTGCATAAGATGAGTAAGCATTAGGTATATTAGTTTATTAAATTAGTACTATTAAACATGATCTTTTTTGTATCGAAACTATTTTAAGAACAAAGCATGCAAGCAAGTCACTCTCATACTCCGCGAGGCAGGTCCCGGCCTCGTGGAAGACTGCATTCGTGCACCCTGTACCTAAGAAAGGTGACAGGACAGATCCGACCAATTACAGGCCTATCGCTATAACTTCCCTTCTCTCGAAGGTTATGGAACGTGTTATTAATACACAGCTCCTGAGGTACCTTGAAGGAAACGATCTACTGAGCGACCGACTGTACGGCTTTCGCCACAGTCGCTCTAACGGTAACCTTCTTGTGTATCTCACAAACCGGTGGGCGCAAGCCATCGAGAGTCGGGGTGAGGCACTAGCGGTCAGCCTTGATATAGCGAAGGCCTTCGATCGGGTCTGGCACAAAGGTTTACTTACGAAGTTGCCATATTATGAACTCCCCGAGGGATTGTGCAAATGGATCTCCAGCTTTTTGTCCTACAGAATCATCCAAGCCGTCGTCGACGGCAGCTGCTCGGACCGCATAAACGCTGGTGTCCCACAAGACTCCGTGTTGTCTCCGACGCTATTTCTGCTGCATATCAATGACATGCTATCTGATGGCTCCATTCATTGTTATGCGGACGACAGTACCGGGGACACGTGTTACACGGGCCGTGCAAATATCCCTCAGTCCGAGGTGGAAAGGGTCGCGAACAACTTGTGTCTGAAATCGAGACTACTCTCTCTGGAGTATCCGATTGCGGACGACTAAACCTAGTCCAATTCAACCCCACTAAGATACAAGTATGTGTATTCACCGCTAAGAAAACCCCATTCATTGTAGCGCCGCAATTCCTGGGCACACCGCTTACCATCTCCTCGAGTATCGGGATCCTTGGTGTCAATATCTCCAGTGACGTCCCATACCGAACTCATTTGCTTGACAAGGTTAAGTTGGCGTCAAGAAAACTCAGAATGCTCAACAGGGCGAAGCAGTACTTTACTGCGGGATAGCAACTCCTTCTTTATAAAGCACAGGTCCGGCCTCACATGGACTATTTGCTGTCACCTTTTTGCTGGAGCACCTGCATACCAGCTTGACCCCTTCGACTCGTTGCAAAGACGGGCATTGAGGCTGGTTGACAATCCCATACTCACAGGTAGAGTGGAACCTCTTAGCCTTAGAAGGGATTTCGTCTCACTGTGTGTGTTCTACCGCCTATACAATGATTTGTGCTCACATGAATCGTTTGACATGATGCCTGTAGCTACATTCTATCATCGTACCTCTCGCCATAGGCAGGGAATTCATCCTCACACATTGCGACCTGAGACGGTGCGCACAGTGCGGTATGAAAGAAACTTCATCCCACGCACACTCAAGCTGTGGAATGACCTCCCTGCTGCGGTTTTCCCAAGCGCCTACAATATGGGGTTCTTCAAGAGGGGCATCAGAAGGTTTCTTCATGGTAGGCAGCGCGAGTGTGACAGCTCGTGTTGCATACGTCCATAGGCCACGGTAACCGCTTCCCATCAGGTGGGCCGTGAGCTTGTCTGCCAACTAAGTGGTATAAAAAAATAAAAAATAAAGCCAACCCAATAAATTAAATTTAAAAAATTAAGCTATATTTATTATATTCCTATATATAAAAAATCTGTCGTGAATTGTAGCCAGGAAAAGGTCACAGTTTGACTAAAGGTGTCATTATGTGACTTATTGCGGTGAAATTAGAGCCAGTTTATGAGCAAGTGTGTTGAAAAAGTCGTATGATACACGTGTGTATTAATCATTACCGTCTTCGTTTCTTTTAAAAACCTTGCCTAACGGCTCCGGTGTCAGCGGTAATCACCAAAATTACGCTCTAGTACCATAACGTACTATTATTGCACACCATAAACAATATATAAAAAAGTTACATTTTCCAAATTATGAGGTACATAAATATAATACATATAATCACGTCTCTATCCCTGGAAGGTTAGGCACAGGTGATCTGACACCCACATTTCACCTATCATTGAATTCGGTCGGTGGAAAAAATTATGAGGTAGTAGGTACAAATGGCGGTCTTATCGCTAGGCGCAATTTCTAATAGACAACCTGTGACAATGGAGTCTGCGCACTGGAGTCATGTTTATTGTTAGGCTTAGGTTAAGGCTTTAAACCACGAGCTTATGCCACCTGAATTAAATATTCATTTTTTAATCTTTTTTATATAAACATTCCCCTTATTCATTTCATTATCACCTTCCTAAGTTGGGGTTAGCCTTCAGTCTAACTATGAAACAGTTGAACTTCTATGTATATTTAGTTTATTTTTCGTCAAATTTAAATCGGTTATTGTCCGCAGAATAAAACACCGTACGCCGTGAAATTGAAAGATATAGGTTAGAAGATATTGGATTTTTCATATTTTTTATATAGGACATGTCAATAAGTCTTCGCCTCGCCTGATGGTAAGCTGAGGGCAAAAGAGGAAGGATTATTTACATATACAATGTTACAATGGTGACACTCAGCTTGACAGCCTCATCATATGCCATTTCACGAACCTCTTAAATAACTCGTGGCTATAGGAAGAAGGTTTCCTTCTTCCTACAGTCCTGTGAGCTGGTCATGAATTCCAGGCCTTAATGGTGCGGCAAAGGAAAAAGTCTCCGAACCCCTTGGTTCTGCACCGTATGCGGGTGATATCTAAGCCCTGCACGTGTTATCCTGTGTAGAAAAGGGGAGTGTGGAACTAATTGGAAGAGCTCATCAGAACATTCACCGTGGTACAGACGGTAAAATACTGCCTAGGATGCAACATCTCTACGCATCTGCAAAGACTCTAGGATGTGTGCGGACCTAGCCAAACGTCTGCCGAAATATACTCAAAAAAAGTCAGCAATGTACCGTTACCGTAACAAAATGGCTGGAGTATCAAAAATATGTGCCAAAAATCCTGAACAAGTGGAAATTCCAAAACAATATGAACATTTTCTCTTTGCGGACTATTCCTGTGATGGAGTGAGGATTTTAGTGTTTGGGTGCAATGAAGCAAAATACCATCTTGTGTCAGCTGAACACTTTTTTATGGACGGTACATTCAGATCATGCCCAAAGCCATTTATCCAAATGTATTGCATTCACGCCGATTTAGGAAGTGATATCAATAGTAATAACGTTGTCCCGTTACTTTATGCCTTTATGTCACATAAAGACGAAAAATGTTACACGATATTATTTGAACTGATATTATCACAACTGCTTTGGCGACCACTTAAAGTGACAGTTGATTTTGAACAGGCAATTATAAAAGCATTGGGCAATACAATTCCAAACACTATCGTAAAGGGATGTTTTTATCATTTTTCAAATAGTATAAAAAGAAAAGCAAAAGCACTGGGACTCAAAAAAACAAATGGGATTGTTGGCTTATGTTGTGCTATGCCACTTTTACCGGAAAATATGATAAACATAGGATGGAAGTATATCTCGGACGAATTACCACGTGATGATATCAGATTTAAACAGTTACATAACTATATAACTAAACAGTGGCTTAATAAACAAAAAATATGGTGTGTATACGAAGAGAGACATCGTACAACAAATACAATAGAAGGGTGGCATCGTAAGATTAATAAAAAGGTGACAAAGGCTGAGGTCAATCTTTTAAAGATTTTGCCAATATTAATCGATGACGCCACGTTAAACACTGTGCGTAATGACGAAGAGACAGCAGCACGTAAACGGAAAGCAGCTAATGTGGAAAGAGATGTATTTATTCAAAATACTCAGATGGAGCTCATAACGGGTGCGATCACCGTAGGACACTTTTTAGAAAAAATTGTGCGGTATGGCTACTATTAAAACAATTTTCATTTTAGTATTTACATGTTTTTGTCCCTCCACTTTTTTGACATCTCGTATCAAAATATTACCGATAGCGATGTTCATTTGTTTTTAGAACAATTCACTGCAATAGAACTTTTGGGATAAAAATATTAGTTCCACTTGTCCCATGGAACTACTGGGACGTGATCGTCTCAGTTATCCCATGATGGACAACTCGGTGATGACGGCAATGGAACTACTGGGACAACAATATGATAAAATATTAGTTCCACTTGTCCCATGGAACTACTGGGACGTAATCGTCTCAGTTGTCCCATGGTGGGACAACTCAATGGAACTAGTGGGATAGACAGAAAATTTTGACGTTCATATCGTCAAAATTTTACAATTATGTATGTCAAGAAATAATATAAAAATATTAAATAATGTAAAAATAAACCATTGGAAAATGATTCTTTCGCCAGACCGGTAGATTAGTTCTACTGAGAAGATACCAGAGAGAAACTCAGCGAACTACATTAGAATAATAATAATAAATAATACCATCATATTCAGTTTAATTTCATGGTATTGCGTCTGCTGCTGCTATCTGCGGTCGGCTTCGGGATGCATTGATATATATATTGTTACTACAGTAACGTTTATTGCTAATTGCTATTTTAGGATTTTCCTAAAATACTTAAGTGTTTATCAGATTAAATTGATCGTTCGTTGAAAAGAAACTTGAGGCCGCATACCTAAATAATTACCTTCTATAACACGAGCAGCATTGAACTAACATTGTCGATATTTACTTTTACGACTTTGTATTTGAAAATATTCAGTCCTACTAACAGATTGTGATTTAAAATTCTGGTCCCATTCCAACTTTTTCTCGTCATATACTTGTCGGCCATTGGGGGTGGTTATGTCGGACATTATCTAATCTTTGATCTTGTTCATTCTCTGATTTAAATATCTGAGACATGTACTAACTGCGGACCTCAAGGATGATGAAGACGTTGAAAGGGAGCGAAGGGTTCTGTCCGTAAGGGCATACATGATTGCTCGCAGATTTGCAAAGTGTTCCACTGATATTAAAATAACTTTATTCCACGGGTACTGCACATTCTACACGTGCAACCAGTGCTCTAGTTACACCAAAAAGTCATGCAGTGCCCTTCGAGTCCAGTACAAAAACGCGTTTCGGGTATTGATGGGGTTGCCTCGGTATTGCAGCGCTTCAGGGATGTTTGCGGAGGCACGTATCGACTGCTTTTACACGCTCATGCGGAAACAGTGCGCGTCTCTGGTGCGTCTTGAGCGAGTCAGCCCCAACAGCATTCTGGCGTGTATAGCCAGTAGACTGCAGGCTCTCCACATCGCTGTTGACTCTGTACTGGTGATTGATAATATACATAGTTACTCAATGAATCTTTCACGCTCAATTTGTTATAACTAACATATTATGGTGGTTCCCGGTAGAGCAGAATTTGGGCCACCACATCTCTTCACATGCGGCATCATACAAGGCGACTAAGGGATAGGGCTGTTTAACACCAGATATATATACAGCCCAGACTCAGCCTCAGATTCGAGACTCGAGTCAGCTTTAGTGTCCGATATACGCTCACGACCTATTACGTGGGAACGAATACAGTTATTGGTGAAATGTGGGTGTTAATTCACCTCTGCCTAACCCTCCGGGGATAATGGCGTGATGATGTATGTATGTAACATATAATAAGAGAATTGTAATTAACATAAAAATGAGTCTGTGTTATTTCCTTTAGTTATAATTACTTAATTTATGACTCCTGTTGATAAGCATATTATGTATATAAAAATTGTCATTATTATTAACATTACAATGCCAATTTTCTTTCCTTAGCCTGTTTTCTTCAGGTAAGCTTATCATATCAGATATCGATATTTTATTTTTACATACATACATACATACATACATACATACATACATACATACATACATACATACATACATGCATACATACATACATACATACATACATACATACATACATACATACATACATACATACATACATACATACATACATACATACATACATACATACATACATACATACATACATATAATCACGCCCAGAGGGTTAGGCAGAGGTGAATTAACACCCACATTTTACCAATAATTGTATTCGATCTATTACGTGATAGGGGGTGAGCCTATTACCATATTCCGGACACTATTGGCTGACTCGAGCCACGAATCTGAGGCCGAGTCTGAGCTTTAATATCTGTCTGATGTTAAAATGCCGTACAAAGTGCTTAAGGGAGTCACTTTGTACGACACCGCATGGGAAGAGATAGGGTGACCCAAATTCTACACAACCGGGAACCATTTTTTTTAAATTGATTTTTTTTATCACTATCAAGTTTTTAACCTTACAGCATAGCCATTTCATGTTCTCTAATTAAAAACGCGACTAATGATATACATTTAGGATTAGTATTGTCCCCTTTTTACCCGACTACAGCGAAGCAAAAGATGGGTTATTATTTTCACAGACTATGTATTTATGTTTGTAGGTACATCTGTTCCCTTTTAACTCCTCAACCACTAATTAGAACTGGACAAATGAGATACCATTAGCGTCTTAGTCGTCCGCTGGTTATAACTGGTTATGGCTATATAATGTGTCATTGAATACATTGTGACGCCCTCTAGTGGTCTTAAAGTACTGTGTTAAAAAATAAATTCGAGATAAATATATTGTGTTGCGTATACGTGTTTGATATCAACTGAAAGGGTTTAATTAGTACATTCCAAATATGCATAAATTATACATATTCCTTGCCCCAAAATATTATAAATAAATTAATAAGGTTAAAACTTTCAGTAGTCGGGCTACTGAAAAAGTGTTAAACAAGAAAATATTAAAGTTAGCCTGCCGTGGTCGTATGCCACTTAGTCTAAAAAAGCAATACATTCTAGGGACAAGTGGCATACGACCACGGCTATCCTTGATATTTTCTTGTTTAACACTTTTTCAGTAGTCGGGTTTTAGTTTTAAACTTATTTTTTAGTTTTAACCTTAATTTTTTTATAGGTACTATGGTCATGTGATAAAAACTTATAATACGTCTGCGTTCTTGAAACCATAAATATTCATTTATGTCTTTATTGGCACACAACCTATATAGGTATAATGATAACATTATCCTCCTACTCGGAATGATCATCGCTAGTGCAATCTTGGTAATTAATAATTAATTTTTAATCGCACATTGCAAACGAGGTCAGTACTATCAAACAAAATGATGTCGATACTATATAATAGGTGAATATACCAGTTAAAAGCACTATTTAAGAAAAAGTTACCGTCAAAAGTGCCATAAGTCCGTGGCGCCAAAAGTCGAATTATAGATAAATAATTATAAGTACATATAAAAATAAATACTTATTAGGCAATAATAGGTACTCGATTGTGTCAACAAAGTTTAGATACTAGATTCTCCATATTTTGATAATCAAGTGACTACATTCCTATAATTTTGCACTTGTAACATAACCTGAACGTAGGTAATCATTTGGATTTACATAAATGGAAATGAAAAAAAAATCATTTAGGTTTCGTATTTTATCCGTAAATCAGTTAGTGTTAATGTATAATATTTATGAAAGTTTCGATATTATATTATTGTTTCTGAAAAAACAAGATGGTATATGTAAGGTATATTTTTCTAGTCTGACCTGCGTAGTTGGCCAACTGCCTACATCCTTCGCTAAGAAGTCTGGACCCAACCACCACAGATCGGAATCGTGCAGAGTATTAATATCGACACCGCGAGATATTAAATCTGCTGGGTTTTTATCTGTAGGTACGTGTCTCCACATACAATTGCCAGCTTTATCCAAAACTTCAGCAACACGATTACGTACAAAGGCCTGAAGTCTGGAAGGTACCATTTGCAACCATCCCAATACGATAGTCGAGTCAGTCCAGCAATAAGCACGAGTTATATTAGCTCGAAATGAGCAGCGGACCTTCTCGTATAGACGCGCTCCTACTACTGCGCCTCACAACTCCAACCTTGGGATAGTCGTGGGTTTGAGCGGTGCTACCCGACTCTTAGCCATCAGTAAACGAGTCAAACACTGACCTTCGTCATCAACGCTTCGAATATAAACGCATGCACCGTACGCGCGCTTGGAAGCATCTGTGAATATGTGAGCTTCTAGCTCCCTATATAAGTCACAGACTACCATCCGTGGAATGCGAAAGTTATTTATAGACGGCAATAATTTAATAATATTGTTCCACCGAGTATCTATCTTCGGGGTTAGTGGTTCATCCCATGACAACTTGTCTAACCACATTTGTTGCAACATCATTTTCATGGTAATCACACAAGGAGACAGAAGTCCTAATGGATCAAATATCCGTGCAATTACCGAAAGTAAATCTCTTTTTGTATTCGAACCAGAAGTCACATTCGTGGTTATTGAAAAACCCAGCTCATCAGAACCTGCATACCAACTGAGACCTAGCAGCTTGTCGGGTTCACTCGACCCCAAATTTAAATCAAGCAATGAGTCAACAGACCTAGGTACCAACTGAGGTTCGTTCGACTTCCACTCCCTCAATAACATGCCAGCCGATGACAGCGCCTATGCAACTTCTGATCGAATAAATTTTAATTCATCTAAATTCAGGCTACCAGTGCATAGATCATCTACAAAAATATCATGCTTGATGATTTCACCAATTTTCTGATTGCTACATTCGAGGCCTATCTGCTTGAGACAGCGCGTGGCTAGATACGGCGCGCTCGTTGTCCCGTATGTGACAGTATTTAACTCATATACTTTAACAGGTTCTTCAGTACTACCACGCCAAGCTATTCTTTGCAAATGTCTATCAGATGAATGAACGACTACTTGTCTGTATATTTTCTCGACGTCAGCTGCCAAGACGTACCTATGCTGTCTAAACCTAAGCAGTATAGACAACATATCATCCTGTACTGTCGGCCCATTCATCTGTAAATCGTTAAAGGAAACTCCTGACGACGTAGGACAACTAGCATTGAATACAACACGTAGCTTGGTAATGGTGCTACCTTCACGTAACACCTCGTGATGTGGTATATAATAACTATTAGACCTTATGTCATAGGTTTTGATCTCGGTCATATGACCCAGCCTCTCATACTCAGAAATATATTCATTGTACATTTTTGCGAAATCAGGTTTAGCCTTTAACTTACGTTCTAAAGAGTACAAACATTGTGTAGCTCTTTTATAAGAATCTCCTAGAACGGAAGGATTTTGTTTAAGAGGTATACGAACACAAAAACGACCGTCACTTAGCCTTGTCGTATTTTCTTTAGAATGGTCCTCACACAATTTCTCTTCCGGTAAATAATTAGATGTGTGTGAACCTACCTCTTCTAACTGCCAAAACCGCGATAAGTCGGACCTAATTTTATCCCAATTATCATCATTAGGATCAGAGATTTTAGTAAAATAACATCTTAAGTCATTCGAGAGCAATGTATAATAATTATGAGTAACAGGACCAGCCACTATCCAGCCTAATCTGGTCTCACAGAGTATCAGTTTACCAATACCTAACTTAATTCTTCGTGACCCTAACAAGTCCCAAAATTGGTCAGCGCCAATCAATATATCAATATCACTGGGCTTGTAGAAACTAGGATCAGCTAACCGTAGATTTGATGGTATATTAAATTCAGAAATATTAATTTCTTGACACGGTACACTACTTGTAATAAACGGTAAAACAAAGCAATGAAGTTTACAAGAAAAACTATCATTTAATGACTTCATATCTACATGACATATTTTACCTACGTGTGAGGACACGTTATTAATGCCGAGAATCGACCTATCTACTTGTTTCGTATCTAATTTCAATAAACAACACAGCCTCTCCGTCATAAAGCAAGATGTGCTACCGCTGTCTAGTACCGCACGAACTATATGCTCACGGTCATTTAAATCAAATACCTTAAGCAAGGCGGTCGACAACAACACATCACGCTGTTTACGTTCGCCACAATTAAAATCAACGTTTGCCGATAATGCAACGTTACTTCCATAAGGAGTGACTGACGATGACGTCGGCGTAGACGAATTATTCGACTGATCATTTTGCGTACCTGTAGACTGCGATAAATGTATAAGAGTATTATGCCTGCGCTTACATAGTGTACAACCTGGCTTCTTGCAATTGTTTGCAAAATGACCCGACTTCAAACAATTAAAACAAACCTTATAAGCGGACAATAACTTACGACGTTCGTCATTACTTAACGCTAGAAACTGTGAACAATTTATTAATCCGTGATCACCTTTACACTTTGGACATAATTCACTTGTGCCTGCTGTACCAGAACTGTGAGGAGCTTGCGCCGTCACCATAGATTTAATCTTAGGTCGCGAGCTAACGACCGTCTCGGACTGAGTACGTCGCAGTTCTAATGACTCGAGTAAATCCGCGCGGGCGCGGAGAAATGCAATGAACTGGTCAAATGTTTTGATGCTATCTCGGTCTAACCGAGTTTTGAACTCCTCCCACTCCTGAGACGTTTTCTGATCAAGCTTACGAACAACTACATGAATTAAAAGTGTGCCCCAACTATTAACTGGCTCACCTAACAACTCGAGAGCTCGTAAGTTTCTTTGCAGCTGGTTAATTATGTACCCAGCGCCATCTAGCGACAGCAAGCAGAACTATTACGTAAACTACGAATCCTACATCGCGCAAGTAAAGTTCTCGCGCTGGGACAACATGTATACTTCAACCCAACGACAATCGTTGGGCCGCGGCCCGCCAGGAGTGATCACCTTGCCTGGTCGGAGGATCCTCCCTTTGTGTTGGAGGAACATCACACCTCGTTCCTCCACAAAGCCCTTTAATATAGTAGAAGATTCCCTGACGATACGTTCTATAGAAAATAATTGAGACACATGATTTTGAATCAATAAATCCTTGTTATTGAAACGTTCGCATAACAAACTCCACGCCACAGTGTAGTTGCTTACTGAGAATTTAATTGATTGAATTATCACGGCAGCAGGTCCCTCCAGCGACGCACGTAAATAGTGAAATCTGTTCACTTCGTCAATATCCTCATTAGAATGAATAAGGCTAGTAAAGGTGTCATGGAATTCCAACCAATTACAGTACGAGCCATTAAATTTTGGTAAGTGTATGGTAGGCAGCTTAACTGGCTTATGTTGCCTACTTGGTGTAGTCTTACCACTGATTACAGATTGATTATCTTTAGTGTAACTATTTAATAAAGTTTTTGCCTTAGACAGAGACTTAAAATAGAAAATCTCAAATTCTGAACGTTCGGCTAAATGTACTGTCATATCCTCCGCGGTGCATTCTAACTGTAACTGTACCTCATCATATTTGTCGTACAATAACTCAATCTTCCCAATCCATAACTGCAATTCGGTAAAATCACAACTGTCTGTTATTTTTTCAAGATAATTATCAAACGTAGTCAGTTGACCTTTGAAGCTGGCTCGCTTCCTAATCATGACCTTTTCCTGATCAGACATACTGGGAACCGGGTGTCGTCAACCTGGAATTTATATAAAGAAAATTGAGAACTAAAATAACGCAACAGGGATACTATCAGTTAACACTATATGATTAATACAACACCAAATGGGTACTTCCCACCGATACCTAGTTAACGCTGAACTTTTCTTGTATACTTAATAAATAATATTAGATTCAATTAAATTGTTCTTTAAACAAATTTTAACAAAGCAAAATGTTCTATAAATCGAACTGTGATAATAATGACTCCCTTACAATTTCACAGTGAACGGATACAAAAAAAAAGACTATTCATACGAATAGTTTTCACTAAATTTTATCTAATAACAATTTAATGCAAAACTCATGAGCACTCACAAATCATACTATGCAGAATACCGACCATAAGTCAAAGTTAAGTGATTAATAATTAAGACTACCAACTGCAATATCAATCAAATAAATTAATGAAGCACTTATATATGCTTACAATATCGTAGTAAACACAATACAAATTTATTTAACTGCAATTAACTATCACATTTAGTAACTAAAATCACTAACGACGGTATTCAAAGGCCCTGACGGCGCACAGTACAATTAACTATGTGGTTGTGCCAATAGTAGTAAATTCAAATCGTCTCTCAATTGATGACACTGAACACACGCTCCCTATACCCATCTCCCTCCCGCACTACCTTTAAAGTGAGATAGCAATGGTTTTCGCCCCGACCAATGGTTGAAATGGCCGCATCTTGACTTCCGCTTTGAACTAGAAGCAGCAATGGCGGCAGCGCGAGCGACTCTCAGAAATTAAGGGCCGAAACTGCGTCAAGCGGGTGCGGGCGCGGTTTCATACAAAAGTGCTCCGTCGCGGAGACCCGCGCGGGCGTCCGTCACGGGGACGCACGCCCCGCGCCCACGCAGCGGGGCGCGCCTCCGTACGACGGAAACAGGCGCGGGGGCACGCGCGGGAGCCCGCCAGCGGTAACACGTACGGACTTGCTCAGTCAATAGCGCTAGCTGATCCGGGTCGTACGCACGTTCTTAGAAAAATGTCTTTCGACACCGAAAGAGTTATTGTGGAAGTACAGTGCCACCCTGTCATATGGGACCTGATATAGATTTTACTCTTAAATTGTATTCGTTCCAAAATTCACCCATGCCCTACGATCAACGCCTTTTTTTAAACATATAACAATTTTGAAAAAAATAGACGTAATTATAGAAAATACTGTAGGGTACCTAACGTACCTCATAATATATACAATATTTACATAAATATTATTTATTACATGTATACTTATTTTATTTGCCGACTGTACATTTTACTTAATCTACACAACTTACATATTATCTAATATTATTTTATGTGAATTATATTGGTTGGTCGATGTAACTTGTCGATATCATAAATATCGACATTAAGTTATCGATAGTGTCTCAACTCATTGCCATGTAGATGTATCAGTTCTATATAGGTACCCGATCCACCGATGCGCACGCGCAGAGGACACAGCCAGTCGCTAACCATACACGACGCGAAGCGCTTGCTTTTTCCTTCCGCTAAACCGCATGTTTATTTACGTTAATCGATCTTGTTGCTTATATGTCTAAGTGTAGTATATACCTAAATATAGTCTTTGTCTGTACCTACCGCCTAACGTCCAATCTATCTTCCGTGCTTTCTATTGCCGAACTATAGTGAACTGTACCTATCTTTCTGTGCCTGTGCTTAAACTGTCTTTCTGTGCCTGTGCTTAAAATAAACTTTCCTTTCTTCTGTTGGTGAGTGTTTAATTGTGAGTGCAAACATAAACCCCACACTGGTGACCCCTATATTGAACAATGTCAGAGGATAAAGATTTTCAAGACGCAGTGGGGCAGCCACGCCCTAATTTAAGTGATGGGAAGAAGTCGATAGAAAACATCGATGTTTTTCGAGTAGGCGTGCGAGTGCCACCATTCTGGGCGGAAGAGCCTGATATTTGGTTTGCTCAAGTCGAAGGACAATTTGCCATTTCTGGTATTACAAGTGACCATACAAAATTTAATTATGTCATAGGTCATCTCGACAATCAACATTCGAGGGAGGTTAAAGACATAATTGTAGATCCACCAGCGACCAATAAGTATGAGAAGCTCAAAACTGAACTTATTAAGAGGCTTAGCGCGTCCAAGGAGATTAAAATCAAGCAATTATTAATGCACGAAGAGCTCGGGGACCGCAAGCCATCGCAATTTCTCCGACATCTTCGTGGCCTTGCTGGTTTAAATATTCCTGATGAATTTCTGAAGACGATATGGATAAGTCGCCTTCCACATTGTATCCAGACCGTACTGGCAGGACAAGCCAGTTCAACTTCACTTGAAGAGCTAGCTGACTTAGCGGACAGGGTGAACGACCTCGCTTCTTCGACTCCAAAGGTTGCTGCTGTAAATGAAATCCCTGGCTCTGTTATTAATGGTTTGGTGCGGGAGGTTGCTGAGCTGCGGAAGCAATTTCAGAGTTTATCGTCGGGAAGGAACAGCAGAACTCGTTCATCGCATTCTCCACGTCCTCAACGTAACCGAAGTACCTCAAGGCAGCGGTCGCAGTCAAATTATCGCAAGTTTCCTCTATGCTGGTATCATGAGTGTTTTGGAGAGAAGGCTGCTAAGTGCATACGGCCCTGCGAATACAAGGCGGAAAACTCCATGGGCGGTCGGTAATGGCGGCTGACGATTGCCCTTCTTCATCAACTGGTCGCCTGTTTGTCACGGACAGATCTTCGAAGATGCAATTTCTAGTCGACACTGGTAGCGACCTGTGCGTCTTCCCAAGGTCAGCACTGCGAGATCGTCGTCAGCGGACTGAGTTTAGCTTATCGGCTGCAAATGGTTCTAATATCGCGACATATGGTTATATACATTTAAATTTAGATCTTAGCTTACGTAGAAGTTTTGTATGGCGTTTTATTGTTGCTGACGTCACAAAACCCATCATTGGCGTAGATTTTTTAAATTATTATAGTCTTGTTGTTGACGTTCGCAATAAACGTCTTATAGATAATTTAACGTCAGTTTCCGCTATTGCTAAAATAGCTCATTGTATCGATGTTTCTTCTGTAAAAGTGGTAACAGGTGAGTCACGGTTTCACAGAATTCTCGACGAGTTTCCCGAGATTACTCGACCAGCCGGTATACATCACACTACGCCACACAATACAGTACACCATATAAATACGACCCCTGGCCCTCCAGTTTCTTCAGCTCCTCGTCGTTTGGCTCCTGACAAGTTAAAAATAGCTCGAAAGGAGTTCCAAGACATGTTGTCCAACGGTACAGCTAGGCCTTCACAGAGTCCTTGGTCATCACCTCTGCACCTAGCACCGAAGAAGAACAACGGGTGGCGTCCTTGCGGTGACTACCGTAAATTGAATGCTCGAACCGTGCCTGACCGGTATCCGATTAAGCATATTCAAGACTTCGCCCATAATATCGCTGGTTGCAAAGTATTTTCAACTTTAGATCTTGAAAAAGCTTACAATCAGATACCGGTTAGCCCCGAGGACATACCGAAAACAGCCATTACGACACCATTTGGAATGTATGAGTTCCCTTACATGACGTTTGGACTGCGAAACGCCGGTCAGACGTTTCAGCGTTTCGTAGATGAAATGACCCGGGGACTCGACAATGTGTATTGTTATTTGGATGATTTTTTAATTTTTTCGTACAGCCCAAACAGCCATGCACAGCATCTACGCGAAATCTTCAGCAGACTGAAGAAGTACGGTATGCTGGTTAACACCTCCAAATGCGTACTTGGTAAGAACGAAGTGAAATTCTTAGGACACCACATTTCAGAGCATGGATGCAGACCTCTTGACGAGAAGGTGCAGGTGATAAAGGATTTTCCACCTCCTACGAACGTGCGGCAACTGAGAGCGTTTCTGGGTATGCTTAACTTTTATAGAAGATTTCTTCCTAAAGCAGCCCAGATCCAAGCTCCATTGCATGCCCTACTAACAGGTTCTGTCAAAGGTTCACATCCCATTAACCTATCTGGAGATACTTTAGCAGCTTTTCAAGCTTGCAAAGACAGCTTGTCCGACGCCGCCTTATTGGCACACCCAGATTGTTGTGCTACACTCGTAGTGGTTACTGATGCTTCCGACAAAGGCATTGGTGCAGTTTTGGAACAATACAAAGACGGAGCATGGCAACCATTAGCTTTCTTTTCAAGAAAGCTTAGCCCGTCTCAAATCAAATATTCACCATATGACCGGGAGCTTCTTGCCATCTATGAAGCCATTAAATATTTTAGGCACATGCTCGAGGCTAGGCATTTTGTTGTCTATACTGACCATAAGCCAATCAGTTTTGCTTTCCACGAGAGGAAAAATACCTGTTCGCCAAGGCAGTATAGACATTTAGATTTTATTTCCCAGTTCACCACGGACATACGCCATATATCCGGTAAGGATAATGTCGTTGCGGATACATTATCGCGTATTGAGGAATTGGAAGCGCCTGTAAGCCTCGAGACATTAGCTGAGGGACAGCTAGTAGATTCAGAACTACATAAGTTGTTGAGCGAGGGTTCGTCTCTGCACCTGCAGAAACTTAACATTCCAGGAAGTTCTGTTTCGTTATACTACGACGTTAGTAACGCAACTTCCAGACCTTACATACCCAAGACTCTCCGCAGGCAGGTATTTGATAGTCTGCACTCACTTAGCCACCCTGGTGCTAATGCATCGGCCCGACTAGTAGCCGAGCGATTTGTTTGGCCAGGCGTGCGGAAAGACTGTAGAGAGTGGGCGCGCACTTGCTTACTGTGTCAGCGAGCAAAAGTTCACCGCCACGTGAACGCACCTCTTGGCACTTTTGCCCTTCCACGCGCCCGCTTTAAACAAATCCACATAGATTTGGTGGGACCCCTTCCTTTATCTCATGGCTATCGGTACTGCTTGACGGCAGTAGACCGGTTTACCCGATGGCCGGAAGCAGTACCAATTGAGGATATTACTGCCGAAACGGTAGCCAAGGCTCTTTTGTCCATCTGGATAGCTCGATTCGGTTGTCCGACAGACATCGTAACAGACCGTGGACGACAGTTCGAGTCGGCTCTGTTCCAATGTCTATCTAAGCTGGCTGGTTTCGAGCATAGGCGGACCACAGCATATCACCCAGCCTGTAATGGTTTAGTTGAGCGTTTCCACCGGCAACTAAAAGCCGCTATAGTGTGCCACGCGAATGGTAGGTGGTCCGAGTCTTTACCCTGGGTGTTATTAGGGATCAGGACGGCATTTAAAGAAGATTTGAAGGCTTCCTCTGCTGAACTGGTTTATGGAGAGCCGTTAAGACTTCCTGGTGAATTCTTTGAACCTACTGTTACTGGTAGCACCGACTTATCCGACTTTTCTGTTAGAATCAGAAATTTCGTTGATAAGCTGCGACCCGTACCAGCTGCCCGTCATAGTAAGCCGAGGGTATTTGTATACAAGGAGTTGGAGACTTCTGACTGCGTCTTCCTGCGTGAAGACGCGTCACGAGGTTCCCTTCAACCTGCATACTCTGGACCGTACAAAGTTCTCGCCAGAGGAGATAAAGTTTTTAAAATACTCTTTAATAACAAAGAGATGACAGTGTCAATTAACCGCCTTAAACCGGCTTTTACACTGTCTATTCAAAATAAACCAGAGGCAGATGACCAACGCGACCACGTGACCCGTTCTGGGCGACGTGTAAGGTTTCCTGATTATTATCGCCCTTGACGGTCTCTGGTGGGGGGTGGTGTAGGGTACCTAACGTACCTCATAATATATACAATATTTACATAAATATTATTTATTACATGTATACTTATTTTATTTGCCGACTGTACATTTTACTTAATCTACACAACTTACATATTATCTAATATTATTTTATGTGAATTATATTGGTTGGTCGATGTAACTTGTCGATATCATAAATATCGACATTAAGTTATCGATAGTGTCTCAACTCATTGCCATGTAGATGTATAAGTTCTATATAGGTACCCGATCCACCGATACGCACGCGCAGAGGACACAGCCAGTCGCTAACCATACACGACGCGAAGCGCTTGCTTTTTCCTTCCGCTAAACCGCATGTTTATTTACGTTAATCGATCTTGTTGCTTATATGTCTAAGTGTAGTATATACCTAAATATAGTCTTTGTCTGTACCTACCGCCTAACGTCCAATCTATCTTCCGTGCTTTCTATTGCCGAACTATAGTGAACTGTACCTATCTTTCTGTGCCTGTGCTTAAACTGTCTTTCTGTGCCTGTGCTTAAAATAAACTTTCCTTTCTTCTGTTGGTGAGTGTTTAATTGTGAGTACAAACATAAACCCCACAATACCCTCACCAAAATTTTTAATGTGGCCTTGGATGACCGAGCTTTACTACAAGCGACTCTACCGATTCGCTTGGGTGGGCTCGGTATTCGCAAAATTTCAGATGTCAGCTTACCAGCGTTCCTGTCTTCAGTCCACAGTACCGAAGAATTAACTAGGAAAATCCTTGCACCTACACTAGTTAATTCTGAAGTATTGTGTAAGACTGATGCAGTGAACGCTTGGAAAATTGCATGTCCAAATACCGATCTCCCAAGGAACCTCTTCTCACCGCGTCAGTGGGACGGGCCGCTCTGCAGCTTAGTTGGAAAAAAATTACTAAATACATGTTCCAATGCTGCTGAGCGTGCCCGTTTACTGGCGGTTGGAGTGTGGGAATCGGGTCTTTGGCTACAAGCTCGTCCGTCATCTAACGTAGGGACTATGTTAGATGACACTACCTTCCGCATCGCAACTTGTCTCCGTTTAGGTGCGCCGTGTGTTTCTTCGCATCAATGCCGATGTGGAGAAGCCGTTGACAGACTCGGACATCATGATCTGTCGTGCTGTAGGAGCGCAGGGCGAATTCCACGGCACGCCAGCCTCAATGACATAATCCGCCGTGCTCTTGTCACCGCCGGTGTACCAGCTGTACTAGAACCAAACGGTTTGGCGCGTGACGATGGCAGGAGACCGGATGGCATGTCGTTAATGCCATGGAAGATGGGTAGGACTCTGGTGTGGGACGCCACATGCGTTGATACCATGGCTCCTACCCATATAACTAGCACGGCTGGCTGTGCTGGTGCTGCTGCTGCTGCTTCTGCAGAGGCTCTCAAGCGGCGCAAATACTCCAATCTCATCGGGGATTATGAATTTGTGCCGTTTGGAGTCGAGACTTTGGGGTCATGGGGTCCGAGCGCTCGCAACCTCTTCCGTGAGATTGCGAAGCGTATGGTCGACGCTTCTCGTGACCAGAAGGCTGGCCTCTTTTTAGGTCAGAGAATAAGCATTGCCATACAACGTGGCAATGATGCCAGTCTTCTGGGAACGCTACCACAAGAGGCATGCGATGCGGAGGAATTCTACGACGCATTTTAATTGTTCTTAGCTATAAGTTGTATAAAAGTTATTTTATTTTATTTTATTTAATATTTATAAATTATTTCTGTATAGATTACTTAGAATGAGAATAATTTAATTAACTTCAACCATCAAATAAATTTCTCTTAAATTGTTGACCTTCAAATATGGTTCCAGTTTCGAAAATAATTCGTCATAGATCTGTACCGATACTTTAAAATAATTGTAAAATGAATTTTCATTTTCTCTTAATATACTGAACTTTGCAACAAATTCCCCTCACAGCAACAGTAACAGCAACAGCAAAGTTTCTTTTTTGCTAGTCGTCGTAGTTTTGCTAAGTAATAATACAATAAGTTCTCCATGGACATGTCCATAGTTCTGTCCATAGTTCAATTTTAGCGGCGTGCATGTATAGTCATGACTATACATGCACGCCGCTAAAATTGAACTAGCGACACTGCGATAGACGGTCTCCGCGACGGGTGCCCGCGACGGGTACCGTCGCGTGACCACGCAACCCGCCCGCGTGACCACGCGCGTAGACACGCGACGGATGCCCGTCGCGGTCGCCCGCTTAACGCAGTGTTGAGCCTAATAATGTTTGTTGGATTTTAACCGCTTTCATAGACCTTTACCGATCGGATTGTGCCTCTCGTGTGTCCCTCAAGTGATTTAGTGATGTGGGCAGCAGCTCCTGAGCCAGGAAGAGAAGACCGGTGCACCGGCTCCGACAGCACGTGGCGTCATAAAGGTTAGTGCATCCTCTCCTAATTTCTTGGGTTGCATTCAATGCCTAAACCACCTCCGCGGCAACCCGATCACCTATCTTGTTTGTTGTGTAAAGTGTTATATGAAACATTTAGCTTCACCCCCGCAAAATACAGTCCACTAGCTCACGTGGCGAGAATTGCGCCACCATTCTTTTTGGTCCTTTTCGTACCGGATCCTTAGTCGTAGATCGCATTTTGTTATTTATTCCATTGGGAATAAACGCACCGCACCTAAATACCTAGTTATTTTAGTAGAAAACCCCGCATCTAGGCATTTAGGTTTAGATCTTAGGTATCCTAGACACCCTAGTGCATAGGCACAGTGTAATACCTAACGCATTTGGCTTTTGTTTTTATTTGTTTCAATTTCTAAGTTGTCCGTTCGCCGCTAATTCGCATCGTATTTACCTAATACATACATAGGTAGGTACGCGGTTATACCTCGCTCGCATTTCATTCAAATTCATACGAAAGTATTTTAGTTTGAATAGATATTACGCAATACTTAATCCCTGAAATAATAGTTGAACCTAGACAGCGATCTAGCTCGCGTAGGTACGATCTGGTTGTTATGCGCGTTTGTTCAAGCTTGCACTCGCAGTTATGAGTACCTACCTACCTACGGAATATCGTTCGCGCCGCGTCGCTGTTCTATACTGCTAAGATTAAGTCATTTCATTTGTTGTTTACCGCACTTTAGTTTGATATTTAGTTGTAAAAATGTCCCCAAAGGTTGGTAGGACCGGTAGTGGGGTTCAATTGAAACTTTTATACGCTAAAAGAGAAATGATTTACTCTCGCGTACAATCGATTTGTGATAATGCACTTAAAACCTCTGATTTGGCTATTAAAGATTCGTTCTTATGTTCTATAGAAAACTTAGATAGTTTACGCGCGGATTTCGAATCCTTAGTACATGACATCAACGTTTTAGAGTTAGATTTAAATCCCGATTACTCAGTGAGTTATCAGGCCTTGTCGTCGTTTGACGATTTGTATTGTCGTATCAAACGCGTCGCTAGGAGTTTGGAGAAACCGTCTGACCGACCCAATCCCACTCGCGACCGACCTAAGTTGCCACCAATTCAAAGACCCGAATTTGATGGTAACATCCGCAATTGGTGTTTATTTATAGATAGTTTCGAGAATACAATAGATAAGAACGTTTCGTTGACAGATCACGAAAAATTGCATTATCTTGTTGAAAAATTAACTGTTAAAGCTATAACCGTTTGCGCTGGAATTACGTTTAGTGCCGAAAATTATAATTTAATTTTAAATACTTTGAAAGCTAAGTATGAGGATAAAAGATCGGTGGCTAACGCATATTTGGATCAGATGTTTGATTTGAAATCCATTACGGCATGTAACGATCAAAACTTAGAGAAGTTTCTAGATACTTTCGCATCATCTGTTCGCGCCGTAAAGAACCTAAAGATCGAAGACCTCTGCGACTTCTTATTTTTGTATATGGGTTTAAAGAAATTGGATTCCGAAACCATTCGTTTATTTGAGTCGGATCACCGCGGCAATAAAATTCCTAAGTTCGAAGACTTAGAAAGTTTTGTTCGCGAGCATATAAAAATATTGCAACGCTCTTCATCGAAACATGAAGGCGCGAAGAAAGTTGTTAATTCCGAACGTAAAATGGATGCGTCATCGAGGTCACTGAGGTCAACTCATACTTATGTTAATACCGCACCAGCACATGTACAATCACCTGTTTGCTCTTTGTGTAATGCTCATCATTCGCAATTGTACAAGTGTCCGGGTTTCCTAAAATTATCGCCTAATGATCGTTATAAATTTGTTCGCGCTAATAATTTTTGTTTTAATTGTCTCGGTACTAAACACCGCGTTGTTTTATGTAATAGTAGAAATAGTTGTCGCAAATGTCAAGCGAGACACCACACTTTACTTCATTTTGAAAATAGTAACGCCGCATCCAATGTGAGCACAGTTGGTTCGTCGGGCGGTGGCGCACCGTCGCATAGCGTGCCACAGCCGCAGCCCGCGCTCGCGCGCGGTCCTGCCCGCCCGGAGACCGCTGCAAATGACGTCACCTTGTGTTCGTTGTCCGCTAGTGCTGCGCTCACTACTGTGGTTCTCGCGACTGCTCGCGTTATTGTTGTTGATGCATTGGGTAAGCCGCACATTGTTCGAGCGCTATTGGATGGCGCTTCGCAAAGTAATTTTATTACTCAAGATTGTTGTCAACGTCTTGGTTTCAATGTTAATAAGCGTTCAACCCGCTCAGTGGTGAAGGGTTTTGGAGGTTTACAGTCAGCTGTTCATGGCACCGTTAAAACAAGGTTTGGATCTCGTTTTAATAATAATATTTGGTTTGACATGGATTCGCTCGTTATAGATAAAATAACTGAACAGTTGCCTACCGTCCCGGTTGACACGTCTTTATTAACGAAATTTAAAGACTTGCCTTTAGCAGATGAGACTTACGCTGTTCCTGGAGTCGTCGATATATTGATCGGCGCTTCGATTCTCCCGCACCTCCAGTTATCACGTAAGGTTCAATAGGGACCGACGTACCCCGCTCCGCACGCACTGAAAACAGTTCTAGGTTTTGTTATAATTGGTTCCGCACCCGCTTCTATAGATAGTTTCAGTCACTCGACTGCTTCGTTCTGTTGCACCGTCGAGCCGCCACTGGAGTCTACCATCCGCAAGTTTTGGGAAATTGAAGAGGTCAATGTCCCACCTATCCTAAGCCCTGATGACAAGATGGCTGAGGAGATTTATTGTCGCACGACTACTCGTGATGAGCAGGGTCGTTATGTTGTCGCGCTCCCTTTCAAGGGAGATATTTTTTCGCTCGGTGACTCCCTTGTATCCGCTGAAAAACGCTTTCTTTGTTTAGAACGAAAGATGCAGGCGTCTCCAAAGTTAAAGCAAGCCTATGATGAGGTTGTTAACGAATATTTAGATAAAGGTTACATCTCACCTGCGCCTGCGGACACTGACGAGACCCAGCCTTCGTACATTGTCCCGCACCACGGAGTTATTAGAGAAGATAAGCTTACTACTAAACTCCGCGTAGTTTTGGATGGCAGTGCTAAGACTAGCACTTCCGTGTCGCATTAATATTAGTAGAATTTTAGCTTTTTCGGACTCAACAGTCGCTTTGTGTTGGGCCCACTCTTCGCCTCATCGTTGGGACACATTCTTCGCTAATAGAGTGGCAAAAATTAAATCTGAATTAGCGCCACAAAATCTCTTTCACGTTGCTGGCACCGACAACCCAGCCGATTGTCTCTCTCGTGGATTGCTTCCTTCGGCAATTTTAGATCACCCGTTATGGTTTAGTGGACCGTCCTGGATTCATGCCGCGTTAGATAAGTGGCCAGTTAGTCAATTCAATCCCACTACGGTTTCCGAACCACCCGAGGAGAAGAAGCACTCGCTTGTTGTATCGGTCCCGCGTGAAGAGTCCCTTATTTTGTTGTTGGCTAATCGCGTCTCGTCTTGGTCGAGACTGTTGCGTTGTGTTGTTTATGTAGGCCGATTTTTGAGAATTTTATCTACGCGCGGTCATATAACCGCCGCTGATTTAGATAAAGCTGAATTGGTCATACTTCGCGAGTTGCAGAAGTGTTATTTTGCTTCTGAATTAAAAAATTTAGAATTTAACAAACCTTGTAGTCGTTCTTTCCGACACTTGAAACCATTTTTGGAAGATGGACTCATTCGAGTAGGTGGTCGTTTGAGAAATTCAAGTTTAGGATTTGAACAAAGGCATCCAGTAGTTCTCCCGCGTAAGGACCACGTATTAGATTTGTTAGTAGATTATCATCATAAGGTGAATTGTCACGCTGGTCCCGATTTGTTAATGTCTATTTTGAGACAGAAATACTGGATAATTTCCGCTCGTAATTTGATTCGCGCTAGAGTACACAGATGTGTACCTTGTTTTAAACTCCGCCTGCGTTTTATCGCGCCTGAAATGGCCGATCATAGCTCTTGTCGTGTTGTTCAATCCGCAAAACCTTTCGTACACACCGGCACAGACTTTGCTGGGCCTTTCAAAGTCACTATTGCTCGTGGTCGTGGCATTCGCTCCACGAAAGCTTATGTTTGTTTGTTCATTTGTATGACAACTCGCGCGATTCATATAGAGTTGACCGGTGATTTAAGTACGCTAAAATATTTGCCCGCAATAGATGTTGATGACGATAGAATGCACCTTCTAACTCGTCACGCTCTTTTAGATAGATTAGTCCAATCGTTTTGGAATCGTTGGAGAACCGATTGTTTGCACACGCTGCAGTCGCGTCAAAAATGGAATACTCCATCTAACCCAATTACTGTAGGTACGGTGGTAGTCCTTATGACTGGGAATGCGCCTCCTTTGCATTGGCCTCTAGGAGTAGTAGAGGAAGTTTTTGCCGATTCCCGCGGGATAACTCGTGTTGTATGGGTTAAAATCGCAACCGGATCGTATCTGCGCCCGGTTGTTCGCCTCTGCCCTCTGCCTAGCCAGCAGTAGGCACGAGTTCAAATCTAGGTTTATATTTTAGTTGTTATTTCCCAAACCTAGATTTAGATTAGACTTTAGATTTGTTTCGCATTTTTCGTTTTGAAGGTAACCCTTCAAGCCGGGGGGAATGGTTGCGCCAATAGTAGTAAATTCAAATCGTCTCTCAATTGATGACACTGAACACACGCTCCCTATACCCATCTCCCTCCCGCGCTACCTTTAAAGTGAGATAGCAATGGTTTTCGCCCCGACCAATCGTTGAAATGGCCGCATCTTGACTTCCGCTTTGAACTAGAAGCAGCAACGGCGGCAGCGCGCGCGACTCTCAGAAATTAATAATGTTTGTTGGATTTTAACCGCTTTCATAGACCTTTACCGATCGGATTGTGCCTCTCGTGTGTCCCTCAAGTGATTTAGTGATGTGGGCAGCAGCTCCTGAGCCAGGAAGAGAAGACCGGTGCACCGGCTCCGACAGCACGTGGCGTCATAAAGGTTAGTGCATCCTCTCCTAATTTCTTGGGTTGCATTCAATCCCTAAACCACCTCCGCGGCAACCCGATCACCTATCTTGTTTGTTGTGTAAAGTGTCATATGAAACATTTAGCTTCACCCCCGCAAAATACAGTCCACTAGCTCACGTGGCGAGAATTGCGCCACCACTATGTATTACAATAATAAGTAATTTACTGACCTTGTAAATCCTTAATTAACTTAATATACTACCTATGTGAGTGTTGGGTAACGATACTATAAGATTAGCACTGCAACTTCCAAGGAATTTGGAGACACACTCAAACCGCCGGCTGCGACCTCTTATAAGGTATATCGGCGAATCGACTTCTTCAATATTTTTATTGATGTTCCTTAATTCTTGATTAAAATGATATCTTGGCTAGTTCAAAATCCGGGACGAATGGACCATCATGTGCGGGAATCAGGAACTTAAATAAAACCAACTGGGTGTGTTTTAGATGTTAACGGTGCAATCTTTAATCGTTGACTGGTATATCAATCCTTGGTGCATACATAGTAGGAATTAAATTAATTATGCGGATAGCTCCGTTAATAGGACGTGTGATGTTGCGGTAACAGATTGATCAGGCGCTTGAACAGTCATCGAAAATACAATTTTGATTGTTTATTGGTTCTAGCTTGATTGTTGTAGGCAATTTCAACATAGATTTAAAGAAAAAAAACCCCAAAATTCAGTTTCTTTGTATTTCTCCTCCATAGGCATACCCTTAATAAACACAATCACTACAAGAGTAACACAATTATACAACATTACTGTCTAACTTTAATATACAATGCTTTACTTAAAATTCCTTCTTCACCACCACTTGCAAATCTGGATCACATTTTATTTTCAATAACTTTGATAATTTCCATTTTTGAACAGTTATTTTAATTATACGTTTGGAGGACTATTTTTGGGGAAACTCTACAATATACTAAAAGAAATATGCATATTTTCACTCCTTTTCCCTTCGAGGTAGGCAGAGGCCACAATTCTCTATATGTTTCCATACTTAAATACGGCTGCATCTATTATTTATCATTTAACATTTTACGCAAGCCCGCCGGTTTTGAGTGCTAAAAACAATTATTTCTAGTTTGTACGGAACCCTCAGTGCGCAAGTTCAACTCGCACTTGACCGGTTTTTTTTATTGTTTATTGTAAGAACGTACGTATAAAACAAAATTTAAAAATGGGAAAATTAAAAACAGGAACGTGTTCAGAATTCCGTGTGGGCGGAGTCACGGGCCAGTATTATATAAAGTAACAGTAACATATAGTTTTTTACGGTCTAACAAATAATGTATATTATTTGTTAGATCGTTATGTGTGGTGATATACCTAGGGTTAAAATTAATGATGGGAAAACTCGGAAAAAATACGGCTTGAGTTAACACGAGTTGAAATTCAAATTACTTTTTACCCAACTGCTGGCGCAGTTAGGTACCTAGTGTAGAAAGGTAGTGTTTTATTTTCGCGTGTGAATGTATATACGTAATTTTCTTTGTTTCTCTCTATAGGTAATCACAAATTAATGACAGGTATTAATTGCCTGAGTGTTATACGATAAGAATATATAAATGTAATTAAATAAATGAATATCGACAAAAATCTTACCTCATGTATTTACAACGCAATTCACATAAAGAATAATCCAAAACGAGTTAACTCGGGTTAGCAGCACGGGTTTACAACTCGAGTTGACCCATCACTAGTTAAAATTATCAACAATATTTAAAGGCACGCATAGCGGAGTATAAAAGTAGGCAAGTAGCTTTGGTAACTTCTCAGTTTGCACAAATATATGTCAAGCGTGTTACCTAATTATTTTTTATTAATGGAATCAAAGGTAAGACACTTCATTAAATTCCTTCACTAAATATGAACCCTATAAATATTGTTATGTGCGTTAAAAAGATGATCATTGGATTTAAACGAGCATGTCATATTTAGCCAAAGGTGACTTAATTTAATGCTAGCTAATATAATGTTGCATTTTTGCATGATTTGCGTATATTAATATAGTGGTTGTATGATGAGTTTTGATAGTGTCCAAATTGCAATTTGGTTATTACTAATGGTTTATTTATACATTGTTTAATACTTTTATTATATTTCTTGACATAATTGTAAAATTTTGACGTTCATATGTGCTGTTTATGTTAAACGTAAAACTAATTTTACCATCCGCCAATCGAGTAACAACCAAACCACAGATTGCCTAATTTGAAAAGAGTACGACGAACTCAAGGAGCCAAGCGAAAGCGACTGTTTCCACTGCGTGTACTGTTTGTGTTGTTAGATTGCAACTAACGTTTCTGTTAAAGTTGATCTAACTATACATATAGATTTAATGTATACATAGTAACGCCTGTTATCCTAGAATAGTTAAACAGAGGTGGTGGAGAGAGAGAAGCAAGAGCTGCGTGTTATGGGGATGAAAATGCTGCGGTAGAAGTGCGGAGTCACGTGTAAATATTGCGTGAGAAACACTCGCTTCTAGAGCGGCCTTCATGTTCGTGACATCGCAGATAAAATGCAAGAGAGTCGCCTATACTGGTGCAGTCAGGTCTTGCGGTTTCTGCCAGGTTACGTCATGCCAGACAATGGCGCCCATGCCGGGTCCAAGTAGAAGGGGTAGGCTCAAGAAGTACTGGCTTGACGTCGTGGAGATTGTCATGCGTGCAAATGATCTCACTAAAATGGACGTCCAACGAGGCGGACCTTGAGCTCCGAGGTCACCTCAGCCTTGGGTGAATCATATTTTTATAATCTCCATCCTTTCTAATAAAATTAAGTATCACATACAGGATTGCGATTGTTTGTTGATTTTAATACCTAACTTTAATACCTTGTGTTTAATTAATACCTAACGTCAATATGTCAATAGTATAAGTGACTTTTTAATAATTTTTTCTGAGAATATACTAGAACAGGTTGGCAATATTTTGGCAGACATGGGTCGCATAGTGACAAAGTAAGATATAGACGGACCGCACTGTAGAATACAAACCCGCGCTAATGGAATTCCGAATTGCCTCAGCTCGTGGCGAGCTGTGCGGTTCGATGTTCCTCCGGACCAGCTCCGACGTCTACTTCTCGAGCATTACTCCCTAGCTCCTTAGCCGTGAGTCCTTGCTCACATCACAGTGATAGCACTTGTACATTGGATCCCTGCGGACCACTATAAGACATTCCTCTCCATCAAGTTTGGTTGCAGTTGAGTAGATCAAAGCCCTTCTTCGCCAGGTACACCCCGACTATGCGGTGAAAGTAGAGAGGCAGGGAGTTGAAGGCTTTGTTGATATCCAGGGACACCACCAATATTATTTCGCCCGGGCAACCGTATCATTTGCCAGAGTCCTCACGAGCATGATAGCTCCACGGTGGAACCTGATTCCTTCTAATAACTCTCTCGAAGTGCTTGCATACCCCGTCGAGCAGCACTATGGGCCGTTACATGGATAGTGGGTCTGCCAGGGTCTGCCCCGCTTTTCGGATGAGGACCAGATTCCCCGTCTTCTGTAGTTTCGGAAACGGAGTATCAGGATCAGTATTCGAGGTGTTTTCGATATTTTCAGGGATATCCAGCACCGCAGTCACTTGGACGGAAAGGACAAGTTAGTTATCTAAAAAACTCGGAGTGCTCAATAAAGTGAAGCAGTGCTTCCCTGTGGGGGGAAAGACTTCTTCTTTATGAGTCGCAAGTTCAGTCCCACATGAGTACTTTTTGTCGGTAGCATATCAGCTTGAGCCCTTTCTCTTGGTCAAAGATGGGTGCTACGGAGCACCCATCTTTGACCAAGCAGCAATAAAATACTCAGTTCAAAGTCAGGAAAGACTTTTAGCCGCTCTGGGTGTTCTAACGCCTGTACAACGTAGTGTGTTTTGAAAAAATATTCTATATGATGCCCACGACTACATTCTATATTTACACCCTAAGCAACAAGCAAAGAAATCATCCACACACGTTGTAACAGGAAACTATGCGCTTAGCGAGGTATGAAATGAGCTTCATTCCGCATATGCTCAGGCTATGGAATGAAATGCTTACAGGGTTGGTAGTGCGAGTGTGACTCTCTTGGTTTTGCACGCGTCCATAGGCCACAGTGACACTTTCCATCAGGTGAGCCGTGTGCTTGTCTGCCACTTAAGTGGTATAAAAAAAGGAAAGCCCTGCTGTGATTTTTTCAAGTAACTATAATTATAAGGTAGGTTTTACAGAGTCAGCAATTTGAGTATGACGCCTTTGGTATAGCACACGTCTATAGAACAGTGTTATCGCTCTCCATAAGTTGGATCGTATGCTTGTCTGCCATCCAAGTAATATAAAAAATGTCAGTCGTGAGCTGCAGGTTGCCGATCACTGTACTAGAATATAGACTAAAAACTTAATGAAATATTGAAAAAGAGCAGGTCAAACAGTAGAGGAAACTCTTTAAAAGTGTAAACATAGAGTCAGATGACCGTTGTCTCTGTCTAACCTGGAGGGGAAAATGGCGTAAGCATATCTTATGATGTATCTCCTTTAGTAAATGATGTCTCTTCTTGGTAGAGGTGACTTTTATAAAGAATATTGCTGTACAGCAATGCGGCCGTGTTGGAAATTAGATTATGAGCTGCTACAGGTTTAAGTATTGGATGGAGTGGTACTTTTGCTATGAGGGGAGACAATTAATCTCAAGACTGTTAAAAATGCATGCGGTGACTTTCCAACTCATTGCATGGGCCTCATTAAAATGGTCACACGTGGTGCGGTTAATGTCCCTTGAGCGGCTAAGGTAATCAAAGGTGAGTCTGCCGGCGAAAAACAACGATACATTTTAAATGTAAATTAAATTATTATTCAAGAAACAAAAAGTTAATCAATATGACCGATATGATCGAATTTTACATGCATGCATGAATTTTACATGCCCCCGGCGTTATGACATTTTACACCTCCAATCTGGAGCATAGGTTCTTGCGACTCCAATAAAGGCAAGCACAACAGGTGCGGGGAAATTAATCCAACCCCTCGAGAGGATTAGGATACGTGGTGTCGTCAGCTCTCTACAAGAATTGATAATGTTTCAACACGAAACTATTGTATATATTTTTTTGTACTAGAATGTAGTAATGGCTTGGTTCATATTAACACCTTTGTTTATTCAATGTTTCTAGCAGATATTACATCGAGATTTGGTCAACTTTGTCACACGTCAAATTGTATTGCATTGAAATGTATTATTATTGACCGTTGTGGAGCCTATCAACTATTTGATTTTGTTTCTCTCTCTGCGGTCGAATGCTCGTGGTTATGATGTAACTTTTTTGACACTTAACAATATTTTTTATAAGTTTTCTATAGTATATTGTGGTGAGGTTGATGTGACCTATATATATATTACTACTCATTCGAAACTCTCATTTTACAATTAACGATACTGCTGAGTGATACGCATACTGTTAATTTAATTCGTTTTGCGCTATATGAACATATATATATCCCTTGCACAATTAATGTGTGTGTCAGTATTGTAAAATGTACCCGTACAGTCTTACAGTCATACAAAAGACAACTTAGGTTTGCCCTACGTACCCCACTGGTAGCAGATTTCTTTTGTGCTGGATTTTTGACTACTGTTTCAACGGATCGAGTGAACTGTGTTGATCACGTGTTTTACGTGTAGTTTCACCGCTTGCATCGGTTGGTAGAGAAGTTCCCCAGGGCTCGATTCTTGGGCCTATTCTATTCAGTCTATATCGCGCGGATATAACTAACTGTCTTCAGAACTGAAAGTATCACATATATGCCGATGATGTACAGGTATACTTGTCATTTGACTCTGATGAACATTAAGCGGCTGTTACAAAGCTAAACGACGATCTCAGCCGTTTGAAAACGTGGGCGGCAAACAACTGTTTGATATTGAACCCTCATAAAACAAAATATATCCTGTTTGGTACCAAAAACCAGTTCGGTCGGGTTCCCACCAGCCTAAACCTGAGTCTCAAGGGAGAGCCAATAGGTAGGGTAACTGCGACTCGCTATTTGGGGTTATACGTTGATTCTAGCTTAAGATTTGAACAGCACATTGCACAGTCGGTTCAGAATTGCTTCTATCGCCTGAAGATACTATATAAAATGAGGGTTCACCTATCCGAGGAACTAAGGGTCCGTGTAACAGAGTTCCTTGTGTTATCGAAGTTAAATTACGTCGACGTAAATTACGGCCCACACTTGTTGACCCGAACTGAGAGCTCAAGATGCGAGTTCAAAATGCCTGTACTCGCTTTTGTTTCTCGATACCGGCCAGAGGTCATATCACACCATATCTCAGTAAAAATTCTTCACTTAAAATGAAAACCAGAACAAAACTTCATGTGGCATGTCTCCTGTTCGGTGTTATCAAGTGCGGTGGGCCGCACTATTTGTTTGAGAGGCTTGGCTGGGTTACCAGTAGAAGATTGTGTGCCAGAAGACAGTGCTCCCAGTAACTGTCAATACAAAGGCATCGATCTGAAACATTTAGGGGTAGTTCCTGTTATGCAGCTTCCAAAATATGGAATAATATTCCACCACCGCTGCGTTCCACTAAACATATACAATTGTTCCTCTTGGAAGCCCAGGGGAGGCTGGACAACGGGAACTCAAATGTTTCTTTGATTTGATTTGGTGGGTTCGGTGCGGGGTTTTACTTCGAAGTGTACAGGTTGTATGACTATCGCACTATTGTTTTATTTTATTGTTTATGTATTTTATTGTTTTATTTACATATTTTATTTGGTCACTAATGTTTTCTATCGCCTGTTATCACGATATATGTTTTTTTTAATATTTACGATATATTATTATTTACTTTCATATTGTAATATAAGTACATAACTTCTACATACCCTCATTACACGTGCACAATACTTTCACACTTGTCTTCGACGTTTCGGCGTCCGTGTGTCACTGGCAAATTAGGTTCCAATTGAAAACCAGCGTCAGGTTTCTACCTGGCACATGCTGAACTGAATACCTCTTTGGTGTATCTGTGAGTCACTCTGTTTTAATTGTTTCTTTCTTTCTGTTCTGTATCTGTTCTTACTTTTTTATATTGATGGTTATTGTTATCTCTGTGACCACCTTGCACCAAATAAATATTTATATTCTTTTCTTTGATAGCACTTAGACGTTGGCTCTTTCTCCTTGCGACGCAGATACTGCCCGAAGCACCCATGTTCGGTGATCATCTACGTCAGACAGTACAAGAGACTGCCGTGTAGCCTCTCTAGCCACTCACCCATGATAGGTCTTACCGACGCTACTACGGCGTGCCCTAAACCCGAATACTAAAAATTCACGTTCGTATGCCACTTAGTCTAACAAAACAATATATTCTAGAGAAAAGTGTCTTACGACCACGGCTATCAATATAAATATCAAGTATTTTCTTGTGTAATACTTTTTAGAGCGTGATTTTTCAGTAGTCGGGTTTTAGTTTTAAACTTATTTTTTAAGTCTATATCGGGCCCATTTAAGGCCTGATAAAACTGTCTTTGTAGCTTTCGCGCGATAGACAGCCTCATAACATTATTATTATTCCGAATTAATGACATTTTTTTTGTGTGTTTCTGGTTGGTGCATAAAATTAAGATTAATTTAAGATTGCCATTTTAGAATAGAATAGAATAGAATAATTTATTTGCTCATAAACATGGTAACATAAGGTCTTACATATATATATAAATACAGCATGTTTAGCCGCAGACTGTGGCATGCAAATTTTCACATAATCGTTGGCAAATAATATTGAATCACTATTTAGTTTCATTGTTTGCCTGAAATAGTAATTGATTTTATGAAAATGAAATATAATTAGAATGTCAAGAGGAATATAGAATTATCAGAGGTCAATTTTAAGTGGTCAAACAATCTTAGTCAATACTATTTGCATTATCAGTAATATTTTAACAGTTTCACATTATAATATTTAGGACTAATGAGATTAAAGTCATAATTCAGAGCAATTATTAATATTGGAGGAGAATTTAATTATCACATCAATAGGTCACAGAATGTCTCGAGTTTTCTCCCTACAAATATTATTCCTTAAAGTTTAAGTATTCATCAATCGAATAAAAACATTTGTCACATAGCCAAACATAAAGTTCTTTGTTAAATGTATTCATCAGTTTCCGGAATTGGACTGGTAATTTATTATATATTTTTATCGCCATTGTGTAACAGTTTCTATCACTTGAAATCAACCTATTCCGTGGTACTAGTAGCGGTTTTTGTAAAACTTTTCTTTTGAATAGGGCATTTTCATCTCTTGGAAAAAGTGAATAATTATTTCTGACAAATTTGCACATTTCATAAATGTATAGACACGGAAGTGTTAGCAACTTGTGTTTTATAAATAGGGGTCGGCACGAGTCAGCCCATTTTAAATTGAAGATGGATCTGATGCACTTTTTTTGAACTATAAAGGCTCTTTGAGAATCAGTGGAATTTCCCCAGATTATAATACTGTATCTCAAAACAGAGCATACGTGGCTGTGATAAACCATGATAGCAGTCTGAATATTCGTTAGAGTTTTAATTCTAGGAAGTGCAAGAGTGCGGACAACGCATACATAGTTTATAATTTATCATTGTTTAAAACAACCTGAGCTTTATACTAAATTGGCTTTGAAGTACAGAAGTGAAATGAGCGGTACTTTGCGAAAAAAATGAATATTCATGATTTTCAGCAAAACAAAACTTCATATCGAAAAAGTTATAACCATTTCCTTTCATTTCTAACAGTCTCACGCTGTTGTTAAACGTGTCTTTTTGAATATATAACCGCGGTAGCCAAGTGGTATGGGTAATGGACTGCTGAGACGAGGTCTCGGGTTCGATCCCAGGTTTTAGGTTTAGGCACACACCAATGACTTTTCGATGCTTTTCGAAGTTATGTGTGTATTTATCGCAGGTTTATAAGTGCCCGGTTAATGGCAATAGGCTTCGCCACCTATTACATTGGGACCTAAACATAAACTGGCGAAATGTAGGTGCTAGCACCTCGGCCTACCCCTTCGGGGATATAGGCGTGAGTTTATGTTATGTTATGATTCTTTTTATTACCCGATTATTTTTTCACAGGCTTCTTACCACATTTGCATCTGAATCTGACTGTAAAAAATAATGTCAATTTCGTCACAGAAAAACGTAATGACTTCACATTTTTTATTGCAGGGACTTTTTTTATAAAACTATAATATTAAGCATGATTTATGACGTAAAAATTAGTAATTTATTGATAAAAATAATGAGAAGAGTTACACACGACTCAAGAACATGGCACCTGGCCTGGCACACAGTGACGGTGTTGATATTGATACATATAGGATCCATTTATGGAATCTATTTAATTATTACAAAAGCTAAATGGCAGACGTGTGCGTTTGGTGAGTATTTTCAGATATTTAGATCCGTATTCCGGAATAGGCATTCCTGAATCTCGATTTAGTCTCTTGGACGCGACGTGACAGTCGCAACATGTAATGTTGCCAGTATAGTCATTTTATTTTACAAGATCTTTTATTGTTTAGATATAAAATATTATATGTAGTACTTAGTTGTACTGCTGTACTTTAGAAGTTAAAGGAGAGAAGATTTAAGCCAAATACACTTTTTATTGTGATTCTTGGATTTGAGCCCCTCCGCCGCCGTAGCACCTCATGGTATCCTCCAAACAATGCGTAACTGTTATATTACATTCCCACTACAATAATGTCTTGGCAACTCTAAACCTTCCCTGTCATGGCCTGAACTATTCAACACACAGTATGGCCGAGTATGGCGGCGATGTCATTTTTACCCGACTACGGCGAAGCTAAAGGGTTTTTTTTTTTTTAACGTGCGCAAAATCCCCACGGATACCTCCCCACCAGAGCCGGTGGAGGACGTTATGTCGGACTCGAACCGACTAAAACGCACGCCGCCTGTGGGTCGCTTTGGTTGCCGAAGGTGAGGTTGACAGGCATATCCCTCGCACCCCGGCCGACCCAGGGCCATCTCTCACGATCTGGCCCTCTTCTCGGGTGTGGGGACTACAGAGTCCCCAACTCGACCCCGGAAACGGGGAGGCGCGCCAGGCGCGTCACCGCCGCGGCCAGGGTGGCAGGCGGCTCCACTTGTCACCCCCAGGCCGGCGCTCATGGGGGGTGGAGGTCGTTCATCGACCTCCAACGCCCGAGTTGCCTTTGTACGCGGGCAGCTTGTCTTGCGATCCTTCGTCGCTCCCGCTGCCGCTCCCGCCCCGCCTCCTTCTTCACGAGCATTACTTGCTCTCAGAAGGAGGCGCCGGCCGCCCACGAATCCGCGCAGCGGACCATCGCCGCGAGCAAGGTGGAGAGCGTGAGAACCCTCACTCCCAGGGCCGCCACAAACTCCCGCCTCGGCGTCTCCCACGCCGGACACTCGGTGAGCGTGTGCGGACCTGAGTCCTCGCTCGCGTCGCAGTGATGGCACTCGGACGTTGGCTCTTTCTCCATCCGACGCAGATACTTTCCGAAACATCCGTGCTCGGTGATCATCTGCGTCAGACGGTACGAGAGGCTGCCGTGTGGCCTCTCTAGCCACTCCCCCATGATGGGTCTTACCGCCGCTACTACGGCGCGCCCTGCGCCTGGTCGCCCAAGTCGTAACTCCCATTCCGCCACCATATCCCTGTGGAGCCAGGATCTCACGGCCCGAATTTCTTCGGGCTCGGGATCGTGACCCCGCTCCCGCGCCGCCTTTCGGAACCGGTATAGCGTCGAAAAGGATCTCGCTTCCAGGATCCATGGTGGCGATCCGACGAGGAGACTCGTCGCGTTGAAAGATATCGTGCGGTACCCCCTTATGATTCGGCACGCCAACTTTTGCTGCGGACGCTGCAGCAGGGGCATGTGCCGATCACTCAGGGTGTCCGCCCACACGGGACACCCCTACTGGGCCATGGACCGCACGACACCCGCGTAGAGTCTTCTGCAGGAGTCCTCCGGGCCCCTCAGGTTGGGCAGTAGCCGCGCCAGAGCGTTGACTGTGCCCACCAATTTGGGGCCTAGACTTCGGAAGTGCTTCCCGAAGTCCCACCGGCCGTCGAGCACGAGCCCCAGATATTTCATCTGGGGCTTGATGCCAATGAGAGTGCCTCCCACTGTGAGACTGGACCCAGGTGGTGGCGTTGATACTCTATGCATGTATGTATTTATGTTTCATCTGCTCCCTCATAGCTATTCAACCACTTATTAAAACTGGACAAATAAGACATCGTTAGAAGCGTCATGGTTACCTGCTGCTTGTAGGCTACATGAGGTGTCCCTGTGACTTCCTCTAGAGGTCATAAAGTATTGTGTTAAAAAATAAATTAGGGCTAGGGCTAAAAGGGCTTAATTAGCACATTTCAAATATATATAAATTGTATTTGTTGCATGCCCCAAAATAATAAATAAATTTTAAAAAAAAGACAAGTTTTAAAACAAAACCCCACTACTGGAAAGTTACGTCTTAAAAAGTATTAAACTAGGAAATATCAAGGACATCCGTGGTCGTATGTCACTTACTCTAACAAAACAATAAATTCTATTTAAAAGTTGGATACGACCACGGCTATCCTTATTTCTTGTTTAATACCTACTTTTAAAAACGTGATTTTTCAGTAGTCGGTTCTTAATTTTAAAACTTAATGAAGTCTGAGTTTTGACTATCGCATTACTGCTAAGGCTGCGAAATAATGCAGCCATATTAGTGAGAGACTGTAGTTTCACGATAATGTATTGAAAACACTTCTTTTTTTTTTTTTTTTTTTTTTTTTGCTTAATTTATTGTAATTTTATTACAGCATATATGTTATATTTAATGTCCGTGGTGGGTGTGACAGCTGGTGCCCACCGACTATGGTCTCATAGAGCATACAAAGCCAAGCTACCCCTGAAGATCATTCTTCTAATATTTTACACAATATCTTATGAGGTAATTATCTGCTAAATTTACAGACGCATAAAATTTACATTACGAATTACAACTAAAAGTTATACTGATATGTCTGCCATATATAATTGAAAAGGTGTGATTACAAAAGCGACCGCATAGAACAACTGCAGACACAGGCAGCAGATACGAGTACAGCGAAATAGACTTGAATATTAAATATTGATTATGATAAGTTTGTTTATTATTTTTTATATTACAACTATAATAATAAAATAATTTATTTCTCACCAACAACTAAATTACAAACAATGTTTACACAACTATAATTATGTACAATATTATCTGGTTGTGGATCGCTGGTGACTGTTGTTTCTTGTATTACTGGTCACCAGGACACCACTTTAAGTTCCACAAAGAATATGAAGTGCCCGAAAGGAAATTATAGCGTAAATTATCCGTATCGAAGTTTAACAAGTAATGTATGTGAAGTCTCTTCATGTATGTGAAGACACGTCATCTGACTCAAGGAGGACATAATTTCCTTTTCCATGATCCGACCGCCCAAAAATCACGGTCCATTGAAATAAAAGAAACAGTACCGCAATATGCTTATTTGTATAACCATACATTTATATATTTTAGATACATTTTTTTATAATAACTTCGATACGATTAAACGGCACCATTTAGAAATCGCAACGAACGGTACGCTCGGTCACGGTACGCTATGCGTCTGCAGTTATTGGCGTGTGCGCTCGCCTTCGGCATGTCGGCTTCATACTTAAATAATACGTAGAAAGTGTAGATACTAGTGTCGCAAAGACACGTCGCTACGACACATTGTCTACTGTTGCTGCATCCCGTCTGCTACGAATTTATATCATTACCTTCAGTATTATAATATTATTTGTGCCTTTACTGCATTTTTAAAGTTGATGTATATTTAAGGTTTCAATATACCAGTGGGTACTTTATCATCGTATTCACCACAAGTATTGTGACACGGACGCTGATCCTCACAACTCTACGCGAGGCTTTTTCTTCTCTCATATTGGCTGGGTGCTTTTAAAGGAACACCCTGAACTTATCGCCAAAGGAAACGAAGTAGATCTAAGTGATATTAAGTCTGATAAAATAATTAGCTTTCAAAAAAGGTAAGTATTAACGGTACTATCAGATTACGTGGGGTCCGCACGTGGCGCATAGTGGAATGTAAAAATAGTAATATCCACTTCTACTCACTAATATTACCAAAAAAAATAGTTTGCAGCAATCATTTAAACGGGTATAATTTTCCACACCAGAATGAATTTAATGGGGAAAAGTGGATATACATTTATTTTTACATTCTACTTTGCCCTACCAGTGGGGAGGCTTGGTGAGGTAAACTGGCAGTACTCAGTACTAAAATGAAAATTTATTATTTATTTATACAGAGTCAATTTGATATTGTAATATTAAAAAATATATTAATTATAGGTTATCTATAACTTAAATTGAATCTATACTGCCGATATTTTTTTTTTATACAACTTAGGTGGCAGACAAGCACACGGCCCACCTGATGGAAAGTGGTTACCATGACCTATGAACGTGTGTAACACCAGTGGAGTCACATCCGTGCTGCCGACCCCGTAAGAACAGAGATTTTGTGCCATCAATGCAGAGGACAAAGCAGGACAAGCCTTTGGTCATCCCACTGACAGCACAAAAACTCTCCAGTGAGCTCTGGCTACCCTAACACAACACGAAGTTATTATAACCGCGGTATTCTGTAGGGCGGAGGTACTTCCCCAGTCGGACTGCTCTATTGGGCGGAAATACCGCCGTGTCCTACCTCCTCAATATTATTTAATTTAATAAATACTTTACTAAGGATTTACACTTTATTAAGTTATTGATTAAAATTGTTACTAAAGTGTGCGGACAGTGTCTTTTTACGTTGACAATGCTTTATATAACATATTACCCATTGCGTTTGGTTGTGTTACTGGCGGCTTAGTTGCATCACGGTATCACCACAACATAATGAAGTATGGATCGTTAGACTGTGGTATTACTATCTATACGTGTAGCGTTGTCTCTCAGTTTCCAATTCTGTTACTACTCCTGTGGAATTCTGCTATGACTGTGACCATAATTCGTAGATTCAGCTACGTTCCCACAGGAGCAGTTCTAGAAGAGCATCACGAAGCATTGATGCTCTTTTTAAGCCAGTGAGGTTTACTTAGCCTCCATTTTACTTAAAAGTTACTGATAAAAATGAACATCACGATTTATGTACGTAAACTCATTAATTAATTATTGCATTTTTGTTTCAGATATTTCTTTGCATTAGTTTTATTATTATGCTACATTATTCCAACTTACGTCCCTACATTGTGGGGTGAAGAAAAATTGATAGCTTTCTTCATAGCTGCTATATTACGTCATACATTATCACTCCACGCGATCTTTTCAATCAACTCTGTTGCCCACATGTGGGGCTCGAAACCTTATGATAAAAACATTCTTCCCGTGGAAACTAAGCTGGTATCGGTCTTAGCAGGCGGAGAAGGATTTCATAATTATCATCACACTTTCCCTTGGGACTATAAAGCGGCTGAGCTGGGTGGTTATACCTTTAATACATCTAGGCTATTTATTGACCTCATGGCCAAAATCGGTTGGGCTTATGACTTGAGGACTGTGTCTGAGCAGATGATTGAGAAGCGTGTAAAGAGAACTGGTGACGGTACACACCCGGTATGGCAGTGGGATAAGCAGGATATCAAACAACCGAAATGTTCTGTAGAGTAAATGACAACGATTTTATAAATTGTTTCCTTATGACGCACCCAATCTATTTAGAAACCACCGTACCATATCATTCACTCCTTATTTTACATGTTATTATTGCTATTTAAAACTTATAATCTGTTATGGAATCTACATTGAAAGCCATTATAGCGGCAAAAAATAAGCAAGAGTTTTACAAGAAACGCATTCGTAAAACTAAATCTACAGAAATCTAAGTAAATGAATGCTGAGATGATTATAATGATGATGATGATGCATTGTTAATTTTAATGGTTAAAAAGCCAGTAGATTCATACCTCATTCTAACCGTAGTGCCACAATACATTTTCGAGAACCTATTGTATGTGACAGTCATAACATAAATACTAGACACAAAAATATCTCAGTCTGTATTAGTCGTTTAAAAAAAATGGCAATCTTTCTCCCTAATGAAATTAGGGATTTACCAGTGAACGAATTTAAAAATGTAGTTGAAAGTAAATTGTGCCAGAAAGGTATAAAGGTATAAAATCCAAGAATACTTGAATGACAAATAAGCTTGGAAAGGAGCTGTTCACTCAATTTGAATAATAAACTCAAGTAAATTTTTGTATTTACACTAAGTAGACTAAGTATATGTTGGTAAATAGACCAAAAAAGCAATGCCCGCTGCGTTTCTGGCAAGGAGTCTTCTCATGTCGGGGCCGCGTTTTGAACCAGTGGTCCATTTGCTAAACTAGTCTTTCATATTTCTTTTTGTATTGACGTTTTGTAAGTGCCGATTGAATGGTCTATGCAGAATGAATGATTTTTGACTTTTGAATTTTTCCCTTCGACTCCATCTAAACCTGGGCTGTTTTGGATGCCCTGCAGCGGGCTCGTGTCGATTGGCGATACATCAAGTACTGAGATGTTTGTATGATACTGCCACAAAGTCCGTCCAGCTCCAAGACCAGAAGTTGAACCTCCACCAAGTTGAACCAGAAGTTAAGCCTCCAGTGTGGAGTAAGACAGTTGGATGTTATATCCCTCAAACTATTCACCAACGCATTTAAAGACGTCTTCAACGGGGTATAAAATTAACGGTGAGTACATCTCACATCTTCGAATCGCCGACGGCATCGTCATAATTGCGGAGCTGCTCGAACAACTGAGTGAAACGCTGCACACTAAATGAAGATTCTCGATGCATTGGCCTCGGTGTAAACTTGAATAAAAACAAAATTATGTTCAACGAACATGTTGCACCGAGACCGATTGCCATCGTAGGGTGACTCTCGTAATTGTTCAAAATAAATCTATCTGGAGCAGGTTATCCAGCGCGGTAAAAACAACTTGATTGGTTACGGTGGGTTAATTGATTGATTAGTGACTGATGCAGAACTAAAACCGCTAAAAGAGCTCAAAACTCAAAACTCTTCCAAGCAGCGCAAGCTATTCTTTAGTATTGTGAATCCGTCGTTTTGAAAGTAAGAGGTTTGAAAATTAGTACTCCTGTCCGCTGTTTAGAAATAAGTCGAATTACATGTGCATCGACGTTTTTCAATTCTTTTAATCAAGTGTAAAAATTTATCATTGGTCTTTACTTTCGAAGTACCCATGCATTAAATATGACGCCCTCTACGGCGTAGCGGTAGAGACATCGACTGCTACGTTGGAGATCGCGGGTTCACTAGTACTGCATAAAAAATGTGCTGGCAATTCTAAACCTTGGGCCTGAAAAGTTGACCCAACCAACACATTGTATGGACGAGTTTGGCGGTGATGTCATTTTTAGTTCCGAGTTTTACCGCGAGACTTATTTGCTGGCGCGGACTCTAATTGGTGGTGCATGAGGTAATCTAAAATATTATTAACAGTAAAGTTAAATATTGAATAATAGAGAAAATGAAAGAACCATACTATTTGCGAGAGATTATTAAACTTGCACCTGCCTCGCTTAACTGTATACCTATATATATCACTTTATCGGTCAGTGCCTAGTTGCATCGGCATTCTGGAAAGATATATCAGATTTTACGTTGATAGACGTTGTTTTGCATTATTATTGATTTTCAGTTAGCCCCAAACACGACAAAATCACGCGTGTGGTGGCAGATTTCAGTATGCCGTACCCCGCGTTTCTCCCGCTATCACGCGCGGTTTCTGCTTGTACGCGCGTGATCTGCCACACCGTGCGTGATTGCGTTTTCAGTGTGTGGGGCCCCGCGTATTTTCCATACAAAATTAGCTCCGTAGTGATGATGCGACACCACGCTTCCCCGCGCTCCGCCGCGGTGTGCGGGGTAGTGAGAGAATCGCCTAAATCTATCCATAAATGAATCCAGCAGGTGACGCTGCAATCGAATCACATGCTAACAGCTAGAATCCATTAGCTACATCTAGCGGTAAAGTCAGAAACTATTCTGTTGTCTGTTGAGTATGCGTCACTTCTTTCTGTTTAGTTTATGTACTGTTGCCTTGAGGGCGCTATATGTAGCATTTTAATTTTAATACCAAATTGTTGCTATTATACGAAATTATTAACCGTCTAGTTTTGTTACCGCAATTATGTTTACCATCGCTTCCAGGGTGCTGGTGAAGAAGAAACTCCATTGCGGCACTCTTTCTAGATTTTTCAAGTTAATTTACAATAAGGTAATCCTTATGGCTAAATGTGGACGAATGTACATTTGTGTCGTGTCAAAATAAATAATAAGTACCTATATATAAAAAATATAGGTACTTATTATTTGTAAAAAGGTTCAAAATATGAATGTAAAGAGTTTTAATAAAGGTGTACCCATGAAAAGATAGCAAACAGGTAGTGACTAAGAAAATGACATTTGACAATATGTCATTCTCCTCTATACATTACATGGAGAAGAATGACAATGTGATCGCTGACCCCAAATAATTGAAACTAGGGTAGTCAAATGATGAAAATTAAGTAATTATTACGCCGTAGTCTGCAAAGATATCCATGTTAAATTGGGTATTTGCCTGCAATTTTTTTTTTATTATCTAAGCTTTTAGATTAAGAATGATAAAAGAGCGCCAAAAAATTGCATTGGTTATTATTTTATATTTTTATTTTTTTTTAATCATCCAACCAGCCTATAATAGTAGATGATTTGAGTATTAAATATTATGACATTACAATAAATAATTTCATACTACTATTAATTTACTCAATTGTGGATGATTGATTTACTCACATGGAAATGTGGAAACACATTACTTTGTGTAACAACAAATTCCACCAAGTGCCATCAAGCAACTGTACACATATAAATAGTATTACATACAAGTTTCTTTATATCTTACCGTTTTGACGTTTAGTAAAAGTAAAAGTCAAAATTTGACTAGCCTGTCAAATACCCAATTCGGAAGAAGTAGAACCAAATATTTTACTTTCTATAGTCTGGATCAATTAATGTTACGTTAATCCATAGCATTGTTATTGTACGTATATCTTTAAAAATACGATAAATAAATCGATAATAAATCATTATTAGTGACATGAGCCCAGTCACGTTACATTTTAACTCAAATCATTTAGATCATCACGTTTTGCACGTTTTATGTGGTGTATATACGAATTGATAACCCTTGAATTTGACCTTTAAGTACATTTTCAAACAAGTACGTTTCGAAGCTACATGATCTGTTTACCGCCTAACTTCTCCTAAACGGCTCCTATAATTTGAATTTGATTTGGATTATTTACGTTATGCATATTTCAATAGGTTCGTGGATGTTTTGAAAACGCAATTGGACACTAGAAGGTGCTTTTCTAGATAGGCCTAGCCCAAGAGGTCATATTATTTCAATTGATTGCATCATAACTGTGCAGGCACAGCAAAAACGTAGGCACCTACTTCTAACAGATTAGTAAACCTGTAAATTCAGTTATTTTTCGCTTTTCAGGGCCTCTATTTTGTTTCTTGATGTCCTATTTACTTTTTTGTTAATTGTTTTTTTCTTTTTAGTGAGCTGTAAGTTTATAATTGGTCCATCTTCCATCGCTTGCTAAGTCAATCAGTTTAAAACGAGAAAATGATATCCACGGGAAAATCCTCAAACTAAATTACACACAATACATCATTAAAGTCTAGTCGAATTGTGAGATATTCTTTACGATACGGAGTGACGTCATTTGACCGCTGATTAAATGCAAAGAGCTGTGGGAATGACACAAGCGGAAAGAATTCAATTCGAGGTATTTCGCCATTTTGATGTGAACAGGAGCATTACCTGCCGTCTGTGGCATATACAACTAACCACAACACGTCAACCAATGTTAACCGCCAGAGAGATAGGTTTAAGGCTACAAACTCAAGTGGTGTTGTTGTTAGCCCCCAAAACGTGCGAAATCGACTGCCTGAGTACGGTCTAAGAGCGCAACGTCCAATCAGGTGCCTGTCTATACGTCACGGAAATCGCGCTCTCCGATATGAATGGTGTAGGGAACACATAACGGGGGCCCAGGAGCAATGGGACAACATTTTAATTTGCGATGAGTCTCGATTCGGGTTTAGACCTGATTCAAGAAGGGTAAGAGTGTACCGTCGTCCCGGTAATACTGAAAGACTGAGCTGCGTTCAGGAAGTTCATCCATACAACGGATCAACAGTTATGGCATGGGCGGGTACTATGAAGAACAGGCGAACTGAGCTCGTTTTTGTAAATGAATACATGAACGCTCAAAATTACATTGAGGATGTTCTTAGTTAGTTCACAAACTCTTAGCTTCGATTTTAAGTTCATGCATGACAATGCACGTTTTCATACAGCTATGCGGACTAGGCAGTATTGTGCAACAGACAACATCAGGGTGTTATCTTGACCTGCACGATCGCCAGTCCTCAACCCTATCGAGTATTTATAAGATATGCTCCAGAGTGTATTTTAGAGGACTTGGACGGCGGCGTGACAACAACCCAACAGTTCAAGACTTTGCAAAAATTTCATTGGGAGCGATTGCCGTAGGATACCATTCACTAACTCATCGATAGCATAAAAAATCGGTGCCGATAAGTTTCAAACAACAGAGAAGAATACACTTTGTATTAAAGAATCCTTAAAGAATAAATAAATTTTGGTTAACGATTTAAATTTCTTTTAAAAGGTTTATTTTCTTAGGTGTTTTGTTTTCTTCTGTGCATGATAAAGTAGGTACACTTTTAATAAAAATAAAATAAAACTAAATCGTATTTTTTGTTTCGAACTAGCCAGTAGGTAATCTGGAACCAAAAAGGTTACCTACCTGCCCACCTATGGCCAAAAAAGTAGAATAATTGACTAATATAATTTGCAGAATATGTAACATTAAGCGTGTTGCTTAGACTTTATTGATGTGTTTATGGTAAAGCATCAGAAACAGTACATTTTGAGAATTTTCCTAGATCCCGTCATCCGACTCCCTGTATCCCGTGATTCGATTCCAACTGGATGGACCAGAAACCACCCTCCAATTTCCAACAAAACAAAGAACGTATAAATCCGTTTCGCATATTACGGCTCTTACATACCACTGTTCGTGGCTTTTTTTGCCTCCTTAGTAGTGAAATTTAAAAGTCCGTTCATGATTGGCTCTGATAACACGTAACAATTATACATAAAAATATATATCTTTGGAAATGAGAACCTTCTCCTTGAAGTCGGCTAAAAACAAAGAAACGGGGAGTTCTGACAAAAAATTGAGATTTATTTGTAACTGACTTTCGGTAAAAAGGCCATTATTAAAGAGGTCAAGATTCATTTATATTTTTTAAATTCATACGCTTCATTTCTTTCAAAATTCAGAAATATCATCATACTTCTAGAAATGAAATATTTTTATAGTACCTTATGCAAAATATATCTGTCAGATCAAGAGTTTTTCAGAAACCTCGAAATAATAGACACATCATGATAATATTACGGTTCCAGTTTTGACATACAAGTCTATATATTTTGACCTTTAGTCCAAATATGACGTCAAGCTACATAGCTGTAACGCGCGCACCGACATACGCGATCTTAACTTATCAAAGCAAAATCACATTTGTATATATAATCGCTCGTCAGGAAATTCAGCAGACAGTCCACCGGTGATTCTATTACAATTGACATTACACTTTTGGAATAATAAGTGACATTGAAAATATTTAGTCAATAAACTAAGTAAGTTTCATTTACATTACTATTAAACAAACGCATAATTTAATACGGTATTAAGTTCCGGAATAAATTGTATTTTTATAGTCCAGTACAGATAGCTAAAATACCGAAACAAAAACCAAAATTAAAGTCGATACGAAGTACGCGAGGGAAGTGGGGATGCATTTGTGCTTTTTCACAATTTGAAGTGAAACTAGACGTTTTTTTTTTCACGTGCGCAAAATCCCCACGGATACCTCCCCACCGGAGCCGGTGGAGGAGGTTATGTCGGACTCGAACCGACTAAAACGCACGCCGCCTGTGGGTCGCTTTGATTGCCGAAGGTGAGGTTGGCAGGCATATCCCTCGCACCCCGGCCGACCCAGGGCCATCTCTCACGATCTGGCCCTCTTCTCGGGTGTGGGGACTACAGAGTCCCCAACTCGTCCCCGGAAACGGGGAGGCGGGAGTGAAACTAGACTACCTATCGAACAAAAGTTAATATAATATGTAAACCATTTTTCACATAGCCCTACAGTTTTTTACCTATCTATACTAATATTGTGTTAATATTATAAAGCCTAAGAGCATTTCTTTAATAAATCAAACAATGTTTGTATCGGTTAAGATAGTAAAAATTTAGTCGGTTCAGGTGGGATTACTTTGTTCGAATCCTACCTGGACTTATCCAATTTTTTCTATCTTAATTCATTTTAATAGTTAACATATTAAATGCTTTAAACTTTCATTAAATTGTTTGGAGGGAGAAATCAAAAATCAATGTTTAAAAATGATTATAACATCATGTCCTGCTTTGTCTTCTACTGACGGCACAGAAACTCTGTACTTACAGGGTTGGCAGCGCGACTGTGACTCCTCTGGTGTTACAGACGTCCATAGGTCACGGTAACCACTTTCCATTAGGTGGGCCGAGTGCTTGTCTGCCAACTAAGTGGTATAAAATAAAATTCGTTGCTTCTGATGGTAAGATGGCTCCTACCGTCGCCCGAAGACGGATATATAGGAAGATTTGGATGGCTTTACGCATGGTTTGGTGATTCAGTGGTCAGAGCTTTCCCCCTGTAAGGGAAAGACGCGGTTTTGAATCACACCTGAACCGATTCAATTTTTTCCATCTTAATCGATTTCAATAGTTGTAATGCTTTAATGCTTTAAAACGCTGTTATAAATATAAATAAATTTTAATCAAATATAAATTTCGAAGAAGATTCGAATTGATAAATTATTTTTGTGTAGAATACTCCGTTTATCGAGGAAGGTTGATGTATATTTTTAAGGAGGTAGGACACGGCTTTATTTCCGCCCGATTGAGCAGTCCGACTGGGGAAGTATAATAATACCGCGGCTATAATAACTTCGTGTTGTGTTCACAGCGGTGAGTAGGATAGCCAGAGCTCACTGGAGAATTTGTGCTGTCAGTGGGAAGACTAAAGGCTTGTCCTGCTTTGTCTTCTACTGACGGCACAGAAACTCTGTACTTACAAGGTTGGCAGCGCGACTGTGACTCCTATGGTGTTACAGACGTCTATAGGTCACGGTAACCACTTTCCAACAAGTGGGCCGTGTGCTTGTTTGCCAACTAAGTGGTATAAAAAGAAATATATCATCACGATTCTACTTAAGGGAGCGGAGCAGTGATTACGAATGTCAACGAATCCGGTAGATTTCCATACATTATTTGAAAACTTGAAATTGGGCACATAATATTGTGTAAAGGGGTCGCACGGGGTTTCGAAGTATGTCACCGGCGAAGCAGCACCTGGTGCATCTGGTGGCGGGGTTGGCTAGTACTTAATAAGTATACAATTTTGATACAAAGTTGTATGTGCAACCGTTGCCGATCTCCTTGGTTGACTGTACGTCTTGAATGTATAAATTTAATTTGTGTATTAAAGATATAATAAGTAGGTACTTCACGTGCTTTCTGTAATTTCACTATTTTTGTAAATAGTAAATAATGGTCATTTATATATCTGTCCCTCTAGACAAGCGGCAATTTATTGGCCGGCGTATTGTAGAACAGAATGGCAAATGTATGGGGTTTGGTGTATATGACAGTCGTTAACGCATGTTATAAACGTCAAATCCTACACATTCGTCATTCTGTGTGTATTTTACGACACACTGACAATTGCCGTTTGTCTACAGAGAGCTGGTGTACAAAAAAAACGTATTCTTATAGAACACACTTTTTTACAATTATATTCTTTTGACTAACCGGGTTATAATATAATCACAATTGTTTTTCTTGGCTTATGCCAAAATTTACCTGTGAACTCAGGATCACACATCTATATGTGTGATCCTGAGGTTACAGGTTTTTTTTATCTCTGTGACACGTAGCGTGACTGTGAACGCGACTGCTACATAGGAGGAGCGGGTTTGATTACTGCCCAGTGCAAATACAAACACCCAGACCAATGCAAATATACATATTCGTGCATGCAAATGCATTTGTATTAGTCTGGGATATGTACGTATTTACAAAAAAAAGTATCTATATATGTTTATCCGCATTGTAGATTCCGTAACACAAGCTAGATAAGCTATGCTTACCATGGTCCGGATAGCGTTGTGTCGAATATTATTTAAAAAAAACTCCCGCTTGTGTCGCTCCAACAGCGGCCACGCCTCACAGCCGTGAAAAAAGGACAGACCTTATGATTGTCTTATAGACCTGTACCTTCAACCTGACTGGCATAACCGCCTATGCGGATGGGTATGGGAGCTGTGTAGCTCTGATGTTGTCCGACAAAGCGTCTAATAGCACGCAGAACAAGTAATTACTAAGGACGGATCCTTTGTGTACCCCGACGGTGATAGGCAAAGTTTTCATGTCGTCAATGTTGCACAGGCTCGTCTTCAGCATTGGTGCTCTTGTCACCGTATTTATAGGCCCTCCAAAGCACTCTCCTCCCCTCCACATAATTATTCTGTGACTTGAAAATTTCCGTTCCTTAACAGCATTTATATATGAATATAAATGACACGCCATTTAATTTCAATAATGTAAAACACAAACTTCCATTGTTAACAACTTTTATTATTTAAAAATTAACAAAGATTTTGATAGCTGCTATAATCAGAATTCATTACGTTGTGTAATTATTATTTTGATAAACGTAAAATAGAATCAACATTTGTCATTATTATGATATTTTAGTAATAGATAATTTATGATATTTTAATGATAGATCTTAGAAATAATTTTAATTGTATAATGGTCTAATTAACAACATTATCGATAAGTGATACTTAGATATGCATCGAGCCGCAGTATCAATTATCGTTGTCATCGTTCCGATAACGGTTGTTATTACTACAATGAATTCATCTATATAATGGCAATGTGAGCTCGTGAACTATCACCCCTATCATTGTCGTATACAAAGCAACATCTATCCGGTGATCGGTCGATTGTGATATCATCACACAGACATCACGCCACTCCCGCGCATATGTCACCGGTTCAGCGCAGTCAAACACGTACCTACCATATACTTGCGTAGATTGAACTAGTAAGTCGTATACAGTGTTAATAAACTCACCTTTTGAATACTCAATTTTTACGTGACTATTTTGTCTTGGCGCTCTTCGGAACAAAATCGTGAAGCGGACGGGAATAAGCCTAAAGAGAACGCGTTTTATTGAAGTGAGTTTTTTTTATTTAGTTTTTACCAACTTACATGACAACCTTTTATGAACTTAAAATATGACAATTTTAAGTTCATAACAGGTTCACGTATTAAAACCCCTCTAAAATATCGAAACAAGTTTGATATCAAGCGGTATCTATTTGCCAATCCTATACCGAAAGAAAATTAATGGGTACCGCCACCGCTATCAAACTTCATTCGATTTTTTTTACAGCAGTCGGGTTTTTATTTTCTGGTAATTTATTTTATTTTAAACTTTTTAGTTATGATATAACATGTACATGTTTTCGTAATCTCCTTCACTTTCCCTTCATTTTGTTACACTACTTGATTAATTTGAATGAATAATAATTTTGGACAATCCGCGTTTAGCTTTAAACATCCACCATATTATAGTTCTGTTGGACTAATTATTATTATCAAAACCTTTAAATGTACATATATATATATATTATGTTTTCTATTTATCTATTTACACTTATCGCATTTTAAATCTATGCTAATATTTACATTAATAAAAATATTAACTAAGTAAAACAAAAGTTAAAATGCGTAGTGGAATTCCTCCGCATCACATGCCTCTTGTGGTAGCGTTTCCAGAAGACGGGCAGCATTGCCACGTTATATCCCAATACTTTTCCTCTGACCTAAGAAGTGTCCAGCCCTCTGGTCACGAGAAGCGTCGACCATACGTTTCACAATCTTCCTGAAGAGATTGCGGGCGTTCGAACCCAACGGCCCAAACGTTTCGACTCCAAACGGCACAAACTCATAATCACCAATGAGATTAGAATACTTGCGCCGCTTAAGAGTCTCTGCAGAAGCTGCAGTAGCACCAGCACAGCCAGCCGTGCCAGGTATATGGGTAGGAGCAATGGTATCGACGCATGTTGCGTCCCACACCAGAGTCCTACCCATTCTCCATGGCATTAATGACATACCATCCAGTCTCTTGCCATCGTCGCGAGCCAAACCGTTTGGTTCAAGCACAGCCGGCACACCGGCGGTGACAAGAGCACGGCGGGTTATGTCGTTGAGTCTGGCGTGCCGTGGAATTCGCCCATCGCTCCTGCAGCACGATAGACCATTGTGGCCGAGTTGGTCAACTTCTTCTCCACAACGGCAATGATGCGGAGAAACACACGGCGCTCCTAAGCGAGATGAATACCTTTCATTAAAATTTGTGACCCCATTCATCGAAATCTGTGCACCCGTTAGGCCTGTAGAGTGAAATAAGGAAAACTACATACATACATACGCGCGGAACTCAATACCCTTGCTGGCGTAGTCGGGTAAAAAGAGTCAAAAACGGTTTTTATGATTAAAGAGAAATATAATGCATAAAAATTTTGATTATCCGTGGGGATTTTCGCACGTAAAAATAAGTAAAGAAACAGCTGCAAAACAATATTCTGTGAGATTTTTTTTTTATCGTTTATAGCTATTTGAAATCATTTATCATCATTAAATCCTCGTGACAGCTACAACATAGCGATAACCACCTGCAATCACGGCATGTAATAATATAATCATAATATTGCTTTTTGTTATTCTTAAACATTTTCATTGAAGCGAAATTTCTGGTCAACTAGAATATAAGAGCAACTCTGTTACCGAAATCACGTATGATACGAAGGTAGTGACTATCATACATAGTGACAAAAGGCTATGTCTATGAATAGTCAAACCAGTAACATACAGTCCATATGAGTGCCCGAAGTGCATGAAAGGTAACGAGACCAGCATCCAACTGCTCGCTGACTATGGAATCGAGCGTATTGGCTATAAAAACCTGTAAGATTTGAAGTTGAAACAGATCATAAGGCATTACTTCTCAAAGAATATTTTTTTAACATATATAATAATAAAATACAGTTCTTAAAAAACTGTTTTGTTGACAGCAATATGCTCGTTGAATTGTTATCCTCTGGGCCGCTAATTGGATAACGAGCTGTCCAGCCACCTTCAGGCCACCAGAGTGTCTTTAAATTGATTTTCTAGCCGTGAACAAGTTTCAATAAGTTTTTTTTCAATAATGGTTACTGCTTAGTTAGATGGAAGTCTATGTTAGATTTATGTGCACTAAGGAGTGTAGAGGACAATAAACTTATCCGTACCCTCATCATCAAATTAGTGGACCTTAAAGGTTACGGAACAATTTGGATAAGATGTGTTGGAAGAGAGACTGATGACTGACTCATTCAGACCTCTTTGTTCGTCTACCTTCCATATTCTCGCAGTCATATTTATGATGGTTCGCTCATTGAGTCTTAAAAAATGTTGGCCGTAGCGAGCAATTTCAGGATAATATTACTTGCATATCTTATATATAAAATTCTCGTGTCACAATGTTCGTTCCCGTACTCCTCCGAAACGGCTTGACCGATTCTCATGATATTTTGTGAGCATATTGAGTAGGTCTGAGAATTGGCCAACATCTATTTTTCATCCCCCTAAATGTTAAGGGTAGTCCACCTTATTTTTTTTTAATATGGCAAAACAACGTTTGCCGGGACAGCTAGTATGTATATAGATAAATACATTTATATATCCACAAAATCCACAAAAAACCAGTTGTTATCATTTTTTTGGATATCTTGTCAGAATTATGACCTTTGTTGGAACTACCTATTCTCAAACTCCTGGAGGATATGAATGTGGTGGATATCATACATGGTGCCTTAAGGGTACGACTGAGTATACCCATACTAGTAACATAGAATCCGGATAGGTGCATATGTGGAAAAGTCCCTCTATATGACTATGCCCTCTTATTTTTACTGTCCCGGCGATGTGGTCCTCACCAAGACTAGCGGTGAACTGGCTATGTTGGAATCGAACCATACCACGAGTGTTTCTTGATGGATACATAATTATAAAAAGTATTTGCTACTTCATCGGGATTCATACTTCCATACTATAATTATTAATGTGAAAGTAACTTTGTCTGTTTGCTTTCACGCCTAAACCGCTGAACCTATTTTGATGAAATTTGGTATAGGGGTAGATTAAACCTTGAGAAAGGAAGACTATGTTTTGTCGCGGTAATCGACATTAGCGCGGGCGCGGTCGACAGGTAGTATTGTATATTTCTAGTCTAGAGGCATATGCACATATATATATCTTGATTAACATCAAAAAAACAGCTGTAGTAAAAATAATAAAATCCAACCGTGGGAAACAAAATAATTCATTTTACATTTTTTTATTAGGTACTGTCATTAAAACAGACTTCTTGAATAAACGTACCTACATATTTACTTACAACAAATATATTTTAAGGCATAACGATTTTAGAATAGTTACATGTACTATAATGTATTGGTTTACAGTAAAGATTTTTCTTACCTTACCTTATGTTATCTTATCTTAAAAAGAAGCCTATTACAGGTCTACTTAGTAAACTATTCATAATAGATAAGTCATTCACTATCAAACTATGCCAAATAGCTTCTAATGGCATCAATTTTATTGTTTTTTTCCGGATCGTAATGACATAAATTATATATTTTTATACACGCGAATATGTCACATGTCAATGATAATACATATTTTAACATAAAATATGGAGACCACTTTATTTAATTCATGCTATAGTAATTATTTTCTTTTCTATTGTAGTGTATTCAACTAAGCTACTTAATATACAGCGAATTATAAATCAACAACGCAATCGTATAGGTACTATCGTAATAATAAAATATTGTGATTAGATTAAGTAAATGTAACTTTAATTTATTGACAAACATAATCACGCCTTTATCCCTGGAGGGTTAAGCAGAGGTGAATTAACACCCACTTTTCACCAATAATTGTATTCGGTCCCACGTAATAGGGGGTGAGCCTATTGCCGTATTATATATTGATTGATTAAAAAAATATTTGATAGAAAATTATAATAGACAAAAAAAATCTGCTGAGTTTCTTGCCGGAGTCCTCTTAAGACTGTACTAGTTGTGAACCGAATAATTAGTTTAGTTTTAAAAGTTAGTTTGAGTCCTTCTTATTCGTTGATATTTTGTGAGTGCAATTTATACAGACGATACTTATCTTTGACTTTGGTTAAAACAATTTATATACTAATGAAAATATATGTAAAATAAAAGAAAACTGCAAGCACTGACAATTTTTTAACATCTGTTGAAGTAGACTGGTAGAGTGCCTAGAAGGCTGATGATACGTTGAATGGCAGTAGCAATTACCAATACCAATAAAATTCTCTGAACTAAGTAATATGGACTATATGGCTACTTCTTCATCTTCTTTATCGTGTCGATGACAATATGGCTACTGAAATTGGTGATCAGTCAATTTACAATATGTTTTAACAAAAAAAATAGGTACTTGATTCTTATGTACCTAGAATGTTTCAACATCAAATACTTAGGGAGTAGAGGGATTTGGAACCGTTTTTGAAACATGTAACGGCACAAGGTCATAGATGCATATTACCTCCCACTAAAAACCTAAACATTTTCCAAGGTAATGACATACCTTTTGGTCTCTTAAACATCATCAGACCTATGCACTACTTAGGTAATCTGTAGCTATGTAATCAAGGATCACTGGAAACTGGGAAACATTGGAAACTAACAGTTTTGGTATAGGTTCCGCGACATGCTATCTGTCTTAGCTAGCTTACAAATCCTGGCCAATCACGTAAAAGGAGTAATTCCTTTTACGTGATTGGCCAGGATTTGTAAGCTTATCATCTGCTCAAATTATGTGTGGTAAATTTGAGAATCATGACACTTTTCCGTTCCTTACTACGTTTTAACCTTTGTTAAAAATACAAAAATCATGAATAAGTTTACAGTTTTAGCTACTGTGATAGGCTATCTCACTAAAACTTCTTCGCTAAAATACTATAAGCAGTAAGTATAAGTAGAGCTAGTTTCTTCGTCTTTAAAAGTGTGTGATTTCAGTAAATCTACTTGTCAATAATTTTTTAATGAGATTTTGTCATACCTCGATCGATAATCTTATTAGCCTATGTACAGTAGACAAAAGAGTAAGGGTTGCACCTTTACATACAATTTATATGAAAAAGTGCAACCGTATCTCATTTGTTGACTGTAAATAGTTTCAGTTTGGTAATAATTAGGAATTCTTGAATAATTAGTTAATATTCAACGATTTAATTTATAGAGGTCTTTTGTAAGGTAATGATTCATTATGTATAATGAATCATTAGCTTACAAAAGACCAATGTAGGTACAACCGTGTGAAAATTAAATAAAGTCATTACGTGGTAAGTTATTAGGTATATATGAAGACAATGGGTACGAGAAAATCATAAATCAAAGATTGTTTCTATAAAAAGACCTAATTCCCAAAATACCTATTTATTAACATTTATAATTACTGCTCCGATCCCTTGTATGTAACTCACAAATAATGTAGCTTTAAACAGTAAAACGATTTATAAATCGGTTTTGGAGCCTATTAAATACAAACAATCAAATCGTTCCTATTTATAACATATCTTATTTATCTATATATTAATACGTGAAGCGAAAATTTGGGATCCTTTTTACAAAAATTGCGGGCACATAGGAGAGTGAGATTTGGCATATTGATAGTTTATAGCGAAGAGAAGTGCATAAGCCTAATATTTGTTTTTAATTACGCAATAAAATATAGTATTTTTGTTAAAATAATCGTTACCCACACACACACATGTTACTTACGTGTTTAAACATTTATTTTTTAGGCTTAGGTAATTACACACAGTCCTATACCTATTTGAAATATTCACAGTTGACGGATAAAAAAATTAAGAGATAAGTACTTAAATATAAAAAAATGTAAATAGTAAGGAGGTTTTAACATAACATTTTTATTGATAAATAGGTGAAGGGAAAACTTTGTACCTCTTTCTACGAAAATTGCGCAGACGGGGGAGTACGAATTTTCCCACACCTATATTATACTGTTCAGAATAAATAATATTATTTACGTAACATAACATAAATTCACGCTTATATCCCCGAAGGGATAGTCAGAGGTGCTAGCACCCACATTTCGCCAGTTTATGTTTAGGTCCCAGAGCGATATTAGGCGGTATTAGGCGAGTCTATTGCCATTAACCGGGCACTTATAAACCTGCAATATATACACACATAACTTCGAAAAGCATCGAAAAGTCATTGGTGTGTGCCATGGTAAAACTTGGGATCGAACCCGAGACCTCGTCTCAGCAGTCCATTATCCATACCACTAGGCTACCGCGGTTATTGTGTGTATTTGTAATGTAATGTAATATTATTTGTCTGTAGTTTTACATACTGAAACTTACTTACTTACTTAATGAAGTCGCAATAGATCTTTAATAATGTTTAAAATTATATTTTTTTAATGAATTATGATCGAATGTCGACCATAGGGTGGCCGCTAGTAAATATAGATAGGTAAGGCCATATTAAATTTGACATATTACCTCTATTACCATAAAATTTAAGTAGATTACCAAACAATGCGTCTTATCGTAGAAGGTTGCTCATACAGGTGTTCTTTTATCAAGATTTAAGATTAGGTAATTTACTTGGCTTAAGGGGTCGTAAGTCGATTAAAATGTATTTATTTTTGTTGTATTCTTTTTCACGGTCTAATTATCTTATTTTTTTTATTTATTCTTTATTGTACACTTACAAAACATATTATACAAAGAAGTGAAATGTTATGTACAAAGGCGAGCTTAACTCAATGTTGAGTTCTCTTCCAGCAAAACCGGGAGTGCACAGAGGAATTGCAATCCAATGAAAGGCAAAGTCTTGTGTACATTAATGTCAAGATTTATTTTTTAATAAGTTAGGCAGGTACCTATATGATACTGGTCTAAATTAAGTATTCTTATAAATTTTCTGTCCTCTTTTCTTTATAAACACGTATTGTACACGTCCGTAGACTACTTATGTACTGACTACATTGTGAATAGTGTGTTTGTCTAGAAAAGATGTTACCTATTCATACATACATACATATAATCACGCCTTTATCCCCGGAGGGTTAGGCAGAGGTGAATTAACACCCACATTTCACCATCATTGTATTCGGACCCATGTAATAGGGGGTGAGCCTATTGCTGTTTTCCGGGCACTATTGTTGCCTCGAGCCATGCATCTCTGGCTGAGTCCGGGCTGTATATATCTTTAATTATTAATTAAATCATTTTATTGATGGCAACAGGGCCCAATTTGTTAGTAACAATATTTGTCTTACATCTATTGGTTAGCATACAAAATGTCAACAGTATAAAATCAAATCAGGAAATTATTATAAATTGAAATTATATTATTAGATGTCAGTTAAAAATTATAATATAACTAAAAATATTTCAAATATTAATAAATTAAATATCACAAGATAATACTAGATGCAATAGTCAATTCATAATGAAATATAACTGAAATATAAGTCAAATAATCAATATAAATCAAATCAAATATAAGTCAGTTAATTAAAGTGACCATGTAGGGTTTCACTCTACTGGTGATATCTGTCTGATGTTAAACAGTCTTATCCCTTAGTCGCCTTGTACGACACCTTGTACCTACCTATTCAAATAGTGTAAATTAATTTACCAACGTATAGCTACCTAGACTCAGACTACTAATTGTCAATGCTACTGACACTCCAAACAATGTCTTTAAACTTTATACTTTCACATATATAATGTATATACCTATTAGGCTTAAAGTTCTAAATAAAAAAGAGTTCATTACATTTTATAGTTCACTCTACAAGATGGACTTCTATTTCAGTAATATCAAGAATGAAACAGAATATTTTGCATGACAGTATTAAACAACTAGAAGAATCAGGATACTACTTAGTTGTTGTGTACTTAGAAACATACCTATTATGCTGAAGCAACATGGATGATAGTATAAAACTCTTTAGCGCTTAAAGAAGGCTCCCCTTTTAATGGGATGTTTTCGATGCACAATAATTTATCCATATTCCAAACTAATATAAATGCGAAAGTAACTCTGTCTGCCTTTCTGTTAGTCTGTATGTTACGCTTTCACGCCTATACCGCTGAACCGATTTTAATGGGAATAATTTTAGTAGGTACGCACTATTTCATTTCGAAAAGTATTTTTTGGCAGAATATAAACAAGTTTAATATCATTATGGCATTTGATCTTTAATCAAATGATTTATTACACCAAACAATCTTTAATCAGTAAAATTTTCGTCAAACGATTTTCTGTGACAAAATATAGGAATTTATGGTAATTATATTATTATAAAATGCTATTTTATTTTAATATAATAATTTATTTATGACTCCAATTTAATAACTAATTTCGATAGTGTAACTTCGAAACGGTTCCAAGTCAAATAGGTTAGGTTGCATACGTTAGAAGGGTAATACGGGAGCCGAACGGAACTCCCGCTTTGGCCTTCGTTGTTATTTTTTTTATAATCATTTAACACCAACATCAATTTGAATGGTATAACTCCGAAACAGTACGAGTTTTTTTTTTTGCGTTAAATGTGTTATTCCAACTGAAACATTTTACTAGATAAAAATTGGTGAAAGTACTAGTTGGCATACAAATTATTGTTTAAGAGTTCATTAACCAAACATAACAATTGCGTTACAATTATTTATGACGAGTTGTTTTGCTAAATAATAATTTGGTAGGACTTCGGGAAGCACTTCCGAAGTCTGGGCCCCAAATTGGTGGGCACAGCCAACGCTCTGGCGCGGCTACTGCCCAACCTGAGGGGCCCGGCGGACTCCTGCAGGAGACTCTACGCGGGTGTCGTGCGGTCCATGGCCCTGTACGGGTGTCCCGTGTGGGTGGACACCCTGAGTGATCGGCACATGCCCCTGCTGCAGCGTGCGCAGCAGAAGATGGCGTGCCGCATCATAAGGGGGTACCGCACGATATCATTCAACGCGGCGAGATCCCTTTCGGCGCTATACCGGTTCCGAAAGGCGGCGCGGGAGCGGGGTCACGATCCCGAGCCCGAAGTAATTCAGGACGTGAGATCCCGACTCCACAGGGAAATGGTGGCGGAATGGGAACTACGACTTGGGCGACCAGGTGCAGGGCGCGCCGTAGTAGCGGCGGTAAGACCCATCATGGGGGAGTGGCTAGAGAGGCCACACGGCAGCCTCTCGTACCGTCTGACGCAAATGATCACCGAGCACGGGTGCTTCGGGAAGTGTCTGCGTCGGATGGAGAAAGAGCCAACGTCCGAGTGCCATCACTGCGACGCGAGCGAGGACTCAGGGCCGCACACACTCACCGAGTGTCCGGCGTGGGAGACGCCGAGACGGGAGCTTGTGGCGGCCCTGGGAGTGAGAGTTCTCACGCTCTTCACCTTGCTCGCGGCGATTGTCCGCTGCGTCGGTTCAAGTCCGACATAACCCCTCCACCGGCTCCGGTGGGGAGGTATCCGTGGGGATTTTGCGTACGTAAAAAAAAATTTGTCAATTTGACAAACAAAAAATAATTTGGTAAATGAAATTATGCGCAATAATTTTGCAATAGGGATAAATTGGCAATTTATTTTTTGTTTATTGAAACCATTGTCTTACCTACTACTGACACTGCAAAATATGACATTTAATGTTATACTTTCATGGGTTAGGCAACCCAGTACTCATCGCTAACCAATTGTGAGCACATCTGGCCACGAGTCCTTTTTAAAAAGTTTGAGAAAGTTATTGTAGAAAGGAGTGCCTCGCTTATGCCTCGATATCTGTTTTTACACCGTCGTTTGGTGACGACGGTGTAAACTACTACACTGGATGAAACTCCAAACTACATAAATATAAATATTATGTTGTAAGGGCTTGCCTGAAATAAATTAAATAAAGATTTGATTGTTTATTTTTTTTTTTGTTTTAATACTAGACATCCTTCAATTGATTTCTTTTCTTTTACAGTTATAATGCCGCCTCAAGGGCAGACAAAAGGGACGTGGGTGTTGTATGAGTCAGATGCAGTAAATGAAGATGCGGATGCACCTCCAGTGGTCGTTTCTCCCACAGCAGAGAAACGCAAACTGCAGATCGTTTGGAGAAACGTTATATTATTTGCCATACTACATATAGGAGCGGTATATGGAGGGTACCTGTTCCTTTTCCAAGCTATGTGGTCCACTAAACTATTTGGTACGTAGTACTTATTTGTTTTCAATTTTATTGCAGTAATTTCGTTAGGAAGGATTTCTGCATCCCAATCCAAATTATATTTTAAGAAAACTATTAACATTAAATTAAACATACATTGTTATATTAAACTAAACTATTGCCCACAGTTCATGAAAACCTTTTGATGGTCGCCTATTTATTATTCTGAATTTCAGCCATATCTATTTATATTGGAATATTTCCACAAACTTCCATATTATACTAATAAGTATGATAAGATTCCCTCGTAACGTTAAGGACATATTGCTATTAACTAGTGTTAATTGCAACTAACCCTACTGCTGTCTTAAAGATCGAAATAAGCTTGACATCAGGCGGTACCAATTAATTTTTCTTTCGGTTTATTATTGACAATAGGGTACAGATTGCTATCAAACTTTTTTCGATCTTTTGGACAGCAATTGGGTTCTCTTTTTTCGTTCAATTAGATAGGATGTTGAGATTTTTATTTTTTAATATTTTTAATTGCCATTAAAATTTGCCCAAACTGCTATCAACCTTGCGCAGTATAAAAATCGAGAGTACTAGGTACTCCAAATTACGTAGAACTTTAAAAATGTCGCACCAAATGATTGTATAAAAGAAACACCGCGTTTAAAAATTGTGTATTGAAGAACCCAACAGAAAATCTTTGTTAAAATAACCTTGTGTCATTTTGCTACCGTGACTAAGTGGTAGGATAGGAGCTAGGCACAGTGTAGAGCGCTGTTGCATTGTGTGCTTTAAATTGCTGATTTAGCCACTACGTCAATCTTCTGGCATTCAAAGATCTGTTTGCTTTGTAAAATAATCTGTGTGAACTCGTTTTGCTACTAGATTTGCAAGACCTAACACAACATACCGTTCGTATTAAAAGGGAACTGAAAATTCGTAGTTTAAAAATTAAATTTACTTAAATCCTTGATCATCTACTCTGTGATAGAAGATACTCCAAATAATGATGAATCAATCAGCATCGTCATGATCCTCATAGTGATTTTCCAGTTGCGTCAAACTTCTGACGCAACTGGTAAATCATCACTTTCATCTTTTTTGTTATCTTTTCTGGGAGCGATTGCTGTCTGACTTATGAACCCCGAGGGGAACGTAAAAGAATAGATGACGGATTCTAATAGCTTCGTTAGATAAATATTGATTTATACAAAATACTACACAATTAATGTTTGATATAAAATGCATGTATAGTATGTTTTCTTCATGGAAATTTATCAAAGTTAAAAAAATAAACTGTAAACTCACAGTTACACAATGGTGAATGATCACTAGTATTCAAGTCGAGTTCACACTGATTATCATACAAATTAACAGGCCGGTCCGGCGCAATGGCCCATGCCTTTACGACGGTGGCCTCCAGGAGGACCTCCCGATTCAGTTCCGAGAGGTATGACGAAGACATTAAACCGAACGTATCGGTGATATCGTGAGAAGGACTTGCTTAAAGACAACGGGTAATACCCAAATACAAATCAGTCTCTAATCCATATCAATAATAAACGATGAATGACCAAACATGAAGATAATATTAATACTAGAATAGGAAGTAATTAAATTTAACCTTGAAATACACGACTTATGGAGCAACTGGCAATACGTCTTACGCAGTCATATAATCGGTAATATTATGAATTCAAGATTAACTTTCGTCTAGTACAGATTAGAAGTTACCGCCATACAAAGTATGTAAGGTATAAATAAGGTAACTATGAAAGACTAGCATTGTATCCTGTTAATCCTTCTCCTACTAATATTATAAATGTGAAAGTTGCTGAAGATATTTGGATGTTTGTTATTCAATCACACTCTAACGGCTGACTAGATCAGGCTTAAACTCAGCACAGAGATTGATTATGGTCTGGAATAATACGTACTTAGGCCACTTTTAATGGGCTAGTTTGTGGGAACGCGGGCGAAGTCGTGGACACCACAATAAATTCAGGCAGGTTGTTATAAATAACAGCTGATAGCATGGATGTTAAGTGGAGTCTAAATTTCGATAATGGCGTTAACGCCATTATCGAAATTTAGACTCCACTGCATATTAATAATTAGACCTACCTACTACAGCTATTACATCTATCGGTTGTAGATATATACATTGGTCCACAGTAATAAGTTGCATACAAATTTAGTCTTAGTTTGGAAAGAATGTTGCTTCTCAGTGGTCAGGGAAAAAAATTCGCTTCACATTAATGATCTTCAATTGACCTTAATTGGCTTAATCTCGTGTTGTGAGAAACAGCTTGAGATAATAAAATCATTCGTGGGTAGTTATTTTCTATCAACATATTATAGAAACGTGACTGATATTCCAGATTGACTATATTTAGATTTTTATTTACTAAAACAACATTATTATGTTTTACTTACAGCATTTACTCTATACATATGTTCAGGGCTCGGTATTACGGCGGGAGCTCATAGGTTATGGGCACACAAATCATATAAGGCCCGTCTACCACTCCGAATCTTACTGTGTATTTTCAATACATTGGCCTTTCAGGTAAGTTTTACTTCAATATTCCTGTAATTACCATCATCATTATATTTTTTTGCACATTCGTGGCCGTGACTCACGCTCTTGCAATTTGTACTCCTGATTAGTTTGATTGACATCTTCTAGAAGAGAAGTCGAAAAAAACTGCTTCGTGCTTCCATGCAAAAAAACGTTCTTCCATGGCCTAAGTAAAAATCACGCAATGGTTGGTCCGGCGGGAGTTTCAGTCCTTAGATGTTCGGAAGTCGCGTGGTCCGGACGGTATACCGTCGATGGTGCTTAAACACTGTGCTCCCGAGCTGTGCCCTGTACTTACACGCCTTTTCGTACTCTCGCGAGACAAGTCCCGGCCTCGTGGAAGACTGCCTTTGTGCATCCTGTGCCTAAGAAAGGTGACAGGACAGATCCGTCCAATTACAGGCCTATTGCTATCACCTCCCTTCTCTCGAAGGTGATGGAGCGTGTTATCAATACACAGCTCCTGAGATACCTTGAAGGAAACGATCTATTGAGCGACCGACAGTACGGCTTTCACTACCGTCGCTCTACCGGTGACCTTCTTGTGTATCTCACAAACCGTTGGGCACAAGCCATCGAGAGTCGGGGTGAGGCACTAGCAGTCAGCCTCGATATAGCGAAGGCCTTCGATCGGGTCTGGCACAGAGGTCTTCTTACGAAGCTGCCATACTATGGACTCCCCGAGGGACTATGCGAATGGATCGCCAGCTTTTTGTCCAACAGAAGTATTCAAGCCGTCGTCGACGGCAGCTACTCGGACCGCATGGACATAAACGCTGGTATCCCACAAGGCTCCGTGTTATCTTCGACCCTGTTTCTGCTGCATATCAATGACATGCTGTCTGATGGCTCCATACATTGCTATGCGGACGACAGTACCGGGGACACGTGTTACACGTGCCGTGCAAATATCCCTCGGTCCGAGGTGTTAGAGTGTCGCGAACAACTTGTGTCCGAAATCGAGACTACTCTCTCTGGAGTATCCGATTGGGGATGGCTAAACCTAGTCCAATTCAACCCCACTAAGACATAAGTGTGTGTATTCACTGCTAAGAAAATCCCATTCATTGTGGCGCCACAATTCCTGGGCTCACCGCTTACCATTGCCTCGAGTATCGGGATCCTTGGTGTCGATATCTCCAGCGATGTCCAGTTTCGCAGTCATTTGGAGGACAAGGTTAAGTTGGGATCAAATAAACTTGGTGTGCTCAACAGGGCGAGGCAGTACTTCACTGCGGGGCAGAGACTCCTTCTTTATAAGGCACAGGTCCGGCCCCACATGGAGTACTGCTGTCACCTTTTTGCTGGAGCGCCTGCTTACCAGCTTGACCCATTTGACTCGGTGCAAAGACGGGAGTTGAGGCTGGTTGACAATCCCATACTCGCAGGTGATGTGGAATCTCTCCGCTTTAGGAGGGACTTTTCTTCGCTGTGCGTGTTCTACCGCCTGTACAACAGTTTGTGCTCAGATGAATTGTTTGACATGATGCCCACAGCAACATTCTATCATCGCAACGCTTGCCGTAGGCAGGGAGTTCATCCCCACACATTGCAACCTGAGACGGTACGCACTGTGCGGTATGAAAGAAACTTCATCCCACGCACACTCAAGTTGTGGAATGAACTCCCAGCTGCGGTCTTCCCATGCGCCTACAATATGGGGTTCTTCAAAAGGGGCATTAGGAGGTTTCTTCAGGGTCGGCAGCGCGAGTGTGACACCTACAATACGAATATAATACGAACCTACAATATGGGGTTCTTCAAAAGGGGCATTAGGAGGTTTCTTCATGGTCGGCAGCGCGAGTGTGACGCTCCTGGTGTTGCACGAGTCCATAGGCTACGGTAACCACTTCCCATCAGGTGGGCCGTGTGCTTGTCTGCCACCGAAGTGGTATAAAAAAAAACTGCGACATCGGCCTCGTCTGCCAATCAACAGAAGTACTGGCTTACAGGTAGCTTGAATTGGTTTAATGGGCCTCGATCTTAGATTGGCTCTCAATAAGGCCCAGTGTACGACACACCACAGGTTGTTTTAATATGGTGCAAGTTCGATAAAAGGTGTAAAAAAATTAACTCTAGGAATTTTGAGGGGTTTGATCAGTATCGGTAAATACTTATCCCCGAAAAAAAACAACTATATTTTTCATTTATTATTTAATATAACTTTTATGTTTGTATGCTAACACTACCATGGGGCCGCAATGTTATCGCCTCATGAAACTTACTTCCAAAAGTCAGCTGATTACTACAACCCATGTGCTTAGACATATAGATGTGGCACGGTAAGCATAGGTATTGATGACAATTTTTGAAATCTTTGCAGCTGAATTTTAGAGAAATGGCTCACCCAATATTTTTGAATTTTTTTACCTACACATATTTTCCGACACCAAGTAATCACACAAAGTTCCGATAGTACATTTTGTTACACTTTATTTACTCGCGTGGCTTCCCCGTGTCGTGCGAGATGCGAAACGTAGATTTATTTGATACCTGAACTGAAAAGGGGCCCCGAAGCTCGTGGTGGTTATCTATTATTATTATTATTATTATGAAACAATAATAATTTGTTACTAAAAAATTCCATCACAAATATTGTTTAAATTCCAAATGACCCACCTGGTGAACTAATGTGATTAAACTTATTTAAATACGTGATAAATATATTTATTTTTGCTTTTCATGTAAACTTTGTTATCTTCTTCTGTCAATATTATGATAATGGGTATATTTTAACTGTACATGTGATAACCACGCGCAATTTGACGCTACTATCATAATTATTAACCCTTTAACCTATAATTAACATTATAACAACCGAACCATCAACGTGATTGATTGATGTTACTTTCCGCACTGAACTCTGTAAATAATATGATGAAATATATTTTCTCCTATTATATTATTGAAGTATAGCACCCCACTGAGCTCTTACCATACTTGCAATAAAACATAGCTTGAATAGCAGAGCGGTCGGGCCTGTTTACTGGGCCTCCTAGATAAGTGACACAATCGTCAATGAATAATATGACCATTCTATGCTATTTGGGGGTTGGTCTGTACGCCAAAGGCAAGTGGCAAATAGTTGGCAGAATTTTTAGGGTCGGAGGAGATTTGGATGCAACTGGGAACTGAGAGCTGTCCATTCGTTTGATAGTCGTATAAGGGTCCCGCAATCGAGCTACTTGAAAGTTTGTCGTGTCTTACACTAATTATTCGTGCCTAGTGGTATGGGTGATGGACTGCTGATAAAGGTCTCGGATTCGATCCCAGGTTTTACCATGGCACACACCAATGACTTTTCGATGCTTTTCGAAGTTATGTGTGTATTTATCGCTAGTTAATAAGTGCCCGGTTAATGTCAATAGGCTCGCCACTACTATTGGGACCTAAACATAAACTGGCGAAATGTGGGTGCTAGCACCTCTGCCTACTCCTTCGGGGATATAGGCGTGAGATTTTATGGTAATTGCTTAATCATTTGAACGTTTGTGTGTTCCAGGATGCCGTTGTAGACTGGGCTAGGGATCATCGCATGCATCACAAGTACTCAGAGACCGACGCTGACCCTCACAACGCTACACGAGGTTTCTTCTTCTCTCATGTCGGCTGGCTTCTTGTAAGAAAACACCCTGAGATTAAGTCTAAAGGGCACACTATTGATATGAATGATCTTAAATTTGATCCTATTCTACGTTTTCAAAAGAAGTAAGTATTATGTATTTTAATCGGCGTTTTAACTCAAAAATCCCCTAAGTTATAACTAAAAAACTACGACTACAGTTATTTTTATACTGCTTAAGAGGTAGATAAGCATACGCCGTATCCGATAGAAAGCGGTTACTGTAACATATTGACGTGTGCAACTAGCGACTGTAGTGGTCTGACCCTAGATGGCCTAGGCTATCAATAACCAAGGATTATCATAGAGTGATGTTATTTATTATGAAATATTTATGAGTAATGATTAGTAGAATCATTACTCATAAATCTTTCATCATTATTAATGTCTCCACGCTAGCTCGCAGCTTAGTATATGCTAGCATAGCACCCACATCATCATCCTCGTGCCGTCTATCCCAAGATTATTTGGGGTCGGCGCAACAGGTGTTCTTTTTCCATTCTTCTCTAATTGCAGTCATTTCAACATTCACTCCCTTCTTAATCATATCATCATTCACACAGTCCATCCACCTCACTTTAGGCCTCCCTCTCCTCTTGTAGCCATCCACTTCCATAGTTAGTGCCTTCCTTACAACATTCTATGCTAACAGAATAATCAAACTTAGCAAGTGCTAATTTATTGACCACATTAACTCCTGCACCTGTCATATAATCATAAAAAATACAAAATAAAGGTATGAAATAAAATAACTGAATGCCATATACCTAATGTCAAAATTTCGATAGAACTGTATGATTAAAAACGTGTCCTAAATGTTTCGCTAAAGATTCATTCGGGAAATAAAACTAGTAGTTCTGTGAACAGTAGACGTCGCGAGCACCCTTTGCCACATTTTTCTAGTACCTTTATCTTGCATGAAAAAAAAAGAAAAACGATACTTGTCTTCCTATTTTAAACATTTCACAAAAGATATTTCTATTTCACAAAAAAATGACGATCCGTTAAAAAACCCCAGGGAAACTTCCCCTGTTTTTTTCTCATATGCTTTTTTTATAAAGAAGTTCTATAATGAAACATGATTATTTTACACCAACCTATGAGGAATCATGTCCTTAATGTTTACGTCGAAAATCATCAAGATTCGTCCATAAATAACGCTATAGTAAACTTCCCCTCATTTTTCCCGCCTATCAAAAATACCTCTCGACAAAAGTTGTGTTTTAAATCAAAAAACATGTGTGTCAAATTTAGAGAAAATCGGTTGAGATATGCGCCCTTAGACCGGAACTGACAAACCAACAGACATACGGACAATTGCAAAATCGGCCACTTTGTCGAAACGGAGACTCTTGCTCGCTTTGCTTGTTAGGTCAATTAGGATGATAAATTTATTGAGAAATGAATCTCGACGAGAAATGTTCTGACCAAAGTGTTAATACACCATGTTAATTTTTCCTTCAGGCATCAGTCTCAGTTGCATTCAAAAGTTGTACATGTGGACCTGGAGTGCACTGTTCTATTTTTTATCTTTTCTACAGACATACATACATATAATCACGCCTATATCCCTGGAGAGTTAGGCAGAGGTGAATTAACACCCACATTTCACCAATAATTGTATTCGGTCCCACTTAATAGGGGGTGAGCCTATTGCCGTATTCCGGGCACTATTGTTGGCTCGAGCCTTGCATCTGAGGCTGAGTCTGGGCTGTATACATCTGTCTGATGTTAAACAGCCCTATCCCTTAGTCGCCTTGTACGACACCGCATGGGAAGAGATGGGGTGGCCCTAATTCTATTCTGCTGGAAACCACTCGGCAAGCTCGCTTTTCTATTTTGGTTTAATTTGACTTGCGGGAGTGACTACCATCTGTCCTCCCAAGCCCAAAGGAAATCCTGCGCCAGTGTCTTATCTGTCATTAGTAGATATACCCACGAAGCGTATGGTGGACTTGGGTCTTTAAATTTAAGTCCCATTTTGCTTTATTTATTAGTATTACACAGTAATTCCTTTCTTTTTCCTCTATGATCGTACTAATTTTTCTCGTATTAACATTAGTATACTCTTTTTTTTTCAGATATTACCTGATTCTTATGCCTCTGACATGTTTCATTCTACCCAGCTATATCCCGACTCTATGGGGAGAATCCCTTTGGAATGGGTACTTTGTATCTGCGATATTTCGCTATGTATGGGTCCTGAACGTGACCTGGCTCGTCAACTCTGCCGCCCACATGTGGGGAAACAAGCCTTATGACAAAAATATTAACCCCGTGGAAACCAAACCTGTATCTCTTGTTGTACTTGGAGAAGGCTTCCACAATTATCATCATACCTTCCCCTGGGATTATAAGACGGCTGAACTCGGAGGTTATTCGCTGAATACCACAAAGCTGTTCATTGATTTTATGGCCAAAATTGGTTGGGCATATGACCTAAAAACTGTTTCAAACGACGTGATACAAAAGCGAGTGAAGAGAACGGGTGATGGTAGCCATCAAAAATGGGGTCATGACGAGGAAATACACCCTGATGAAATGATAACTACAGGCAATATCCCAGAGAAGACTGAATAAATAATATCGATCCTTTAAGTTAGTAACGATTTTAGATTAAAAGGTGTAAAACACACATAGTATTCACTATTGATGACATTGTGATAAAACCTTATTATTTATTTATTTAAAACTAACATTGTTAGTATTTTCAAGACTTTAAGATTTAATGTTTGCATGTGGTTTATTGTATACATTACATTTTACTTTTTTATTAAGGGAAAATAAAAATAGATATAATATATACTATACTTTCATTGCAATATTTTTATAATTCCTTTTAAAAAGAAATTGCCTTAACTAGTATACACAATTAGGCAATATGATAAGTTTTTAATCAAAGAATCAAAGAATCAAAGAATCAATTTCATTTATTCAGTTTAGGCACATAAAGAGCACATATGAACGTCAAAATTTTACAATTATGTATGTCAAGAAATAATATAAAAATATTAAATAATGTAAAAATAAACCATTGGAAAATGATTCTTTCGCTGGTTCGGTAGATTAGTTCTACTGAGAAGATACCAGCAAGAAACTCAGCGAACTACATTAGAACTAGATTATTTTTCTTTTATAAATTTGTTTTGGTTTACAATTTATTTTGTGCGAGCAAGCAAGAGACTTATGTTGACCACGCATTAACATCATTAAGGTACTCATCCACTTTATAGTAACCTTTACTCATTAAAGTTTTTTTCACTTCTATTTTAAATTTATTTATTGGCATATTAATCAAGTCCTGAGGAATTTTATTAAATATTTTTATGCAGCTGCCTACAAATGAATCACCAACCTTGTGAAGCCTAAGTTTTGGTACAACTAGTTTATTTTTATTTCTCGTATTAAAATTGTGTACATCAGATAGTTTTTGAAAATATTTAGGTTCCCCTCTGTAAGTGAATCGATTAATACCACGTTAACGAGGGTGCTGTAAGACCCTCAATGAGCACAAGTCTGGGGGTCGCAGGTGGAGCTGTCTGGCACCCTAGCAGACCTTGGACGATACCCACATCACTTCTTTCCAGGGGCACGATGGGGACACCATAGTTTCCATAAGAGGGAACCAAAATCGGAGCACTCCGGAGTTGCAGTGTCTTCTCTATAAGACACAAAGTCCTTTAAGCGGAACGTGAAAAAGCATCAGATGAGGCCGCCAAGCTGAGTGCCACCATTGCATCATTACTCAGTGTTTGTAATGGTGACCCTCTTTTCTGAGACTTTGCCTTTAGCTTACCATCAGGCGAGGCGAAGTCAAATTGGCGTGTCCTAGATAAAAAGAAAAAAGATGGCCCTGGGTCAGCCGGGGTGCGAGGAATATTTGTTAGGCAATCTCATACCCCGGTATCTGATGTGCTGTTGTAATCGGTTCGAGTCCGACATGGTAACCTCCGCCGGGTAGCCTGGGGTATTCGAGGGAATTTACACAGAAGTTATCTACCGATACTCGTTCGAACTATCGGAACCAATGGATACAATCATTTATCTACTCCGCTCAAACAATTGAACGAAATTTTAAAGCATTTAGTATGCTAACTATTGTAGAGCATTCCCCCTCTGTAAGTGAATCGATTAAATTTTTTCTAGATTAATCGATTTGAATAGTTAATGTACTAAATGGTTTTAAAAATTTCATTCGAAAATAGAATTGTTACTTACGTTAATTAGACTGAGAGATGAGAGACGTAAACGGACGTGAATGTAAGTAGAGTTTTATTTAAGAATAATATGTAGGTACCTAACATACATATAGTTGTGGCAACAAATCTGTGAACTGATGGCGTTCATGTCCCTTCAGTGTTATTAAATCGTCCTATATTACCATAGGCCATGGTACAAAATTGTATTCAATTTACACGTAATGGGAGGTGAGGCAATTGCCGTTTTCCGGGCACTATTGTTAACTCGAGCCATGCATCTGAAGCTGAGTCTGAGTATATATCTGTCTGATGTGAAACAACCCTATCCCTTAGTCGCCTTGTACGACACCGCACGGGAAGAGATGGGGTTGTCCAAATTCTATTCTGCCGGAAACCACGCGGCCGATTATTATTTTACTACTATTTATAAATGCTATGTTGGTTGGTTGGTGCCGTGTTGGTTCCCGGTGGAGTAGAAGACGACTAAGGGATAGGACGAATACATTTTATTTCATCCAACAGTAACCATACAGACCATGACAAAGCGTGGGACCGAAAATTATAGTCTCCGAAATGTGTACACCTCTGCCAGCCCACCGGAGACTTACACGCATAAATGTATGTATGTATAAATGCCACACTGGATTGATGTTTGTTAATCAAATCGTAAGAACGACCAAACATTTTTAAATGAGATTTCGCACAAAAAATACGTCAATAAAGTTTACAGTATGATCAGCCTTGATATATCATACTAATTGTATTAATATTGGGTGCGGCCTTTAATGGCACAGGTACATTATGATTATGATAAGATCCGTTGACTTTATTACTACATAATTAAATATTATATTATGAACATAATTAAATGTAACTTTTGAATGGTCCATATTTCAAGTCATAGTGGTTTTTTAATATTATAGTATTCAATTAAAGCCCCTAATCATGCATTTATATTCATTTCTAGGTAGACTTGTATTTACTAATTTCCCTATCTTTTGTTTACCATTTAAAATATCCTATTGACTCACTCCATGACGAATACGAAAACCTTTTTTTTTACGTCGAGTCATCTTATTGAGCTCAAACTGCTACGACTCGGCTACGGTTCACAATAATTCGGAAAGGTGACGATTTCAACTCATTCCAACCAAATGACGAAGGGTGAACCTGACTGATAGTACCTATTTTTACTTTATTGAAGACATGGCACAGAATATATAAGTGTATAGTACTATGTCCGTGGTGCTCTTTGTTTACCATGATTTGTCAGCATACATATACCATACGAATGTAAAGACAACAAATTATTCTATTTATTATTTTATTAAAATTCATAGTTTGTATACCGACCTTATATACGTTGTTAAGAATTATAAAATAGAATTTGAATTGACCTCATCTACAAAAGCAAGAAGTGTATAATTTGTTAACTGGAAAACCTCGCTATAAAAGTTTTAAAATAATTTTTTTTTATCACTTTGAAATCTTCTCAGTATTCCCGGGTTTGCTGGAAGAGAATTCAACCTTGAGTTAAGCTCGTCTTTGTACATAATGGAACAAATGTAATTTTACTTGTATAAATGTCATGTAAGTGTACAATAAAGAAGAAAATTACTTATAGGTAGACATACTGCTCCTTATAAATAAGTGCGAAACCTAATTCATATAAATAAATAATACAACTCATTGTTCATTTCACCTTCAAACTATTATAATCAACGATATATTCTTTATAAACTGCATATAAACCGTATAATACTCTAAGCTTCAATAAAAATCCATTAAATTATGTTCTCTATATATGATATACATCGAAAGTAGGCTGTAATTTCAATTAGGGGTGTCCGTCTGCTTGCACTCTATGGTTGCTGTCAATTTGTTAGCTTGTTTAGATCACTCAATTACTTAGTATACAGGCTGCTCTTTATTATGAATCACGGACATTTTAAAAAGCTATTTCATTTTTATCCATAGATTTAAACAAATATAACATTATAATCGTTCCGTTTTTGTGCTTAATTAAGACTAGAATTAAGGAAAGATAAGATATTTTTAATATTACACACAGTTAAGATGTCAGATCTAGGTAACATATTTGGCTGCAAGCACTTTCGAGTACAAACCTGAAACTGCAAGCACCATGATCACGGAGGAACAGCAAAAGCGCTGAAATATCGGAAACTCGAAACAATACAACATAATAGATATCCCGATTATTTTGACACTGATGTAAGTGACTATCCCAGGTGCTACGTCTGCCTTGGGATGACCTCTGGTAAATTATATTATAGGCCGACGTTGTAGCGCTTCTAAGATCCTTTAATTAGCAATGCTCGATGCACCACTATAGGTATACATTGTAACCATCTGCGATATATCAGACCTCATGTTGCCTTGATTGTTTCGATGCCCAATCGCGACATGAAAGGGCATCTTTCGAGGCCATCATACTGTGGACTATACAAGAAGAAAGACAGAATGAAACGTAACTGAAGTTTACCATCATATGCAGTCAGTCAAATTTAGAGACTGGTTTTACAACAAAATTAGTATCGTGAAAGAAATATTATTTCCACATCATCCTATATAGGGGTGTGTCAAGGCCTCTGTGACTTTTTTCTTATCAGTCTTTTCGTGACGCTGCTCAAAGCGTCATCGCTTTTCCTCAATAGTTATATTAATCTATGGGCTTATTTAAATGTGTGATTTGCATTCAGTCCAGTCAGTTTATTAATACAGTTTTTACATTGATTATTTGACAATATGACAGTGCTACTTCTAAGACAAAACGAGAGCAACACAAACAGTTCGTATCATTTGTTCGGGCCATTTGGTATTGCGTTCTATGATGTCGATGAAGGAAATATTGTAGATAGTACAACTTACGCAGTTAAGATAGTTCTTAGTGTCCTCCTAATTATTTCAATGGTGCTGAGTCTTATCGGCAACGTTTGCACCTGCACAGTAATCGCCAGAGATCGCAGTATGAGAACACCTACTAATTGTTACCTTGCTAACCTTGCAATCACAGATCTAATGATATCTCTTTTCATACCAATTGACCTGTATATTATTTGGATGCCAGATTTTTACCCCTTGGGTGGCATTGGATGTCGACTACATTTCATTCTTTTGGACTTTTTTTGTAATTGCAATGTCCTCATAATCACTGCTTTCACTGTTGAACGTTATATTGTAGTAACCAGACCATTTCTACGACAAAAATTACTACACAACTCTCGTGTCTTTAAAATTGTAGGAGTTATATGGGTGATATCATTAACCTTTTGCTTGCCCGATATATTTTATATAAACCTATTGGAAAGGAAAAAATATGTATTCTGTTACTATACACTGTCGGATGTTCCTAGTATTGTAATGGGTATTGAGTTGATAGTAATCTGTATTATACCAATGATGTTAATTGTTGTATTATACGTGCTAATAGTTCTGGAATTACATTCGACACATAGCAAATTGCGGAGTAGTCCTTTAAATGCCCGGCAAAATCGGGACAAAGCTGTAAAAATGCTGGGTAAGTACAGTTTTTTTTATACCACTTAGTTGGCAGACAAGCACACGGCCCACCTGATGGGAAGCAGTTACCGTGGCCTATGCACGACGTTCGTTCGTGGACGTATGCAACACGAGGGGTGTCACACTCGCGCTGCACAGAAACCTTCTGATGCCCCTCTTGAAGAACCCCATATTGTAGGCGTTTGGAAAAACTGCAATAGTTTTATTAAAGCCTACATAGGTATTTATACACACTCGCAATTCAATAGTTTTACACTAAACCAATAGAGCGAATAAAAAAGTGACTGAGCTAGTCAGGATCACGGTTTTATAAAAGCCTTAGTATTAAGTTCAGTTTATATTGGATACCTTTGGGCTCAGGGCGAACCCACCTGCTGGACGGGTACGCCTTCAGAAAACGGTCGAGATTAAGTTGAATTTCCTTTTGAGTATAGGGGTCATCTGACTCCCATTATCAAAAGGAAATTGCTTTCGGATATTGAGGAGATTGCTTGCGAATCAAATACAATAGTGGAATTCTGGACCCCAAACTGTAAATTTTGGGTACTACTGGGCTATCTGTATAAAGATGATAATGACGATGGTGATGTTGATGATTACGTACGAAATTTGATGTTCTAATTGTTCGAAACTCTCAAATCCGTAATCGTTTTTTATATCTGTTTTATAACTGTTCATTAAATCATTTCCAGCTGCCGTAGCTATATCGTTTGTTTTCTTCTGGTCGCCTTACTGTGTGCTACGCGTGATGATAATATATCCTAACTTTAATTATGAAGATAATCAAGCCGTAAGTAAAGTTTTCTTATTAGAGTACCTATTTCTTCTCGCTGCAACAGAGTACATAAAAATTTATAAACTATAATTGCTATTGAATGAAATTGTAAAGTATTTAGTATGCTAACTATTATATAAGATAGATATAATATATACAAAGGATTTTGTATGGTTTCGGGCGAAGGTTCTGTGGCTTAGTGGTCAGAGCGTTACCCTGTAAGGGAAAGATCGCGGGTTCAAATCCCTCCTGAACCGATCCAATTTTTTCTATTTCTTAATCGATTAGAATTACTATTGTTTGAAATACATTAAGGTGTCCAGAAATATTATCATATTTCTGAATATCTCAATGGATTTATATTACATAAAATAAAAATATAACCAATAGGTAATTTAGTCTCTAATTCTGGTATTTGAGGTGTACCTCAGGACACGTAACTTGGATCTAAATCGCGAGACAAACGGGCTCCTGGCGCGCTAATTGTTTTATGATAATCTATGTTTTTTGAAATTTAGTTCGTCCACCGCAGTATCCTCAAAAGACTCCCAAGTCACGTGCACCGCGTAGGTACAGAGCACCTTTTGAACACATTTTAGTTCCACGATATATGATTTTTTTTATACTACTTAGGTGACAAAAAAGCACACGGGCCACCTGATGGAAAGTGGTTACCGTGGCTTATGGACGTTTGTAAAACCAGAGGAGCCACACTCGCGCTGCTGACCCTGTAAGCACTGAGTTTCTGTGCAGTCAGTCTAGAAAACGAAGCAGGACCAGCCTTTAGTCTTCCCACTGACAGCACTAATTTTCTAGTGAGCTTAGGCTACCCTACTCACCGCTGGGAACACAACACTAAGTTATTATGGCCGCGGTATTCTGTAGGATGGAGGTTTTTCCCCAGTCGGACTGCTCAATTGGGCGGAATAGATAGGTTGATATACATTATAAGTTACTCTAACGAATTTGATTTAGATTCAATTCAAATTCAAATTCCTTTATTTGCGTGTAATGTGGTACAATAAAAGATGGTAATATGATATCAAGTCCGGGCACATTCCGCCATACAATTGGCATGCAAACACAATTATACACAGCAATATCTACTTAATAACAAAAATATTACAGTCACAATAAGAGCGCAGTGTCTGCTACAATGCATTTCTGCAGTGGTACGAACGACATGCATATTACTTTAAGAAATCTTCCACTGTATAAAAGGTCTCGTCCACCAACCATTTATGTAATGCAGCACAAAATTTTTTATAAGGCAGGTCTATAATCGACAGTGGCAATGAGTTGTAAATTAGTGGAGCCATATAAACACAACTACGTCTAAATATTTCTAACCTAGGTGCCGGCATCTCAAGCTGCATGTGTGTAACCTTCCGTTTATTAAAATTGTCCTTTTTATTAAATAGTGATATATTATTTTTCACAAATATGGCACTTTCATATGGAACCATTTTTGTAGGTTCGATCGAGAATTTGCCTTTTTTTCAAATCTAATATATCGATTACCAATGCGATGTTAAAAAAATACTTTATAGAGTTAATTTTAATCTTGCAATATTTTATATCAGTTGGTTTGGTATAACTGCTTTAAAAGTAAGTCACAATATTCGTATTAGACGTAATTTTTTAAATACAAGTTTGTGAAATACCTATACTTTTTGCTATCTATCTTAGCATCGGTCGGCCTGTACTGTTTCCATTCCCGTAATCTACTCAAACCTAATCCTGGGATACAAGTAGCCTATTTGCGATTCCAGACTGTGATCTATCTCTGAGCCAAACTTCATCAAGGTCCGTTATGTTGTTATGGCAGAAACTGCAATAAATACCCCTCATTGTGTGCATTCATTTATTCATCCAAAGTTTCATATTTTTATAAAGATTTGATTGGAAAACGTCTACATGCAAGACGCGAATTTTTTTAATGAATGCTGATTCTGACCAATTGAGTTGCTTCAACACATCTGTATTAGGGCGATGACGTTCCTATCTAAATATACCAGAAAATATAGATACTTAAACTATCATGGTCACTCACATCAGTATCTGGATATCTACCATGTTTCATTGTCTTGAGTTTCCGATATTTCGGCGCTGTTGCAAGCACCATGATCACGGAGGAACATGGTAAATATCCCGATTATTTTGATACTGATATACCGGAAAAGTTATCAAAACAATTGTTTTACAATGTCCGTCATATTTATAATCGTAATAAGTTATATGCAATTAATGGGTGATGTGATTATGTTTCATATTTTACAGGTATGGAAGATAGTGAATTTTTTGTGTTACAACGGCTACTTGGCAACAGCAGTTAATCCAATTCTCTATAGTTTGATGTCAAAAAAATTTTGCGCAGCTTTCAAAGTAAGTTTTCCCTAGATATGTACTGTTTTTGTTATGGCTCAGTGGTCAGAGCGTACCCCCTGAAGGGAAATATCGCAGATTCGAATCCCGCCTGAATCGATCCCATTTTTTCTTTATCTTAATCGATATCCTCGAAGTTTAAATGAAGGTAGCTTGGCCAATCCCCTAGACAAGTGGCAATTCGTATGTAAAAAAATGACGAATGTATGGGATTCGACATAATATGTAAGACAGTCGTCAACGCATGTCACAAACGTCAAATCCCATACAGTTGTCATTCTATTCTACAATGCACCGGTCAACAAATTGCCACGAATTGCAACGAATTCCCCATAGACAAGTAACACGTAATAGTTAGTAAAGTGTATTATTATAATACAGTAATTAGACCTCAAATTCGTTAAAGTTTAAAACTCAATCTTATATATATTTATTTGCAATATTATTCTGTCTGTGATGCAGATACTTTGACCGTTGCCGCGCTTACGTTGATTGGTTGGGTCCAACAAAACAGCCAGTACTTTATTTTCTTAACAAATATATTTTGTAGATAATCACATCTATTAGTATGTTCCTAGGCATTTTTTTTTAATAAATTTAGGAACTAGTCATATTTTGGAAAACTGAGGTAAACACTGATTTGGTTTAGTTTCAGATCCTTCTAAAGGGAGGTCGCACGTTACACCGGCATGAAAAGAAGGGAAGCATTATACAAGAAACGGCATTAACAATAACAACAACACAAGAATAAAATATATTAATATTTTGATATTTAACACCTATTTTTACTAATTTAGTCCTTATTCCTATATAGAGATACAATATAGCTTAAAGCACTGACAACGGTTTCGTCGCAAACCAAATTCCTTTATTAGACTGAGTTCTTTTTCAGAAGTCATAGAACATATTATGTGATTTCAAGAAGGTCTAGAAAACACAAGTACTTCTTTAGACGATAAAAAGTAATTTATTTAACTACCTAAAGCGATGGTACACTCATAAACCATAAACAATTTGAATAATGAATAGACAGTCAATATGGTTGTGAACGATAATCAAACCCCTCGTTTGCACTAAAAAACAAGTAGTTAATTGTTTGATACAATACTTGTTTAAATACTTGTAGAAGCCCTTTCGGCGCTATTCCGGTTCCGAAAGGCGGCGCGGGAGCGGGGTCACGATCCCGAGCCCGAAGAAATTCGGGCCGTGAGATCCCGGCTCCACAGGGAAATGGTGGCGGAATGGGAGCTGCGACTTAGGCGACCAGGCGCAGGGCGCGCCGTAGTAGCGGCGGTAAGACCCATCATGGGGGAGTGGCTAGAGAGGCCACACGGCAGCCTCTCGTACCGTCTGACGCAGATGATCACCGAGCACGGGTGCTTCGGAAAGTATCTGCGTCGGATGGAGAAAGAGCCAACGTCCGAGTGCCATCACTGCGACGCGAGCGAGGACTCAGGTCCGCACACGCTCACCGAGTGTCCGGCGTGGGAGACGCCGAGGGGGGAGCTTGTGGCGGCGCTGGGAGTGAGAGTTCTCACGCTCTCCACCTTGCTCGCGGCGATGGTCCGCTGCGCGGATGCGTGGGCGGCCGGCGCCTGCTTCTGCGAGCAAGTAATGCTCGTGAAGGAGGAGGCGGGGCGGGAGCGGCAGCGGGAGCGACGAAGGGTCGCAAGCCAAGCTGCCCGCGTACGAAGGCAACTCGGGCGTCGGAGGTCGATGAACGACCTTCGCCGCCCATGAGCGCCGGCCTGGGGGTGGCGGCGTGCGTTTTAGTCGGTTCGAGTCCGACATAACCTCCTCCACCGGCTCCGGTGGGGAGGTATCCGTGGGGATTTTGCGCACGTAAAAAAAAAAAAATACTTGTAGAAGACTAGTCGAAATACAATGCATATGTTTTGTACATGTAATGAGACTGTCTCAGACACTTTTTCGTTCACACAGTATGTATAGCCAACAAGTTGTTAACAACTTTAAAACACATTTGCGTTCACACTGAAGCCTGTGACATTTTGCAACTTGTTGATGACATGATCGCGAGTCAATTTTGTGTATTTGTGTTTTGATACCAACAAATTGTGTATTATAAATTATCCATAGTTAAACACATGATTTTATACTTAGGCGTAAACGAGGAGTTAGGTAAATCGTAGGTATTTAGTGTTAGAATATTAGCTCAAAGACATTAGTCGATAATATTATGTATAGAAAAAATTTCTACCATATGCATATCTACATTCAGTATTTCATTAAAAATGACACTGTATAGCTATTAGGGTGTTCCCAGATCACACAAAACTAATTGACTTCATATATATACAACATTATTTTTTAATAATGATAAAATTTGAATTATGAAGTCGTCAATGTGTTTACCTGTCATAAAGTAGGTAGTGTGAGTGGGGGCAAGTCTGAACAGTTTTGAATTTGAATTTGAACCCTTGTAGAACAATATATATTTACTCAAGCTAAAAGAAGCAAAAATGCAAAGATGGTTTAAATAAAATCCTATTAAGACTGCCCCAAAATAAATAAAAACATGCTAAGATGCATGCCATGTTGATACGACATAAAAAATGCAGGGAAAGATCAAAAGGTAAGGGGGTAAGGGACGTTAGACGGCCATGATGACCATTACGCCATAGGTTTTAGTACTCTAGTTAGTTATAACCGACTGCAATGTCCAAATTCCATCAATTATCGAATTTGGACTCATATGTTATATTTATATATTTCAATCTTACCCCTGTGGGGAAAGATTGTCAAACATTTTTACGACTGAAGTTCTTACACATAATCTGGAAAGATCATAATAAAGTAGGTAGTTACCTATTTCTTGTGTACACAAGACAAAAAAGATAGCCTATCTATCTAATAAAATGTATTTATGATCTGGGTCAAGTGGAAGCACCCGTATGTTTTACATATATGTGTGTTCACACAACAATAACTCATTGCTTTGAAGTCACATGTGTGCGTCATCGTTAAAGGCGTATTAGTTTAATACGTTTATGTGTGCCAGTGCGCATGATCGTGAATATTCGTGAATCGTGAACGTTTGAATATGTGTGACTGATTTGCCTGCCATCGAATGAGAAAGTAAATTTCACCATTTTAGCACAGGCTCACGTAGTTGAGTGGTATTACAGGCGTAAAGACATTTCGAAGGTAGCGAGTTCGAACCGCTACTATATTGATGTAGTCGTTTTACGTTAATAAATAGTTTTGTTTTTGTTCTTTATTTTGTTTGTGATATTAAAGAACGTTTAAGTTGTTAATTAACCGTGTGGAAAGCACAATGCATCCAATTGTTGACAGTTAAAAATAAAATTATCATGTTATTTATACATGAGAATGAGGGTAGCATAAATTCCAATACGAGAAACATTAATGCAATGTGTGTGCAACAATACTCGCTCAGTAATAATAAAAATACTACTGATTTAAGTTGCTATAAATAAATAACTAAAATATCAAGATACTTTTGTGATGTTACCTCAACATTCCCTTAATAGGTAAGTAATTAACATGAAGATATACAAATATTTAAAAGTTCAAAAAGTAAAATTTGACTGGGATTCGAACTCAAAACTTTGCACGATTTTAACACTTAAAAAGCGAAGCTGTAAACCCTGGGGTCACGGAGACTTACAAGAATTTAACAAAAACTACGTTCATATACCAGTAATAAGAATTTTATGAGTTATTGTTATTACTAAAGAAAGTGTAACTGATGATAAATAAATACGAATGGTTTTGAATCAATTGTAATTTGCGAGTGTATATGTGTGTGTGAGTGAAGAAACGAGTTTTGTTACACACACATTTATGTAGAACATACTGGTGACTTTTTCTGCTTGCCAAAATCAATATAACGATCTGTATAATACTTATATCACTAGACAGGCAATCGGTTTTGTCTTGTGTACATAATAATTATGTCATAACAAACAGTTTGAGATCATGGTGCAATGGAATTTCTAATTATTAAAAACCTTTTTATGAAAGTTACAGATCATGAGGTTAGATTGAAAATCTCGAATGTTGTGCAAAAATATCGTATATTCTGGAGTAATTAAACACTTAACAAATTTCTTAAATAGTTGTAATTTGTTTAATAAATCGGCAGTAGTAGAACATCTTGAGTCGGGTAACAATCACTGGATTGAGTTTCATCAACCTAAATGCCTCTCCACTGATCACACTTTACTACTCGTATTCACGGATTGTACGTGAAGCTATTGAAATTAAAAACTATAAATAAATCAATAGTGAAGAAGAATTGAAATTTTTGGACCGTGGAATTCAGTGATTAATATATTGAAATTAACGAGGCAACTGGCAGTTGCAGCAGTGGTTCTAGTCATTTCACAAAAAATATTTTCAATTTTATAACTCTTGAAAATGTTTAGAAATTGGGTAGGTTCCAAAATCACTACTAGGTGGACTGTATACGCAGACTACTATATAACTATCAAGCTCGGCACAGGCCATCTCAGCACATCAGTCATCAGAAAATCGAACAATATCAAACCGCTTTTTGCTGCGGAGACCATTTTTTATTAAGACTAATGAGCCACCTCTGATAGCAGACTTTCTGTTAAAGCAACTCACAATATTGTAATTGTCTATACTGAACATTATCTCACTCTCCTTGAAGTAATGCTCAGTCAAACACAAAATATGTACATTTAATTTATCTAGGAATAGTTCAATTACTAATTCCTTGCCAGGAATACCTTGTATGTTTTGATGAGCTAGCTTTAGCTCTGGCATTCCTATTATCTGAACACTCAGTTTAAATCAGTACTATTAGTTAAACGCAGATAATAGGGTTATGTGCTATCATTTTTTAATTATCGTAAACTAAACATTTTACAATAATATAATGAACTGTAAAAATAAAACTTTCTTATGACAAATAGTTTTATAGATATTTGATTTTTAAAATCGTGGCACCTAGTGAGGTAATAGCGAGCTGGCGCGTATTGAAAATGTATGGAGTGCAAGAGAATATCGCATTTATCTCAGTCCACGTTGCGTTTACACGTATACAGTGTTTGATAAGATTGATTTGAAATTTAATAAGGAATCTTTAAAGTTGTAAATTTTGCTTTATTTCGATTGTTCATATTTTGACCTATTTTGGGAATTAAAAATAATGAAAAGTCATAGTTTCAGTTTAGATAGATAGATAATATTTTATTGTAACCAATACATTTACAGCCGAGACTTATATTACGAACAGTGAAAGAATTTACTAGTATCAGAGCAATACTCACCTAATATAATGCGCTTGTTAGAAGTCAACTGGAATGTAATGCAGTCATCTGAAGCCCACATGAAATAGATAGGACACGACAGTATCCCCGTCCGAATTGAGAAGACCGACTGGGGAAGTACCTCCACCCTACAGAATACCACGACTATAATAACCTCGTATTGTGTCCCCGGTGGTGAGTAGGGTAGCAAGAGCTCACTGGAGAGATTTTGTGCTATCAGTGGGAATACCAAAGGCTTGTCCTAATTTTGTGTTCAGCACTGAGGGCACTTAAAATCTCTGTTCTTACAGGGTCGGCAGCACGGATGTGATCCACTGGTGTTACACACGTTCATAGGTCACGGTAACCACTTTCCATAAGATGGGCCGTGTGCTTGTCTGCCACCTAAGTTGTATAAAAAAAAATTATACTCTCATGTTAGAGCGCGTTCAAAATAAATTTGTTCGATACTTGTATTTCAAATATTATGGAGTTTACCCTTTTTACCCCTTAATGTATCTAAAACTACTCGTACTGGGTATAACCATGCCAACCGGCTACAGTGAGCTAAGGGTTAGGAGAGAGCTCGCGTTGGCGTTGGTTTACTGAAAGTTAATTCGAGGTAAGGTCCAAGATCTGGCCATACTCGAGAGTATTAATCTATGCGTCCCAGACGGATACGTGGGGAGACGCCGGAGGCCGCAGCTGCTGCAAGTGCCTTGCGCGCACACTAACCTGCTGAAGGAGGCGCCGCTGACCCGAGCCGTTTCAATAAATATTGACCTGTTTTGTTGCTCTCTGAGGAAATTCACAGAGACCGCATTAACAAACATATATTGAAAAATAGATGTAAGTAGATGAGAGAAATAAATAAATAAAATAAAGTAGGTAGCATGCATTACAGTTTAATGTACAATGGGCGGCCTTATCGCCGACAGCGATTTCTGCCAGGCAATTTAGTTAGGCAATATCTTAGTTTACTATACATATTTTTAGATAAAATACTATGAGTGTAGGTATCATGTTATTGCTTTGTTTACAATGTAAACTCGTCCAAAAATTATGTGTAAACAGCACATGGTGTAGGATGTCTGCTATCGTCGCCCGACACCGATATTGGATAGGATAGTGTTTAAACCGTTTATGATACCGTGGTTCTCACCTTACATCCGAGGGTACCATCTCAAAACCGAAGATGGCGCTGCGATGGGCGATTTTTCTTAGATAGTCTTAAATTCTGGTATATGAAGAGCTAAGACGGGATGCGGTTTTCGTCAGTTCGATTCTGACGTAATAGCCCTTTTTTGAGTGGTTATAAAAAAGCATGAAGTCTAATGCTATGCTCTATGCTTCCGCCTTAGTCTTCTATCTAATCTATCCAAGTCGGATTGCGTGGGGTGGATACTGCACGCCTCGGCACATATAGCACTGCATGTTATATTTTATTACCTACTCGGATACTTTTACGTACAACGTAACGAATAAGCCAATGTGATGAAGAGCAACGAAGAAGTAATTTAAAAAATAAAATAAAAAAAGAACGCCTACCATCAGCAATAAATATAATTTTGGCGATTTTGAACTTCGGTATTTTGAACTTCAGTATTTCGTACATTCGGGATTTTGAAATTCGAGATTTTAAACTTCAAGATTATTTAATTCGGCAATTTATGTTATATTATGATAATAAATGCATAGAAGCATTTGAGCGTAGTTGAATTGCAAAACAATAAAACTAAATAGGTAATGTAAACTGAACTATTGACGATATTCTATGCAAATAATAATTGTTTAATTTTTTTTATTGATATCAAAACAACACAAAACAATTGTAAATAAGTAGATCCTCTTACTTATCTACATTACCACAGTGTGCCCAAAACTTAGCGCGGACAGCCAGCTCATCGCTGCGCTGCGGCGTAAATCAATCGGTTTCAGATCAACATGTTCGGTGAACATAACCTTGGTTTTATCCAAGTTTTCGCCGAAGCCAACACATCGATAAGCTCCATTTTGGCCTGTGCAGCATTTCACCCAGTTGTTCTAGGAAAGATGCCGTTAATGTTTATACTCCGCTCAGTCCAATCCAGAGTCTTGAAGACGTCCTTCAAAGTATTGGTGAATGGTTTGGGGAATAAAACATCCCCCTGTCTTACTCCACGCTGGAAGCTAATAGGTCTTCTGATCTTGAAGCTGTCATACAGCAGTTTGACCCTTCAAAATGGATTTATTATATCATATGCCGATGACACGGCTCTTTTATTCGCTGCCAAATCAAGAGAGGAGGTATTTAAAAACGCTCAAAATGGTTTCAATTCTGTGACTAAATGGCTCCAGAGAAATCTTCTATCACTAAACACTGACAAAACGAAATACATGTTATTTACAATGCGAAACTCTAATAAGCCAATGACTAATATAAACATATATGCACATTACTGTAACACTGCTGACATTGCATGCGCTTGCCCTACATTAACTAAAACTGATAATTTAAAATATCTTGGTGTAACTATTGACACAAATTTGAATTTCCGTAAACATATTGAATTACTATGTACTAGATTAAGAAAATTAATGTATATCTTCAAAAACTTACGCTCAATAGCGGGCCCTAAGATAATTAAACTGGTATACTTGGCATTGTGCCAGTCCATTCTTACTTATTGTATAACTTCATGGGGTGGAGCAGGACGTACAATATTGCTACCCCTTGAGCGTGCCCAAAGAGCAATTTTAAAAGTAGCCACGTTTCGTCCATACAGGTTTCCCACAGATCAACTCTACAGGATATGTAAAGTACTAACAGTGCGTCAATTATTCATTCTAAATATCACTCTATACCAACACACCAAACTCACACCCACAATAAATCTAGACAGGAGAAGAAAGGGCATAGTTTGTGAAAAATCACAAACAAAACATGAATTTGTAAATAGGTTTTATATATTTTTGGGTCATTTTCTGTATAATAAACTAAACAAATTACTAACCATACATAGATTAAACTATTGGAACTGTAAGGTATTAGTTGCAGAATATCTAGAGCAGCTAGATTATGCGGACACGGAGAAACTGCTAGAAATATTAAAATAGGTAGCAATAAGCTGTAAATATAGATTCTTTTGTTTATATTGTTTAATTGATTGTAATGCGTAATTTGTATATGTATCTGAGCGGACATAACCTGAAACACAGGTTTTTAAAAACCTAGATCAGGTAGGTCGCAAATTGTAAATGTAAGTAATATATTTTAAATTCCATTTGTTTACTGTGTAGGTATACAGTGTGGCTTTTTATTGAAGGTTAATTCTTAATGTAGACATTATTAGCAGTAAAGTAGTTATATTTGACCTTATTTATAAAACTAGTAATAATACAATGTACAGCCCTTTTTGATAAATAAATAAATAAACACCTCAACAAAGTCTAGGGAACAAGATGACCCCAATTATTTTTTTTCGTGTAAATCTTGTTTTGCAAATAACTGGCAGCAAATAAATAAATAGAATAAAGTAGATTACAGAGTTGTTCGAAATTTAAAAATAAATTTTAATAACTACTGATTTTCGAATATGGAGGGAAAACTTTTAAAAGTGTTTGATTGTGCAGTTTCTCTGAGGCAAAATAAAAAATATTTTTTTTGATTGTAAATAACGTTTATTATCAATAATGCGTCTTTTACGTATGGTTTGTGCATTTTTGTGACTGTAGTCATCATGTCACGTCGTCATTTAAGTCGCGAAGAGATGTTAAGGGCTGTTGGTATGCTGCAAGCTGGACGAACTCAACGCGACGTAGCGGATGCTGTCAACACCCAACCAAGCGTAATTTGCAGATTATGGGCACGCTACAGGTCTACAGGGGATGTTGTCGAATGTCACAGGGGACGAAATAGGGTTACTACCCCGCGACAAGATCGTTTCTTGCAAAATTCCGCAAGGCGGCAACCCACGATTACTGCTCGTCAGTTGGTCGCAGGCCTCCAGTCTGCCAAGTGGTTATTAGCGATCAAACTGTCAGAAGAAGACTACACGAAGCCAATCTTTATGCTCGCAGACCGCTTAGGGTTCCAGCTCTACGACGTGGAAATCGAGGTCGTCGCTTATTGTGGGCTAACGCACATTTACAGTGGACCGACCATCAATGGGCACGGGTTCTGTTATCCGACGAATCTTGCTTCGGTTTTCATCCTGATTCGAGAAGAGTGCGTATATGGCGAGTTCCTGGACGTCGGAGTCGTCTCCAGAATCCGCAAGAAGTTCATCCTTACCAAGGTGGAACAATCATGGTATGGGCTGGAATTCACCTTGGTGGAAGGACCGACCTCGTTTGGATACGGGGCAATATGAATGCAAACCAATACATTCAGGAGGTTATACACCCCATGGTAATCCCTCATCGACAGCAGTTCGGTCAAGATTTTATGTTCATGCAATGATGAATGATAATGCACGGTCACACACCGCGAGGGTAGTGGTCAATGCGATAAGCGAGCACAATATGACGACGTTGGAATGGCCTGCTCAGTCTGCCGACCTCAATCCCATAGAGCATGCCTGGGATTTGCTTGGGAGAAGAGCTTTCAGTGATTCTTTGGAAAATCTGTACACTGAAGAACAACTTTTTTTACACCTTCGCAGTGTATGGAGCCATATTCCACAGACGATGATTGACAATCTCATACTAAGTATGCCACGCCGTTGTCGAGCTGTTGCTAATGCTTTAGGAGGTCCTAAAGATTATTAAAAACGTTTAAAGTACGGTTAATTACTGTATTTCTTACTACCTCGTTATTTTTGTGCCTAATCATAGAAGGTTGTAATACTCAATATTGGCACTATTCAATTCTTTCTTAAAAAAAAAAAAATTTGATATGAAAATGTTTTTATTAAAATTAAAATTAAAAACGGTATAAAAATACCCTTCTATTGATATAAAACACTCACTATTACAAGAAAGGGTTTTTAAATAAAAACTAGAAATGTCCTTGTTCCCTAGACTTTGTTGATGTGTGTATTATTATTATTATTATTATATATACAAGCATCTCAGAACTTCGATGTATCGCTAATCGACACGACGCCGCTGCAGAGCATTGAAAACTGCCCAGGTTTCAATGAAGGCTTTGTCATAGTCCACAAACGCCATACACAGCGGCTGATTGTACACTTAGGACTTTTCTACAATCTGACGAACAGTATGGACGTGGTTCCACGGTGATGTAGTCTTTTCGAAACCCGGCTTGCTCCGGTTACTGGAAGTTCATTAAATGCATTATTATTATTAACTTAACTTACTAGGTTTTTTAGGTAATTATACTAGGTATTTTTATTAATATATTAACTTACGATGAATGAATATTTAATATGAAAATGAATAGTTAATACGTAAACTTGAATACGGATTACAATACAATAATATGTATTGTAATAGAACCCTTGACCTCAGAGCGACGAATTAATTTAAAATTTTGTAAAGCCAACCGCAGACAACAGCAGCAGACGTAGAGCGTACCATGAAATAAACTTGATTATGAAAATATTCTTTATAATTTAAATTTATTGCGGCTTCTCAATAGCACGGTATATCCGTATTCAATTTTACGTAATCAAAATATATGACAGTTTATAAGTTCATGCCAGGATCCAATTTTGTACGGAACCCACTTTGCGTGAGTACGACTCGCACTTGACCCATTACTTATTAATTATTTTTACTATGGTACCCACTGAACCGCATCCACTTTAAATATCTTTTTTTAAAACGGTTCTACGATGGAAATGTGTTAAATAACAAACCCAAAGCTCTAATCTATCTCTGCACTTAAATTTCACCGACATCGTTTCAGTAATTTAGGCGTGAAAGTGTAACAGACAGAGTTATTTTCACATTAATATTAGGTCTTTACCTATGAAATTGCCAAAATTTTCTTACAGATTTATGTGTTAATTATTCCTGTAATTAAATAGCTATTTCTATATTTATTATAATATGACAAGAATATTCGTATTAGGTACTATTTTACAGCTGTCACTTTTCAAAAATTTAATCAAAGTGTTTGTTAGCTTAATGTTGTCTCATTCATACACATATAAAATGAGGAAATTTAGATTAGTTATTCATTTGAAAAAAAAATGCAAAAATGTTAGTTCTGAAAATTGGGTTTCCTCCAATTTCTTCAAAAAACGGCAATTACATATATGTAACAACCTATTATTAGCACAGTAGAACGAGACATAATGTATATGTATATTAAGTACGTGTCGTGCATATGACAAGAATTTGTAAATGCCAGAAGACAAACGAAATTAAGCCCCTTTGTTAGTAATATAAGCGTATGCAAACAAGATAAGTAGTGTATATTATCCCGTGACGCGTTAGAACAATAGAAGGTAACACGCGCTCAACGCTGAACAAGGCGGCAACAAGTATTCATATTGTGTTGTGGTCCCTATAGTAAAGACTGTTCTGTCACTATTTAAGCCTTAGTTACAAAACAGTATCAAAAAATAAACTTCCTTTGAAATACTAATGTCAGGTAGTACTTACTTGGGGGTGACGGGTGGAGTCGCCTGTCACCCTGGCAGAAGCTGGCCGCGCCAGGCGCCTCCCCGTTTCCGGGGACGAGTTGGGGACTTTGTGGTCCCCACACCCGAAGAGAGTGCCAAATCGAGAGAGATGGCCCTGAGTCCGGCGGGTTACGAGGGTTGTGCCTGTTAACCTCACATTCGGTAACTAAAAACGACCCACAGGCGTCGTGCGTTTTAGTAGGTTCGAGTCTGACATAACCTCTCCCGCCGGCTCCGGTGGTGGGGATATTTTGTACGTAAAAAAAAAGTTAGTAGGTACTTACTTATTCGCTGTTGCTGTAACAAGCGGCAAATTTGGGGTACATTAATTTTATATATCTAGTTGGTACGTGGTAAACGAGTAGGTTAAATCATGGCACGGCTAAGCCAGTTCAGCCATAGGATGGCTAACCATTCTGAAGACATTGCGACACCTCCGTGTCTCGGTGGCCATGCGAACTTTATATGAAAAAGTATACTTAATAAATATTAATACCTACAGTGCCGCGTGGTTCCCGGCAGAGTAGAATTAGGCCCACCCCAACTCTTCCCATGCGGTATCATACAAAGCGACTAAGGGATAGGGCTGTATAACATCAGACAGATATATAAAGCCCAGACTCAGCCTCAGATGCATGGCTCGAGTCAACAACAGTGCCTGGAATACGGCAATAGGCTCCACCCACTATTATGTGGGACCGACTGCAATTATTGGTGAAATGTAGGTGTTAATTCACATTTGTCTAACCCTCAAGAGATGGAGGCGTGATTATATGTATGTATGTATGTATGTATATACAATTTTTACCACCAGGTTTACCGCTAATTATTAATGAGGTTTACAAAAAAAAAATAACGAAAATATACTATTTATGTTTATTTCTAACGTATACTCGTTAGTATTATAATCCTTCATCAGAGTCTAGAATGTGTCTTAGTAAAACTAGTTTTCTGAAATACTGTGGCTTCCATCACCAGTTCTCGCAATACGTCTCTGAACTACACTCGAGAGCAATGAATCCGGGTCACTTAAAGAATGTTAAAAATCTCGGAAACTAAAAATGATAGGTTAATGCAATAAATTGTATTTAATAGACAATGTAATACTCCTTAAATGAAAGTAAAAAAAATATGAGTCACCATACATTTTATTAACACAAAATTACATAAAGAAAAAAACTGCTGATCTCTCCTTAAAACAAAAATAGGAAACATGAAATTTTTGAACTTTATTACGATTTTCTTGAATTTTAATACTTCGTATTGCCTCCTCGTGCTTCCATTACTGCGTTTACGCGGTTTGGCATGCTGTACACCAAGTTCCTTATACGATTTTGGGGAATATTCTCCCATTCCTCTGTGAGAGCAATTTTGAGCTCACGAAGCGTGATTGGGGGAGGGTTTCGTTGTTTTACGCATCTGCCTAGCTCGTCCCAAGCATGCTCGATCGGGTTGATATCCGGGCTGCGCGCTGGCCACTCCATACGAGTAATGTTCATCTCTTGAAGGTAGTCATTCACAATCCTACCTGTATGAGGTCTGGCATTGTCATGCATAAATATAGCATCCTCACCTAAATTGACCATAAATGGACCAACGTGATCATTGAGGATTTCTTCCACATATCTTACGCTAGTTAAAGAGCCGTTTTCTATGATCACCAGCTCTGTGCGACTTTCAGAAGAAATTCCGGCCCACACAAGTACAGACCCACCACCGTAGGCTACTTTTTCTTCGATGCATGCTTGCTTGAATCTTTCCCCTGGTCTTCGATACACTCTGTGTCTTCCATCGTGCTTGTAGAGCATAAATTTTGATTCGTCGGAGAACATAACTTTTGACCAATCTTCAATACTCCTATTTACGTGGCTCTGGGCATAACTTAGTCTCGAAATACGATGCCCACGCTCCAGTTTAGGGCCGTTTGCAGGTCTAAGGGGTTTTAAGTTAGATTCAGCAAGCCGACGTCTTACTGTCCATGCACTTGGGTTACTTCCTCCGAGGCGTCGAAACTGATTGGTGAGTTCAGTTCCTGTGAGAAAGCGATTTCGAAGCATGGTGTTCACCAAGTATCGGTCTTCTCGTGCTGTGGTACACCTGGTTCTGCCCGTTCCTGGTCTGCGTAGGTTAGAACCAGTTTCTTCGTAACGTCGGAGAACTCTTTGTACTGTTGACAGCGACACACCGACAGTCCTGGCTGTATCGCGCTGACTCCGGCCGGTTTCCAGCATTGTAAGTATTCTGGTGCATTCTTCAGGCGTAAGCGACATAATTTCAGCTTGATTAATGAATATAGAGCACTATCAACATGGTTTATGTACCCACATAAATGACAGATTACAAACAAAAGCAACACCAAATGCTGTAATTTCGTAGTTCCATCTTCGAAAGTGGCCCTTTTTCAAATTTGATTTTTTTATGATATAACTTTACAATAACTAAGAAGTTTTAATACCTTCATTTAAGGAGTATTACATTGTCTATTAAATACAATTTATTGCATTAACCTAGCATTTTTAGTTTCCGAGATTTTTAGGATTCTTTAAGTGACCCGGATTCATTGCTCTCGAGTGTAAATCAGTTGAAACCGTCTTCAGGTAACCCACCCTATTGCTGCGATGGCGTCGATGAATAGCTTACTCCAATTTAAGCTATACGCACTAAGTTCAGCTGTCTTATAATCATTAGGAAAAGTGTGATGATAATTATGGAATCCCTCTCCCAACGATAAAAAAAATAAAGGTTTATTCTCCACTGGATAAATATTTTTATCGTATGGTTTCATACCCCACGTGTGGGCTCCGGAGTTTATTAGGAAGGTTAAGTTCAAACCAAGAGCAATGCGAAACATGGCACAAATAAAGTATGCATTCTATAAAGATTCACCCCATAAAGTGGCTATATAAGTTGGAAAAACCATACCAGCCAATAGTCCAAGGATCATGTAATACCTGAAAAATTACAAACTATTATTCAATTTACATCTTAAAAATATAGTAGGTTTACTTTCTACTGCTTATTTTAATAGGGCTCTTGTTTGGCAGTGGGTACTGACTGATTTTTGGGTAGTTAATAGGATACCTAATATACCCAGTAAACAACCTGCACGGCTATTCTCTTTTTGTACACTAAGTCAATATAAAAGATATTCCACGTATAACTTGAAAAAAAATGTACTCCGTGTTTCATCAAACAGGGTATTTCATGCGTAACTAGTATATTTTATTTTTATTTATTAACCAGAGAAAAAAAGATAGATTATCCTGATTCTGTGGCTAACCCAGGTTTTTCGACCAGTATTTCAGTATTTTCAGTTAACAGCACCTCTACCCCGACTTCGAAGAATATTCAATATTAAAATAATACTAGTGAAAAATCAATAAATTATATTTAAAATCGGAAATGGTTTTGGAGATCAAATGGCAGTCACTTCGCGGAAAATATCGAAGTTCAGCCGCACCCACTTGGTGTACTGTACCGAGACCGAAAAGCCGACTAAGTTGAGAAAAGGCTCAGAGAAATGATGATACCAGGCAAGAAAATTCAATGACAAATTCATAATATTTTTTACCCATCCTGTAAACGGAAAACTGGATCATTTGAAAGTGATATCACTTAAGTCAATAATATTGAACTTTGCTTTGTGCTTTTTGACCAATAACCATCCTATATGAGCAAAGAAGAATTCTCGTCTCACATTGTGTGGATCGGCGTCTGTATCAGAATATTTATGATGCATACGATGTAAACGCACCCAATGCTTGACCGAATACTAAAATGAACACGAAATATTAAGATTGATGCATGAATAAATGAAGAAATATTTATTGAGAACTACTTGGCAATAATATTAGTCATTAAATGATTGTACTGAATGTAGGGAGCCCGACTAACATCCTTGAAAGGCAAGCCAACTAATCAAAACAAGACTGAGCTCTGGTACGCGGTCTGGTGACTTTCCGCCCGGGGTTGGGAGATCAGAGTGCAGTCACTTCCAGCTGACACACCAATCAGAATGACCAAGTGAATCCTGAATTCGAGATGAGATTTGCAACCACAACCGAACTCTGATGGTCCTTATCATGACAACATAAGAAGATGGAAAGACGTGTGTCTGCAGACAAGTAATTCCACATCTTTGTCGTGTAACAAAGAAATGAAGTTTTAAGCCGATTACACTGCTGACTAAGACGTGCTGTTCTATGTTTAAAGAGAGACAGTAGGATTAGATAATAGAACAAATCTGTGCCTTGTACAAATAGCATCGCTACACCGGATGTAAAAACCGTCTCATCTTGTACAGAACTTGCTTTGATGATGAGCAACAATGATAATCTCATAATTGTTTTTTAAACTTACGTGTAAAGAAATAGTTTGAAAAATCACCTAATGTATGCTGCTATGTAAGCTCTGTGAGCCCACAGCCTGTGTGCTCCTGCCGTAATGCCCAGATTTGTTATAATCAATAACCAGTAAGCTGAAATGTGAAAAATGTTTTGCGTTATTCAATTTGTGTGTTATGGGAGCTCCACCAATATCTTCGGGGCCAATTCACCTGCAAGACAATAACCTGCTAATTAATGAACTAGGGGGACAAGGATAGGGCAAACATGCAAAACGGTACGCAGAAGCTTTTACGACTTTTATGGCAATCTGGAACATGCGCACGCTGACTGGTTACACGGAGGAACCGGCCCTGGTCCTGGTGTTCTTGGAAGAGACTGTTTAGAAAGGCAGGACATAACGGTCTATAGGAGATAGCTGCATATTGAGGTACACATGGGAGCTTCAGTTGCACAACTTGGAGGAGATACTCTACAGCAAAAGGTTTTAAGATCGTGAAGGTGCAATGGTGGACACAATCCCCTATTTGATAAGTGCCTACACAGGCATGTTATAGGCGAAACCGAAAAGATGCCATTGGTGAATCAGCTCGAAGAGCGCATCGTTAAAATTTTAGGGAGCACTTACAGGCGTGGACTATGTGTACTAATTGAAACACGATTTTTAAATACCCGACGACTTACACGCCACAGGCCTGTTTGTTATAAACGAAACGGAAAAAATGTCATTCGAGAACCAACGCGGAGAGTGCATTGTTCAAATTATAGGGAGCTTTTTAAAGTCAAGTCTATTGTATTAAATAAGATGTTTGAGTTTTTCTTAGCTCAAAGGAATGTAGGCTTGATAATAATTTCCTCCTGGCTTGCTTTATGAGGAGGCTCATCAAGTTCTTCGACGTGCTAGACTACCTAGCCAGTTTAACCGAATGAAGGACTATGTCAGACTATGCCCCGGAGCGGTCTCCATCAGAACTCATTAGATACTTTACAAAGTACTTACTGCGTTTTATATTATAATATAGTCAAAGTACTTACTATAGACATTCATCAGCCACATAGCATTAACCCAAAAGAGGTAAAATCCATAAACTCCAGCTAAATGTATTTAAGTTGCAATTATGGCCATTGTCCATGCTATTTCATATTTTCTGTTTTCAATTGATAATGTGACTTTGTTCATGGGGGACAAAATTATCTGACAAGACATTAATCAATTCTAATTAATGTATTATTACCATACCAAGTATCCGCTAATATCTACTTGTAGATACTCTTTCTATTTAATAATCTTTAACTGATGTAATAATTTACAACTTTTTAATTATAACTTAACGAGGAATGCTCGATGGTGGATTCAACATTAGTCACTCTTTCTTGATGGCAATTTGATTTTTGGGTAACATAATCAGGAAGGGTTATAATCACCCCATGATTTTTATCAATAAAATATATTTTACTCTCAATTTTTTCTATAGTCATCTATTTAAACGACATTAGATGGTATTTAGAAACTTTTATCACCCAACTACGGCGAAGCAAAAGGGAGATTATGATTTTGACAGGCTATGTTTGTATGTAGGTTCATCTGTTCCCTCATAGCATGTCAACCACTTATTAAAACTGGACAAATAAGGTATCTTTAGAAGCATCTTTGTCGTCCGTGGTTATAGGCTATACAAAGCGTCACTGAATCTAATGTGGCGCCCCCTACAGGTACTATGTTAAAAAAATAAATTTGACATAAATATGTAATATTTATTACGGATAACCGTGGTCGTATGCCACTTTTCCCTAGAATGCATTGTTTTGTTAGACTAAGTGGCAAACGACCACGGCGATCCTTGATATTTTCTTGTTCAGTACTTTTCAGTAGCCGGGTTTTAGTTTTATTAATTTTAGATTTTGTATTAACCGAGTTCTAGAAAGGAAGGTTCTTCATTCGGATGTTTAACTTTTTTTGTTTGTACGCACATAGCTCCGTTATTAGTACGGTTTAGCGACATTCTTTTTTTGTTCGGAAATGGTCTCTTTTTTATTTTTTGAAGATCAGCTGATTTACTGGTGGTAGAGATTTGACAGCACAAAATTGTCACAAATTTTGATCGGGTTGGTACCACCGTGCAATATTTCGAAAAACCCTTCATAGTAATTCAATTTCGATTGGATTGCGTTCAGGGATCAGCAAATGCATAGCCGGGCAGAGGTGATGATGGTCGCAGCACTAGTGGGACCAGTGGGTCTTGGCGTAGTCTAGTGAGGATGGTGCGGGGCGACGCGCCGGTCAGGGAGACCCGTAGAAACGGCGGTGCCGCTGGCCGCCCGCGGTATAGTACAGAGGCCCAACTGGGACTAACCACTCTGGAAGCCTGCCTCACCAGACCGCGCATAATCCCGGTATAGCTCGTCGTGCCGGTTGGTGACCGGAAGTGGGGGCCTCAACGCCGTCCACCAACACCTTGAGACGGTGAAACCAGATATGCTCTTTCTCACGGAGATAAAAATAGGCCGCCCTGATGACACGACCTACTTGCTTTACCCCGGCTATGTTATCGAGGAAAATTTCCGTGTAAAAGCCGGGGTGTGCGTGTTTGTTAGGGCGGATGTTTGTTGTCGCCGTTTGCGCTGCCTTGAGGTCCCATCCTTTTCAACTCTATGGGTACACGTAGACCATGGCTCTACGAGTCAGATCTATGTGTGCCTCTACCGTTCCCATTCAGGAGATACTGAGACAACTCGACTCTTTGAATATCTGAGTCAGGCGGCAGATGATGCGCAGGAACGGTTTCCGAACGCCGAAGTGGTAGTTTTGGGGGACTTTAACGCCCACCACGAAATCTGGTTGGGCTCCGCCAAAATAGACCATGCGGGAAGACCCGCCCATGCATTTGCTCTAGCCATGGCCTGACCCAATTGGTACACGAGGTCACTAGAATACCAAGAAGGTCGGCCTAGCACCCTCTCTGCTAGACCTTTTGCTGACGAGTCACCCAGACCTGTACAGTGTTTCGGTACAAGCCGCTTTAGGCAATTCCGACCACTGACTGGTCTGCTCCAAGGTGTCAATTATAGCGCTCTCACGACCCGTGCAGGGGAAGCAGCGTCTCTGGCACTACTGGTCAGTAGATTGGGATGGGTTGCGCAACTATTTTGCGTCCATCCCGTGGGTTGAACGCTGCTTTGAAGGTAAGAAACCCTCAGATTGTGCTACTGCTGTTGCCGGTGAGATCGGTCTGGGTATGGAATACTATATCCCGTACACTGATGTCACCGGTGCCCGAGGAGTGCGCCCTTGGTTCGGGCGCGAGTGTGCGAGGGCTGTTGATCAAAAGCAGTCCGCGTATCGCGCTTTTGTAAGGGCGCGTGCCACGCACGATCCCAATGTGGGCCACTTCAAGGCGGCGTACAACAGAGCCACAAAGGTCTGCAAGAGGGCTTACGTCAGAGCGGATGCCCTGCGCATTGCGCGGCTTGGTCAAGAGCTAGTGGCACATCCCACGGGCAGCCGTGGATACTGGCGACTGGCCAAAGCCGTGCAGGCCAACTTCTGTCAGCCTTCGCTGCCACCGCTGCGCTACCCTGATGGATCCCTGGCACATGGACCGCAAGAGAAAGCCAATATGCTAGTAAATCTCTTTGCAGCCAATTCCCGAGTCGATGATTGCGGTATACAGCCGCCGACACTACCCAATGGTGACCACTAACACTATACGTATCAGGCAATGCGATGTCCGTGCGGTGCTTCAATCACTCGATGTCCGGAAAGCCAGTGGCCCGGATGGTATTCCAGCGGTGGTCTTACAAAAATGTGCAGCGGAGTTGTCTCCGATGCTTGCGCGGCTGTACCGACTGTCCTACAGCTCGGGTACAGTGCCTTCGGCTTGGAAAGAGGCGAATGTACAGCCGATCCCCAAGAAGGGGGATCGCTCAGAGCCAGCCAACTATCGACCCATAGCCGTCACCTCAGTGCTGTGCAAGGTCTTCGAGCACATCATTAACAAACAGCTCATGCGTCACCTAGAGGATCACTCCTTAAATAATGACCGGCAATATGGCTTCAGGCCGAAACGGTCAACGGGTGATCTTCTAGCATATGTTACCCATCTTTGGGGTGAGGCTATGGACAAGCACGGCGAGTCACTGGCAATTAGTCTTGATATCGCCAAAGCCTTCGATAGAGTCTGGCACAAATCGCTTCTCTCCAAGCTACCAGCCTTTGGTCTGCCTCCTAGACTGTGCAACTGGATTGCTAGTTTCCTGCGGGAGTGCCGTATTCGCGTCCTCTGTGATGGTCGGGCTTCGGAGTTCTTGCAGATAAATGCTGGCGTACCGCAAGGTTCTGTATTATCTCCCGCTCTCTTTCTTCTGCATATCAACGACATGCTGTCCACCGGCACCATACATTGCTATGCAGACGATAGCACCTTACACGGGAGTTATCACGGACAACCTGTGGCCAAACAGTCCAATATCGTGGAAAAAAGACAGCTTCTTGTCATTGAACTGGAACGGATCTTGAATCACATTTCTCAATGGGGCTCTGAGAACATGGTCGAGTTCAATGCCAAGAAGACGCAGGCTTGTGCGTTCACAGCAAAGGTATCTTCTTTCCTTCCCCTTCCCACTCTTTAGAGCACGCCACTGCCACGAATAACAGAAATTACATCGAGAGCATCATCAAAACAGCCTCGCGGAAACTCGGACTCCTGAACAAAGTGAGACGTTTTTTCACACCGGAGCAGCGGTGTCTTCTCTATAAGACACAAATTCGCTCCTGCGTGGAGTACTGCTCGCATCTCTGGGATGGCTCCGCGAAATACCTACTAGATGCTCTCGACAGGTTGCAGCGACGCGCGGTCCGAATTATTGGGAACCCTGAGGTCACGAACACCCTCGAGCGTTTGCAGATGCGTAGAGATATTGCTTCCTTGGCTGTATTTTACCGTCTCTACCATGGTGAGTGTTCTGACGAGCTCTTCCAACTAATCCCACCATCTCCTTTCCTATATAGGACAACACGTGCAGGCCTTAGATATCACCCTCACACTGTGCAGAATATACGAGCAAGAACCAAGCGGTTGGGAGACTCTTTTCTTTGCCGCACCACCAAGACCTGGAATTCATTACCAGCATACGTGTTTCCTTCTTCCTACAGTCCCAGGGCCTTTAAGCGGGGCGTGAAAAAGTATCTGATGAGGCCGCCAAGCTGAGTGCCACCATTGTAGCACTTAGTGTCTGTAAAGGTGACCCTCTTTCCCGAGACTGTGCCTTTAGCTTACCATCAGGCGAGGTGAGGTCAAGTTGGCGTGTCCTGTATAGAAAAAAAAATTTAGAAACAGGCCATAGTAGTTCTATGGTCCGTTTCTAATTTTTTTTCCAATAAATACTAGAAAATCAGCTACTATTGCTGCAATCGTATATTATTGCATTATATATGCAAGACCACGTCATGCCATCACGCCTGTATCTTTTGAAGCCTTCTGCGTACATAATATTCAGCTATATTTTTGATGTTTTATGCACCGTTTTCAAAAATAATTTTTATATTCATTTAAGTTTAGCTTTGAGGTAGTGGAATTGTACCTTAGATACCAGAGATTCACCAGGAAACTTCTCATAATGAAATAGAAGATGTGAAATGAGTGAAGTATTGTTATATTTATGACATTCCTGTACCACGGTAGGTACAGTACTGTGGTCAAGATTTTCTTGTACTATAAAGGCATACAACACAACTTCTTAGTGATGTACACTTCAACCGTTGTATGGTTGTTGTGTACAACTTAAATGGAATGCTTTGAACTATACAGGTTTATAATGGAACTCTTTAACGATAAACATTATGTTTGTCTCGTTTGAGTTATTGGAGGAGTTTTATTGATTCTACAGCTACTTTATTAAGGATGTCAGCAGTATACAGTATTTCCAACGATCTATCATCTTGGTCGTCTAGTTTGTAGTGCTTTAAAATTTTCCTAGTGTTAGCTCGCATTTATGAATGTCACATTACTAGTTGTTTACTTTCATAATAATTAAAATTTACTATTAGTTAAATTTCATTATAAAAGAAAAAGCAAGTATTATTCTTCAAAAAAAATGAACCGTCTTAAAAATATGCACCGAAAATTAAAAAATTATTGCAGATGGTACCTCAAAATATAAAAATGCACGTAACATAAACTTGATCTTTCGGGTCAGAAATTTAAATGTATTTATTTGTAAAACAAAGTACAAAATATTTTAAGTAAGGTATTTGAATAAACTTTTCATTCATTAAATTAAACTAACATTTGAAAACGCTTCAAAATGCAAATTACAAATTCTGTTATATTATGCATACTAAAATAAAATAAATTTGCGATAATTGAAGTTCTATACACTTAGATATTAATATCTATATAAGTATCTTCTGGTCAAATCCTCCAACTGAATTTTAAAGCAGTTTATGCTCAACCAGTTGAGATATCTCTTGACGCAGTAAGAAAGTAGCTATAGGAATTCTTAAACAAAACAAGACAGACCACGGAGGACAGAATATTAACAAACCCATCGAGTTTGAATTCATTTGTTTTGTCTTGGTAATTAATCAGATCTTACATCATATCTAAAGTGGAGATAGATTAGCTAGATGGTACAGAAATTCCGAACTAAACAAGATTGACCTGTTGTATTTCAGTTTGCTTGATGACCACCCACAGCCACAATGTACCTAAGTGCCACTCTCTACGCGGGTGTCGTGCGGTCCATGGCCCTGTACGGGTGTCCCGTGTGGGCAGACACCCTGAGTGATCGGCACATACCCCTGCTGCAGCGTCCGCAGCATAAGTTGGCGTGCCGCATCATAAGGGAGTACCGCACGATATCTTTCAACGCGGCGAGTCTCCTCGCCGGATCGCCACCATGGATCCTGGAAGTGAGATCCCTTTCGGCGCTATACCGGTTCCGAAAGGCGTCGCGGGAGCGGGGTCACGATCCCGAGCCCGAAGTAATTCGGGCCGTGAGATCCCAGCTCCACAGGGAAATGGTGGCGGAATGGGAGCTACGACTTGAGCGACCAGACGCAGGGCGCGCCGTAGTAGCGGCGGTAAGACCCATCATGGGGGAGTGGCTAGAGAGGCCACATGGCAGCCTCTCGTACCGTCTGACGCAGATGATCGCCGAGCACGGGTGCTTCGAGAAGTATCCGCGGTCGGATGGAGAAAGAGCTAACGTCCGAGTGCCATCACTGCGACGCAAGCGAGGACTCAGGGCCGCACACGCTCACCGAGTGTCCGGCGTGGGAAACGCCGAGACGGGAGCTTGTGGCGGCCCTGGGAGTGAGAGGCCACCTTTCTCGCAGCGATGGTCCGCTGCGCGGATTCGGGACCGGCAGAGGGAGCGACGAAAGATCGCAAGACAAGCTGCCCGCGTACGAAGGCAACTCGGGCGTCGGAGGTCGATGAACGACCTCCGCCCCCCATGAGCGCCGGCATGTCACCCTGGCAGAAGCAGGCCGCGGCGGTGGTGCGCCTGGCGCGCCTCCCCGTTTCCGGGGACGAGTTGGGGACTCTGTAGTCCCCACACCCGAGAAGAGGGCCAGATCGTGAGAGATGGCCCTGTGTTGGCCGGGGTGCGAGGGATATGCCTGTCAACCTCACCTTCGGCAACCAAAACGACCCACAGACGGCGTGCGTTTTAGTTGGTTCGAGTCCGACATAACCTCTTCCACCGGCTCCGGTGGAGAGGTATCCGTGGGGATTTTGCGCACGTAAAAAAAAAAAAAGTGTAAAGGTACGTCTACAGCTCATTTATTTCGCAATATTTTCACTAAAATCTCTATGGTTTTTTTAGACAGCTGGTAATTTAGACAGCTTTTTTCTTTTAGATAATAGTCGGGTTTTTTTTTATTTTTACTCGATTGCGTCAGCGAGGGTAATGTATGTTTGTATATTTGTATGTATCTATATATTATGTATGTATGTCTGTATGTATGTCTCTATATTTATTTATGTATGTATATCTGTATGTATGTCTCTTTATACATATGGCCGCTGACATGAAGGACAATGAAGATATTGAGAGGGAGCGGAGGGCGCTGTCGATTAGGGCGAATATGATAGCTCGTAGATTTGCACATTGCTCAGAAGGTGTCAAAAAAACCTTGTTTTGTGCATATTGCACTTCTTTTTACACGTGCAGTCTGTGGGCAGATTATTCGCAGAAATCGTACAGTGTCCTTCGTATTCAATATAATAACGCGTTCAGAGTGCTGATGGGGCTGTCCCGTTACTGTAGCGCGTCAGGGATGTTTACCGAGGCTCGTGTAGATTGCTTTTACGGTACTATGAGAAAGCGATGTGCTTCAATGGTGCGTCGGGTGCGGGCCAGCTCCAACAGTATTCTGAGCTGTATAGCGAGCAGACTTGACTGTTTGTATGTGGGTCGCTGCTGCAAGCTTTCCACCTAGGTGGTGGGTGGGTGGTGGTGATTCGCATGCAGACTGTCAATTTGTTATTAGGATATTAGAAAATTAAAGCTAACATAGGAGTAAGAAAAATTGTTACTAACACACTGAGTCTTGTTCACTTGAAATAAATGAATATGAATGAATGAATTTACATTTATATATGTATGTATCCACCCAGGCGTTAGGTTGGCAGAGGGGAACAAAGAGAACTATGAACATACATACAAATGACTATCTATTCAAAATAACGTAATATTATCAGCAGATGATTGGGAATGTAAATAAATTAAAAACAATAATAACATTATCTTTTTTTATTATTATATTTCATAACCTATATTATACACCAAGCGTAAAAATCCTATCACAGGTACTCAATACAAAATATAATATTCCGTATATCAATACTATCACTTAATCATTCACTGATTTTATTATAAAGTATTTTATAATACATAACATAACATAAACTCACGCCTATATAACCGAAGGGGTAGGCAGAGGTGCTAGCACCCACATTTCGCCAGTTTATGTTTAGGTCCCAATGTAATGGCGAGCATATTGCCATTAACCGGGCACTTCTAAACCTGCGAGAAATACACACATAACTTCGAAAGCATCGAAAAGTCATTGGTGTGTGCCATGGTAAAACCTGGGATCGAACCCGAGACCTCGTCTCAGCAGTCCATTACACATACCACTAGGCTACCACGGCATTTTATAAAACATATTGTTTATTACGAGACAAGACAAAATCTACATTGTTTCACTTTTAGCCTTCAGAAATTAACTATTTAATTGTAAGCTTTAATATTTGCCAAACATTGTTTTCTTTTCATACCACTTAAGTGGCAAACAAGCACACGGCCCACCTGATGGGAAGAGGGTACCGTGGCCTATGGACATATGCAACACCAGGGGTGTTACACTCGCGTTGCCGACCATGAAGAAACCTTCTGATGCCCCTCTTGAAGAACTCCATATTGTAGGTACTTGGGAAAACCGCAGCAGGGAGGTCATTCCACAGCTTAAGTGTGCGTGGGATGAAGTTTCTTTCATACCGCACAGTGCGTCTCAGTTCGCAATGTGTGAGGATGAATTCCCTGCCTATGGAGAGAGGTGCGATGATAGAATGTAGCTGTGGGCATCATGTCAAACAATTCATCTAAGCACAAACCATTGTAAAGGCGGTGGAACACACATAGCGAGGCAAAGTCCCTCCTAAGGCTAAGAGGTTCCACGCTACCTGCGAGTATAGGATTGTCAACCAGCCTCAACGCCCGTCTCTGCACCGAGTCGAAGGGGTCAAGCTGGTATGCAGGCGCTCCAGCAAAAAGGTGACACACTAGTATCTGGACATTCTAGATGTTTGGTTTCGTTTGTAGTGCCTTCTGATATAAAATTGAGAGTACCTGCAAATAAAAAAAAACAACTCCAGTATGAACTAGGAACCACGCTAAGCTATTATAATAGTATATACAGCATGCTCAAGAAAGAATTGCTAAGATTAGTAAGCATTCATAAGCCCCCCACTCCAAGATATATTATAGACGAAATTGCAAAGGAAATGGGCCACACCGTCATCCGTTTACCACCATATCATTGCCATTACAATGCAATAGAACTAATCTGGGCTCAAGTCAAAGGTTCGTAAAAGAAACATACATAAAAAGCTTACAAAGAATTTAGTAGATTTTTTGTTTGATCGGATACCTTTTTTTTCTAGGTTACGCTGCCAGACATAATGTAGCACCGCCTTTCACAGCAAACAAAATGTTGACATTACTACATGAAGCTTGTGTACATGTAAATGCTGATGATTGGAAAAAGGTAGTTGAGAAGACAAAAAATGTGATTCAAAAAGATTGGGAGCGCGATATTCAATTTGACAACATATGCGATCAAGAATTAATTATTAATCTACAGGACTGCTCCAGTGATGAATCAGAATTTGACTTTGAAGTTGATCTCGGCTGTACACCATTTGACAATTAAACTTTTAAATACCTTCAAATTCATCTTTCATTTCCTTTTTTCTTTCTTTCAATATCGTTAAAATGTATTTTTTTAATAAACTCATTCTATATAAATATCGATAAAATACTAAAGACGTCCCATACCTATTACATGTCATTCTGACAAACGTCACAGGTATCAAGCTATATTTTACGAACTATAGTGTAGCAACAATAAAGCACATACATATATATTTGTGTAGTGTCAATTTTGACAAAAAGTATATGTGATGTCAGCTGTTCGGGTCTACATATACAAAGGACACTGGCCACGTTGTTTGAAACTTCGGCTCAGGCACGGACATTTTTTTATTTAAATAAAAGTACTGCTATTTAATAGCTGAAGCTATATAGAAACCGATAATATAAATAGTTTAGTACCCAGGCTTACTTAAAAAAAAGAAAAAAAGCTCTGGTTTCATGTGAATAATGTAATTTTTTCTTCATAACTATCGTACATCACTAAAATATTATCCAAGAATCTAGCAGGCGTAGTGACAGTTTCATAACTTGTCCACCTCAGCACCAGAATTAATACAATGTATAAGTTCCATATCAACTGTTGAATTTGGGTTATCCATGTCCAAGCGTAAGTCTCCATGTAAAGCGGGTACAATATGCAAAGACTTTCCAGGTTCAACGTTTAAAGCAGATACAGGGTCCGAGTGCAACCCGACGTCGTTGTTAGAGTTATCACAATCTATCTTGAAGCAGAATTATTCAAATAAAAACGAGAAATGATAGCAGCCGTACACATTAAGCGAATGACATGACAGTAGTCGTGTTGCTAGCGTCAAAAATAAAACACCCATGCGCTTTATAATTTTTCAATATCATTTATTTAAAAAATACATTTTCGTCCTAAATAAAAAACATTTAGATAGTAAATAGAAAATAATCATAACTTTTGGGTGTTACAGATTTGAAAATATCTTGCTACGATATATTTCAATTTATTAATCAGTGGTTTTAAGACTATTTTTCCACTGATTTTTATCTACGCAATGTTAACCACCTTTTTGAAAATGAATTGTGAATAGTACAAAACTCAATCATATTAAATATTCTCAAATATGTTTTCAAAATTGGAGTCGTTTGATACTACAATATTGTGCCTAATATTATTTTATGATGAAAGAAGAATATCGGCATTTTCATTTTGCTACGAAACAGCTGTCCATCCGATAGCCGAATTTGGCCGTCCTCCTTTCTGTATTAGTGCGCCTTCTATGAGCCCTGTATTTTTATTTGTTATTTTGGTACTTGCAAAATGTATAGAGCAAATCATGGCATATTTGCTGGGTACTGAAATTTTTTATACAGTATAACTTCTCCATAGGTTTTTAGGCACCGGATCTGTAGGTTCCCTAAAATATAATAATATTAATTTTTTTATGTTTCAAATTACAAACTACAAAAAAATGATTACCCAACAAGTTGGGTACAAAACTACGTTCAGTTTATGGCAATATTATTTTTGTAGACAAAACTATTGTTATCTAAAAGGGGTACACTGAGGTTCCATCTATAGAGTATATTATTATAATCTAAGTACCTACTGTATATATTCTAAGAAGTTATCCATTTTCATGGGTTTTCAATTTTGTATGATGTTTGGCACTTTAGGAATAGAATACAGTAGCTTAGTGGTTAAGGAGTCGACCTTACGATGGAGAAGTCCCAGGTTCGAACCATGGCCATTACACTACCGCCGTGAACCTACTCCTAACACAAGCAATTTAGCTTAACTGGAGGGGTTAGAGGTAATATTAGTAATTTTGGTTTAAAAAAAAATACTTTAAAGTGTTGTTAAATGTTTGATCCCTTAGAGAAAGTATCTAAAGTGCCGAATATCATAAAAATATTATTGAGAAACCATAGAGATATAAATCTCTACAATGTTTTCTGTGAAAAATATGAGCTGTACCTCACCCTACGTAACCGCTATGTATACCTATACAAACATATAAACAAACATGACTTGTAGATACTTATCTACATAAAATAAATTCACAATGTTATCTCCAATGTGTATAATCCGGCATTTTATGCAATTGAATGAAACTATTCAAATCTATCAAGATAGGAAAAATTTGAATAAATTCAGGCGGGATTCAAACCCACGAATTTTTCCCTCTCAAGGAGAATGCTCTGACCACTGACCACCCAACCTTGCCCGGAATCATCAAAATTTTGTTATATACAGGGTGTATTTATGAAACGAGGCAGTAAGGCCAGTAACTTTAACCGTTGTAGTTACAGCAAAATGTTCTTAGGAGACCTTCCCCGGGAACGAGCTGGGGACTCTGTAGTCCCCACACACCCGAGGAGAGGGCCAGATCGTAAGAGATGGCCCTGGGTCGGCCGGGGTGCGAGGGATATGCGTGTCAACCTTAACTTCGGCAACCAAAACGACCCACAGGCGGCGTGCGTTTTAGTCGGTTCGAGTCCGACATAACCTCTCCCACCGGCTCCGGTGGGGAGGTATCCATGGGGATATTGCGCACGTAAAAAAAAAGGAGACCTTCCCTAACTTTTTGACTGCATTCATAGATTTTGACAAAATCGTACAGTCAGCAAGAAAATGCTAAAAAAGTCCAAAAATTTTAGAAGATGGGTTTAAATTATCGCCAACATGGAATCCAGTGATAAAAAGCATGCAACCTCGCTTTTCTGCGCAGTCGGATAGACACCGGACAGTTTACTTACAGAATAGGGACTAAAAACTAACAATATAAAAAAATAGTTTAAAACTAAAACCCTCGTGCCCTTCGCGCTCTCAATATGATAGCCGAAATAGTGGATATGTTTGCGGGTTCTCTGAGTGAGTTTGTATGTCAATAGTTATAAGTTATAGAATAAGTGAAGTGGCAGTAGGCTGGCCACGTTTGTCAAAGGACCGATGGCCGTTGGAGCAAACGAGTGCTAGAGTGGAGACCGCGAGAAGGCAAACGGAGGGTAGGACCTTCCTAGCCAGATGCTTAGCTTAACTTAAAAAAATCACTAGACTTAATGACTGACAGGTACAGTGATGTGAGAAGTGAGTATCAGGAGTATGTTCTGGCTATGAAGGATCTGATGAGTCCAAATTCCACATTAACATCGAACATCAATTTACTCAGTCCTGAGCCAGTCTGTAAGTCCTCGCTTACTTCACACATTGGCCCTTTAGTTGATTTAAATGAAAAAACCAGTGGTTCCTTCAATGTAATAAGTAATGTAAAACCTGAAATAGTGATGTATTGTGATGAATTGGGGAAATCAATGGGCCAGTTACTAAGTTCATATTTAGAACATAAGATTACTAATTATTGTATGCCGGGATTAACTTACTGTAACATCATTAAAAAAATTAAGAATGATAGTTTAAACAGCAACAATACGCTTATCATTTTAGTGGGAGACAGGGGAAATGCAGACAGAAATGCACTTATAAATTGTTTTGAATCACTGAAGTCATTAAATGTTAAAAATATAATATTATTCACACTTCCTTATAGCCGTAGCTTGTCACAGGCAGAAAACAATCTTAGACATAAGCTCAATCTAACTTTACATACAATGGCCTTTCATAATCAAAATAAATTCCATTTAGTTGACATAAACGTATATTTAGAGAATAAATTATTATTGACAAAAGATAAATTCTATTTGAATATTTATTTTAAGAGACAGATAGCATCTTTGCTATCATATTATATTACTTGTTCAGCCAAGAACTTGGCTACCCAAGCTGCTCCTTTTGAGCAGAAAAATGACAATGTTTGTCTTGCGACCTTGGAATCTGTTCCAAAAAAGTGTGACAATCATTTAAATATAATTCTAGGACAATACAAAGGAAAAGTCTATGTACCTGAATATTATTCATCAAAATATTCAAGGATTTTCTGGCAAAGAGTTAGAACTAGAATTGTTTTTAAATGAAATGCATATTCATATACTTTGTTTGACTGAACACTGGCTAAAAAAACATGAATTATTAGTTAATATTGATAATTATAAAATCATTAGTTCGTTTACTAGAGTTTCTGCTATAAGAGGTGGGTCACTCATTTTAATTAATGACAAATTAAAATCCAAAGAGAGAAAAGATATAGTAGCACTCTCGAGTGAGCGAAATATTGAACTATCATGTGCAGAGCTTGAGCAACATATTGTTATTAGCGTCTATAGACCTCCTTCTGGAGATTACCACCTTTTTGAGTCAATTATGGAAGAAACCTTAAAAATGTATGTAAATGTAAGAAGACGGTAGTTGTATGTGGCGATTTTAATATTGATATTCTCGAAAACTCCCAGAACGCGTTAAGGTTCCTCAATCTTTTCAAATCTTTTAATTTACAAAATCTGTTTTGTGAACCAACTCGCATCACATCCACAACAGCTACCTGCTTGGATAATATTTTTTCTAATAACAATGTAAATGAGAAATCTTTAATTAATTTTATAAAGTCAGATCATGCAGGTCAGTTAGCTAGATTTGAACACCAACATGTTTCATTACCAAAAAATATTGTATGTAGACCAATCACAACTTATCGATTAGAGAAATTTAAAGAAAATATTAACAACAGAATACCTCTTTTGGAATTAAATAATAATGAAAACCCGGATGTTCTTTACAGAGATTTGTTCGAAGTAATCAATTACGAATTTAATAACATTTTCACTAAAAAAACAATAAACACTAATCAGTTCAAAATTAAATTTAGTGATTGGGATACACCTGGAATCTTTAAAAGTAGAAAAAAATTGTATGAATTATATGAGACAAAGGCATGTACAAATGAGCCACAAGTAATCGAATATATTAGAAAATACTCGAAACTGTTTAAGAAAGTCTGTTCAATAGCCAAATCTAATTATATTCGGGCTAAAATAAAAAAATCCGATAATAAAATTAAGGCAACATGGAATGTTATTAACAAAGAAACCTGTAAGACAAGGTCACGTGATCGTTCTTTCGAGTTAGAAATAGATGGTAAACACATTAATACTGATGCTGCAGTGGCTAATGCATTTGAATCTTTCTTCACAAATATTCCAATTACCACTACAAATTCATTAAATTCTTCAAAAAATATAGCTGCTTCTCTTCTTAAATCTAGTGTTGTTAAATGTAGTACTAACTTTGATTTTCAGTATATTGATTTTACAACTATACTTAAAACTTTTAAGCAACTAAATGTAAAAAAGACTGAGGATCTTTGGGGCATTTCAATCAATATAATACAATCAATAATGCCCGCTATCGCGCCTTACCTGGCATTCATTTTCAATAAATGCATAGATGAAAACCAATTTCCTAACCTTATGAAGTACAGTAAAATCATACCGTTATTCAAAGCAGGGGACAAAAGTGATCCTTCAAATTTTAGACCCATCTCCATACTTCCAGCCCTAAGTAAAATTTTTGAAAAAATAATATTTAATCAACTGCTTTCACATTTTACAGAAAATAATTTACTTCATGATAAACAGTTTGGTTTCACTAAAGGTAGAAACACGACAGATGCAGGAGTTGCACTTGTCAAACATATATTTGATGCATGGGAGAAGAAGCAGGATGCCATTGGTATTTTTTGTGATCTATCAAAAGCTTTTGATTGTGTTGATCATGAGACGTTGTTACTAAAATTAGAATATTATGGTGTTTCAAGCGGCTCACTTAGATTACTTACGTCTTACCTTACGGACAGAATTCAAAAAGTTAATATTAATGGCACTGACTCTTCTGGTGCCTCATTAGTTATGGGAGTACCCCAGGGCTCGATATTAGGACCCCTTCTATTCTTGATATATTTATGTTAATGATCTTCCTTACTTCGCGACAAATCTTTGTGAAATTGTATTATTTGCTGATGATACATCATTAATTTTTAAGACTGATAGACATAAAGTAGTACTTGACGAAGTGAATAATACCCTTTCTGATATATTACATTGGTTTACAAGTAACAACTTGCTGCTCAATGCGAAGAAAACTAAATGTGTAAAGTTTGCTATGCCAAATGTAACACAGGCAGATATTAATATTAAAATTAATAACGAATCTGTCCAAATAGTCAATACCACAGCTTTTCTTGGAATAACTCTAGATAGCAAACTGCAATGGGGTTCTCATATCACAGCCTTGGCAGAAAGACTTAGCTCAGCTGCCTATGCGGTTAGAAAAATAAGGTCACTGACTGATGAGGAAACTGCACGACTAGTTTATTTTAGCTACTTTCATAGCGTTATGTCATACGGTCTGCTGCTGTGGGGCTCAGCTGCCGATATTGAAACTATATTTATACTACAGAAACGAGCGATACGAGCGATCTATAGCCTCAGACCCCGTGACTCGCTGAAAGAACTTTTCAAGGAAATTAATATTTTAACAGTTGCTTCTCAATACATCTATGAAAATATCTTATATGTACGAAAAAACCTTAATATTTTCAAAAAACTATCTGATGTACACAACTTTAATACGAGAAATAAAGATAAACTAGTTGTACCAAAACTTAGGCTTCACAAGGTTGGTGATTCATTTGTAGGCAGTTGCATAAAAATATTTAATAAAATTCCTCATGACTTGATTAATATGCCAATAAATAAATTTAAAATAGAAGTGAAAAAAACTTTAATGAGTAAAGGTTACTATAAAGTGGATGAGTACCTTAATGATGTTAATGCGTGGTCAACATAAGTCTCTTGCTTGCTCGCACAAAATAAATTGTAAACAAAACAAATTTATAAAAGAAAAATAAACTAGTTCTAATGTAGTTCGCTGAGTTTCTTGCTGGTATCTTCTCAGTAGAACTAATCTACCGAACCAGCGAAAGAATCATTTTCCAATGGTTTATTTTTAATTATTTAATATTTTTATATTATTTCTTGACATACATATTTGTAAAATTTTGACGTTCATATGTGCTCTTTATGTGCCTAAACTGAATAAATGAAATTGATTCTTTGATTCTTTGATTGAGATGGACGGGCGACCTGAAAAGGGGGCTGGGATAGACTGGATGCGGAAGGCAGAGGATGGGATAAAATGGCGCACATTGGGAGAGGTCTATGTCCAGCAGTGGACTGAGGTGAGCTAATTGATTGATTGATATGGCTTGAGGATAGTGGGTACCTAACATTTCTCTGGACTCTGGGCTTGTGGGATCACTCAAAAGTCTCTAAAATAATTCATCATTTGTTTTCAACGTGTTTTGTGTATCACACGTATTTTAAGTTTGTTTAAATTTACACTTAAATGCAACGTAACTCTATTTTTAAAACAAATATTTATTTAGGTATTTATACAAATAAAATATAGGTAAAAATAAGTACATGTCACCTTAATACTAATTAAAGAATATGTCAATATTAATCGAAAAAGAACCCTGATTGCTCACACTTGCTGCGTTGCACTAGGAACGATCAGGAGCGAGTCACCAGTAGCCTCTATAAGCATCTGCCAATTTCCCTTGCAAGGCTTTTGGCTTCTTTGCCCCAGCTCCCCAGGATCTCCACCGCTACTGGCACAGATTTCGTTCAGCGGCTCCAACCAGGCATACCTGAGTTTCTTCCTCGAGCGGGCGTCATTCGCGGTGCCCAACGAGGTGTGAACCGTGTGACTAAGGTAGCTGACAGATACAGCACTGACTCAAGTTGCGTCCCACAACAAGCACTTCGCGTTCTTCCCGGGCACCAAAATCAGCCCGTCCGGTCTGCTCAGACCCGGACGATTAAGTACACAGGACGTTTTACAATTTTTTATATAATAAATCCTTCAATTTACTTCACAATATTACGACAAAAATTGATCACTTATACTATTCAAAACTGCAAGAAAAAAGTTGATGTATTCGACTTACGCCTTTATGGGGGTGGGGCTGGTGTTGCGATTTGTATATGCTATGGGGTAGAGGTAGAACGTTCGACTGCTGCGCAGCGGGTGCGGGTTTGATTCCCGCTCAGTGCGAATATTTGTATGCATGAATATGTATATTTGTAATCAATATGTGTAGTTGCCAGAATGTAACTTTTGTAATATTTTAAGTTACTTTCGACCCGTATCGCGGTAGGGTGCAGCGGTAACCTTTGAAAATGTCGGGATTGAACCAAACAGGTTCAAAAATTAAAAAATGGGTAAAAGTACATGTGCCTTATTCAATATATGTAGCAAGTTCCACCAAGCACCATCAATCAAATATCCCTAAATAATTCCATATCTAATAATTATTATTTATTCACTTTCTGTACTACTTTCGCTTTTATTATCAAAAACATAAAAAAATCATTGTCTCTAGTATGTGATACGGCAATAGTAACATATAAGTAACATTTTGAGTTGTGTAACACAGAAATAATATAAGAAGGTCAGAAGTAACGCAAAATAATACAAATGTTACAATCTGGCAACGCAGACCATAAACGTAACGAATCCATACGATTAAAATGTAACTACTGAAGATAATACAGCCACAACAATTAAATTAAAAGATTATGAGGTATTGAAGAACTAAAATTATCGTCACGTCAAAATATAAATCACGTCATAGCTTAAATTACTTGTACTGCGATAATATAACAGCAAATATCAATTGATTTGAAATTCCGTGTGCGCTAGGTATGATTGAAGATCGTATTTGGTCCAATAAATCTAGCACTAAAACTCGGCCGGTACTCACAGGTACCGATTTGTCGTTAAATGATATATCTTGTGTGCAGGATGTAACTTGCAAATCTATTAATTACAATTATTGTCGGTAATGGACTGCTGAGACGAGGTCTCGGGTTCGATCCCAGGTTTTACCATGGCACTCACCAATGACTTTTCGATGCTTTTCGAAGTTATGTGTGTATAAATACAGGGTTATAAGTGCTCGGTTAATGGCAATAGGATCGCCACCTATTACATTGGGACCTAAACATAAACTGGCGAAATGTGGGTGCTAGCACCTCTGTCTACCCACACTAAAAACTACTAACAACGTAAGGTAACTGTTTACGGTTATACATTAAATTTTCTACTGAATGTATAAATCTTTCTATTAATATATTTTTGTGGATAGTTATATCGGAAAAAATATATAAATTATAATATTGAAAACCACCACCATCATTGTCACACCATTAAGACCTGGAATTCATTACCAGCTCACGTGTTTCTTTCTTCCCACAGTCCCGGATCCTTTAAGCTTGGCGTGACAAAGCATAATATGGCGAGGCCGTCAAGCTGAGTGTACATGTAGGTATGTAATGTAGACCCTCCTTTCTGAGACTTAGCCTTCAAGTTACCATCAGGTAAGGTAAGGTTAATTGACGTGTCCTATATAAAAAATAGAAAACAGCTGTTCCCCCGAGGATGGGGGTCAGACGTAAAATAGTTGCCTAAAAGTCAAGATCAGACAATCACAAAAAGAAAATGTACTACAATGGACTGAACAGTACAATCTCCGGATTCCATAAGGAAATCACTAAGGTGATGATAGCAACTACTAATCTTAACAAAAATATACTCGTATGAACTAATATAAACACAAGGGCAGACGCATATTGTTTCGCCGCGACAGCCGCCATGTTGCCAAGCAAGTTGACTCATTTAATGTTAAAATTATTTTAAACTGAAATCTGTCACATTAAATTATTTAAACGTACTATTATAATTTGTACCGTATTTACAAATGATTTACCTAACTCAAACCTTTTATGAGTTAGAGCATCTGCCATGTGATAATGCACCTATTAAATTATTTCAACTATCAAATAAAATTTTACTTCATAAGGTGACACACCGGTGATTCATAATTGTATTACCTACATATAAATATTTATTGAAATAGCCATGTTTTAACATAGATTTTCAATGAGCAATGCATGAGAAATGGTTATTTAATTATAAAACCTTACAGGTTCCAAGGTTGCTCATGTCATGAATGTGAGATGAAACTGCCGCGTTGAATGTGTGGAGTTACACATATAGTTTATGTGAGAAAGTTTTGACATCGCTGACAACATTCAGAAGAGTTAACATTGCTGGACAGGCCACATCGAGCTACATCTGCCTGACTTCGTTGGAAAGAAAGTCTCTTGTCATGCCGCCCTCGCTGGGCTCCGGTAGGAGACGTAGACCTAAGAAGGGCTTGATGTCATAGAAGACATGACATTAGTGCCAATAAACTCACTGTCATATATGGTCAACACTGTAAAAAGTGATGGAGTAGAAGTTTTTTCCTTTATTTACACTTACAAAACACGTTCATCAATTACGTTCTCATAGAAAAAAATAATATTGATAAAATATAACAATGTTATGTAGTTACTTTGAATATTCTTTGCTTACGCAAACTTCACAAGAGTTAATATGTTCCAGACTTGTCCCAGTTGTTATCGTTCCTTTTGCCGGTCGAATGAGCACGTAGTTCATTTGTACATCGAAGCGATCATCTGAATAATATTCAATATATGCGATTGGTTCTAGTTAGGTATCTCGAATATTCGCACTTACGTCGCGACGAAGTTTCATTTCTTTTATCTATCTCTTTATGCATTTTGATCAGTACCTATTTGGTCTAGAATTAGATTTGTTTCGTATTTTTCATGCTGCACGATGTGGGTTGCTCGAGAAACGTCATACAAGTATACATAAATTTGTAATAACTAGTCGCTAGATTTTAGATTCATGAGGCTATTCGTCATCTTAGTCAGTCTAAATCATGCATCCTTATAGCTATCATGGCGTGTGTTGTGTGCTTAGTTAAAGTTACACAAAAATAATTTACGTTTAACTGAATTGTCATCAAGTTTACACCACTTAGGTGGCAAACACTTAGGAGGTAGGACACGGCGGTGTTTCCGCCCAATTGAGCAGTCCGACTGGGGAAGTACCTACGCCGTACAGAATACTACGGTTATAATAACTTCGTGTTGTGTTCCCAGCGGTGAGTAGGGTAGCCAGAGCTCACTGGAGAATTTGTGCTGTTAGTGGGAATACTAAAGGCTTATCCTGCTTTGTCCTCTACACTGACGGCAAAGAGACTGTGCTTACAGGGTCGGCAGCGCGAGTGTGGCTTCTCTGGTGTTACGCATGTCCATAGGCCACGGTAAACACTTTCCATCAGGTAGGCCGTGTGCTTGTCAGCCACCTAAGTGGTATAAAAAAAAGGTGGGCCGTGCGCTTGTCTGCCACCTAAGTGGTATAAAAAAAACAAGCACTTGGAACCCACTCGATGGAAAGTGGTTACTGTAGCCCATGGACGTGTATCCTACCATCTTTATGCAGATGATCTTCAAATATACACCCTTGCGCCTCTGAATCTGCTGACAGAAGTATGAACCATAAATATGAACTTGGAATGGGTATCTGACTGGAGCCATAACTATGGACTTCAGGTAAACCCGGCTAAGACGCAAACCATTATTGTTGAAACCTCTGGATTATATCACGCATTGATTTTACGCACTACCCTTATACACAGTGGTGCTGCTATCGAAATAAGTGATCATGGATAGAAGTGATCTGGATAGAAGAAGTCAACTTGTGACTATCAGGGGCGCTTTGTCTGCTCCCGCTCCCTGTACTTCAGGTGTTCCCCAGGGATCTCATTTGGGACCCCTTTTCTTTGTCGTTTTTATCAACGACCTTATAGATAGATTGGAGAGCTCTTGTTTGCTTTATGCTGACGATCTGAAAATCTACTCAATAGTCAACAATCTCCAAGACTGTTTAAAACTTCAGTCAGATCTGGAAAAGGTTCTTAGTTGGTGTCACGAAAACTGTATGTCCTTAAACGCTCAGAAATGTTGTGTAATATCTTTCACTAGCAAACGACAAAAGATATTATATAATTATAACGTCGATGGACACTGCCTGGAAAGAAAAAGTGCCGTTAAGGACTTGGGAATTTTGTTTGACGATAAAATTACATTTCAGGCACACATTGACTATGTGGTGGGTAGGAGTACGCGGCTACTTGGTTTTATATCTAGACTAACTAGAGACTTCAAAAATCCTCACAATCTGATATATCTTTATCAGATGCTAATTCGCAGTATCTTGGAATATAACTCCATCATTTGGTCACCTTTTTATGCGGTTCATATTAAGTATCTGGAGCGGATCCAGTAGAAGTGTCTTTATTTTGCTTGCTATAGAATGGGGTGACACATTCAGCTGAAGTCGTATGCGGAGAGACTCGACCATTTCAAGTTGCAATCGCTTGAAGAGCGCCGTAAATGTAGTGATCTTATATGCCTTCATAAGATTGTTCATTCCTTAATTGACTCTCCGGAATTATTAACCTTAATAGAATTTAATATTAAATTTAGACATCGTCAACCCCACCTCAAGAGCTTCGTATTAAATGTACACATCAACAACACATCTTTTTTCAACCCGATTGTTAGAATGCGTCGTCTATATAATGAACTCCTACATGAGCATAGCCATGAGATAGATATTTTCAGCCTTAGTTTCTCAACATACAAGAATGCTGTTAAAAAGGTTATAGCCAAGCTATAAATTTGCTGTTGCTTTGTTACAGGGATTAATTACTGTCTAATTTTTTTAACCATGATATCTTGTAATTGTCTTATTGTTTTGTTTTGTTTGTTATTTTTGGTTTTTGATTATTATTTTTATTGTTATACTTAATGCACGCTTTTTAATAATACCATGCTGAGTACACATGTTTTGGAACTCAATCTGGAACCGAACCTTCAAATGATATTTTGTAAAATTTTGATTGTTTTCTGTTTTGTGTGCCAAATAAATAAATAAATGTAAAGAACTTGGGCATTTACATGAATGGTGCTTGGTCTTGGGATCATCAGATACAGAAGCAAGCTGTTTGCTGCGGCGGGGTGTTTGTGTAAATTACGAAGTTAACTTCCTAATGTAACTAGAGTTGGGTTTGTGCAAACTCTATTGCGTCCACATCTTGACTATGCCGACGTCATTTGATCGTCTACGCAAATATGATCACGTGTCCGAATTCCGTAACAAACTCTAGTGACTCCCAATTTGCTTTCGTAGGAATACCGTACCGTTTAATCCTTGCACTCCCTATAACCTCAAAGAAGAGTTCCTTGGTGACATATATACGACATTTCTGAGATCATCGGAGAAATGGAGATTAACAATGCCACTGCACTGTACAAGTTTTTCGAATAAATCCTTCACTATATAGACAGTTCGCCTGTGGAATGCTCTGTCACTTTATATAAAACAAGCACAATATCTAGAATCTTTTAAAAAATATTTAAAGAACATTATCTATCCTCCCTTGAGTAACTATATTACGTAAGTTTGTGTACTTATAATGTTGTGCAATGAACTGTACCAATAAAAAACACTGTACAACACCAATAAAACTTTAAAAAAGAAAATACAAAAAGAAAAGAAGAAAATTAGAAGTTTATTTTAGGCTACTTCCCGTTGAGTTCATGAAATTTGGGAAGAAGCAAGGTCTTATAGCACATGTAAAGGAAAAAGACGAAAATCCGCAAATATGCAGCTATCGGTACCCGTACTAAAGTTTTCCCTCTAATTGTATTATAAGATATAATTTCTCATCAAATTTCACGATTCTAGCTCATTGGGAAGTACCCTAAAATCAAACTTGTAATCTAACGCATTTAAAATAAATTGCCAGTTACGTAGCACAAGGTTACGCCACAATTCTTTCGTACAGAACCCTTAATGTGCGATTACCGACTCGCATTAGACGTTATTTCATTGAAATATTACCGTATCTCAATTCTTGACACGATAGAAAAATACCGCGTGGTTTCCTGCAGAGTAAAATTTGAACCTCTTCCCATGCGGGGTCGTACAAGGCGACTAAGGGATAGGGCTGTTTAACATCAGACAGATATATACAGCCCAGACTCTGCCTCAAATGTCAACAATAGTGCCCGGAAAACGGCAAAAGTATCACCCCCTATTACGTGGGACTGAATACAATGATAGGTGAAATGTGGGTGTTAATTTACCTCTGCCTAACCCCTTGGGGAGAAAGGCGTGCTTATATGTATGTATGTAGAAAACAATTTATATATGTACCTACCTAAAGCGATGGTACATACATAAACCAATCAACATATTGAATAATGAATAGATAGTGGATATAGTTGGTAGTCATTCGGTAATCAAATGTACAGTCACGATCGTCTAGATCAGATCAATTTCAACACAGCGAATATGATTATTGTATAATCGCTCTCCGTTATATTTGCATACATTTATATATAATTTAAGATTGTAGGTATTTTGTATCAGAAAATTATAGGTCAAAGAAATTTAAGACATCAGTCGAGAATATTCTGCAAAATAGTGTCTGTATTCAAACATTTTGCATCTAAATTAATATTTAATTACTTAGGTTGGTTGAGAACATAACATAAATTAATTATTTTCTTTATTGCATCGATGCGTTGCTTCATCAGCTCGAACGTTGGTAGGTACCTGGTAGCCAGCTTATTTTATGTCACTTATTCACTTAGGTGGCAGACAATGACACAGCTTGGCGATACCGTGGCTTATGGACGTTTGTACTGTGTAAAGCACCAGAAGCCAGATTTACTACCGTCGAACAAATTATTGTATAATTGTATAAGTACAGTACTTAAATTAGGGCAATTATGACGATAATACCTCACCCGGTGCTCGTGTAATATATAAATTTCTACACCCATCTTTATATTTATTCATGTCATGGTGAGTTATTAAAATATGTAAATTTCTTTGATACAAAATTACACTGTATAACTCTGGGTGCCCCTAGACCATACAAAAAGAAATGACTTCATATTCATACATTTTTATTAGCCTACAAAGGAAAATACATTGCAATTTATTTAGTCACTTATTTAGTTACTTATAGATTTTGACTAACTATATAATGAAACGAAATGAATATTCACTTGAATTTATAAAATAATCATGTAGGTACTTTTTATAATTACTGACGCGCTACAGTGCAGGGCAGGCTGCGGGTACTAGTGGTGTGGTGGGTCAAGCAGAAAACGAACATTTTGATGTTTGATTACACTAGCAGCGGGGCGTTTGAGCGGCCTAGAGTACCCACCTCGTACGATATTTCAAATAATAATAATAATGTTAGATTATTTGGAAGCTAGTGCTTATTATAAAGTGGGACCATTTTTTAAAGTTTATTACTCATCATCATCATCTTCGCTTATTATTTTTCTTTACAACCATAATACATGTCGTTTACGAATGATTTAAATCATTAGAATTCTACACAAGTGACCGAGTCACTACACAGGACACGTGCAGGGCTTAGATGTCACCCGCAGACGGTGCAAAATATTCGATCAAGAACCAAGCGGTTCGGAGACTCTTTCCTTTGTCGCACCATTAAGTCCTGAAATCCATTACCAGCTCACGTGTTTCCTTCTATATACAGTCCTAGGTCATTTAAGCGGGGCGCGAAAAAGCATAGGATGAGGACATCAAACATAATGTAAGTAATGGTAACCCTCTTTTTTGAGACCTTGCCTTCAGTTTACCATCAGGCTAGGCGACGTCTTATTGACGTGTCCTATATAAAAGTCTCAAAATTTCACGATTCAAATAACGACTTAACCGTGCGATCTCCGCCCTCTGCCTCGAAAACGATTCAACGTATAAAAAACATTCATAGCGAAATTTTTAGGGAATTTAATCCTTTATAAATCTACAAAACTGGTCATTTTACAAATAGTACAAAACCCATAGGAAACGAGGTATTTGCCAACAATGTTTTTAAGCCATTTTCTGCGCGAGTAGCGAAAATATGGCGAAAATAGCGAAAGTACGGTAACAGTTAGGAAATAGTACATCAAAATCTAAAAAATTACCGATTCTCAAAGCTCCCGGAAAACTTTCAGGTTAAACAGAAATGGTCAGACTAGAGCTACAAGGAAACTTTTTTATTTAAAACGATTTACACAATTCATATATTTATACAGCTTAGGTGACAGATAAGCATAAGCCCCACGTGATGGAAAGAGGTTACCTTAACCTGTTATAATATTTACATTAAACGCAACACAATATGTAATGATAATGACAAAGAGCAATTTTGAATACAACAGCGATTTTTTTAGTATAGACTTTAGTGATTTAAACATAGTAGACTAGGCTGTATTCAATTTTTAAATGTTAGTTACACTAACATTTTTAAATGTAAGTTACACTAACATTTTTAAATGTTAGTTACACTAACTTTTTTAAAGAAAACCTATTAGAATTACAAAAAAAACCGTATAAATAAAAACCCAAATTAAATAAGTACTAATTACAAACATTTTTTTTTAAATAGCAACAAACTGACTTCAAGAACAATACACAATATAGAGGCATTGAAAAGTGAATAATAATTGAATTTAAAGATTTACTGATCTGTTAGGAGTCGATGACTAGCCCGAAAGACCATATTTCATTTTATTGCATCATAGTAAGCAAAAAAAGTAGTCAAATATACATGTTTATTTATTTATATTACTTCTTTACCTCTTTACTTCAGAAATTGCCGAAATTTTCTTACAGATTCATGAGTTCGTTATTCCTGTAATTTAATAGCTATTTCCATTATATATATTTTGTTTGAGAGTTGATTTCAAAATTTTACAACTCTGTATAAAAATTTGTTTTTATTAGCCGCTTGATAAATTAAATTATATCTTCAAAACCAGTACTTCCTAAATGCTATCCATTTTGATTATAAATTTCGTATTACTTTTTTATAGGTGTAAAAATGTAATTAAAGTGTTTGTTAGCTTAATGTTGTCTCTTCCAAATACAAAAATCATGTAATTTGGATTTGTCATTCCTAAAAATAATGCAAAAATGTTAGAACTGAAAATTGGGTCGTCTCCTCCAATTTCTTAAAAAAAACGGTAATTTCATATACGTAACGACCTATTATTTATGTGTGTACACTTTGAGGATTGCCCTAGAACCCGTCATCCGACTTCCTGAATCCCGGAAGATATACATTTATATTAAATACTTATACATATGTACCTAATTGTAATTTTTATTAAAATTATAGTACATAGTTCATAATCTATAACTACTTTTCGCAATACATTAATCCAATTCAGTTCATTCGATTCAGAGATGTTTGAAATTCTTATCGATTTACTTAATTTAATAAATTGGATCTTTTTACGTGTCCCCTCACTATGAGGTTAATGTCAAATGTAGCCTATTACATTAACGGCACTGTAACACGCTTTTATTGTTTTATTAACTTAGAAATGTACATTTATGTATTAACATATTATGTATGAGTACTTTTTGTAACAGGACCTTTGATCTGGGCGCGATGGATCGATTTAAAATTTTGGACACACATTATGACAATACATAATTTTAAAAAAATTAACGCACTTCACTAGCTATGAGGGGTTTAATAGATTGTGGTCTATATTTGCTAGTCGGCTTCATGAAACTCCAATAAGAAACTTCATAAACTCTTCTCACGTAGCTGCTATTATGTGCAACGGTCACATTGGTCAACTGCTCCAGTACTACGGACTTAACAGGTTTAATCCAACTTCAGTAGGTAGTTTTTTGTTGTACAAAAAGTCTGCTTCGATAAGGATGGCAACCCAACGCAGATATGCCATGGACAAGCTATACGGCTTAAATACACATATATGCGTTGGGTTGTTGCAGATTCAGTGATTCAGCAAGGTAAGGTGGATTGCCTAGGTTAGAGATAGAGGGCGTACAGTTAGTTACCGTCGGCCAGATACAACATCCTTCACTCATCACTGCTTCAGTCGTAGCAGTTCTGTGTTCTGCTGGACTTTGGTTCACTGGTGAAGTTTAGAAGTATGCCTTCGCACCTCTAAACATCCCACGTACTTAGCGACTTCTGTTTTATGGACTCCGATGATGATCCGAAGTGATGGGATAGAAAAAAAAGGTTTTCAAATTTAGGAAATCCAACAAGTATTATACTGTTATTTCAACTTTTAAGGATGACTTAAAGAAGGTAATTTTAGTACTTTTATTCCAATAGGACGGCTGCCCAAGATCAAAACCCAGTAAGGGACATTTTTTCTGAAATCACTAGATATCCATATTTCGAATATTCATTTCGATCAGTCGATTTGTGAATACATCTGATTTAAAATCTTATAATTAGCAGATATTTTGACACTATGAAGTAAATGTACTATACACTCTCCAAAAACCTAGTAACTCGCTTTTACCGCTTCAAAGTCTAACGATTCGCATGCACATACTAGGTTTCGTTATGGTGAATGCAGCTTGCTAGATTAAAAACGATGACAGGTTCCGTTAAGATATATTTCATCGTCTGGATATTCCTTTGGATCTTCTGCCCTCCCTGCGGAGTAAGTGGGGTTGGTTATGTCGGATTTAAACTGACTAAAACCACACACCATATTGTGTTAATTGCTGTGGTTGAGATTGCCACTGTTATATCCCTCACACTCCAACTGACCTAAAGTCATCGTAAGATTCGACCTCGGGTGTGGGACCACTGCCACGGATAGGGGGAGGTTCGCATCGCGTCACCACGACACTTCGACCCGCGCTCTGGAGGACGGAGGTCGTTGCATGAACTCACGGGCTGGAAGGACCTGTCTCCATTGTACCCACTCCCACATCTCCTTCTAAAATATTACTTGCTCGCAGAAGTAGACGGTGGCATTACACGAGCTCAGCACCATCGCTCTGAACAATGCACTGAGTGAGAGAACTCCCACACCTAGGGGCACCACGAGGACCCGCCACGGTGTTTCCCATGAGTCCTCACTCGAATCACATAGATGGCATTCAGGTATTGGCTTCTGGATCCGACACAGGCCCTTACGAGAGGCTCCTGTGAGTAGGCTCTCTAAAAAGTTCTACATTATAGGTCTTACCGGTGCTTTCACGGCGTGCGCTGCGCGAGGTTATCCAATCCAACTTGTTGCTTCCACTCCTCCACCACGTCCTGACGGTGCTACGACTTCACAGCTTCGATTTCTCAGGCTCAGTTTCTCGCACTGCTCTCTCGCATCCTTTCAGTACTGATATTGCACCGAAAGGGATCTCGTCTCCTGGTTTAATGGTGGGGTTACAGCAGTGTTGGGTCAATTTTAATTGCAACTAATAAATATTAAAAACTTAAAAGCCCGACTTGCTGTCTAAAAGACCGTAACATGTAAACTCGACCTCAGTCTACAAAATTGAAACAAGCTTGACAGCAGGATGTAGCCTATTGCCAATCATGAACCGTAAGAAAAATCAATGGGTACCACCTGTTGTCAATCTTGTTTCGATCTTTTAGATATCAGTCGGGTTAATTGCAAGTTTAATTGCAATTAAAATGTACCCAACACTGGGTTACGGCAAGGAAACTTATCGCCGTGAGGGAGATCGTGTGTTACCCCCAGTTGACCCTTTTGGCCATTATCCACTGCGGTTGCCAAAGCAATTGCGTGTTATTGAACTTCTTAGGGTATCCGCCCAAATTGGGCACCCATGTAGGGCCATAGACCTTACAATTTCCCCGTAGAGTTTATGCAGGAGTTATCTGGCACCCTCAAGTTGAACGGCAGCCCCATTTTATCTCTAGGAAACATGTTCATAATAGAAATTATGTTGATCACAATATTTAAATATTATTCAGTATTATTCGTAAGTACTTGCTGTGTTTTGAAATGAGGATTTCAAAACACAGCAAGTACTTACACTAGGTTTACATTCTATCATCGCACTACTCGCCATAGACAGGGAATACATCCTCGTACATTGCGACCAGAAAGGGTGCTATGCGCTATGAAAGGAACTTCAACCCAAGCACGCTCAAGCTTTAGAATGAACTCCCCCTGCTGAGTTTTCCCAGGCGACTACAGTAAAAAACTTGTTGAAAACATACAGAAGACTAATCAAAACACAATACTTGTTTTATACATGTATCTCAGATACTTCTGCCTTCACACAGTAGCCTTGCAACTTGTCAAATACATGTTTTATACTTAGATGTAAACGAGGGCCTAAGCTACGATCTCGTACGTCTTCCAACTTTGGACCCACGACCGCGTACGACCCATCGTGTTTCATTCAACCTCATTTAAAAAAAAAATGATTGATGAATGAAACCTATTAGTAGACCCATTTTTTGAGGATAGTTGCCTCTCTATGTATGGATAGTTGTCCCTCTATAAGAATACTAAGAAGAATACAGCCTACAGTGTTTCACACAATGATGTATCAGGTGGGAGCGTCAAGCGAACAGAATCGTTGATTACCTTGCTTACCTATTGCCTACAGAGGACGCCGCCGTTCGTCCGATGTACTTACGATCTGTTCAGTTTTCAGATGCTCGAGGTCTCCAGTCTGGTACGTACGTCCTTATAATCTCTCATCTCCTCTATACATTATAAGTCTACCTAACAAGTAAATTTTAGCACCTAGCTCGCTTTTTTTTTTTTTTTTACGTGCGCAAAATCCCCACGGATACCTCCCCACCGGAGCCGGTGGAGGAGGTTATGTCGGACTCGAACCGACTAAAACGCACGCCACCTGTGGGTCGTTTTGGTTGCCGAAAGTGAGGTTGACAGGTATATCCCTCGCACCCCGGCCGACCCAGGGCCATCTCTCACGATCTGGCCCTCTTCTTGGGTTGTGGGGACTACAGTCCCCAATTCGACCCCGGAAACGGGGAGGCGCGCCAGGCGCGCCACCGCCGCGGCCTGCTTCTGCCAGGGTGACAAGCGGCTCCACCTGTCACCCCCAGGCCGGCGCACCTAGCTCGCTTGTTTATTTATAGGTCTGAAGTATTTCATATTCCTAGAAATATTTGAGATACTTAGAAGGTTATTAAGGGTGTTTACAAACATCAAAGAATTTATTACACTAACAATAATTCGACGAACTAATTACTCCATTACAGATTAGAGGTTTAGAAATTCACGGCGCAAATTTACGAAATGATCAAAGTACTACTCGCACGAATTATCCCTCAATTTTTTTTTTTTTTTATATAGGACACGTCAATTGGACTTCGCCTTGCCTAATGGTAAGCTGAAGGCAAAGTCCCAGAAAAGAGGGTCACCATTACTTACACATACCGTGTGACAATGGTGACACTCAGCTTGACGGCCTCATCATATGCTTTTTCACGCCCCGCTTAAAGGACCCGGGACTGTAGGAAGAAGGAAACACGTGAGCTGGTAATGAATTCCAGGCCTTAATGGTGCGACAGAGGAAAGAGTCTCCGAACCGCTTGGTTCTTGATCGGATGTTTTGCACCCTGTGCGGATGACATCTAAGACCTGCACGTGTTGTCCTGTGTAGGAAAGGGGAGGGTGGGACTAATTGGAAGAGCTCATCAGAACACTCCCCATGGTACAGACGGTAAAATACAGCCATGGACGCAACATCTCTACGCAGCTGTAAAGGTTCTAGGGTGTTCGTGATCTCGGGATTCCCAATGATGCGGACCACACGTCGCTGCAACGTGTCGAGAGCATCTAGTAAGTACTTTGCAGAACCATCCCAGAGATGCGAGCAGTATTCCACACAGGAGCGAATTTGTGTCTTGTATAGAAGACACCGCTGCTCCGGCGTGAAAAATCGTCTCACTCTGTTCAGGACTCCGAGTTTTCGTGAGGCTGTTTTGATGATACTTTCGATGTAATTTTTGTTATTCAGGTTGCAGCGAACATCCATACCTAGGATATTGAGATTGTCCTGCAGTGGCAGTGGCGTGCTCTGTAGAGTGGGGAGGGGAAGGAAAGAAGATACTTTTGCTGTAAACGCACATGCCTGCGTCTTCTTGGCATTGAACTCAACCAGGTTCTCAGAGCCCCATTGAGAAATGTGATTCAGGATCCCGTCAAGCTCAGTGACAAGAAGCTGCCTTTTCTCTGCGATATCTGCCTGCTTGGCCGCAGGATGTCCATGATAACTCCCATGTAAAGTGCTATCGTCTGCATAACAATGAACATTGCCGGTAGACAGCATGTCGTTGATATGCAGAAGAAAGAGAGTGGGTGATAAGACGGACCCCTGGGGCACGCCAGCATTTACCTGCAGAAACTCCGAAGCTCGTCCGTCACAAAGGACGCGAATACGGCGCCCCTGCAGGAAGCTAGCAACCCAGTTGCACAGCCTAGAAGGCAGACCAAAGGCAGGTAGCTTGGAAAGAAGCGATTTGTGCCAGACTCTATCGAAAGCTTTGGCGATGTCAAGACTAATTGCCAGTGACTCGCCGTGCTTGTCCATAGCCTCACCCCAAAGATGGGTAACGTATGCTAGAAGATCACCCGTTGACCGTTTCGGTCTGAAGCCATATTGCCGGTCATTAATTAAGGAGTGATCCTCTAGGTGCCGCATGAGCTGTTTGTTAATTATGTGCTCGAACACTTTGCACAGCACTGAGGTGACGGCTATGGTCGATAGTTGGCTGGCTCCGAGCGATCCCCCTTCTTGGGAATCGGCTGAACATTCGCCTCTTTCCAAGGCAAAGGCACTGTACCCGAACTGTAGGATAGCCGGTACAGGCGCGTAAGCATTGGAGACAACTCCGCTGCACATTTTTTCAAAACTACCGCTGGAATACCATCCGGACCACTGGCTTTCCGGACATCGAGTGATTGCAGCACTGCACGGACATCGCGTTGCCTGATATGGATATCAGGCATCGCGTGGTCATAATGCATTTATTTATAGTTATAATGCATTTTGAGTATTGTAAATGGGGAGCCATTGGAATGCTTAACTAATAAGTGTACAACGGACTAATAGGGCTTCACAACCTAGGGATTACATTGACGTAATAATTCCTCTTACCAACTGACGATGTTGACGACCCTTAAGAACTCAGTACTGTCTCAATACGAATAGTGGTTAGGAAAATAAGCCATAAGTACTTGCACTTCTCTCTCTTACCAGTTTATTAGAGATCAATGAGTAAGTATAAAATCAAACGGAAGTGACGTTAAGGCAGAATAGACCAAGAGCTGTAAGCTAACGGAATATCGTTTTTTTTCTTTGGCAAGCACTTACAAGTTTTGATCTAAGTAAATGGATGAAATAAGCTGTCTGTTTTTTTTTTTGCTTTTATTAACCATTGTTCTCATATGGTACAATTTCATTCATTCTTTTTTAATAATAGGTTCATAGAATATGTATATTTGAAAGATTCAAATAAATTGAACTCTAATAAAAACCGAGGGTAGTGATCTCTCGACTTTGAAGTAATAATAAAATATATTAATGAGAATAAGATCTAACGGAATATGGCATTTTTTCTTTGACTAAATTATTTGACGAAAGTAGAATTTCTTTTTTCACACTTTTAGAACCGTACCGTGTACCTGGCAAAGCCACAGTGACCCAAACTTCATAATGGGCCATCGTTATTACCTGTGTTGGCATGCGCTGATAAGCTTTCAGCTTTTATAAAATGATGAAGGTCTGGCACTCACGGGCTCTAAGTCCGGAAGATTTAGATGTCAGACTCGTGGTCACACCACGTTGTCACGTCACACAAGGATCGTACATAGGTTACACTAAAAGTTTCCGGAACTGGCCACTTACATAAACAATATTTAAAAATTTATTACAACATTTGAAAATAGAACTCTTTGGCTGTAGAATACAGTTTGTTTCATCTGACTGTCTTTTGTTTTTACCTTGTGGCGCCATTTAAAAAATTGTGTGTCTGCATCAACATGGATTTAACTCGGGAAAATTTTCGTAGTATGATTTTCTACGATTTTAAGTGTAATTTGACGGCTCAACAGAGCATCGCTCGGCTTGAAACAGCTTTTGGCGATGAAGCTCCATGCAAGACGACTGTTTATGGCTGGTTTGCAGAATTCAAGCGTGGTCGTATCAATCTCCGTGACGAATCTCGCGATGGTCGGCCGTCCACCGCTGTGACCAACAAAAACATCGATGCTGTGCGCCGTATGATTGAAACAGACAGGCCTGTGACCTACCATGAAATTCGCGCATCCTTAGAAATAGGCATGAGTAAAATACAATCAATCCTACACAAACATTTGGGTGTGAGAAAGCTGTGCTCGCGGTGGATCCCACATAACTTGACCAAGGATCAAAAAACGGACCGCGTCATTTGGTGCAGTGCCATGCTTACCAGATTCAACGAAGGTGCGTCAAATTTGGTGTGGGACATAGTAACAGGTGACGAAACATGGATTTATTGCTACGATCCCAAAACAAAGCAGCAATCGAGCGTATGGGTCTTTCAAGATGAGCCGAAACCAACCAAAGTGGCGCGCGTGAAAAGTGCATCTAAGCGGATGATTGCTTCTTTTTTTAATAAAACTGGACACGTGGCTACTGTTGCTTTAGAAAATCGTCGTACTGTGAATAGTGACTGGTACACGACCATTTGTTTGCCGGAAGTTATTGACGAACTCCGTAAAAATAACCGTAAACGCCGTATCATCCTGCACCACGACAATGCTAGTTCTCACACGGCCAGACAGACAAACGACTTTTTGAAGGCGAAAAATGTAAAACTCATGAGTCATCCTGCATACAGTCCCGACCTGGTACCTTGTGACTTTTATCTGTTCCCAAAAATTAAGAACCAATTACGCGGCTAACGATTTTCATCACCAGAAGAGGCTGTCGAGGAGTATGAAAAACACGTTTCAGAGGTCACCACAGAGGAGTGGCACAAAAGTTTTCAAAACTGGTTTGATCGAATGAAAAAGTGCATAGACGCCAAGGGAGATTATTTTGAAAAGCAATAAATTAATTTTGTACCTTTAATAGTATTTTTTCATATTCATTCCGGAAACTTATAGTGCGCGCCCCACGTATTCGTAAATTTATTTACATGATATTAACTTTTTTAGCGTTCAACTATGTGATACCGTCAATATGTATAATTCAGGTATTCTATACAATGCCTAGAGCCGAGGGAGACCAGGCAATGTAATGTAAATGTATTATGAATATTTTTGTCCAATGAACATAGTTGGATTATAAAGCATGCCGGTAATGTGTCAAATACATCGATCTTGGTCTATATTTATCATCAACGGCGGCGGTGCGCCTTGCGCGCCTCCCCGTTTCCGGGGACTAATTGGGGACTCTGGGGTTCCCACACCCAGATCGAGAGAGATGGCCCTTAGTCGCCCCGGGTGCGAGGGACATGCCTTTTTTTACGTGCGCATATCCCCACGGATACCTCTCCACCGGAGCCGGTGGAAGAGGTTATGTCGGACTCGAACCGACTAAAACGCACGCCGCCTGTGGATCGATTTGGTGTGGGGACTACAGAGTCCCCGCGAGGCGCACCACTGCCGCGGCTTGCTTCTGCCAGGGTGACAGGCGGCTCCGCCTATCACCCCCAAGCCTGCGCTCATGGAGGGCGGAAGTCGTTCACCGACCTCCGACGCCCGAGTTGCCTTTGTACGCGGGCAGCTTGGCTTGCGATCCTCGTCACTCCCGCTGCCGCTCCCGCCCCGCCTCCTCCTTCACGAGCATAACTTGCTCGCATAAGGAGGCGCCGGCCGCCCACGCATCCGTGCAGCGGACCATCGCCGCGAGCTAGGCGTCTCCCACGCCGGACACTCGGTGAGCGTGTGCGGTCCCGAGTCCTCCCTCGCATCGCAGTGATGGCACTCGGACATTGGCTCTTTCTCCATCTGACGCAGATACTTCCCGAAGCACCCGTGCTCGGTGATCATCTGCGTCAGACGGTACGAGAGGCTGCCGTGTGGCCTCTCTAGCGACTCCCCCATGATAGGTCTTACCGCCACTACTACAGCGCGCCCTGCACCTGGTCCATTCCGCCACCATTTCCCTGTGGAGCGGCCAAATTTTTTCGGGCTCGGGATTGTGACCCCGCTCCCGCGCCACCTTTCGAAACCAGTTTAGCGCCGAAAGGGATCTCGCTTACAGGATCCATGGTGGCAATCCGGCGTGGAGACTCGCTGTGTTGAATGATATCGTGCGGTACCCCCTTATGATGCGGCACGCCAACTTCTGCTGCGGACGCTGCAGCAGGGGCATATGCCGATCACTCAGGCAGTCCGCCCACACGGGACACCCGTACAGGGCCATGGACCGGACGACACCCGCGTAGAGTCTCCTGCAGGAGTCCCTCAGGTTGGGCAGTAGCCGCGCAAGAGCGTTGGCTGTGCCCACCAATTTGGGGCCCAGACTTCCTAAGTGCTTCCCGAAGTCCCACCGGCCGTCGAGCACGAGCCCCAGACATTTCATCTGGGGCCTGATGCCGATGAGAGTGCCTCCCACTGTGAGACTGGAACCAGGTGGTGGCGTGCGCCGAGGTCCATGAAAGAACATGGCCTCGGATTTATGCAGAGCCACCTCAAGGCTCAGCCGCCGAATCCATTCCACGACTTGAGCAACCGCGGTCGTGGCCCTCAGGGTCGCTTCGCATGTAGCCCCCCTCGCCGTCACTAGCGAGTCATCCGCATAGCACGTGACGGCGGCACCGCCTATGAGCTCACCGCGAAGCACCCACTTGTCATATTTAATCATATATAAACAGTGAACATTGCAAGCTTACAGTGAGCACCAAGACGCTTGCAATGTTATTCTAATTACAAAAAAAAACCATTAAATTCCATATCTTACTTATTATACAATACATTAAAATACCAACTATTATATATAAATATATTCATCAATCGTCAATCATTTGATTCATTTACATCAATATTAGTTCATACTACAAAAATTGGTATAAATATAAAAATTAATAATTCAGAATGTCAATAATATCAATGTCGTCACACTTTAAATTTTATCAATGTCATTAACAAATGTAAAAAAAAATAAAAATAAAAATATATATATATAAAAAAAAAAAAATTCTAAATGTCAGTAATGTCCGATCCGATCAGGCTTAGGCGGGAGCGGAGTAGACTCAAGCTTCCGCATTAGCCTTGGTGACTTGATTTTTATAACCATTATTTATGGTTTCTGATAACTTTTAATACAAATTATAAAAAAAAAAATTATACATGAAAATATATAAATTTCAGGCAAATTATAAAATAATAGTATTTCATATATTGCCTACAAGTTTTATTCATTCTATATACGTATTATATAAATTAGGCATTGTATAGAATGCCGGATTATACATATTGCCGAGAACATTATGCTTGTATTCATTAAAAAGTGTAGTCGGGTCACGGTTTGCAAATTTAAGTAGGTTAGTACATAGCAATAACTTACACTTGGTTGTCAAATTCGGTATCAGTAAAATAGTTTTGAACTCTCTTTCATTGTGAATAGTAATTTAGTTTTAGGGTCTCAGTAGATCTAAGTAAGTATAAACTGTTGCCCTTGCAAATACCAGAATGTATAAGAGTACGTATTAGTACCTTTCTTCGCGTGTGGATGCCCTCTCGGGTTAACACTAGAAGTCACATTCCTCATATTAACCCGATTTAGCTCGAGGGGTTTCCACACACAAAAAAGATAGGTACTAATTTATAAATTTAGTGAGAAAGCAAACCCTCTACCCTGATAGACTGACAACCTGACAAAGGTGGCTGGGGCGGACTAAGTGCGGAACGTAGAGGACCGGATGAAATGACGCACATTGGGTGAGGCCTATCTTCAGCAGTGGACTGCGGTGGGCTAATTGATTGATTGATATAAATTTTAATTGAAAAACGGTAAAACTCCCGAATTTAATGTACTTATTCTGGCCATAAATACTGTTAGAATTAAAATAAGAAAGATATTACATTTGAATTTGGAATCTGTCATTTTTATACGATTGTTCATTGTGTTTTCTAATTTTGGCGCCAATACATTGTACAATATTTTGCTATATTAAAATGGAGTGGGGTGATAAAGAAAATCGAATCGCTGTGATTGCATTACAGAAAGTTGGTATGGAGCCGAATGTAATTTTTAAAACTCTCCATACGCTTGGTATTAGTCAAATGTTTGTGTACCGGGCTATTAATAGGTACAATGAGACCTCCTCTGTTTGTGACAGAAAAAGATCTGGCCGTCCACGTAGTGTACGAACACGACAAAGGTGGTCAAAGCAGTAAGGGAAAGAATTCGAAGAAATCCTGTCCGAAAGCAAAAGATTTTATCTCGGGAGATGAAGATAGCACCCAGAACCATGTCGCGCATTTTAAAAGATGACTTAGGACTTGCAGTCTATAAGAGACACACTGGTCATTTATTAACTGATAATTTAAAAAAGAATAGGGTGGTAAAATCGAAGCAACTACTGAAGCGGTACGCAAAGGGAGGTCACAGAAAAATTTTGTTTACGGATGAGAAAATCTTTACAATTGAGCAACATTTTAACAAAAAAAATGACCGTATTTATGCTCAAAGCTCTAAGGAAGCTTCCCAATTAGTCGACAGAGTGCAACGTGGGCATTATCCGACTTCAGTGATGGTTTGGTGGGGTGTTAGCTATGAAGGAGTGACTGAGCCGGATCTCTGCTTTTTCGCCAAAAATCGTTTGCCCGATTATCACTTGCCAACTAACGTTTCCCAGAATTATATTTCGCAGAATAATCATTTGCCAACTTGTGATTTCATTTTGTTTTTATTACCCAACTTCTCAGTTGCCAATTTTACGTTTGGTCAACCTTTTAGAATGACACTTTTCAAAATGCCAACTTTCAAGTAGCGATGTTTTAGTTGGCATAATATTCATGTAGTTGTTTATTGTTTGTTATGTAAATGTATGTAAAAATGTAAAAAAAAATGGTTACGGCACTTCGCCGGCCGCTGCCGCGGCACGCTCGCTTCGCTCGCTCGGCTCGTGCATTGTTTATCATAATACTAACCTAACCTAACCTAACCGATTCTGTTATTCGTCTAAAAGTTGTCTGGCCTAATAAATAAATTGGCAAAAGATATATGCCCCAAACGTATTTTGTCATTACAATAATCAGCTTAACAATAATTCTACCAAATGAAACGTTATCATACAAACATTTGACAATCGTTAGTCGTCAAAGTGAAAAATTGGCGTAACGTTGGTTGGCAAGTGATAATCGGGTAAACGATTTTTGGCGAAAAGGCAGGACCCCGACTGAGCCATATTTTTGTGAAAAAGATATCAAAACATCGGCACAAGTGTATCAAGATACCATTCTTGAGAAGGTAGTTAAACCCCTTAACAACACCATGTTCAATAACCAAGTATGGTCCTTCCAACAAGACTCAGCGCCGGGTCATAAAGCTCGGTCCACGCAGTCTTGGTTGCAAGTGAACGTTTCGGACTTCATCAGAGCTGAAGACTGGCCGTCGTCTAGTCCCGATCTTAATCCGCTGGATTATGATTTATGGTCAGTTTTAGAGAGTATGACTTGCTCTAAACGCCATGATAATTTGGAGTCCCTAAAACAATCCATACGATTGGCAGTGAAGAATTTTCCCATGGAAAGAGTGCGTGCTTCTATTGATAACTGGCCTCAACGTTTAAAGGACTGTGTAGCAGCCAATGGAGACCACTTCGAATAAGCTTTTTATATTTTAAATTGTTTTATATTTATGTATTAAACTAACACACTGTAAAAGTAATAAATATTATTTGCAATAAAAAAAAATGTTTTTTCTTCGTAACAATATTTATGGCTAGACTAGGTATATAGCAGAAAATTTCTTGTCATTTCTGAATCCATTTGTATACAAGCAATTTATACACGACCGCGTCAGCGAGGGTAATGTGTTACGCGCCTTATATGTATGTAGTTTTCTTTGTATATGTACATATACTTTGTATATACATATATACATACCACCCCATCTCTTCCCATGCGGTTTCGTACAAGGCATAATACAGCATACAGGGCAAGGCTGTGTAGCATCAGACAGATATATACAGCCCAGACTCAGCTTCAGATGCATGTCTCAAGTCAACATTATTGCCCGAAACACGGCAATAGGCTCACCCCCTATTACGTGGGACCTAATAAAAACCTCTGTGTATATAGCAAATGGCTCGCGACAGAGAAGCGTGGAAAGGGCTAGGGGAGGCCTACGCCGCAGAGGCGACTACTACTGTTAGTGTTATGTCATATAGACTTAACTAAATATAAAGGGTATTTGCAGGGCGGGAGCGGCAGCGGGAGCGACGAAGGATCGCAAGCCAAGCTGCCCGCGGCGGTCGGTGAACGACCTCCGCCCCCCATGAGCGCAAGCCTGGGGGTGACTGGTGGAGCCGCCTGTAACCCTGGCAGAAGCAGACCGCGGCGGCGGCGCGCTTGGTGCGCCTCCCCGTTTTCCGCGGACGAGTTGGGGGCTCTGTAGTTCCCACACACCCCACCCGAGGAGAGGGCCAGATCGCGAGAGATGGCCCTGGGTCGGCCGGGGTGCGAGGGATATGCCTGTCAACCTCACCTTCGGCAACCAAAATGACCCACAGGCGGCGTGCGTTTTAGTCGGTTCGAGTCCGACATAACCTCCTCCACCGGCTACGGTGGGGAGGTATCCGTGGGGATTTTGCGCACATAAAAAAAGGGTATTTACAAATAGGAAGTAATGTAAACTAAATAAAGTTGTGTGCATACACTAATTAAAAAGGGCTTTTTTTCAGGTATCATTGTCCACGATGGAGAAAGTTACATCGCCAATGGAAAAAAGAAAATATGAAATAGCATGGTTAATGGCCACTATTACAATGTATGTACAATTGGCTGGAGTTTATGGATTTTATCTCTTTTGCTTTAAAGCTATGTGGCTGACAAATGTATATAGTAAGTACTTTGACTATGTTATACAAAACTCAGTAAGTACTTTGGAAATTATCTAATTCGTTATAGCCTCCGCATACATCAAGCCAGGCCAGGTTGAAATTATTCTTAAACCTGCATTCATTGGAGCTGCAAACGTCTAATTCGATATAATAATGACAGCCTCTGTGGCGTGGCGGTAGGGAACGCGACCGCTACGCAGGAAGCGCGGATTATATCTCCCCGCTTAGTGCAAATATTTGTATGGATAAATATGGGTATCGATAAATATAGATATCGAGTCTAGATGGGAAATCGTCTAGATTGTAAATTGTCTACCTTCACATATGATTTATACGAACTAAAAAAAACAGTTTGCAAAATACAGCGATATTTAAATTATGCGTAAACGGATACCTCCCCACCGGAGCCGGTGGAGGAGGTTATGTCGGACTCGAACCGACTAAAACGCACGCCGCCTGTGGGTCGCTTTGGTTGCCGAAGGTGAGGTTGACAGGCATATCCCTCGCACCCCGGCCGACCCAGGGCCATCTCACACGATCTGGCCCTCTTCTCGGGTGTGGGGACTACAGAGTACACTGTTTCAGTACCTGTTGATTACTTTTTAAATTATAGAAATCAGACGTACCTTTCAAAAAATATTACCAATAATAATATCAATAAATGTGGTGGTGGACCGTACATTACTTGATAACGATTTAATTACCGGCATGGGTGCAACGGGAGTTCGAAGTAGGTATGCCACGACCGAAACCGGGAAGAGTCAGCTGAACAGAAGGTGCAGCAGGAACGGGGTCGGAGTGCATGGGCCGGAACGTTCATGTGGTGCCCCTTTTTTATCCACTTAGGTGGCAGATAAACACACGGCTCACTTTATGGAAAGTAGTCGACGTGGCCTATGCACGTTTGCATCACCAGAGGAGTCACACGACTCCCTGTAGGTTGGCAGTGGGAGTTTCTGTGCCGTCAGTGTAGAAGACAAAGCAGGACAAGCTTTTAGTTTTCCCACTGACAGCACAAAAACTCTCCAGAGAGCTCTGACTACCCTACTCACTGCTGGGAACACAACACGAGGTTATTATGGCCGCTGTATTCTGTAGGACAGACGCACTTTCTCAGTCGGACTGCTCTATTGGACGGTAATACTGTCGTATCCTACTTCTATAAAACCATACCCTGGGCAACAGAGATGGTAGTACCTCTCTCCCAGGGAAAACGCTGCTGCCAACGACAAATGCCAGCTGCGACGAGAGCGGGCCTGTAGAGGGCTGTTCGAAAGGCTTCCCACGTGTCCTCCTGACTAACGGAGGGCATAGTGGAGGTCAGGCAAGGGGCGGGCTGTTCGCTGAATGCTGGCGTGGGGATTACAGATGTGGTTGCTAGTCACCACTTCATCCCTTTCTCTACTTGAATCTCTACTCGACTCTCCACTCGCCTCTCCACTCGACTCTCTATTTTATTCTCTGCTCGCATCTCTACCTGCATCCCTAATCCCCTGTCTACTTTGTTCTCCGATTCAATCTGTACTTAACTTTCCACTTGCCTCTCTACTTGACCCTGTACTATCATCTCTACTCGACTCGCTACTCGCTACTCAGAGAGGGCGCGGTGGGATCAGCAGCAGGAGCGAAGCCAAGCTGACCGCGTATTGAGATAACTCAAGTGTCGGAAGTCAATGAATGACCACCCCCAATGTACATAGGTCTGGGTGTGACGGGTGGAGCCGCCTGTCACCCCAGCAGAAGCAGGAAGTTGGCGTTCGGATCGGTCTATCGCCACAATGTCATTCTTGTTGGCTTCAACAGTCCTATCAGTGATGATAGATCGATCCCAGTACAATGTGACATCACTATTTTCAAGAACTGACTCAGGAACATACCTATAGTATGGCATCTCAACTTCCATAAGGTTGCTGTAGTTCAGAGCAAGTCACTGGTGGATTATCCTAGCTACTCGATTATGTATATGCAAGTACTCGCCGTTAGCAAGATGAGAACAACTGGAAGTAATATGCCTGAGGGATTCACCAGGTTGGTGACAAGTTCGACAGATGTCAATTGTGCCATCCCTCATGATATACTTCCGGTAGTTAATTGTGTTGATAACTTCGTCAACAATTGCACAGACAAAACCTTCAGTTTGCCCAAAAAGGTCACCAAAACGTAGCCAGGACATGGATGCCAGTCTGTCTACATCAGGCCTGTGGAGGGCCCTACAGAACCTGCCATGTAGCCCCTTACTCTGCCATATCTCCCTGCGCCTGTCAATACCAGCTACTATAGGCCTGCGCCAGTTCTCTTTAGCCAGACTGAGCGGGATGAGCCCGGTATCTACGTTGACTACATCATGATGCATATCCACGTTAGGTTTAAAAAAATAGTCTCTAAGATTGCACACCTCGCGATTATGTAGAGTCTTAATATTTAAAACTCCTTGACCTCCACATTTCCGCGGGATGTACAATCTCATGACTGACGACAGTGGATGATGGTGAACTGAGTCCGGACTCTCCTATCAATGGTATCGAGATCACTCTGAGTCCACTTGAGAATACCAAAGGAGTACATCAAGAGTGGCATGACCCAAATGTTACAAGTGCGCACCTAGTTACTAATATCGTTACTGTTAAGTACCTTTTTCAGGCGGCCAAAGAATCGTTCTTGTAACATTTGCTTCATGCCGGCCTCATAAATGCATAACGCCTGTGACAAACCCAAGTACTTATAAATCTCAGTTACGAGGAGTGATCTCAGGTTAATGGAATCAGAGAGTTGTAGACCCTCCGTATTTATTATAATTATTATAATAACAAAAAAATAAACGATATAAATGTAAATTTAACGCTTTTGTGGGCGTGTCTGCCGTCTGCATTCCCACTCTCTATAAGAAATCCAACGCTAGAACGTGGTCAGTTCAGGTCTACCGAATTGCAGGTGAGCTGGCCTCGATGATGTTGGTGTGGCTCCCAAAATACTCAAAATGAACCTTATTTCTATTTCAGCTTGCTTCTTGGTGGTTTTAACAAATCTGGGCACTACGGTAGCAGCACACAGGTTATGGGCTCACAGAACATTTAAATCAAAGTTACCTTTAAGAATATTCCTGGTTATTTTACAAACATTTGCTTTTCAAGTAAGTTAAAAATAATTAAAAAATTATTATTGTTACTCGTCATCAACTGACTGCCTCTGTGACCTAGCGGTAGATCGTTCGACTGCTACGCAGGGGGCCCGGGTGCGATGCCCTCTCAGTACAAATATTTATAGGCGTCAATATGTATATTTGCATTGGTTTTTTTTTTTTTTTTTATACCGCTTAGTTGGCAGACAAGCACACGGCCCACCTGATGGAAAGTGGTTACCGTGACCTATGGACGTCTGTAACACTAGAGGAGTCACAGTCGCGCTGCCAACCCTGTAAGTACAGAGTTTCTGTGCCGTCAGTAGAAGACAAAGCAGGACAAGCCTTTAGTCTTCCCACTGGCAGCACAAATTCTCCAGTGAGCTCTGGCTACCCTACTCACCGCTGGAAACACAACACGAAGTTATTATAGCCGCGGTATTCTGTAGGGCGGAGGTACTACCCCAGTCGGACTGCTCAATCGGGCGGAAATACCGCCGTGTCCTACCTCCTCCAGGTTTGGGTGTTTCTAATTACAATATACATATATTTCGAAAAAAAGTATCTAAGTATGTTTATCCAAAATCAAGATAAAGCTATGGGTTTAGATGAAGTTGTGTAGAATATTGTAGAATATTTATTATTTAATTATTATAAAACAGTTTCACGTACACTTGGAGTTCTGAACAAGGTTAAACGATTTTTCGCGCTGGAGCAGGGATGATTTCCTTTTTTTTTACTACTCTAACTCATCCCACCGTCTCTCTTTAAACATAGAACAACACGTTGCTCTACGGTGTTAGCCACACGCGGTAGAAATAATACCGTTTCAAACCAATCAGTATGAAACTTCAATTCTATGTTATTACTACTGTTCTTGTCTGCCAACTAAGTGGTATAAAAAAAATTACAGTAAATATCTGTTTCATTTTGGTACTAATTAGTGATTAAATTTAAGTGATGGACTCATTTATTATTTTAATTTATATTCATACCCTTTTAAAAGAAACTTAAGAGAAGTGTACTGAGCATATAGAAAACATTTTAGGTCCAAGACACATGTCCCAAGTTATACAAAAGAATGTGCAATCGCAATCAATCTAATAAATAAATGTTTCTTGGTAATTTTAGTTTTCAGCCAAACATTGGGTACGTATACATCGTATGCATCACAAATACTCAGATACAGACGCTGATCCACACAACGTGAGACGAGGATTCTTCTTTGCTCATTTAGGATGGCTATTGGTCAAAAGGCATCCTGATTACAAGGCGAAGCTCAATACTATTGACTTAAGTGATATTGCAAGTGATCCACTTTTGCGTTTTCAGGATAGGTAAATATTGAGATTTTGTAGTTGATTTTCTTGCCTGTCATCATCAATTCTCTGGGCCTTTTCTCAACTTAATTAGCATCGGTTTTCCGGTCTTAGAGACTTTGGCGCGGCTGAACTTCAATATTTTCCATGAAGCGTCCAGAACTAATTCTGATTTTAACTTTAATTTATTTGTTTTAACTCATGAGTTTTATTTTAATGTTGACCTGCGTTCACGAAATAAATAAATGAAATATTCTTGGAAGTCGGGGTAGAGATGCTGTTAGCTGAAAATACTGAAATACGGATCAAAAACCTGGTTCAGTAGCAGATGCTAATAAAGTAAAGTAATGTAAATAAAGATAGTGAAAATATAATTAATACTGATAAATATTTTTTATCTTATTTTTATTATTTAATTATCAGAATACGTACTTAACAACAAGAAAATAGACTTAATGTACCGCTAAAGCTTTAAACTTGGTTTTAGGATAATTTCTCTTTTATCTTCTTTGGTTAATAAATCAAAATAAAATATTTTTTACCCAAACACCCTGTTTGATGAACCAAGGAGTACAATAAATTGTTCCAATTATAGGTGGAATATTTTTTACGTGAACTAAAAAACAGTAGAAAGTATACCTACCCTATTTTAAGAAATAAATTGAATAATAGGTCTATTTTTTCAGGTACTACGTTATCCTTGCATTATTGTTTGCTTTCGGTATTCCACCTTATATAGCCACTTTATGGGGTGAATCTTTCTGGAATGCCTACTATATTTGTGCCACGTTTCGCATTGCTTGCGGAGTGAACTTTGCCTCCCTTATAAACTCCGGGGCCCACATGTGGGGTATGAAACCATACGATGAAAATATTTATCCAGTGGAGAATAAAATTTTATCTTTCCTAACGACGGGAGAGGGGTTCCATAATTATCATCACACTTTTCCTAATGATTATAAGACAGCTGAACTTGGTGCATATAGCTTAAATTGGAGTAAGCTATTTATCGACGCCATGGCGGCAATAGGATTGGCGTATGACCTGAAGACGGTATCGCCTGACTTAGTACAGAAACGTATAGCGAGAACTGGTGATGGAAGCTACAGAATTTCTGACAACTAGTTTTACTAGGACGAATTATGAACACTGAAGAAGGATTATAATACTAACGAGTATAATACAAGTTACAAATTATAATAAAGTGTACATTCTTGTTTGTTTTTTTGTAATTTATCACTAAGTTTTAATATAATGCCTCCCGTCCCCCCTCCTGTGGCAATTCGTTATCTGGCGTACTGTAGAATAGAATGATAAGGTTTGTAAGATCATTCCTAATAGGTGATACAGATAAACTAAAAATACGCAATCTACGTTATATAACTACAAATTAAAGTAACAAACAGCAACTTATATTACATTTTTGAAAAGTGACAGCTCTAAAAAACTAATACGAAATTTATCATCAAAATCTGGAAGTAGGAAGTACTTAGTTTTGAAGATCAAAATTTAATTTATCAAGCGGCCAATAAAAACTAAACTTAATACTTACAGAGTTGTAAAATATTGAAATCAACTTTCAAACTACTATATAATTATTCATATAACTGTATTTGAAGAAACTACAAATTTAAAATAGATTGACATTTATATGGTTATTCACATAAATAATATAAAATAGATAAAGAAATAAATAAAATAAAGTAGATTTTTGTGCATTTTTGTGGTGTAACTAGGTTTTGTTTTATTCAAAATTTACTTGGTTCGTTCTACATCTAAACTACACCCTTTGGTCCAGGGGAACGAAGAACCTCTACGACTGAACGAGAGTTCACGTAATGTATCTGACCGACGGTAACTAACTGTACGCCACCTACCACTACCCTAGACAATCTACCTTACCTTGCTAAGTGAATCTGCAACAACCCATCTGGTGAGGTTGCCATCCTCACCAGAGAGGGTGTGCAAGAGGGAACAAAATACTACCTACTGAAGCAGAATCGAAAGTCTCCCATAGGCTTAGCCCTGTGACGGCTGCACATAAGTAACTAATATCCGCCACTTGAAGAGCGTTTATGGACGAGCAACATTATTACCATATCTCTACGATTTTCTTAACAGTCGTCTGGCAAAGATACATTATAATCTACTACACCCCTCATACCTGGGTTTACACAGATTTTAAAGTTTTAAATTTTCGGCACTAAACTTAATAAGTAAACAAAATTGTCAAGACGAGTTCAAAGGTTCTGTTACAAAAAATATTTATACCAAGTATGTTAATACATAAATACACCGACATAATTGTTTTAGGTGTGTGTACCTACTAAATTTAAATAACGTAGGTATATTAATAATGTTTAAAGACAGTCGTTTTTTTTTTTTATACCACTTAGTTCGCAGACAAGCACACGGCCCACCTGATGGAAAGTGGTTACCGTGACCTATGGACGTCTGTAACACCAGAGGAGTCACAGACGCGCTGCCAACCCTGTAAGTACAGAGTTTCTGTGCCGTCAGCAGAAGACAAAACAGGACAAGCCTTTAGTCTTCCCACTGACAGCACAAATTCTCCAGTGAGCTCTGGCTACCCTACTCACCGCTGGGAACACAACACGAAGTTGTTATAACCGCGGTATTCTGTAGGGCGGAGGTACTACCCCAGTCGGACTGCTCAATCGGGCGGAAATACCGCCGTGTCCTACCTCCTAGCGTAGCCTAGCGCGGTAACCTGAGACGAGGTCTCGGGATCGATCCCAGGTTTTACCATGGCACACACCAGTGACTTTTCGATGCTTTTTGAAGTTATGTGTGTATTTATCGCAGGTTTATGGCAATAAGCTCGCTACCTATTACATTGGGACCTAAACATAAACTGGCGAAATGTGGGTGCTATCACCTCTGCCTACCCCTTCGGGGATATAGGCGTTAGTTTATGTTATATTATGTTATTAATAATGTATTGATTGCAACTTCACTTGCAATTTTAACTTAGACATTACTGGAATTTATGGATTTTCCCTCTTTCGCACTGTTGCCATGTGGCGGACGCCATATTTATGCGTAAATTATACCTATTCTGAGAAAGCGATGAGCAGTTATAAGCGGAGCACTCGGGGCCATGAGGAATAAATCTATGTAGAAAATTGGGTCACTCATAGCAATTTTTCTTATTCAATTTTGTCTAATGCAGATCATAGGCATGGTGGTTCATGCCTGCAAGAGGTAGAGTAATTTAAGAACGTTTCTTCCCCTATCTCTGCATCTCCTGATGTGGCTAACCTTGGCATGGTATTTTGATTTTTTCTAACTCGAGAGGAAAGCCCGCCCTAGAGCCTCATCTGTTTCAACAGGTTGGTATACCCGTTCTTATGTGAGGTTAACCTCTAAGATACTTACCCCACAAAAAATATACACAAGATCATCAAAATGTATCTTTTTTTGTTAGTCCTAGATTTTTCTTTTTCTTTATTTCCATTACGAATTTTGTTTGTTATTTTATGTACTTTTCAACAATTGTGGGGATAGGTATAGGTTTCAGAATTAATTGTATGCTATGTACGTATTTTATGCAAATACAATATTTTATGCATTCGTGCATTTGCAAATGCAATTGTACGAATTGTATACAATAGAATTAGGTATAATAAATTATGTTAACTTAAAACCGAGCAAAAGGCGCGTTTGGGGGTTATCAAAATCGCCGGGGTCGAAGTCAACCTCAACTGGCAGTTGTCAGGCGAGTTTCATAATGTTCCTTTAATCCAAAACTTCTATAGTGTTGGGCTAAAGTAGCTTTTAGACAGACAAATCATAGGTACTGTCGACAAAGGAGATACAATTTCAGTGATATTGCACATTTACAAGCAATTTTATATGAAAAAGTATACTTAATAAGTATTAATATACTTATACTTATAATGAGATACGTATATACCTTTATTTACAACTCGAGATGAAAAGGTAGGTAGGTAGGTACAACAGAGAATTCGTAGTTTGCCTGTGCGCATACCTCGTAGCACGCACAGCTGATCTTGCGGTTACAATAAAATATTAAAATAGGTACATAAGAGAATTAGAGGAATGAATAAGTGACCTTTCGGTGGACCTTCGCGTATCCTCAGCACAGGTTGTCGGCTTGCGTGAACGGGACCTGCTCACCGCTTCCCGTACTGCACCGCGAGCCCCAAGACCAGGAACTCTGATTGCTGCTCACCGCTTCCCGTACTGCGCCACGTTTGCTTGTGCATATATATATATATGACCAGAGACCCAAACAGAAGGTACCGCACTTTGCGGATGGGTCAGGTATTCGTCTCCAACGGTACCAGTAGACTCCCAAGAAGTCTGGGATATACTACTAATTATCAATCTGATATTGAAGTAATATGTAGATACGTACAAAAAACCTACCAGAGATTATAAGACTAAGAAATATCAGAGATTTACGACCTTCGTCGAACGTATTTTCGTGAGATCTGATATTTTTCTCATCTCACTCGTCTCACAATATTTGAAATACTAAGAAGGTTATTAAGGGTGCTTCCAAACATCAAATAATTTATTACACTAACAATTATTCGACGAACTAATTACTCCATTACAGATTAGAGGTTTAGAAATTCACAACGCAAATTTACGAAATTATCAAAGTACTACTCGTACGAATTATTCCTCAAATTGTTATAATGCATTTTGAGTATTGTAAATGGGGAGCCATTGGAATGCTTAACTAATAATTGTACAACGGACTAATAGGGCTTCACAACCTAGGGATTACATTGACGTTATAATTCCTCTTACCAACTGACGAAGTTGACGACTCTTATGAACTCAGTACTGTCTCAATACGAATAGTGGTTGGGAAAATAAGCCATAAATACTTGCAGTTTCTCTCTCTTACCAGTTTATTAGAGATCAATGAGTAAGTATAAAATCAAACGGAAGTGACGTTAAGGCAAAATAGATCAAGAGTCCGTGAATGCCAGACCTTTGTCATTTTACAAAAAAGCTGTAAACTAACGGAATATCGTATTTTTTCTTTGGCAAGCACTTTCAAGTTTTGATTTAAGTAAATGGATGAAATAAGCTGTCTCGATTTAATTTTTTATTGCTTTTATTAACCATTGTTCCCATTTTATTCATTGTTTTTTAATAATAAGTTCATTGAAAATGAATATTACCAAGATTCAAATAAATTGAACTCTAATAAAAACTGAGGGTAGTGATCTCTCGACTTTGAAGTAACAATAAAATATATTAATGAGAATAAGATCTTTCCGTGTGGTGACGACGAAATAATACAAGCATCACCACCCCATCTTATCCGAAGGTTGTCGTAAGAGACGAAGAATGGATACATACACAAACCATATCACTGCGAGAGAAGGAAAACTCGAAATAAAACTCTGTACCAACCCATCTGGCCAGTGTGGAAACAGTTGGCCAAAGCCTCCCAACATTGGGAGAGGCCTAGTCCAGGAGTGGACTGCGATGGGCTAGTTGATTGATTGATTGAAGATCTAACGGAATATCGCATTTTTTCTTTGGCACACTTTATTATTTGACGAAAGTAGAATTTCTTTTTTCACACCTTTAGTTTTTTTTTTTTATACTACTTAGTTGGCAGACAAGCACACGGCCCACCTGATGGGAAGCGGTTACCGTGGCCTATGGACGTATGCAACACCAGGGGTGTCACACTCGCGCTGCCGACCATGAAGAAACCTTCTGATGCCCCTCTTGAAGGACCCCATATTGTAGGCGCTGGGGAAAACCGCAGCAGGGAGGTCATTCCGCAGCTTGAGTGTGCGTGGGATGAAGTTTCTTTCATACCGCACAGTGCGTACCGTCTCAGGTCGCAATGTGCGGGGATGAATTCCCTGGCTATGGCGAGAGGTGCGATGATAGAATGTAGCTACGGGCATCATGTCAAACAATTCATCTGAGCACAAACCATTGTATAGGCGGTAGAACACACACAGTGAGGCAAAATCCCTCCTAAGGCTAAGAGGTTCCACTCTACCTGTGAGTATGGGATTGTCAACCAGCCTCATTGCCCGTCTTTGCAACGAGTCGAAGGGGTCAAGCTGGTATGCAGGTGCTCCAGCAAAAAGGTGACAGCAGTACTCCATGTGAGGCCAGACCTGTGCTTTATAAAGAAGGAGTTGCTGCCCCGCAGTGAAATACTGCTTCGCCCTGTTGAGCACTCCGAGCTTTCTTGATGCCAACTTAACCTTGTCCTGCAAATGACTTCGATATTGGACGTCACTGGAGATATCGACACCAAGGATCCCGATACTCGGAGAGATGGTAAGCGGTGTGCCCAGGAATTGCGGCACTACAATGAATGGGGTTTTCTTAGCGGTGAATACACATACTTGTGTCTTAGTGGGGTTGAATTGGACTAGGTTTAGTCGACCCCAATCGGACACTCCAGAGAGAGTAGTCTCGATTTCAGACACAAGTTGTTCGCGACTCTTCTCCACCTCGGACTGAGGGATATTTGCACGGCCCGTGTAACACGTGTCCCCGGTACTGTCGTCCGCATAACAATGAATGGAGCCATCAGACAGCATGTCATTGATATGCAGCAGAAACAGCGTCGGAGACAACACGGAGCCTTGTGGGACACCAGCGTTTATGTTCATGCGGTCCGAGCAGCTGCCGTCGACGACGGCTTGGATGCTTCTGTTGGACAAAAAGCTCGGTCGCTCAGTAGATCGTTTCCTTCAAGGTACCTCAGGAGTTGTGTATTAATAACACGCTCCATAACCTTCGAGAGAAGGGAGGTTATAGCGATAGGCCTGTAATTGGTCGGATCTGTCCTGTCACCTTTCTTTGGTACAGGGTGCACGAATGCAGTCTTCCACGAGGCCGGGACCTGCCTCGCGGAGTATGAGAGTGCGAAAAGGCGTGTAAGTACAGGGCACAGCTCGGGGGCACAGGCTTAAGCACCATCGCCGGTATACCGTCCGGCCCACTCGACTTCCGAACATCTAGGGACTTAAGCTCGCGCCGGACCACCCGTTGTGTGATTTTAATTTCGGTCATCGAAGCACCACAGCTGGGGATGATGGGTGGTTCGGCGTTCCCGTCGTTCATAGTCGAGTTTGACGCAAAGAAATTACCCAAAAGATCGGCCTTCTCCTTAGCGCCATGGGCCAGACTACCGTCGGATTTTTGCAACGGCGGAAGGCAAAACTGGCAGAAGTTTCCCTCAGCAGCTTTAGCGAGCGACCAAAATGCACGAATGCCAGATGGGTAGCCAATTCTGCCGATGAACTCAAACTTCGCACTAGACGTTGCCTTTTTACTGGACCTTGAAGCAGCATTCAACTTCCGCTTCACTTCAGCGATGTTCGGATCCTTATTGGCAAGAGCCGTGGTCCAAGCCTTGTATGCAGATTGCTTGTGGTCTCTAGCTTCCATGCAAGGCCTATTAAACCACGGGCGTTTGCTCGCTCCTGTCGCGACCCAGCGGTTGGGGATGTAACATTCCATACCCACTAGAATCGCGTCAGCGACTGCTGTTGCATAGGAGCTTGGATCTTCAGAAGAGAAGCAAAGCTGCCTCCACGGGTACGACGCGAAGAATTCTCGCAGTCCATCCCAGTCACCACAAGGATGAGTTGCAAACAAGAATTTCTTTCACACCGTAAATTTTGTAAATTTATTTACTTATTTAGCATTTTAACTTTATAATTTTTCTATATGTAAAATTCAGGTATTCTATACAATGCCTAGAATCGAGGGAGACCAGGCAATGTAATGTAAATGTGTTATGAATATTATTGTCCAATGAACATAGTTTGACTAGGCAATATATATGTCTAGGGATTGTAAAGCATGCCGGCAATGTGTCAAATACATAGATCTTGCTCTATATTTATCGTCACCGGCGGCGGTGGGCCTTGCGCGACTCCCCGTTTCCGGGGACTAGTTGGGGACTCTGTGGTCCACACACCCAAATCGAAAGAGATGGCCCTTATTCGCCCGGGGTGCGATATACATGCCTGTTAACCTCACTCTCGCCAACTAAAAACGACCCATAGGCATCGTGCGTTTTAGTCGGTGGGAGTCCTACATAACCTCTCCCACCGGCTCCGGTGGTGGAGGTATCCGTAGGGATATTCCGCACGTAAAATTAAAATTAAATAGTCACTACAATATAGTATATCAATGGATATAGGTAAGAAGGCTAAGGCGGGAGCGGAGCAGACTCAAGCTCCCGCATTAGCCTTGGTAATGGTAAATGTAAAGGTAAATGGTAATAAAAAAAATTATACATGAAAATATATAAATTTCAGGCAAATTATAAAATAATAGTATTTCATACATTGCCTCCAAGTTTTATTCATTCTATATACGTATTATATAAGCATTGTATAGAATGCCGGATTATGCACATTGCCGATAACATTATGCTTGTATTAAATAATGAGTGTAGTCGGGTCACGGTTTGCAAATTTATATAGATCAGTACATAGCAATAACTTACACTTGGTAGTCAATTTCGGTATCAGTAAAATAGTTTTGTAACTTGTTGTTGTGTAACTTTGTTTCATTGTGAATAGTAATTTAGTTTTATGGTCTCAGTAGAACTAGGTAAGTATAAATAATACTGACTGAATAATACTGTTGCCCTTTTTTTTTTTTTTTTTTTTACGTGCGCAAAATCCCCACGGATACCTCCCCACCGGAGCCGGTGGAGGAGGTTATGTCGGACTCGAACCGACTAAAACGCACGCCGCCTGTGGGTCGTTTCGGTTGCCGAAGGTGAGGTTGACAGGCATATCCCTCGCACCCCGGCCGACCCAGGGCCATCTCTCACGATCTGGCCCTCTTCTCGGGTGTGGGGACCACAGAGTCCCCAACTCGACCCCGGAAACGGGGAGGCGCGCCACGCGCGCCGCCGCCGCTGCCTGCTTCTGCAAGGGTGACAGGCGGCTTCACCTGTCACCCCCAGGCCGGCGCTCATGGGGGGCGGAGGTCGTTCATCGACCTCCGACGCCCGAGTTGCCTTCGTGCGCGGGCAGCTTGTCTAGCGATCCTTCGTCGCTCCCGCTGCCGCTCCCGCCCCGCCTCCTCCTTCACGAGCATTACTTGCTCGCAGAAGGAGGCGCCGGCCGCCCACGCATCCGCGCAGCGAACCATCGCCGCGAGCAAGGTGGAGAGCGTGAGAACCCTCACTCCCAGGGCCGCCACAAGCTCCCGCCTCGGCGTCTCCCACGCCGGACACTCGGTGAGCGTGTGCGGACCTGAGTCCTCGCTCGCGTCGCAGTGATGGCACTCGGACGTTGGCTCTTTCTGCATCCGACGCAGATATTTTCCGAAGCATCCGTGCTCGGTGATCATCTGCGTCAGACGGTACGAGAGGCTGCCGTGTGGCCTCTCTAGCCACTCCCCCATGATGGGTCTTACCGCCGTTACTACGGCGTGCCCTAATACTGTTGCCCTTGCAAATACTGAAAATGTATAAGAGTACGTATTAATACCTTTTCTTGGTGTGGAAGCCCTTTCGGGTTAACACTATAATCAGCTCGGCGAACCTTGATCCCTATGACAGTTCATACTAGTGACGGGTCGTGTCGATATATCGCAACTTTTTATAGGCAAAGGCGTGACTTGCATTCAGCCACATCGATAAACATGTTTTTAAAATATAATCTACATTACTATAATTATAATGCTTGTTATATTTACAAGTATCCGTGTATTTGTATATGGGGTTGCCAATATTCCGATGCAGAGGTAACATGGTCGGACTGTATAATTTTAATGTGAATTAAAATTTTAGTTATAGCAACACTATCTGATCTGTCACTACGCTAGTACTGTCAGTTCGCTACGCCAGTACGAGTGCTAACGCCTTGTATGCGCCACGTGTTTTCTTGTGTCAACGGAATCCTTTGTTTGTTACTATTGTTGTTTTCTGTTTTTGTTATTGTTGCTGTTTTGTGTTTGTTGGTGTTTCAAAATGCCGAAAAGACTGAGAAAAACTGTACTCAACAGTGAAACGCGGGAGTTTGTTGTACGCTTGCGTGACTATTTTGCTCGCGAACTACAAAATGGCGGACCTTTGTTGCCACTTGACAACGTACGCGACCGTGTTGCTGATGCTTTGGGAATTGGCAAAGCTACCGTTTCCCGAATTACAAAGGAGAAGTTCGGCGAATCGTCGATGGAGGAGAACAAATTATCAACTCCAAAGAAGAAAAAACATAATAGGGCACGACCCGTAACTAACCCCGATGATTTCGACATGGCAGCGATACGAAACCATATTTACGGCTATTATTTTCGAGGTGAACTGCCGACTTGCACAAAATTATTAGCGTCGCTGAAATCGGCTGATTTATTTAAAGGTGGATTCACTTCTCTCAGACAAGTTATAAAAAAATGTGGATTTCGTTATGGGAAGTGTGACAAAAGAAAAGTGATAATGGAGCGGAAGGACATTGGATTGATGAGGTGTGATTTTCTACGACAAATAAAAAACATCGAGAACTGGGACAAGGTGGTTTATCTGGACGAAACGTGGCTCAACGCCAATCACTCAGTCTCCAAAACATGGACAGACGACACAGAGAAATCCTGTACCAAAGCACCAGAAGGCAAGGGCCAGCGTTTGATTATCTGCCACGCTGGCACAGCCAAAGGTTTTGTACCTAACTGCTTGTGGGCCTTCAAATCCGTGAAAACAAGTGATTATCACGAAGAGATGAATTTTGAGAATTTCAAGAAATGGTTCACAAAACTATTAGACAATTTAAACGAGCCCCACTACATTTTAATGGACAACGCCCCATACCACTCTGTGCAAATTAATAAAGCGCCTACCGCGAACAACAATAAAGGCGAAATAATAGAGTGGCTGCAAAACAATGGTGTGGCAGCTAATACTCAAATGCTGAAAAAGGAATTAGTTAGATTGTTGAACCTTCATAAACAGCAAACAAAGAAGAAATATTTCTTGGATGAGATGGCAAAATCAAAAGGGCACACCGTGATTCGGCTACCGCCCTACCACTGCCAATATAATGCAATCGAAATGATATGGGCGCAGATCAAAGGTGGGTTGATTTGTATTTATTTTAACATGTTTTTATTTAGGTCACTGGTGACTGTCTAGTCGGCTAGTACTATTTAAAGCTATTTTATTTCACTAGCAAATTGCATTTTTATTTTTATCCATGTGCTTATATCAATTACACACTTTTAACGTACAAAATTATGTACTTATAATGTACTTACCCCGATCTCGCTCTTTGACTTTGCATCATTTTCAATCTAAACCATTATTGTTTCAGGTTGTGCAGCCAGGCTTAACACCACTCCACCATTCACAGCTAATAAAATGCTTACGTTGCTACAAGAGGCATGTAGTCAAGTGACTCCGGACAATTGGAGGAAAGTGGTTGAAAAGACGAAAAAGCTATGCTTAGATGATTGGAATCGAGACGTGCGATACGACAATATAGTAGACCAGCCGTTTATCATAAACATAGGAGAAAGCAGCTGCAGTTCGGATTCCGAGTCTGAGACGCAATCGGTGACACCATTGTCAGATTCAGATTAATGTATATTAAAAAATCATAAATAAACCGCTTTTGTTTTATTTGAGTAGGTATATACAATAAATTTGTTAAATCTCCTTTATTTTATTATCGCAAACAACTTAAATGATTATAAATCTGACACTAAGAGCGTAGGTGCTCTATTGATGTATTTTGTACACTCGTTTCCATTTTCGATATTTGTTTATCGATACTTTTCCGCACTAGTCGATATCTTCCAAACGGAGTAACTTTTGCAGGACGTCAACGTAAAGTCTGATTGAGATAATTTCTTGTAAGTGTTAATAATTATTATAATTCCAACGGGATATTATTGTAATTGCATATATCTGCCTAAAATTAATAAATATCATTTTTAGACACCGCCAATTCGATTATAATATAACGGTGACGCTACTACAAGGTTGTGTCGTGGGAATAACTGTCAGTGTCATAGGGATCAAGGTTCGCCGAGCTGATTATAGAGTCACATTCCTCATATTAACCCGAGTAAACTCGAGGGGTTCCCACACACAAAAAAGATAGGTACTAATTTATAAAATTTAACGAGAAAGTAAACCCAAGGTGGACATCCCCTAGCCAGATAGGCTGACAACCTGACAAAGGTGGCTGGGAGAACTAAGTGCGGACCGTGGAGGACCAGAGGAAATAGCCCACATTGAGTGAGGCCTATGTCCAGCAGTCTATGCGGTGGGCTAATTGATTGATTGATATAAATTTAAATTGAAAAACGGTAAAAACCAACGAATATGATGTAGAAAATTTCTTGTCTTTTCTGAATCCATTTGTATACAAGCAACTTTTATACGACTGCGCCAGCGAGGGTAATGTGTTACGCGCGTATGTTATATGTATGTAGTTTTCATTGTATATATACATATAATTTGTATATACATATATATATATGTGTATATACTTAGTCTGGCCATAAACACTGTTACAATTAAAATAAGAAAGATATTACATTTGAATTTGGAATCTGTCATTTTTATACGATTGTTCATTGTGTTTTCTAATTTTGGCGCCAATACATTGTACCATATTTTGCTATATTAAAATGGAGTGGGGTGATAAAGAAAATCGAATCGCTGTGATTGCATTACACAAAGTTGGTATGGAGCCGAATGTAATTTTTAAAACTCTCCATACGCTTGGTATTAGTCAAATATTTGTGTACCGGGCTATTAATAGGTACAATGAGACCTCTGTTTGTGACAGAAAAAGATCTGGCCGTCCACGTAGTGTTCGTACGAAAAAGGTGGTCAAAGCAGTAAGGGAAAGAATTCGAAGAAATCCTGTCCGAAAGCAAAAGATTTTATCTCGGGAGATGAAGATAGCACCCAGAACCATGTCGCGCATTTTAAAAGATGACTTAGGACTTGCAGCCTATAAGAGACGCACTGGTCATTTTTTAACTGATAATTTAAAAAAGAATAGGGTGGTAAAATCGAAGCAACTACTGAAGCGGTACGCAAAGGGAGGTCACAGAAAAAAATTGTTTACGGATGAGAATATCTTTACAATTGAGCAACATTTTAACAAACAAAATGACCGTATTTATGCTCAAAGCTCTATGAAAGCTTCCCAATTAGTCGACAGAGTGCAACGTGGGCATTATCCGACTTCAGTGATGGTTTGGTGGGGTGTTAGCTATGAAGGAGTGACTGAGCCATATTTTTGTGAAAAAGGTATCAAAACATCGGCACAAGTGTATCAAGATACCATTCTTGAGAAGGTAGTTAAACCCCTTAACAACACCATGTTCAATAACCAAGTATGGTCCTTCCAACAAGACTCAGCGCCGGGTCATAAAGCTCGGTCCACGCAGTCTTGGTTGGAAGTGAACGTTTCGGACTTCATCAGAGCTGAAGACTGGCCGTCGTCTAGACCCGATCTTAATCCGCTGGATTATGATTTATGGTCAGTTTTAGAGAGTAGGGCTTGCTCTAAATGCCATGATAATTTGGAGTCCCTAAAACAATCCATACGATTGACAGTGAAGAATTTTCCCATGGAAAGAGTGCGTGCTTCTATTGATAACTGGCCTCATCGTTTAAAGGACTGTGTTGCAGCCAACGGAGACCACTTCGAATAAGCTTTTAAATTTTAAATTGTTTTATATTTATGTATTAAACTGACACACTGTAAAAGTAATAAATATTATTTGCAATAAAAAAATGTTTTTTCTTCGTAACAATATTTATGGCTAGACTAGGTATACCACCCCATCTCTTCTCATGCGGTCGTACAAGGACTCTAAAGGATAGGGCTGTGTTACATCAGACAGATATATACAGCCCAGACTCAGCCTCAGATGCATGGCTCGAGTCAACAATAATGCCCGAAATACGGCAATAGGCTCACCCCCTATTACGTGGGACCGAATAAAATTAGTGGTGAAATGTGGGACCTCTATATATAACATAACATTAAAGTTAGTTAACGTTAAAGTTGAGTGAATTACGTTTTCCCGCAGCCAGAGGGTACAAGAAGTAAACTAAAATAACTTAAAACGAGATTGATTAAACTTATTTAATTTAATCTAACTAGCCTAAAGGCAAATGCACTCGATGTTGGAACTACATTACACCATACTAGCCTAAGTGAAAGAGTTCGATGATGCGAACTACATTCTAACTACTAACTCTAATTAAGTCTAGTGACCGCGTTCGATGCAAGAACAGAAGTGAATCTTTATTTTAATAAAAATTATAAATCAGTTCGCACAGTGATGCAATCGATTTCCGATCACGCCATTATTCTTCTGACGGTGCGGCACGAGGCGAAGACACTGGGTCAATCGACACACGTGGCGCTGATTCTGCAACTCGTACTTGCTGTCTTCACAACTTGGGTCATTCAGTATAGCGTATCATGTGGGTTTGCCTATGTAGTTTCATAAGACGGTTGGTTCAGGCTTCGAGTACTGGTTGAGGTCCCGGCGAGAATGCATACGTTGGCACCGATACATAACAAGTGGTCATCGGTTGAAACACAACAGGCCTGTATTTTGTTTAGTTTAGGATTTCTATATCACCGAGCTACTCTATCATCACTTTAGATATGCTGTTCATTAATTACCAAGATTGTCTTGTTTGGTTTAAAATTGCTTATGGTTAATTTCCTATTCCATCACGAGACTTCGCAATTGGGTATTTGATAAATTTCGGAAACCTATCTTAAAAGACGTATAAATTTTGTTTTATTTGCAAATCATAAACCGGTTGAATATTCACGGTTACCCTGAACACTAAACTTGTCTCGATCTAGTTTTTTTTTATTTGGCTTATAGCATGTTCAAAAATAAAAGTGTGTGATAATACATACATTAATTAAAATTGTTTTTTTTTTTCAAGTATCCTTGTCCACGATGGAGAAAGTTACATCGCCAATGGAAAAAAGAAAATATGAAATGGCATGGTTAATGGCCACTATCATAATGTATATACAAATAACTGGATTTTACCTCTTTTGCTTTAAAAGTATGTGGCTGACAAATATATATAGTAAGTACTTTGACTATGTTATACAAAACTCAGTAAGTACTTTGTAAAATATCTAATGCGTTGTGATGAAGACCACTCCGAGGCATAGACCTTCATTCGGTTAAACTGGATAGGTTGGCATCGAAGAACTTGATGAGCCTCCGCATACACCAATCCAGGCCAGGTTGAAATTATTCTTAAACCTGCACACCTTGGAGCTGCGAACGATATAATAATGACAGCCTCCGCGGCGTGGCGGTAGTAAACGCGACCGCTACGCAGGGGGCGCGGTTTCGATCCCCGCTCTGTGCAAATATTTGTATACATGAATATGGTTATTTGAATTGGCCAACGTAGTCCATTGCTGGACATATGTCTCTCATAACATACCTATACTTACACATAATAAAGATGCAGTTTAATTTATTTTAGAGTCTCCAACCTTTAATGCCCCTATGCACCAAATTTCATCTGAATATCTTCACACAAGACAAACTTTGATACAAACGTCTTCTTCGAAACCCGCTTCACTGTTCAAGCCATTATCAATCAATCAATCAAAGAATCCATTTCATTTATTCAGTTAAGGCACACAAAGAGTACATACGAACGTCAAAATTTTACAATTAGGCATGTCAAGAAATAATATAAAAATATTAAATAACGTAAAAGTAAACCATTGGAAAATGATTCCTTCGCTGGTTCGGTTGGTTAGTTCTACTGAGAAGATACCAGCAAGAAACTCAGCGAACTATATTAGAACTAGATTATCTTTCCTTTTTAAATTTGCTTTAGTTTACAATTTATTTTGTGCGAGCAAGCAAGAGACTTATGTTGACCACGCATTTACATCATTAAGATACCCATCCACTTTATAGTAACCTTTGCTCATTAACGTTTTTTTTTCACTTTTATTTTAAATTTATTTATTGGCATATTAATCAAATCCTGAGGAATTTTATTAAATATTATTACACAGCCGCCTACAAATGAGTCACCAACCTTGTGAAGCCTAAGTTTTGGTACAACTAGCTTATTTTTGTTTATCGTATTAAAATTGTGTACATCAGATAGTTTTTCGAAAAGATTTAGGTTTTTCGTACATATAAGATATTATCATAAACGTATTGAGAAGCAACGGTTAAAATATTAATTTCTTAAGGGTTATGAAGGCGGCAAAAAGAAATACTGTAGTTAGGCAATTGGAAAACGCTAAAAATGTTCGTAGGGAAATCTGGCAAGTTGTTAATCGCCATAGAAACAAAACTAGTGAAAAAGCGTTTAAGAACTTTAGTATTAATAATAATAATATGGAAAAGGTCGAGGACCCCAGAGAGGTTGCACGTATATTTGCTGAACAGTTTAATAATAATAATAAACATACTACAAATGACAGACAAAACAATGATTCAAACACTTTTCTTCAAGATAGTGGTCGCGGGATCATTAAGGACATGGTCTTTTCTTCTATTACACCGGAGGAAGTTGGAAAGTTAGTGCGAGGAATGGTTAACAAGACTTCAACTGGTTATGATGAAATACCCATTACAGTAATTAAACATCATATAAAGGTTATTTTTAAACTTTCGCGGTGTGAATTCATAATTATACCAAGTCAAGTCAAGTCGTGACCACGGGTGCTGCAACGCATCCGAAACGTCGGCAGAAATAGTAAGTTCCAAAATATAATTCGCGAGAAGTCCCGATACTTGGTATAATTATCATATAAAGGTATTAGTATTTCCCACTATCATGTTGCGAAGCTGGAATTTTTCCTGAACAGTTGAAATTGGCCAAAGTGGTGCCGATTCACAAAAAGAGCGATGCGATGGATCCAAAGAATTACAGACCCATCTCTGTCTTGCCAACCCTATCTAAAATTTTTGAAAAATTAATAAAATCTCGTATTGTGCCCCATCTCAATACAAATCAAATTATAAACAGGCAACAGTTCGGGTATCAGAGGTTTGTAGGCACTTCAAATGCTATAAATAGTTTAACCAATGAAGTAATAGGAAGAATTAATGAAAAACAGAAGGTTGCTGCAATATTTTTGGACCTAAGTTCCGCATTTGATACTGTTGATCACGTGTTGCTGCTTAAAAAACTGGAATATTATGGCGTGAGAGGCAGGGCCCTGCAGCTGTTTGAATCATATTTGGGCAATAGGACGATGTATGTGGAAATTAAATCAATTGATAAAAATGGTTGTCAACGGGTATATAGATCCAAGGTACATAACGTGATGACTGGTGTCCCACAAGGATCGATCCTTGGACCTGTGCTTTTCCTTATTTTTATGAACGATATGATAGATTACACGAAGCGGTTGAGCGCGGATGCTCAATTGGTAGTTTTTGCAGATGATACAAATGCAGTAGTCAGTGCCGGTAGTATGGAATTGTTGAGCTGTAAAATAAATACGTTGCTGACTGATTTTCAGAATTGGTTTGCAGCTAATAGCTTAATAATAAATAGAAAGAAAACAAGCGTTATGGTATTTAAAACTACATCACGTAATTGCGACACTATCAATATTATGCTAAACGGCGATAGGGTAGATTCTGTAGATACTGTTAAATTTCTGGGCGTTCACATTGATTCGTTACTAAATTGGAAAGATGAACTGGATGCCATTGATGGATCAATTTCATCAGGTTGCTTTGCTCTAAGAAGTTTAAGAGATGAAGTCAGTGTTGACCACCTAAAGATGGTGTATTTTGCATTAGTTGAGTCCAGGTTAAGGTACAGCATTCAGCTTTGGGGTAATAGCTTTAAATATAACTGTTATAAGGCATTTATATTGCAGAAAAGGGCTATAAGAACAATAGTCCGTATTCCACAGTGGGAATCTTGTAAGGAGCATTTTAAAAACCTGTCCATACTAACCGTGCCTTGCCTCTACATATTAATGGTTTTAAATGATTTAGCAAAACACATAAGGGATTATGAAACGGAAGATGAAAGAGTAACACGTAAAAGCACTCGAAGGAACCATTTCAAAGCTACATTGAATCCGAGAATTAACGTCGTGATACATAGTGCGAAACATCAAGCAATAAAACTATTTCATAGTCTGCCTAAGGACTTAAAGCTTGATGTCTATAAAACCTATTCCTTTAAGAAAAAGTTAAAGTCCTTGCTGTTGGAAAAGTGTTACTACACAGTGGAAGAATTTGTGAATGATGACTAAAATATTTTTGTGACTAAATATAAAGTTGTAGTTAATTGTACCTAAAAAGTTATAGTGTATTTTCATTGATTGTATGTATTTATTAGTTAAAATTGACATTTCAATACAAGCTATGTTTGTTTAGAAATAAATAAATTGAAAATTGAATTGAAATATATTCCTGATACTCACTTTTCACATTACTGTACTTCTCAGTCATTATGTGTTACAATGGTTCATTTACTGTTGGCGCAGTACATAAGGTTATAGAATTCGTTGCCTCACTCGGTACGCGATAGCATTTCTTTGAACGAATTTAATATCAAAGTAAAAGAACTGTTCCTCTCTCAAACTAGACAAATGTGTGTTATTTAATTTTATATTAATATTTGTATTATCTATAGTATTTTTGTGTAATTGAATTATATACAGATCAGTAAATATGTAATATGTCTGCTGTATGTATTGTATATGTATGATATTTTTATTCTTAGTATTTCTATATTATATATATTTTTTCTGCTGTTGTTGCACTTTAATCCCCCAAAGGTTTGCTGGGAGAAAACTCTATATTGAGTTAAGCTCGCCTTTGTACCACAAGATGTATTAGTGATTACCTGTTGATGTATTAATATCTTGTGTACAATAAAGAATTAAATAACTTTTATCGCCTATTCAACAAGCTTTAATAAGTTTCGCATCTGGCATATTTAGAAACTTCGTAGCCATATACGCCCGCAATTTTCTGCCCCTGCAAACGAGGCTAGTTCTGCTATTCAAAATAGCACAATCGAAGGTGGAATCCCCATACCTCCTCTCTGCGATACATTTAAAGGCCCCAATCAGATCGGTACGGATACCTGTTCCTCTCCACATACCCTGCAGTGTTACCAATTATAGAAGTAAATCTTTCTTCCTTAGATCAGCCAAGTTTGTGAACAGAACGTCCGAATATCCGGAATTAGATTTGTTTAATACAAGTCCTGCTAAATACAAACGTGCTGTCGGTGATTATTGGTTTGAGTTGACTCCCTAGGTATTCTGTGTTCCCAATCTTATTGTTTATTGGTTATTCTTTTTCCAAGTTATCATCAATAGTATTATGTATATGATACCGTCTAGAGTTTATTAGTTGTTTAAATGTGAAAACTTATAAATGGTTTTTAGTCATGTAAGTACTAATATTATATAATATTATATAATAATAAAATAAAAATAAAATAAAATTTATTAATTTTCAAATAATGTATGGGAATCTGCCAGATCTGCTGACAATTATGATTACTACTCCGCTCCTTTAAGTTAAATTCAAATTCAAATTCAAATTCCTTTATTTGCGTGTAATGTGGTACAATAAAAGATGGTAATATGATATCAAGTCCGGGCACATTCCGCCATACAATTGGCATGCAAACACAATTATACACAGCAATATCTACTTAATAACAAAAATATTACAGTCACAATAAGAGCGCAGTGTCTGCTACAATGCATTTCTGTAGTGGTACGAACGACATGCATATTTCTTTAAGAAATCTTCCACTGTATAAAAGGTCTCGTCCACCAACCATACTAATTATTACTACTTCATCACCTAGCCCTACAGGACTGGGTGATAATTTTAGGCAACAACCTTTCTCGATAAACAGGCTATTCAATAAAAAAGAGTTTTCTGACACTAGCTCGTTCAACCAAACAAGTAATCAAACTCTTCAGTTTTATAATAATAAAAAAATAAAAGATATAGATGTAGACTTTTTTTTTTTTTTTTACGTGCGCAAAATCCCCTCGGATACCTCCCCACCGGAGCCGGTGGAGGAGGTTATGTCGGACACGAACCGACTAAAACGCACGCCGCTTGTGGGTCGTTTTGGTTGCCGAAGGTGAGGTTGACAGGCATATCCCTCGCACCCCGGCCGACCCAGGGCCATCTCTCACGATCTGGCCCTCTTCTCGGGTGTGGGGACTACAGAGTCCCCAACTCGTCCCCGGAAACGGGGAGGCGCGCCACACGCGCCGCCGCCGCGGCCTGCTTCTGCCAGGGTGACAGGCGGCTTCACCTGTCACCCCCAGGCCAGCGCTCATGGGGGGCGGAGGTCGTTCATCGAATCGAATCGTGCCGCTCCCGCCCCGCCTCCTCCTTCACGAGCATTACTTGCTCGCAGAAGGAGGCGCCAGCCGCCCACGCATCCGCGCAGCGAACCATCGCCGCGAGCAAGGTGGAGAGCGTGAGAACCCTCACTCCCTGGGCCGCCACAAGCTCCCGCCTCGGCGTCTCCCACGCCGGACACTCGGTGAGCGTGTGCGGACCTGAGTCCTCGCTCGCGTCGCAGTGATGGCACTCGGACGTTGGCTCTTTCTGCATCCGACGCAGATACTTTCCGAAGCATCCGTGCTCGGTGATCATCTGCGTCAGACGGTACGAGAGGCTGCCGTGTGGCCTCTCTAGCCACTCCCCCATGATGGGTCTTACCGCCGTTACTACGGCGTGCCCTAATATAGATGTAGACTAGCTGTCCCGGCAAACGTTGTTTTGCCATATAATGTTAAGGGTGGACAAACCCTTATTATTTAAGGGGGTGAAAAATAGATGTTGTCCGATTCTCAGACCTACCCAATATGCTCACAAAATTTCATGAGAAACGGTCAAGCCGTTTCGGGGGAGTTTAACCACAAACACCGCGACACGAGAATTTTATATATAAGATTTAACGCTTTTGTGGGCGTGACAGTCGTCTGCACTCTCACCCTCCATAGGAAATCCAACACTAGAGCGTGGTCAGTTCAGGTCTACCGCCTTGCAGGTGAGCTGGGCCCGGTGATGTTTGTGTGGCTCCCAAAACACTCAAATTTATCTTTTTTTCTATTTCAGCTTGCTTCTTAGTGGTTTTAACAAATCTGGCCACTACGGCAGGAGCACACAGGCTATGGGCTCACAGAGCATACAAAGCAAGGTTACCTTTAAGAATATTCTTGGTTATTTTACAAACATTTTCTTTACAAGTAAGTTAAAAATAATTTAAAAATATCATTGTTACTCGTCATCAACTGACTGCCTCTGTGACCTAGCGGTAGATCGTTCGACTGCTATGCAAGGCGCAGGTTCAATGCCCGCTCAGTGCAAATATTTGTATGCATGAATATGTATATTTGCATTGCTCTGGGTGTTTCTATTTATAATATGTATGTATGTCCAAAATGAAAGTATCTAAGTATGTTCATTTCTATGTTAAACGGCAAAGATGTGGAATTATTTGTCCGCACACGTGTTTCTGTCTTCTTATGATGTCAAGATAGGGACGATAGGGAGTCTTGGAGCACATGGTTGTTAGTAGGATACCCTACATCCAATAGTCATTTGATAACTGATATAATTACGAAGTAGCTCTTAATTAATTACCAGTAAATAACTGTTTCATATTTGGTACTAATTAGTGATTATATTAAAGTGATAGACTCATATATTATTTTAATTTACATTCATATCCTTTTAAAGACACTTAAGAGAAGTGTACTGCGCATATAGAAAACATCTTAGGTCCAAGAAACATGTCCCAAGTTATACGAAAGAATGTGCAATCGCAATCAATCTAAGAATTAAGTATTTCTTGTTAATTTTAGTTTTCAGTCAAACATTGGGTACGTTTACATCGTATGCATCACAAATACTCAGATACAGACGCTGATCCACACAACGTGAGACGAGGATTCTTCTTTGCTCATTTTGGATGGGTGTTGGTCCAAAGGCATCCTGATTACAAGGCGAAGCTCAATACCATTGACTTAAGTGATATTGCAAGTGATCCACTTTTGCGTTTCCAGGATAGGTAAATATTGAGATTTTGTCGTTGATTTTCTTGCCTGTCATCATCAATTCTCTGGCCCTTTACTTACGTTAATTAGCGTCGGCTTTCCAGTCTAAGTGACTGTGGCGCGGTTGAACTTTCCATGAAGCGACTGCCATTTGATCTCCACAACCAATTCTGATTATAATTTTAATTTACTTGTTTTAACTCACGAAACACTCGTGATTTTAATGTTGACCTGTGTTCACGAAATAAATAAATGATATATGTTTTTGTAAGTCGGGGTAGAGGTGCTGTTAGCTGAAAATAGATACTGAAATACGGATCAAAAACCTGGTTTAGTAGCAGATGCTAATAAAGTAAAATAATGTAAATAGTAATACCAGATAAATATAGTGAAAATATAATTAATACTGATAAATACAAACTTTGTTATAGGATATTTTCATTTTTATCTTCTTTGGTTAATAAATCAAAATAAAATATATTTTTTTACCCAAACACACTGTTTGATGAACCACGGAGTACAATAAATTGTTCCAATTATACGTAGGATATTTTTTATATGAACTACGGTTGCAAAAAACAGTAGAAAGTATACCTACCCTATTTTTAAGATATAAATTGAATAATAGGTTTATCTTTTCAGGTATTACGTGATCCTTGTATTATTGTTTGCTTTCGGTATTCCATCTTATATAGCCACTTTATGGGGTGAATCTTTCTGGAATGCCTACTTTGTTTGTGCTATGTTTCGCATTGCTTGCGGAGTGCACTCTGGCTTCCTTATTAACTCCTGGGGCCACATGTGGGGTATGAAACCATACGATAAAGATATTTATCCAGGGGAGAGTAATACTTTATCTTTCATAGCGTTGGGAGAGGGATTCCATAATTATCATCACACTTTTCCTAATGATTATAAGGCAGCTGAACTGGGTGCATATAGCTTAAATTGGACTAAGCTATTTATCGACGCCATGGCGGCAATAGGATTGGCGTATGACCTGAAGACGGTTTCACCTGACTTAGTACAGAAACGTATTGCGAGAACTGGTGATGGAAGCTACAGTATTTCAGACAACTAGTTTTACTAGGACGAATTCTGAACACTGAAGAAGGATTATAATACTAACGAGTATAATACAAGTTACAAATTATAATAAAGTATACATTCTAGTTATGTTTTTTGTAATTTACCACAAAGTTTTAATATAATGCCTCCCTTCCCCCTCCGTTAAACAAATGGCAATTCGTTATCTGGCGTACTGTAGAATAGAATAATAAACGTATGGGATTTAACGTAGAAAAACTCGAGTAAATTGTACCACTTCTAGATATTTTTCCACACTGGCAACACCAAACTATGCTTTAGTGTCGCCTCCAACTCAAAGTAGTAGTAGTACTGTGACCAGGACGAAGTCCAGACTGGAGAGGATTCAGTAGTGCGTTTTTTGAGAGGAAATTAGAAAGTTGAGTGTTAATGAGACGTTCAAAGACTTTAGAAAGAAAGGACAAGATAGAAATAGGGCGATAATCAGAAAAAAAATATCGTTTTGGGAATAGGGATTATCTGAGCCTCTTTCCACGTTTTTGGAAACACGTTATTAGTTAGTGAGAAATTCAGGATATGACAGATGATAGGAAGGATTTCATCAATGATAGGGTGGATCATATTACGGTTGACGCAGTCCGTACCCACAGCATTAGACGTGATTGACATTATGCTCCTCCTAACATCACAAGCCGAGAATTGACTAAATAAGTAAGGAGAGCAGTTGGGAGTTGAGACAGATGAAAGACGCTGTAATGTATTTTATTTGTCATTTTATCAAATTTTGACGAAGAAGAGAAATGTTCATTAAGTGAATCTAAGTTTACGTTGTTAGGGATCGAGTCTTGACGAGATTTGCCAACTCCCAATGTCCTTAGAAATTTCCAGACTTTTGCTGGATCCTCGTTTTCTACTGAGTTATAAATATAACGGCGTTGCGCATTCCTACAAACCCGATTGCAGTGATTTCTAATAGCAACATCGTTTTCCCGGTTCACTTCGGAATGATGCCTTTTATATTTCGACTTGTCTGTCGCTTTTTTTATTTATAAGTATTTTGATCTCACTTGTTAGCCAAGGTGCTGGAAGATGTTTCACCCTTATCCTGCGGAGCATGTACATCATATAACTTAATAATATTTGTAGTAAAAATTCCAACTTGCTCATTAACACATCTAGAGTTATAAAGTGGACTCCAGTCCAAGACATCGGCATCCCTGTGCAAGTTTTCCAGGTTCATACCACCAAAGTTCCGTTGTAGAAGAAATTTAGATTTAAGCTTAGGTGAACGAAGGTGATAAGATAAAAATAACAAGTCATGGTAGGAGAACTGATCAGCAGTTACTTACCACGCTTTGCTACATGCTGAAGAGAGAAAACGATGACCATATATTGGAAGAAGGACAATAGAAAATGCCAAGTAGAAGTTTAGAGTGCAGAAGTTCAACCTCCAGAAAGATATGCTCACCAGCGTGCGGTGGCTGTGGCGACATGCTCAGAATAGTGTAAGCTATGTGCGCGATTGCTGATGATATAGATTGCTACACCACCCACCCGCCGCTCCACACGATCGTTTCTGATGAGGTTGAATCCTGGTAAGGTATATTGTAAAGTGGGTAAACGTGGCTTTAGCCATGATTCCGAAACAAGAATTGCATTTATATACGTACAGTCAAAGCTTGCCAGCATATCAGGGAAATGAGCCGGAATGCTTTGTGCATTTATGTGAACAACGTTAAAGTTATTGGAAACATCAGAGAATTGAGATGAGAGAGATTCAGCAAGTGAAGGCTTTCTCTGGATTAACATAGATAAAGTTAGATGACATTGTTACTAACCCCAAATATGAGTCTATGTTACTTTCAAATAATTTTATATGTTTTGTTTTCTATATGTTTTCTATATGTTTTTTTAAACGAATAAATAGGAATAACATTCTATTTACTAGTAGTTAGGTAGTTAGTAGTATAGGTATTGTAACGACGCGCTCTGCGAACGTCGTCACACCGGTTTTAATTCTATTTTTGAACGAAAAGTTTCGGAACGCGGAGTGAATGACATTTTGACGTATGGCTGTCAAAGCACCTTTCTTCCTAGCATTGAGGCTGGATGGTCGATATTCATGGCTTCGTAACTTAATTTCAATAAATCTCATAAAAATGAGAGTATTTTGGCCTAAAGGATAATAGTTTGTGTCTTCACAACTATCCTCTTGTGGAATTATAGTTTATTTCTGGTGAGTTGTCATTTTTTAATAAGATTCACTCTGATGGAAATCGCCACGCTCCTAATTTGAAAAATAATTGTTAAAATTCTATTGTTTCAGCTCTTAATCTGAGAATATTATGATTTCTTTTGCTATTGGCATTGTTCCAGCAAATTAAGGCGGTAAGTCGCCCAAATTTATAAAAAATTAGGACCTCGTGCCCATATAGGAGTTGTTCTAATGACATGCAATTTTGTTACAGGTTTCCAATTGGAACCGCCTTTGTCTTTGCATTTTCTCTTTTCTTTGGACCTTTTTCGGCGTTTCTTTGTCTTCGGTCAACTGCATTTCCTTATGGAGGGTTTGGGCTTTTCACCTCAAACATGGATGTACCGCATGGGCTTAAACTGAAAACTTCGCCTGCTACGAGCTTTCCCGCTGCTGTGTTTACATATACTCGCCGAGGGATGCCGTGAGCTTACTTTAATTATATTTTAAATCTAAACTTCAAAATAACCTAAAAGTGCATTGGTGACATAGAATCATATTGACGTAGGATAATATTGACATAGCTTATAAAAATCTAATTTTAAATTTAAGGTTAGTTATACATTAGGAATGTATCCTTACATCTATTTCTGAATGCACACTGGAGTGGACAATAAAACCTTAAACCTCACAGTTTGGTTTCATTTAGCTCACCTCCGGAAGATTAAAAGTTTCCAATATCCGCTGATTATCTTAGGCATGTGTATCTCCAAGGCGCCCGAACTTTTATGGTAATGTACTTACAAACCAATTTTATTTATATTTCTTTTAAATAGGAGATTACACACTTACTTCTTTCATTGTCATATGACACATATTTTTTTGGGTGGAGTACTTAACTTCAACAAGCAAAATATCAACAGTTACAATGACAACACCATTTAATCAAGAGATTGTTTAATCAACAGTTAGATCAGTTCAAAAAATTACAATGTCATTGGTATACAACATAAACGGTTCAAAATGTCAACACTTTACATTATCAAAGAATCATATGATCAATGACTTATAACATAAACGGCTCATTTGCTCAATGATCTACAATGACAATATTTGAATAAATCAACGTTCAAAAACAAACAACAATCAACAATCAATACAAATTAATGATTATTTATTCTGCAATTATATGCTATTTTTTTCAAAAACGTTACATCTAATTCTTCTCGTTGATCCATGACTTTTCTCAAGTTATCTTCATAGCGTTTACTTTTCTTTTTTCGAGGGGTTAATGGGACATCAGCTAATGTTCTTTCAATTTTATGGGTTACCTCTATTTGCTCCTTCATTAACTCTCTCATCATTGTAGGTAAATTCCATTTTTTCCCATTCAAAAGTGAGTTCCACCTTCTGTGCCAGGATTCTACAATATTTTGTGTACTAGGCATATTGTTATTAAAATTATCAAAAACTGACCAGAGTTGTGGAGGAAACAGAGGCTTAGATTTGTGCATAGTTAGTGATATTTCTCCCGTTTGTTTGGTTTTAAAACTTCCGTTTACATAAATATGATCAAACCACTCCACGAGGTCATTAGCTATCTCAGGAATCACATCGGATTTAAGTTTCTCGAAAGCCGGGAGTATCTCGTGAGGAGGCAAAAATGCTAACGCATTTATATGACTCAGTTGTAATGCGAATTCACTATCAATATTTTGTGTAAAATGAAAAAACATCCCTTGTGTGTACTTCCTCTAAAAACTTGATTGCAAGCATTTAAAATAGCCATCTCAAAATCACTTATTATAAATTCTGGACATAAATCCAAGTTGTACGCTACGCTACATTTTTGTAGTTCACCAAAAAATGATGTATAGCATTTTTCAGTCTTATTAGGAAGTAATCCATAAACGAGGGGAACTGTTCCTTTTGTTTCATGAGTCCCCACTAGTGCATGTATGGAAAACAATTGCAGGAACGGATTTGATGTACACCTAAACGTTCCGTCCATTATCCAATATGTAGCCTTACTCAAATGTATTAAATTGTCCTGAGTGGTGAATATTACAATCCGTCCAATACCATCCAACTCCTCATTGAAGTGCATAAATTTTTCACCATTTATTTTTGTCATTGCATCAGGAATTTCGCTAAGAAACGTTGAACTTTTATAGTTGTTTCTCCTAGTTCGATTTATAATTTGTTTCATGGCGGTCTTATTAGGCAAATATGCTGCACTTGTAGTTGGAAAGTTCATTAACGCCGATTGTCTTATTTGCATAGGACTTTCCATTGAATATTTTGCTTTTGTTTTTAAAACATTGATTACATTGAGTTTGTCTACGTGATGTGGTTCAGGTAAATGATTATGATTTATGTTTTTGATATCAAACTTAATGAGAATATTGTTGTTCACACTCACCGTTTTTGCAAATGCCGGACAATGCAAAGACGTTCTTTTCGTACACTTCCAGTAACACACATCGTCCCGAGTATTATTTTTGACAAATAAAAAGCCTTCTTTGCTCAATAAGTTACATCCTTTTTGCGACTTAACAAAATTTGCACTTAACATATAATTTATTGTTTTTTGTTCCGCGTTTACAACACACAACCTTCAAGATACTTAAAACATTCAAGTAGGTACCTACCTGACGCGACGAGGTGCATATTTTTACTCTACCCACAAATTTACTTTTAAATTAGGAGCATTTATAACATACAGGAAAGTCGAATCATATTAAATATGTACACACTAGGATGCACGCACAAGGAAATACTTACACATTATAGATCATTGAGCAAATGAGCCGTTTATGTTATAAGTCATTGATCATATGATTCTTTGATAATGTAAAGTGTTGACATTTTGAACCGTTTATGTTGTATACCAATGACATTGTAATTTTTTGAACTGATCTAACTGTTGATTAAACGATCTCTTGATTAAATGGTGTTGTCATTGTAACTGTTGATATTTTGCTTGTTGAAGTTAAGTACTCCACCCTATTTTTTTATTATTACATCTGACGCTTGCGAACCAATTTTTTTTACTTTGTAATAACATTATATTTTTTAAATATTACAGTATAAAATATAAACCATGAAAATATAAGAAAGAATGAATACAAAAGTTTTATGCGTTCAGATATAAACTGTGCTAGTAAGTAGATTTTTTTGACTCATGATAATGTCGCTAGTTCGATCAGCAAAGATTTGACCAACTGAAAGTGTGTGAAGTGTGAAAAGGATCACTTTTGTGTAGGTGATTTCTTTTCCCTGATCTGAATATTTCAAGTCAATCGAATTCCATACTTTTAACATTGACATGCGTTGCGACCATAACTGTGTCATGTATACGTAATCGTGGTCTACTTTCTTATGCCAATATCTATCTATCCCTTTGAGATTTAAACAGAAAGTGTTCCTATTACGTATTTAGTGTCTTTTATTCGGTCTGCTTCGTAAGATACTTTCAGTATTCTAATTATTGTTCAATATCATCCCAGAAAGATAATATTACTAAAGATAAATTAAAGTTTTACGGTAAATAATCACAACTATGAGAATACTCAATGTTTTTTCATACAACTTAGGTAGCAGACAAGCACACGGCCCACCTGATGAGAAGTGGTTACCGTGGCCTATGGACGTGTGCGACACCAGGGGCGTTACACAAGCGCTGCCGATCCTGTGGAAACTTTCTAATGCCCCTCTTGAAGAACCCCATGGAGGTACTTGGGAAAACCGTAGCAGGGAGTTCATTCCATAGCTTGAGTGTGCGTTGGATGAAGTTTCATCGCACAGTCTCAGGTCGCAGGATGAATTCCCTGCCCATGGTGAGCGGTGGTGCAATGATAGAATGTAGTTATGACAATTCATCTGAGCACAAACCATTGTATAGACGGTTAAACACACACAGTGAGGTGATAATACGGCAAGTTAATTCTAATATTTTTCTTGTTTAATCATGAATAGAGATTAGCACATCTATATTGTATAGGCAAAGTTACAGCCTGATCTGAAGACACGAGACGACGCACGGTTTTAGTTGGTATGTGTGCGAATCAGGAACTAAGAATAAAACCAACTGGGTAAATTTTTTATGTTATCGGTGCGTAGGTTACCTACTCGTAAGTAATTTTTTGACACGGATAGCTCCGCTAATAGGACGTGTGATGTTGCGATCGCAGATTGATCAGGCGCTTAAATGCGGTACGAGTACGATTTAACCATCCATGATGGCCTACGGGGGTGTTATCTGAGAAAACAAATAAGCCTTGCTCAAATTGACCACTTTTAACCGACAGCAAAAAATAGTTAAATATTTTATTTGACGTAAATATAGAATTCAGCGACAATGTATGAATACGATTTCTCTGTCATTTATAAAAGGATTTCGAAAATTCCAGTGCACTAAAATATTAAAAATATCTTTAATAATACGTTGCTTGTGAACGGTTCTTGTTTATATTTATAAAGAATATCACAGGAAATTGTTTTCTCCTGTTGCTCCATACCTATCGCAAAAAGATGAAATGCAATATTCCTATTATGAACATCGCCCTTTGTATCTTATTGAAATAAGACATGGCTAAAAACCAACAGTATTTTGATTATAATTGACATATCACATATAGTTTCATTTTTTTGACGGTTCCATTTGTTTGAAAGTTATATTTATATGGTGTAATTTTTGCGACATTTAACTATAAGTTTCTAATACTAATTTAACCTTTACTTACTTACTTAATTTGGGCATATCACTAACGTTCTGGCGCTTTTTAACAGCCGTACAAGTTTTAAAATATATGTATAATATACAGAACATATTTATGTTCCTGTAGTTTTTATTATTGCTAGCTACATATTTAAGGAACTAACTTAAAAAAAACCAATACCTTTACAATTTTATCAATTGTCTACATTTATTCGCAATACATTCAAGGATTATTGTATTATATTACTGGGTGAAGAGGACTTCAAAATGTCAAATTGCTATGTTAATATCGGCCTACATATTCGAAATATACTAAAAGAAATTAAACATACAAATATTATAATATGTTCACCGACTTACAGATACGGTTACTATTCTAATCTAAATAACTCGAGAGTAGAAACTTTTAGCAACCTTTTGTATCAGGATATAAATGATATATAATGACGCATGAACACGCGTTTCTTTTGGATAGCAATAAAAATGTGACATGTGATTTCGTTATGTTTGAATAAAGTAGAGGCGTAATAACTAATTATGGACTGAAAATTATATTTGACGACTTATCGGAGATGATTACTGACATACAATCTTACAATAATATTTCTAATTTAATGTGTACCGACAAGGAGGCAGAGACGAATAGTGATCTTTTTCGTGACTAAAGCTTTATATATATTACATCAAAATATAGCCGGACTGGTGGGAAAATCGAACGCACTAACGTTAAAAATCACCGAATTGTTAGAAGAAAATAGACAAGTAGATATAATTTGTATTTCAGAACATTTTATGATGCGAGGTGATGAATATCTATTAAACATACCTAATTATTGTCTGGCTGGTAGAGGTGGTTCATGTATCCTAGTACGAAACGGGCATGAATGGAAGGAACTTCCGAAAATAGCACAAATGTCATCACCATCAACATTTGAATGCTGTGCAGTAGAACTAGTGAAGTATGGTATTGTATTTTTGTGCGTGTATAGAACACCAAATTCTCGTAACATTGATGAGTTTTTTAGTAATCTGGATTCTGTAATAAAAATTTCTTACAAAAAAAAATCAAAAACATTATAATCGCTGGAGATTTTAATGTGGACACTTTAAAATGTAACAATCAGTCAAGGGAGTTTGAATACATTCTACTTAACTACAATCTAAAGTTAGCATTAAACCAAGTTACACGAATTACTAGCCAAACATGTATAGATAATTTCGCGCATGATTTTATCAAGCCTTGTAAAGCGGAGGTTCTGGATTTTAATCTTTCCGATCAAACAGCTCAGCTACTGAAATGTCCTGTAAGTAAACTATGCGCTATTGACAAATATTGCACACTAATACGTAGTTACGACAAAACAAGTATACAAAAATTTAAACAATGCATAAACAATTTAACTTTTTCTGAAATGTATGAAACTGAGGACCCCAATATAGTTTACAGCGAATTTATAGAAACTTTTATGCTCTTCTATGACCTATATTTTCCAAAATGCAAAATTACTATAAATCTAATAAAAAAACCAAAGTGGATTTCAAAGGGTATTAAAATATGTAGTAAAAAAAAAGACAACATCTCAGGAGGCAACGCTCAAAACCAAATATAATTAACATAATGCAATATAAAAATTACTCAAAATTATTTAGAAAAAATATATTATTAACACAACGATCACAAAATAATTATAAAATCAAAACCTCAAATAACAAATCTAAGACCACTTGGCAAATGATTAATCAATCAAAATTTAATATACCAAAAATTACATTAAAATTAAAATAAAATAAAATGCAATAATACCGTAGTTACAAACGCAAAGCAGATAGCAAATGAATTCAATAATTACTTCATTGAAAAAATACAGCCTTTTTTTTTTATGTGCGCAAACCCCCACGGTTACCTCCCCACCGGAGCCGGAGGGAGAGGTTATGTCGGACTCGAATCGACTAAAACGCACGCCGCCTGCGGGTCGCTTTGGTTGCCGAAGGTGAGGTTGACAGGCATATCCCTCGCACCCCGGCCGACCCAGGGCCATCTCTGACGATCTGGCCCTCTTCTCGGGTGTGTGGGGACTACAGAGTCCCCAACTCGTTCCCGGTAAACGGGGTGGCGCGCCAAGCGCGCCGCCGCCGCGGCCTGCTTCTACTAGGGTGACAGGCGGCTCCACCTGTCACCCCCAGGCCGGCGCTCATGGGGGGCGGAGGTCGTTCATCGACCTCTGACGCCCGAGTTGCCTTCGTACGCGGGCAGCTTGGCTTGCGATCCGTCGTCGCTCCCGCTGGACAAAATACAGCCTATTATTGCCCTTGCAGAGAGTTCAATATACGTAGTCTGGCCATAAATACTGTTACAATTAAAATAAGAAAGATATTACATTTGACTTTGGAATCTGTCATTTTTATACGATTGTTCATTGTATTTTCTAATTTTGGCGCCAATACATTGTACAATATTTTGCTATATTAAAATGGAGTGGGGTGATAAAGAAAACCGAATCGCTGTGATTGCATTATTTATTATGCTATTGATATGGAGCCGAATGTAATTTTTAAAATTCTCCATTCGCTTGGTATTAGTCAAATGTTTGTGTGCCGGGCTATTAATAGGTACAATGAGACCTCCTCTGTATGTGACAGAAAAAGATCTGGCCGTTCACGTAGTGTTCGTACGAAAAAGGTGGTCAAAGCAGTAAGGGAAAGAATTCGAAGAAATCCTGTCCGAAAGCAAAAGATTTTATCTCGGGAGATGAAGATTGCACCCAGAACCATGTCGCGCATTTTAAAAGATGACTTAGGACTTGCAGCCTATAAGAGACGCACTGGTCATTTTTTAACTGATAATTTAAAAAAGAATAGGGTGGTAAAATCGAAGCAACTACTGAAGCGGTGCTCAAAGAGAGGTCACAGAAAAATTTTGTTTACGGATGAGAAAATCTTTACAATTGAGCAACATTTTAACAAACAAAATGACCGTATTTATGCTCAAAGCTCTAAGGAAGCTTCCCAATTAGTCGACAGAGTGCAACGAGGGCATTATCCGACTTCAGTGATGGTTTGGTGCGGTGTTAGCTATGAAGGAGTGACTGAGCCATATTTTTGTGAAAAAGGTATCAAAACATCGGCACAAGTGTATCAAGATACCATTCTTGAGAAGGTAGTTAAACCCCTTAACAACACCATGTTCAATAACCAAGTATGGTCCTTCCAACAAGACTCAGCGCCGGGTCATAAAGCTCGGTCCACGCAGTCTTGGTTGGAAGTGAACGTTTCGGACTTCATCAGAGCTGAAGACTGGCCGTCGTCTAGTCCCGATCTTAATCCGCTGAATTATGATGTATGGTCAGTTTTAGAGAGTATGGCTTGCTCTAAACGCCATGATAATTTGGAGTCCCTAAAACAATCCATACGATTGGCAGTGAAGAATTTTCCCATGGAAAGAGTGCGTGCTTCTATTGATAACTGGCCTCAACGTTTAAAGGACTGTGTTGCAGCCAATGGAGACCACTTCGAATAAGCTTTTTCATATTTTAAATTGTTTTATATTTATGTATTAAACTAACACACTGTGAAAGTAATAAATATTATTTGCAATAAAAAAAAATGTTTTTTCTTCGTAACAATATTTATGGCTAGACTAGGTATATGAGAAAAGTACTGCATGTTGGAAAATGAAGTGCTTGTTACTTAACTATCAAAAGGTACCTAAAGTCTAACTTTTTATTAGCTGCAGTAAAATGACGTTTCTAAATGTCATTCCGCAAAATAATGTTGACAGCTTAATCTCAATAGTGATGTGATTCAGTTCACAAAAGTTTACGGAATATCTAATCATTCAATAATGTGCCTCATAATGATCATACTAAATTCTATTTAATATTAATGTAAATAAAAGGCTGTATAAACGTTGATCCTTTTACGCATTAAGCAAGATAACACTCAAGCAACCGCTCTCTCAAGTTGGTAGTACTGATTTTTGGTTATGGTGCTACGATGACGCTTGGCCGCCATTTTGTTTCGGTTGTCATTCGCTCATTCGGATTCTAACTTCTGTTTTGAGTACACGAATAATTTTGATTTGCCCACTGCGCGTTGTTTTTGTTATCATTATTGTTAAGTTTATGTTACGTTGTGTTTGTTTTTCATTGCCTGTTTTCGTTAATAGTTTTAGTTTTTTTTGTTTGATACATCAAAGACATGGATGCTCTGCCGGGCACATCGCAAGATGGAGACACGTTTTTATCTCCTAAGAAAAAGAGGCCACGTGTAGCTCTAAGTGCAACAGAAAAACTTTGGGTCAGAAACGTTTACAAGGTAGGTACAACAGAGAATTCGTAGTTTGCCTGTGCGCATACCTCGTAGCAATAAAATATAAATATAAATAATAATACAATAAAATATTAAAATAGGTACATAAGAGAATTAGAGGAATGAATAAGTGACCTTTCGGTGGACCTTCGCGTATCCTCAGCACAGGTTGTCGGCTTGCGTAAACGGGACCTGCTCACCGCTTCCCGTACTGCACCGCGAGCCCCAAGACAGGGAACTCCGTTTGCTTATGCATATATATATATATATATATATATATGACCAGAGACCCAAACAGAAGGTACCGCACTTTGCGGATGGGTCAGGTATTCGTCTCCAACGGTACCAGTAGACTCCCAAAAAGTCTGGGATATACTACCAATTATCAATCTGATATTGAAGTAATATGTAGGTATTAACAAAAAAAACTCCAGAGATTATAAGACTAAGAAATATCAGATATTTACGACCTTCGTCGAACGTAATTTCGTGAGATCTGATATTTTTCTCGTCTCTACAGGAGAGGCCTATTTATAGCCTTCTCCATGGAAGATTCCAGTAAATAATCAAATTTTCACCAATCAACAAACACGTAACACTCAAAAAAATCTTCTTCCACATATCAATACCTTCTTTTGACAGATGACAGTTGTAGTTTGCACTAACACGGTACCATTAATTTAAATTATGTATTAAAAGTACTTACAATTGAGTGATTCAATTCCATAAAATCACACAATGATATGAAAATACTGAAATGCTAATTAATATTAGAATAATCTCCAGCGACATCTATCGCCAACTTAGAAAACCAAACACCACAACACAACAGGTGATCAATGAAAGTTTACAGCAATCCTCTTAGATGTCGCCACAGGCACGTCCTATATATATTCCCAACAAACACTTTTGTCATATAATTAAATATTTATATGACCTTGAGTCGTATTGAAGATATTTTACAGGTTTTTTTTAAACTCTGTGTCATGTACTAGTGCAATATGTGCCCGATAGTCAAATACAGTTTCTGTCGTATAATAATGTCATATAGACGTTCTTTGACTATTTTTTAAAACCGTTGTATAATAGCGTCTACGACAACGTCTATAAAACTTACTTATATGACTTTTCGTCGTGTATACATTTTCGTTGTATAAACGTAATAAAACTGTCAATTTTATCATATAATTACCCTTTGAACATCTGCTTAACGGATAGTAATTGTTTACACGTAGTATTTATAACCATTATATACCCGTCGAATAAGTTATACGAGTGCAACCTGTATGCATCCTAAAGTATCATTAACATTATAATACGACCGCTATTTAGTTAATGCACATATTAAAGTTTATAATAAACTTATATACGACTTCGACAATTTTGAAATCAAATTTATCATATTCACTTACGGTTTGGTACAACATGGATCAAAAAAAGTGGAAAAGTATTAAAAGAAGTGGTGCATTTAAAAGAAAAGTTAAAAATAACTATAATTTGCTTCAAGCAGACCGTACTTTAATACAAAGTAATAGTCATAGAGCTCAAGCTGAGAGTAAAGAAAATAGTAAGGGTTCCGTATCACATTTAAATGCAAATTTAAACAATCAATTTAACCAAAATACTACTGTGATGGTACACTAGTTACTCAACGATAAGAAATTAATAAACCCCACTAGGTACATCTGTAATATATTTGTAATTTGATATTTATTAGGAGTCGTTCACTTATAGTCATCTGGCTTGCATCGTTGTTATTTCGACCCTCCATAAATCAGATAAAGCAGACCTTTTGTTTAAAACCCTAAAGTGAGGGTCATTGTTTTTGCAACGCTTAAAGAAACTATTAAGACGCTAGATTTATTACGAGTGTTCCATAGAAATTGGTAAAACACGTGCAGGCTTATAAAAACAAGGGATGAGGACATCTCGGGAAGGGTTTTACGAGACGGGACTGAGCGTAGGATCGGGGCATTCGACTGGGGTCTGGAGAGGAGGTCGGTCGTTGGAAGCGAGCTCGTCAACTGGTGAAGGATCGGGGTTATAGGCGTTACTCGAGTAAGTTAAGGTGTAACACTATCAAGTGAAACACTATCAAGTCTCTACACACGTGGTGAGTTGCTTTCATATTACTCTTGTAATTATAGTGATTGTTTTATAGTGATTGTCTTATAGTGATTGTTTTATATCAATGTTTAAGTACTTTTATAATGCTATCTAAGGTTGAGTAATACAGCGTTTAGGTATAAAAGTGTACAGTATAATTAATCAACCTATTTGTTGAAGTTGCGAAATGCGTTGACGGTTGTTACATGGCCTTTAGACTTGATGAATGCAAAAGCACCACATGTAAAGAGTCAGGCGGTAGACCAGGGACCTGTCGTTGCGAGACCTGGGGATATCCCCAAAGGAATAGTCTTGGGTCGTCGTCCACGTACCCTGCAATCTACAATCGATGGCGGCTTTGCTTGATGGTGAGCATGTGGTGAGCATCGGGCGTATTGGTGAGGAGCAAGTTATCGTACCGAGATCGTACCCTGCTATCGTATAATGCAATTACAGCCGTCAGGGATAACTAGGACCGGGTGTGGTTCGATTCCCACGGGAGACCTAGCGTCGAAGTGCAGCTCTCTCAAGCACAGAGGCCGGTGCGACCAGATATGACAGACGGAAGATTAGGATTTAGAAATCCTATGGTACGGAGACCGAATCAATGAAGTACGGTAGCTTGTAAACCGAATTTATACGTGCGATTGAATATATGCGAGATAAGTAACAGACATCAGCGTATTTAATTGTTTATTGTATATGTCTTGAGTATTCTCTATTCGCGATTGCATACTTTGTCCATTGAGACGGCCAATGCCAGTGGGGAAATTATTGTCTCTGGATGAATTTCACAATATCAGTGCGGCTGGCGGAGCACTCATATCTCCCCTCAGAAGAGGGGAGCTGGCTCATTCGACATAGCTTTATGTCGAATATGTAAAATCGAAATATACTCAGCTTTGGTTAGGCGCCGTACCATCACAAATGGTGCCAGTGTACCAGGATCCTCGTCAGAAAATGCATTGATTCAATTCAGTGCAACGAGGTTGAACTGAAGTGGGTTACTACAAATAACACAACGTAGAATAATTTAATATATAACATATCGTAGACGGTCTCAAAATGGTCTGTAGTGTAAACAAACGGACGATGTGGCGTTATTAAGTAAGATATCTTACAATGCAACGTACATTCAAACAAAGGCAAAATTTGCTTGTTTTGACATAAAATACTTATGCCCGTTTTCACCGACTATACTTAAATCACCTCCTAACTAAGAGTCCCCTAACGTAGGTAGCCCCTAAATATATTACTTATCTAAATTCGTTTTCACCATCCTAAGTGACACCTAAGTAAGTGACCCCTATTTTGTAGTGTTGGCGAAAACCGTAAGTGTTTTCAATATTTCTTTTTTTGAAAAATTTAATTATTAAATTGATTGATATTACTAAGTTAAAAATGTATACGCGATATAAAATATTTTTTGAATTCTATAGGTTTTAAATATAAAAAAAATATGTTGTTCGTGGCTGTAAAGCCGAATTCCATTGCTACAAAATGTCAAACTGAGCTGACATTTGTCAAATAAATAAATAACACGCCGCGGAGCCCGCGAACTCGTTCAGTTACTCTTGGTAGTTGTTGAGGTTAACGCTATTCGTAATTTATTTATCATTTTAATACACAATGGCTGAGAAAAGGAAACGTGGGCAAAATTTTTCAACGGAGGAGAAAGACAAGCTCGTCAAATTATTGATAGAGCACAGAAGCACAATTTTAAATAAAAAAACGGATGGTTGCACGAATGAAGCTAAGCTTTCAGCTTGGAGTCAGCTCACGGCAACTTTCAATGCTACTGGTACCATTTACAGGTATGTTAAATACGATGTTTTACTTAATTTATTACAGACTGTCGGAAATTTTATCATAATAATATACAGTCAGTACCTACTTATGTTTTTTTTTGTTTCTAGGACGAAAGAATCTCTAATCAAAGTATGGGAGAAAATGAAAAGTGAGAGTAAATTATATTATAATAGCTCACGTAGGAGTATGTCGCAAACAGGCGGTGGACCATCTATAATCAAAACTGACCCTATACTTGAACAAGTATGCAGTATTTTAGGCCGAGGTTGTTCAGGCATAGAGGGTGTTAACGACAGTGATGCTCCGGAAGTTGAAACAGTCGAAACCTCCATAAATATGGAGGAAAGTTTTCCTAAAATAATTTGTTTGGATGACGTCACAAACATCCAAACTATAACTCTACCGACTGAAGCTCCAGAAAAGTTAGAGGTACAAATCTTACTATTACTACATTAGAAGTGTTTATATTCCATGGTCTAAGTTGTACTCACAACTCAAGAAAATGTGTGGATGGATTTTGCTTGGCCTAACGTTTATCAATCAATCTCAATTTAGTCTATCGCAGTTCACTACTGTATCCACACTGGCCAGACGGGTTGGTACAGGGTTATTATTTTGAGTTTTCCTTCTCTTGCAGTGATATCGTCTGCACATGTTTCTGTTAGTTGCCTCTTACAACACTCTTCAGAGGAGATAGGGTGGTGATACTTATATTCTTTCTCTATCACCACTCAGATATTCACGTATATGCCTAACTAGATATGCTAAACTAAGATATGATAGCTTTTTTCTCAATATTCATTATTGGACTGCAGTTTGCTGCAATCAATCAGTATTTTATGCTGTAATTTCTTTTTTAACTTAATTGTCATCAAGTATAAAAACTAAGTACATGATTTAACTTGCATAGCAGATACATAAAATGTTTTCACTTTAGGATGAAGCCCCAAAAGAGCAGTTTGTGATGAGGACACCAGTGTGGTCAAGGAGACGGCCTGTAGCAGCTACATTGAATGAAAGATCCGATGCAGTGAATGCGATTTCTAACAGCTATAAAAGCGTTAATAAAAAAAAGGAAGACGTAGAAGACATAAAAATAAAAATATTAAATGCCGAATTAGAAGCAAAACAGAAATTGCATGACTTGCAATTACGAGCAGCCGAAAAAGATTTAGTTATTAAGGAATTGGATATTCAAATAAAAACAGCTGTACTTGAACAAGTTAGAGGTAAATTTTATTCATTAATTCATGTTTTCAAAGTAATTTGTTATTTGGCTCCTTTGATAGCCATAAACAGGGTCATTTGTCATTATAGGTGTTGATGGTATCTGCCCAACTTGTATGTAATATTCTAAATTGGGTATTAAACTATCATTTTGTGGCTCAGGTTCCTTTCTTAAAATACATATGTTATGTAAAATGCAGCAGGCTAGTACTACATTTATAGCATTTTGCAGTTTGAGCCTTAATCCCAAAGCCAGGACTGGGAACCTTCTTTTTAGAACACCATACTGACGCTCCACTACATTCCTGGTCTTAATATGGGCTGTATTGTAACGCTGTTGGCCTATTGTGGCTGGGTTCAAATATGGAGTCAACAAATGGCTCTGAAAATAAATTAACCTTTACATTATTAAATTCACTGGAAAAGTAAAATGCAAAAATTGTGTTAAGTATGTTGTACTTAATTATAATAGTATAATTTGTTTTCAGGTGGCAGTTTAGGTCTTCAAAATCTATTTGGGACACAAAACCGGGATATGAAAGACAATTAAATTTTTTAAATTCTAAAACCATGACTTTTATTTACCTTCAAAGGATATCCACTGTCTCCTAATAAATATGAGCCTTGATGATCTCCTCTCTCAAATTTATCATAGAGTCGGCTATTTTGGTAAATAGTTGAGTCATGAGTGGACCCAGGCCACCGTGCAACAACATCCATGATCAATAAATTGGCAGAGCTTATTGTTTGCATGTTAATGGACATGTAACCCTTCCTGTTTCTAAACAATTCAGCATCATCCCCTCCTACAAAGCATGGCATTGGTTAATTGTCAAGTATTTTATTGTTCTAGACTCAAATATTATAAATATAAGCTAAGTGTTAGTGAAAACTGTTGTTGAAAATAATGGGCTCCCTTAACATTAGGTTTAGCTTGAAAGAATGACTATCAAATAGGTAATAAATAGTTCCAACACACTTTGGATTCTTACCTGGCGATTGTATCTTAATATGTGTACAATCTATACAACCCAATACGTTGGGAAACCTTGCAATTTTGAAGAATTCTGACTTTACAGACATTTGCTCCTGTCCAGTGTTTGGAAATACTATGAATTCCTTAAATAAAGTTACTATCGCTTCAGATACTCTCTTAATAATACGGCTGCAAGTGCTAACACTGATGCCGCCCATGTCAGATACTGTTTGTAAGTGGCTACCTGTGGCATAGAACCTCAAAGCACAAAGTAACTGCTTTATAGGTGGTACAGATTTATTTCTGTAAAGTAAAATAAAAAAAATGTAGAGATTTTCGTCATACCTCAACAATAAGCAAAACATAACCTAAAATCTATTTAGGTACACGGGAGCCATTTTAAATATACAATTTTACATCTAAAATAGTAACAGAGTTGCATACATACCTGTCATCAGGATATTCCAATAATTGTTCGATTTTATTTAATAAAAAGATAACAGTCTCCTTAGTTAACCTAAACCTTGTAAAAAAGTCTTTATCGTCATATTTTGTAAACAAATCTGGTCTATTACGGTAAATTTTCGGTCTATTGAATAAACTAGTATTATTTATTATCTCTACATTTTCAACAGTATTTAAAAAATCCCATAAATCCTCGTCCATTGCAATAATTTAAACAAAACGTGCCTAAATATGCGCAAAGTTATTCTGTCACTTTGTTAAGGGTTGGTTAGGGGGTGAATATTCGGGCCCCTAAATTTTAAGTAACACCTAAGTAGTTAGGTGTCCCCTAAGGTTCGGTGAAAACGAAAATGTTACTAAGGGTTACCTAACTTTCCTTAGGTGGCCCCTAAAATTTAGGGGATGTTGGTGAAAACGGGCATTAGTGTTTTAATTATGTATACCTATATATAATTTAAAACCTTGTGCTTACAACGTTACGTATGGTCAGTCTACAATACCACATGCCAATAGCTCCTCTAGGGGCTGGGAGCTCAGAAGAGTTGCTTCCGGGAAAGTCGTTAACGGCTCATGCGAAACAACATGCGGACCCCGCGCTCTCAAGTATTTACATACTTTGAACGCGACTAGGACATGACTATAAGGACGATGACCATACTAAATCTCACGACTTGATTGTACTTAAGTTGCTTGCGTGGATGAAATAATGTCAAATGGCAGAAGTAGGCCAACTAAAATGTTTAAGGTGTTTTCTCGATTACTTAAAAGTCGTAATGATATTTTTATAATGACTTACCTGCATGGGTTGCTTGGGTTCGATCCCGAGTTTAAAGTATTTGTAATAGTAAAAAGAAGGGAAATTATTTTAAGTTTATTTCTTATTTACAAGGTTATTTCTTATTTACTAAGAATAATTAATTATCTTTGTTGTAGTGTATATCATTATAGTAACTATAATAAAGCACTGGGTTTAAGACCTAGACTGACGTAGCTTGCATCGCACAATACATTGAATAAGTGGCTTTTGGAACTACTATTATTTTAAATTGAAGATTTTTATCGATTTATAGCATTGTACGCTTGTGACGCAGTTTTAGCGACATAGCTCAAATTAAGAATGTTCTTATGTAAAGAGCTCGCTAAATAGTTCCAAAACCAAATCTGATAGCGGGTTCGATTCCCGAAGTTTCAGAATACGGCAGGATATTCTGGTGTTGTAAACAATGGGTCGGCCTAGTGGCACAGCAGTGGCTTAACCATTTAAGTACTATTCACGAGGGTTCGATACCCAGGTTGAAAAAATTGTTAGTTCCAGTTCTCTGTTAGGAGATCCTGACTTGCAACACGGAGAAGGGAAGGAGATCAAGTGGGACTCGCCTCTTTATATGCAGTTTATGACAAATGACAACCGGGTGGTGTCAGAACATTTCTGCGTACCCATGCTGACATGAACTGGCGTGAGCATATAAAACACTTAAGAAAAAAAAACGATTCTTGAATGGATGGTTAAAAGTTGAATGGTGAAAGTGGTAACAAAAGACCTCTAAAAAAAGAGTCTAGGCATTTGACTCACCATCTGGTGGGTATTGTTGGTACGAAATTCATAACCAACAATAAAATTATTGTTATGGGTTATTGGGCGCTATTAAAATTATGATAGTTAGTTGTTACTAACATAGGTCATTATAACATAATGGGAGAAAAATACACTACATATACATGTGAATTAAAGAGATAGTTGCTTGACGTCTGAATTATCTTGCATCAGATTCTCTGCTCGTGTGCTATAACATTCCAGTGATACCGGACTTCGAATTTACTGGCGTGGCGTAAAAGGCTGTTTGGAAGACTCATCGCTTCGTGAATATGAAAATCCAGCGTTGTGCAGTATGGAGATAGCGCATCGTGTTTCAACCTGCAGAGTTATGGGGTAGCCGAGCATCGTGACCACGGGAACCTTCACACTAGAGGCATCTAATCGGTGAACAAATTACCAGATATCTGGTAAAAGCACGTAATCGTATACGTTGAGGTATTTATACTTTATACTTATAAACTAAGCTGCAATGGATCAGTGGAATAACGTGTATCGATGAGTTAGATACCTACGTTTAGAAGATAAACACAATCTATTTTGCGGCGTCAGCCGCATATCCAAATACATGCTGATTGTTTGACACCTTCACATGACAATGGAAGAAATACCTTCCTTATTGTACTTAATTAGACTGGACTAAACTTTTGCTTCGTTGTTATTATCTTGAACATTACTATGATATATGATGGTTCGACGATGATCAGGCCGTCGTCAATCGCCAATCCCGATATGCGGACGGAAGGTTTATCCTTACTTACAGTTATTATAGTTAAGAAAGGAATTATCACTTATTTAGGCAAGCGTTATGTCTGTAGCCGCGGTAGCCTAGTGGTATGGGTAATGGACTGCTGAGACGAGGTCTCGGGTTCGATCCCAGGTTTTACCATGGCACACACCAATGACTTTTAGATGCTTTTCGAAGTTATGTGTGTATTTATCGCAGGTTTATAAGTGCCCGGTTAATGGCAATAGGCTCGCCACCTATTACATTGGGACCTAAACATAAACTGGCGAAATGTGGGTGCTTAGCACCTCTGCCTACCCCTTCGGGGATATAGGCGTGAGTTTATGTTATGTTATGTTATGCGTTATGTCTGTTGTATAGTGAGTATTACCACTGTAGTGGTACGATAGTATTTTCAATAATGGACTTGAGTAATGGGTTCCCTTAATTTCAAATTGGTAATCAATTCAGAAGAAGCTGGTGACCTTAGATGATTGGGAATTAATTAGTTGTGTATGTGCAACTGAGATAATATAGAGTACAGGTTTGGAGAAGCTATAAATATAGCATATGCAAACTAATGATTAGGAGATTTCAGTATGTACGACGTATGCCAGCATCTGATTATCAGGGGGGAATCACGTTTTATAACATAAGGAGTATCAGAAACAATTAACTTGAAATTCGATACGTCCTCGTTTGATGTCAACCTCTAAAGTTAGCATATGTTAAGTACGTACTCCGTAAGCGGTCAATCGATATAAAAACTGAGTCGTCAAGAGAGGGATCTTGAGAGAGTTAAAAAAAAAAAAAAAAAAAAATGTTGACTTATTATCTTTCATCACTTATAGCGCTTGGCTACGTGAAGTTGGAAATAATAAAAAAAAAAAAACTTAAACTTTAAGGATAAGTTAAGGGAAAGGAATAATAGGTTAAAGTTTAAATTCATTAGAGTCAAGATCGTGGTCGTGATGGAACGTTATTGAATGTTAGTTCACTCACAAGGGTCTGAACTATATTCTCAAAACCCAAGATTATCTAAATAATAAACTTCTCGGTTTTAAGGACTGGCCATGCCGTTTCCTATGCTACGGAAAATAAATCGGTCATTGGCGGGAAAACAAAAGTATATAACAGATTAAGCGGAACGACAGATTTCCTCCATGGTTTAAATTGCACAATCTGTTGTGTATAATGAATGAATAACTAGTCCTGACAATTCACACCAGTTGGAGATTCAAGTAGCTTGTAAGATTCTGACTAGAAATTCTTATTAGTTACTATGGCCTGTACGATGGTCTGTGACGTGGCAGCTTGAAATATCAAATAACATTCCTATCAGTAACTATTATTACAATAGTCTGACTGACATTATAATAATCGCTGTGGCACGCAGGCTGAAAGTACAATTATGTGCGTTGCTGAGTGAATGTTTATCTGAGATGTGTCTGGGTGAATTATACGTAATTATGGGAGGTGAAGGTGAAATTCCATACGCGATGATAGTCCTCGCGTCTGAATTTCAGGGGGGAATATGTGATGGTACACTAGTTACTCAACGATAAGAAATTAATAAACCCCACTAGGTACATCTGTAATATATTTGTAATTTGATATTTATTAGGAGTCGTTCACTTATAGTCATCTGGCTTGCATCGTTGTTATTTCGACCCTCCATAAATCAGATAAAGCAGACCTTTTGTTTAAAACCCTAAAGTGAGGGTCATTGTTTTTGCAACGCTTAAAGAAACTATTAAGACGCTAGATTTATTACGAGTGTTCCATAGAAATTGGTAAAACACGTGCAGGCTTATAAAAACAAGGGATGAGGACATCTCGGGAAGGGTTTTACGAGACGGGACTGAGCGTAGGATCGGGGCATTCGACTGGGGTCTGGAGAGGAGATCGGTCGTTGGAAGCGAGCTCGTCAACTGGTGAAGGATCGGGGTTATAGGCGTTACTCGAGTAAGTTAAGGTGTAACACTATCAAGTGAAACACTATCAAGTCTCTACACACGTGGTGAGTTGCTTTCATATTACTCTTGTAATTATAGTGATTGTTTTATAGTGATTGTCTTATAGTGATTGTTTTATATCAATGTTTAAGTACTTTTATAATGCTATCTAAGGTTGAGAGTAGTAGGTATTCACGGGGACTGGACCAACTCTCCAAACCACCACCTCCCCCCTGTCATTCCCTCCCCCCGCCATGCCCTGTCTCTCGGCTTCAGGGCGGACGTCACGGCTAAAAAAAAAAAAAAAAAAAAGTTTGGTGTCTATTCGGGGGTTTTCGGCCATGCTGAGTCGATTGCGCTAATCCGTTTTCGCGTACGACGCACCGTTACAAAGTTACAGAAACGTAATCTGAGGTAATTGACGAACAATTGATAACGGCCGACCCTTGATAACGACCAGCCGTCGTCGCTCAATGTTATCTCGGGTCTGTTGTCTTTTTTGTCAATGTCTGCGTCATAGCCAATGATGACTAAACCTATGATGTTAACGGGTATGTATATGATTTAAAAAAAAAGTCCTTTCGCAGTACTAATGTTCTTTATTATTTTCAAAACAATATTTGAATAACTTACTTAGTATGATATCGTTATACAGCGTATTGTTAGTGAACAGGTGCTGGAAATCGGCTAATGACATACCATAATGTTTATAGTATAAATACATTAAACAATATTCGCCACATACTGGAGTGTAATCGTTTTGGATTCGATTAGTGTTGTAATTCCATACTCTGCAATTTCGATCTAAAAACGTACGATGGAAACCTGTGGGTGCTCTACCATAGGAATCAAAGTACTGACCAACTCCATTCGCGTCTATGTGTATAGCAACCCAGTGAGAACCAGGCTTATTGTCGCTATCTAAGTTGCTTATGATATATGTGGGCATATCTACATGAATCGGCAAGCGATTTGCGGCATAAACATTACATTCACTTTTTGAATCCACTTGTCTCAAGTATCTCCGTATTTCTAATGTATTCATGATCGCGTTACGATGTTATCAGGCTCGTAGATTATAAGCAAATAATGAGATCAACAATAATTTAACATATTATAGGGTCTACAAAAACTTTTGTTTTAACTGTAACATGACGTACGAGCTCCCTTTGCTCGCTCCCGCGCATAATAAATTCACTCATAATGAACATTGACCAAATTGGTCTGGTCTATGACAGAGTATCTTAACATACACTGCATTTCGAACATTCACGGTAACATAATATATACGAACACATTGTTAATAAAACAAAGAAATACTTTGTATGAATATATTTTATTGAAAGGATCAATATACAATAATGCAGACTTATTTCTAAAACATATTTAATTCTAATACGCGCTTAATTCTAATACACACTTAATTTTAAAACATTTAAGTTTACTTAACTACTATAGTCAACAGAAATGTTACGGTTTTTATCGATTTCTATAACATTATCAAATTCTGCATAGACAATACAATTAATAGTTTGTGTTAAAGCCGTATCAAAGCGAACTTCTATTCTTACGCTACCATGTTTTATAAGGTTCCAGTGATTAGAAGCATTCGCTGATAAGTCAGGTGTTAAATCGAACGCTAGCAGACAAAACCCTTTGGAATATTGATCTCTAGATATCCCGTTGCCTTCATTAAGGAAATGTATACCTGTACCCGAGAACAACGTATGATAACTAGAAGTAAAAATATTATTCCCAAATGATGGTTGTAAAGCTTTTGAAGGTATTTGTTGTCCGTCTATGTATAAACAAAATGTACTAATATCAAAATTTTCAAAGTTAAATGGGTTTTTAGAGAGATTTCCATTGAATGCTGCATTATTCACAAAACCAACTATACACCGTTTAGGTACTTGACCAAGGAATATGTTATCAAGAGTTTTACCCTGAACACCTGATGGTATCGTTAAAACTTTAACTTCAGCTCGTGTGATAGGATATTTAGCTGTCGTAGATGATAACACTTTTTGATGTGCAAGTAACACAGTTGGATTAATTCGTGCTCTACGAACAATCAGGGTTGCATCTGTAATAGTAACTTTAAATTTAAGGTCATGCGAAGAAGCCATTAGATTAAAATTTTCCCTAGAGCGAACTAATTTTACACACATATCAACACCATTAATCAAAAATTTTTCTTGATTAAATATATCACCATGAAGATGACCAATCATTTCTATTTCTCTACTTTCACTAGCCATTTGTTGTCTCTTTGTAAATCCCTCATTTTTATCATCCATCTCGTCCATTTTCCCAGCTACGTCTTCATACCAAAGACTGCATGATAGATGCGAGTTTTTAGCTGCAGGTGCATAGTTCAATAGTGTTTCTATGTAAGCTCGATAAGCATATGTATTATTTGGAGGTGATACAAGTTTTTGGTTTAAGTACACATCGAGTTGACTAAAAAGCGAATGTAACCAATTGTTAACTGGAGCAACTACTGCACTAGTAGCAAGTTTTGTATTATCCTGGGTTAATATTTTCGCTTTTAGTTGAAGTAAAGTATGAGATAAATCAACGTAGTCGTCGCCTGCTCCGGGTATTTGAAATTCAATAGGTCCATCGTCAGCAAGGGACGAAATGGGCTTATAGTGTATCCATATTCCACTTTCAATACTAGTTTGAGTTGTTGGTAATGCAAATAAATCTAGTTCAGACTTAACACATTCACAAGATTGACTATGTAAAAAAGACATAGTTAATTCGAAAATATATCTTTAATATGATCACTTTTCAATTTTTTTGCGGCTTTCACTCTCGCTGTTATCGAAGGAATGAATGTAGAAAGACGTTTCCGTTTCGTTATATATCCTGATCCAGACATGTTGATGCTATTTATTTTCTTATCAGCTCTGCGTTTTAAATTGGTACCGACCTCTTTGAGTCGGGATTTAATTGATTCCTCCATAGGACGTGCACTGACCATATCCGACAACAGACCAACGCCAGCATTTAAGGCTTCTTTACCAATTGCTTTAGCTCCAGTAGATAGTAATGGAAAAACAGATCGAAATAATCCCCCAAGAAAACTTCCAATACCATGTCCTTTTTGATATGGTGCTCCCCTATAGATCACTCCTATACCTGATCCAGCTTGATGGGAATAATAGTGTTGGTAAGGACATGAGATATTATCATGTTGAGAATACATTATAATTTTTGAAAGTGAAGTTTAATGCACACTGTCCCAAATTGGAATGGTATCTTTTGACCAGTGGTTGATCTTATATCTATTTCAATGGTATCAAATTCTCTACGCATAACAGGCAAATAATGGGGTGGAGAAAAAACATGCATTTTATTAGCACCATAAATGTATTTCGAGGGATCTAATGGTATAATTCGCAGAAGTGGAGTCATCACATCCCCAACAATTTGTGGTTCAACTATATCACAATAAACAAATATTTGCGATGGTAAGCCTAAGTGTAAATTAGCCGGACATTTTCCTATATTTTTTTCTACTAAGTTTCTATTTGGTTCAAAACCTAATTGAAGGGCTAATCTGGATGATAATGTTATGGATTTTATATTTTCATCTGATACACTAACCACAACAAACTTTGATATCTCATCATAACGAAATCTTATTTTTTCTCGAATATTATTCATTGCCTTTAAAATGTGATTAATATTGTCATAATTCGTTGCTGGAATGTGTATTTTGTAATATATTAGAGATTCTTTTTTTTCATTAGGCATTTGTGCTAATTTTGCAATGTATATAACATTTTCATGTTCTTGAACCGTAAACATGGTGCATGGATACTGGAATTCCACAACGCCAACCTTCCATTCTCCTTCTAGTATTATTGGTTTCGGTAATTTTGTGGAAAAAATTGATGTTTTGTTATCTGGAAAGTATTCCATGGAACTATTACTTAGTAAAGTTAGATAAAAGCTTTGTTTGTTCATATTTCTTTCAAATTAGTAGCCAAGACCCAGCTATTAAATTTGTCTGGATAACCTCTCCACTTGACTAACACTTCTTTTCTAACACCAGAATATCGAGAACGTATTATTTTATCTACTTTAAAATTGGCAGTGGGGTCAAAGATGATTTTCTGTAACTCTTTTTCATAGAAAGTTCCTATTATCTCTTCGCCCTCTAGGTCTTTAAGAGTGTATACTAACCATGGAGACCGGCGAATTACGGAAGATATTATGAATATTTCATCACTCCAGTTAGATTCATAACCTTTTTGAAAAATATGTTTATGTTTCGTTATTCTGACAAACTCACCAACGCGAAACTTCGATAAAGCGATGTTAGAAGGTTTGTCTTTTCCTTTCTTGTAATATAAATTTTCCCATACAGTAATGATATTATCACGATTAACTTCAGATGGACACATTTTGATACTAGAATGATAACTATGATTATACGAGTACAGCAAATCTTGTAAAACATCAATATATTTATGCGTGTTCTTATGTGTGAAATACCGCCACATTTTCATCTTTAGAGTTCTCTGGAATCTTTCTACAATGCTTGCTTTAATATCAGGATTATTAGTAGTATAATAATTAATATTTTTTGAAGTAAAGTATTTTCGTACGTCTTTGGATACGAATTCTGTCCCTTTGTCAGATTGTATATGTGTAGGTGTAACTTTAGCTTCCATGAATATACTCTCGAAACATGCTTTGATTGTTTCAGAGTTTTTCTTTTTCATTGGTCTCGCAAAGGCATATTTACTAAACACGTCAATAACACAAAGAATATAGTTGAACCCATCATTATAATTTGAGTAAGTTCTCATGTCACTCAAGTCAGCCTGCCACAGTTCGTTAATATTAGATAAAATATATTTATTTCTTGAAAAGTTTCTTTGTACAGGTTTATGTAATGTATATGTTTCTTGTGACTTTAACCAGTTCTTCACATCATCTCTTTTCAATTTACCTTTCATTGCTTTGGTTAATTTGCTAAGGCTACTGTACCCTGCAGGATGTGAAGAATCATAATAAATCTTATTTAATTCTAATATGGGGTCCATTTTTCCCAATCTATTTTTCTTTTTATCTTTTTACGAAATTTACTTTCAGTTATTGGTGTAGAAAATAATTCATCTGCTGGGATTGAATCTTGATGCTCTTGTGATTGTAGCTTTTTAATATATTCAGACCTTTTTGTGTTACCAATATATATAAGCGGTACTTTGATTTCCTTTAAAGCTGTAGCGAATTTTTGCCATCCAGTAGGTTCACTATTTTTAAGTGTCCTCAATGAATCATTTACCAAATCAACAATATTACTTTCAGGAACTTTTTGACCATCTATAACCACAGTGCCTGTCTCATCCCAATTAATCTTATATTTATTCAAAGAGAGTAAGTTCAACAGTGATTCCCCCCTTTTTATATAGGATTTTGGTATAAGTTTTAAAATGTAATTAGATGTGTATGGTCCTTCATTAGTTTCTTGCAAACTTACTTCCTTTACTGATGTGTTAGAATGGACTGTAGATATATTATCTTCATCATCAGTAATATACTTCACCGATCTTTTCGAGTCTTGATTTATTATTGGTATTTCATAGGGCTGTCGCTCCTCTTTAGTGAAGTTTAAATATCTTTGTAGAGTTTGTAAATATAAAATACACTTCTTTCGATCATCCATATCGCTATTTAAAATGTTTTGCATATCTGTGTCTAAACGAGATAATGGAGTATCAACCGCGTTAGGTTGTTTTAACTTTTCTAATAGAGATGGATCGATGAGTAACATTTTTTTAGCATTATCCATTTTTCTTAGACAAGTGTACTAACCAAGGCACTTAGAACAGAACCCAATATTAGTGGTAGAAATGCACCACCTTTTTGTATTATTAAATGTTTTCTAATTTTGTGTGATCCCTTCCGTACTATTTTTCGTAGAATATTTTTGTATTTTTTCAATTTTGATCTTTCTTTTTCTTTCAATTCTATTTTTCCTTGTAAAACGTTATGAATACATTCACAAATACAATTTATTTCTTCTTCATCGCAGGCTTTTAAAAGAGCTTTTTGATATTTTGGTTTAAGTGTAATCAGAGCGCTTAATAGGCCTTTATGCGTCTTTGTGCTTCCATGCATTGTTAGTAACTAATGGATATCTGTTGATTTCTACTATATTTAAACCCTTTTGATGGTATGTAAACAGTGCAATATCCTTCACATGGAAATATCTTTGTTTTAATACGACACATGTCATTTGTTTCTTGTTTTAAATCAATCATAAGATATCCATGTGCATTGTTAGTTGCGTCTTTGTAAGAATCTTCCAAGTATTTTGGATTTTCTGGAAATACTTGTCGTGCCAAGTATCGTATTTGTGTTTTATCTCTTGGATTTTTAAAATAAATTATATAACTTGAATTCAGAGATATGTCTCGTTGACCTTTTCCCTGATGAAATAAATTTTGTGATATGTAAAACACACTTAAATTTCTATGATGACTTCCTTTTGTGAATATATCAACAATACGTCCATCAGACTCTCTCATTAAGTCATCAATTATTAGGAGTTGAGGATCCTTTCCACTAAACATAGTTAGATCTGGTATGCCTTGGATGTAATTAACATTTCGTATATTGTATAAAGGTTGCATTTCATCAAAACACCATGTTATTTGATCAAAATTTGTGTTACAAACATCTTTAACAAATTTTATAAAATTTGTTACAAAGACTGACTTTCCACATCCACTTGGACCAGCAACTATCGCAGTAAATGGATGATTGAAGTGGATCATTTTGAAAAACGTCTAAGTAAGTTACGATTTAGACAAAGAATGAAACAATTTGTTAAGAAAATAAGCATTTATATATTTTATTTTAAAAAATTATTACTTAAACAGACTTATAATGATAAACATTTATAACACAATCATATAAACAAATTTACTATATTTTATACATTTATTATACAATCTTATAATAGACAGACTTATAATGATAAAAATTTATGGCACAATATTATAAACAAATTTGTTAAATTTTATTTTATATAATTATTACACAATCTTATAATAGAGAGACCTATAAGGACAAACATTTATAGCAATCTTAAAAACATATTTATATTACAATTAAAGCACGAAGCAAGCGTGTTGCGACAGTAGATTGTAGAATATTTATTATTTATATTTACAACATACATAAAAAGTTAAATGTTCTTAATTTTATAGTGCCCCCAAGCTAGGGTATTGATAGCGTCTTCCAATATGTATCGTTTAGTGTCATTGTGCGAAAGAGATATTTTATTAACTTTTTGTGTGTATATAGTATGTTTTATTGACTTAAATCTTAACATTTCACTATAATGTATTTTTTCTTCTAACAAACAGCTTTTATAATCATTTAAAGTAAATTTTTTTGTAACACATTTATTAACACCCTTTGCTTTAGCTATAAATTTATTTTGTACGTCCATAGCATACATTTTTGCTCGAAGTCCTACAAACTCTTTAAGAATTTTTCCATTGTTTTCGTCTTTAAAAAACCCTAATCGCTTTTTATTTATTAGAGGTAAACCATATATATTGTCAGGAGGATAATCGGATGTATCAAAGTAATTTTCTAAATTTTCTTTAATATCATGATAAAAATTATTGGTAAATATCTGGTATACTAAACTATCAGTATCTGTATATAATAGTTTAATATTTTCCATATATTTTTCTTTCATAAAATCATAATGAAAGTCATACATTAAAGTTTTTGAAATATCTAAAATACAAAATCCAAGGTAAATCGGTTTGTTGTATAAAACTTGTGTTTTGTTTAATTGTACAGCGATTAAGTCTTCTGAAAATACAGATAAACTATGAAATTCAGGTCTTGCTATTAAAGTTTCAGCTCCCTGAGTTTTCCCACAATTTGTCCAACGGTTCACTAATTTTACATTTACTCGTTTTAAAACATTTTCCATTGTTTTACCAAAAACAGAGTTATTCATTAATTTAAAGAAATCTTTTTCAAAATCTGAAGTTGCCAATGAACGCATGCGAGTGTTCAAATCTATATAAACTTTTAACCACGCTGATTGATTGAACTTAAGAATTTTGTGAATTTTAAGCAAACGAAGTCCTCTTTTCAAACATTGTTTAAGATTCCTATAATGAATGACATAGTTCTTTTTATCATTTAAATTTGGAATCAATTTTTTGTCTTTACTACCACCATAACATATATTTTCAGGACATAACGGCAGATCCGAATGTAAGTCGTGTAAATGTTTTGGATATTCTAAGTCCACTTCCAAAATGAAACCATAATCAGCATCGTCAGGAACATGAAAGTTAGTATTAACATCAACCCATTCAAATTTTCCAGTAGGGAGACATTGAGACATAGCCCAACCGTAAAGGTTATTTGCATCCAGATACATTAGAAAAGAAGATGGTACAGAAGGATCATATTCTGACATATAAGAATTATTTGCTTTAGCATGTCTGTTACTACATTGAGATATACCACCGCGAATATTTTTTGCAATAAAAGTAATTTTGTTTATATCAGTTAACAACTCTAAATTTATTTTAGTATGTACTAACATGGCATCCCAACTCAAACCCGGTGCTGTATAATAATGGGCTGGGTCTAATTCATATGTTTTAAGACACACATCTCTAAAATTTTCAAATATATCGGCCAACAATAAAACATCTGTTTTTAAATATAAATCAGAGTATTCTTTCATATTTTTACAATGGAAATGATGCCATACATCTTGAGCATGCTGGTAATCATTTTCAGTAACATGCATATCAGTTAACGAACTATAAAATTTGTCAGGAGTAGGCAGACATGTTAAGTTTAAACATTCGAATGAAGTCATATATTCATAAGGATAAATACCTTTACGTATTAAGCGCCGAAAGTCTTCCTCACATGGAAAATTTAATTTGAGTTCTTTGAATTGTTCCAATAATAAATTTTGAGCCAATTTTTCTAGACTACTAGACATGAATTTAAAAGAATCAAGAAATCTTAATTTCATAACACGGTTATTAATATTTAATATTTTTGAAAAAGAAATGTACTTTTCTTTATTCTCAGGAATGATTTCTATATTACCATCTTCAAAATTGAGACCATGAACAATAAAATGCGAATCATAGTTACCCAAGTTATGTAGAAATATGGGTACGAAGTTTGGTACTCTATACTTTTTAGAACAATGTGTATGTCCAACTCCTTCATATAAACCAGTAAACCAATTATAACAAATCTCAAAATTTTCATTTAAACTATGATTACAAATATAACAGACTTTAGTTTGATTAGACATATTAATATTTTCTTCCGTTAATGGTAACGGACTTTTAACAAATGTATTTTTTTTACAGATATTAACTAAATCATCTTTTATCATTTTCATAAACATAAGTGCACAATCTTTACCAGTATGTGACCTATACTTTGAAAGCCTATCATCATATGAACATTTAATGTAATAGCCAAAGCTATACGTTTCATGTTTTTGGATGTTTTCGGTTGATGAATTATTTGGGTTATTAGAACATCCGTTAATAGGATTCAAAAAAGCTTCAAAGTCAGCGTATATTACGAAGGGTACTCTTAATTTTCGTTCATAATTGTTAAATGATATTTGGTTCGAAGGTGTTAACTCATTAAACCAATTACTTTTTTTATTAGATTCCGATGGTAGTTTTGTTGAAATGTGGAAACAATCTTTTTCTTGATGTTGTTTTAAATTATTATGCGATGTAAAGTTTAACAAACAACCATCACAAATATGAACTGCACATTTACTTGATGAAATTTGTTGAGCTACTAACCTTGAAATATTTTTTATATAACAATAATGACCTCTGTTAGCCTGAGTTATGTATAATAAGTTTAAATGGATGTTTTTTTTTTCTTTTGTAAAATATAACGGGCCAACCACAATATTTTTCTTTTTTCTAGAATCGTAATCTAAACCAAAAACATTTATACTAATATCATTAAGTTTTTCAAATTTATTAATGTCTTTCAATTTTACAGGAAATGAAATATTACCAAATTTTAATTTATTTTTATAAGGAATATAACATGTTACCCTGTCAACATGGGTTTTAGCTGGATATAATGCTGATAAAACTGCCCATCGAAAACATTCGTTATCCCTATTTTGTACATTTATTACTGCTTTTTTAACTTTTATGTCTAATGGTAGGTCTATGTAGAAGGAGCCCCGCAATGGGTTAAATTTATTAACATTCATATCCATGTAATTTATTTTTAGTAAACTCCAACCACTATCTTTTTTTTCAAAATTTGAAATTTTAGTACCTACTTATTTCAGAAGTTATTAAAGAAAAAATCATATCTTTATCATCACCACGACTGAAAACGTAATTAGTTATTTGGAAGTCGAATGTGTTACGTAAGTTTTTAGTTAGCTGTATAAAGTCTGCATTGAGGATAAAATTTACTTTTACAATAAAAAGATCTATGATACATCGTTCAAGTAAAGTAAATACGACATCTTTGATTTCTTTTAAAAATAATTCAGGTGTTTGAAAAGGTTGTGGATTGTTGTGAATAATGATATCAGATTTAATTCTATACGTAATAACTCTATTTCCGAAAGCACTTTCAACTATTTTAACATTTCTTAACTCTGAATCATTCTTTAAAGAATTATTTTTATGTGTATTACTTTTCAAATGGTTACTCAAAAATTTTTTTTTTATCGACACATTGCACTGTGAACATTTAATTGTATCATAACTTTCTGTACTCACAGTTTGAAAAAACACTGATGATGTGGATGGTGCTTCAAGATGTATTCTTTTTGCAGTTGAGTCTTCTTCTGTTGTTGTCACAGATTCTGATTTTCTTTTTCCTTTTCCAGTTTGTGATATATGAAATTCCTGGTTGAATTCAGATGACATAAAATCTAACGACACTTCCTCAGCAAGCACCACGAGTTCCGAATTATATAAGTCACAGTTTAATGTATCCATGGTGTATCACTATTAATCTTTATATTTAACACAAGGATTCTTGAATACGCACTGTTTTACTAGATAGATTGTACTACACAATAGTTCATACACTATCAAAACTAAATTAAGGTAGAAGTCTCTGTGTATCTTCACTACTTCAATTATTCATGAAGTATTTAGCACAATCTTCGGTAGCAGCGAGCTGTTTAGTTATATCGTATATGATATCACGTACATTGTTTAGATTCTTGTCCCCATCGTTTGCTGTATAATATTTTACACGCAGCTCGGCATGTTTCCATAGCTCCGTCGGTGCAATTTCTTTAGTCTTCTTCAGATCGTAAATTTCAATTTTTATGAGGTGGGATGCATTATCTCCATCGTCATTGTTTGTAGAGATATATGCTGTACCCCCGTTTGATAAGCGTCCAACAGTAGATGACTTTTTGGAGGCCTTCTTCTTCTTCTTCGATTTCTCAAAGAATTCCTCTATGTCTTTCTTCCTTTTTAGTAGAATGGCGTTCTTTACTTTGTACTCCAGAGTACCTTCTTCGTCACTGCGCTCATCCTCTTCCCCTGGATAGTAAAACTGTTTATATGTATTATCTAGAAACTGAAACAATATAAAATATCTTTTTGAAAAATTTGACATGGACACACGAATAAAAAAGTATAAATGTAATTAAGAACACTATTTGAAATATGATAATACTTACAGCCATAGTAACCACAACGTATGAACAGCACACTGTAATGTATGAAGAATACTATGATATTCAGTTATCAAACTTGTACTTTGGTCTTTTTATTATAGTGTACTAACTTATCCACTGTTGACTACAACGTTTTAACTGAGTTTAGTGAGAGAGAGGGCTCTCTTTTATACACAGCGCATATCTCGTTGCTTTTAGAAACGTAGTAATGATATCCTCAGATAATTTACCTTCAGATAGCTAACCAATTTGTTTGAATTGTAAGCTAAATACCTCAGATAACTGAACTTTTTTGTTGTATTCGATAACCACAAATCCCTACCTACTTAGTCATATTCCCAGATAACAGAAATTTTGCTTATAACGAGTGGTCATTACTTTAGATGACACCCATTTTTGATGACATTTTTGTTTTTTTTTGTTTTAGATAGCGACTGACTCGTTCTAGTTGTTTGCTGACGACCTTAAATTTAAAGTTACTATTACAGATGCAACCCTGATTGTTCGTAGAGCACGAATTAATCCAACTGTGTTACTTGCACATCAAAAAGTGTTATCATCTACGACAGCTAAATATCCTATCACACGAGTTGAAGTTAAAGTTTTAACGATACCATCAGGTGTTCAGGGCAAAACTCTTGATAACATATTCCTTGGTCAAGTACCTAAACGGTGTATAGTTGGTTTTGTGAATAATGCAGCATTCAATGGAAATCTCTCTAAAAACCCATTTAACTTTGAAAATTTTGATATTAGTACATTTTGTTTATACATAGACGGACAACAAATACCTTCAAAAGCTTTACAACCATCATTTGGGAATAATATTTTTACTTCTAGTTATCATACGTTGTTCTCGGGTACAGGTATACATTTCCTTAATGAAGGCAACGGGATATCTAGAGATCAATATTCCAAAGGGTTTTGTCTGCTAGCGTTCGATTTAACACCTGACTTATCAGCGAATGCTTCTAATCACTGGAACCTTATAAAACATGGTAGCGTAAGAATAGAAGTTCGCTTTGATACGGCTTTAACACAAACTATTAATTGTATTGTCTATGCAGAATTTGATAATGTTATAGAAATCGATAAAAACCGTAACATTTCTGTTGACTATAGTAGTTAAGTAAACTTAAATGTTTTAAAATTAAGTGTGTATTAGAATTAAGCGCGTATTAGAATTAAATATGTTTTAGAAATAAGTCTGCATTATTGTATATTGATCCTTTCAATAAAATATATTCATACAAAGTATTTCTTTGTTTTATTAACAATGTGTTCGTATATATTATGTTACCGTGAATGTTCGAAATGCAGTGTATGTTAAGATACTCTGTCATAGACCAGACCAATTTGGTCAATGTTCATTATGAGTGAAATTATTATGCGCGGGAGCGAGCAAAGGGAGCTCGTACGTCATGTTACAGTTAAAACAAAAGTTTTTGTAGACCCTATAATATGTTAAATTATTGTTGATCTCATTATTTGCTTATAATCTACGAGCCTGATAACATCGTAACGCGATCATGAATACATTAGAAATACGGAGATACTTGAGACAAGTGGATTCAAAAAGTGAATGTAATGTTTATGCCGCAAATCGCTTGCCGATTCATGTAGATATGCCCACATATATCATAAGCAACTTAGATAGCGACAATAAGCCTGGTTCTCACTGGGTTGCTATACACATAGACGCGAATGGAGTTGGTCAGTACTTTGATTCCTATGGTAGAGCACCCACAGGTTTCCATCGTACGTTTTTAGATCGAAATTGCAGAGTATGGAATTACAACACTAATCGAATCCAAAACGATTACACTCCAGTATGTGGCGAATATTGTTTAATGTATTTATACTATAAACATTATGGTATGTCATTAGCCGATTTCCAGCACCTGTTCACTAACAATACGCTGTATAACGATATCATACTAAGTAAGTTATTCAAATATTGTTTTGAAAATAATAAAGAACATTAGTACTGCGAAAGGACTTTTTTTTAAATCATATACATACCCGTTAACATCATAGGTTTAGTCATCATTGGCTATGACGCAGACATTGACAAAAAAGACAACAGACCCGAGATAACATTGAGCGACGACGGCTGGTCGTTATCAAGGGTCGGCCGTTATCAATTGTTCGTCAATTACCTCAGATTACGTTTCTGTAACTTTGTAACGGTGCGTCGTACGCGAAAACGGATTAGCGCAATCGACTCAGCATGGCCGAAAACCCCCGAATAGACACCAAACTTTTTTTTTTTTTTTTTTTTTTTTTTTAGCCGTGACGTCCGCCCTGAAGCCGAGAGACAGGGCATGGCGGGGGGAGGGAATGACAGGGGGGAGGTGGTGGTTTGGAGAGTTGGTCCAGTCCCCGTGAATACCTACTACTGTTGAGTAATACAGCGTTTAGGTATAAAAGTGTACAGTATAATTAATCAACCTATTTGTTGAAGTTGCGAAATGCGTTGACGGTTGTTACATGGCCTTTAGACTTGATGAATGCAAAAGCACCACATGTAAAGAGTCAGGCGGTAGACCAGGGACCTGTCGTTGCGAGACCTGGGGATATCCCCAAAGGAATAGTCTTGGGTCGTCGTCCACGTACCCTGCAATCTACAATCGATGGCGGCTTTGCTTGATGGTGAGCATGTGGTGAGCATCGGGCGTATTGGTGAGGAGCAAGTTATCGTACCGAGATCGTACCCTGCTATCGTATAATGCAATTACAGCCGTCTGGGATAACTAGGACCGGGTGTGGTTCGATTCCCACGGGAGACCTAGCGTCGAAGTGCAGCTCTCTCAAGCACAGAGGCCGGTGCGACCAGATATGACAGACGGAAGATTAGGATTTAGAAATCCTATGGTACGGAGACCGAATCAATGAAGTACGGTAGCTTGTAAACCGAATTTATACGTGCGATTGAATATATGCGAGATAAGTAACAGACATCAGCGTATTTAATTGTTTATTGTATATGTCTTGAGTATTCTCTATTCGCGATTGCATACTTTGTCCATTGAGACGGCCAATGCCAGTGGGGAAATTATTGTCTCTGGATGAATTTCACAATATCTGTGCGGCTGGCGGAGCACTCATATCTCCCCTCAGAAGAGGGGAGCTGGCACATTCGACATAGCTTTATGTCGAATATGTAAAATCGAAATTTACTCAGCTTTGGTTAGGCGCCGTACCATCACACTACGAGTATACCCTGCAGTTTATTTGACGAAGTTCAGTACTCTTGTTCATTTTCCGAAGTTGAAGACTGTTATTCGTCATCGGAAAATGAAGATAATGTCGATAAAGGAGACATCTCAAGCAAAAATGATGACTTCAGACACCATTACAAAAAATGGGCTATTGATTTTAATATTCCACAAGTTGCATTAAAGCAATTAAATGTAATTCTGAACAAAAGAATGCCCTGTATAGTCCCTTTAGACCCAAGGACGCTTTTAAAAAGTAAAAAAGAAATACAAATAATTCTTATCGATAACAGTCATTACTGGCATAATGGTCTCACTGATTCCTTAAAGACGATTTTACAAAACCTAAATGATAAGCCAAAATGCATTTCGCTTAATGTGAATATTGACGGACTGCCATTGTTCACAGCAGCACACAGCTCTAAGCATCAAGTGTGGCCTATATTACGTAACATCCACGCTTTCGTGTAGACCAATTGTGCCCCCTATTGTTGTGGGTATTTATGAAGGTACGAGTAATCCATCAAATATATCCGCATATTTTCATCCTTTTGTAAGTGAATTACAAGAGTTAATATCTAATAAGTTGAGAATTCCATCGCAAGATGGGGTCGATACATTGATCGAAGTTAAAATCAGAGCCTTCATATGCGACTCGCCAGCGAGAGCCTTGATCAAAGGTGGGTATCCTAGTCCCAGTTCTGTAATTTAAATACGTGCTATATTGTACAGGCTCAGATGGTCTAGTGGTAGCAAGCGCTGTCTTTAAGCCGGCCTGGGGGTGACAGGTGAAGCCGCCTGTCACCCTGGCAGAAGCAGGCCGCGGTGGCGGCGCGCGTGGCGCGCCTCCCCGTTTCCGGGGACGAGTTGGGGACTCTGTGGTCCCCACACCCGAGAAGAGGGCCAGATCGTGAGAGATGGCCCTGGGTCGGCCGGGGTGCGAGGGATATGCCTGTCAACCTCACCTTCGGCAACCGAAACGACCCACAGGCGGCGTGCGTTTTAGTCGGTTCGAGTCCGACATAACCTCCTCCACCGGCTCCGGTGGGGAGGTATCCGTGGGGATTTTGCGCACGTAAAAAAAAAAAAAAAAAAAAAAGCGCTGTCTTTAAGTTACATAAGAACAATTCTGAGTTGAATAACTAACCGGAATTTAGTGACAGGTTTTCATTTAACTAGTAGTAAATAGAAATTGAAATATAATTCTATTAATTAAATTTTATATTTTACAGGAGTATGCAACTTTAATGGTAAACATGGTTGCTTGAAATGTACAGTAGTCGGCGAGTATAGTCATAAATCGCACACAGTTATCTTTGCAAAGACTGATTGCCCACGAAGAAATAACGCGGACTTTCGTTCTAAGAAGTATGGAGATCACCACAAGTACGATTCTCCTTTGCTAGCATTGCCAATAGATATGATTGATCAATTTCCTATTGGAGATTCTCTACATATTATTGATTTAGGTATTATGAAACGATTATTAATTGGTTGGAGGGACGCAATTTAGGAAATTTTACTACAAAATGGCCTGCAAGGGAAATAGAAAAAGTTTCTCAATTTTAACTAGCCTGTCAGATGCCAAAGGAAATACACAGAAGTGTTAGAAGCCTTAAAGATTTGTCACATTGGAAAGGTTCTGAGTTCCGTACTTTTCTGTTATATTTAAGTTTTGTGATATTAAAGGATGTCTTAGATAATGCAGCATATCATCATTTTCTGTTATTTTACTCAGCTGTAACTATTTGTACAAGCGAAACACATTTTCCCTTTCTACCAATCGCAGAAACAATATTTAAGCACTTCGTTGACAATTATGGCCAAGAGTTCATTACAAGTAATGTTCACAATTTAATATACGTAGTAGACGAAGTAAAGAGATTTGGAACCTTGCAGAGCTTTAATGCTTAACCTTTTGAAAATAAATTAAGTTCAATAAAGAGAATGATCAGAAAAGGAAACCAGCCACTTCAGCAAATTGCTAATAGGTTAATAGAGAGACATAATATTGAAGTAGAGAACGTAAGAAACGATACTAGTCATAAGTGCCCTACGGTAAAAAGTGTAACTAATATGGGAGTAAACTGAAGACAGTAATTCAACTAGAATCCTTTATCCTCTCAACTGATATTAGAGATAAGTGGTTTTTGACTAACGACAACCACCTTGTTGAATTGCGTTCGGCTACTTGCAACGAGAGATGTATACAGATAATTGGAAATCGGATTGAAAACTTAAGGATTGATGTTTTTGAAATGCCTATTAAACCTTCTCATCTGAATATATTTATGATAAATGAGAAGGAAATTTCGCAAACTGAAACCATATATTGTATTACTGATATAAAGTGTAAGTTGGTTAGTATTTCATACAACGCAAACATGTATTTTGTTCCGCTTATTCATACATTTAAGAAATAGATAATAAAAGGCAGCAAGAATTGTTTAATTGTTTAATCACCCCCAAGAACATAATTACTTACATTTCAAATTAGTCAAAATGTGACACTTATTAGAAATCAAAATTAAGAATCACTTTGAGACATATTACTCGTTTACCTTTGAATCGCTTTATGATCTGTAAATATAAATTAACTAACTCAAATCTTCATCTCACAACAAAACATACAAAATAGCAACAAATAACATTCAAATTTGCAATCTTTTTACCCGCCTAATAGTTATTAATATATTATATAATTAACAAGCGGTGAACTATAAATTAAAGATTCTAACTAGACGTTATTAACTAATTATTTCGCAAGTAAAAGATTACAAAATTAACATAAATATTTATAGAAAAACGCAATACAATCCTTTTATTTTAAACTTGCAATATTAGGAACTTCTATATTCTATAATATTCTTCTTCTATATTATCTTAATTATCTAATAATGCTATTAAAATTAGAAAAAATAAAATATCACAAATAGAACGTACGAAATAGCAACGTAATAATGAATAAAAATTAAATTTGTTATCTAGTAACATTAAGCAGGTCATAATATTGACATATTAATAATCTCACAACAGAACATACAAAAGACATTCAAATTTGTAATCTGTTTACATAACTAAATCATTAACAAGTGGAAGAATTCTGTCAACTAGAAGTTATTATCTAATTATTTCGCAAGTGAAAGATTACAAAATTACAAAAAAAAGACAGGAAATAACTTTAAATAATCAAACAACTCTAATAATCAAATAGTCACAGCCATATTTAAATATTCGTAAGGACGAGAGGATTACGTATCATCATAGGAACTGCATCCCAATCTAGCTGATCAAATCATGTGGTGAGACATTTTCTTTTTGATGTGATCTATTTTCTAGCTCTACATTTTGGACATCACGTTGCTCTTCAAGTGACTCACAATTATTTTCTGGCAACACTTATTTTTTTGGCCTCTTCTTTTGAGCAGAAGCCCTCAGCAGTTTGGCTTCGTTTCTTTTAATAGCATGCCTCATAACGTTTTTTAAAAATGATTCGCACTCTGGTATTGTGAAGTTATTGTCAGATTGGTGTATTATTTTAAAAAATAATGATATAGTTTTAGTATAGGATTTAAAACATATTTTAGGTTCCCCTCTGGTACCTCTAGCCCATGAACATCGGGTCATAAACTGCCGAGTGAACATGGCATCGACCAATGCGTAAGCATTATTATATGCGCGACCTTTGCCTTTCGTGCAAATTACAGAAAATAACTTAATAATATTTTCTTCAGCTTGAGGATTATTTAAATGTTCTTCGAAACTAGTGAGTTCCTGTAGGTTGCTTATAATTTTGAAACTGCCCTGCCCATTACTGTCATTTACTGGTACCGAAATACATGTCACCAATTTTTCTAATTTGGTGTCCAATAACGCGAGTTTTGTAAAATATTTTGCTGATTATCAAATAGTACTTGTATATTTACTTCATTTGCTGATGCCACGCTTATTAAATGGTTGAACTTTTGCTCTATACTATCCAACTTTTCTGTACTAATTCCTGAGATTCCTGTGGTCTCAATGGCTTGATCATATGGTAATTCTAAAACCCCAACATGAGATGAATGTGGTGTAGTGTCAAAACTGGCACTATTTATTTCAACGCCACTGGTATCATCCTAAAAGAAATAAAATATAAATCACAAGTGTCTGCGTATTAAATTTCATAAAACTTTCTGGAATAAGTACTGATAAGACCTTGGGAAGGCCAGGGTCTCAAACTATTTCCACACCAAATATCATTTAAATTGGCTCAACTTTAAGCGTGAAGAAGTAATACAATTTACTCGCTTGTTTATTTACAGGTCTGAAATATTTCATATTCCTAGAAACATTTGAGATACTTAGAAGGTTATTAAGGGTGCTTCCAAACATCAAATAATTAATTACACTAACAATAATTCGACGAACTAATTTTTTTTTTTTTTTATATTTATTTATCACCTTAAAAACATCATATATACAATACAAATTATTTACAGTGCATTTAGAAACCACTGAGGTTTGTAGCAAATGCAACGAGCAAATACTCCATTACAGATTAGGGGTTTAGAAATTCACAACGCAAATTTACGAAATGATCAAAGTACTACTCGTACGAATTATCCCTCAAATTGTTATAATGCATTTTGAGTATTGTAAATGGGGAGCCATTGGAATGCTTAACTAATAATTGTACAACGGACTAATAGGGCTTCACAACCTAGGGATTACATTGACGTAATAATTCCTCTTACCAACTGACGATGTTGACGACTCTTATGAACTCAGTACTGTCTCAATACGAATAGTGGTTAGGAAAATAAGCCATAAGTACTTGCACTTTCTCTCTCTTATCAGTTTATTAGAGATTTGTCATTTTATAAAAGCTGTAAGCTTCTTTTCTTTTTTCACACCTTTAGTACCGTGTACCTGCTAAGGCCACCGTGACCCAAACTTCATAATGGGCCATCGTTAAAACCTGTGTCGTTCGTTATAACCACGGACTCTAAGTCCGGAAGATTTAGATGTCGGACTCGTGGTCACACCAAGTTGTCACGTCACACAAGGATGAGTGGCAAACAAGAATTTCTTTCACACCGTAAATTTCGTAAATTTATTTACATGATATTAACTTATTTAGCATTTTAACTATGTGATACCGTCAATATGTATAATTCAGGTATTCTATACAATGCCTAGAGCCGAGGGAGACAATGTAATGTAAATATATTATGAATATTATTGTCCAATGACTAGGCAATATATATGTCTAGGGATTGTAAAGCATGCCGGCAATGTGTCAAATACATAGATCTTGGTCTATATTTATCGTCACCGGCGGCGGTGCGCCTTGCGCGCCTCCCCGTTTCCGGGGACTAGTTGGGGAGCCTGTGGTCCACACACCCAGATCGAGATAGATGGCCCTTATTCGCCCGGGGTGCGAGAAACATGCCTGTTAACCTCACTCTCGCCAACCAAAAACGACCCATAGGCATCGTGCGTTTTAGTCGGTGGGAGTCCTACATAACCTCTCCCACCGGCTCCGGTGGTGGAGGTATCCGTAGGGATATTCCGCACGTAAAAATAAAATAAATGGGCACTACAATATAGTATATCAATATAATATATAATAGGTAAGAAGGCTAAGGCGGGAGCGGAGCAGACTCAAGCTCCCGCATTAGCCTTGGTAATGGTAAATGTAAAGGTAAATGGTAATAAAAAAAAATATACATAAAAATATATAAATTTCAGGCAAATTATAAAATAATAGTATTTCATACATTGCCTACAAGTTTTATTCATTCTATAAACGTATTATATAAGCATTGTATAGAATGCCGGATTATGCACATTGCCGATAACATTATGCTTGTATTAAATAATGAGTGTAGTCGGGTCACGGTTTGCAAATTTATATAGATCAGTACATAGCAATAACTTACACTTGGTAGTCAATTTCGGTATCAGTAAAATAGTTTTGTAACTTGTTGTTGTGTAACTTTGTTTCATTGTGAATAGTAATTTAGTTTTATGGTCTCAGTAGAACTAAGTAAGTATAAATAATACTGACTGAATAATACTGTTGCCCTTGCAAATACTGAAAATGTATAAGAGTACGTATTAGTACCTTTCCTAGTGTGTGGAAGCCCTTTCGGGTTAACACTAGAAGTCACATTCCTCATATTAACCCGAGTAAGCTCGAGGGGTTCCCACACACAAAAAAGATACATACTAATTTATAAATTTTGCGAGATAGCAAACCCAAGGTGGACACCCCCTAGCCAGATAGGCTGACAACCTGACAAAGGTGGCTGGGACGAACGAAGGGTAATGTGTTACGCGCGTATGTTATATGTATGTAGTTTTCATTGTATATATACATATTAATATATATATATATATATATATATATATATAACTACCTTTAATGTTATGTTATATATAGAGGTCCCACATTTCACCAGTAATTTTATTTGGTCCCACGTAATAGAGGGTGAGCCTATTGCCGTATTTCGGATTATTGTTTGATAAATTGGTATTTCATAGATTTGGTATTTGATAAATTTCGGAAACCTATCTTAAAAGACGTATAAATTTTGTTTTATATGTAAATCATAAACCGGTTGAATATTCACGGTTACATGAACGCTAAACTAGTCTCGATCTAGTTTTTTTTTTATTTGGCTATACATGTTCAAAAATAAAAGTGTGTGGTAATATGTACATTAATTAAAATGGTTTTTTTTTTCAGGTATCCTTGTCCACGATGGAGAAAGTTACATCGCCAATGGAAAAAAGAAAATATGAAATAGCATGGTTAATGGCCACTATGATAATGTATATACAAATAAGTGGACTTTATGGATTTTACCTCTTTTGCTTTAAAAGTATGTGGCTGACAAATATATATAGTAAGTACTTTGACTATGTTATACACAACTACTAAAGTACTTTGTAAAATATCTAATGCGTTGTGATGAAGACCACTCCGAGGCATAATCCGGCATAGACCTTCATTCGGTTTACTGGTTAGGTTGGCGTTGAAGAACTTGATGAGCCTCCGCATACACCAAGCCAGGCCAGGTTGAAATTATTCTTAAACCTGCACTCCTTGGAGCTGCGAATGTCTAATTCGATATAATAATGACAGCCTCCGTGGCGTGGCGGTAGTAAACGCGACCGCTACGCAGGAGGCGCGGTTTCGATCCCCGCTCAGTGCAAATATTTCTATACATGAATATGGGTATTTGAAGTGGCCTACGTGTTTCTATGTATAATATGCATGTATTTAAAAAAAAGTATGTTTATCCGTATTCTAGATTCCATAACACAAGCTAGTTAAGCTATGCTTACCATGGGTCTAAATAGCGTTGTGTAGAAAGTTGTAGATTATTTATTATTAAAATAACGAAAAAAGAATCAACACTTATAAGTACATACATTAGGCGCCCACGGTTACTGCTGCAAAATGTGCAAGTTACAAAATGTTATGTGATATTTGCATTTGAGATCTTCAGGTATTTAAAAATCATGTTGCCATAGGCGCACACAGTCCACTTCTGCAGTGCTTGCTATAATTTGATTGATGCACTTTCCAGTGTGGTTCACGAATTACATATTTTCGGTTTCACCTATAATAGGCCTATGGCGCGTAGGTATTTATCAAATAGGGAACTGTTACCATCATTACACCTTCACGATCATAAAACCGTTCGCTGTTGGGTGCCCACTACATAATGTACTTCTGAAGCTACCGGGCGGCCACTACAGCTAGCAGTGTTCCACAATAAGTGCACAATACCACTTGACTACAAATTTCAGAATGTTAAACTCGATTGCGTAAATAGTTTTAAGCTACTAGGTCTAAATATCGATACGAGTCTAGATTGGAAATATCATATACGTTCTGTTAGTAGTAAATTGTCTTCCTTGCGTATTTACTTACGCATAAACGCGTTACGCGTAAACGAAATAATTCAAATATAGGTTGGCAGTGGGAGTATCTGTGCCGTCAGTGTGGAAGACAAAGCAGGACAAGCTTTTAGTTTTCTCACTGATAGCACAAAAACTCTCCAGAGAGCTCTGACTACCCTACTCACCGCCGGGGACACAACACTTGGTTATTATGGCCACTGTATTCTGTAGGGCAGAGATACTTCCCCAGTCGGGCTGCTATTTTGGACGGTAATACCGTCGTATCCTACTTCTGTAAAACCACACCCTGGGCAACAGAGACGGTAGCACCTCTCTCCCATTGAAGACGGTGCTGCCTACGGCAAATACCAGCTGCAACGAGAGCGGGCCTGTAGAGGGCTGCTCGAAGGCTTCCCACATGTCCCCCTGACTAACGGAGGGCACAGTGGAGGTCAGGCAAGGGGCGGGCTGCTCGCTGAGCGCTGGCGTGGGGGTTTCAGATTTGGCCGGCTGTCACCCTCTTTCTACTTGAATCTCTACTAAACTTACTACCCGCCTCTCCACTCACTGCTTCACTCTCCTCTTTACCCGACTTTACTCACCTCTCCAGTCGACTCTCTATTTGATTCTCTGCTCGCATATCTATCTACGTGCATCTCTAATCACCTCTCAACTGCTTGATCTGTTTGAAACTGTACTTAATTTTCCACTTGCCTCTCTACTCGACCCTGTAATTGCCTCTCTACTTGCTTCGCTACTCGCTTCTTGTATTTCTCCCGGTGATGGTTCGTTGGGAGAAGGTGCGGGAGCGGCAGCAGGAGCGAAGACAATGTGCCCGCGTACTTAAGGACTGATAATGAATGACCTCCGCCCCCCATGAGCGCAGATCTGGGTATGACGGGTGGTGCCGCCTGTCATCTTAGCAGGAGCAGGAAGCGGCGGTGGTGCGCGTGGATACTTCTCCGATTCCGGGGAGGAGTTGGGGAACTCTGTAATCCCCACACCCGAGAGGGGCCAAATCGAGAGAGATATGCCTGACAACCTCCTTTTCGGCAACCAACAATGACCCACAGGCGACGTGCGTTTTAGTCGGTTCGAGTCTGACATAACTTCTCCCACTAGCTTCGGCGTGGGAAATCAGTGGAAACTTTTCACATTAAAAAAAACTCGCCCTTGTATTCGTCTCTTCTAGACCCTCTATTCGACCTCTTCAGTGGAGACGCTATTCAAACTCTTCTCGCTTCCCCACTTGCCTTTTTATTCGATTTTAATTCGACTTCATACTTCGTATCAAATTTCATAAGGATAAAAAAACCATGTTCTAAAATAGGTAACAAACTTCCCAACTTATTCATCCTGCGCTATAATGAAGCGATGTCTGTTCCCAGCCGCACTATCAAACTAATTTTTATACCCTCTTCCTCCCCTTTAACCCCGTTTTTTCGCAATAAAGGTAGCCATGTTCATTTCCAACCTCTAATCCTATTCTGTATCAAATTTCAAAAACGACAAACTTTCATATCCAATTTTCCCCCTTTTTTTCGCAATAAAAGGTAGTCTATATCTGTTCTCAAGCTTTAATCCCCCTATGCACCAAATTTCATCTGAATATCTTCACACAAGACAAACTTTGATACAAACGTCTTATTCGAACCCCGCTTCACTGTTCAAGCCGTTATCAATCAATCAATCAAAGAATCAATTTCATTTATTCAGTTTAGGCACATAAAGAGCACATACGAACGTCAAAATTTTACAATCAGGTATGTCAAGAAATAATATAAATATATTAAATAATGTAAAAATAAACCATTGCAGTTTACTATCTAGAGTTATTCCAAGAAAAACTGTGGTATTGACTATTTGGACAAATTCATTATTCATTTTAATATTAATATCTGTCTGTCTTACATTAGGCATAGTAAACTTTACACATTTAGTTTTCTTCGCATTAAGCAGCAAGATCACCCCTATTGTCCTAGAATTGTATTTAAATGATTGTCACACTTTTTTGGAACAGATTCCAAGGTCACAAGACAAACATTGTCACATATTTTTAACCTTTAATGACTTCAGTGATTCAAAACAATTTATAAGTGCGTTTCTGTCTGCATTTCCCCTGTCTCCCACTAAAATGATAAGCGTATTGTCGCTGTTTAAACTATAATTCTTAATTATGTTACAGTAAGTTAAACCCGGCATACAATAGTTAGTAACCTTATGTTCTAAATATCAACTTAGTAACTGGCCCATTGATTTCCCCAATTCATCACAATACATCACTATTTAAGGTTTTACATTACTTTTTACAGTGAAGGAACCACTGGTTTTCTCATTTAAATCAACTAAAGGGCCAATGTATGAAGTAAGCGAATACTTACAGACTGGCTTAGGACTGAGTAAATTGATGTTCGATGTTAATGTGGAATTTGGACTCATCAGATCCTTCATAGCCAGAACATATTCCTGATACTCACTTTTCACATTACTGTACCTGTCAGTCATTATGTGTTACAATGGTTCATTTACTGTTCGCGCAGTAAGGTTATAGAATTCGTTGCCTCATTTGGTACGCGATAGCATTTCTTTGAACGAATTCAATATCAAAGTAAAAGAACTGTTCCTTTCTCACACTAGATAAATGTGTGTTATTTAATTTTATAATAATATATGTATTATCTATAGTATTTTTTTGTGTAATTGAATTATATACAGATCAGTATACATGTAATATGTCTGCTGTATGTATTGTATATGTATGATATACTTAGTATTTCTATATTATATGTATTTTTTCTGCTGTTGTTGCACTTTAGTCCCCCAAAGGTTTGCTGGGAGAAAACTCAATATTGAGTTAAGCTCGCCTTTGTACCCCAAGATGTATTAGTGATTACCTATTGATGTATTATTATCTTGTGTACAATAAAGAATTAAAGAACTTTTATCCCCTATTCAACAAGCTTTAATAAGTTTCGCACCTGGCATATTTCGAAACTTCGTAGCCATATATGCCCGCAATTTTCTGCCCCTGCAAACGAGGCGGAGAACTGCAGATGTAGTTCTGCTATTCAAAATAGCACAATCGAAGGTGGAATCCCCATATCTCTTCTCTATGATAAAATTAAAGGTCCCAATCACATCGGTACGAATACCTGTTCCTCTCCACATACCCTGCAGTGTTACCAATTACAGAAGTAAATCTTTCTTCCTTAGATCAGCCAAGTTTGTGAACAGAACGTCCGAATATCCGGAATTAGATTTGTTTAATACAAGTCCTGCTAAATACAAACGTGCTGTCGGTGATTATTGGTTTGAGTTGACTCCCTAGGTATTCTGTGTTCCCAATCTTATTGTTCATTGGTTATTCGTTTTCCAAATTATCATCAATAGTATTATGTATATGATACCGTCTAGTATTTACTTTATACTTATTTATATATATTTATATTTACTTATAAATGGTTTTTAGTGATGTAAGTAGTAATATTATATAGTTACAATGCTGTTTGTTTTCCGAATAAAATAAAATTTATTAATTTTCAAATAATGTATGGGAATCTGCCAGATCTGCTGACAATTATGATTACTACTCCGCTCCCTTAAGTAATTACTTCATCACCTAGCCCTACAGGACTGGGTGATAATTTTAGGCAACAACCTTCCTTGATAAACTGACTATTCAATATAAAAGAATTTCCTGACACTAGCTCGTTCAACCAAACAAACAATCAAACTCTTCAGTTTATTAATAATAAAAAAATAATATATATAGATGTAGACTAGTTGTCCCGGTAAACGTTGTTTTGCCATATAATGTTAAGGGTGGACAATGTAGATGAAAAATAGATGTTGTCCGATTCTTAGACCTACCCAATATGCTCACAAAATTTCATGAGAATCGGTCAAGCCGTTTCGGAGGAATTTAACCACAAACACCGCGACACTGGAATTTTATACATAAGATTTAACGCTTTTGTGGGCGTGACGGTCGTCTGTACTCCCACCCTCCATAGGAAATACAACACCAGATTGTGGTCAGTTCAGGTCTACCGCCTTGTAGGTGAGCTGGGCCCGATGATGTTTGTGTGGCTCCCAAAACACTCAAATTTAACTTTTTTTCTATTTCAGCTTGCTTCTTATTGGTTTTAACAAATCTGGCCACTACGGTAGGAGCACACAGGCTATGGGCTCACAGAGCATACAAAGCAAGGTTACCTTTAAGAATATTCTTGGTTATTTTACAAACATTTGCTTTTCAAGTAAGTTAAAAATAATTTAAAAATATCATTGTTACTCGTCATCAACTGACTGCCTCTGTGACGTAGCGGTAGATCGTTCGACTGCTACGCAAGGCGCGGGTTCAATGCCCGCTCAGTCCAAATACTTGTATGCATGAATATGTATATTTGCATTGCTCTGGGTGTTTCTATTTATAATATGTATGTATGTCCAAAATGAAAGTATCTAAGTATGTTTATCCGCAATCTAGATGAAGCTATGGTTATCGTGGGTTTAGATAGCATTGTGTCGAATATTTAATATTTATTTATTATCAAAGCAGTTTCACGTACACTCGGTGTGCTGAACAAGGTTACATGGTTTTTCCTGCCGGAGCAGGGATGATTTCGTACTACTTTTAACTCTTCCCACCGTCTCTCTTCAAACATAGAACAATACATATTGGTCTACGGTGTTACCCACACACGGTAGAAATCATACCGTCTCAAATCAATCTGTTTGAAACTTCATTTCTTTGTTAAACGGCAAAGATGTGGAATTATTTGTCCGCAGACGTGTTTCTGTCTTCTTATGATGTCAAGATAGGGACAGAGTCCGGTTGCGGTTATAACTCTCATCTCGGAGTCTTGGAGCACATGGTTGTTAGTAGGATACCCTACATCCAATAGTCATTTGATGACTGATATAATTACGAAGTAGCTCTTAATTAATTACCAAGAATTAAATATTTCTTGTTAATTTTAGTTTTCAGTCAAACATTGGGTACGTATTCATCGTATGCACCACAAATACTCAGATACAGACGCTGATCCACACAACGTGAGACGAGGATTCTTCTTTGCTCATTTTGGATGGGCGTTGGTCAAGAGGCATCCTGATTACAAGGCGAAGCTCAATACTATTGACTTAAGTGATATTGCAAGTGATCCACTTTTGCGTTTCCAGGATAGGTGAATATTGAGATTTTGTCGTTGATTTTCTTGCCTGTCATCATTAATTCTCTGGCCCTTTACTCACGTTAATTAGCGTCGGCTTTCCAGTCTAAGTGACTGTGGCGCAGCTGAACTTTCCGTGAAGCGACTATTCCCACCTCCTTCCCATGGCCCTACCAACCATCTTGGTTATAACGGGCCGAATCTTGGGAGATGCGCACCCTACTGGCGTCTGCTGCTGCCATTTGATATCCACAACCAATTCTGATTATAATTTTAATTTATTTGTTTTAACTCATGAAACACTCATGATTTTAATGTTGACCTGTGTTCACGAAATAAATAAATGATATATTTTTGTAAGTCGGGGTAGAGGTGCTGTTAGCTGAAAATAGATGCTGAAATACGGATCAAAAACCTGGTTTAGTAGCAGATGCTAATAAAGTAAAGTAATGTAAATAGTAATACCAGATAAAGATAGTGAAAATATAATTAATACTGATAAATATAAACTTTGTTTTAGGATAATTTCACTTTTATCTTCTTTGGTTTATAAATCAAAATAAAATATTTTTTCACCCAAACACCCTGTTTGATGAACCACGAGTACAATGAATTATTCCAATTATACATGGAATATTTATTACGTGAACCACGGTTACAAAAAACAGTAGAAATTATACCTACCCTATTTTTAAGATATAAATTGAATAATAGGTTTATTTTTTCAGGTATTACGTGATCCTTGTATTATTGTTTGCTTTGGGTATTCCATCTTATATAGCCACTTTATGGGGTGAATCTTTCTGGAATGCCTACTTTGTTTGTGCCATGTTTCGCCTTGCTTGCGGAGAGCACTGTGCCTTCCTTATAAACTCCGGGGCCCACATGTGGGGTATGAAACCATACGATAAAGATATTTACCCAGTGGAGAATAAAACTTTATCTTTCATAGCGTTGGGAGAGGGATTCCATAATTATCATCACACTTTTCCTAATGATTATAAGGCAGCTGAACTGGGTGCATATAGCTTAAATTGGAGTAAGCTATTTATCGACGCCATGGCAGCAATAGGATTGGCGTATGACCTGAAGACGGTTTCGCCTGACTTAGTACAGAAACGTATTGCGAGAACTGGTGATGGAAGCTATAGTATTTCAGACAACTAGTTTTACTAGGACGAATTCTCAACACTGAAGAAGGATTATAATACTAACGAGTATAATACAAGTTACAAATTATAATAAAGTGTACATTCTTGTTATGTTTTTTTGTAATTTACCACTAAGTTTTAATATAATAGCTCCCCTCCCCACTCCCGTTAAACAAGTGGCAAATCGTTATCTGGCATACTGTAGAATAGAAAGATAAACGTATGGGATTTAAAGTAGAAAAAATGTAGTAAATTGTACCGTCCCTTAAATCGAACCACCTCTAGATATTTTTACACACTGGCAACACCAAACTATGTTTTAGTGTCGCCTCCAACTACTCACCATTATATTATAATTGTGTATGGGAGCGAAAAAAAGGGTTTTCGGAGGAATTTGATGTTAATCTTTATACTGGTTTGTAAGATCTTTCCTAATAATGATACAGAAATATAACAACATAATATAAACTCACGCCTATATCCCCGAAGGGGTAGGCAGAGGTGCTAACAGCCACATTTCGCCATTTTATGTTTAGGTCCCAATGTAATAGGTGGCGAGCCTATTGCCATTAACCGGGCACTTATAAACCTGCGATAAATACACACATAATTTCGAAAAGCATCGAAAGTCATTGGTGTGTGCCATTGTAAAACCTGGGATCGAACCCGAGACCTCGTCTCAGCAATGATACAGATAAACTAAAAATACGCAATCTACATTAAATAACTACAAATTTAAAATAGATTGAGATTGATATGTTTGGAGGCTATGACTATGGGTCACGTGGGAGTACTTCAATAAAAGGTGGCATACACTTATAACGTTTATTACCGATCACACAGAATGTCTCACAATATGTAGGACTTATAATCGAGTAACTAGAACACTTGATATTGACTGAGAACATCTATAAGTGAGCGAGTTCATATGCGGCTGCGCGAGGTGTTTAAATATTTCACTTTCAACTGCCTACCCTGGTCCTCGTTAACCTTGAGGGACAAACGAAGCGTGTGATCCAGTGTTGGAAAACTGACTGGGCTGCCTGCTTTGTAGTCCTCTTATCCTCTCTGTCAGGTTCTTGATTTCTGCTATTAAATTTGTGGCTTCGCTTCCTGAAGCTACACCTATTTTGCTGACTGTCTCTCTATGTGATACGGATTCTATGACCTTGTCCGCTATGTTTCCTAAGGTACTAAGGTCCTTCGTCTCCGTAGCTGCCAAAATCCCTCTTACTGTGCTTGGCAACTGATTAAGCCACAGTATGAGGAGGGTTTCGTCCTCAATCTTGCCACGTGCAATATCACGCATTTTCCTCAGTAATTGCGATGGCCTCTGGTCTCCTAATTCCATCTCGTTCATGAGCCTGTGTACCTGTTGCTCCTTGGTCCTCGCATAGATTTCGCACAATCGCTTTTTTAGCGTAGAGTACTTGTCCGTTTGCGGAGGGTCTCTGAGAATGTCCGTGACCTGCGTCAGAACATCTTTGCCTAATTTTGATACGATTATCTGGTACCTTGATTCATCCGACGCCTTTTGCGGGTTCAATACTGCTTCAGCCTGGATAAACCACAGCTCGGGCTCGTCGCACCAGAAGTCTGGAATACGCGTCGTAACCGCGATGCTCGTGATCACCTGCTCTTCGGATTTCACTATAGCCGCACTGCCGTCGTTTGCCATTTCGTTGCGCTAATGTTTACACACGAGTGCCTAACATTCGAAAGTTCACAAAAAATTCACGAGGTTATAGGTTATATAACCTACAAACTCCCACGTTCACGTTCGGGGTCACCACTTTGGAGGCTATTGGTTATGTGGGAGTACTTCAATAAAAGGTGGCATACACTTATAACGTTTATTACCGATCACACAGAATGTCTCACAATATGTAGGACTTATAATCGAGTAACTAGAACACTTGATATTGACTGAGAACATCTATAAGTGAGCGAGTTCATATGCGGCTGACTGTGGCAAGCCTTACGTACGAACTGGCTTCATGGAGCGTGGGAGCTCCGTCGCTGCCGGGCGAGGAATTCGCTGACGTTGCGTCTGCGACGCGACGCCGCTACAATATGGTCATTCACATTAACAATATAAAATAGATAAATCAATAAAGTAGATTTTTGTGCATTTTCTTGGTGTGACTATGTTTTGTTTTATTCGAAATTTACCTGGTTCGTTAAATAAACCCATAGTTATCCGACTAGTTTCATACAAACACATGTAATTTAACTATTATAAATAAATAACTATTTTAGATGTGCGAAGAAATCAGTGCTTCCCTAATATTTAGGCTGTATTGTGATTCCCAGTACATACTGACAAATCCACATTGTTGCCCCAAGTTTGCAATTTAAAGACGGTTGTGGTATAAATTTAAACCCCCAGAACCACCAAGCTCCATAGCCCCAGTACTCAAAGAGTAATTTGAGTTCATAAAACTAAAGCAGGTAAGTGCGTAGGATGTTTGAAGGTGCGGAACCACGCAAGCAGTGGTCCAGTGGAACGAAGAACCTCTACGACTGAAAGAGAGTTCAGATGATGTATCTGACTGATGGTAACTAACTGTACGCCACCTACCACCACCCTACACAATCTACCTTACCATGCTAGATCAATCTGCAACAACCCATCTGGTGAGGTTGCCATCCTCACCAGAGAGGGTGTGCAAGAGGAAACAAAAAACTACCTACTGAAGCAGAATCGAAAGTCTCCCATAGGCTTAGCCCGTAGTGCAGGAGCGGTTGACCAATGTGACGGCTGCACATAAGTAGTTAATATCAGCCACTTGAGGAGCGTTCATGGACGAGCAACATTATTACCATATCTCTGCGATTTTCTTGGCAGTCGTCTGGCAAAGATACATTATAATCTACTACACCCCTCATACCTGGGTTTACACAAAGGTTTAATAAAGATTTTAAAGTTTTAATTTTTCGGCACTTAATATGTAAACAAAATTGTCATGACGAGTTCAAAGGTTCTGTTACAAAAACTATTTATACTAAGTATGTTAATACATAAATATACCGACATAATTGTTTTAACTTAGTAGGTACATAACTACTAAATTTAAATAACGTAGGTGTATTAATAATGTTTAAAGACAGTCGTAGCGTAGCCTAGCGCGATAGCCTAGTGGTATGGGTAATGGACTGCTGAGACGAGGTCTCGGGTTCGGTCCCAGGTTTTACCATGGCACACACCAGTGACTTTTCGATGCTTTTCGAAGTTATGTGTGTATTTATCGCAAGTTTATAAGTGCCCGGTTAATGGCAATAGGCTCGCTACCTATTACATTGGGACGACAACGAAACTGGCGAAATGTGGGTGCTAGCACCTCTGCCTATCCCTTCGGGGATATAGGCGTGAGTTTATGTTATATTATGTTATTAATAATGTATTGATTGCAACTTCACTTGCAATTTTAACTTAGACATTACTGGAATTTATAGAATTTCCTTCTTTCGCACTGTTGCCATGTGGCGGACGCCATATTTATGTAGTAAATTATACCTATTCTGAGAAAGTGATGAGCAGTTATAAGCGGAGCACTCGGGGCCATGAGGAATAAAACCTGTGTAGAAAATTGGGTCACTCATAGCAATTTTACTTATTCAATGTTGTCTAACGCAGATCATAGGCATGGTCGTTCATGCCTGCAAGAAGTAGAGTAATTTAAGAACGTTTCTTCCCCTATCGCTGCATCTCCTGATGTGGCTAACCTTGGCATGGTCGTCTGATTTTTTTCTAATTCGAGAGGAAAGTCCGCTCTAGAGCCTCATCTGTTTCAACAGGGTATACCCGTGCTTATGTGAGGTTGACCTCTAAGATACTTACCCCACAAATATTATACACAAGATCTTGTTGATCTTGTGTATATAATATATCTTTTTTTGTTAGTCCTAGAATATACAAAGGATTTTTCTTTATTTCCATTACGAATTTTGTTGGTTATTTCATTTGCAGGTCGATTAGGAAAAACCATTGTGAAAATATATTTTTCTAAGAAAAAACAATTGTGGGGATAGGCATAGGTTTCAGTATTAATTGTATGCTTTGTACGTATTTTATGCAAATGCAATTGTACGAATTGTATACAATAGAATTAGGGATAATAAATTATGTTAACTTAAAACCGAGCAAAAGGCGTTTGGTGGTTATCAAAATCGCCGGGGTCGAAGTCTACCTCAACTGGTAGCTGCCAGACGAGTTTCATAATATTCCTATAGTCCAAAACTTCTATAGTGTTGGGCTAAAGTAGCTTTTAGACAGAGAAATCATAGGTACTGTCAACAAAGGAGATACAATTTCAGTGGTATTGCACATTTACAATCAAGTTTATATGAAAAAGTAAACTTAATAAGTATTTATATACTTATACTTATAATGAGATACGTACACCTTTACTTACAACTTGAGATGGAAAAGCGTCTTATGAGGCCGCCAAGCTGAGTGACACCATTGTTACACTTAGTGTATGTAATGGTGACCCTCTTTCCTGAGACTTTTCCTTTAGCTTACTATCAGGCGAGGTGAAGTCAAGTTGGCGTGTCCTATTTAAATAAAAAATAAGTTAAAGTTGCGAAGCGGACTATGGAGCTAGCTATGCTTGGAGAATCTCTGGATAGAATTCGGAACGAGCTTATCCGGACATAGAACTAAAGTTACCGGGCTGGCCACGTTTGTCGAAGCACCGATGGCCGTTGGAGCAAACGAGTCCTAGAGTGGAGACCTAATATATAATGGCGTACATTGGGAAAGGTCTATGTCGAATTTCAGATATTTTGGCGCTATTACAAGCACCATGATCACGAAGAAACTGGAATATTGGCGGTAAATAATGATTAATGAAAAAGTTTGAAAAACTAAATAAATTTATTGATCTACCCTCTTTCGAATTCTCTTGCTACGCGTATCAGCACTACCACTGTTTCCACTCTCGCTGCAAACTCGAACTCGATCTCCATCACGTTCACGACACACGTTGCTTACTGTCCCGATAGCTTTGATACAAAAATAGTGCCTATTTGTCCCTTCACATTTCGTATTTGGCGTAATTGTCCATTTTCTTGAATGGTATTCACATCGTTGGCATTTATATTTGAATGTTACTCGTATACGGCTAACATTCTTTACTGTGAGAAAGGATCCAATCTTCTTTTATAAGATTTTATATATAATCTTAACTAGTTTTATATATGTCGCAGCCCACTAGCTTAATCAGCCATTGAGGTATTCGCCTAGGCTTTTAACTAAACGGCGCGGTAAAATTAAATAATCAACCATTTCATCAAACAACTACGCAAATAACTTGAACACGAACTTGGCCTCGTATGGAGCCTCTCAATCTTATACAATAGTTTGAGCTCAGATGAATGGTTTGACACGATGTCCACAGCTACATTCTATTATCGCACCGCTCGCAACAGGCAGGGAATTCATCCTTACACATTGCGATCCGAGACGGTGCGCACTGTGCAGTATGAAAGAAAATTCATCCCATGCACACTCAAGCTGTGGAATGACCTTCGTGCTGCGGTTTTCCCAAACGCCTACAATATGGGGTTCTTTAAGAGGGGTATCAGAAGGTTTCTTGTTATTGCATACTTTCATAGGCCACGGTAACCACTACCCATTTGGTGGGCCGTGTGCTTGTCCTGCCACCTTAGTGGTATAAAAAAAATATATATTTTATTTTAGAAAAAGTTTCAAAATAATTATTTATGACAATCGATTCGAGCTTGACCCCTTTGAAGCTCGAGGTCCATGCATTTACGTGAGGAAAGGGACCTTCGTCTTTGTTGGCCTGATGGGGTCATCAGGCCAACAAAGACTATAATTGTAGTCTCTACTCGCACATAGCACTAGCATAAGCTTAAGCTTCATTAAGCTCATAGCCTAAAATATTGATAAACCTATCAAAGGATTTTCCTTCATACCCAGGTTTCCCCGGCAATTTTTTTAAGTTTTCAGGAATGTTTGGAAACAGAGAGCAATACCTTGGTAGGTTTGTACGACAACCACAAGGTAAGATGGGTGATTCTCATATTCTACTTTGCCGGGTCAATGTTAACTTAATTTAACTTATCATGAAATCTGCAAAAATGGTTTTGGAATTATAATGAAAAATCGTTGAAGCAGCTTATGAACATTCCACAAGAAAATGTTTTCATATTACCAAGAAACTTGTGTATTTTCCTTCCAAGTTCCCACAGGCTGATATGAGAAAAGTTCTGCATGTTGGAAAATGAAGTGCTTGTTACTTAACTATCAAAAGGTACCTAGTTAGCTGTCTCCTAAGGCACAGGATATCTTAGTTTAGGAGACAGGGTTCATTAATTTTTGTTAACATAATTATGTTAGCACCTAATGTGATATGATGTACCACCTGTAGCAGCGCCAACTATACTCTGGACGCTCATTATACACTGTATTAAAATAAGTTGAACCTATATTAGTTAACAATGTATATTCTTACTGTCAATAAAGTTTATTGTTTATTATTATTATTATTATAGTTACTGAGAAGGAAAATCCCACTCATATACTAAATGATAGTTTACAGTTACTTTGTATTAGAAATAGACATCTTAAAAGTATGCAAGGTTGTTTTAAATTAATCAAACAACTTCCATTAGAAACTTCCATTACTGATTTTAGCGCCGATACTTAGAGATGGCAAAATATTTCGTGTGTAACCTTTTTGCAACTGTATATTCTGGTATGTTACCACCAAAGTTCAAATTCGAGGTAATTGAAATACTAACACCAAAGAATATAATTCGCTTGACAGGTTGCAGCGACGGTCCGCATTATTGGGAATTATGAGGTCACGAACACTCTCGAGCATTTGCATATGCATAGAGATGTTTATCAGTATCAAAATAAACGGGATATTTACCCTGTTTCATTGTTTTGAGTTTCCGATATTTCGGCGCAGTTGCAAGCACGATGATCACGGAGGAACAATATACAAAATATCCCGTTTATTTTGATACTGATGTGAATGATCATGATAGTTTAAATACATAGAGATGTTGCTTCCTTGGGTGTATTTCACCGTCTCTACCATGGTGAGTGTTCTGATAAGCTCTTCCAACTAATCCCACACTCTCCTTTCCTGCATAGGACAACACGTGCAGAGATTAGATGTCACGCTCTCACTGTGCAGAATATAGGTAATATTGTACTGTAAAAGAAATATAATTAATAATATAATAATAATAATGACGTCTTTATTGTACACCAATCACACATTACACTAGAATAAGTGATACAAGTTCCGTGGCACGTACAGATGGCGGCCTTTTCGCTCTGCGGCAATTTCTTACAGGCAACCATAGGATGGAGATAGGAAAATAGGAGAAGAATATTTTTGGGCAGTACATAGAGAATATATAAAGAAAATAAAATAATAATAATGAAAAAGTAAACACAATAGCCATAGGTAAATACAATTATACATATATAAGCATACACACTATATATATCTTAGAAAAAGTCACAATACATTAACACAAACATAGATATACTTCATTCTACCTTGTCATTCCACTCTTTCATAGAGACAGGTAGTATTCCTTGACGAGTCTTTTGAACACAGGCAAGGACTGAGCTCGCCTGACAGTCAATGGCAAAGCATTCCACAACCGAGCCGCCTGAACCGAAAAGGATTTTTCAGCAAAGTTGGTGGAATGACTCGGTATTTTCAACCTTAGATTCTCCGATGATCTCAAAACCTTTGAATGAGTATCGTGTAAGAACTCAAATCGCTGTTTCAGGTAAGAAGGAGTTAGTGGGTTAAATAAAATGTTTATAGTAAGGAGCGAATATGTGCAATCCGGCGAAGGCGTATAGGTAACCACTTGAGCTTTTGTCAAAGTTCTGAAACATGATCATATTTACGTAATCCAAATACGAATCGTATACAAAGATTTTGGATTCTCTCAAGCTTGTTAAGTTGGTCTTAAGTGACATCTAGATGACTGACATCAACATAGTCGAGAATAGGAAAAATAAGAGATTGTGTAAGCGCAGTCTTAGTGGCAGTGGGTAGAAAATTTTGAAGCCTACGCATTGACCCTGCCGCTACAAATACTTTACGTCTTAGTTCTAGGAGATGCGGCCCCCAGGATAAGCTACTATCAATAACGATCCCCAGATTTTTTACTTTATTGCTATATGGGACTATTGTTCCATTGCAAGTCGCTTGAGGTAGGGTTAACCAATCTATTTTATCAATCAACCTGGAGCTCCCGACAATAATGACTTGTGTCTTGCATGGATTTGCTTTTAGACCGTACGAGGCACTCCAGCAGCATATCGATGTTAGGTTAGTTTTTACTGTGTTGACAGCTACCGCCAGTTTGTCCAACGGGGTCCGAGAGTATATCTGCAGATCATCAGCATACAGGTGGTAGGAAGAAGATAGTTCGTCGGTGATAGTGTTTATAAAAACTGCAAAAAGTAGGGGAGATAAAACGCCGCCCAGTGGTACACCAGCGGTTGTTGTACACCAAGAGGAGATGGATTCTTTGACACATACACGCTGCCGGCGACCAAGCAGGTAACTACGAACCAGTACCAGTCAATCACAGTTGGAGATATGTTAAGAGTGCTCAATATGCCAAGTAACACATCGAAATCTACAGTACTAAATGCGTTACTGAAGTCCAACAAAATTAGTACTGTCAGCTCACCGCTTTCCATACCTGATCTGATATCTTCCGTAATATAAATCAAAGTAGTAGTAGTACTGTGACCAGGACGAAGTCCAGACTGGAAAGGATTCAGTAGTGCGTTTTTTGAGAGGAAATTAGAAAGTTGAGTGTTAATGAGACGTTCAAGGACTTTAGAAAGAAAGGGCAAGATAGAAATAGGGCGATAATCAGAAAAAAAAATCGTTTTTGGAATAGGGATTATCTGAGCCTCTTTCCACGTTTTTGGAAACACGTTATTAGTTAGTGAGAAATTCAGGATATGACAGATGACAGGAAGGATTTCATCAATGATAGGGTGGATCATATTACGGCTGACGCAGTCCGTACCCAAAGCATTAGACGTGATTGACATTATGCTCCTCCTAACATCACAAGCCGACAATTGACTAAATAAGTAAGGAGAGCAGTTGGGAGTTGAGACAGATGAAAGACGCTGTAATATATTTTATTTGTCATTTTATCAAATTTTGACGAAGAAGAGAAATGTTCATTAAGTGAATCTAAGTTTACGTTGTTAGGGATCGAGTCTTGACGAGATTTGCCAACTCCCAATGTCCTTAAGAATTTCCAGACTTTTGCTGGATCCTCGTTTTCTGCTGAGTTGCGCATTCCTACAAACCCGATTGCAGTGATTTCTAATAGCAACATCGTTTTCCCGGTTCACTTCGGAAGGATGCCTTTTATATTTCGACTTGGGTGTCGCTTTTTTTATTTATAAGTATGTATTTTGATCTCACTTGTTAGCCAAGGCGCTGGAAGATGTTTCACCCTTATCCTGCGAACCGGAGCATGTACATCATACAACTTAATAATATTTGTAGTAAAATTTCCAACTTGCTCATCAACACATCTAGAGTTATAAAGTGGACTCCAGTCCAAGACATCGGCATCCCTGTGCAAGTTTTCCAGGTTCATACCACCAAAGTTCCGTTGTAGAAGAAATTTAGATTTAAGCTTAGGTGAACGAAGGTGATAAGATAAAAATAACAAGTCATGGTAGGAGAACTGATCAGCAGTATACTTACCATGCTTTGCTACATGCTGAAGAGAGAAAACGATGACCATATATTGGAAGAAGGACAATAGAAAACGCCAAGTAGAAGTTTAGAGTGCAGAAGTTCAACCTCCAGAAAGATATGCTCACCAGCGTGCGGTGGCTGTGGCGACATGCTCAGAATAGTGTAAGCTATGTGCGCGATTGCTGATGATATAGAATGCTACACCACCCACCCGCCGCTCCACACGATCGTTTCTGATGAGGTTGAATCCTGGTAAGGTATATTGTAAAGTGGGTAAACATGGCTTTAGCCATGATTCCGAAACAAGAATTGCATGTATATACGTACAGTCAAAGCTTGCCAGCATATCAGGGAAATGAGCCGGAATGCTTTGTGCATTTATGTGAACAACGTTAAAGTTATTGGAAACATCAGAGAATTGAGATGAGAGAGATTCAGCAAGTGAAGGCTTTCTCTGGATTAACATAGATAAAGTTAGATGACATTGTTACTAACCCCAAATATGAGTCTATGTTGCTTTCAAATAATTTTATATGTTTTGTTTTCTATATGTTTTTTTAAACGAATAAATAGGAATAACATTCTATTTACTAGTAGTTAGGTAGTTAGTAGTATAGGTATAAAATATAAACCATGAAAATATAAGAAAGAATGAATACAAAAGTTTTATGCGTTCAGATATAAACTGTGCTAGTAAGTAGATTTTTTTAACTCATGATAATGTCGCTAGTTCGATCAGCAAAGATTTGACCAACTGAAAGTGTGTGAAGTGTCAAAAGGATCACTTTTGTGTAGGTGATTTATTTTCCCTGATCTGAATATTTCAAGTCAATCGAATTCCATACTTTTAACATTGACATGCGTTGCGGCCATAACTGTGTCATGAATAAGTAATCGTGGTCTACTTTCTTATGCCAATATCTATCTATCCCTTTGAGATTTAAACAGAAAGTGTTCCTATTACGTATTTAGTGTCTTTTATTCGGTCTGCCTCGTAAGATACTTTCAGTATTCTAATTATTGTTCAATATCATCCCAGAAAGATAATATTACTAAAGATAAATTAAAGTTTTACGGTAAATAATCACAACTATGAGAATACTCAATGTTTTTTCATACAACTTAGGTAGCAGACAAGCACACGGCCCACCTGATGAGAAGTGGTTACCGTGGCCTATGGACGTGTGCGACACTAGGGGCGTTACACAAGCGCTGCCGATCCTGTGGAAACTTTCTAATGCCCCTCTTGAAGAACCCCATGGAGGTACTTGGGAAAACCGTAGCAGGGAGTTCATTCCATAGCTTGAGTGTGCGTTGGATGAAGTTTCATCGCACAGTCTCAGGTCGCAGGATGAATTCCCTGCCCATGGTGAGCGGTGGTGCAATGATAGAATGTAGTTATGACAATTCATCTGAGCACAAACCATTGTATAGACGGTTAAACACACACAGTGAGGCGATAATACGGCAAGTTAATACTAATATTTTTCTTGTTTAATCATGAATAGAGAATAGCACAGTCTATATTGTATAGGCAAAGTTACAGCCTGATCTGAAGACACGAGACGACGCACGGTTTTAGTTGGTATGTGTGCGAATCAGAAACTAAGAATAAAACCAACTGGGAAAATTTTTGATGTTATCGGTGCGTAGGTTACCTACTCGTAATTAATTTTATGACACGGATAGCTCCGCTAAAAGGACGTGTGATGTTGCGATCGCAGATTGATCAGGCGCTTAAATGCGGTACGAGTACGATTTCACCATCCATGATGGCCTACGGGGGTGTTATCTGAGAAAACAAATAAGCCTTGCTCAAATTGACCACTTTTAACCGACAGCCAAAAATTAGTTTAATATTTTATTTGACGTAAATATAGAATTCAGCGACTATGTATGAATACGATTTCTCTGTCATTTATAAAAGGATTTCGAAAATTCCAGTGCACTAAAATATTAAAAATATCTTTAATAATACGTTGCTTGTGAACGGTTCTTGTTTATATTTATAAAGAATATCACCGGAAATTGTTTTCTCTTATTGCTCCATACCTATCGCAAAAAGATGAAATGCAATATTCCTATTATGAACATCGCCCTTTGTATCTTATTGAAATAAGACATGGCTAAAAACCAACAGTATTTTGATTATAATTAACATATCACATATAGTTTCATTTTTTTGACGGTTCCATTTGTTTGAAAGTTATATTTATATGGTGTAATTTTTGCGACATTTAACTATAAGTTTCTAATACTGATTTAACCTTTACTTACTTACTTACTTACTTTGGGCATATCACTAACGTTCTGGCGCTTTTTAACAGCCGTACAAGTTTTAAAATATATGTATAATATACAGAACAAATTTATGTTCCTGTAGTTTTTATTATTGCTAGCTACATATTTAAGGTGGGATATAGGGAGGCCAGAGATGCCCTCCGAGCGGAGATTAAGCGGGCGAAAGCCGCGGCTTATAAGGAGCTCATGGAGACGCTGGAGCGGGACCCATGGGGGCGGCCTTACCTTATGGTAAGAGGAAAGCTGCGCCCCCGGGCCCCGCCGTTGACCCGGGTTCTCCAGCCAGCTCTGCTCGGTGGAGTGGTCGAGTCCCTGTTCCCGGCGCGAGCGGAACACGTTCCGCCGCAGATGACTCCGCCACCTCGGTCGCCTGTGGCGCCCAGTGTGGTAGTTGACGACGAAGTCCCCGAGGTCACTTGGGTAGAACTGGAGCTGGCAGTGCGAAGGCTTAGAGCCAAGAAGAGCACCGCCCCGGGACCCGACGGCATTCCAGGCCGCGCGTGGTTCCTAGCTCTGGGAGAAGACGGTCTCGAACCCCGGCTGAGAGGGTTCCTTAGCGCATGCTTGGAGCTGGGCCAGTTTCCGAAGATGTGGAAGACGGGGAAACTGGTCCTCATCCGAAAGGAGGGTCGCCCGGCGGACGAACCGTCCGGCTACCGGCCCATTGTGTTGCTCGACGAGGTGGGCAAGCTCTTTGAAAGAGTTATTGCGAAGCGCCTCGTCGAGCACCTCTCTGGTAGGGGGCCGGACCTGGCGGATGACCAATATGGCTTCCGCCGGTGGCGGTCCACCGTGGATGCCATCATGCGCGTGAGGACTTTGGCGGAGGAGGCAGTTGCCCGGGGTGAGGTGACGTTGGCGGTGTCCTTGGACATCTCCAACGCGTTCAACGCCTTGCCCTGGAGTTGCATCAGGGAGGCACTCGTGTACCACGGTGTGCCTCTCTACCTCCGCCGTATAGTCGGGGCGTACCTGACGGAGAGAGCCGTCATCTACCCAAGTGCAACCGGCGTCGGTCGGCGTGAGATGTCGTGCGGTGTTCCACAGGGATCGGTTCTCGGGCCGCTACTGTGGAACATTGGATACGACTGGGTGCTTCGCGGTGAGCTTGCGGACGGCGCCGCCGTCACGTGCTATGCGGACGACACGCTAGTGACGGCGAGCGGGGCTACATACCGCGAAGCGATCCTGAGGGCCACGACCGCGGTTGCTCAAGTCGTGGAACGGATCCGGCGGCTGGGCCTTGAGGTGGCTTTGCATAAATCCGAGGCCATGTTTTTTAATGGACCTCGGCGCACGCCACCACCTGGTTCCAGTCTCACAGTGGGAGGCACTCTCATCGGCATCAAGCCCCAGATGAAATATCTGGAGCTCGTGCTCGACGGCCGGTGGGACTTCGGGAAGCACTTCCGAAGTCTGGGCCCCAAATTGGCGGGCACAGCCAACGCTCTGGTGCGGCTACTGCACAACCTGAGGGGCCCGGAGGACTCCTGCAGGAGACTCTACGCGGGTGTCGTGCGGTCCATGGCCCTGTACGGGTGTCCCGTGTGGGCGGACACCCTGAGTGATCGGCACATGCTCCTGCTGCAGCGTCCGCAGCGGAAGTTGGCGTGCCGCATCATAAGGGGGTACCGCACGATATCATTCAACGCGGCGAGTCTCCTCGCCGGATCCCCACCATGGATCCTGGAAGCGAGATGCCTTTCGGCGCTATACCGGTTCCGAAGGGCGGCGCGGGAGCGGGGTCACGATCCCGAGCCCGAAGAGATTCGGCCCGTGAGATCCCGGCTCCACAGGGAAATGGTGGCGGAATGGGAGATACGACTTGGGCAACCAGGCGCAGGGCACGCCGTAGTAACGGCGGTAAGACCCATCATGGGGGAGTGGCTAGAGAGGCCACACGGCAGCCTCTCGTACCGTCTGACGCAGATGATCACCGAGCACGGATGCTTCGGAAAGTATCTGCGTCACCGAGTGTCCGGCGTGGGAGACGCCGAGGCGGGAGCTTGTGGAGGCCTTGGGAGTGAGGGTTCTCACGCTCTTGCTCGCGGCGATGGTTCGCTGCGCGGATGCGTGAGCGGCCGGCGCCTCCTTCTGCGAGCAAGTAATGCTCGTGAAGGAGGAGGCGGGGCGGGAGCGGCAGCGGGAGCGACGAAGGATCGCAAGACAAGCTGCCCGCGTACGAAGGCAACTCGGGCGTCGGAGGTCGATGAACGACCTCCGCCCCCCATGAGCGCCGGCCTGGGGGTGACAGGTGAAGCCGCCTGTCACCCTGGCAGAAGCAGGCCGCGGCGGAGGCGCGCGTGGCGCGCCTCCCCGTTTCCGGGGACGAGTTGGGGACTCTGTAGTCCCCACACCCGAGAAGGGGGCCAGATCGTGAGAGATGGCCCTGGGTCGGCCGGGGTGCGAGGGATATGCCTGTCAACCTAACCTTCGGCAACCAAAACGACCCACAGGCGGCGTGCGTTTTAGTCGGTTCGAGTCCGACATAACCTCCTCCACCGGCTCCGGTGGGGAGGTATCCGTGGGGATTTTGCCCACGTAAAAAAAAAAAAAAGCTACATATTTGAGGAACTAACTTAAAAAACCAATACCTTTACAATTTTATCAATTGTTCACATTTATTCGCAATACATTCAAGGATTATTGTATTTTTTTTTTTTTATACCACTAAGTTGGCAGACAAGCACACGGCCCACCTGATGGGAAGCGGTTACCGTGGCCTATGGACGTATGCAACACCAGGGGTGTCACACTCGTGCTGCCGACCATGAAGAAACCTTCTGATGCCCCTCTTGAAGAACCCCATATTGTAGGCGCTTGGGAAAACCGCAGCAGGGAGGTCATTCCACAGCTTGAGTGTGCGTGGGATGAAGTTTCTTTCATACCGCACAGTGCGTACCGTCTCAGGTCGCAATGTGTGGGGATGAATTCCCTGCCTATGGCGAGAGGTGCGATGATAGAATGAAGCTACGGGCATCATGTCAAACAATTCATCTGAGCACAAACCATTGTATAGGCGGTAGAACACACACAGTGAGGCAAAATCCCTCCTAAGGCTAAGAGGTTCCACTCTACCTGTGAGTATGGGATTGTCAACCAGCCTCAATGCCCGTCTTTGCAACGAGTCGAAGGGGTCAAGCTGGTATGCAGGTGCTCCAGCAAAAAGGTGACAGCAGTACTCCATGTGAGGCCGGACCTGTGCCTTATAAAGAAGGAGTTGCTGCCCCGCAGTGAAGTACTGCTTCGCCCTGTTGAGCACTCCGAGTTTTTTTGATGCCAAGTTAAAATTTTAATAATTGTATTATATTACTGGGTGAAGAGGACTTCAAAATGTCAAATTGCTATGTTAATATCGTCCTACATATTCGAAATATACTAAAAGAAATTAAACATACAAATATTATAATATGTTCACCGACTTACAGATACGGTTACTATTCTAATCTAAATAACTCGAGAGTAGAAACTTTTAGCAACCTTTTGTATCAGGATATAAATGATATATAATGACGCATGAACACGCGTTTCTTTTGGATAGCAATAAAAATGTGACATGAGATTTCGTTATGTTTGAATAAAGTAGAGACGTAATAACTAATTATGGACTGAAAATTATATTTGACGACTTATCGGAGATGATTACTGACATACAATCTTACAATAATATTTCTAATTTAATGTGTACCGACAAGGAGGCAGAGACGAATAGTGATCTTTTTCCTGACTAAAGCTTTATATATATTACATCAAAATATAGCCGGACTGGTGGGAAAATCGAACGCACTAACGTTAAAAATCACCGAATTGTTAGAAGAAAATAGACAAGTAGATATAATTTGTATTACAGAACATTTTATGATGCGAGGTGATGAATATCTATTATACATACCTAATTATTGTCTGGCTGCTCAATATAGCAGGGTGAATATTAGAAGAGGTGGTTCATGTATCCTAGTACGAAACGGGCATGAATGGAAGGAACTTCCGAAAATAGCACAAATGTCATCACCATCAACATTTGAATGCTGTGCAGTAGAACTAGTGAAGTATGGTATTGTATTTTTGTGCGTGTATAGAACACCAAATTCTCGTAACATTGATGAGTTTTTTAGTAATCTGGATTCTGTAATAAAAATTTCTTACAAAAAAAAATCAAAAACATTATAATCGCTGGAGATTTTAATGTGGACACTTTAAAATGTAACAATCAGTCAAGGGAGTTTGAATACATTCTACTTAACTACAATCTAAAGTTAGCATTAAACCAAGTTACACGAATTACTAGCCAAACATGTATGGATAATTTCGCGCATGATTTTATCAAGCCTTGTAAAGCGGAGGTTCTGGATTTTAATCTTTCCGATCAAACAGCTCAGCTACTGAAATGTCCTGTAAGTAAACTATGCGCTATTGACAAATATTGCACACTAATACGTAGTTACGACAAAACAAGTATACAAAAATTTAAACAATGCATAAACAATTTAACTTTTTCTGAAATGTATGAAACTGAGGACCCCAATATAGTTTACAGCGAATTTGTAAAAACTTTTATGCTCTTCTATGACATATATTTTCCAAAATGCAAAATTACTATAAATCTAATAAAAAAACCAAAGTGGATTTCAAAGGGTATTAAAATATGTAGTAAAAAAAAAGACAACTTCTCAGGAGGCAACGCTCAAAACCAAATATAATTAACATAATGCAATATAAAAATTACTCAAAATTATTTAGAAAAAATATATTATTAACACAACGATCACAAAATAATTATAAAATCAAAACCTCAAATAACAAATCTAAGACCACTTGGCAAATGATTAATCAATCAAAATTTAATATACCAAAAATTACATTAAAATTAAAATAAAATAAAATGCAATAATACCGTAGTTACAAACGCAAAGCAGATAGCAAATGAATTCAATAATTACTTCATTGAAAAAATACAGCCTTTTTTTTTTGATGTGCGCAAACCCCCACGGTTATCTCCCCACCGGAGCCGGAGGGAGAGGTTATGTCGGACTCGAATCGACTAAAACGCACGCCGCCTGCGGGTCGCTTTGGTTGCCGAAGGTGAGGTTGACAGGCATATCCCTCGCACCCCGGCCGACCCAGGGCCATCTCTGACGATCTGGCCCTCTTCTCGGGTGTGTGGGGACTACAGAGTCCCCAACTCGTTCCCGGTAAACGGGATACCATATTTTGCTATATTAAAATGGAGTGGGGTGATAAAGAAAACCGAATCGCTGTGATTGCATTATTTATTATGCTATTGATATGGAGCCGAATGTAATTTTTAAAACTCTCCATACGCTTGGTATTAGTCAAATGCTTGTGTACCGGGCTATTAATAGGTACAATGAGACCTCCTCTGTTTGTGACAGAAAAAGATCTGGCCGTTCACGTAGAGTTCGTACGAAAAAGGTGGTCAAAGCAGTAAGGGAAAGAATTCGAAGAAATCCTGTCCGAAAGCAAAAGATTTTATCTCGGGAGATGAAGATTGCACCCAGAACCATGTCGCGCATTTTAAAAGATGACTTAGGACTTGCAGCCTATAAGAGACGCACTGGTCATTTTTTAACTGATAATTTAAAAAAGAATAGGGTGGTAAAATCGAAGCAACTACTGAAGCGGTACTCAAAGTTAGGTCACAGAAAAATTTTGTTTACGGATGAGAAAATCTTTACAATTGAGCAACATTTTAACAAACAAAATGACCGTATTTATGCTCAAAGCTCTAAGGAAGCTTCCCAATTAGTCGACAGAGTGCAACGAGGGCATTATCCGACTTCAGTGATGATTTGGTGCGGTGTTAGCTATGAAGGAGTGACTGAGCCATATTTTTGTGAAAAAGGTATCAAAACATCGGCACAAGTGTATCAAGATACCATTCTTGAGAAGGTAGTTAAACCCCTTAACAACACCATGTTCAATAACCAAGTATGGTCCTTCCAACAAGACTCAGCGCCGGGTAATAAAGCTCGGTACACGCAGTCTTGGTTGGAAGTGAACGTTTCGGACTTCATCAGAGCTGAAGACTGGCCGTCGTCTAGTCCCGATCTTAATCCGCTGAATTATGATGTATGGTCAGTTTTAGAGAGTATGGCTTGCTCTAAACGCCATGATAATTTGGAGTCCCGAAAACAATCCATACGATTGGCAGTGAAGAATTTTCCCATGGAAAGAGTGCGTGCTTCTATTGATAACTGGCCTCAACGTTTAAAGGACTGTGTTGCAGCCAATGGAGACCACTTCGAATAAGCTTTTTCATATTTTAAATTGTTTTATATTTATGTATTAAACTAATACACTGTGAAAGTAATAAATATTATTTGCAATAAAAAAAATGTTTTTTCTTCGTAACAATATTTATGGCTAGACTAGGTATATGAGAAAAGTACTGCATGTTGGAAAATGAAGTGCTTGTTACTTAACTATCAAAAGGTACCTAAAGTCTAACTTTTTATTAGCTGCAGTAAAATGACGTTTCTAAATGTCATTCCGCAAAATAATGTTGACAGCTTAATCTCAATAGTGATGTGATTCAGTTCACAAAAGTTTACGGAATATCTAATCGTTCCATAATTTGCCTCATAATGATCATGCTAAATTCTATTTAATATTAATGTAAATAAAAGGCTGTATAAACGTTGATCCTTTTACGCATTAAGCAAGATAACACTCAAGCAACCGCTCTCTAAAGTTGGTAGTACTGATTTTTGGTTATGGTGCTACGATGACGCTTGGCCGCCATTTTGTTTCGGTTGTCATTCGCTCATTCGGTTTCTAACTTCTGTTTTGAGTACACGAATAATTTTGATTTGCCCACTGCGCGTTGTTTTTGTTATCATTATTGTTAAGTTTATGTTACGTTGTGTTTGTTTTTCATTGCCTGTTTTCGTTAATAGTTTTAGTTTTTTTTGTTTGATACATCAAAGACATGGATGCTCTACCGGGCACATCGCAAGATGGAGACACGTTTTTATCTCCTAAGAAAAAGAGGCCACGTGTAGCTCTAAGTGCAACAGAAAAACTTTGGGTCAGAAACGTTTACAAATATGTGTTTGAAGTGAAATGTTCAGAACCAAACATTGAATTACCAAAAACAAGTGAATGCGTTGACAAGGTGGCTGAAGTCTTCGGAATATCCGTCCGCACTATTTATCCTGTTTTAAAGGAGCACAAGGAGAACGACAGCGAATCACCAAAACCTCCCGAAAAAACTGGTACAAAACTTACCTTTAAAGATAAACTTGATAATTTCACATTCACTGCAATTAGACGAATTGTACATCAGTTCTTTCATAGAAATGAAATACCCACCATCGCAAAGGTTAGTTTATATGTCGTCACTCATCTTTTTATTATACGTTATGTATGTTTTCTCCTATTCCATGTATAATATTAACTAATTAGGTAATAACTATATTATTTTTTAGGTGCTGCAAGTTGTAAATGATGAACCAGGATTGCCCAACTTCTCGAAAGAGACACTGAGAAAAATTATGAAACATCTCAATTTCGAATTCGTTACTCGATCACGCAAGAGTGTGCTTATTGATAGACAAGATATCATATCATGGCGCCAGCGCTACCTGCGTTTAATTAAACAATATCGCAGAGAGGGAAAATATTGTATTTGAACCAAATATGGTAAAGGCCACTCTAATAGATATTGTGATACAGCAAAATCTTACTGAGAAATATGCCAAAGACGAGATGGCTGCACATAAAGGCATCACAGTTTTAAGATTGCCCCCTTATCACTGTGAGCTGAACCCCATTGAGTTGGTATGGGCGCAGGTAAAGGGTCACGTTGCAAATAATAATAAGACGTATAAAATGCAAGAAGTTAAAAATTTATTTCAAGAAGGTATAAACAAAGTGACACCGGCTAAGTGGAGTGACTGTGTGTGTTGTAGTCAAACAGAAACAAGAAACGGGACGGCCAAAATGTACGATATGGCGGTCCGAGAGTCCTGCTTGACTGTGCAGTGGACTGTATTAATAGTTTGCGTAGGGCAATAGGTTCCTTCGACGCTGGCGGGTGGGTGATGATGCCGATGGGAGCGTGGGTTCAGGGCTTGCGTTTGCTGGCTTGAAAAGGGCTGAAGACGGGTGCTTGAATAAAACTATTGATTTCTTTCTTGCTTTATTCTTCGTAGTGTAAGTAAGTGTTCTTCATAGGGCTGCTGGGTCCGGACTGAATTCGTGAGGAAATGTGCCGGCTTTTAAAGGTTGCGCCGGCCAATCAGAGCGCTTGTCTTAGCTTACGACCAATCAAAGGCCTTGATTATTGACCAATCAAGGGCTTTGTTTACTTAAATTTGTGTCTATATTAATTTTTCCTCACGAGTTCGAGTCCGTATATTTTCCCTTACAGATATAGCCTTTACATTCATTATTTACATATTTTTAGCTACACGAAACATAGTAAAATGAGCTTAAAACACGAAAAATGTGTCGCGGCCCTCGTTACGGTAAAGTTTCGTAGTAGCTAAGCTTTCGTGGTGTTCCCCGACGGTGGCGCCGCCAAGTGGGACCGACCGGGACTCTCTTATTTCTTAATCCTAACATGTATTACAATCTATTCTATTATCTATTTATTTACAATCATGTTGTCGTCGCTAACATTCTCCCCCACGGTGCGTAGCACTGCATCCTCGGGCAGCGACGATGTTGCAGGTACCAGCACGACGACTCGACGCGTCGGGCGACGAAGTACTCCACCTGAAGTCTGCACGTCCAATATCCTGGTTCTTCCGTCTGGTCCTGGAAACACCTTTACGACCTCGCCTCGGGGCCACGCGTTTCTTGGCAGCGTCGCGTCGACTATGAGCACGATGTCGCCCATCTTTGGATCGTTAGTTTCTTTACCCTGTATCTTTCTAGGCATTAGGAGGGGAAGGTACTCTTTGACCCACCTCTTCCAGAAGTGGTCCGCGAGCCTCTGTGTAGTTTTCCAGCTGGGTCTTCCTATCAGCTCGGTGTCGTTGAACTCGCCTGGTGCTGACATGCCGCATGACCTTCCCAACAGGAAATGGTTGGGGTCAAACTTTCTTCTTCCGTAGGGTCCATGCTGACGGGGGTGAGGGGTCTTGAATTGACGGTGTGTTCCACCTCGGTCATAAGTGTGTGAAGTATTTCTTCGGGCGGCGATTTTTCTTCAAGTACCGCTGCCAACGCTGTCTTGACCGATCTCACTAGTCTTTCCCAAGCACCTCCCATGTTCGGGCAACCAGGGGGAATGAACTTCCATGTGATACCCCGCTCGTGTGCTGCTTGTTTCAGCTCTTTGTTCGCCCCCACGAAGTTCGTACCGTTGTCGCTGAAGATTATCTTCGGGGTTCCTCTTCTTGCTGCCATCCGTCGGAGTGCCATGATCATAGAGCCAGTGCTTAAGGATGGCACTAACTCCAGGTGTACGGCTCTGGTGGTGAGGCAAGTAAATAGTGCCCCCCAGCGCTTCTCTCTTCGTCTTCCCACGGTGACGTGCATTGGCCCGAAGTAATCCACGGCGGCGTTAGTGAACGGGAACTGGTGATGCTGAAGTCGTTCGCTTGGTAAGTCTCCCGCTGGTGGTATCCCCGGCGTACCCTTTCTTGTTTTGCACCACTGACAGCCGTGAGATATGGCTTTCAGTGTTGTTCTTAAGCCGAGGATCCAATAGTTCTGACGGATCTCGTTCATTACCGTTGCGGTGTTGCCATGTAGAAACTTCTTGTGGTAGTGCTCGATGAGAAGGCGTGTGATTCTGTGCTTTCCATCTAGCACGACTGGGTTCATTTTTCTTTCGCCCTCGTCACGGAACTTGTTTGTTCTGCTTCTTAGTTTGATGATGTCGTCTTCCCCTATGTAGACGTCAATCTTCTTTATTCGACTCGCTGTCTCTAATGGTTTCTTAGCCTTTAAGTTTCTTAAGTCAGCCGAGAAGCTGTCGGTTTGACTTATCTTTAACAGCAACCTTTCTGCCCTTTTTAAATATTCTTCATCTAGAGGTATGTACAACCGCTTGTCAGCGCTGGCGGAGATTCGAAGCTTACTAGACTGGGTTTTTCTCTGAGGCTTCCAGGGCTCGTCCTTTTTACGAGCGCCAGTGACGGTTGCCTTGCGGGTTTTCAGGCGGCTGATGAAAGCGATGACTCTCGCAGTAGTGCGCAGCAGTCGCTCCCAGCTCGAGAACCGCTCTAGGTCGAGTAAGGCGTTCGTTGCTTTCGTTGCCATTGCCTTCAGTTGGTTCTTTTCCTCCAACAGCGTACCTCCTTGCTTGAAGTCTCGACGTGGCCACTCTTCTTCTGGCTGGCGGAGAAATGTCGGCCCTTGAAACCATCTGGCGTTGCCGTCGAACTCAGCTGGAACACCCCTGGTGGCGTCGTCGGCTGGGTTCTCTTTGGTAGGTACCCATCTCCAGTCTTCGGGCTTCGTCTTCTCTTCGATCTCTGCCAGTCGGTTTGCCACGAACGTCTTGAACTTCCTTGGTTCTGAATTGATCCACTGCAGTACTGTGCTGGAGTCGGTCCAGTAGGTTTTCTTTAGCACCTGGAGGTCCATCTCTTCCTCGATCGTTGCCGCCATCCTACCACCAAGCAAGGCTGCTTGTAACTCAAGCCTCGGGATGGACACTGGCTTCGTAGGTGCGACTCTGGCTCTGCCGGCGATCATAGAGACGTGAACTCCTCCTCCGGGCTCGGTTGTTCTCCAATAGATGACCACTGCATAGGCTTCTTCGCTTGCGTCAGTGAAAGTATGCAGCTGTCCCCTTCGACTGCATGGTGAGATGCACCTTGGGATCTTCAGACTTGTCAGTGTTGATACTTCTTCTAGGTATTTCCGCCAGGCTGCCTCTTGTCTCTCGCTTATTGCTTCGTCCCAGTTCGTCTTGGTGCGCCAAATTTCTTGAATTAATTTCTTTCCTTGTATTAATACTGGCGCGGCGAAACCCAATGGGTCGAAGGTAGACATCACGGCGCTTGTGACTTCTCTCTTGGTCGGCGTCCGTTTTCCATTTAGCAGGTCTTCTGGCGTGTTACGTAGCCCAATGTTGAAGGCTAACGCGTCTTCCTTAACCAACCATCTTAAACCGAGAGTTTTCACTTCCTTTGCAAGGGGCAGTGAGTCTTCTCTGTTTGTTTCTTCAGTGTCAGGCAGCGCACTTGAGTCGTTACTGGCCCAGCCCCTCAGATTGAAACTGGCTCTTGCATGGATTTCTCTCACTTGCTTGGCTATCTTCTTTGCTTCTTGGGTAGACTCGAAGCTTTGGAGATAGTCGTCCATGTAGTGGTTTCGGCTGATGGCCTTCACTGCTTCGGGTCGAGTCTCTTTGAAGTCTTCTGCGTTTTTTCTCATGACGTATATCGCCGTCGCCGGTGATGACGCTGCTCCAAAGATGACTGACGTCATACGATATTCTTCAGGCTTGCCTGACCTCTTGTCGCCTCTCCACAGGAATCGAAGGCTGTCCCGGTCCTCTTCTCTTATTTTAATTCGAAGAAACATATCTTGAATGTCAGCCATGACTGCCACTGGACCTTCTCTGAAGCGCAGCAGTACCCCGAACAACGATTGTAGTAGGTCTGGGCCTGGTAGCAACACGTCGTTGAGGCTCTTCCCATCGTACTTGGCGGCCGCATCGAAGACTATTCTCGGTTTCTTCTTGATCGGGTGCATCACGGCGAAGTGAGGTAAGTAGAAGGTTCTCCCTTCACTGGTGACGCCTGAAGCTTTCTCTGCATACCCCTTTTCAACGAGATTCCGAATCTGCTCCTCGTAGGACTGTTTAACCTCGCTGTCTCGATCTAGCTTCTTCTCCACGTTCATCAAGCGTCGTAGTGCTTGATTGTAGTTGTTAGGTAGAGACTCATTTTCGCTCTTCCACAGTAATCCTGTTTCGAACTGGCCGCTAGGAAGTTGCTTGGTTGTCTTCTGGAGGATTTCCAGGGCTCTTCTGTCGCTGTCGTTCGTCGGCAGCTTGTTCTGAATCCCAAGTGATTCCAGTTGGAAATGCTCTCGGATGACGTCTTCCATAGTTTCTTCCTTTGTCTTGGCTCTTCCGTAGTGGATGAAGTGTACCGGGATATTGGCGCCCGTTTCACACCCGTGTAGCACCCACCCTAGACTCGTGAGTGAGGCTACGGGCTCGGATGGTTTTCCCTTCTTGAGTCTTCTTGTGACTATAAGTCCCCAGTTATCTTGGCCTATTAACATCTTCGGTTTCTCGGTTGTGTAGAGAAGTTGATCTTCAATCTTTTTCAAATGCTGGCAGCTGGTTACAGTGTCCTTTTCTATCCTTTGTTCTGATAGATTCAGATCGTCGATGGTTCTCGCGGTGATACTCTTCTTGTCTTTTCTGAAGGCTCCTTTGATCTTCAGTTGTATTTTCCGAGAACCTTTGATGATCTTTGCACCAACTGTTTCGATAGTTAGTGTTTCGTCCTTCCCTTCAGCTCCAATCTTCTCCGCCACCGATTGGTCTAGAAGCGTGATGGTTGATCCTTCATCCAGCAATGCTAGTACCCGAGCTTGTCCCTTCGGTCCGTAGACGTCCACTGGCACGATCTTCAGGTACGCCTTTTCATTACCGACGGTGTTATGGATGGAGGCGACCTTCCCTTCTGATGAGCTTATTTCTTCTTTCTTTTCGTACGGCTTCGGTGGTTTGTCGGAGTGCAAGATGGTGTGGTGCCATCTTCCGCATTTCTTGCAGGTTGGAGCTTTGCAGTTGTTCCTAGGATGCTGGAAACGGAGACACTTAAAACAGGTTCTAGCTTTTTTCGCCATTTCCCATTTCTCGTCTAGGTTTGCTTCTTTCAACTTCTTGCATTCTATTAGGAAGTGCTCTTCTTCACATACGGGACAGCTTTTCTTGAACTTTTCTTGTGAAGTTTCATGTTGAGATTCTTGAATCGTATGCACGGGTCTTCTTGCGCCCCTCTTCTGTTCTGAAGGCTCTTCGATTGGGGCAAAGTCACCGCACATGTCTGCTTCGATTTCCAAAAACTCTTCAATGAGTAGAAGCTCTTGTAAGTCGTCCTCCCTTCGGCTCCTATGGTAGGCGAACCATCGGAATTTCATCGATGAAGGCATCTTCTCGGTGATCGCTTTCATCGTTTCAGGAGAGCTGAGGTACTGCGGCTTCTTCAAGGCTTTGATCGTCTGGACAGCATTCTTCACTTTACTCGCGAACGTGCAGATGTCGCTCGGGTTTTCACCGACTTTAGGTAGGCTCTTGATTTTCTCTAGTTCCGCTAGTGCTAATGCCCCAGGTCTTCCGAATCTTGATGCCAGTGCCTTGAGTACTTCGTACGGATCTTCAGCGGTGAACAGAAGGCTTTGAACAGCTTCTTTCGCTCTTCCCTGGATCGCTCTTCTGAAACGTGCCATGTTCTGTATGTTAGAGAACGAGGCAGCTGTGTCTTCGAAGGTTCTCTTGAACGCCAACCATTCGTCACAGGACCCGTTGAAGTGAGGGAGTTCAACCATCTTTGACGACATTGTTTCGTGCGACTTCTGAGAAAGCTCTTTAATAGCTTGAGCCAACTCCTGGATGTCGCTCTTCTTTTCTTCTCGTTCGGTGGACCTCTCTTCGGTGCTTGGCCCGACCTCTGTCTCGACGACCCATTTTTCTACTTGGGTTATTTCGTACGACTCTTCTCCAGCATCTTCTTCTTCTGATTCTGCGGCTATGAGTTCCAGTTTGGCCCGAGCTACTTTGGATCGCGCTTCTGCTATCTCGAGCTCCCTCAATGCCACTGCCATCTTCGCTTGCACTTCTGCTCTCTTCCTATGCGACGAGCGGGTGGACGGTGTGTCCGTTTTGCGGGTCGACTTCTTAGGGTGAGGCCGCTGCAGACAGTCTTCATACTTCGATGCCGGTGCGCTTGCGTCCTCCCGGCGTGAAGTGACACTTCTATGGCTGTCTTGCAACGTTGTATGGCTGGCTGTGATGGTACTCTGCTCCTCAGAATCTTCATATTCCTCTTCCATGATGCTGGGCGGAGGCGCTGTGCGAGTCTGCTCCCCTTGCGCAGACTCTAGTCGTGACCCATCGAAGGATTGTGGTCTCGCTTGCCTTTGAATCAGCGAAACCGGCTTCTTTCTGCCGACTGTACTTGTACTTGCAGACCCTGTAGTACCCGTGGCCGATGAACCGGTGCTCGTCGTAGCTGTGCTTGTTTCACTCGGCGTATTCATGCTCCAGTCAGACGAGGTAGTTTCTTCAGAGGTCTTCGATTGTTCTGAACCTGCTCTTGTGGTCGGCATCTTCTAGTCTTGACCCAATCCGGCTCGTATGGACCAAAACTATTGTAGTCAAACAGAAACAAGAAACGGGACGGCCAAAATGTACGATATGGCGGTCCGAGAGTCCTGCTTGACTGTGCAGTGGACTGTATTGATAGTTTGCGTAGGGCAATAGGTTCCTTCGACGCTGGCGGGTGGGTGATGATGCCGATGGGAGCGTGGGTTCAGGGCTTGCGTTTGCTGGCTTGAAAAGGGCTGAAGACGGGTGCTTGAATAAAACTATTGATTTCTTTCTTGCTTTATTCTTCGTAGTGTAAGTAAGTGTTCTTCGTAGGGCTGCTGGGTCCGGACTGAATTCGTGAGGAAATGTGCCGGCTTTTAAAGGTTGCGCCGGCCAATCAGAGCGCTTGTCTTAGCTTACGACCAATCAAAGGCCTTGATTATTGACCAATCAAGGGCTTTGTTTACTTAAATTTGTGTCTATATTAATTTTTCCTCACGAGTTCGAGTCCGTATATTTTCCCTTACAGATATAGCCTTTACATTCATTATTTACATATTTTTAGCTACACGAAACATAGTAAAATGAGCTTAAAACACGAAAAATGTGTCGCGGCCCTCGTTACGGTAAAGTTTCGTAGTAGCTAAGCTTTCGTGGTGTTCCCCGACGGTGGCGCCGCCAAGTGGGACCGACCGGGACTCTCTTATTTCTTAATCCTAACATGTATTACAATCTATTCTATTATCTATTTATTTACAATCATGTTGTCGTCGCTAACAGTGTGTCTCACACTATAAAAGTGGAAGACGAAATGTGCCACCTCGATCATATTATAGATGAAGTGACAGATAGATTTATATTAGTGTTACCGAAAGCGACAGTGACAGTAATTCCGAAAAAGATTGATTAAAGTTATGGCATTTTTGTTTCATTTTAAATGTACCTCCCTATACTTCCAATAAAAAAGATCAATCCTCTAGTATAGTAACAATAATAGAATAAAAAAATACATTACAACTTAATATTAAATCTCAAACACAAAAACAAACTGTTCATTCATTTATGATTCACTCATTTAGCTACATCCCTATTTATTTTTCTTCAAAAACCGGCAACCCACAAAACGTCATTTTACTGCAGCTAATAAAAAGTTAGACTTTAGTTACTGAGAAGGAAAATCCCACTCATAAACAAAATGATAGTTTACAGTTACTTTGTATTAGAAAAATACTTCTTAAAAGTTTGCAAGGTTGTTTTAAATTAATCAAACAATTTCCATTAGAAACTTCCATAACTGGTTTTAGCGCCCATGCTTAGAGATGGCAAAAGATTTCGTGTGTAACCTTTTTGCAACTGTGTATTCTAGTATGTTACCACCAAAGTTCAAATTCGAGGTAATTGAAATACTAACACCAAAGAATATAATTCGCTCGACAGGTTGCAACGAATCGCGGTCCGCATTATTGGGAATTCTGAGGTCACGAGCACCCTCGAGCATTTGCAGATGCATAGAGATGTTGCTTCCTTGGCTGTATTTTACCGTCTCTACCATGGTGAGTGTTCTGATAAGCTCTTCCAACTTATCCCACACTCTCCTTTCCTGCACAGGACAACACGTGCAGGGCTTAGATGTCACCCTCTCACTGTGCAGAATATAATATTGTACTGTAAAAAAAAACATAATTAACATAAATAAAGTAAGGTGATATTGTTACTAACCCCAAATATGAGCCTATGTTGCTTTCAAATAAAGACATCTTAATATGTTTTTTTAAACGAATAAATAGGAATAACATCCTATTTATTCGTTTAAAAAACAAATAAGGTAGATATTATTATGATGCATGATAGGTATAAAATATAAACGATGAAAATAAAAGAAAGAATGAATAGAAACGTTTAATGCGTTCAGGTATAAACTGTGCGAGTAAGTAGAATTTTTTGACTCATGATAATGTCACTAGTTCGATCAGCAAAGATTTGACCAACTGAAAGTTTGTGAAGTGTCAAAAAGAGCACTTTTGTGTAGGTGATTTATTTTCCCTGATCTGAATATTTCAAGTCAATCGAATTCCACACTTTTAACATTGACATGCATTGCGACCATAACTGTGTCATGAATAAGTAATCGTGGCCTGCTTTCTTATGCCAATATCCATCTATCCCTTTGGGATTCAATCAGAAAATGTTCCTATCACGTATATAGTGGCTTATATTCGGTCTGCCTCGTAAGATACTTTTCAGTATTCTAATAATTGTTCAATATCATCCCAGAAAGATAATATTACTAAATAAATATTAAAGTTTTACGGTAAATAATCACAACTATGAGAATACTCAATGTTTTTTTTATACAACTTAGGTGACAGATAAGCACACGGCCCACCTGATAGAAGTGGTTACCGTGGCCTATGGACGTGTGCGACACGGGAGGGGCGTTACATAGGCGCTGCCGACCCGCAGCCGGCTCCCGGATGAATTTCCTGCCCATGGTGAGCGGTGGTGCGATGATAGAATGTAGTTATGACAATTCATCTGAGCACAAACCATTGTATAGACGATAAAACACACATAGCGAGGTGATAATACGGCAAGTTAATACTACTACTTTTCTTGTTTAATCATGAAAAGAGATTAGCACAGTCTATATTGTTTAGGCAAAATACAGCCTGATCTGAAGACACGAGATGACGCACGGTTTTAGTTGGTATACGTGTAACCGGGAAACTTCCCCTGGCTACTCCACCGGTTCACCCAGGTAACAGCTGAGGAACTGAGACTCTAAGAATACCTCAGGGCGCCTTTTTTTATCAGAGACAGTGTGTGTGCGTGTTCCAGATACCTTCAATGAAACGACCTTAGGCAATACATACATATATTTGAACAAAAACACACAATTTACAGGTAGGTAAGTAGGTAGGTACAACAGAGAATTCGTAGTTTGCCTGTGCGCATACCTCGTAGCAATAAAATATAAATATAAATAATAATACAATAAAATATTAAAATAGGTACATAAGAGAATTAGAGGAATGAATAAGTGACCTTTCGGTGGACCTTCGCGTATCCTCAGCACAGGTTGTCGGCTTGCGTAAACGGGACCTGCTCACCGCTTCCCGTACTGCACCGCGAGCCCCAAGACAGGGAACTCCGTTTGCTTATACATATATATATATATATATATATATATGACCAGAGACCCAAACAGAAGGTACCGCACTTTGCGGATGGGTCAGGTATTCGTCTCCAACGGTACCAGTAGACTCCCAAAAAGTCTGGGATATACTACCAATTATCAATCTGATATTGAAGTAATATGTAGGTACTAACAAAAAAAACTTCCAGAGATTATAAGATTAAGAAATATCAGATATTTACGACCTTCGTCGAACGTAATTTCGTGAGATCTGATATTTTTCTCGTCTCTACAGGAGAGGCCTATTTATAGCCTTCTCCATGGAAGATTCCAGTAAATAATCAAATTTTCACCAATTAACAAACACGTAACACTCAAAAAAATCTTCTTCCACATATCAATACATTCTTTTGACAGATGACAGTTGTAGTTTGCACTAACACGGCACCATTAATTTAAATTATGTATTAAAAGTACTTACAATTAAGTGATTCAATTCCATAAAATCACACAATGATATGAAAATACTGAAATGCTAATTAATATTAGAATAATATCCAGCGACATCTATCGCCAACTTAGAAAACCGAACACCACAACACAACAGGTGATCAATGAAAGTTTACAGCAATCCTCTCGGATGTCGCCACAGGCACGTCCTATATATATTCCCAACAAACACTTTTGTCATATAATTAAATATTTATATGACCTTGAGTCGTATTGAAGTTATTTTACAGGTTTTTTTTAAACTCTGTGTCATGTACTAGTGCAATATGTGCCCGATAGTCATATACAGTTTCTGTCGTATAATAATGTCATATAGACGTTCTTTGACTATTTTTTAAAACCGTTGTATAATAGCGTCTACGACAACGTCTATAAAACTTACCTATATGACTTTTCGTCGTGTATACATTTTCGTTGTATAAACGTAATAAAACTGTCAATTTTATCATATAATTACACTTTAAACATCTGCTTAACGGATAGTAATTGTTTACACGTAGTATTTATAACCATTATATACCCGTCGAATAAGTTATACGAGTGCAACCTGTATGCATCCTAAAGTATCATTAAAATTATAATACGACCGCTATTTAGTTAATGCACATATTAAAGTTTATAATAAACTTATATACGACTTCGACAATTTTGAAATCAAATTTATCATATTCACTTACGGTTTGGTACAACATGGATCAAAAAACGTGGAAAAGTATTAAAAGAAGTGGTGCATTTAAAAGAAAAGTTAAAAATAACTATCATTTGCTTCAAGCAGGCCGTACTTTAATACAAAGTAATAGTCATAGAGCTCAAGCTGAGAGTAAAGAAAATAGTAAGGGTTCCGTATCACATTTAAATGCAAATTTAAATAATCAATTTAACCAAAATACTACGAGTATACCCTGCAGTTTATTTGACGAAGTTCAGGACTCTTGTTCATTTTCCGAAGTTGTCCAGCCCATGAACATCGGGTCATAAACTGCCGAGTGAACATGGCATCGACCAATGCGTAAGCGTTATTATATGCGCGACCTTTGCCTTTCGTGCAAATTACAGAAAATAACTTAATAATATTTTCTTCAGCTTGAGGATTATTTAAATGTTCTTCGAAACTAGTGAGTTCCTGTAGGTTGCTTATAATTTTGAAACTATTTCCCTGTCCATTACTGTCATTTACTGGTACCGAAATACATGTCACCAATTTTTCTAATTTGGTGTCCAATAACGCGAGTTTTTGTAAAATATTTTGCTGATTATCAAATAGTACTTGTATATTTACTTCATTTGCTGATGCCACGCTTATTAAATGGTTGAACTTTTGCTCTATACTATCCAACTTTTCTGTACTAATTCCTGAGATTCCTGTGGTCTCAATGGCTTGATCATATGGTAATTCTAAAACCCCAACATGAGTTGAATGTGGTGTAGTGTCAAAACTGGCACTATTTATTTCAACGCCACTGGTATCATCCTAAAAGAAATAAAATATAAATCACAAGTGTCTGCGTATTAAATTTCATAAAACTTTCTGGAATAAGTACTGATAAGACCCTGGGAAGGCCAGGGTCACAAACTATTTCCACACCAAATATCATTTAAATTGGTTCAACTTTAAGTGTGAAGAAGTAATACAATTTACTCGCTTGTTTATTTACAGGTCTGAAATATTTCATATTCCTAGAAACATTTGAGATACTTAGAAGGTTATTAAGGGTGCTTCCAAACATCAAATAATTTATTACACTAACAATAATTCGACGAACTAATTACTCCATTACAGATTAGGGGTTTAGAAATTCACAACGCAAATTTACGAAATGATCAAAGTACTACTCGTACGAATTATTAATCAAATTGTTATAATGCATTTTGAGTATTGTAAATGGGGAGCCATTGGAATGCTTAACTAATAATTGTACAACGGACTAATAGGGATTCACAACCTAGGGATTACATTGACGTAATAATTCCTCTTACCGCTGACGATGTTGACGACTCTTATAAACTCAGTACTGTCTCAATACGAATAGTGGATAGGAAAATAAGCCATAAGTACTTGCACTTTCTCTCTCTTACCAGTTTATTAGAGATCAATGAGTAAGTATAAAATTAAAGGGTAGTGACGTTAAGGCAGAATAGACCAAGAGTCCGTGAATGTTTTGTCATTATACAAAAAAGCTGTAAGCTAACGGAATATCGTTTTTTTTCTTTGCCAAGCACTTTCAAGTTTTAATCTAAGTAAATGGATGAAATAAGCTGTCTGTTTTTCTTTTTTGCTTTTATTAACCATTGTTCTCATATGGTACAATTTTATTCATTCTTTTTTAATAATAGGTTCATTGAATATGTATATTTGAAAGATTCAAATAAATTGAACTCTAATAAAAACCGAGGGTAGTGATCTCTAGACTTTGAAGTAATAATAAAATATATTAATGAGAATAAGATCTAACGGAATATCGCATTTTTTCTTTGGCAAAATGATTTGACGAAAGTAGAATTTCTTTTTTCACACCTTTAGTACCGTACCGTGTACCTGCCAAAGCCACAGTGACCCAAACTTCATAATGGGCCATCGTTATTATCTGTGTTGGCATGCGCTGATAAGCTTTCAGCTTTTATAAAATGATGAAGGTCTGGCACTCACGGGCTCTAAGTCCAGAAGATTTAGATGCCGGACTCGTGGTCACACCAAGTTGTTACGTCACACAAGGATGAGTGGCAAACAAAAATTTCCTTCACACCGTAAATTTCGTAAATTTATTTACATGATATTAACTTATTTAGCATTTTAACTATGTGATACCGACAATATGTATAATTCAGGTATTCTATACAATGCCTAGAGCCGAGGGAGACCAGGCAATCTAATGTAAATGTATTATGAATATTATTGTCCAATGAACATAGTTTGACTAGGCAATATATATGTCTAGGGATTGTAAAGCATGCCGGCAATGTGTCAAATACATAGATCTTGGTCTATATTTATCGTCACCGGCGGCGGTGCACACACCCAGATCGAGAGAGATGGCCCTTATTCGCCCAGGGTGCGAGATACATGCCTGTTAACCTCACTCTCGCCAACCAAAAACGACCCATAGGCGTCGTGCGTTTTAGTCGGTGGGAGTCCTACATAACCTCTCCCACCGGCTCCGATGGTGGAGGTATCCGTAGGGATATTCCGCACGTAAAAATAAAATAAATAGTCACTACAATATAGTATATCAATGGGTATAGGTAAGAAGGCTAAGGCGGGAGCGGAGGAGACTCAAGCTCCCGCATTAGCCTTGGTAATGGTAAATGTAAAGGTAAATGGTAATAAAAAAAATTATACATAAAAATATATAAATTTCAGGCAAATTATAAAATAATAGTGTTTCCTACATTGCCTGCAAGTTTTATTCATTCTATATACGTATTATAATAAGCATTGTATAGAATGCCGGATTATGCACATTGCCGATAACATTATGCTTATATTAAATTATGAGTGCAGTCGGGTCACGTTTTGCAAATTTATATAAGCTTGTACATAGCAATAACTTACACTTGGTAATCAAATTCGGTATCAGTAAAATAGTTTTGTAACTTGTTGTTGTGTAACTTTGTTTCATTGTGAATAGTAATTTAGTTTTATGGTCTCAGTAAAACTAAGTAAGTATAAATAATACTGACTGAATAATACTGTTGCCCTTGCAAATACTGAAAATGTATAAGAGTACGTATTAGTACCTGTCCTTGCGTGTGGAAATTGAAAAACGGTAAAAACCCACGAATATGATGTATATAATAGAAAATTACTCGTCTTTTCTGAATCCATTTGTATACAAGCTATTTTTACACGACTGCGCCAGCGAGGGTAATGTGTTACGCGCATATGTTACATGTATGTAGTTTTCATTGTATATATACATATACTTTGTATATACATATATATATATATATATATATGTGTGTATATATACCACCCCATCTCTTCTCATGCGGTGTCGTACAAGGACTCTAAGGGATAGGGCAGTGCAACATCAGACAGATATATACAGCCCAGACTCAGCCTCAGATGCATGGCTCGAGTCAATAATAATGCCCGAAATACGGCAATAGGCTCACCCCCTATTACGTGGGAATGAATAAAATTATTGGTGAAATGTGGGACCTGTATATATGACATAACATTAAAGTTAGTTAACGTTAAAGTTGAGTGGTCATCAGTTGAAACACAACAGGCCTGTATTTTGTTTAGTTTAGGATTTCTATATCACCGAGCTACTCCATCATCACTTTAGATATGCTGTTCATTAACTACCAAGATTTTCTTGTTTGGTTTAAAATTGCTTATGGTTACTTTCCTATTCCATCACGAGACTTCGCAATTGGATATTTGATAAATTTCGGAAACCTATCTTAAAAGACGTATACATTTTGTTTTATTTGCAAATCATAAACCGGCTGACTATTCACGGTTACCTGAACGCTAAACTAGTCTCGATCTAGTTTTTTTTTATTTGGCTTATAGCATGTTCAAAAATAAAAGTGTGTGGTAACACATACATTAATTAAAATTGTTTTTTTTTTTCAGGTATCCTTGTCCACGATGGAGAAAGTTACATCGCCAATGGAAAAAAGAAAATATGAAATAGCATGGTTAATGGCCACTTTGATAATGTATACACAAATAACTGGACTTTATGGGTTTTACCTCTTTTGCTTTAAAACTATGTGGCTGACAAATATATATAGTAAGTACTTTGACTATGTTATACAAAACTCAGTAAGTACTTTGTAAAATATGTAATGCGTTGTGATGAAGACCACTCCGAGGCATAGACCTTCATTCGGTTAAACTGGTTAGGTTGGCGTCGAAGAACTTGATGAGCCTCCGCATACACCAAGCCAGGCCAGGTTGAAATTATTCTTAAACCTGCACTCCTTGGAGCTGCGAACGTCTAATTCGATATAATAATGACAGCCTCCGTGGCGTGGCAGTAGTGAACGCGACCGCTACGCAGGAGGCGCGGTTTCGATCCCCGCTCAGTGCAAATATTTGTATGCATGAATATGGGTATTTGAATTGGCCGAGGTGTTTCTATGTATAATATGCATGTATTTAAAAAAAAAATAAGTATGTTCATCCGTGTATTGTAGATTCCATAACACAAGCTAGTTAAGCTATGCTTACCATGGGTCTAGATAGCGTGTAGAATGTTGTGGAATATTTATTATTAAAATAACGAAAAAAGAATCAACATTTATAAGTACATACATTAGGCGCCCACGGTTACTGCTGCAAAATGTGCAAGTTACAAAATGTTATGTGATATTTGCATTTGAGATCTTCAGGTATTTAAAAATCATGTTGCCATAGGCGCACACAGTCCACTTCTGCAGTGCTTGTTATAATTTGATTTACGCACTCTCCAGTTTGGTTCACGAATTACATATTTTCGGTTTCACCTGTAATAGGCCTGTGGCGCGTAGGTATTTATCAAATAGGGAATTGTTACCATCATTGCACCTTCGCGATCATAAAACCGTTCGCTGTTGGTTGCCCACTACATAATGTGCTTTTGAAGCTACCCGGCGGCCACTACAGCTAGCAGTGTTCCACAATAAGTGCACAATACAACTTGACTACAAATTTCAGAATGTTAAACTCGATTGCGTTAATAGTTTTAAGCTACTAGACCTAAATATCGATACGAGTTTAGATTGGAAATCTCATATACGTTCTGTTAGTAGTAAATTGTCTTCCTTCACATATAAATTACGCGTAAACGAAATAAATTCAAGCGTGACTGATAGAAGTACCGATCAAAATCAGGCCATGTTATCTATTCCTTTTTATTAATTCTGATCCAAATAAATTATTTGATTTCAAGACTGTTTCAGTACCTATCACACGACTCCCTGTAGGTTGGCAGTGGGAGTATCTGTGCGCTCAGTGTGGAAGACAAAGCAGGACAAGCTTTTAGTTTTCCCACTGACAGCACAAAAACTCTCCAGAGAGCTCTGACTACCCTACTCACCGCCGGGGACACAACACGAGGTTATTATGGCCGCTGTATTCTCTAGGGCAGAGGCACTTCCCCAGTCGGACTGCTATATTGGACGGTAATACCGTCGTATCCTACTTCTGAGCATCGGCACCTTGGCTCACGTTCGCCTGCAGAATGCGGAGCTGGGGATCCATTATGGAACCATCTCCGCATCCCGGCTTCCGACACGGTGAGACGGATTTGCTCCGCCGTGATGGAGTCGTCCAGGTCCGAAATGCGCAGTTCTGTGCACTTATTGGGCCTGGACACCCGGATGTAGGCTGCTTCAAGCGTCTCCCTAAGCTTAGCCGCTAGGGCATCAGCCTGGGGACCGCTTGCAGCGCCGGGGATCTCGAATAGCCGAGCACCCGTCCGAGTGGATTTCACCCGGATGGGGCCCGGCATGTCGAGAGCCCTCATGTCGACACAGGCTCTCGCCTGTGTGACAATCTGGGCGTACTGCACGCCCCTCTCCGACGCCTCTACATTTTTGGCTGCCTTCCTCTCGGCCTTTCGCCACTTCTTTGAGGCTCCGGCCACCTCCCAGCCTCCCTCCGGCGGGGAACTTGTGGAGGCAATCCCCACCGGAACCCGGGCCGGGGATGGTGCCGAGGCTAGGGCCGGGGACTTCTTCCCCTTGCCCTTCCCCTTTCCTTTGCCTTTGGCCCGGACGCCCTGCGCACCCTGGGGGCTCCCAGCTCCCACAGCGGGAGCGAGAGCGGACCGAGCGGCCGGAGCGGCAAGAGCGGCAGATGCAGCGGACGGGCTGCGGGCCAACTCCTGCGGGGATCCCACCACCGACGGACAGGTGGGACCCCTCTTAACCGCCCTGGCATATCCGGCCGAAGGCGCCAGGGGCGGTCGGCGGCTGGAATCCATTATGGACACCAGCCAACTCTGGGTGCGCTCTTCTTGCGCCACCCGCCACATCCGTTGCTCCGCTAGCCCCGCCTCCTGACGCTTCTCCATGGCGGCTATTGCCGCCATGCAGAGCGCCAACGGGTACGCAGGCCGAGCCGGCTGCAGCACCGGCGACTCCGGTCGAGCTGATCGGGCCGACGACCCCGGCGACTTCGGCGGGGCCGGTAACTTCGGCGGGGCCGGCATCTTCGGCGGTGCCGGCGACCTCGGCAGGACCGGCGACTTTGGCTCCTCTCTCAAACTAGATAAATGTGTGTTATTTAATTTTATAATAATATATGTATTATCTATAGTATTTTTGTGTAATTGAATTATATACAGATCAGTATATATGTAATATGTCTGCTATTGTATGCTGTATAATATTTTTGTTCTTAGTATTTCTATATTATATGTATTTTTTCTGACGTTGTTGCACTTTAATCCCTCAAAGGTTTGCCGGGAGAAAACTCAATATTGAGTTAAGCTCGCCTTTGTATCCCAAGATGTATTAGTGATTACCTGTTGATGTATTATTTTCTTGTGTACAATAAAGAATTAAAGAACTTTTATCCCCTATTCAACAAGCTTTAATAAGTTTCGCACCTGGCATATTTCGAAACTCCGTAGCCATATATACCCGCAATTTTCTGCCCCTGCAAACGAGGCGGAGAACTGCGGATGTAGCTCTGCTATTAAAAATAGCACAATCGAAGGTGGAATCCCCATATCTCCTCTCTATGATACATTTAAAGGTCCCAATCAGATCAGGACGAATACTTGTTCCTCTCCACATACCCTGCAGTGTTACCAATTATAGAAGCAACTCTTTCTTCCTTAGATCAGCCAAGTTTGTGAACAGAACGTCCGAATATCCGGAATTAGATTTGTTTAATACAAGTCCTGCTAAATGCAAACGTGCTGTCGGTGATTACTGGTTTGATTTGACTCCCTAGGTATTCTGTGATCCCAATCTTATTGTTCATTGGTTTTTCTTTTCCCAAATTATCATCAATAGTATTATGTATATGATACCGTCTTGTGTTTATTTGTTATTTAAATGTGAAAACTTATAAATGGTTTTTAGTCATGTAAGTAGTAATATTATATAGTTATAATGCTGTTTGTTTTCCGAATAAATTAATTATAATATAAATAAAATAAAATTTACTAATTTTCAAATAATGTATGGGAATCTGCCGGATCTGCTGACATTTATGATTACTACTCCGCTCCCTTAAGTTATTACTTCATCACCTAGCCCTACAGGACTGGGTGATAATTTTACCGATAAACTGACTATTCAATAAAAAAAGATTTTTTCAATTCAAACCAATAGTTCCTGACACTAGCTCGTTCAACCAAACAAACAATCAAACCCTTCAGTTTTATAATAATAAAAAAATAAAAGATATAGATGTAGATTTAACGTTTTTGTGGGCGTGACGGTCGTCTGCACTCCCACCCTCCATAGGAAATCCAACACCAGAGCGTGGTCAGTTCAGGTCTACCGCCTTGCAGGTGAGCTGGCCCCGATGATGTTTGTGTGGCTTCCAAAACACTCAAATTTAACTTTTTTTCTATTTCAGCTTGCTTCTTAGTGGTTTTATCAAATCTGGCCACTATGGCAGGAGCACACAGGCTATGGTCTCACAGAGCATACAAAGCAAGGTTACCTTTAAAAATATTCTTGGTTATTTTACAAACATTTGCTTTACAAGTAAGTAAAAATATCATTGTTACTCGTCATCAACTGACTGCCTCTGTGACGTAGCGGTAGATCGTTCGACTGCTACGCAAGGCGCGGGTTCAATTCCCACTCAGTGCAAATATTTGTATGCATGAATATGTATATTTGCATTGCTCTGGGTGTTTCTATTTATAATATGTATGTATGTCCAAAATGAAAGTATCTAAGTATGTTTATCCGCGATCTAGATTAAGCTATGGTTACTATGGGTTTAGATAGCGTTGTGTAGAATATTGTACAATATTTATTATCAAAACTGTTTCACGTACACGCGGTGTTCTGAACAAGGTGAAACGGTTTTTCTTGCCGGAGCAGGGATGATTTTGTACTACTTTTAACTCTTCCCACCGTCTCTCTTCAAACATAGAACAATACATATTGGTCTACGGTGTTACCCACACACGATAGAAATCATACCGTCTCAAATCAATCAGTTTGAAACTTTATTTCTATGTTAAACGGCAAAGATGTGGAATTATTTGTCCGCACACGTGTTTCTGTCTTCTTATGATGTCAAGATAGGGACAGAGTCCGGTTGCGGTTATAGCTCTCAACTCGGAGTCTTTGAGCACATGGTTGTTAGTAGGATACCCTACATCCAATAGACATTTGATGACTGACATAATTACGAAGTAGCTCTTAATTAATTACCAGTAAATAACTGTTTCATATTTGGTACTAATTAGTGATTAAATTTAAGTGATAGACTCATATATTATTTTAATTTACATTCATATCCTTTTAATAGACACTTTAGAGAAGTGTACTGCGCATATAGAAAACATTTTAGGTCCAAGAAACATGTCCCAAGTTATACAAAAGAATGTGCAATCGCAATCAATCTAAGAATTAAGTATTTCTTGTTAATTTTAGTTTTCAGTCAAACATTGGGTACGTTTACATCGTATGCATCACAAATACTCAGATACAGACGCTGATCCACACAACGCGAGCCGAGGATTCTTCTTTGCTCATTTTGGATGGATTTTGGTCAAAAGGCATCCTGATTACAAGGCGAAGCTCAATACTATTGACTTAAGTGATATTGCAAGTGATCCACTTTTGCGTTTCCAGGATAGGTAAATATTGAGATTTTGTCGTTGATTTTCTTGCCTGTCATCATCAATTCTCTGGGCCTTTATTTAAGTTAATTAGCGTCGGCTTTCCAGTCTAAGTGACTGTGGCGCAGCTGAACTTCAATATTTTCCGTGAAACGACTGCCATTTGATCTCCAGAACCAATTCTGATTATAATTTTAATTTATTTGTTTTAACTCATGAAACACTCACGATTTTAATATTGACCTGTGTTCACGAAATAAATAAATGATAGATTTTTGTAAGTCGGGGTAGAGGTGTTGTTAGCTGAAAATACAGAAATACGGGTCAAAAACCTAGTTTACTAGCAGATGCTAATAAAGTAAAGTAATGTAAATAGTAATAATACCAGATAAAGATAGTGAAAATATAAATAATACTGATAAATATAAATTTTGTTTTAGGATAATTTCACTTTTATCCTCTTTGGTTAATAAATTAAAATAAAATATTTTTTTTACCCAAACACACTGTTTGATGTACCACGGAGTACAATAAATTGTTCGAATTATACGTGGAATATTTATTACGTGAACCACGGTTACAAAAAACAGTAGAAAGTATACCTACCCTATTTTTAAGATATAAATTGAATAATAGGTTTATTTTTTCAGGTATTACGTGATCCTTATATTATTGTTTGCTTTCGGTATTCCATCTTATATAGCCACTTTATGGGGTGAATCTTTCTGGAATGCCTACTTTGTTTGTGCCATGTTTCGCTCTACTTGCGGAATACACTCTTCCTTCCTTATAAACTCCGGGGCCCACATGTGGGGTATGAAACCATACGATAAACATATTTATCCAGTGGAGAATAAAACTGTATCTTTCATAGCGTTGGGAGAGGGATTCCATAATTATCATCACACTTTTCCAAATGATTATAAGGCAGCTGAACTGGGTGCATATAGCTTAAATTGGAGTAAGCTATTTATCGACGCCATGGCAGCAATAGGATTGGCGTATGACCTGAAGACGGTTTCGCCTGACGTAGTACAGAAACGTATTGCGAGAACTGGTGATGGAAGCTATAGTATTTCAGACAACTAGTTTTACTAGGACGAATTCTCAACACTGAAGAAGGATTATAATACTAACGAGTATAATACAAGTTACAAATAATAATAAAGTGTACATTCTTGTTATGTTTTTTTTTAATTTACCACTAAGTTTTAATATAATGCCGCCCCTCCCCCCTCCCGTTAAACAAGTGGCAATTCGTTATCTGGCGTACTGTAGAATAGAATGATAAACGTATGGGATTTAACATAGAAAAAATCGAGTAAATTGTACCGTCCTTTAAATCGAACCACCTCTAGATATTTTTCCACACTGGCAACACCAAACTATGCTTGAGTGTCGCCTCCAACTACTCACCATTATAAGTTGACATCTTACGATAATTGTGTATGGGAGCGAAAAAAAGGGTTTTCGGAGGAATTTGATGTTAATCTTTATACTGGTTTCCTAATAATGATACAGAAACATAACAACATAACATAAACACACGCCTATGTCCCCGAAGGGGTAGGCAGAGGTGTTAACACCCACATTTCGCCAGTTTATGTTTAGGTCCCAATGTAATAGGTGGCGAGCCTATTGCCATTAACCGGGCACTTATAAACCTGCGATAAATACACACATAACTTCGAAAAGCATCGAAAGTCATTGGTGTGTGCCATTGTAAAACCTGGGATCGAACCCGAGACCTCGTCTCAGCAATGATACAGATAAACTAAAAATACGCAATCTACGTTAAATAACTACAAATTTAAAATAGATTGAGATTGATATGGTCATTCACATTAACAATATAAAATAGATAAATCAATAAAGTAGATTTTTGTGCATTTTCTTGGTGTGACTAGGTTTTGTTTTATTCAAAATTTACCTGGTTCGTTAAATAAACCCATAGTTATCCGACTAGTTTCATACGTGTAATTTAACTATCATAAATAAATAACTATTTTAGATGTGCGAAGAAATCAGTGCTTCCCTAATATTTAGGCTGTATTGTGATTCTCAGTACCTACTGACAAATCCACATTGTTGCCCCAAGTTTGCAATTTAAAGACGGTTCTGGTATTTTTTTTTTTTATACCACTTAGTTGGCAGACAAGCACACGGCCCACCTGATGGGAAGCGGTTACCGTGGCCTATGGACGTATGCAACACCAGGGGTGTCACACTCGCGCTGCCGACCATGAAGAAACCTTCTGATGCCCCTCTTGAAGAACCCCATATTGTATATAGGCGCTTGGGAAAACCGCAGCAGGGAGGTCATTCCACAGCTTGAGTGTGCGTGGGATGAAGTTTCTTTCATACCGCACAGTGCGTACCGTCTCAGGTCGCAATGTGTGGGGATGAATTCCCTGCCTATGGCGAGAGGTGCGATGATAGAATGTAGCTACGGGCATCATGTCAAACAATTCATCTGAGCACAAACCATTGTATAGGCGGTAGAACACACACAGTGAGGCAAAATTTAAACCCCTAGGACCACCAAGCTCGATCGCCCCAGGACTCAAAGAGTAATTTGAGTTCATAAAACTAAAGCAGGTAAGTGCGTTGGATGTTTGAAGGTGCGGAACCACGCCAGCGGTGGTCCAGTGGAACGAAGAACCTCTACGACTGAAATAGAGTTCAGATGATGTATCTGACTGATGGTAACTAACTGTACGCCACCTACCACCACCCTACACAATCTACCTTATCTTGTTAAATCAATCTGCAACAACCCATCTGGTGAGGTTGCCATCCTTACCAGAGAGGGTGTGCAAGAGGGAACAAAAAACTACCTACTGAAGCAGAATCGAAAGTCTCCCATAGGCAGGCTTAGCCCGTAGTGCAGGAGCGGTTGATCAATATGACGGCTGCACATAAGTAGTTAATATCAGCCACTTGAGGAGCGTTTATGGACGAGCAACATTATTACCATATCTCTACGATTTTCTTAACAGTCGTCTGGCAAAGATACATTATAATCTACTACACCCCTCATGCCTGGGTTTACACAAAGGTTTAATAAAGATTTTAAAGTTTTAAATTTTCGGCACTTAATAAGTAAACAAAATTGTCATGACGAGTTCAAAGGTTCTGTTACAAAAAATATTTATACGAAGTATGTTAATACATAAATACACCGACATAATTGTTTTAACTTAATAGGTACATAACTACTAAATTTAAATAACGTAGGTGTATTAATAATGTTTAAAGACAGTCGCAGCGTAGCTTAGCGCGGTGGCCTAGTGGTATGGGTAATGGACTGCTGAGACGAGGTCTCGGGTTCGGTCCCAGGTTTTACCATGGCACACACCAGTGACTTTTCGATGCTTTTCGAAGTTATGTGTGTATTTATCGCAGGTTTATAAGTGCCCGGTTAATGGCAATAGGCTCGCTATTACATTGGGACGACAACGAAACTGGCGAAATGTGGGTGCTAGCACCTCTGCCTATCCCTTCGGGGATATAGGCGTGAATTTATGTTATATTATGTTATTAATAATGTATTGATTGCAACTTCACTTGCAATTTTAACTTAGACAATACTGGAATTTATAGAATTTCCCTCTTTCGCACTGTTGCCATGTGGCGGACGCCATATTTATGTAGTAAATTATGCCTATTCTGAGAAAGTGATGAGCAGTTATAAGCGGAGCACTCGGGGCCATGAGGAATAAAACCTGTGTAGAAAATTGGGTCACTCATAGCAATTTTACTTATTCAATGTTGTCTAACGCAGATCATAGGCATGGTGGTTCATGCCTGCAAGAGGTAGAGTAATTTAAGAACGTTTCTTCCCCTATCGCTGCATCTCCTGATGTGGCTAACCTTGGCATGGTCGTTTGATTTTTTTCTAACTCGAGAGGAAAGTCCGCTCTAGAGCCTCATCTGTTTCAACAGGTAGGTATACCCGTTCTTATGTGAGGTTGACCTCTAAGATACTTACCCCACAAATATTATCCACAAGATCAACAAAATATATATTTTCTTGTTAGTCCTAGAATATACAAAGGATTTTTCTTTATTTCCATTACGAATTTTGTTGGTTATTTTATGCACTTTTGCAGGTCGATTAGGAAAAACCATTGTGAAAATATATTTTTCTAAGAAAAAACAATTGTGGGGATAGGTATAGGTTTCAGTATTAATTGTATGCTATGTACGTATTTTATGTAAATGCAATTGTACGAATTGTATACAATAGAATTAGGGATAATAAATTACGTTAACTTAAAACCGAGCAAAAGGCGTTTGGTGGTTATCAAAATCGCCGGGGTCGAAGTCAACCTCAACTGGTAGCTGCCAGACGAGTTTCATAATGTTCCTATAGTCCAAAACTTCTATAGTGTTGGGCTAAAGTAGCTTTTAGACAGAGAAATCATAGGTACTGTCAACAAAGGAGATATTGCACATTTACAAACAAGTTTATATGAAAAAGTATACTTAATAAGTATTAATATACTTATACTTATAATGAGATACGTACACCTTTACTTACAACTTGAGATGGAAAAGCGTCTTATGAGGCCGCCAAGCTGAGTGACACCATTGTTACACTTAGTGTGTGTAATGGTGACCCTCTTTCCTGAGACTTTGCCTTTAGCTTACCATCAGGCGAGGTGAAGTCAAGTTGGCGTGTCCTATAAAAAAAAATAAGGTAAAACCGGGATAGACGCCCCAGTTGGATAGTTGCTCCAGTTTTAAATACTGCAGTGTAATAAAAAATTATATAAAAAGTAAATTATCAGTGTAGATATAAAAGTTTTCTGTGTGAGCGAAAATGATTCGCGGCTATACCTCGATAGACGAAACATTTATTTTGCTACTGATTGAGGTATCAGTCAACTTTTTATTTAGCTAATGTTCATAGTTGCGGAGTCGTTGGAATAATAAGGGGCACTTCTCGAAGTTGTTAAAAATATGTCTACTTGGGGCAGGCTATCCAGCTCGGTAAAAACAACTTCGAGAAAGAACTAGGCAGAGAGATCTAGCTGGGTTGAGCAGCATTTCCCACACTACATCGGGTCTTCTCTTCATCCCTACGGCAATGCCCGAAAACAAAGGTGCGTTATGACTTACGGTGCCGAAACGTGGACACTTACAGTGTGACTGGTTCATAAGCAAAGGGGCCTTTAAGCGGGGCGTGAAAGAGCATCTGATGAGGTCACCAAGCTGAGTGCCACCATTGTAACATTACATAGTGTCTGTAATGGTAACCCTCTTTCCTGAGACTTTGCCTTTAGCATACCATCAGGCGAGGTGAAGTCAAGTTGGCGTGTCCTATTTAAATAAAAAATAAGTTAAAAGTTGCGAAGCGGACTATGGAGCTAGCTACGCTTGGAGAATCTCTGGATAGAATTCGGAACGAGGTTATCCGACATAGAACTAAAGTTACCGGGCTGGCCACGTTTGTCGAAGCACCGATGGCCGTTGGAGCAAACGAGTCCTAGAGTGGAGACCTAATATATAATGGCGTACATTGGGAAAGGTCTATGTCGAATTTCCGATATTTTGGCGCTATTGCAAGCACCATGATCACGAAGAAACTGGAATATTGGCGGTAAATAATGATTAATGAAAAAGTTTTAAAAACTAAATATATTTATTGATCTACCCTCTTTCGAATTCTCTTGCTACGCGTATCAGCACTACCACTGTTTTCACTCTCGCTGCAAACTCGAACTCGATCTCCATCACGTTCACGACACACGTTGCTTACTGTCCCGATAGCTCTGATACAAAAATAGTGCCTATTTGTCCCTTCACATTTCGTATTTGGCGTAATTGTCCATTTTCTTGAATGGTATTCACATCGTTGGCATTTATATTTGAATGTTACTCGTATACGGCTAACATTCTTTACTGTGAGAAAGGACCCAATCTTCTTTTATAAGATTTTATATATAATCTTAACTAGTTTTATATATGTCGTAGCCCACTAGCTTAATCAGCCATTGAGGTATTCGCCTAGGCTTTTAACATTAATAATTAACAGTAAAATTAAATAATCAACCATTTGATCAAACAACTATTCAAATAACTTGAACATGAACTTGGCCTCGTATGGAGCCTCTCAATCTTATACAATAGTTTGAGCTCAGATGAAAGGTTTGACACGATGTCCACAGCTACATTTTATTATCGCACCGCTCGCAACAGGCAGGGAATTCATCCTTACACATTGCGACCCTTTTTTTTTTTTTTACGTGCGCAAAATCCCCGCGGATACCTCCCCACCGGAGCCGGTGGAGGAGGTTATGTCGGACTCGAACCGACTAAAACGCACGCCGCCTGTGGGTCGCTTTGGTTGCCGAAGGTGAGGTTGACAGGCATATCCCTCGCACCCCGGCCGACCCGGGGCCATCTCTCACGATCTAGCCCTCTTCTTGGGTGTGGGGACTACAGAGTCCCCAACTCGTCCCCGAAAACGGGGAGGCGCGCCAGGCGCGCCACCGCCGCGGCCTGCTTCTGCCAGGGTGACAGGCGGCTCCACCTGTCACCCCCAGGCCGGCGCTCATGAGGGGCGGAGGTCGTTCATCGACCTCCGACGCCCGAGTTGCCTTCGTACGCAGGCAGCTTGTCTTGCGATCCTTCGTCGCTCCCGCTGCCGCTCCCGCCCCGCCTCCTCCTTCACGAGCATTACTTGAAAGAAGAAAGAAAGAAAAGAAAGAAAATATGTTTTATTTAGAAAACACAGCGCACATTTTCAGAGGTGGTAACACACAGCGAAATACAACAATGCTTAAAAAAAATGTTTTTTTTTTTTTTTTTTTTGTTTCCTGACCATAAATTGCTCGCAGAAGGAGGCGCCGGCCGCCCACGCATCCGCGCAGCGAGCCATCGCCGCGAGCAAGGTGGAGAGCGTGAGAACCCTCCCTCCCAGGGCCGCCACAAGCTCCCGCCTCGGCGTCTCCCACGCCGGACACTCGGTGAGCGTGTGCGGACCTGAGTCCTCGCTCGCGTCGCAGTAATGGCACTCGGACGTTGGCTCTTTCTGTATCCGACGCAGATACTTTCCGAAGCATTCGTGCTCGGTGATCATCTGCGTCAGACGGTACGAGAGGCTGCCGTGTGGCCTCTCTAGCCACTCCCCCATAATGGGTCTTACCGCCGCTACTACGGCGTGCCCTGCGCCTGGTTGCCCAAGTCGTATCTCCCATTCCGCCACCATTTCCCTGTGGAGCCGGAATCTCACGGCCCGAATTTCTTCGGGCTCGGGATCGTGACCCCGCTACCGAACCGCCTTTCGGAACCGGTATAGCGCCGAAAGGCATCTCGCTTCCAGGATCCATGGTGGCGATCCGGCGAGGAGACTCGCCACGTTGAAAGATATCGTGCGGTACCCCCTTATGATGCGGCACGCCAACTTCTGCTGCGGACGCTGCAGCAGGGGCATGTGCCGATCACTCAGGGTGTCCGCCCACACGGGACACCCGTACAGGGCCATGGACCGCACGACACCCGCGTAGAGTCTCCTGCAGGAGTCCTCCGGGCCCCTCAGGTTGAGCAGTAGCCGCGCCAGAGCGTTGGCTGTGCCCACCAATTTGGGGCCCAGACTTCGGAAGTGCTTCCCGAAGTCCTACCGGCCGTCGAGCACGAGCCCCAGATATTTCATCTGGGGCTTGATGCCGATGAGAGTGCCTCCCACTGTGAGACCGGAACCAGGTGGTGGCGTGCACCGAGGTCCATGAAAGAACATGGCCTCGGATTTATGCAAAGCCACCTCAAGGCCCAGCCGCCGAATCCGTTCCACGACTTGAGCAACCGCGGTCGTGGCCCTCAGGGTCGCTTCGCGGTATGTAGCCCCGCTCGCCGTCACTAGTGTGTCGTCCGCATAGCACGTGACGGCGGTGCCGCCCGCGAGCTCACCGCGAAGCACCCAGTCGTAGCCGATGTTCCACAGGAGCGGCCCAAGAACCGAACCCTGTGGAACGCCGCACGACATCTCACGCCGACTGACGCCGGTCGCACTTGGGTAGATGACGGCTCTCTCTGTCAGGTACGCCCCGACTATGCGGCGGAGGTAGAGAGGCACACCGTGGTACACGAGTGCCTCCCTGATGCAACTCCAGGGTAAGGTGTTGAACGCGTTGGAGATGTCCAAGGACACCGCCAACGTCACCTCACCCCGGGCGACTGCCTCCTCCGCCAAAGTCCTCACGCGCATGATGGCATCCACTGTGGACCGCCACCGGCGGAAGCCATATTGGGCATCCGCCAGGTCCGGCCCCCTACCAGAGAGGTGCTCGACGAGGTGCTTCGCAATAACTCTCTCAAAGAGCTTGCCCACCTCGTCAAGCAACACAATGGGCCGGTAGCCGGACGGTTCGTCCACCGGGCGACCCTCCTTTCGGATGAGGACCAGTTTCCCCGTCTTCCACATCTTCGGAAACTGGCCACGCTCCATGCATCCGCTGAGGAACCCTCTCAGTCGGGGTTCGAGACCGTCCTCTCCCAGAGCTAAGACCCACGCGCGGCCTGGAATGCCGTCGGGTCCCGGGGCGGTGCTTTTCTTGGCTCTAAGCCTTCGCACCGCCAGCTCCAGTTCTACCCAAATGACCTCGGGGACTTCGTCGTCAGCTATCACACTGGGCGCCGCAGGCGACCTAGGTGACGGAATTATCTGCGGCGGAACATGTTCCGCTCGTGCCGGGAACAGGGATTCCACCACTCCGCCGAGCAGAGCTGGCTGGAGAACCTGGGTCAACGGCGGGGCCCGGGGGCGCAGCTTTCCTCTTACCATAAGGTAAGGCCGCCCCCATGGGTCCCGCTCCAACGTCTCCATGAGCTCCTTGTAAGCCGCGGCTTTCGCCCGCTTAATCTCCGCTCGGAGGGCATCTCTGGCTTCCCTGTATCCCTCATGAAACTCCGTCACTATCTGCGGTTCGGCTACGCCTCCTACGGAGTCTGGTCCACCGGCGGTGCGCGATCACGCAGGCTTGTCTCAGCCTCGCGATCTCCGCAGACCACCAGTAGACCCGACGCCTCGGACTATAGGGTGGAGCCCTAGGCATACCCGCATCGCAGACACGAGTCATGGCCTCCCGGAACCACGCCGCCTCATCGTCGATATCGACAGGCCTGTCCGGCGCAATGGCCCAGGCCTGTACGATGGCGGCCTCCAGGAGGACCTCCCGATTCAGTCTCCCAAGCACCCAGCGTGGCTCGCGTGGGGCCGGTATGACCGGCGCATCACCCGCGGGAGGGGAGACATGAAACCGAACGTATCGGTGATCCGCCAGTGTCTCCACCCCTACAACAACACGCCAGTCCCGCACACGGTGCGACAGCGAAGCGCCTGCGAACGAAAGGTCGATAATCGAGCTGCGCTCCGCGGCCACGAACGTGGCTTCGGCCCCGCGATTCTGGAGAACTAGATCATGATTAGCGGCCCAACTCTCCAGAGCCCTACCTCGTGGGTTCGTGTGCCGGGACCCCCAGGTCACTGACCAGGCGTTGAAGTCCCCGAGCACAACGGCGAGGAACCCCCGGTCGGCAGCCTTTTTGGCTGTTGCGATGGGGCAGCCGACAACTGCCGCTCCCAGTCCACGGCGGCCGAAGCGGATCGCTCCGACCTTAACCGCATCTAGGGGGCAGCCCCCGGCCTCCGCCACGGTGAGGCGGATTTGCTCCGCCGTGATAGAGTCGTCCAGGTCTGAAATGCGCAGTTCTGCGCACTTGTTGGGCCTGGACACCCTGTGTAACCCCTTGCATACGTCCATAGGCCACGGTAACCACTACCCATCTGGTGGGCCGTGTGCTTGTCTGCCACCTTAGTGGTATAAAAAAAATATATATTTTATTTTAGAAAAAGTTTCAAAATAATTATTTATGACAATCGATTCGAGCTTGACCCCTTTGAAGCTCAAGGTCCCCGCATTTATGTGAGGAAAGGGACCTTCGTCTTTGTTGGCCTGATGGGGTCATCAGGCCAACAAAGACTATAAATTGTAGTCTCTACTCGCACATAGCACTAGCATAAGCTTAAGCTTCATTAAGCTCATAGCCTAAAATATTTAATATAACATAACATAACATAAACTCACGCCTATATCCCCGAAGGGGTAGGCAGAGGTGCTAGCACCCACATTTCGCCAGTTTATGTTTAGGTCCCAATGTAATAGGTGGCGAGCCTATTGCCATTAACCGGGCACTTATAAACCTGCGATAAATACACACATAACTTCGAAAAGCATCGAAAAGTCATTGGTGTGTGCCATGGTGAAACCTGGGATCGAACCCGAGACCTCGTCTCAGCAGTCCATTACCCAAACCACTAGGCTACTACCTAAAATATTTATAACCCTATTAAAGGTTTTTCCTTCATACCCAGGTTTCCCCGGCAATTTTTTTAAGTTTTCAGGAATGTTTGGAAACAGAGAGCAATACCTTGGTCGGTTAGTACAACAACCAAAAGGTAAGATGGGGATTCTCATATTCTACTTTGCCGGGTCAATGTTAACTTAATTTAACTTATCATGAAACCTGCAAAAATGGTTTTGGAATTATAATGAAAAATCGTTGAAGCAGCTTATGAACATTCCACAAGAAAATGTTTTCATATTACCAAGAAACTTGTGTATTTTCCTTCCAAGTTCCCACAGGCTGATATGAGAAAAGTTCTGCATGTTGGAAAATGAAGTGCTTGTTACTTAACTATCAAAAGGTACCTAGTTACTGAGAAGGAAAATCCCACTCATATACTAAATGATAGTTTACAGTTACTTTGTATTAGAAAAAGACTTCTTAAAAGTTTGCAAGGTTGTTTTAAATTAATCAAACAATTTCTATTAGAAACTTCCATTACTGATTTTAGCGCCGATACTTAGAGATGGCAAAAGATTTCCTGTGTAACCTTTTTGCAACTGTGTATTCTGGTATGTTACCACCAAAGTTCAAATTCGAGGTAATTGAAATACTAACACCAAAGAATATAATTCGCTCGACAGGTTGCAACGAATCGCGGTCCGCATTATTGGGAATTCTGAGGTCACGAGCACCCTCGAGCATTTGCAGATGCATAGAGATGTTGCTTCCTTGGCTGTATTTTACCGTCTCTACCATGGTGAGTGTTCTGATAAGCTCTTCTAACTTATCCCACACTCTCCTTTCCTGCACAGGACAACACGTGCAGGGCTTAGATGTCACCCTCTCACTGTGCAGAATATAATATTGTACTGTAAAAAAAATATAATTAACATAAATAAAGTAAGGTGATATTGTTACTAACCCCAAATATGAGTCTATGTTGCTTTCAAATAAAGACATCTTAATATGTTTTTTTAAATGAATAAATAGGAATAACATCCTATTTATTCGTTTAAAAAACAAATAAAGTAGATATTATTATGATGCATGATAGGTATAAAATGTAAACCATGAAAATAAAAGAAAGAATGAATAGAAACGTTTAATGCGTTCAGATATAAACTGTGCGAGTAAGTAGAATTTTTTTACTCATGATAATGTCACTAGTTCGATCAGCAAAGATTTGACCAACTGAAAGTATGTGAAGTGTCAAAAAGAGCACTTTTGTGTAGGTGATTTATTTTCCCTGATCTGAATATTTCAAGTCAATCGAATTCCACACTTTTAACATTGACATGCATTGCGACCATAACTGTGTCATGAATAAGTAATCGTGGCCTGCTTTCTTATGCCGATATCCATCTATCCCTTTGGGATTCAATCAGAAAATGTTCCTATTACGTATTTAGTGGCTTATATTCGGTCTGCCTCGTAAGATACTTTTCAGTATTCTAATAATTGTTCAATATCATCCCAGAAAGATAATATTACTAAATAAATATTAAAGTTTTACGATAAATAATTACAACTATGAGAATACTCAATGTTTTTTTATACAACTTAGGTGGCAGATAAGCACACGGCCCACCTGATAGAAGTGGTTACCGTGGCCTATGGACGTGTGCGACACGGGAGGGGCGTTACATAGGCGCTGCCGACCCGCAGCCGGCTCCCGGATGAATTTCCTGCCCATGGTGAGCGGTGGTGCGATGATAGAATGTAGTTATGACAATTCATCTGAGCACAAACCATTGTATAGACGATAAAACACACATAGCGAGGTGATAATACGGCAAGTTAATACTACTACTTTTCTTGTTTAATCATGAATAGAGATTAGCACAGTTTATATTGTTTAGGCAAAATACAACCTGATCTGAAGACACGAGACGACACACGGTTTTAGTTGGTATACGTGTAACCGGGAAACTTCCCCTGGCTACTCCACCGGTTCACCCAGGTAACAGCTGAGGAACTGAGACTCTAAGAATACCTCAGGGCGCCTTTTTTTATCAGAGACAGTGTGTGTGCGTGTTCCAGATACCTTCAATGAAACGACCTTAGGCAATACATACATATATTTGAACAAAAACACACAATTTACAGGTAGGTAAGTAGGTAGGTACAACAGAGAATTCGTAGTTTGCCTGTGCGCATACCTCGTAGCAATAAATATAAATATAAATAATAATACAATAAAATATTAAAATAGGTACATAAGAGAATTAGAGGAATGAATAAGTGACCTTTCGGTGGACCTTCGCGTATCCTCAGCACAGGTTGTCGGCTTGCGTAAACGGGACCTGCTCACCGCTTCCCGTACTGCACCGCGAGCCCCAAGACAGGGAACTCCGTTTGCTTATGCATATATATATATATATATATATATATATATATATATATATATATATATATATAAATCGCGAAGGACTTCTTGCGTCTTTACAAACTGCCACCCGGCGGCGTCCACTGAATGTAGTGAGATTTTTAAAGTTTTCAATGCGTATGTAAGATGTTTTAATCAGTATCATATCAGTAGTCGACGTCAAATTTCATTTAAACGTTAAATGGTCATATTCAAATTAAATATTTCTAGCTGAATTTGTGCGTCCGTTCACTCTTCAATCTTTCTTGCACACTGAATACCTGCGTATACCTACTAAACACTGCATGCACATTCCTGCCTCCATCCGAATGTATGTTTAAATCAATTCCGTATAATGCTCTGCATATATCATAATGATTATAATAACTAAATTATATCCATCTACTATTGAATTGAGATTGGTTCCGTATAACTGAATTAGTTCGTCCGTTCACTCTTAAATCTTTCTTGCACACTGAATATCTCCGTATACGTTCAAAACACTGCATGCACATTCCCGCCTCCATCCAACTGCATGTTGAAATCAATTCCGTATAATGCTCTGCATATATCATAATGATTTAATAACTACATGACATCTATCTACTATTGAATTCAGATTGGTTCCGAATACTGTTTTTGAACTATTGTATCCAGCTTATCAGCCAAGAGGCTTCCATCTATATAAGGGCTTATAAAGACTCCAGGCACAGATATTAAATAACTAATAGTTAGCATACAAAAATGACAATACCTATAATGACATTCGGCGCGTGGAACGTGAGAACGCTTGTTGATCGCGATGGCAACGCCTGCCCTGAACGCAAAACTGCCATAGTAGCTCGGGAACTTCATCGATATAACGTGGATTGCCTTGCCGATGAAGGAGAGCTGATAGAAGAAGGTGGCGGCTATACTTTCTTTTGGAAAGGTACCACAGCTTCCGAACCGCGACGTTCAGGCGTAGGGTTTGCCATCAAGAATCACATAGCTAAGCGACTTGAGGAGCACCCTATGCATTCTTCAGACCGCGTTACCACACTGCGCCTTCACGGACAAAGACAATTACCTTAATGTCATCAGTGTCTATGCCCCTACGCTAGACAAGGCTGATGACATCAAAGATAAATTCTACGAGGAACTATCTCAATGCCTTGACAGCATAAACGCCAGAGAGCAGGTTATATTGCTAGGCAATTTCAATGCCAGAGTTGGACGGGACAATGAGGCTTGGCCTGGAGTCTTGGGTAGACACGGAGTCGGCAACATGAACAGCAATGGTCAGTTGCTACTCAGTCTTTGTGCTCATTTTGAGCTTGCAATATCGAACACTATGTTCAGACTTGCCGCTAAGCACAAGACAACGTGGATGCATCCTCGATCCGAAACACTGGCACTTGATTGATTATACTTGTCAGGCAGAGAGATACTGGTCAAGTCCAAGTCCAACGTAGATCGATCATCTGATTTACAAAATGTGAGTCTAATACCTCAACTCCCTCTTTCCATTGAGCTGGATGAGCCCCGGTCATATGATGAGGTTGTCTCTGCTATCAGGCAGCAACAGAAGCGAGCGGTTGGTATTGACCTTATACCGGGAGAGCTGTTATAATACGGCGGCGGGGAGTTGTAGATGTTGGTTTGGAAACTTTTTGCTCGTATGTGGGAGGAAGAGCGAGTCCCGGATGACTTTAAAGTGTCTCGCATTTGTACCTTTATTTGTATTTTTATTTGGAGGAAGGACATGACGGTATCTCCCGTCCAAAATTGAGCAGTCCGTCTGGGTAAGTACCTCCGCCCTACAGAATACCCCGGTTATAATAACCTTGTGTTGTGTTCCCGGCGGTGAGTAGGGTAGCCAGAGCCCACTGGAGAGGTTCTGTGCTGTCAGTAGGAAGACCAAAGGCTTAAATTGACCCCACTGACTGGTGGGGGCGTGAAATGTTGGCGCGGTGGTCAGGGAGACTCGGTGAAACGGTTATCCGCTGGCCGCCCGCAGGCTGTACGGTTTCCGAACCTGGGGATTACTTAATCTCCGCCTCAGGAGGCTGAACCAGCAGCCTGTGTAAAGTTCCCGGTGCTGTAGCCATGCCGGAGGAGGAGACCGGAGTGGACCTGGCTTCAGTATCTGAGAGGGGACCGGGGGCCCTTCCGCCCATCGCGCCAGCCAGTCACACAACCCCAACTTGTCTGTGGGCTCTGGTTGTATGTGGCTGGGGTCTCCTAGGACTGATTTTGCGGGAAGGGCTGCTCACGACTTCGCTCTAACTTATGGGCTCTCTCAACTGGTGCATTCTATCACTAGAACACCAGAAATTGAGACCCACAGAAGCTCTATACTGGACCTTCTGCTGACTACGCGCCCGGATGAATACCCTTAAGGGTGGAAGCACCTCTCGGTAATTCGGACCACAGCCTCGTACGGGCGCAAGTGTCACTCGCGCGGCCTGAACCACCGCGGCCACCTCTGTGGCGGCATGTGTGGCACTACAAGTCGGCAGACTGGGACGGACTGCGAGAATTCTTCGCGTCGTACCCGTGGAGGCAGCTTTACTTCTCTTCTGATGATCCAAGCTCCTGTGCAACAGCAGTCGCTGACGCGATTCTAGTGGGTATGGAATGTTACGTCCCCAACCGCTGGGTCGCGACAGGAGCGAGCAAACGCCAGTGGTTTAATAGGCCTTGCAGGGAAGCTAGAGACCGCAAGCAATCTGCATACAAGGCTTGGACCACGGCTCTTGCCAATAAGGATCCGAACATCGCTGAGGTGAAGAGGAAGTTGAATGCTGCTTCAAGGTCCAGTAAAAAGGCAACGTCTAGGGCAAAGTTTGAGTTTTGCTTGCGCGCTACCCATCTGGCAGTCGTGCATTTTGGTCGCTCGCTAAAGCTGCTGAGGAAAACTTCTACCAGGCTTGCCTTCCGCCGCTGCAAAAATCCGACGGTAGTCTGGCCCATGGCGCTAAGGAGAAGGCCGATCTTTTGGGTAATCTCTTTGCGTCAAACTCGACTATGAACGACGGGAACGCCGAACCACCCATCATCCCCAGCTGTGGTGCTTCGATGACCTAAATTAAAATCACACAACGGGTGGTCCGGCACGAGCTTAAGTCCCTAGATGTTCGGAAGTCGAGTAGGCCGGACGGCATACCGGCGATGGTGCTTAAGCACTGTGCCCCCGAGCTGTGCCCTGTACTTACACGACTTTTCGCACTCTCATACTCCGCAAGGCAGGTCCCGGCCTCGTGGAAGACTGCATTCGTGCACCCTGTACTGAGGTACGGATCTGTCCTGTCACCTTTCTTAGGAAAGGTGACAGGACAGATCCGACCAATTACAGGCCTATCGCTATAACCTCCCTTCTCTCGAAGGTTATGGAGCGTGTTATTAATACACAACTCCTGAGGTACCTTGAAGGAAACGATCTACTGAGCAACCGACAGTACGGTTTTCGCCACCGTCGCTCTACCGGTGACCTTCTTGTGTATCTCACAAACCGGTGGGCGCAAGCCATCGAAAGTCGAGGTGAGGCACTAGCGGTCAGCCTCGATGTAGCGAAGGCCTTCGATCGGGTCTGGCACAAAGGTCTTCTTACGAAGTTGCCATATTATGGACTCCTCAAAGGATTGTGCGAATGGATATCCAGCTTTTTGTCCAACAGAAGCATCCAAGCCGTCGTCGACGGCAGCTGCTCGGACTGCATGAACATAAACGCTGGTGTCACACAAGGCTCCGTGTTGTCTCCGACGCTGTTTCTGCTGCATATCAATGACATGCTGTCTGATGGCTCCATTCATTGTTATGCGGGCGACAGTACCGGGGACACGTGTTACACGGGCCGTGCAAATATCCCTCAGTCCGAGGTGGAGAAGAGTCGCGAACAACTTGTGTCTGAAATCGAGACTACTCTCTCTGGAATATCCGATTGGGGACGACTAAACCTAGTCCAAGTCAACCCCACTAAGACACAAGTATGTGTATTCACCGCTACAAAAACCCCATTCATTGTAGCGCCGCAATTCCTGGGCACACCGCTTACCATCTCCCTGAGTATCGGGATAATTGGTGTCGATATCTCCAGTGACGTCCAATACCGAAGTCATTTGCAGGACAAGGTTAACTTGGCATCAAGAAAGCTCGGAGTGCTCAACAGGGCGAAGCAGTATTTCACTGCGGGGCAGCAACTCCTTCTTTATAAAGCACAGGTCCGGCCTCACATGGAGTACTGCTGTCACCTTTTTGCTGGAGCACCTGCATACCAACTTGACCCCTTCGACTCGTTGCAAAGACGGGCATTGAGGCTGGTTGACAATCCCATACTCACGGGTAGAGTGGAACCTCTTAGCCTTAGGAGGTATTTTGCCTCATTGTGTGTGTTCTGCCGCCTATACAATGGTTTGTGCTCAGATGAATTGTTAGACATGATGCCCGTAGCTACATTGTATCATCGCACCTCTCGCCATAGGCAGGGATCATCCCCACACATTGCGACCTGAGACGGTGCGGTATGAAAGAAACTTCATCCGACGCACACTCAAGCTGTGGAATGACCTCCCTGCTGCGGTTTTCCCAAGTGCCTACAATATGGAGTTCTTCAAGAGGGGCATCAGCAGGTTTCCCTATGGTCGGCAGTGCAAGTGTGACACCCCTGGTGTTGCATACGTCCATAGGCCACGGTAACCGCTTCCCATCAGGTGGGCCGTGTGCTTGTCTGCCAACTAAGTGGTATAAAAAAATAAAAAAAAACCCTCTACAAAAACAAGGGTGACCGTTCCGACTGCAACTCTAACCGCGGTATTTCGCTTTTGTCAGCCCTGGGAAAGGCCTTGGCCAGAGTCCTTTTAAACCGCTTAAAAGCTCTGTCTGAAAAGATACTGCCAGAAACTCAGTTTGGCTTCCGACCTGAACGAACCACCTCTGAAGCAATCTTTTCTGTGCGTCAACTGCAAGAAAATAGCAGAGAACAGGGTCGTCCGCTTTATCTCCGCTGTGTTGACCTGGAGAAGGCATTCGACAGTGTGCCTCGGGAAGCTCTCTGGTTGATGCTTGGGAAGCTAGGGTGCACGGAGAAGTTTGTGAGACTTCTTAGACTCCTGCATAACGACATGCAATGCTGCGTCGGTGTCGATGGTGAACAATCAAATTTCTTACTCGTTACCTGTGGGGTGAAACAAGGGTGTGTTCTAGCGCCCACACTGTTCGCCAAGTACTTTACAGTAATAGTCAGTGATGTTTTACGAACTCTTTCTGAGGGAGTACGCATCCGCTTCCGCACAGATGGCGGAGGATGGTCTTTTCAATTTTGCCAGACTTAAGGCGCGCACTAAGGTCTCCCCATACAATGATTACAGAAATCATGTATGCTTATGCTTTGTGGCAGAATCCCCTGATGGCATGCAACAGCTAATGTCCAGTTGTCACCAAGCTTGCTGCAAGTTCGGCCTTAAAATCAGTGTCAAGAAGACGGAGGTGATGTCTCTGGACACACATGGTCACGAGACACTGTCTATACAGCTAGGTCAGGACATGCTCAAGCAGGTTGACCAGTTTTGCTATCTGGGGAGCACTATAACATCCAAGTGTGACCTTGATGATGAGATCGGCAGCAGGATCTATGCCGCAGCTGCGATATTTGGGAAGCTGCATTCCAAGGTTTTCTGCTCAAATGACCGTAAGCTGGCCACCAAAATATCTGTTTACATGGCAGTTGTGCTGTCAAACCTCTTATATTCCTCTGAGATGTGGTGTGTGTATCGGCACCACAAACGTACTCTGGATCGTTTCCACCTCAAGTGCCTACAGTCTATCTTTAAAGGATAAGTTGGGCTCGCCTAACTGTAGCTTATGTAACGTCAATCAATTACATTTTGATGAAGTGTGTCCGGAATGAGGCTCAAAGAAAGCAATTATATTGTTACGTGCACAGGGTACAAATAAATGCCGTGTACGCAACGAAGGAATTTATTAGCTCACCACAAACTAGACAATTAAATCAATAGTGCACACAGTACTCTTCAACAGTTCCAGTCGCTCAGTAGTTCACAGTAGTCCACAGTCGTTGCTCAGGTCACAGGTATAATCTTCTTCGGTTGCTTAAGCTCGCTGTGTTTGTTAGCGATCTCAAAGACAGAATGAATGGTGTCGCTATGCGAGCGTGTTCATATACCTCTCAATTAGGAGGGTCGAATCATCTAGATAATACGCGAGCGATAACTATCCACTCTCTTTTGAAGTTTGCCGCCGTCACTGAACTTTCGAGTTCATTCTCGATATTCACCTATTGTTTTCATTTATTCGAAAGAGTAGGTACTCGTAGGTAGGTTGTGACTTTGTGTTGACAATTCTAGATTTTTCTATGCCAATCGGTAGAGTACCTCGTCAATAACAATGCGTTTTTATTTCTTGAAGATCCGGTTATTAGTTTTCGAGATATCGACGTCTGTCGTAACAATATGGTAACGGTAATAACAATATGGGCCTATGTAACAGTATCCTCGCTAGTCCAACTTCTGAGGAGCCGAAAAAATTGTATTCCTTAGCTAAGATTTGCTGTATAGATCATTGATTGAACACCATGTATTCAACAATTCCAATGAGGGCGACATAGTCACGCTATGACTAAGACCTCAATCCTCAATAACAACTGAAGATTAAAAAAAACTATCTATAGGTAATAATAGATCAAATAAATAACCATTTTTAAAGCTTTCACTTTGGTGACAAACTTACATCACGGCCCGCACATGTCTGTTTGTTTAAAAACTTCGGCACGCGAGCGCGCTGAAGCCCGCTATATATATATATATATATATATATATATATATATATATATAAATCTTGAAGGACATGTTGCGTCCTACATGGCGTTATTTACCGATGATGCCGCGTCCGACTGACTTTGTGCGTCCGAAATACGGACGCAAGATTAACCGACCCTCATTTTCAGCCCAAATGTTCCTTATGATCAATAGAATGCTAGGGCGAAAAATTGGCATGGACGTAATTCCATCACTACAACGCCTTTTAGCGTATAATATAGTTCGGCCGTCGCCCGACTGAAATTTGGAGGGCACTAGTGTTCAGCGTATATTTTACCACGTATACTTTGAGTTCAGTTCACCGATCTTAATGTGTCCATTGAATATCGTACTTAATTTGTAAAGTTTTTATCATGTTTTCGTGACAACAATCTTGCGTCTCTTAAATATCCTTAAACGGGCACTAGGTACGGTGTCTGAGGGGTCTATTCGGGGTTCACGAGGGACGGCGGGGCGGGCGGCGGGCTTCAGCGCGCTCGCGTGCCGAAGTTTTTAAACAAACAGACATGTGCGGGCCGTGATGTAAGTTTGTCACCAAAGTGAAAGCTTTAAAAATGGTTATTTATTTGATCTATTATTACCTATAGATAGTTTTTTTTTAATCTTCAGTTGTTATTGAGGATTGAGGTCTTAGTCATAGCGTGAATATGTCGCCCTCATTTGAATTGTTGAATACATGGTGTTCAATCAATGATTTATACAGCAAATCTTAGCTAAGGAATACAATTTTTTCGGCTCCTCAGAAGTTGGACTAGCGAGGATACTGTTACATAGGCCCATATTGTTATTACCGTTACCATATTGTTACGACAGACGTCGATATCTCGAAAACTAATAACCGGATCTTCAAGAAATAAAAACGCATTGTTAGTGACGAGGTACTCTACCGATTGGCATAGAAAAATCTAGAATTGTCAACACAAAGTCACAACCTACCTACGAGTACCTACTCTTTTGAATAAATGAAAACAATAGGTGAATATCGAGAATGAACTCGAAAGTTCAGTGACGGCGGCAAACTTCAAAAGAGAGTGGATAGTTATCGCTCGCGTATTTTATAGATGATTCGACCCTCCTAATTGAGAGGTATATGAACACGCTCGCATAGCGACACCATTCATTCTGTCTTTGAGATCGCTAACAAACACAGCGAGCTTAAGCAACCGAAGAAGATTATACCTGTGACCTGAGCAACGACTGTGGACTACTGTGAACTACTGAGCGACTGGAACTGTTGAAGAGTACTGTGTGTACTAGTGATTTAATTGTCTAGTTTGTGGTGAGCTAATAAATTCCTTCGTTGCGTACACGGCATTTATTTGTACCCTGTGCACGTAACAATATAATTGCTTTCTTTGAGCCTCATTCCGGACACACTTCATCAAAATGTAATTGATTGACGTTACATAAGCTACAGTTAGGCGAGCCCAACTTATCCTTTAAAGATAGACTGTAGGCACTTGAGGTGGAAACGATCCAGAGTACGTTTGTGGTGCCGATACACACACCACAACTCAGAGGAATATAAGAGGTTTGACAGCACAACTGCCATGTAAACAGATATTTTGGTGGCCAGCTTAAGGTCATTTGAGCAGAAAACCTTGGAATGCAGCTTCCCAAATATCGCAGCTGCGGCATAGATCCTGCTGCCGATCTCATCATCAAGGTCACACTTGGATGTTATAGTACTCCCCAGATAGCAAAACTGGTCAACCTGCTTGAGCATGTCCTGACCTAGCTGTATAGACAGTGTCTCGTGACCATGTGTGTCCAGAGACATCACCTCCGTCTTCTTGACACTGATTTTAAGGCCGAACTTGCAGCAAGCTTGGTGACAACTGGACATTAGCTGTTGCAGGCCATCAGGGGATTCTGCCACAAAGCATAAGCATACATGATTTCTGTAATCATTGTATGGGGAGACCTTAGTGCGCGCCTTAAGTCTGGCCAAATTGAAAAGACCATCCTCCGCCATCTGTGCGGAAGCGGATTCGTACTCCCTCAGAAAGAGTTCGTAAAACATCACTGACTATTACTGCAAAGTACTTGGCGAACAGTGTGGGCGCTAGAACACACCCTTGTTTCACCCCACAGGTAACGAGTAAGAAATTTGATTGTTCACCATCGACACCGACGCAGCATTGCATGTCGTTATGCAGGAGTCTAAGAAGTCTCACAAACTTCTCCGTGCACCCTAGCTTCCCAAGCATCATCCAGAGAGCTTCCCGAGGCACACTGTCGAATGCCTTCTCCAGGTCAACACAGCGGAGATAAAGCGGACGACCCTGTTCTCTGCTATTTTCTTGCAGTTGACGCACAGAAAAGATTGCTTCAGAGGTGGTTCGTTCAGGTCGGAATCCAAACTGGGTTTCTGGCAGTATCTTTTCAGACAGAGCTTTTAAGCGGTTTAAAAGGACTCTGGCCAAGGCCTTTCCCAGGGCTGACAAAAGCGAAATACCGCGGTTAGAGTTGCAGTCGGAACGGTCACCCTTGTTTTTGTAGAGGGTTTTTTTTAATTTTTTATACCACTTAGTTGGCAGACAAGCACACGGCCCACCTGATGGGAAGCGGTTACCGTGGCCTATGGACGTATGCAACACCAGGGGTGTCACACTCGCGCTGCCGACCATAGGGAAACCTTCTGATGCCCCTCTTGAAGAACCCCATATTGTAGGCACTTGGGAAAACCGCAGCAGGGAGGTCATTCCACAGCTTGAGTGTGCGTCGGATGAAGTTTCTTTCATACCGCACAGTGCACACCGTCTCAGGTCGCAATGTGTGGGGATGAATTCCCTGCCTATGGCGAGAGGTGCGATGATACAATGTAGCTACGGGCATCATGTCTAACAATTCATCTGAGCACAAACCATTGTATAGGCGGCAGAACACACACAATGAGGCAAAATCCCTCCTAAGGCTAAGAGGTTCCACTCTACCTGTGAGTATGGGATTGTCAACCAGCCTCAATGCCCGTCTTTGCAACGAGTCGAAGGGGTCAAGTTGGTATGCAGGTGCTCCAGCAAAAAGGTGACAGCAGTACTCCATGTGAGGCCGGACCTGTGCTTTATAAAGAAGGAGTTGCTGCCCCGCAGTGAAATACTGCTTCGCCCTGTTGAGCACTCCGAGCTTTCTTGATGCCAAGTTAACCTTGTCCTGCAAATAACTTCTGTATTGGACGTCACTGGAGATATCGACACCAATTATCCCTATACTCAGGGAGATGGTAAGCGGTGTGCCCAGGAATTGCGGCGCTACAATGAATGGGGTTTTCTTAGCGGTGAATACACATACTTGTGTCTCCACCACCACCTCGGACTGAGGGATATTTGCACGGCCCGTGTAACACGTGTCCCCGGTACTGTCGCCCGCATAACAATGAATGGAGCCATCAGACAGCATGTCATTGATATGCAGTAGAAACAGCGTCGGAGACAACACGGAGCCTTGTGGGACACCAGCGTTTATGTTCATGCGGTCCGAGCAGCTGCCGTCGACGACGGCTTGGATGCTTCTGTTGGACAAAAAGCTGGAGATCCATTCGCACAATCCTTCGGGGAGTCCATAATATGGCAACTTCGTAAGAAGACCTTTGTGCCAGACCCGATCGAAGGCCTTCGCTACATCGAGGCTGACCGCTGGTGCCTCACCTCGACTTTCGATGGCTTGCGCCCACCGGTTTGTGAGATACACAAGAAGGTCACCGGTAGAGCGACGGTGGCGAAAACCGTACTGTCGGTTGCTCAGTAGATCGTTTCCTTCAAGGTACCTCAGGAGTTGTGTATTAATAACACGCTCCATAACCTTCGAGAGAAGGGAGGTTATAGCGATAGGCCTGTAATTGGTCGGATCTGTCCTGTCACCTTTCCTAAGAAAGGTGACAGGACAGATCCGTACCTCAGTACAGGGTGCACGAATGCAGTCTTCCACGAGGCCGGGACCTGCCTTGCAGAGTATGAGAGTGCGAAAAGTCGTGTAAGTACAGGGCACAGCTCGGGGGCACAGTGCTTAAGCACCATCGCCGGTATGCCGTCCGGCCTACTCGACTTCCGAACATCTAGGGACTTAAGCTCGTGCCGGACCACCCGTTGTGTGATTTTAATTTAGGTCATCGAAGCACCACAGCTGGGGATGATGGGTGGTTCGGCGTTCCCGTCGTTCATAGTCGAGTTTGACGCAAAGAGATTACCCAAAAGATCGGCCTTCTCCTTAGCGCCATGGGCCAGACTACCGTCGGATTTTTGCAGCGGCGGAAGGCAAGCCTGGCAGAAGTTTCCCTCAGCAGCTTTAGCGAGCGACCAAAATGCACGACTGCCAGATGGGTAGCGCGCAAGCAAAACTCAAACTTTGCTCTAGACGTTGCCTTTTTACTGGACCTTGAAGCAGCATTCAACTTCCGCTTCACCTCAGCGATGTTCGGATCCTTATTGGCAAGAGCCGTGGTCCAAGCCTTGTATGCAGATTGCTTGCGGTCTCTAGCTTCCCTGCAAGGCCTATTAAACCACGGGCGTTTGCTCGCTCCTGTCGCGAACCAGCGGTTGGGGACGTAACATTCCATACCCACTAGAATCGCGTCAGCGACTGCTGTTGCACAGGAGCTTGGATCATCAGAAGAGAAGTAAAGCTGCCTCCACAGGTACGACGCGAAGAATTCTCGCAGTCCGTCCCAGTCTGCCGACTTGTAGTGCCACACATGCCGCCACTGAGGTGGCCGCGGTGGTTCAGTCGGCGCGAGTGACACTTGCGCCCGGACGAGGCTGTGGTCCGAATTACCGAGAGGTGCTTCCACCCTTAAGGGTATTCATCCGGGCGCGTAGTCAGCAGAAGGTCCAGTATAGAGCTTCTGTGGGTCTCAATTTCTGGTGTTCTAGTGATAGAATGCACCAGTTGAGAGAGCCTATAAGTTAGAGCGAAGTCGTGAGCAGCCCTTCCCGCAAAATCAGTCCTAGGAGACCCCAGCCACATACAACCAGAGCCCACAGACAAGTTGGGGTTGTGTGACTGGCTGGCGCGATGGGCGGAAGGGCCCCCGGTCCCCTCTCAGATACTGAAGCCAGGTCCACTCCGGTCTCCTCCTCCGGCATGGCTACAGCACCGGGAACTTTACACAGGCTGCTGGTTCAGCCTCCTGAGGCGGAGATTAAGTAATCCCCAGGTTCGGAAACCGTACAGCCTGCGGGCGGCCAGCGGATAACCGTGCACCGAGTCTCCCTGACCACCGCGCCAACATTTCACGCCCCCACCAGTCAGTGGGGTCAATTTAAGCCTTTGGTCTTCCTACTGACAGCACAGAACCTCTCCAGTGGGCTCTGGCTACCCTACTCACCGCCGGGAACACAACACAAGGTTATTATAACCGGGGTATTCTGTAGGGCGGAGGTACTTACCCAGACGGACTGCTCAATTTTGGACGGGAGATACCGTCATGTCCTTCCTCCAAATAAAAATACAAATAAAGGTACAAATGCGAGACACTTTAAAGTCATCCGGGACTCGCTCTTCCTCCCACATACGAGCAAAAAGTTTCCAAACCAACATCTACATCTCCCCGCCGCCGTATTATAACAGCTCTCCCGGTATAAGGTCAATACCAACCGCTCGCTTCTGTTGCTGCCTGATAGCAGAGACAACCTCATCATATGACAGGGCCTCATCCAGCTCAATGGAAAGAGGGAGTTGAGGTATTAGACTCACATTTTGTAAATCAGATGATCGATCTACGTTGGACTTGGACTTGACCAGTATCTCTCTGCCTAACAAGTATAGTCAATCAAGTGCCAGTGTTTCGGATCGAGGATGCATCCACGTTGTCTTGTGCTTAGCGGCAAGTCTGAACATAGTGTTCGATATTGCAAGCTCAAAATGAGCACAAAGACTGAGTAGCAACTGACCATCGCTGTTCATGTTGCCGACTCCGTGTCTATCCAAGACTCCAGGCCAAGTCTCATTGTCCCGTCCAACTCTGGCATTGAAATTGCCTAGCAATTTATCCTGCTCTCTGGCGTTTATGCTGTCAAGGCATTGAGATAGTTCCTCGTAGAATTTATCTTTGATGTCATCAGCCTTGTCTAGCGTAGGGGCATAGACACTGATGACATTAAGGTAATTGTCTTTGTCCGTGAAGGCGCAGTGTGGTAACGCGGTCTGAAGAATGCATAGGGTGCTCCTCAAGTCGCTTAGCTATGTGATTCTTGATGGCAAACCCTACGCCTGAACGTCGCGGTTCGGAGGCTGTGGTACCTTTCCAAAAGAAAGTATAGCCGCCACCTTCTTCTACCAGCTCTCCTTCATCGGCAAGGCAATCCACGTTATATCGATGAAGTTCCCGAGCTACTATGGCAGTTTTGCGTTCAGGGCAGGCGTTGCCATCGCGATCAACAAGCGTTCTCACGTTCCACGCGCCGAATGTCATTATAGGTATTGTCACTTTTGTATGTTAACTATTAATTATTTATTATCTGTGCCTGGAGTCAATATAAGCCTTTAAATAGATGGAAGCCTCTTGGCTGATAAGCTGGATACAATAATTCAAAAACAGTATTCGGAACCAATCTGAATTCAATAGTAGATAGATGTCATTTAGTTATTATAATCATTATGATATATGCAGAGCATTATACGGAATTGATTTCAACATGCAGTTGGATGGAGGCGGGAATGTGCATGCAGTGTTTTGAACGTATACGGAGATATTCAGTGTGCAAGAAAGATTTAAGAGTGAACGGACGAACTAATTCAGTTATACGGAACCAATCTCAATTCAATAGTAGATGGATGTAATTTAGTTATTATAATCATTATGATATATGCAGAGCATTATACGGAATTGATTTAAACATACATTCGGATGGAGGCAGGAATGTGCATGCAGTGTTTAGTAGGTATACGCAGGTATTCAGTGTGCAAGAAAGATTGAAGAGTGAACGGACGCACAAATTCGGCTAGAAATATTTAATTTGAATATCACCATTTAATATTTAAATGAAATTTGACGTCGACTACTGATATGATACTGATTAAAACATCTTACATACGCATTGAAAACATTAAAAATCTCACTACATTCAGTGGACGCCGCCGGGTGGTAGTTTGTAAAGACGCAAGAAGTCCTTCGCGATTTATATATATATATATATATATATATATATATATATATATATATATATGACCAGAGACCCAAACAGAAGGTACCGCACTTTGCGGATGGGTCAGGTATTCGTCTCCAACGGTACCAGTAGACTCCCAAAAAGTCTGGGATATACTACCAATTATCAATCTGATATTGAAGTAATATGTAGGTATTAACAAAAAAAACTCCAGAGATTATAAGACTAAGAAATATCAGATATTTACGACCTTCGTCGAACGTAATTTCGTGAGATCTGATATTTTTCTCGTCTCTACAGGAGAGGCCTATTTATAGCCTTCTCCATGGAAGATTCCAGTAAATAATCAAATTTTCACCAATCAACAAACACGTAACACTCAAAAAAATCTTCTTCCACATATCAATACCTTCTTTTGACAGATGACAGTTGTAGTTTGCACTAACACGGTACCATTAATTTAAATTATGTATTAAAAGTACTTACAATTGAGTGATTCAATTCCATAAAATCACACAATGATATGAAAATACTGAAATGCTAATTAATATTAGAATAATCTCCAGCGACATCTATCGCCAACTTAGAAAACCAAACACCACAACACAACAGGTGATCAATGAGAGTTTACAGTAATCCTCTTAGATGTCGCCACAGGCACGTCCTATATATATTCCCAACAAACACTTTTGTCATATAATTAAATATTTATATGACCTTGAGTCGTATTGAAGTTATTTTACAGGTTTTTTTTAAACTCTGTGTCATGTACTAGTGCAATATGTGCCCGATAGTCATATACAGTTTCTGTCGTATAATAATGTCACGACAGACGTACTTTGACTATTTTTTAAAACCGTTGTATAATAGCGTCTACGACAACGTCTATAAAACTTACTTATATGACTTTTCGTCGTGTATACATTTTCGTTGTATAAACGTAATAAAACTGTCAATTTTATCATATAATTACCCTTTGAACATCTGCTTAACGGATAGTAATTGTTTACACGTAGTATTTATAACCATTATATACACGTCGAATAAGTTATACGAGTGCAACCTGTATGCATCCTAAAGTATCATTAACATTATAATACGACCGCTATTTAGTTAATGCACATATTAAAGTTTATAATAAACTTATATACGACTTCGACAATTTTGAAATCAAATTTATCATATTCACTTACGGTTTGGTACAACATGGATCAAAAAAAGTGGAAAAGTATTAAAAGAAGTGGTGTATTTAAAAGAAAAGTTCAAAATAACTATCATTTGCTTCAAGCAGGCCGTACTTTAATACAAAGTAATAGTCATAGAGCTCAAGCTGAGAGTAAAGAAAATAGTAAGGGTTCCGTATCACATTTAAATGCAAATTTAAACAATCAATTTAACCAAAATACTACGAGTATACCCTGCAGTTTATTTGACGAAGTTCAGGACTCTTGTTCATTTTCCGAAGTTGAAGACAGTTATTCGTCATCGGAAAATGAAGATAATGTCGATAAAGGAGACATCTCAAGCAAAAATGATGACTTCAGACACCATTACAAAAAATGGGCTATTGATTTTAATATTCCACAAGTTGCATTAAAGCAATTAAATGTAATTCTGAACAAAAGAATGCCCTGTATAGTAACTTTAGACCCAAGGACGCTTATAAAGAGGAAAAAAGAAATACAAATAATTCTTATCGATAACGGTCATTACTGGCATAATGGTCTCACTGATTCCTTAAAGACGATTTTACAAAACCTAAATGATAAGCCAAAATGCATTTCGCTTAATGTGAATATTGACGGACTGCCATTGTTCAACAGCTCTAAGCATCAAGTGTGGCCTATATTATGTAACATCCACGAAAGACCAATTGTGCCCCCTATTGTTGTGGGTATTTATGAAGGTACGAGAAATCCATCAAATATATCCGCATATTTTCATCCTTTTGTAAGTGAATTACAAGAGTTAATGTCTAATAAGTTGAGAATTCCATCGCAAGATGGGGTCGATACATTGATCGAAGTTAAAATCAGAGCCTTCATATGCGACTCGCCAGCGAGAGCCTTGATCAAAGGTGGGTATCCTAGTCCCAGTTCTGTAATTTAAATACGTGCTATATTGTACAGGCTCAGATGGTCTAGTGGTAGCAAGCGCTGTCTTTAAGTTACATAAGAACAATTCTGAGTTGAATAACTAACCGGAATTTAGTGACAGGTTTTCATTTAACTAGTAGTAAATAGAAATTGAAATATAATTCTATTAATTAAATTTTATATTTTACAGGAGTATGCAACTTTAATGGTAAACATGGTTGCTTGAAATGTACAGTAGTCGGCGAGTATAGTCATAAATCGCACACAGTTATCTTTGCAAAGACTGATTGCCCACGAAGAAATAACGCGGACTTTCGTTCTAAGAAGTATGGAGATCACCACAAGTACGATTCTCCTTTGCTAGCATTGCCAATAGATATGATTGATCAATTTCCTATTGGAGATTCTCTACATATTATTGATTTAGGTATTATGAAACGATTATTAATTGGTTGGAGGGACGCAATTTAGGAAATTTTACTACAAAATGGCCTGCAAGGGAAATAGAAAAAGTTTCTCAATTTTAACTAGCCTGTCAGATGCCAAAGGAAATACACAGAAGTGTTAGAAGCCTTAAAGATTTGTCACATTGGAAAGGTTCTGAGTTCCGTACTTTTCTGTTATATTTAAGTTTTGTGATATTAAAGGATGTCTTAGATAATGCAGCATATCATCATTTTCTGTTATTTTACTCAGCTGTAACTATTTGTACAAGCGAAACACATTTTCCCTTTCTACCAGTCGCAGAAACAATATTTAAGCACTTCGTTGACAATTATGGCCAAGAGTTCATTACAAGTAATGTTCACAATTTAATATACGTAGTAGACGAAGTAAAGAGATTTGGAACCTTGCAGAGCTTTAATGCTTAACCTTTTGAAAATAAATTAAGTTCAATAAAGAGAATGATCAGAAAAGGAAACCAGCCACTTCAGCAAATTGCTAATAGGTTAATAGAGAGACATAATATTGAAGTAGAGAACGTAAGAAACGATACTAGTCATAAGTGCCCTACGGTAAAAAGTTACAAATATGGGAGTAAACTGAAGACAGTAATTCAACTAGAATCCTTTATCCTCTCAACTGATATTAGAGATAAGTGGTTTTTGACTAACGACAACCACCTTGTTGAATTGCGTTCGGCTACTTGCAACGAGAGATGTATACAGATAATTGGAAATCGGATTGAAAACTTAAGGATTGATGTTTTTGAAATGCCTATTAAATCTTCTCATCTGAATATATTTATGATAAATGAGAAGGAAATTTCGCAAACTGAAACCATATATTGTATTACTGATATAAAGTGTAAGTTGGTTAGTATTTCATACAACGCAAACATGTATTTTGTTCCGCTTATTCATACATTTAAGAAATAGATAATAAAAGGCAGCAAGAATTGTTTAATTGTTTAATCACCCCCAAGAACATAATTACTTACATTTCAAATTAGTCAAAATGTGACACTTATTAGAAATCAAAATTAAGAATCACTTTGAGACATATTACTCGTTTACCTTTGAATCGCTTTATGATCTGTAAATATAAATTAACTAACTCAAATCTTCATCTCACAACAAAACATACAAAATAGCAACAAATAACATTCAAATTTGCAATCTTTTTACCCGCCTAATAGTTATTAATATATTATATAATTAACAAGCGGTGAACTATAAATTAAAGATTCTAACTAGACGTTATTAACTAATTATTTCGCAAGTAAAAGATTACAAAATTAACATAAATATTTATAGAAAAACGCAATACAATCCTTTTATTTTAAACTTGCAATATTAGGAACTTCTATATTCTATAATATTCTTCTTCTATATTATCTTAATTATCTAATAATGCTATTAAAATTAGAAAAAATAAAATATCACAAATAGAACGTACGAAATAGCAACGTAATAATGAATAAAAATTAAATTTGTTATCTAGTAACATTAAGCAGGTCATAATATTGACATATTAATAATCTCACAACAGAACATACAAAAGACATTCAAATTTGTAATCTGTTTATATAACTAAATCATTAACAAGTGGAAGAATTCTGTCAACTAGAAGTTATTATCTAATTATTTCGCAAGTGAAAGATTACAAAATTACAAAAAAAAGACAGGAAATAACTTTAAATAATCAAACAACTCTAATAATCAAATAGTCACAGCCATATTTAAATATTCGTAAGGACGAGAGGATTACGTATCATCATAGGAACTGCATCCCAATCTAGCTGATCAAATCATGTGGTGAGACATTTTCTTTTTGATGTGATCTATTTTCTAGCTCTACATTTTGGACATCACGTTGCTCTTCAAGTGACTCACAATTATTTTCTGGCAACACTTATTTTTTTGGCCTCTTCTTTTGAGCAGAAGCCCTCAGCAGTTTGGCTTCGTTTCTTTTAATAGCATGCCTCATAACGTTTTTTAAAAATGATTCGCACTCTGGTATTGTGAAGTTATTGTCAGATTGGTGTATTATTTTAAAAAATAATGATATAGTTTTAGTATAGGATTTAAAACATATTTTAGGTTCCCCTCTGGTACCTCTAGCCCATGAACATCGGGTCATAGACTGCCGAGTGAACATGGCATCGACCAATGCGTAAGCATTATTATATGCGCGACCTTTGCCTTTCGTGCAAATTACAGAAAATAACTTAATAATATTTTCTTCAGCTTGAGGATTATTTAAATGTTCTTCGAAACTAGTGAGTTCCTGTAGGTTGCTTATAATTTTGAAATTGCCCTGCCCATTACTGTCATTTACTGGTACCGAAATACATGTCACCAATTTTTCTAATTTGGTGTCCAATAACGCGAGTTTTGTAAAATATTTTGCTGATTATCAAATAGTACTTGTATATTTACTTCATTTGCTGATGCCACGCTTATTAAATGGTTGAACTTTTGCTCTATACTATCCAACTTTTCTGTACTAATTCCTGAGATTCCTGTGGTCTCAATGGCTTGATCATATGGTAATTCTAAAACCCCAACATGAGATGAATGTGGTGTAGTGTCAAAACTGGCACTATTTATTTCAACGCCACTGGTATCATCCTAAAAGAAATAAAATATAAATCACAAGTGTCTGCGTATTAAATTTCATAAAACTTTCTGGAATAAGTACTGATAAGACCTTGGGAAGGCCAGGGTCTCAAACTATTTCCACACCAAATATCATTTAAATTGGCTCAACTTTAAGCGTGAAGAAGTAATACAATTTACTCGCTTGTTTATTTACAGGTCTGAAATATTTCATATTCCTAGAAACATTTGAGATACTTAGAAGGTTATTAAGGGTGCTTCCAAACATCAAATAATTAATTACACTAACAATAATTCGACGAACTAATTACTCCATTACAGATTAGGGGTTTAGAAATTCACAACGCAAATTTACGAAATGATCAAAGTACTACTCGTACGAATTATCCCTCAAATTGTTATAATGCATTTTGAGTATTGTAAATGGGGAGCCATTGGAATGCTTAACTAATAATTGTACAACGGACTAATAGGGCTTCACAACCTAGGGATTACATTGACGTAATAATTCCTCTTACCAACTGACGATGTTGACGACTCTTATGAACTCAGTACTGTCTCAATACGAATAGTGGTTAGGAAAATAAGCCATAAGTACTTGCACTTTCTCTCTCTTATCAGTTTATTAGAGATTTGTCATTTTATAAAAGCTGTAAGCTTCTTTTCTTTTTTCACACCTTTAGTACCGTGTACCTGCTAAGGCCACCGTGACCCAAACTTCATAATGGGCCATCGTTATAACCTGTGTTGGCATGCGCTGATAAGCTTTCAGCTTTTATAAAATGATGAAGGTCTGGCACTCACGGACTCTAAGTCCGGAAGATTTAGATGTCGGACTCGTCGTCACACCAAGTTGTCACGTCACACAAGGATGAGTGGCAAACAAGAATTTCTTTCACACCGTAAATTTCGTAAATTTATTTACATGATATTAACTTATTTAGCATTTTAACTATGTGATACCGTCAATATGTATAATTCAGGTATTCTATACAATGCCTAGAGCCGAGGGAGACAATGTAATGTAAATATATTATGAATATTATTGTCCAATGACTAGGCAATATATATGTCTAGGGATTGTAAAGCATGCCGGCAATGTGTCAAATACATAGATCTTGGTCTATATTTATCGTCACCGGCGGCGGTGCGCCTTGCGCGCCTCCCCGTTTCCGGGGACTAGTTGGGGAGCCTGTGGTCCACACACCCAGATCGAGATAGATGGCCCTTATTCGCCCGGGGTGCGAGAAACATGCCTGTTAACCTCACTCTCGCCAACCAAAAACGACCCATAGGCATCGTGCGTTTTAGTCGGTGGGAGTCCTACATAACCTCTCCCACCGGCTCCGGTGGTGGAGGTATCCGTAGGGATATTCCGCACGTAAAAATAAAATAAATAGGCACTACAATATAGTATATCAATATAATATATAATAGGTAAGAAGGCTAAGGCGGAAGCGGAGCAGACTCAAGCTCCCGCATTAGCCTTGGTAATGGTAAATGTAAAGGTAAATGGTAATAAAAAAAAATATACATAAAAATATATAAATTTCAGGCAAATTATAAAATAATAGTATTTCATACATTGCCTACAAGTTTTATTCATTCTATAAACGTATTATATAAGCATTGTATAGAATGCCGGATTATGCACATTGCCGATAACATTATGCTTGTATTAAATAATGAGTGTAGTCGGGTCACGGTTTGCAAATTTATATAGATCAGTACATAGCAATAACTTACACTTGGTAGTCAATTTCGGTATCAGTAAAATAGTTTTGTAACTTGTTGTTGTGTAACTTTGTTTCATTGTAAATAGTAATTTAGTTTTATGGTCTCAGTAGAACTAAGTAAGTATAAATAATACTGACTGAATAATACTGTTGCCCTTGCAAATACTGAAAATGTATAAGAGTACGTATTAGTACCTTTCCTAGTGTGTGGAAGCCCTTTCGGGTTAACACTAGAAGTCACATTCCTCATATTAACCCGAGTAAGCTCGAGGGGTTCCCACACACAAAAAAGATACATACTAATTTATAAATTTAGCGAGATAGCAAACCCAAGGTGGACACCCCCTAGCCAGATAGGCTGACAACCTGACAAAGGTGGCTGGGACGAACGAAGGGTAATGTGTTACGCGCGTATGTTATATGTATGTAGTTTTCATTGTATATATACATATTAATATATATATATATATATATATATATATATATATAACTACCTTTAATGTTATGTTATATATAGAGGTCCCACATTTCACCAGTAATTTTATTTGGTCCCACGTAATAGAGGGTGAGCCTATTGCCGTATTTCGGATTATTGTTTGATAAATTGGTATTTCATAGATTTGGTATTTGATAAATTTCGGAAACCTATCTTAAAAGACGTATAAATTTTGTTTTATATGCAAATCATAAACCGGTTGAATATTCACGGTTACCTGAACGCTAAACTAGTCTCGATCTAGTTTTTTTTTATTTGGTTATACATGTTCAAAAATAAAAGTGTGTGGTAATACGTACATTAATTAAAATGGTTTTTTTTTTCAGGTATCCTTGTCCACGATGGAGAAAGTTACATCGCCAATGGAAAAAAGAAAATATGAAATAGCATGGTTAATGGCCACTATGATAATGTATATACAAATAAGTGGACTTTATGGATTTTACCTCTTTTGCTTTAAAAGTATGTGGCTGACAAATATATATAGTAAGTACTTTGACTATGTTATACACAACTACTAAAGTACTTTGTAAAATATCTAATGCGTTGTGATGAAGACCACTCCGAGGCATAATCCGGCATAGACCTTCATTCGGTTTACTGGTTAGGTTGGCGTTGAAGAACTTGATGAGCCTCCGCATACACCAAGCCAGGCCAGGTTGAAATTATTCTTAAACCTGCACTCCTTGGAGCTGCGAATGTCTAATTCGATATAATAATGACAGCCTCCGTGGCGTGGCGGTAGTAAACGCGACCGCTACGCAGGAGGCGCGGTTTCGATCCCCGCTCAGTGCAAATATTTCTATACATGAATATGGGTATTTGAAGTGGCCTACGTGTTTCTATGTATAATATGCATGTATTTAAAAAAAAGTATGTTTATCCGTATTCTAGATTCCATAACACAAGCTAGTTAAGCTATGCTTACCATGGGTCTAAATAGCGTTGTGTAGAAAGTTGTAGATTATTTATTATTAAAATAACGAAAAAAGAATCAACACTTATAAGTACATACATTAGGCGCCCACGGTTACTGCTGCAAAATGTGCAAGTTACAAAATGTTATGTGATATTTGCATTTGAGATCTTCAGGTATTTAAAAATCATGTTGCCATAGGCGCACACAGTCCACTTCTGCAGTGCTTGCTATAATTTGATTGATGCACTTTCCAGTGTGGTTCACGAATTACATATTTTCGGTTTCACCTATAATAGGCCTATGGCGCGTAGGTATTTATCAAATAGGGAACTGTTACCATCATTTCACCTTCACGATCATAAAACCGTTCGCTGTTGGGTGCCCACTACATAATGTACTTCTGAAGCTACCGGGCGGCCACTACAGCTAGCAGTGTTCCACAATAAGTGCACAATACCACTTGACTACAAATTTCAGAATGTTAAACTCGATTGCGTAAATAGTTTTAAGCTACTAGGTCTAAATATCGATACGAGTCTAGATTGGAAATATCATATACGTTCTGTTAGTAGTAAATTGTCTTCCTTGCGTATTTACTTACGCATAAACGCGTTACGCGTAAACGAAATAATTCAAATATAGGTTGGCAGTGGGAGTATCTGTGCCGTCAGTGTGGAAGACAAAGCAGGACAAGCTTTTAGTTTTCTCACTGATAGCACAAAAACTCTCCAGAGAGCTCTGACTACCCTACTCACCGCCGGGGACACAACACTTGGTTATTATGGCCACTGTATTCTGTAGGGCAGAGATACTTCCCCAGTCGGGCTGCTATTTTGGACGGTAATACCGTCGTATCCTACTTCTGTAAAACCACACCCTGGGCAACAGAGACGGTAGCACCTCTCTCCCATTGAAGACGGTGCTGCCTACGGCAAATACCAGCTGCAACGAGAGCGGGCCTGTAGAGGGCTGCTCGAAGGCTTCCCACATGTCCCCCTGACTAACGGAGGGCACAGTGGAGGTCAGGCAAGGGGCGGGCTGCTCGCTGAGCGCTGGCGTGGGGGTTTCAGATTTGGCCGGCTGTCACCCTCTTTCTACTTGAATCTCTACTAAACTTACTACCCGCCTCTCCACTCACTGCTTCACTCTCCTCTCTACCCGACTTTACTCACCTCTCCAGTCGACTCTCTATTTGATTCTCTGCTCGCATATCTATCTACGTGCATCTCTAATCACCTCTCAACTGCTTGATCTGTTTGAAACTGTACTTAATTTTCCACTTGCCTCTCTACTCGACCCTGTAATTGCCTCTCTACTTGCTTCGCTACTCGCTTCTTGTATTTCTCGCGGTGATGGTTCGTTGGGAGAAGGTGCGGGAGTGGCAGCAGGAGCAAAGACAATGTGCCCGCGTACTTAAGGACTGATAATGAATGACCTCCGCCCCCCATGAGCGCAGATCTGGGTATGACGGGTGGTGCCGCCTGTCATCTTAGCAGGAGCAGGAAGCGGCGGTGGTGCGCGTGGATACTTCTCCGATTCCGGGGAGGAGTTGGGGAACTCTGTAATCCCCACACCCGAGAGGGGCCAAATCGAGAGAGATATGCCTGACAACCTCCTTTTCGGCAACCAACAATGACCCACAGGCGACGTGCGTTTTAGTCGGTTCGAGTCTGACATAACTTCTCCCACTAGCTTCGGCGTGGGAAATCAGTGGAAACTTTTCACATTAAAAAAAACTCGCCCTTGTATTCGTCTCTTCTAGACCCTCTATTCGACCTCTTCAGTGGAGACGCTATTCAAACTCTTCTCGCTTCCCCACTTGCCTTTTTATTCGATTTTAATTCGACTTCATACTTCGTATCAAATTTCATAAGGATAAAAAAACCATGTTCTAAAATAGGTAACAAACTTCCCAACTTATTCATCCTGCGCTATAATGAAGCGATGTCTGTTCCCAGCCGCACTATCAAACTAATTTTTATACCCTCTTCCTCCCCTTTAACCCCGTTTTTTCGCAATAAAGGTAGCCATGTTCATTTCCAACCTCTAATCCTATTCTGTATCAAATTTCAAAAACGACAAACTTTCATATCCAATTTTCCCCCTTTTTTTCGCAATAAAAGGTAGTCTATATCTGTTCTCAAGCTTTAATCCCCCTATGCACCAAATTTCATCTGAATATCTTCACACAAGACAAACTTTGATACAAACGTCTTATTCGAACCCCGCTTCACTGTTCAAGCCGTTATCAATCAATCAATCAAAGAATCAATTTCATTTATTCAGTTTAGGCACATAAAGAGCACATACGAACGTCAAAATTTTACAATCAGGTATGTCAAGAAATAATATAAATATATTAAATAATGTAAAAATAAACCATTGCAGTTTACTATCTAGAGTTATTCCAAGAAAAACTGTGGTATTGACTATTTGGACAGATTCATTATTCATTTTAATATTAATATCTGTCTGTCTTACATTAGGCATAGTAAACTTTACACATTTAGTTTTCTTCGCATTAAGCAGCAAGATCACCCCTATTGTCCTAGAATTGTATTTAAATGATTGTCACACTTTTTTGGAACAGATTCCAAGGTCACAAGACAAACATTGTCACATATTTTTAACCTTTAATGACTTCAGTGATTCAAAACAATTTATAAGTGCGTTTCTGTCTGCATTTCCCCTGTCTCCCACTAAAATGATAAGCGTATTGTCGCTGTTTAAACTATAATTCTTAATTATGTTACAGTAAGTTAAACCCGGCATACAATAGTTAGTAACCTTATGTTCTAAATATCAACTTAGTAACTGGCCCATTGATTTCCCCAATTCATCACAATACATCACTATTTAAGGTTTTACATTACTTTTTACAGTGAAGGAACCACTGGTTTTCTCATTTAAATCAACTAAAGGGCCAATGTATGAAGTAAGCGAATACTTACAGACTGGCTTAGGACTGAGTAAATTGATGTTCGATGTTAATGTGGAATTTGGACTCATCAGATCCTTCATAGCCAGAACATATTCCTGATACTCACTTTTCACATTACTGTACCTGTCAGTCATTATGTGTTACAATGGTTCATTTACTGTTCGCGCAGTAAGGTTATAGAATTCGTTGCCTCATTTGGTACGCGATAGCATTTCTTTGAACGAATTCAATATCAAAGTAAAAGAACTGTTCCTTTCTCACACTAGATAAATGTGTGTTATTTAATTTTAAAATAATATATGTATTATCTATAGTATTTTTTTGTGTAATTGAATTATATACAGATCAGTATACATGTCTGCTGTATGTATTGTATATGTATGATATACTTAGTATTTCTATATTATATGTATTTTTTCTGCTGTTGTTGCACTTTAGTCCCCCAAAGGTTTGCTGGGAGAAAACTCAATATTGAGTTAAGCTCGCCTTTGTACCCCAAGATGTATTAGTGATTACCTATTGATGTATTATTATCTTGTGTACAATAAAGAATTAAAGAACTTTTATCCCCTATTCAACAAGCTTTAATAAGTTTCGCACCTGGCATATTTCGAAACTTCGTAGCCATATATGCCCGCAATTTTCTGCCCCTGCAAACGAGGCGGAGAACTGCAGATGTAGTTCTGCTATTCAAAATAGCACAATCGAAGGTGGAATCCCCATATCTCTTCTCTATGATACAATTAAAGGTCCCAATCACATCGGTACGAATACCTGTTCCTCTCCACATACCCTGCAGTGTTACCAATTACAGAAGTAAATCTTTCTTCCTTAGATCAGCCAAGTTTGTGAACAGAACGTCCGAATATCCGGAATTAGATTTGTTTAATACAAGTCCTGCTAAATACAAACGTGCTGTCGGTGATTATTGGTTTGAGTTGACTCCCTAGGTATTCTGTGTTCCCAATCTTATTGTTCATTGGTTATTCGTTTTCCAAATTATCATCAATAGTATTATGTATATGATACCGTCTAGTATTTACTTTATACTTATTTATATATATTTATATTTACTTATAAATGGTTTTTAGTGATGTAAGTAGTAATATTATATAGTTACAATGCTGTTTGTTTTCCGAATAAAATAAAATTTATTAATTTTCAAATAATGTATGGGAATCTGCCAGATCTGCTGACAATTATGATTACTACTATGCTCCCTTAAGTAATTACTTCTTCACCTAGCCCTACAGGACTGGGTGATAATTTTAGGCAACAACCTTCCTTGATAAACTGACTATTCAATATAAAAGAATTTCCTGACACTAGCTCGTTCAACCAAACAAACAATCAAACTCTTCAGTTTATTAATAATAAAAAAATAATATATATAGATGTAGACTAGTTGTCCCGGTAAACGTTGTTTTGCCATATAATGTTAAGGGTGGACAATGTAGATGAAAAATAGATGTTGTCCGATTCTTAGACCTACCCAATATGCTCACAAAATTTCATGAGAATCGGTCAAGCCGTTTCGGAGGAATTTAACCACAAACACCGCGACACTGGAATTTTATACATAAGATTTAACGCTTTTGTGGGCGTGACGGTCGTCTGTACTCCCACCCTCCATAGGAAATACAACACCAGATTGTGGTCAGTTCAGGTCTACCGCCTTGTAGGTGAGCTGGGCCCGATGATGTTTGTGTGGCTCCCAAAACACTCAAATTTAACTTTTTTTCTATTTCAGCTTGCTTCTTATTGGTTTTAACAAATCTGGCCACTACGGTAGGAGCACACAGGCTATGGGCTCACAGAGCATACAAAGCAAGGTTACCTTTAAGAATATTCTTGGTTATTTTACAAACATTTGCTTTTCAAGTAAGTTAAAAATAATTTAAAAATATCATTGTTACTCGTCATCAACTGACTGCCTCTGTGACGTAGCGGTAGATCGTTCGACTGCTACGCAAGGCGCGGGTTCAATGCCCGCTCAGTCCAAATACTTGTATGCATGAATATGTATATTTGCATTGCTCTGGGTGTTTCTATTTATAATATGTATGTATGTCCAAAATGAAAGTATCTAAGTATGTTTATCCGCAATCTAGATGAAGCTATGGTTATCGTGGGTTTAGATAGCATTGTGTCGAATATTTAATATTTATTTATTATCAAAGCAGTTTCACGTACACTCGGTGTGCTGAACAAGGTTACACGGTTTTTCCTGCCGGAGCAGGGATGATTTCGTACTACTTTTAACTCTTCCCACCGTCTCTCTTCAAACATAGAACAATACATATTGGTCTACGGTGTTACCCACACACGGTAGAAATCATACCGTCTCAAATCAATCTGTTTGAAACTTCATTTCTTTGTTAAACGGCAAAGATGTGGAATTATTTGTCCGCAGACGTGTTTCTGTCTTCTTATGATGTCAAGATAGGGACAGAGTCCGGTTGCGGTTATAACTCTCATCTCGGAGTCTTGGAGCACATGGTTGTTAGTAGGATACCCTACATCCAATAGTCATTTGATGACTGATATAATTACGAAGTAGCTCTTAATTAATTACCAAGAATAAAGTATTTCTTGTTAATTTTAGTTTTCAGTCAAACATTGGGTACGTATTCATCGTATGCACCACAAATACTCAGATACAGACGCTGATCCACACAACGTGAGACGAGGATTCTTCTTTGCTCATTTTGGATGGGCGTTGGTCAAGAGGCATCCTGATTACAAGGCGAAGCTCAATACTATTGACTTAAGTGATATTGCAAGTGATCCACTTTTGCGTTTCCAGGATAGGTGAATATTGAGATTTTGTCGTTGATTTTCTTGCCTGTCATCATTAATTCTCTGGCCCTTTACTCACGTTAATTAGCGTCGGCTTTCCAGTCTAAGTGACTGTGGCGCAGCTGAACTTTCCGTGAAGCGACTATTCCCACCTCCTTCCCATGGCCCTACCAACCATCTTGGTTATAACGGGCCGAATCTTGGGAGATGCGCACCCTACTGGCGTCTGCTGCTGCCATTTGATATCCACAACCAATTCTGATTATAATTTTATTTTATTTGTTTTAACTCATGAAACACTCATGATTTTAATGTTGACCTGTGTTCACGAAATAAATAAATGATATATTTTTGTAAGTCGGGGTAGAGGTGCTGTTAGCTAAAAATAGATGCTGAAATACGGATCAAAAACCTGGTTTAGTAGCAGATGCTAATAAAGTAAAGTAATGTAAATAGTAATACCAGATAAAGATAGTGAAAATATAATTAATACTGATAAATATAAACTTTGTTTTAGGATAATTTCACTTTTATCTTCTTTGGTTTATAAATCAAAATAAAATATTTTTTCACCCAAACACCCTGTTTGATGAACCACGAGTACAATGAATTATTCCAATTATACATGGAATATTTATTACGTGAACCACGGTTACAAAAAACAGTAGAAATTATACCTACCCTATTTTTAAGATATAAATTGAATAATAGGTTTATTTTTTCAGGTATTACGTGATCCTTGTATTATTGTTTGCTTTGGGTATTCCATCTTATATAGCCACTTTATGGGGTGAATCTTTCTGGAATGCCTACTTTGTTTGTGCCATGTTTCGCCTTGCTTGCGGAGAGCACTGTGCCTTCCTTATAAACTCCGGGGCCCACATGTGGGGTATGAAACCATACGATAAAGATATTTACCCAGTGGAGAATAAAACTTTATCTTTCATAGCGTTGGGAGAGGGATTCCATAATTATCATCACACTTTTCCTAATGATTATAAGGCAGCTGAACTGGGTGCATATAGCTTAAATTGGAGTAAGCTATTTATCGACGCCATGGCAGCAATAGGATTGGCGTATGACCTGAAGACGGTTTCGCCTGACTTAGTACAGAAACGTATTGCGAGAACTGGTGATGGAAGCTATAGTATTTCAGACAACTAGTTTTACTAGGACGAATTCTCAACACTGAAGAAGGATTATAATACTAACGAGTATAATACAAGTTACAAATTATAATAAAGTGTACATTCTTGTTATGTTTTTTTGTAATTTACCACTAAGTTTTAATATAATAGCTCCCCTCCCCACTCCCGTTAAACAAGTGGCAAATCGTTATCTGGCGTACTGTAGAATAGAAAGATAAACGTATGGGATTTAAAGTAGAAAAAATGTAGTAAATTGTACCGTCCTTTAAATCGAACCACCTCTAGATATTTTTACACACTGGCAACACCAAACTATGTTTTAGTGTCGCCTCCAACTACTCACCATTATATTATAATTGTGTATGGGAGCGAAAAAAAGGGTTTTCGGAGGAATTTGATGTTAATCTTTATACTGGTTTGTAAGATCTTTCCTAATAATGATACAGAAATATAACAACATAATATAAACTCACGCCTATATCCCCGAAGGGGTAGGCAGAGGTGCTAACAGCCACATTTCGCCATTTTATGTTTAGGTCCCAATGTAATAGGTGGCGAGCCTATTGCCATTAACCGGGCACTTATAAACCTGCGATAAATACACACATAATTTCGAAAAGCATCGAAAGTCATTGGTGTGTGCCATTGTAAAACCTGGGATCGAACCCGAGACCTCGTCTCAGCAATGATACAGATAAACTAAAAATACGCAATCTACATTAAATAACTACAAATTTAAAATAGATTGAGATTGATATGGTCATTCACATTAACAATATAAAATAGATAAATCAATAAAGTAGATTTTTGTGCATTTTCTTGGTGTGACTATGTTTTGTTTTATTCGAAATTTACCTGGTTCGTTAAATAAACCCATAGTTATCCGACTAGTTTCATACAAACACATGTAATTTAACTATTATAAATAAATAACTATTTTAGATGTGCGAAGAAATCAGTGCTTCCCTAATATTTAGGCTGTATTGTGATTCCCAGTACATACTGACAAATCCACATTGTTGCCCCAAGTTTGCAATTTAAAGACGGTTGTGGTATAAATTTAAACCCCCAGAACCACCAAGCTCCATAGCCCCAGTACTCAAAGAGTAATTTGAGTTCATAAAACTAAAGCAGGTAAGTGCGTAGGATGTTTGAAGGTGCGGAACCACGCAAGCAGTGGTCCAGTGGAACGAAGAACCTCTACGACTGAAAGAGAGTTCAGATGATGTATCTGACTGATGGTAACTAACTGTACGCCACCTACCACCACCCTACACAATCTACCTTACCATGCTAGATCAATCTGCAACAACCCATCTGGTGAGGTTGCCATCCTCACCAGAGAGGGTGTGCAAGAGGGAACAAAAAACTACCTACTGAAGCAGAATCGAAAGTCTCCCATAGGCTTAGCCCGTAGTGCAGGAGCGGTTGACCAATGTGACGGCTGCACATAAGTAGTTAATATCAGCCACTTGAGGAGCGTTTATGGACGAGCAACATTATTACCATATCTCTGCGATTTTCTTGGCAGTCGTCTGGCAAAGATACATTATAATCTACTACACCCCTCATACCTGGGTTTACACAAAGGTTTAATAAAGATTTTAAAGTTTTAATTTTTCGGCACTTAATATGTAAACAAAATTGTCATGACGAGTTCAAAGGTTCTGTTACAAAAACTATTTATACTAAGTATGTTAATACATAAATATACCGACATAATTGTTTTAACTTAGTAGGTACATAACTACTAAATTTAAATAACGTAGGTGTATTAATAATGTTTAAAGACAGTCGTAGCGTAGCCTAGCGCGATAGCCTAGTGGTATGGGTAATGGACTGCTGAGACGAGGTCTCGGGTTCGGTCCCAGGTTTTACCATGGCACACACCAGTGACTTTTCGATGCTTTTCGAAGTTATGTGTGTATTTATCGCAAGTTTATAAGTGCCCGGTTAATGGCAATAGGCTCGCTACCTATTACATTGGGACGACAACGAAACTGGCGAAATGTGGGTGCTAGCACCTCTGCCTATCCCTTCGGGGATATAGGCGTGAGTTTATGTTATATTATGTTATTAATAATGTATTGATTGCAACTTCACTTGCAATTTTAACTTAGACATTACTGGAATTTATAGAATTTCCTTCTTTCGCACTGTTGCCATGTGGCGGACGCCATATTTATGTAGTAAATTATACCTATTCTGAGAAAGTGATGAGCAGTTATAAGCGGAGCACTCGGGGCCATGAGGAATAAAACCTGTGTAGAAAATTGGGTCACTCATAGCAATTTTACTTATTCAATGTTGTCTAACGCAGATCATAGGCATGGTCGTTCATGCCTGCAAGAAGTAGAGTAATTTAAGAACGTTTCTTCCCCTATCGCTGCATCTCCTGATGTGGCTAACCTTGGCATGGTCGTCTGATTTTTTTCTAATTCGAGAGGAAAGTCCGCTCTAGAGCCTCATCTGTTTCAACAGGTAGGTATACCCGTGCTTATGTGAGGTTGACCTCTAAGATACTTACCCCACAAATATTATACACAAGATCTTGTTGATCTTGTGTATATAATATATCTTTTTTTGTTAGTCCTAGAATATACAAAGGATTTTTCTTTATTTCCATTACGAATTTTGTTGGTTATTTCATGCACTTTTGCAGGTCGATTAGGAAAAACCATTGTGAAAATATATTTTTCTAAGAAAAAACAATTGTGGGGATAGGCATAGGTTTCAGTATTAATTGTATGCTTTGTACGTATTTTATGCAAATGCAATTGTACGAATTGTATACAATAGAATTAGGGATAATAAATTATGTTAACTTAAAACCGAGCAAAAGGCGTTTGGTGGTTATCAAAATCGCCGGGGTCGAAGTCAACCTCAACTGGTAGCTGCCAGACGAGTTTCATAATATTCCTATAGTCCAAAACTTCTATAGTGTTGGGCTAAAGTAGCTTTTAGACAGAGAAAACATAGGTACTGTCAACAAAGGAGATACAATTTCAGTGGTATTGCACATTTACAATCAAGTTTATATGAAAAAGTAAACTTAATAAGTATTTATATACTTATACTTATAATGAGATACGTACACCTTTACTTACAACTTGAGATGGAAAAGCGTCTTATGAGGCCGCCAAGCTGAGTGACACCATTGTTACACTTAGTGTATGTAATGGTGACCCTCTTTCCTGAGACTTTTCCTTTAGCTTACTATCAGGCGAGGTGAAGTCAAGTTGGCGTGTCCTATTTAAATAAAAAATAAGTTAAAGTTGCGAAGCGGACTATGGAGCTAGCTATGCTTGGAGAATCTCTGGATAGAATTCGGAACGAGCTTATCCGGACATAGAACTAAAGTTACCGGGCTGGCCACGTTTGTCGAAGCACCGATGGCCGTTGGAGCAAACGAGTCCTAGAGTGGAGACCTAATATATAATGGCGTACATTGGGAAAGGTCTATGTCGAATTTCCGATATTTTGGCGCTATTACAAGCACCATGATCACGAAGAAACTGGAATATTGGCGGTAAATAATGATTAATGAAAAAGTTTGAAAAACTAAATAAATTTATTGATCTACCCTCTTTCGAATTCTCTTGCTACGCGTATCAGCACTACCACTGTTTTCACTCTCGCTGCAAACTCGAACTCGATCTCCATCACGTTCACGACACACGTTGCTTACTGTCCCGATAGCTTTGATACAAAAATAGTGCCTATTTGTCCCTTCACATTTCGTATTTGGCGTAATTGTCCATTTTCTTGAATGGTATTCACATCGTTGGCATTTATATTTGAATGTTACTCGTATACGGCTAACATTCTTTACTGTGAGAAAGGATCCAATCTTCTTTTATAAGATTTTATATATAATCTTAACTAGTTTTATATATGTCGCAGCCCACTAGCTTAATCAGCCATTGAGGTATTCGCCTAGGCTTTTAACTAAACGGCGCGGTAAAATTAAATAATCAACCATTTCATCAAACAACTACGCAAATAACTTGAACACGAACTTGGCCTCGTATGGAGCCTCTCAATCTTATACAATAGTTTGAGCTCAGATGAATGGTTTGACACGATGTCCACAGCTACATTCTATTATCGCACCGCTCGCAACAGGCAGGGAATTCATCCTTACACATTGCGATCCGAGACGGTGCGCACTGTGCAGTATGAAAGAAAATTCATCCCATGCACACTCAAGCTGTGGAATGACCTTCGTGCTGCGGTTTTCCCAAACGCCTACAATATGGGGTTCTTTAAGAGGGGTATCAGAAGGTTTCTTGTTATTGCATACTTTCATAGGCCACGGTAACCACTACCCATTTGGTGGGCCGTGTGCTTGTCTGCCACCTTAGTGGTATAAAAAAAATATATATTTTATTTTAGAAAAAGTTTCAAAATAATTATTTATGACAATCGATTCGAGCTTGACCCCTTTGAAGCTCGAGGTCCATGCATTTACGTGAGGAAAGGGACCTTCGTCTTTGTTGGCCTGATGGGGTCATCAGGCCAACAAAGACTATAAATACCCAGGTTTCCCCGGCAATTTTTTTAAGTTTTCAGGAATGTTTGGAAACAGAGAGCAATACCTTGGTAGGTTTGTACGACAACCACAAGGTAAGATGGGTGATTCTCATATTCTACTTTGCCGGGTCAATGTTAACTTAATTTAACTTATCATGAAATCTGCAAAAATGATTTTGGAATTATAATGAAAAATCGTTGAAGCAGCTTATGAACATTCCACAAGAAAATGTTTTCATATTACCAAGAAACTTGTGTATTTTCCTTCCAAGTTCCCACAGGCTGATATGAGAAAAGTTCTGCATGTTGGAAAATGAAGTGCTTGTTACTTAACTATCAAAAGGTACCTAGTTAGCTGTCTCCTAAGACACAGGATATCCTAGTTTAGGAGACAGGGTTCATTAATTTTTGTTAACATAATTATGTTAGCACCTAATGTGATATGATGTACCACCTGTAGCAGCGCCAACTATACTCTGGACGCTCATTATACACTGTATTAAAATAAGTTGAACCTATATTAGTTAACAATGTATATTCTTACTGTCAATAAAGTTTATTGTTTATTATTATTATTATTATAGTTACTGAGAAGGAAAATCCCACTCATATACTAAATGATAGTTTACAGTTACTTTGTATTAGAAATAGACATCTTAAAAGTATGCAAGGTTGTTTTAAATTAATCAAACAACTTCCATTAGAAACTTCCATTACTGATTTTAGCGCCGATACTTAGAGATGGCAAAATATTTCGTGTGTAACCTTTTTGCAACTGTATATTCTGGTATGTTACCACCAAAGTTCAAATTCGAGGTAATTGAAATACTAACACCAAAGAATATAATTCGCTTGACAGGTTGCAGCGACGGTCCGCATTATTGGGAATTATGAGGTCACGAACACTCTCGAGCATTTGCATATGCATAGAGATGTTTATCAGTATCAAAATAAACGGGATATTTACCCTGTTTCATTGTTTTGAGTTTCCGATATTTCGGCGCAGTTGCAAGCACGATGATCACGGAGGAACAATATACAAAATATCCCGTTTATTTTGATACTGATGTGAATGATCATGATAGTTTAAATACATAGAGATGTTGCTTCCTTGGGTGTATTTCACCGTCTCTACCATGGTGAGTGTTCTGATAAGCTCTTCCAACTAATCCCACACTCTCCTTTCCTGCATAGGACAACACGTGCAGAGATTAGATGTCACCCTCTCACTGTGCAGAATATAGGTAATATTGTACTGTAAAAAAAATATAATTAATAATAATAATAATAATAATGACGTCTTTATTGTACACCAATCACACATTACACTAGAATAAGTGATACAAGTTCCGTGGCACGTACAGATGGCGGCCTTATCGCTCTGCGGCAATTTCTTACAGGCAACCATAGGATGGAGATAGGAAAATAGGAGAAGAATATTTTTGGGCAGTACATAGAGAATATATAAAGAAAATAAAATAATAATAATGAAAAAGTAAACACAATAGCCATAGGTAAATACAATTATACATATATAAGCATACACACTATATATATCTTAGAAAAAGTCACAATACATTAACACAAACATAGATATACTTCATTCTACCTTGTCATTCCACTCTTTCATAGAGACAGGTAGTATTCCTTGAAGAGTCTTTTGAACACAGGCAAGGACTGAGCTCGCCTGACAGTCAATGGCAAAGCATTCCACAACCGAGCCGCCTGAACCGAAAAGGATTTTTCAGCAAAGTTGGTGGAATGACTCGGTATTTTCAACCTTAGATTCTCCGATGATCTTGATGATTCTCCTTTGAATGAGTATCGTGTAAGAACTCAAATCGCTATTTCAGGTAAGAAGGAGTTAGTGGGTTAAATAAAATGTTTATAGTAAGTAGCGAATATGTGCAATCCGGCGAAGGCGTATAGGTAACCACTTGAGCTTTTGTCAAAGTTCTGAAACATGATCATATTTACGTAATCCAAATACGAATCGTATACAAAGATTTTGGATTCTCTCAAGCTTGTTAAGTTGGTCTTAAGTGACATCTAGATAACTGACATCAGCATAGTCGAGAATAGGAAAAATAAGAGATTGTGTAAGCGCAGTCTTAGTGGCAGTGGGTAGAAAATTTTGAAGCCTACGCAGGGACCCTGCCGCTACAAATACTTTACGTCTTAGCTCCAGGAGATGCGGCCCCCAGGATAAGCTACTATCAATAACGATCCCCAGATTTTTTACTTTATTGCTATATGGGACTATTGTTCCATTGCAAGTCGCTTGAGGTAGGGTTAACCAATCTATTTTATCAATCAACTTGGAGCTCCCGACAATAATGACTTGTGTCTTGCATGGATTTGCTTTTAGACCGTACGAGGCACTCCAGCAGCATATCGATGTTAGGTCAGTTTTTACTGAGTTGACAGCTACCGCCAGTTTGTCCAAGGGACCCGGGAGTATATCTGCAGATCATCAGCATACAGGTGGTAGGAAGAAGATAGTTCGTCGGTGATAGCGTTTATAAAAACTGCAAAAAGTAGGGGAGATAAAACGCCGCCCAGTGGTACACCAGCGGTTGTTGTACACCAAGAGGAGATGGATTCTTTGACACATACACGCTGCCGGCGACCAAGCAGGTAACTACGAAACCAGTCAATCACAGTTGGAGATATGTTAAGAGTGCTCAATATGCCAAGTAACACATCGAAATCTACAGTACTAAATGCGTTACTGAAGTCCAACAAAGTTAGTACTGTCAGCTCACCGCTTTCCATACCTGATCTGATATCTTCCGTAATATAAATCAAAGTAGTAGTAGTACTGTGACCAGGACGAAGTCCAGACTGGAGAGGATTCAGTAGTGCGTTTTTTGAGAGGAAATTAGAAAGTTGAGTGTTAATGAGACGTTCAAGGACTTTAGAAAGAAAGGGCAAGATAGAAATAGGGCGATAATCAGAAAAAAAAAATCGTTTTTGGAATAGGGATTATCTGAGCCTCTTTCCACGTTTTTGGAAACACGTTATTAGTTAGTGAGAAATTCAGGATATGACAGATGACAGGAAGGATTTCATCAATGATAGGGTGGATCATATTACGGCTGACGCAGTCCGTACCCAAAGCATTAGACGTGATTGACATTATGCTCCTCCTAACATCACAAGCCGAGAATTGACTAAATAAGTAAGGAGAGCAGTTGGGAGTTGAGACAGATGAAAGACGCTGTAATGTATTTTATTTGTCATTTTATCAAATTTTGACGAAGAAGAGAAATGTTCATTAAGTAAATCTAAGTTTACGTTGTTAGGGATCGAGTCTTGACGAGATTTGTCAACTCCCAATGTCCTTAAGAATTTCCAGACTTTTGCTGGATCCTCGTTTTCTGCTGAGTTATAAATATAACGGCGTTGCGCATTCCTACAAACCCGATTGCAGTGATTTCTAATAGCAACATCGTTTTCCCGGTTCACTTCGGAAGGATGCCTTTTATATTTCGACTTGGGTGTCGCTTTTTTTATTTATAAGTATTTTGATCTCACTTGTTAGCCAAGGCGCTGGAAGATGTTTCACCCTTATCCTGCGAACCGGAGCATGTACATCATACAACTTAATAATATTTGTAGTAAAAATTCCAACTTGCTCATCAACACATCTAGAGTTATAAAGTGGACTCCAGTCCAAGACATCGGCATCCCTGTGCAAGTTTTCCAGGTTCATACCACCAAAGTTCCGTTGTAGAAGAAATTTAGATTTAAGCTTAGGTGAACGAAGGTGATAAGATAAAAATAACAAGTCATGGTAGGAGAACTGATCAGCAGTATACTTACCATGCTTTGCTACATGCTGAAGAGAGAAAACGATGACCATATATTGGAAGAAGGACAATAGAAAACGCCAAGTAGAAGTTTAGAGTGCAGAAGTTCAACCTCCAGAAAGATATGCTCACCAGCGTGCGGTGGCTGTGGCGACATGCTCAGAATAGTGTAAGCTATGTGCGCGATTGCTGATGATATAGATTGCTACACCACCCACCCGCCGCTCCACACGATCGTTTCTGATGAGGTTGAATCCTGGTAAGGTATATTGTAAAGTGGGTAAACATGGCTTTAGCCATGATTCCGAAACAAGAATTGCATGTATATACGTACAGTCAAAGCTTGCCAGCATATCAGGGAAATGAGCCGGAATGCTTTGTGCATTTATGTGAACAACGTTAAAGTTATTGGAAACATCAGAGAATTGAGATGAGAGAGATTCAGCAAGTGAAGGCTTTCTCTGGATTAACATAGATAAAGTTAGATGACATTGTTACTAACCCCAAATATGAGTCTATGTTGCTTTCAAATAATTTTATATGTTTTGTTTTCTATATGTTTTCTATATGTTTTTTTAAACGAATAAATAGGAATAACATTCTATTTACTAGTAGTTAGGTAGTTAGTAGTATAGGTATAAAATATAAACCATGAAAATATAAGAAAGAATGAATACAAAAGTTTTATGCGTTCAGATATAAACTGTGCTAGTAAGTAGATTTTTTTGACTCATGATAATGTCGCTAGTTCGATCAGCAAAGATTTGACCAACTGAAAGTGTGTGAAGTGTGAAAAGGATCACTTTTGTGTAGGTGATTTCTTTCCCTGATCTGAATATTTCAAGTCAATCGAATTCCATACTTTTAACATTGACATGCGTTGCGACCATAACTGTGTCATGAATAAGTAATCGTGGTCTACTTTCTTATGCCAATATCTATCTATCCCTTTGAGATTTAAACAGAAAGTGTTCCTATTACGTATTTAGTGTCTTTTATTATTTTATTTATGTATAATATGTATGTATTTACAAAAAAAAAGTATCTAAGTATGTTTATCCGCATTCTAGATTCCATAACACAAGCTAGTTAAGCTATGCTTACCATGGGTCTAGATAGCGTTGTGTAGAATGTCGTGGAATATTTATTTATTATTATTATTATTTATTATTATTAGGTCTGCCTCGTAAGATACTTTCAGTATTCTAATTATTGTTCAATATCATCCCAGAAAGATAATATTACTAAAGATAAATTAAAGTTTTACGATAAATAATGACAACTATGAGAATACTCAATGTTTTTTCATACAACTTAGGTAGCAGACAAGCACACGGCCCACCTGATGAGAAGTGGTTACCGTGGCCTATGGACGTGTGCGACACCAGGGGCGTTACACAAGCGCTGCCGATCCTGTGGAAACTTTCTAATGCCCCTCTTGAAGAACCCCATGGAGGTACTTGGGAAAACCGTAGCAGGGAGTTCATTCCATAGCATGAGTGTGCGTTGGATGAAGTTTCATCGCACAGTGTCAGGTCGCAATGTGTGAGGATGAATTCCCTGCCCATGGTGAGCGGTGGTGCAATGATAGAATGTAGTTATGACAATTCATCTGAGCACAAACCATTGTATAGACGGTTAAACACACACAGTGAGGTGATAATACGGCAAGTTAATACTAATATTTTTCTTGTTTAATCATGAATAGAGATTAGCACAGTCTATATTGTATAGGAAATTTACAGCCTGATCTGAAGACACGAGACGACGCACGGTTTTAGTTGGTATGTGTGCGAATCAGGAACTAAGAATAAAACCAACTGGGTAAATTTTTGATGTTATCGGTGCGTAGGTTACCTACTCGTAATTAATTTTATGACACGGATAGCTCCGTTAATAGGACGTGTGATGTTGCGATCGCAGATTGATCAGGCGCTTAAATGCGGTACGAGTACGATTTAACCATCCATGATGGCCTACGGGGGTGCTATCTGAGAAAACAAATAAGCCTTGCTCAAATTGACCACTTTTAACCGACAGCAAAAAATAGTTTAATATTTTATTTGACGTAAATATAGAATTCAGCGACAATGTATGAATACGATTTCTCTGTCATTTATAAAAGGATTTCGAAAATTCCAGTGCACTAAAATATTAAAAATATCTTTAATAATACGTTGCTTGTGAACGGTTCTTGTTTATATTTATAAAGAATATCACAGGAAATTGTTTTCTCCTGTTGCTCCATACCTATCGCAAAAAGATGAAATGCAATATTCCTATTATGAACATCGCCCTTTGTATCTTATTGAAATAAGACATGGCTAAAAACCAACAGTATTTTGATTATAATTGACATATCACATATAGTTTAATTTTTTTGACGGTTCCATTTGTTTGAAAGTTATATTTATATGGTGTAATTTTTGCGACATTTAACTATAAGTTTCTAATACTAATTTAACCTTTACTTACTTACTTAATTTGGGCATATCACTAACGTTCTGGCGCTTTTTAACAGCCGTACAAGTTTTAAAATATATGTATAATATACAGAACATATTTATGTTCCTGTAGTTTTTATTATTGCTAGCTACATATTTAAGGAACTAACTTAAAAAAACCAATACCTTTACAATTTTATCAATTGTCTACATTTATTCGCAATACATTCAAGGATTATTGTATTATATTACTGGGTGAAGAAGACTTCAAAATGTCAAATTGCTATGTTAATATCGGCCTACATATTCGAAATATACTAAAAGAAATTAAACATACAAATATTATAATATGTTCACCGACTTACAGATACAGTTACTATTCTAATCTAAATAACTCGAGAGTAGAAACTTTTAGCAACCTTTTGTATCAGGATATAAATGACATATAATGACGCATGAACACGCGTTTCTTTTGGATAGCAATAAAAATGTGACATGTGATTTCGTTATGTTTGAATAAAGTAGAGGCGTAATAACTAATTATGGACTGAAAATTATATTTGACGACTTATCGGAGATGATTACTGACATACAATCTTACAATAATATTTCTAATTTAATGTGTACCGACAAGGAGGCAGAGACGAATAGTGATCTTTTTCGTGACTAAAGCTTTATATATATTACATCAAAATATAGCCGGACTGGTGGGAAAATCGAACGCACTAACGTTAAAAATCACCGAATTGTTAGAAGAAAATAGACAACTAGATATAATTTGTATTACAGAACATTTTATGATGCGAGGTGATGAATATCTATTATACATACCTAATTATTGTCTGGCTGCTCATTATAGCAGGGTGAATATTAGAAGAGGTGGTTCATGTATCCTAGTACGAAACGGGCATGAATGGAAGGAACTTCCGATAGTAGCACAAATGTCATCACCATCAACATTTGAATGCTGTGCAGTAGAACTAGTGAAGTATGGTATTGTATTTTTGTGCGTGTATAGAACACCAAATTCTCGTAACATTGATGAGTTTTTTAGTAATCTGGATTCTGTAATAAAAATTTCTTACAAAAAAAATCAAAAACATTATAATCGCTGGAGATTTTAATGTGGACACTTTAAAATGTAACAATCAGTCAAGGGAGTTTGAATACATTCTACTTAACTACAATCTAAAGTTAGCATTAAACCAAGTTACACGAATTACTAGCCAAACATGTATAGATAATTTCGCGCATGATTTTATCAAGCCTTGTAAAGCGGAGGTTCTGGATTTTAATCTTTCCGATCATACAGCTCAGCTACTGAAATGTCCTGTAAGTAAACTATGCGCTATTGACAAATATTGCACACTAATACGTAGTTACGACAAAACAAGTATACAAAAATTTAAACAATGCATAAACAATTTAACTTTTTCTGAAATGTATGAAACTGAGGACCCCAATATAGTTTACAGCGAATTTATAGAAACTTTTATGCTCTTCTATGACCTATATTTTCCAAAATGCAAAATTACTATAAATCTAATAAAAAAACCAAAGTGGATTTCAAAGGGTATTAAAATATGTAGTAAAAAAAAAGACAACTTCTCAGGAGGCAACGCTCAAAACCAAATATAATTAACATAATACAATATAAAAATTACTCTAAATTATTTAGAAAAAATATATTATTAACACAACGATCACAAAATAATTATAAAATCAAAACCTCAAATAACAAATCTAAGACCACTTGGCAAATGATTAATCACTCAAAATTTAATATACCAAAAATTACATTAAAATTAAAATAAAATAAAATGCAATAATACCGTAGTTACAAACGCAAAGCAGATAGCAAATGAATTCAATAATTACTTCATTGAAAAAATACAGCCTTTTTTTTTTATGTGCGCAAACCCCCACGGTTACCTCCCCACCGGAGCCGGAGGGAGAGGTTATGTCGGACTCGAATCGACTAAAACGCACGCCGCCTGCGGGTCGCTTTGGTTGCCGAAGGTGAGGTTGACAGGCATATCCCTCGCACCCCGGCCGACCCAGGGCCATCTCAGACGATCTGGCCCTCTTCTCGGGTGTGTGGGGACTACAGAGTCCCCAACTCGTTCCCGGTAAACGGGGTGGCGCGCCAAGCGCGCCGCCGCCGCGGCCTGCTTCTGCTAGGGTGACAGGCGGCTCCACCTGTCACCCCCAGGCCGGCGCTCATGGGGGGCGGAGGTCGTTCATCGACCTCCGACGCCCGAGTTGCCTTCGTACGCGGGCAGCTTGGCTTGCGATCCGTCGTCGCTCCCGCTGGACAAAATACAGCCTATTATTGCCCTTGCAGAGAGTTCAATATACTTAGTCTGGCCATAAATACTGTTACAATTAAAATAAGAAAGATATTACATTTGACTTTGGAATCTGTCATTTTTATACGATTGTTCATTGTGTTTTCTAATTTTGGCGCCAATACATTGTACAATATTTTGCTATATTAAAATGGAGTGGGGTGATAAAGAAAACCGAATCGCTGTGATTGCATTATTTATTATGCTATTGATATGGAGCCGAATGTAATTTTTAAAACTCTCCATACGCTTGGTATTAGTCAAATGTTTGTGTACCGGGCTATTAATAGGTACAATGAGACCTCCTCTGTTTGTGACAGAAAAAGATCTGGCTTCGTACGAAAAAGGTGGTCAAAGCAGTAAGGGAAAGAATTCGAAGAAATCCGGTCCGAAAGCAAAAGATTTTATCTCGGGAGATGAAGATTGCACCCAGAACCATGTCGCGCATTTTAAAAGATGACTTAGGACTTGCAGCCTATAAGAGACGCACTGGTCATTTTTTAACTGATAATTTAAAAAAGAATAGGGTGGTAAAATCGAAGCAACTACTGAAGAGGTACTCAAAGAGAGGTCACAGAAAAATTTTGTTTACGGATGAGAAAATCTTTACAATTGAGCAACATTTTAACAAACAAAATGACCGTATTTATGCTCAAAGCTCTAAGGAAGCTTCCCAATTAGTCGACAGAGTGCAACGAGGGCATTATCCGACTTCAGTGATGGTTTGGTGCGGTGTTAGCTATGAAGGAGTGACTGAGCCATATTTTAAAAAGGTATCAAAACATCGGCACAAGTGTATCAAGATACCATTCTTGAGAAGGTAGTTAAACCCCTTAACAACACCATGTTCAATAACCAAGTATGGTCCTTCCAACAAGACTCAGCGCCGGGTCATAAAGCTCGGTCCACGCAGTCTTGGTTGGAAGTGAACGTTTCGGACTTCATCAGAGCTGAAGACTGGCCGTCGTCTAGTCCCGATCTTAATCCGCTGAATTATGATGTATGGTCAGTTTTAGAGAGTATGGCTTGCTCTAAACGCCATGATAATTTGGAGTCCCTAAAACAATCCATACGATTGGCAGTGAAGAATTTTCCCATGGAAAGAGTGCGTGCTTCTATTGATAACTGGCCTCAACGTTTAAAGGACTGTGTTGCAGCCAATGGAGACCACTTCGAATAAGCTTTTTCATATTTTAAATTGTTTTATATTTATGTATTAAACTAACACACTGTGAAAGTAAAAATTTTATTTGCAATAAAAAAAAATGTTTTTTCTTCGTAACAATATTTATGGCTAGACTAGGTATATGAGAAAAGTACTGCATGTTGGAAAATGAAGTGCTTGTTACTTAACTATCAAAAGGTACCTAAAGTCTAACTTATTATTAGCTGCAGTAAAATGACGTTACTAAATGTCATTCCGCAAAATAATGTTGACAGCTTAATCTCAATAGTGATGTGATTCAGTTCACAAAAGTTTACGGAATATCTAATCGTTCCATAATTTGCCTCATAATGATCATGCTAAATTCTATTTAATATTAATGTAAATAAAAGGCTGTATAAACGTTGATCCTTTTACGCATTAAGCAAGATAACACTCAAGCAACCGCTCTCTCAAGTTGGTAGTACTGATTTTTGGTTATGACGCTTGGCCGCCATTTTGTTTCGGTTGTCATTCGCTCATTCGGTTTCTAACTTCTGTTTTGAGTACACGAATAATTTTGATTTGCCCACTGCGCGTTGTTTTTGTTATCATTATTGTTAAGTTTATGTTACGATGTGTTTGTTTTTCATTGCCTGTTTTCGTTAATAGTTTTAGTTTTTTTTGTTTGATACATCAAAGACATGGATGCTCTGCCGGGCACATCGCAAGATGGAGACACGTTTTTATCTCCTAAGAAAAAGAGGCCACGTGTAGCTCTAAGTGCAACAGAAAAACTTTGGGTCAGAAACGTTTACAAATATGTGTTTGAAGTGAAATGTTCAGAACCAAACATTGAATTACCAAAAACAAGTGAATGCGTTGACAAAGTGGCTGAAGTCTTGGGAATATCCGTCCGCACTGTTTATTCTGTTTTAAAGGAGCACAAGGAGAACGACAGCGAATCACCAAAACCTCCCGAAAACACTGGCCCAAAACTTACCTTTAAAGATAAACTTGATAATTTCACATTCACTGCAATTAGACGAATTGTACATCAGTTCTTTCATAGAAATGAAATACCCACCATCGCAAAGGTTAGTTTACATGTCGTCACTCATCTTTTTATTATACGTTATGTATGTTTTCTCCTATCCCATGTGTAATATTAACTAATTAGGTAATAACTATATTATTTTTTAGGTGCTGCAAGTTGTAAATGATGAACCAGGATTGCCCAACTTCTCGAAAGAGACACTGAGAAAAATTATGAAACATCTCAATTTCGAATTCGTTACTCGATCACGCAAGAGTGTGCTTATTGATAGACAAGATATCATATCATGGCGCCAGCGCTACCTGCGTTTAATTAAACAATATCGCAGAGAGGGAAAATATTGTATTTGAACCAAATATGGTAAAGGCCACTCTAATAGATATTGTGATACAGCAAAATCTTACTGAGAAATATGCCGTAGACGAGATGGCTGCACATAAAGGCATCACAGTTTTAAGATTGCCCCCTTATCACTGTGAGCTGAACCCCATTGAGTTGGTATGGGCGCAGGTAAAGGGTCACGTTGCAAATAATAATAAGACGTATAAAATGCAAGAAGTTAAAAATTTATTTCAAGAAGGTATAAACAAAGTGACACCGGCTAAGTGGAGTGACTGTGTGTCTTACACTATAAAAGTGGAAGACAAAATGTGCCACCTCGATCATATTATAAATGAAGTGACAGATAGATTTATTATTAGTGTTACCGAAAGCGACAGTGACAGTAATTCCGAAAAAGATTGATTAAAGTACATTATTATGGCATTTTTGTTTCATTTTAAATGTACCTCCCTATACTTCCAATAAAAAAGATCAATCCTCTAGTATAGTAACAATAATAGAATAAAAAAATACATTACAACTTAATATTAAATCTCAAACACAAAACCAAACTGTTCATTCATTTATGATTCACTCATTTAGCTACATCCCTATTTATTTTTCTTCAAAAACCGGCAACCCACAAAACGTCATTTTACTGCAGCTAATAAAAAGTTAGACTTTAGTTACTGAGAAGGAAAATCCCACTCATAAACAAAATGATAGTTTACAGTTACTTTGTATTAGAAAAATACTTCTTAAAAGTTTGCAAGGTTGTTTTAAATTAATCAAATAATTTCCATTAGAAACTTCCATAACTGGTTTTAGCGCCCATGCTTAGAGATGGCAAAAGATTTCGTGTGTAACCTTTTTGCAACTGTGTATTCTAGTATGTTACCACCAAAGTTCAAATTCGAGGTAATTGAAATACTAACACCAAAGAATATAATTCGCTCGACAGGTTGCAACGAATCGCGGTCCGCATTATTGGGAATTCTGAGGTCACGAGCACCCTCGAGCATTTGCAGATGCATAGAGATGTTGCTTCCTTGGCTGTATTTTACCGTCTCTACCATGGTGAGTGTTCTGATAAGCTCTTCCAACTTATCCCACACTCTCCTTTCCTGCACAGGACAACACGTGCAGGGCTTAGATGTCACCCTCTCACAGTACAGAATATAATATTGTACTGTAAAAAAAAACATAATTAACATAAATAAAGTAAGGTGATATTGTTACTAACCCCAAATATGAGCCTATGTTGCTTTCAAATAAAGACATCTTAATATGTTTTTTTAAACGAATAAATAGGAATAACATCCTATTTATTCGTTTAAAAAACAAATAAGGTAGATATTATTATGATGATGATTCTTTTATTTTCATCGTTTATATTTTATACCTATCATAGGTATAAAATATAAACGATGAAAATAAAAGAAAGAATGAATAGAAACGTTTAATGCGTTCAGGTATAAACTGTGCGAGTAAGTAGAATTTTTTGACTCATGATAATGTCACTAGTTCGATCAGCAAAGATTTCGTCACCTGTATGGTAAAGTTGCGAATGTGTATAATTACGAATTTTACAGGAGAGCAAAAAAACTCCTTTTTCTTATTTTTTAAATGGCCCACTTTAGTAAGCCGATGTCTTTTTAGTTTTTATTTTATGAAAATATAATCTGAAGACTGCTGATTAATCAGTAAACTATTATATCAGTGAAATTATCTAATAAATCACAATCGCAACTTTGAAACCTCTAAGAAAAATTACAGAAAAACATTTTTCGTCCATAATCAATTCACGTATATGTCAGATTCGCAAGTATACAATCAATTTCATTGAGTACAACAAAAATCAAATTTGAAACTTGCGAATAACGCGGAAATCGATTGCTTTTTTTTAAATATAATCTTAAATGGTAGTCTAGCACAATGTTATTAACTTTAATATAATAATTTATTTTGATGTACTTAATTTATTTTAATTTTATTTGATTTAATTTGGTTTATTTTGATTCGATCTGATTTAATTTAATTTGACTTGATTTGATATAATTTGATTTGATTATTTAACTTAATTTGATTGGATTTTATTTTGTTTATTTTAATTAATTTATTTTAATTTTTCTAACATATACTATAAGAAGTTGATTGTTATTAACCAAATGGACTTAATGTTGTCTGATGAATAAATGATTGTTATTATAATTGTTATTAATGGTATGAAATAAAAAAAACTGTTTATTAAAGATAAAAAAGTAAAATTTTAATGGAAACAGGTAAAGCTCAACATCAAAATTTTTACATTCCTCCTCACTATCCGGTTCGGGCGAACGGTCCACAACGGAATCGGATGTTGGTAAATTCTAATAGAATTCATGATAACTCCTCGGTATTAAAAGTTCGTGATATAATTTTAGTAGATCTGTTTTTTTAGCCTTAGAAATAGGCAACCTGTCGTTGTAAACAGTTTTAGGTGTTATAGTGGAGGATTCCTCCTCGCCATTCTCATTATTTGAACCCATCCATCAGTCGTGTAAACGGGAGTATTCTTAGATTTCTGTTCTATTTTGGAATGAATAGAATCACATTCCATATGACTGTGTCCTGATTCAATAAATACCTGATCAATAATTTTAATAGTCGCAGCAAGATAAAGTAGCATACAACAAAAGTTAAAGTTCTTTTGCTGTCCGCCGCAATTGTCGGACATCATCCGGACATGGGTTATGTCAGGGTGACTATTAATATATTTCTAGACACATGTTCCACCAATTTCAACACTCCCTCGCTTTCCTTGTGTCTCATCCCAGGTATAGTCCACATTTTGGTTTGCTAAGTTGTACAGTGTTAAATTGTATACAGCAATTTTTTCGGACATAAAAATATGGTCCAGCTGCACCCTTCGGAGTTTGTAAGACAGCTTCTAAATAAAAATTGAAGGACAAAACCTTGTTGTCACTTTTCGAGACTTCTTTGTCATCATTTCGTCGCAAATAAGCATCGTCCCTACGTTTTAGATGCTTTTCATGAAGCTCTTTATGTATGACAGTTTGTTCATTATATTTCGACAATTCCGAATAAACTACACACTTTTTACATAAGTCCTTTTTGGGGACATGAAACTTTAATTTGTAAGATCTGAAGATCTGTCTATACTTTTCACATCCTACGGGAGATTTGCCTTCTTGTTGTCATATATCTTTGTATAGCGTATACATGATACTAATATTAAGCTTTGAGTCAAGGTATTTATAATGTGAGTATTTTCGGTAATAGTGGGACTCCATGACTGGGAACGACAATATGTGGTTCTTTAAAAATTCCTGGTCTTTTTTGCCTCGCCTGTCAGGTAAAAGTGTACTTGCTACTGAAACTTTATTCAGGGCTCCTCTAACCATACCTTCAGTAATGTTTAAAGTTTGTAAGAAGAATTGTCTGCACACCCTTACTTTATTATTGTGTGTAGTTTTTGCGCGAGGGTCCAGAAACAGTTTGTCGTTTTTTTGAAGTCTGTGTGACGTGTTGTAATATAAATAAACGATGTTCTTCTAACTTGTTCAAAGATCGAAAGTACTTATATATGTTTTCTCTTACATCTTCTGGTACTTCGCTGTTACATTTGTGTTTCGGCAATGTAGCACAGCTAGGTTGCTTAATAGGTCTTGCTGGTATCAATTTACCCTTCACAGTTTTGTATGCTACACCTTTGAGACGTTTATCTCTCTCAACGCGCCTTTTCTACTACTACCCGTCTACTACTGGTAATAATGAAGATATTCCTTTACTCTCAACTACAAAAAGTAACAAAAGGATAATAATATTCTAATATTAAATATAAGAAATAATTATGGTAGTGATATAGTTATTAAATTACCCTTTTCATTATTTTCTGGCTCAGCGTCTATTGCATTGTTATAATTTTTCAAAGATTTGCTATAATCAGCATTCAATACTGAATTAAGCATGTCATTGATTGCTGTAATAATAAATATTACTTAAATAAATTTGAAGTATTAAACTCTTATTGCATGCACACCATTAACCCAAACTGAAAATGAAAACCAAGCCACACAGTCATACATTTTACATCACAAGGCAATATGCAAAATAAGCCAAAAGTAATTTTTTAGCCTAACTATTTTCAAATTTATGAAGTTCCAGCCATCTGTTGCTGCAAACCCGCAAAATGACTGCAGTGACAGTCAATTCTTGGCTGAAAAACATGGATGAGATTACATAAATTGCATTAAATACCTTTCAAACCACTGCTTTCCTCTCTAAGATTTCAAAATGGACAATATTTTATTATCTGCTGGGCTATGAGGATTAATAATAATAAAAATAAATTTCTCAAAGGGCCTCTGCATGTTGTACTTATATCCCCTTGTAAACCTCCAAAGGACCGGGTATCATCCTTATAATTAGGAAAGATACCCGTGAAAAAAGAGACATAATAATAATAATAATGTTATTTTTAAACTTTCGCGGTGTGAATTCATAATTATACTAAGTATCGGGACTTCTCGCGAATTATATTTTGGAACTTACTATTTCTGCCGACGTTTCGGATGCGTTGCAGCACCCGTGGTCTCGACTTCAAGTCGTCAAGACGTCAAGTCGTGACCACGGGTGCTGCAACGCATCCGAAACGTCGGCAGAAATAGTAAGTTCCAAAATATAATTCGCGAGAAGTCCCGATACTTAGTATAATTAATAATAATAATGTACACACATTCACACATCGCCCTCTAGTCCCAAACTAAGCAAAGCTTGTATCATGGGTACTAGACAACGGATAAACATACTTATATACTTTTTTTTGTAAATACATACTTATAATACATAGAAATTACACCCAGACCTAAACTAGAACAAACCTTTGTTGATCACACAAAGTTTTGTCCTATGTGGTATTGGAATGGTAACAATACTTAATACATTATAATTGCACAAAATAAAAGTTCGTCGATGAAGGAGCATTACCATTAGCGGTTCGTTAAAAAAATAATTTTAGAATAATGTAAAATACTTACTTATTGTGCCTGCTTTTGCCGGTTTTTCCTGATTTTCACTTTGGTGTACATTTTGCATTATATGAATGTCCTAGGAATTCTCTTCATTTTAATAAACTATACAGAAAACTTTATAAAACTTCTATAAAAGACGTTTTTTCGTTTTGGCGCTAAACAATGAATAAAAAGGACACAGGATTCAGTATTACTCGACTGACAATTAATGTCACTTGTCGCTGTCTTTATAAATTTTGGATACAAGCATTTTAAGCCAATTTAAAACTTTTGTTTAGATATTATTGTTGTTATAAACCAAAAGTTTAACGTATGAAGAAATAACTGAGACACTATGTTAGAGTAACCATTCATTTTATAGCGAATGTGACATATAAGTTAGTTGACTATTAGTCTACCATTAAATTTTGTTGACAGCAATGCCATAGTAAGTATACGAATATAACTTATAGGGAAATTTTCCACGGTTTGTTCCATATTTTTTACGTAAGTAATACCATGGCAACTAAACAAATATGACACATAGGTAAATTTACCATGGTATATTAGATAATTTACAAAAAATGTTATACCATGGCAATTATGCGAATTGTGCACATAAGTAACTTGACCATGGTCCGTTAACAGTGTAAGCTTCAATGAGACCTTAGTAAAGATACGAATCAAGCAATATTCGCATGTTTACTTCAGATGTTTGGATAAAACTACTCTATTTTGTTGTGGTAAAATATATTATCTACACTTAGTTAATTTGCCATAGTGCCTGACAATTAATGTTTGGGATACGTAAATATGCTGCTATGATATCTCATAGACTATTAAAGATACAGAGCTGATACTTTGCGACATTGTGTATTACGATATTGGGATTACGTTAAACTAAAAAACAGATTTTCGTGAAAACAGCAGATTCGCAACTTTGCCATACAGGTGACGATTTGACCAACTGAAAGTTTGTGAAGTGTCAAAAAGAGCACTTTTGTGTAGGTGATTTCTTTTCCCTGATCTGAATATTTCAAGTCAATCGAATTCCACACTTTTAACATTGACATGCATTGCGACCATAACTGTGTCATGAATAAGTAATCGTGGCCTGCTTTCTTATACCAATATCCATCTATCCCTTTGGGATTCAATCAGAAAATGTTCCTATTACGTATTTAGTGGCTTATATTCGGTCTGCCTCGTAAGATACTTTTCAGTATTCTAATAATTGTTCAATATCATCCCAGAAAGATAATATTACTAAATAAATATTAAAGTTTTACGATAAATAATTACAACTATGAGAATACTCAATGTTTTTTTATACAACTTAGGTGGCAGATAAGCACACGGCCCACCTGATAGAAGTGGTTACCGTGGCCTATGGACGTGTGCGACACGGGAGGGGCGTTACATAGGCGCTGCCGACCCGCAGCCGGCTCCCGGATGAATTTCCTGCCCATGGTGAGCGGTGGTGCGATGATAGAATGTAGTTATGACAATTCATCTGAGCACAAACCATTGTATAGACGATAAAACACACATAGCGAGGTGATAATACGGCAAGTTAATACTACTACTTTTCTTGTTTAATCATGAATAGAGATTAGCACAGTTTATATTGTTTAGGCAAAATACAACCTGATCTGAAGACACGAGACGACACACGGTTTTAGTTGGTATACGTGTAACCGGGAAACTTCCCCTGGCTACTCCACCGGTTCACCCAGGTAACAGCTGAGGAACTGAGACTCTAAGAATACCTCAGGGCGCCTTTTTTTATCAGAGACAGTGTGTGTGCGTGTTCCAGATACCTTCAATGAAACGACCTTAGGCAATACATACATATATTTGAACAAAAACACACAATTTACAGGTAGGTAAGTAGGTAGGTACAACAGAGAATTCGTAGTTTGCCTGTGCGCATACCTCGTAGCAATAAAATATAAATATAAATAATAATACAATAAAATATTAAAATAGGTACATAAGAGAATTAGAGGAATGAATAAGTGACCTTTCGGTGGTCCTTCGCGTATCCTCAGCACAGGTTGTCGGCTTGCGTAAACGGGACCTGCTCACCGCTTCCCGTACTGCACCGCGAGCCCCAAGACAGGGAACTCCGTTTGCTTATGCATATATATATGACCAGAGACCCAAACAGAAGGTACCGCACTTTGCGGATGGGTCAGGTATTCGTCTCCAACGGTACCAGTAGACTCCCAAAAAGTCTGGGATATACTACCAATTATCAATCTGATATTGAAGTAATATGTAGGTACTAACAAAAAAAACTTCCAGAGATTATAAGACTAAGAAATATCAGATATTTACGACCTTCGTCGAACGTAATTTCGTGAGATCTGATATTTTTCTCGTCTCTACAGGAGAGGCCTATTTATAGCCTTCTCCATGGAAGATTCCAGTAAATAATCAAATTTTCACCAATCAACAAACACGTAACACTCAAAAAAATCTTCTTCCACATATCAATACATTCTTTTGACAGATGACAGTTGTAGTTTGCACTAACACGGCACCATTAATTTAAATTATGTATTAAAAGTACTTACAATTGAGTGATTCAATTCCATAAAATCACACAATGATATGAAAATACTGAAATGCTAATTAATATTAGAATAATCTCCAGCGACATCTATCGCCAACTTAGAAAACCAAACACCACAACACAACAGGACCGGTGATCAATGAAAGTTTACCGCAATCCTCTTAGATGTCGCCACAGGCACGTCCTAAATATATAAAATTGTAACTATCAATTGTGTTACTTTATAAAAAAAAATAACGCACAAACATTCCGGCGTTACAATGTTTATACTAGAAATTATGTTGATCACAATATTTAAATATTATTCAAAATCCACATTTCAAAACACAGCAAGTACCTACACTAGGTTTGCATTCTATCATCGCACTACTCGCCATAGACAGGGAATACATCCTTGTACATTGCGACCATAAAGGGTGCGTACTGTGCGCTATGAAAGGAACTTCAACCCAAGCACGTTCAAGCTTTAGAATGAACCCCTGCTGAGTTTTCCCAGGCGACTACAGTAAAAAACTTGTTGCAGACTTACAGAAGACTAATCAAAACACAATACTTGTTTTATACATGTATCTCAGATACTTCTGCGTTCACATTGTAGCCTTGCAACTTGTCAAATACATGTTTTATACTTAGATACTTACTTAGACGCCGCCGTTCGTCCGATGTACTTACAATCTGTTCAGTTTTCAGATCCTCGAGGCCTCCTGTCTGGTACGTACGTCCTTATTATCTCTCATCTCCCCTTTACTCGCTTGTTTATTTACAGGTCTGAAATATTTCATATTCCTAGAAACATTTGAGATACTTAGAAGTTTATTAAAGGTGCTTCCAAACATCAAATAATTTATTACACTAACAATAATTCGACGAACTAATTACTCCATTACAGATTAGGGGTTTAGAAATTCACAACGCAAATTTACGAAATGATCAAAGTACTACTCGTACGAATTATTCCTCAAATTGTTATAATGCATTTTGAGTATTGTAAATGGGGAGCCATTGGAATGCTTAACTAATAATTGTACAACGGACTAATAGGGCTTCACAACCTAGGGATTACATTGACGTAATAATTCCTCTTACCAACTGACGATGTTGACGACTCTTATGAACTCAGTACTGTCTCAATACGAATAGTGGTTAGGAAAATAAGCCATAAGTACTTGCACTTTCTCTCTCTTATCAGTTTATTAGAGATCAATGAGTAAGTATAAAATCAAAGAAAGTGACGTTAAGGCAGAATAGACCAAGAGTCCGTGAACGTCAGACCTTTGTCATTTTATAAAAGCTGTAAGCTTCTTTTCTTTTTTCACACCTTTAGTACCGTGTACCTGCCAAAGCCACCGTGACCCAAACTTCATAATGGGCCATCGTAATAACCTGTGTTGGCATGCGCTGATAAGCTTTCAGCTTTTATAAAATGATGAAGGTCTGGCACTCACGGACTCTAAGTCCGGAAGATTTAGATGTCGGACTCGTGGTCACACCAAGTTGTCACGTCACACAAGGATGAGTGGCAAACAAGAATTTCTTTCACACCGTAAATTTCGTAAATTTATTTACATGATATTAACTTATTTAGCATTTTATCTATGTGATACCGTCAATATGTATAATTCAGGTGTTCTATACAATGCCAAGAGCCGAGGGAGACCAGGCAATGTAATTTAAATGTATAAGAATATTATTGTCCAATGAACATAGTTTGATTAGGCAATATATATGTCTAGGGATTGTAAAGCATGCCGGCAATGTATCAAATACATAGATCTTGGTCTATATTTATCGTCACCGGCGGCAGTGGGCCTTGCGCGCCTCCCCGTTTCCGGGGACTAGTTGGGGACTCTGTGGTCCACACACCCAGATCGAGAGAGATGGCCTTTATTCGCCCGGGGTGCGATATACATGCCTGTTAACCTCACTCTCGCCAACCAAAAACGACCCATAGGCATCGTGCGTTTTAGTCGGTGGGAGTCCTACATAACCTCTCCCACCGGCTCCGATGGTGGAGGTAGGGATATTCCGCACGTAAAAATAAAATAAATAGGCACTACAATATAGTATATCAATGGATATAGGTAAGAAGGCTAAGGCGGGAGCGGAGCAGACTCAAGCTCCCGCATAAGCCTTGGTAATGGTAAATGTAAAGGTAAATGGTAATAAAAAAAATTATACATAAAAATATATAAATTTCAGGCAAATTATAAAATAATAGTATTTCATACATTGCCTCCAAGTTTTATTCATTCTATATACGTATTATATAAGCATTGTATAGAATGCCGGATTATGCACATTGCCGATAACATTATGCCTATATTAAATAATCAGTGTAGTCGGGTCACGGTTTGCAAATTTATATAGGTTCGCACATAGCAATAACTTACACTTGGTAGTCAAATTCGGTATCAGTAAAATAGTTTTGTAACTTGTTGTTGTGTAACTTTGTTTCATTGTGAATAGTAATTTAGTTTTATGGTCTCAGTAGAACTAAGTAAGTATAAATAATACTGACTGAATAATACTGTTGCCCTTGCAAATACTGAAAATGTATAAGAGTACGTATTAGTACCTGTCCTTGCGTGTGGAAGCCCTCTCAGGTTATCACTAGAAGTCACATTCCTCATATTAACCCGAGTAAACTCGAGGGGTTCCCACTCACAAAAAAGATAGGTACTAATTTATAAATTTAGCGAGAAAGCAAACCCAAGGTACCCCCTTAGCCAGATAGACTGACAACCTGACAAAGGTGGCTGGGACGAACTAAGTGCGGACCGTGGAGGACCGGAGGAAATGGCCCACATTGAGTGAGGCCTATGTCCAGCAGTGAAATGCGGTGGGCTAATTGATTGATATAAATTTAAATAGAAAAACGGTAAAAACCCACGAATATGATGTATATAATAGAAAATTTCTCGTCTTTTCTGAATCCATTTGTATACAAGCAATTTTTACACGACTGCGCCAGCGAGGGTAATGTGTTACGCGCATGTGTTATATGTGTGTAGTTTTCATTGTATATATACATATACTTTGTATATACATATATATATATATATATATATATATATATATGTGTGTGTATATATACCACCCCATCTCTTCTCATGCGGTTACGTACAAGGACTCTAAGGGATAGGGCTGTGTAACATCAGACAGATATATACAGCCCAGACTCAGCCTCAGATGCATGGCTCGAGTCAATAATAATGCCCGAAATACGGCAATAGGCTCACCCCCTATTACGTGGGACCGAATAAAATTATTGGTGAAATGTGGGACCTCTATATATGACATAACATTAAAGTTAGTTAACGTTAAAGTTGAGTGGTCATCGGTTGAAACACAACAGGCCTGTATTTTGTTTAGTTTAGGATTTCTATATCACCGAGCTACTCCATCATCACTTTAGATATGCTGTTCATTAACTACCAAGATTTTCTTGTTTGGTTTAAAATTGCTTATGGTTACTTCCCTATTCCATCACGAGACTTAGCAATTGGGTATTTGATAAATTTCGGAAACATATCTTAAAAGACGTATGAATTTTGTTTTATTTGCAAATCATAAACCGGCTGACTATTCACGGTTACCTGAACACTAAACTAGTCTCGATCTAGTTTTTTTTTTATTTGGCTTATAGCATGTTCAAAAATAAAAGTGTGTGGTAACACATACATTAATTAAAATTGTTTTTTTTTCAGGTATCCTTGTCCACGATGGAGAAAGTTACATCGCCAATGGAAAAAAGAAAATATGAAATAGCATGGTTAATGGCCACTTTGATAATGTATACACAAATAACTGGACTTTATGGATTTTACCTCTTTTGCTTTAAAAGTATGTGGCAGACAAATATATATAGTAAGTACTTCGACTATGTTATACAAAACTCAGTAAGTACTTTGTAAAATATCTAGTGCGTTCTGATGAAGACCGTTTCGAGGTATAATCCGGCATAGACCTTCATTCGGTTTAACTGGTTAGGTTGGCGTCGAAGAACTTGATGAGCCTCCACATACACCAAGCCAGGCCAGGTTGAAATTATTCTTAAACCTGCACTCCTTGGAGCTGCAAACGTCTAATTCGATATAATAATGACAGCCTCCGTGGCGTGGCGGTAGTGAACGCGACCGCTACGCAGGAGACGCGGTTTCGATCCCCGCTCAGTGCAAATATTTGTATGCATGAATATGGGTATTTGAATTGGCCTAGGTGTTTCTATGTATAATATGCATGTATTTAAAAAAAAATTAATTTAAGTATGTTCATCCTTAGGTATTCTAGATTCCATAACACAAGCTAGTTAAGCTATGCTTACCATGGGTCTAGATAGCGTTGTGTAGAATGTTGTGGAATATTTATTATTAAAATAACGAAAAAAGAATCAACACTTATAAGTACATTCCTTTTGGCGCCCACGGTTACTGCTGCAAAATGTGCAAGTTACAAAATGTTATGTGATATTTGCATTTGAGATCTTCAGGTATTTAAAAATCATGTTGCCATAGGCGCACACAGTCCACTTCTGCAGTGCTTGTTATAATTTGATTTATACACTCTCCAGTTTGGTTCACGAATTACATATTTTCGGTTTCACCTATAATAGGCCTGTGGCGCGTAGGTATTTATCAAATAGGGAATTGTTACCATCATTGCACCTTCACGATCATAAAACCAGGGGCGGTCGGCGGCTGGAATCCATTATGGACACCAGCCAACTCCGGGTGCGCTCTTCTTGCGCCACCCGCCACATCCGTTGCTCCGCCAGCCCCGCCTCCTGACGCTTCTCCATGGCGGCTATTGCCGCCATGCAGAGCGCCAACGGGTACGCAGGCCGAGCCGGCTGCAGCACCGGCGACTCCGGTCGAGCTGATCGGGCCGACGACCCCGGCGACTTCGGCGGGGCCGGTAACTTCGGCGGGGCCGGCATCTTCGGCGGTGCCGGCGACCTCGGCAGGACCGGCAACTTTGGCTCCTCTCTCAAACTAGATAAATGTGTGTTATTTAATTTTATAATAATATATGTATTATCTATAGTATTTTTGTGTAATTGAATTATATACAGATCAGTATATATGTAATATGTCTGCTATTGTATGCTGTATAATATTTTTGTTCTTAGTATTTCTATATTATATGTATTTTTTCTGACGTTGTTGCACTTTAATCCCTCAAAGGTTTGCCGGGAGAAAACTCAATATTGAGTTAAGCTCGCCTTTGTATCCCAAGATGTATTAGTGATTACCTGTTGATGTATTATTTTCTTGTGTACAATAAAGAATTAAAGAACTTTTATTCCCTATTCAACAAGCTTTAATAAGTTTCGCACCTGGCATATTTCGAAACTCCGTAGCCATATATATACCCGCAATTTTCTGCCCCTGCAAACGTGGCGGAGAACTGCGGATGTAGCTCTGCTATTAAAAATAGCACAATCGAAGGTGGAATCCCCATATCTCCTCTCTATGACACATTTAAAGGTCCCAATCAGATCGGGACGAATACTTGTTCCTCTCCACATACCCTGCAGTGTTACCAATTATAGAAGTAACTCTTTCTTCCTTAGATCAGCCAAGTTTGAGAATAGAACGTCCGAATATCCGGAATTAGATTTGTTTAATACAAGTCCTGCTAAATGCAAACGTGCTGTCGGTGATTACTGGTTTGATTTGACTCCCTAGGTATTCTGTGATCCCAATCTTATTGTTCATTGGTTTTTTTTTTCCAAATTATCATCAATAGTATTATGTATATGATACCGTCTTGTGTTTATTTGTTATTTAAATGTGAAAACTTATAAATGGTTTTTAGTCATGTAAGTAGTAATATTATATAGTTATAATGCTGTTTGTTTTCCGAATAAATTAATAATAATATAAATAAAATAAAATTTACTAATTTTCAAATAATGTATGGGAATCTGCCGGATCTGCTGACATTTATGATTACTACTCCGCTCCCTTAAGTTATTACTTCATCACCTAGCCCTACAGGACTGGGTGATAATTTTACCGATAAACTGGCTATTCAATAAAAAAAGATTTTTTCAATTCAAACCAATAGTTCCTGACACTAGCTCGTTCAACCAAACAAACAATCAAACTCTTCAGTTTTATAAAAATAAAAAAATTAAAGATATAGATGTAGATTTAACGCTTTTGTGGGCGTGACGGTCGTCTGCACTCCCACCCTCCATAGGAAATCCAACACCAGAGCGTGGTCAGTTCAGGTCTACCGCCTTGTAGGTGAGCTGGCCCCGATGATGTTTGTGTGGCTTCCAAAACACTCAAATTTAACTTTTTTTCTATTTCAGCTTGCTTCTTAGTGGTTTTATCAAATCTGGCCACTATGGCAGGAGCACACAGGCTATGGTCTCACAGAGCATACAAAGCAAGGTTACCTTTAAAAATATTCTTGGTTATTTTACAAACATTTGCTTTACAAGTAAGTAAAAATATCATTGTTACTCGTCATCAACTGACTGCCTCTGTGACGTAGCGGTAGATCGTTCGACTGCTACGCAAGGCGCGGGTTCAATTCCCACTCAGTGCAAATATTTGTATGCATGAATATGTATATTTGCATTGCTCTGGGTGTTTCTATTTATAATATGTATGTATGTCCAAAAAGAATGTATCTAAGTATGTTTATCCGCGATCTAGATTAAGCTATGGTTACTATGGGTTTAGATAGCATTGTGTAGAATATTGTACAATATTTATTATCAAAACTGTTTCACGTACACGCGGTGTTCTGAACAAGGTGAAACGGTTTTTCTTGCCGGAGCAGGGATGATTTTGTACTACTTTTAACTCTTCCCACCGTCTCTCTTCAAACATAGAACAATACATATTGGTCTACGGTGTTACCCACACACGATAGAAATCATACCGTCTCAAATCAATCAGTTTGAAACTTTATTTCTATGTTAAACGGCAAAGATGTGGAATTATTTGCCCGCACACGTGTTTCTGTCTTCTTATGATGTCAAGATAGGGACAGAGTCCGGTTGCGGTTATAGCTCTCATCTCGGAGTCTTGGAGCACATGGTTGTTAGTAGGATACCCTACATCCAATAGACATTTGATGACTGACATAATTACGAAGTAGCTCTTAATTAATTACCAGTAAATAACTGTTTCATATTTGGTACTAATTAGTGATTAAATTTAAGTGATAGACTCATATATTATTTTAATTTACATTCATATCCTTTTAATAGACACTTTAGAGAAGTGTACTGCGCATATAGAAAACATTTTAGGTCCAAGAAACATGTCCCAAGTTATACGAAAGAATGTGCAATCGCAATCAATCTAAGAATTAAGTATTTCTTGTTAATTTTAGTTTTCAGTCAAACATTGGGTACGTTTACATCGTATGCATCACAAATACTCAGATACAGACGCTGATCCACACAACGCGAGCCGAGGATTCTTCTTTGCTCATTTTGGATGGATTTTGGTCAAAAGGCATCCTGATTACAAGGCGAAGCTCAATACTATTGACTTAAGTGATATTGCAAGTGATCCACTTTTGCGTTTCCAGGATAGGTAAATATTGAGATTTTGTCGTTGATTTTCTTGCCTGTCATCATCAATTCTCTGGGCCTTTATTTAAGTTAATTAGCGTCGGCTTTCCAGTCTAAGTGACTGTGGCGCAGCTGAACTTCAATATTTTCCGTGAAACGACTGCCATTTGATCTCCAGAACCAATTCTGATTATAATTTTAATTTATTTGTTTTAACTCATGAAACACTCACGATTTTAATATTGACCTGTGTTCACGAAATAAATAAATGATAGATTTTTGTAAGTCGGGGTAGAGGTGTTGTTAGCTGAAAATACAGAAATACGGGTCAAAAACCTAGTTTACTAGCAGATGCTAATAAAGTAAAGTAATGTAAATAGTAATAATACCAGATAAAGATAGTGAAAATATAAATAATACTGATAAATATAAATTTTGTTTTAGGATAATTTCACTTTTATCCTCTTTGGTTAATAAATTAAAATAAAATATTTTTTTTACCCAAACACACTGTTTGATGAACCACGAGTACAATAAATTGTTCGAATTATACGTGGAATATTTATTACGTGAACCACGGTTACAAAAAACAGTAGAAAGTATACCTACCCTATTTTTAAGATATAAATTGAATAATAGGTTTATTTTTTCAGGTATTACGTGATCCTTATATTATTGTTTGCTTTCGGTATTCCATCTTATATAGCCACTTTATGGGGTGAATCTTTCTGGAATGCCTACTTTGTTTGTGCCATGTTTCGCTCTACTTGCGGAATACACTCTTCCTTCCTTATAAACTCCGGGGCCCACATGTGGGGTATGAAACCATACGATAAACATATTTATCCAGTGGAGAATAAAACTGTATCTTTCATAGCGTTGGGAGAGGGATTCCATAATTATCATCACACTTTTCCAAATGATTATAAGGCAGCTGAACTGGGTGCATATAGCTTAAATTGGAGTAAGCTATTTATCGACGCCATGGCAGCAATAGGATTGGCGTATGACCTGAAGACGGTTTCGCCTGACGTAGTACAGAAACGTATTGCGAGAACTGGTGATGGAAGCTATAGTATTTCAGACAACTAGTTTTACTAGGACGAATTCTCAACACTGAAGAAGGATTATAATACTAACGAGTATAATACAAGTTACAAATAATAATAAAGTGTACATTCTTGTTATGTTTTTTTTTAATTTACCACTAAGTTTTAATATAATGCCGCCCCTCCCCCCTCCCGTTAAACAAGTGGCAATTCGTTATCTGGCGTACTGTAGAATAGAATGATAAACGTATGGGATTTAACGTAGAAAAAATCGAGAAAATTGTACCGTCCTTTAAATCGAACCACCTCTAGATATTTTTCCACACTGGCAACACCAAACTATGCTTGAGTGTCGCCTCCAACTACTCACCATTATAAGTTGACATCTTACGATAATTGTGTATGGGAGCAAAAAAAAGGGTTTTCGGAGGAATTTGATGTTAATCTTTATACTGGTTTCCTAATAATGATACAGAAACATAACAACATAACATAAACACACGCCTATGTCCCCGAAGGGGTAGGCAGAGGTGTTAACACCCACATTTCGCCAGTTTATGTTTAGGTCCCAATGTAATAGGTGGCGAGCCTATTGCCATTAACCGGGCACTTATAAACCTGCGATAAATACACACATAACTTCGAAAAGCATCGAAAGTCATTGGTGTGTGCCATTGTAAAACCTGGGATCGAACCCGAGACCTCGTCTCAGCAATGATACAGATAAACTAAAAATACGCAATCTACGTTAAATAACTACAAATTTAAAATAGATTGAGATTGATATGGTCATTCACATTAACAATATAAAATAGATAAATCAATAAAGTAGATTTTTGTGCATTTTCTTGGTGTGACTAGGTTTTGTTTTATTCAAAATTTACCTGGTTCGTTAAATAAACCCATAGTTATCCGACTAGTTTCATACGTGTAATTTAACTATCATAAATAAATAACTATTTTAGATGTGCGAAGAAATCAGTGCTTCCCTAATATTTAGGCTGTATTGTGATTCTCAGTACCTACTGACAAATCCACATTGTTGCCCCAAGTTTGCAATTTAAAGACGGTTCTGGTATTTTTTTTTTATACCACTTAGTTGGCAGACAAGCACACGGCCCACCTGATGGGAAGCGGTTACCGTGGCCTATGGACGTATGCAACACCAGGGGTGTCACACTCGCGCTGCCGACCATGAAGAAACCTTCTGATGCCCCTCTTGAAGAACCCCATATTGTATATAGGCGCTTGGGAAAACCGCAGCAGGGAGGTCATTCCACAGCTTGAGTGTGCGTGGGATGAAGTTTCTTTCATACCGCACAGTGCGTACCGTCTCAGGTCGCAATGTGTGGGGATGAATTCCCTGCCTATGGCGAGAGGTGCGATGATAGAATGTAGCTACGGGCATCATGTCAAACAATTCATCTGAGCACAAACCATTGTATAGGCGGTAGAACACACACAGTGAGGCAAAATTTAAACCCCTAGGACCACCAAGCTCGATCGCCCCAGGACTCAAAGAGTAATTTGAGTTCATAAAACTAAAGCAGGTAAGTGCGTTGGATGTTTGAAGGTGCGGAACCACGCCAGCGGTGGTCCAGTGGAACGAAGAACCTCTACGACTGAAATAGAGTTCAGATGATGTATCTGACTGATGGTAACTAACTGTACGCCACCTACCACCACCCTACACAATCTACCTTATCTTGTTAAATCAATCTGCAACAACCCATCTGGTGAGGTTGCCATCCTTACCAGAGAGGGTGTGCAAGAGGGAACAAAAAACTACCTACTGAAGCAGAATCGAAAGTCTCCCATAGGCAGGCTTAGCCCGTAGTGCAGGAGCGGTTGATCAATATGACGGCTGCACATAAGTAGTTAATATCAGCCACTTGAGGAGCGTTTATGGACGAGCAACATTATTACCATATCTCTACGATTTTCTTAACAGTCGTCTGGCAAAGATACATTATAATCTACTACACCCCTCATGCCTGGGTTTACACAAAGGTTTAATAAAGATTTTAAAGTTTTAAATTTTTGGCACTTAATAAGTAAACAAAATTGTCATGACGAGTTCAAAGGTTCTGTTACAAAAAATATTTATACGAAGTATGTTAATACATAAATACACCGACATAATTGTTTTAACTTAATAGGTACATAACTACTAAATTTAAATAACGTAGGTGTATTAATAATGTTTAAAGACAGTCGCAGCGTAGCTTAGCGCGGTGGCCTAGTGGTATGGGTAATGGACTGCTGAGACGAGGTCTCGGGTTCGGTCCCAGGTTTTACCATGGCACACACCAGTGACTTATCGATGCTTTTCGAAGTTATGTGTGTATTTATCGCAGGTTTATAAGTGCCCGGTTAATGGCAATAGGCTCGCTATTACATTGGGACGACAACGAAACTGGCGAAATGTGGGTGCTAGCACCTCTGCCTATCCCTTCGGGGATATAGGCGTGAATTTATGTTATATTATGTTATTAATAATGTATTGATTGCAACTTCACTTGCAATTTTAACTTAGACAATACTGGAATTTATAGAATTTCCCTCTTTCGCACTGTTGCCATGTGGCGGACGCCATATTTATGTAGTAAATTATGCCTATTCTGAGAAAGTGATGAGCAGTTATAAGCGGAGCACTCGGGGCCATGAGGAATAAAACCTGTGTAGAAAATTGGGTCACTCATAGCAATTTTACTTATTCAATGTTGTCTAACGCAGATCATAGGCATGGTGGTTCATGCCTGCAAGAGGTAGAGTAATTTAAGAACGTTTCTTCCCCTATCGCTGCATCTCCTGATGTGGCTAACCTTGGCATGGTCGTTTGATTTTTTTCTAACTCGAGAGGAAAGTCCGCTCTAGAGCCTCATCTGTTTCAACAGGTAGGTATACCCGTTCTTATGTGAGGTTGACCTCTAAGATACTTACCCCACAAATATTATCCACAAGATCAACAAAATATATATTTTCTTGTTAGTCCTAGAATATACAAAGGATTTTTCTTTATTTCCATTACGAATTTTGTTGGTTATTTTATGCACTTTTGCAGGTCGATTAGGAAAAACCATTGTGAAAATATATTTTTCTAAGAAAAAACAATTGTGGGGATAGGTATAGGTTTCAGTATTAATTGTATGCTATGTACGTATTTTATGTAAATGCAATTGTACGAATTGTATACAATAGAATTAGGGATAATAAATTACGTTAACTTAAAACCGAGCAAAAGGCGTTTGGTGGTTATCAAAATCGCCGGGGTCGAAGTCAACCTCAACTGGTAGCTGCCAGACGAGTTTCATAATGTTCCTATAGTCCAAAACTTCTATAGTGTTGGGCTAAAGTAGCTTTTAGACAGACAAATCATAGGTACTGTCAACAAAGGAGATACAATTTCAGTGGTATTGCACATTTACAAACAAGTTTATATGAAAAAGTATACTTAATAACTATTAATATACTTATACTTATAATGAGATACGTACACCTTTACTTACAACTTGAGATGGAAAAGCGTCTTATGAGGCCGCCAAGCTGAGTGACACCATTGTTACACTTAGTGTGTGTAATGGTGACCCTCTTTCCTGAGACTTTGCCTTTAGCTTACCATCAGGCGAGGTGAAGTCAAGTTGGCGTGTCCTATAAAAAAAAATAAGGTAAAACCGGGATAGACGCCCCAGTTGGATAGTTGCTCCAGTTTTAAATACTGCAGTGTAATAAAAAATTATATAAAAAGTAAATTATCAGTGTAGATATAAAAGTTTTCTGTGTGAGCGAAAATGATTCGCGGCTATACCTCGATAGACGAAACATTTATTTTGCTACTGATTGAGGTATCAGTCAACTTTTTATTTAGCTAATGTTCATAGTTGCGGAGTCGTTGGAATAATAAGGGGCACTTCTCGAAGTTGTTAAAAATATGTCTACTTTTTTTTTTTTTTTTTTTTTACGTGCGCAAAATCCCCACGGATACCTCCCCACCGGAGCCAGTGGAGGAGGTTATGTCGGACTCGAACCGACTAAAACGCACGCCGCCTGTGGGTCGTTTCGGTTGCCGAAGGTGAGGTTGACAGGCATATCCCTCGCACCCCGGCCGACCCAGGGCCCCGGCCGACCCAGGGAAAATATGTCTACTTGGGGCAGGCTATCCAGCTCGGTAAAAACAACTTCGAGAAAGAACTAGGCAGAGAGATCTAGCTGGGTTGAGCAGCATTTCCCACACTACATCGGGTCTTCTCTTCATCCCTACGGCAATGCCCGAAAACAAAGGTGCGTTATGACTTACGGTGCCGAAACGTGGACACTTACAGTGTGACTGGTTCATAAGCAAAGGGGCCTTTAAGCGGGGCGTGAAAGAGCATCTGATGAGGTCACCAAGCTGAGTGCCACCATTGTAACATTACATAGTGTCTGTAATGGTAACCCTCTTTCCTGAGACTTTGCCTTTAGCATACCATCAGGCGAGGTGAAGTCAAGTTGGCGTGTCCTATTTAAATAAAAAATAAGTTAAAAGTTGCGAAGCGGACTATGGAGCTAGCTACGCTTGGAGAATCTCTGGATAGAATTCGGAACGAGGTTATCCGACATAGAACTAAAGTTACCGGGCTGGCCACATTTGTCGAAGCACCGATGGCCGTTGGAGCAAACGAGTCCTAGAGTGGAGACCTAATATATAATGGCGTACATTGGGAAAGGTCTATGTCGAATTTCCGATATTTTGGCGCTATTGCAAGCACCATGATCACGAAGAAACTGGAATATTGGCGGTAAATAATGATTAATGAAAAAGTTTTAAAAACTAAATATATTTATTGATCTACCCTCTTTCGAATTCTCTTGCTACGCGTATCAGCACTACCACTGTTTTCACTCTCGCTGCAAACTCGAACTCGATCTCCATCACGTTCACGACACACGTTGCTTACTGTCCCGATAGCTCTGATACAAAAATAGTGCCTATTTGTCCCTTCACATTTCGTATTTGGTGTAATTGTCCATTTTCTTGAATGGTATTCACATCGTTGGCATTTATATTTGAATGTTACTCGTATACGGCTAACATTCTTTACTGTGAGAAAGGACCCAATCTTCTTTTATAAGATTTTATATATAATCTTAACTAGTTTTATATATTATGTCGTAGCCCACTAGCTTAATCAGCCATTGAGGTATTCGCCTAGGCTTTTAACATTAATAATTAACAGTAAAATTAAATAATCAACCATTTGATCAAACAACTATTCAAATAACTTGAACATGAACTTGGCCTCGTATGGAGCCTCTCAATCTTATACAATAGTTTGAGCTCAGATGAAAGGTTTGACACGATGTCCACAGCTACATTTTATTATCGCACCGCTCGCAACAGGCAGGGAATTCATCCTTACACATTGCGACCCTTTTTTTTTTTTTTTTACGTGCGCAAAATCCCCGCGGATACCTCCCCACCGGAGCCGGTGGAGGAGGTTATGTCGGACTCGAACCGACTAAAACGCACGCCGCCTGTGGGTCGCTTTGGTTGCCGAAGGTGAGGTTGACAGGCATATCCCTCGCACCCCGGCCGACCCGGGGCCATCTCTCACGATCTAGCCCTCTTCTTGGGTGTGGGGACTACAGAGTCCCCAACTCGTCCCCGGAAACGGGGAGGCGCGCCAGGCGCGCCACCGCCGCGGCCTGCTTCTGCCAGGGTGACAGGCGGCTCCACCTGTCACCCCCAGGCCGGCGCTCATGAGGGGCGGAGGTCGTTCATCGACCTCCGACGCCCGAGTTGCCTTCGTACGCAGGCAGCTTGTCTTGCGATCCTTCGTCGCTCCCGCTGCCGCTCCCGCCCCGCCTCCTCCTTCACGAGCATTACTTGAAAGAAGAAAGAAAGAAAAGAAAGAAAATATGTTTTATTTAGAAAACACAGCGCACATTTTCAGAGGTGGTAACACACAGCGAAATACAACAATGCTTAAAAAAAATGTTTTTTTTTTTTTTTTTTTGTTTCCTGACCATAAATTGCTCGCAGAAGGAGGCGCCGGCCGCCCACGCATCCGCGCAGCGAGCCATCGCCGCGAGCAAGGTGGAGAGCGTGAGAACCCTCCCTCCCAGGGCCGCCACAAGCTCCCGCCTCGGCGTCTCCCACGCCGGACACTCGGTGAGCGTGTGCGGACCTGAGTCCTCGCTCGCGTCGCAGTAATGGCACTCGGACGTTGGCTCTTTCTGTATCCGACGCAGATACTTTCCGAAGCATTCGTGCTCGGTGATCATCTGCGTCAGACGGTACGAGAGGCTGCCGTGTGGCCTCTCTAGCCACTCCCCCATGATGGGTCTTACCGCCGCTACTACGGCGTGCCCTGCGCCTGGTTGCCCAAGTCGTATCTCCCATTCCGCCACCATTTCCCTGTGGAGCCGGGATCTCACGGCCCGAATTTCTTCGGGCTCGGGATCGTGACCCCGCTACCGAACCGCCTTTCGGAACCGGTATAGCGCCGAAAGGCATCTCGCTTCCAGGATCCATGGTGGCGATCCGGCGAGGAGACTCGCCACGTTGAAAGATATCGTGCGGTACCCCCTTATGATGCGGCACGCCAACTTCTGCTGCGGACGCTGCAGCAGGGGCATGTGCCGATCACTCAGGGTGTCCGCCCACACGGGACACCCGTACAGGGCCATGGACCGCACGACACCCGCGTAGAGTCTCCTGCAGGAGTCCTCCGGGCCCCTCAGTTTGGGCAGTAGCCGCGCCAGAGCGTTGGCTGTGCCCACCAATTTGGGGCCCAGACTTGTGGTAGAGATTTGACGGCACAAATTTGTCACAAATTTCGACCGGGTTGGTACCACCGTGCAATATTGCGAAAAACCCTTCATAGTAATTCAATTTCGGTTGGATTGCGTTCAGGGATCAGCAAATGCATAGCCGGGTAGGGGTGATGGTGGTCGCAGCACTAGTGGGACCAGTGGGTCTTGGCGTAGTCTAGTGAGGATGGTGCGGGGCGACGCGCCGGTCAGGGAGACCCGTAGAAACGGTGGTGCCGCTGGCCGCCCGCGGTATAGTACAGAGGCCCAACTGGGACTAACCACCCTGGAAGGCTGCCTCACCAGACCGCGCATAATCCCGGTATGGCTCGTCGTGCCGGTTGGTGACCGGAAGTGGGGGCCAGGCGACCATATTCGGGGGGGTACGGGGGCCCTTCCGTACGGCGTGTCGGCTCACGCCATGCCTCATAATCATAGACAAAACCAATATCCCGCACTTTGTCACGCGGTGCTGCGACGACAATCACCTCTTTTTTTCACGCCCTTTTCTCCTTTTCATCATGGCAGCGCATTTAAGAGTATTGGGCAACACAGCGGCTCTACAGACTCCCACAAGCTCGCTATTTGAGGTGGAGTCCACTAACATCTGTGGACTCCATGCGAACCTCAACGCCGTCCACCAACACCTTGAGACGGCGAAACCAGATATGCTCTTTCTCACGGAGACACAAATAGGCCGCCCTGATGACACGACCTACTTGCTTTACCCCGGCTATGTTATCGAGGAAAATTTCCGTGCAAAAGCCGGGGTGTGCGTGTTTGTTAGGGCGGATGTTTGTTGTCGCCGTTTGCGCTGCCTTGAGGACCCATCCTTTTCAACCCTATGGGTACACGTAGACCATGGCTCTACGAGTCAGATCTATGTGTGCCTCTACCGTTCCCATACAGGAGATGCTGAGACAACTCGACTCTTTGAATATCTGAGTCAGGCGGCAGATGATGCGCAGGAACGGTTTCCGAACGCCGAAGTGGTATTTTTGGGGGACTTTAACGCCCACCACGAAACCTGGTTGGGCTCCTCCAAAACAGACCATGCGGGAAGAGCCGCCCATGCATTTGCTCTGGCGCATGGCCTGACCCAATTGGTACACGAGGTCACTAGAATACCAAGAAGGTCGGGCCTAGCACCCTCTCTGCTAGACCTTCTGCTGACGAGTCACCCAGACCTGTACAGTGTTTCGGTACAAGCCGCTTTAGGCAATTCCGACCACTGTCTGGTCTGCTCCAAGGTGCCAATTATAGCGCCTTCACGACCCGTGCAGGGGAAGCGGCGTCTCTGGCACTACTCGTCAGCAGATTGGGATGGGCTGCGCAACTATTTTGCGTCCATCCCGTGGGTTGAACGCTGCTTTGAAGGTAAGAAACCCTCGGATTGTGCTACTGCTGTTGCCGGTGAGATCGGTCTGGGTATGGAATACTATATCCCGTACACTGATGTCACCGGTGCCCGAGGAGTGCGCCCTTGGTTCGGGCGCGAGTGTGCGGGGGCTGTTGATCAAAAGCAGTCCGCGTATCGCGCTTGGGTAAGGGCGCGTGCCACGCACGATCCCAATGTGAGCCACTTCAAGGCGGCGTACAACAGAGCCACAAAGGTCTGCAAGAGGGCTTACGTCAAAGCGGATGCCCTGCGCATTGCGCGGCTTGGTCAAGAGCTAGTGGCACATCCCACGGGCAGCCGTGGATACTGGCGACTGGCCAAAGCCGTGCAGGCCAACTTCTGTCAGCCTTCGCCGCCACCGCTGCGCTACCCTGATGGATCCCTGGCCCATGGACCGCAAGAGAAAGCCAATATGCTAGTAAATCTCTTTGCGGCCAATTCCCGAGTCGATGATTGCGGTATACAGCCGCCGACACTACCCAATGGTGACCACGTAATGCCTGAAATACGTATCAGGCAATGCGATGTTCGTGCGGTGCTTCAATCACTCGATGTCCGGAAAGCCAGTGGCCCGGATGGTATTCCAGCGGTGGTCTTACAAAAATGTGCAGCGGAGTTGTCTCCGATGCTTACGCGGCTGTACCGACTGTCCTACAGCTCGGGTACAGTGCCTTCGGCTTGGAAAGAGGCGAATGTACAGCCGATCCCCAAGAAGGGGGATCGCTCAGAGCCAGCCAACTATCGACCCATAGCCGTCACCTCAGTGCTGTGCAAGGTCTTCGAGCACATCATTAACAAACAGCTCATGCGTCACCTAGAGGATCACTCCTTAATTAATGACCGGCAATATGGCTTCAGGCCGAAACGGTCAACGGGTGATCTTCTAGCATACGTTACCCATCTTTGGGGTGAGGCTATGGACAAGCACGGCGAGTCACTGGCAATTAGTCTTGATATCGCCAAAGCTTTCGATAGAGTCTGGCACAAATCGCTTCTCTCCAAGCTACCAGCCTTTGGTCTGCCTCCTAGACTGTGCAACTGGATTGCTAGTTTCCTGCAGGAGCGCCGTATCCGCGTCCTCTGTGATGGACGGGCTTCGGAGTTCTTGCAAATAAATGCTGGCGTACCGCAGGGGTCTGTATTATCTCCCACTCTCTTTCTTCTGCATATCAACGACATGCTGTCCACCGGCAGCATACATTGCTATGCAGACGATAGCACCGTACACGGGAGTTATCACGGACAACCTGCGGCCAAACAGTCTGATATCGTGGAAAAAAGACAGCTTCTTGTCACTGAACTGGACCGGATCTTGAATCACATTTCTCAATGGGGCTCCGAGAACATGGTCGAGTTCAATGCCAAGAAGACGCAGGCTTGTGCGTTCACAGCAAAGGTATCTTCTTTCCTTCCCCTTCCCACTCTTCAGAGCACGCCACTTCCACTGCAGGACAATCTCTATATCCTAGGCATGGATATTCGCTGCAAACTGAATAACAGAAATTACATCGAGAGCATCATCAAAACAGCCTCGCGGAAACTCGGACTCCTAAACAAAGTGAGACGTTTTTTCACGCCGGAGCAGCGGTGTCTTCTCTATAAGACACAAATTCGCTCCTGCGTGGAATACTGCTCGCATCTCTGGGATGGCTCCGCGAAATACCTACTAGATGCTCTCGACAGGTTGCAGCGACGCGCGGTCCGAATTATTGGGAACCCTGAGGTCACGAACACCCTCGAGCCTTTGCAGATGCGTAGAGATATTGCTTCCTTGGCTGTATTTTACCGTCTCTACCACGGTGAGTGTTCTGACGAGCTCTTCCAACTAATCCCACCATCTCCTTTCCTACATAGGACAACACGTGCAGGCCTTAGATGTCACCCTCACACTGTGCAGAATATACGAGCAAGAACCAAGCGGTTCGGAGACTCTTTTCTTTGCCGCACCACCAAGACCTGGAATTCATTACCAGCACACGTGTTTCCTTCTTCCTACAGTCCCGGGGCCTTTAAGCGGGGCGTGAAAAAGCATCTGATGAGGCCGCCAAGCTGAGTGCCACCATTGTAGCACTTAGTGTCTATAATGGTGACCCTCTTTCCTGAGACTTTGCCTTTAGCTTACCATCAGGCGAGGTGAGGTCTAGTTGGCGTGTCGTATATAAAAAAAAAAAAAAAAAAAAAAAAAAGAAGTGCTTCCCGAAGTCCCACCGGCCGTCGAGCACGAGCCCCAGATATTTCATCTGGGGCTTGATGCCGATGAGAGTGCCTCCCACTGTGAGACTGGAACCAGGTGGTGGCGTGCGCCGAGGTCCATGAAAGAACATGGCCGCGGATTTATGCAAAGCCACCTCAAGGCCCAGCCGCCGAATCCGTTCCACGACTTGAGCAACCGCGGTCGTGGCCCTCAGGGTCGCTTCGCGGTATGTAGCCCCGCTCGCCGTCACTAGTGTGTCGTCCGCATAGCACGTGACGGCGGTGCCGCCCGCGAGCTCACCGCGAAGCACCCAGTCGTAGCCGATGTTCCACAGGAGCGGCCCAAGAACCGAACCCTGTGGAACGCCGCACGACATCTCACGCCGACTGACGCCGGTCGCACTTGGGTAGATGACGGCTCTCTCTGTCAGGTACGCCCCGACTATGCGGCGGAGGTAGAGAGGCACACCGTGGTACACGAGTGCCTCCCTGATGCAACTCCAGGGTAAGGTGTTGAACGCGTTGGAGATGTCCAAGGACACCGCCAACGTCACCTCACCCCGGGCGACTGCCTCCTCCGCCAAAGTCCTCACGCGCATGATGGCATCCACTGTGGACCGCCACCGGCGGAAGCCATATTGGGCATCCGCCAGGTCCGGCCCCCTACCAGAGAGGTGCTCGACGAGGCGCTTCGCAATAACAAAGAGCTTGCCCACCTCGTCGAGCAACACAATGGGCCGGTAGCCGGACGGTTCGTCCACCGGGCGACCCTCCTTTCGGATGAGGACCAGTTTCCCCGTCTTCCACATCTTCGGAAACTGGCCACGCTCCATGCATGCGCTGAGGAACCCTCTCAGTCGGGGTTCGAGACCGTCCTCTCCCAGAGCTAAGACCCACGCGCGGCCTGGAATGCCGTCGGGTCCCGGAGCGGTGCTTTTCTTGGCTCTAAGCCTTCGCACCGCCAGCTCCAGTTCTACCCAAGTGACCTCGGGGACTTCGTCGTCAGCTATCACACTGGGCGCCGCAGGCGACCTAGGTGACGGAATTATCTGCGGCGGAACATGTTCCGCTCGTGCCGGGAACAGGGATTCCACCACTCCGCCGAGCAGAACTGGCTGGAGAACCTGGGTCAACGGCGGGGCCCGGGGGCGCAGCTTTCCTCTTACCATAAGGTAAGGCCGCCCCCATGGGTCCCGCTCCAACGTCTCCATGAGCTCCTTGTAAGCCGCGGCTTTCGCCCGCTTAATCTCCGCTCGGAGGGCATCTCTGGCTTCCCTGTATCCCTCATGAAACTCCGTCACTATCTGCGGTTCGGCTACGCCTCCTACGGAGTCTGGTCCACCGGCGGTGCGCGATCACGCAGGCTTGTCTCAGCCTCGCGATCTCCGCAGACCACCAGTAGACCCGACGCCTCGGACTATAGGGTGGAGCCCTAGGCATACCCGCATCGCAGACACGAGTCATGGCCTCCTGGAACCACGCCGCCTCATCGTCGATATCGACAGGCCTGTCCGGCGCAATGGCCCAGGCCTGTACGATGGCGGCCTCCAGGAGGACCTCCCGATTCAGTCTCCCAAGCACCCAGCGTGGCTCGCGTGGGGCCGGTATGACCGGCGCATCACCCGCGGGAGGGGAGACATCAAACCGAACGTATCGGTGATCCGCCAGTGTCTCCACCCCCACAACAACACGCCAGTCCCGCACACGGTGCGACAGCGAAGCGCCTGCGAACGAAAGGTCGATAATCGAGCTGCGCTCCGCGGCCACGAACGTGGCTTCGGCCCCGCGATTCTGGAGAACTAGACCATGATTAGCGGCCCAACTCTCCAGAGCCCTACCTCGTGGGTTCGTGTGCCGGGACCCCCAGGTCACTGACCAGGCGTTGAAGTCCCCGAGCACAACGGCGAGGAACCCCCGGTCGGCAGCCTTTTTGGCTGTTGCGATGGGGCAGCCGACAACTGCCGCCCCAAGTCCACGGCGGCCGAAGCGGATCGCTCCGACCTTAACCGCATCTAGGGGGCAGCCCCCGGCCTCCGCCACGGTGAGGCGGATTTGCTCCGCCGTGATAGAGTCGTCCAGGTCTGAAATGCGCAGTTCTGCGCACTTGTTGGGCCTGGACACCCGGACGTCGGCTGCGTCAAGCGTCTCCCTAAGCTTAGCCGCTAGGGCATCAGCCTGGGGACCGCTCGAAGCGCCTGGGACCTCATGTCAACGCAGGCTCACGCCTGCGTGACAATCTGGGCGTACTGCACGCCCCTCTCCACCGCCTCCGCCGACATCTTTAGGACGACGGCGGTTGAGTGGGGGACGCGCAGCCTCCCCGGCACTCCCCTCGCAGCAGCCTCAGCCCTCCTGGCCTTTTTGGCTGCCTTTCGGTTTGCCTTGCGCCGCTTTTTTGGGGCTCCGGCAACATCCCAGCCCCCCTCCGGCGAGGAGCTCGTGGCGGCAATCCCCGCCGGGGTTCGGGCCAGGGCTGGGGCTGGGGCTAGGGCTGGGGACTTCTTCCCCTTGCCCTTCCCCTTTCCTCTGCCCCTGCCCCCGGGCGGCCTGCGCATCCTGGGGGGGGCTCCCAGCCCCCGCAGCGAGAGCAGCCCGAGCGGGCGGAGCGGCAGGGGCGGCAAACGCAGCGGACGGGCTGCTGGCCGATCCCTGCGGGGACCCCGCCACTACCGGACAGGTGGGGCCCCTCTTAACCGCCCCGGCATACCCGGCCGGAGCTGCCAGGGGCGGTCGGCGGCAGCTCCGGGTGCGCTCCTCCTGCGCCACCCGCCACGCCCGCTGCTCTGCCAGCGCCTTCTCCTGGCGCTTCTCCATGGCAGCTATTGCCGCCATGCAGAGCGCCAACGGGTCCGCAGGCCGAGCCGGCCGCAGCACCGGCGACTCCGGCCGAACTGGTCGTGCCGGCGACTTCGGCGGCTCCGGCTGCGGCGACTCCGACGGCGCCAGAGGCTCCGGCCGCAGCGGTGACCTCGACCGCACAGGCAACAGCGGCCGCGCCGGCCGCCTCGACGGCGTCGGCTGCGCCAGCGGCTCCGGCCGCAGCGGCGACCTCGACCGCACGGGCAACAGCGGCCGCGCAGGCCGCCCCGATGGCGTCGGCTGCGCCAGCGACTCCGGCCGCAGCGGTGACCTCGACCGCACGGGCAACAGCGGCCGCGCCGGCGGCGTCGGCTGCGCCACCAGTCGCCTCCGAGCCGACTGCGTCACGCGCTCCGCCGGCAGCCCAGCGACGACCGCTTGGAGGCTCGCCAGTTCGGCCGCCATCCTCCCCATCTCCTTGCGGTATTCGGCCGCCATCCGCTCATTGTTCTCCAGGAGCTCCACATGCCTCCTGCCTAAATGAGCCCTGTCGAGCCGCAGCTCGGCTAACTCCGCCCTCAGGAGGTCGAAGAGTTCGACAAGCCGCGTCGTTGCCTGCGTGACCCGGTGCTCCTCCGGCGTCGGAGAATCGGTGCGGGCCCCGGCCCAACCTTCTAGGGCTTCTATCACCTCCTTCGACATTATGTCGGCACGAGGCAAGGGTAAGAACGCCGCCGAGGTGGAGGAACTCGGCGGCGCCTCCACATCCTCCGGGGCCCTAAGGCTGTCACCCCGCTGCAGCTGCGTGCGGCTGACCGCTAGCTGCTTCGGCGGTGGTGGATGCAGCGTCTCATCACCGTCTTGACTGCTGCTGGTGGAAGAGGAGTCGGTCAAGGTGAGCTCCAAGTCCGACTCCGTCTTCTGTGGTGGAGGTGAAGGAGGAGGAAGAGACTTCTTCCTGAATCTCCTCTTCCGTCGTACAGATTTCCGGGTCTGTAGGCCCACCGGGCTGTTCGCCCTACTCTTCTCCGTGGCAATGTCGAATTCCTCCGACACCGCGGCTTGGGACGCGACCTCCGCGTCGTGGTGCTGCGCGACCTCCGCGCAGACTGTTCTGCTTGGTTTGGGTTTATATGTAAGTAAATTTTCCATGTAAATCCCACGAGTATGACGCGATATAAACTACACTCCCTGGGTGACGCTCATTCCAGGAAGCGGGGTATATACTGTGGATTTCCCCAGGTATCCACAGGTTTTAATCGACTTCGCTGTCGGGTTTTTAAGACTTTTCCTTGTCGCGGGCCACCAATTAAGGCAAACCCCGCGGCCTTCGGAATACCGGCTTCCCAAGTGTGGCTAGCACTCAGGTCGTTGTCGATATCCTGGAGGTTACGCGACGCGGGAGAGCAGCCAACTCTCCCAACACCGACGGTGGCACGAATGCCTGCCAGCCCCTGCGCGAGCAGTAGGCCGGCCCGTCCCGGGATCCCAAGGATCCTTGTGTCGCCCCCATGTCCCCTCTGAAAGCAGAGGGGTACTGGGAGCGACAGGACCCAGACTTAAAAAGCCTGGGACCGCTAGCCCTAAAAAGGGCTTGTCGGGTTATTCGTCGACGGCTAGTAGAGCTCCTTCTACTCGGAGTCAGAGTCTACTAACCGTCGTCCAGGGTGCACCAGCCTCCCCGCTTCCGTTCCCCAGGTCCAGGGGGAGAAGAAACAGGTAAGCCAACGTGGAGGTTACCCAACCCGCACCCCACTCATTGCGATCCGAGACGGTGCGCACTGTGCAGTATGAAAGAAAATTCATCCCACGCACACTCAAGCTGTGGAATGACCTTCGTGCTGCGGTTTTCCCAAACGAATACAATATGGGGTTCTTTAAGAGGGGTATCAGAAGGTTTCTTCATGGTCGGCAGCGCGAGTGTAACGCTCCTGGTATTGCATACGTCCATAGGCCACGGTAACCACTACCCATCTGGTGGGCCGTGTGCTTGTCTGCCACCTTAGTGGTATAAAAAAAATATATATTTTATTTTAGAAAAAGTTTCAAAATAATTATTTATGACAATCGATTCGAGCTTGACCCCTTTGAAGCTCAAGGTCCCCGCATTTATGTGAGGAAAGGGACCTTCGTCTTTGTTGGCCTGATGGGGTCATCAGGCCAACAAAGACTATAAATTGTAGTCTCTACTCGCACATAGCACTAGCATAAGCTTAAGCTTCATTAAGCTCATAGCCTAAAATATTTATAACCCTATTAAAGGTTTTTCCTTCATACCCAGGTTTTCCCGGCAATTTTTTTAAGTTTTCAGGAATGTTTGGAAACAGAGAGCAATACCTTGGTCGGTTAGTACAACAACCACAAGGTAAGATGGGGATTCTCATATTCTACTTTGCCGGGTCAATGTTAACTTAATTTAACTTATCATGAAACCTGCAAAAATGGTTTTGGAATTATAATGAAAAATCGTTGAAGCAGCTTATGAACATTCCACAAGAAAATGTTTTCATATTACCAAGAAACTTGTGTATTTTCCTGCCAAGTTCCCACAGGCTGATATGAGAAAAGTTCTGCATGTTGGAAAATGAAGTGCTTGTTACTTAACTATCAAAAGGTACCTAGTTACTGAGAAGGAAAATCCCACTCATATACTAAATGATAGTTTACAGTTACTTTGTATTAGAAAAAGACTTCTTAAAAGTTTGCAAGGTTGTTTTAAATTAATCAAACAATTTCCATTAGAAACTTCCATTACTGATTTTAGCGCCGATACTTAGAGATGGCAAAAGATTTCCTGTGTAACCTTTTTGCAACTGTGTATTCTGGTATGTTACCACCAAAGTTCAAATTCGAGGTAATTGAAATACTAACACCAAAGAATATAATTCGCTCGACAGGTTGCAACGAATCGCGGTCCGCATTATTGGGAATTCTGAGGTCACGAGCACCCTCGAGCATTTGCAGATGCATAGAGATGTTGCTTCCTTGGCTGTATTTTACCGTCTCTACCATGGTGAGTGTTCTGATAAGCTCTTCCAACTTATCCCACACTCTCCTTTCCTGCACAGGACAACACGTGCAGGGCTTAGATGTCACCCTCTCACTGTGCAGAATATAATATTGTACTGTAAAAAAAATATAATTAACATAAATAAAGTAAGGTGATATTGTTACTAACCCCAAATATGAGTCTATGTTGCTTTCAAATAAAGACATCTTAATATGTTTTTTTAAATGAATAAATAGGAATAACATCCTATTTATTCGTTTAAAAAACAAATAAAGTAGATATTATTATGATGCATGATAGGTATAAAATGTAAACCATGAAAATAAAAGAAAGAATGAATAGAAACGTTTAATGCGTTCAGATATAAACTGTGCGAGTAAGTAGAATTTTTTTACTCATGATAATGTCACTAGTTCGATCAGCAAAGATTTGACCAACTGAAAGTATGTGAAGTGTCAAAAAGAGCACTTTTATGTAGGTGATTTATTTTCCCTGATCTGAATATTTCAAGTCAATCGAATTCCACACTTTTAACATTGACATGTATTGCGACCATAACTGTGTCATGAATAAGTAATCGTGGCCTACTTTCTTATGCCAATATCTATCTATCCCTTTGGGATTGAAACAGAAAGTGTTCCTATTACGTATTTAGTGGCTTTTATTCGGTCTGCTTCGTAAGATACTTTTTAGTATATTAAAGTGTTACGGTAACTAATCACAACTATGAGAATACTCAATGTTTTTTTTATACAACTTATGTGGCAGACAAGCACACGGCCCACCTGATGAGAAGTGGTTATCGTGGCCTATGGACGTGTGCGACACCAGGGGCGTTACAGAGGCGCTGCAGACCCTGTAGAAACTTTCTAATGCCCCTCTTGAAGAACCCCATATTCTAGGTACTTGGAAAAACCGTATTGATCAGGGAGTTCATTCCATAGCTTGAGTGTGTGTTGGATGAAGTTTCATCGCACAGTCTCAGGTCGCAATGTGTGAGTATGAATTCTCTGCCCATGGTGAGCGGTGCGGTGATAGAATGTAGTTATGACAATTCATCTGAGCACAAACCATTGTATATACGGTAAAACATACACAGCGAGGTGATAATACGGCAAGTTAATACTAATACTTTTCTTGTTTATTCATGAATCGAGATTAGCATAGTCTATATTGTATAGGCAATCATACAGCCTGATCTGAAGACACGAGACAACCCATGGTTTTAGTTGGTATGTGTGCGAATCAGGAACTAAGAATAAAACCAACTGGGTGTATTTTTGATGTTATCGGTGCGTAGGTTACCTACTCGTAATTAATTTTATGACACGGATAGCTCCGCTAACAGGATATGTCATGTTGCGATCGCAGATTGTACAGGCGCTTAAATACGAGTACGATTTAACCATCCATAATGGCAAACGGGGTTGTTATTTTAGAAAACAAATAAGCCTTGCTCAAATTGACCACTTTTAACCGACAGCAAAAAAGGAGTTTAATATTTTATTTGACGTAAATATAGAATTCAGCGACAATGTATCAATACGATTTCTCTGTCATTTATAAAAGGATTTCGAAAATTCCAGTGCACTAAAATATTAAAAATATCTTTAATAATACGTTGCTTGTGAACGGTTCTTGTTTACATTTATAAAGAATATCACCGGAAATTGTTTTCTCCTGTTGCTCCATACCTATCGCAAAAAGATGAAACGCAATATTCTTATTATAAACATCGCTCTTTGTATCTTATTGGAATAAGACATGGCTAAAAACCAACAGTGTTTTGATTATATTTGACATATAACATACAGTTTCATTTTTTTGACGGTTCCATTTGTTTGAAAGTTATATTTATATTTATGTGGTGTAATTTTTGCGACATTTAAGTATAAGTTTCTAATACTGATTTAACCTTTACTTACTTACTTACTTTGGGCATATCACTAACGTTCTGGCGCTTTTTAACAGCCGTACAAGTTTTAAAATATATATACAAAACATATTTATGTTCCTGTAGTTTTTATTATTGCTAGCTACATATTTAAGGAACTAACTTAAAAAAAGCAATACCTTTACAATTTTATCAATAATCTACATTTATTCGCAATGTTACAATGCCAGCTTAGGTACTCAATTTTGGGAACTTACTTAAATCTCAGTTTTAAAAATAAAATAACGGAAAAATGAGCAAACAAACTACAATCTCCTCTTCCTGATTATATTATAAATATAATTAAAATAAGCAAAACAAGGCGCGTGGTTTCCAGCAGAGTAGAATTTGGACCACCCTATCTCATCCCATGCGGTGTCGTACAAGGTGCCCTTAGTTGCCTTAACATCAGACATATATATATGTATATACATATATACAGCCGAGATAGCCTCAGATGCATGACTCATGTCAACAATAGTGCCCGGAAGATGGCAATAGGCTCTACTTACTTGGGACCGAATTTAATGATTGGTGAAATGTGGGATAAAGTTGTTTTGAAAGAGGAAGCTACCGGAAATGTGAATACCCTACAGAATACCACGGCTATAATAACCTCGTGTTGTGTTCCCGGTGATGAATAGGGTAGCCAGAGCTCACTGGAGAGTTTTTGTGCTGTCAGTGGAAAGACTAAAGGCTTGTCCTGATTTTGTGTTCTGCACTGAGGGCACATAAACTCCACTGTTGTCACACACGTTCATAGGTCACGGTAACCACTTTCCATCAGGTGGGCCGTGTGCTTGTCTGCCACCTAAGTTGTATAAAAAAGAAGTTCAATATTGAAGTCAATACAGTGACTAATCTCAAGTCAGTCAAGCACCTTGTCTTATCTAAACTGATGTATACTTCAGATATCGAGCCAGGTGGCGAAGTTACAACCGTTTAACTACAATCAACAAGGTCACCTTGCCGTATCATCTAAATATAGTCTAAATCGTAATTTAACAAAATTCTGGGTTAAATATTGTACTGCATACTAGGTTTAGAAATCGTGAGAGAAAGCATCATTCTCTTAAAAATACTCTCAGTGATGTCCAGTTTTTGCACTAGGTATACAAAATAGTAGCTGATCGTAGACAGCAGCAGCATACAACCTGTAGCCACAAACCTTCCAAAAAAATACGTTCCGTGGCTCTAGCTACGAATCATCATCATCATATCAGCTCTAGCTGATATCATACTTTTCACATTTTGTTCAATTTCGACTTTCATTATTCATCTTTTACTTAAAGTGACACATTCAATTTAAAATGAATCACTAATGCCGATTAAAATATTCACTGATGATAAAATCCAACAACGATGGATTGGTTCACCTTTGGCATTTGGTGTTTTTCCCTCTCACTCCGACTGAACGAGAAATGAAAGGTCTGAACTCTGATTGAATATTAGGATCAGTCATATTGACTCGAGTTCTGTAGCCGATGAACCCGACCGACCATAGCGACCGGCGAACCGACCACATATTGAAAGATAAGAAAAATAAATGTTCAATTCTATTTCATTCCATCTGATTTGAGTGAACATTCAATCGAGTGAACCGTTTGATACGTGATGCGGCTACGAATTCGCATCTTAGAGGTCGGGATCTGCTTATTGCTTTGATTATTATGTCAGTCTTTCTAGGAGCTACTGCCAGGTAGCTTCTCTAACCCGGTTTAAAAGTCTGCGCCTGAGTCTTGTCATAGCTTCCGACCATCAGGTAATTTGTGGTATCGGTCTTGAGCATTATCAAAGGAGAAACTACTTCACATGTAAAATACTTTTAGATAATTACGTGTTTTGTAAAACAGCCGGTCAAGTGCAAGTCGAACTCGTTTACCGAAGGTTCCGTAACTTAAGCTAGATAAATCGTAATATATCTGGAATGCATTGATTTAGATTTTTACTCAGTTTCAAGACACTATAGACCTGAGTATGTGGTATAATTTTCAACTTGATAGTGTAAGCATTCCTAAAAAAAAAGTCTTGACAGACAAACGGACGGACAGACGATATAGTCCACTTAGAGCACCCAGTTGAATAGCACCTAAGCGAATAGACCCTAGACTGAGTGGACGGACAACGAAGTGAACCTGTTTTTTCTTATTTGAAGTACGGAACCCTAAAAATAGGGTATTGAATCATTCTGCCCCGTCAGCGGGCAGTCTACTAGTTAGGTTAGGTTAATACTTTCTTTATAATTGCACGCTTGAGTTTTTTCATAGATTCATTCTATATAATGCAGTATTGCTGCATGCAAATGAATAAATAAACAATAACACATCATCACGAACAGCGCAACACTGCTGTGCGATACTGTTGCGCAGCACTGCTGCTGCGTCCTGCAGAGTTCGGAATCACACCTTTAGAGTGAGAAAAGAAAAATACAAATCACCCCGGCGCTTTTCATTTTATTCAATGACATTACAATAATCAAAATAGATTATGATAGTTGACAACAACATTTTAACCACATTTAATATTAACAATGATTAGAATATAAACAGTTTGACATGCTTTGAGTTCGGAGTTACACACTATGAGAACATCGGCGTACAGTCACCATCAGATCGATCTTGATTCACAAAGTACCTAAAATGATCTTAATACGAGTACCTTTAAATAAAAGTTTACCTCCTCCTTAAAAAAAATTCGTTGCACGAATAAACAAATTCGAAAAATATAAATATATAACTCAAAGGTGGCTGACTGACTGATATAGTGATCTATCAACGCACAGCCGAAACCAATGGACGGATCGGGCTGAAATTTGGCATGCAGGTAGATGTTATGACGTAGGCATCCGCTAAAAAAGGGTTTTGATTAATTTTACCCCCAAGGGGATAAAATAGGGGATGAAAGTTTGTATGAAACTTTGTCAATTTTAAACCGATCGGGCTGAGACTTTGCATGTATAAAGCTACTATGACGTAGGCATCCCCTAAGAAAGGATTTTTAGATGCAGGCAATATAAGACTGGCTGTTGCCCGCGGCTCTGCTCGCATGGATGTCGGTTATCGCTTAGTGTTGAGTCAATGCTGTTGAGCATAAAAAAATTCTGTAATAAAAGTAGCCTTCATTACTCCCTATTACATCAGCTACCTGCCAATAAAAGTCCCGTCAATATCAGTCCAGCCATTCCAGAGATGAGCCGGAACAATCAAACAGACAGACTTTATTGGCAGATAGCTAATATAATAAGGAGTAACGTATTTTCATTTTAGAAAATTTTTATGCTCAATAGCGTTGACTCTACACTAAGCGATAACCGACATCCACACGGGCAGAGCCGCGGGCGACAGCTAGTACAACTATAAGGAAGTTATGCTAGAACATTGTAATATTTGAGGTTTATTAGATTATGTCGTTGTGATGTCGGTATTGAAACAGCAGTTAATTATAAACTATCATGATTTCAAAACTGCTAGATCAAAAAAGAAAATTGCATGTCTTAATTTCTGAATTTCTTTCGAATATATCACACAATTGATACTAAATCGTATTAATCAATACAATGGTAAAACAACACAAGAATTACAAATAACATCTTAAAATGATTTGCGACATAATATTTCTTACTTTTCTACAATATCTACTCAACCCACAGCCAAAAGCTTGCTATGCGCTATAACAATTTACGACATCGCATAATATAAAAATATGTATACTGCGAATGATCACAAACCACACCACATCGTTAAATTGACGAAAATAAATCGTATGAGACCTTTATTTCTTTATCTACTTTATTTACAATCGATTCTTAAACAACTCCAAATAATTATGTTGATATATAACAGCGACAGACATTATAAATTGAATGGTTTCAATTACCTTACTGACAGTCTAAAGATATTTTGACAGTCTTAAAATGTTATCGCATTTAATTTTTGGTTACTTGTTTCGACATTCATACCATTTGTAGAACCGTTTACACACGTGGTCAAACTTACAATACAAAGTAACTTTAAAAATATTCGCCACCAAATTAGAGATTCAACCAACTATCTTATAACAGGCGGATATGAACGTTTTTGCCAGATCAGCAGGTCTAAAAAGGCCACTTTTCGAATCGTATTAGGATAATAATATTTTGTCATACGGCAAAAATTACACGAAATTAGAATCTGCTTGGTAAATGAATTATTGTGATTCGGTTTATATGAGTGACCATTCAACGAATTTTATAGGAATCTGTTAGATCTACTGGCAATTCATAAAGTTACTCGTTTTTAGTAGAATCTCTCAATGTGGTCTTTATAGACCCGCAGATCTTTATTAAAACTTATATTAGTGTAGGTATGTGGTTGAGGAATAACTCTAATTATCTAATTATAAACAATATCTTCTATTTTCAAACATAATATTATGTAAGCCCAGCCCACATAAAATCATTTAATTTGCAATAGACATAAAATATTTCAGAATTATATAGGTACTCCAGGCTCGTATAATATGGACACAATATATATTAGGATTTTTTAGAATAACTACTCAAATATTATGATTGTCAGTGGCATAATCTTGGCAAGTTAGCAAAATCTACTTAACCGGGAACCTCTTTGTCATCCTTGATAGGTTTTGGTTATATCATACCCAGCGCGTGGTTCCCGGCAGAATAGAATTTGGGCCACCCCATCACTTCCCCATGCGGTGTTGTACAAGGCGACTAAAGGATAGGGCTGTTTAACACCAGTCAGATATATACAGTCCAGACTCAGCTTTAGATGCATTGCTCGACAACAATAGTGCCCGGAAGACGGCAAGAGGCTCACCCCTATTACGTGGGACTGAATTCATTGATTGGTGAAATGTGGGTGTTAATTCACCTCTGCCTAACCCTCCGGGGATAAAGGCGTGATTATATGTATGTATGTATGTATACCCAACCCTAATATCTTTAAGGCATTCAGCATTACACATTACAATGAACACTATAAATTATGGTGTTTGGAGCTTTGTAGATAATTTACTAGCGTACGTTGTGCAAATGTGCCTGCTCATGGAACGCACACGAAACAATTCAAACACTTCTTAAGAACAGTTAGTTTTTCGTTCATCTTGTATTTATCACATACATTAAGTTTTACATGACATGGTTTTACATAAATACTGTCGCAGTCTATACCGGCTGATTATTTTATAGTCGTTGTCGAGCCAAATATTGTGAGTACAATTTTGATAATAAAATCGTCTGGGAGTGTTAATTTGAAAAGCAAACAAAAAATCATATTTCATCCGTATATTATTCCCATGCATAATAAACAAAAGTTTTTGTTTTCTTTTTCAATTAAGCTTTAGACAATTTTGCTATCGAAATTAAGGTCAAATTCTTTCGCTCGCACATCTTAAATTTGCAACGTTTGAATGAAAGTAGGCAATGTATCAGTCTTCGCCTAATTTGTAACTAGAACTGGGACTCTAGACATAGTGACATTCTATTAAAGACAATGATAGTGAAATACATGCCACTAAGATAATCATTCCTAATGTGTAGTGTAATTTAGTGTAATTTTGAAGTGGTAGGACACGGCGGTATTTCCGCCCAACTGAGCAGTCCGACTGGGGAAGTACCTCCGCCCTACAGAATACCGCGGCTATAATAACTTCGTGTTGTGTTCCCAGCGGTGAGTAGGGTAGCCAGAGCTCACTGGAGAATTTGTGCTGTCTGTGAGAGACTAAAGGTTTGTCCTGCTTTGGCCTCTACACTGACGGCACAGAAACTCTGTGGCTTTTCTGGTGTTACACACGTCCATAGGCCACGGTAACCACTTTCCATCAGGTGGGCCGTGCGCTTGTCTGCCACCTAAATGGTATTAAAAAAAATCTGTCTATAGAAGTTTCATGAAATATGTTCTTAAATCATCGAAGTGTATGTGATAGAAACAAATTCGTTCCGAAGCACTTCTGCTAATACAGTGTCACTTTGTCTACAGGCCTAACAATTTATGAGGATAGATTTGATTATCGTCTATACTCTTATCATGAGTGTACCTTTTTACCTAAGTACTGTGAGTACAATTTGGGTCTAGCTAGATGCTATTATTGCTCTTTTTATTTTCAAACATCATTGTTTTTATTTACATATACTTATATTATTATATACAATGAATCGGTCAAATATTTACAAAGACTGTTCGTTCATGTATGAGGTATCGGTCACAGATATCAAGGTTCCAGTGATTAGGGCTCCAAATATGGAAACCTACTCACTATTATACATGATGTTTCGAGAAAATCTATGGAATGGCATTTTAATCTACCTGCCTAACGTTTCACCTCTTGAAATATTGGTCGAGGATCTGGATTCTCAGCCCGTGGAACGATATGACTATAGGAACAATGATCATCTATCCTAGACTTCATAATTTTGTCCAAAATCCCACCATCCAAGTCCAAATATTTTACTTGTTGAACTTTTTCCTTCTTTCGACGATTCTCTTTATGAAATTTGATAATATCAACATTCAACAAACATTGCGCGAGCATTCTAACTGATCTATCATGTATATTGGCTACATTAGGTATCTACTCTTATCCTAGGTACTAATTATTATTTTTAATATTATTACAATCACCATAAACAATATTAATTGTAAAATATTAACTAACTTCAACTATTTCTTTTGTTTGTTCTTTAATTTTTTTTTTGATAAAATTCAAAATAAAAATCATTAAGGGTCGTCGTTAAAACATTGTTATATTATTAATTACTTTTATTAATGTTTACGTCGTTAAAAAGTATAATAAAAAATATGATTTATTTTTCTGTTAGATATCACTGTAGTGTAGTATAGGTTTAGATCCGTAATTGATCCACAAGTTTATGGCGCCTCTGTCCGTTACATAAATTTTTATGGTCAATTTTTCGGCACTTTACTAGTCGTGTTTCGGCTACACATATTGGCACTATAAAAACTCTCTGGATTAAGTGTTCATTAATATTTGAAACCTGAACTAAGAAATTTAACGTTTATAACAAAAATAAACAATTTCATTATTGAGAAAGTGATATAAAATATATGTCTCACTATATTTAGGCCATCGACCATCGTCACTTGATTTGAGCTCTACGCAGAGCTGTCATCTCATCACTGTAAATTACACAGACGTGTCTCAGGTAAGTCCACCAATATTACAGTTCACTTGGTACATGTAGGTGGCTAGCTCTTCGCCGGTGAGTTCGTCGTCGACTTCTCGTAAGCTGGAGTTGGAGATACTGCGAGGGGACTCGACAGAGTCGGAGGGCTCATTGATGCGAAGCCGCCAGGCACGACGCCAGTGCCCATTCCCGCTGGGAGACTCATTGACTGTCGGTAAGTCACGCCCGTTGTAAGACTGCATAAGAAAAAAAAATTGTTAATTAACACATACCGAGCTCAGAAGGCAGATCCTTCAAGTTTCTACGTATATATATTTTTAAGTACTACCCGTATTTTACCAATTTTTTATGTGACATGCAAACTGGCATCTCGAATGCTTTGCACTAGGGAACGAAATAACTCTCTGAAAGCTTCATGTACATTTACTACTACTAATAAATTATTTTTGTTAGGAGGAGTGGATTAACGTGAGTAGTGGATGTTAAGGATTCGAACTCAATACTTCTCGATCGTTAGGCTGACTCTTCAACCACTAAGCTACTGATTTAGAATTGCATATTTATTTATTTATTAAGATTTACCAACATTTGTTTACACTGTTACAAGCTACAGAAATTACATTAAGTTAGATATTAATCGACTGTGACAAATAATTATAGGTAAATACTACATGCTATATAAAACTAGGTACTGAAATATACATATATCACTTTTTCCTTTCTTTTTTTGTCACAAAGATATGTAGACCACAGAAGATTTTTAAATGAGCTAAAATGGAGCGTCATGTACATAAAACAATCTAACAATCTTTATACTTATAATATTCTAATAATGTGGATCGAAACTTGAGTAGCGAGTCTGCATAAATATCTATAATATAACTATTTTCATTTGCTGACCTAGAGAACCTTGGATTGCATATCTGATGGAAACACGGTTTTGACCCCAATTTTTAGGTTAACTCAAAATGTTACAATATCATTCATAATCACAAGCCATCATAATAATATATTTGTTTTTTTATAAGCATGCTGACAAACTAACATTTTTGTTTACGAGTTCCATTAAAAAAATAGAAGATATTAAGAAGTACAAAATTATTAGATGTTGATTTACCAACTAGGTCAGAATGCACCTATTTTTACCAGACTAGGCACATTTCATAACGCCGAACGTAATGTTTCTTTTTTAACCGAACTCAATAATCATACCTACATTGGAGATATTTCAAAAATACCTTGGCTTATGTTTAAATAACGATTCTAAACCCAAATAACAAATGATCTATGGTGCTTATTCTGACTAACTGCTAGGTAGACAACACATGTAAGTAAAGCCGACACAATACTATAGGTATTCTACAACCGCTAGTATCACCTTTACGATCTCCACGGTCACACATCTTGTCGTAAATGCCCGATGCGACACCCCTAATCCTTGAAAGATATTAGGTACACTGCTGATAATATCGGTCTGACCCTAATGTTATTTCTTTATGAACAAACACACGTATGTTGGACTTTCCTTTTCATAATGATTAATGAAAATGTGCATTACCTGGTAAATTACATGTTGATAGGTATTCTCTCAGAATTTGTTACTTCCTAATGAATGAAATTTTAAAGCATATAGTATGCTAACTATTTAAATCAATTAAGATACCCCTAAGCTATAGAACATTCGCCCGAAACCTTCCTAATTCATCTATACATATATATCCGTCTTACGGCGACAGTTAAGTGCCATCTACCGACATTCGTACGAAGTATCAGAACCAATGAATGATATTGTAATCATTTTTAAACATTGATTGTTCTGTGGCTTTGCGGTCAGAGCGTTCCCCCTTTAAGGCCTATACAATGGTTTGTGCTCAGATGAATTGTTTGACATGATGCCCGTAGCTACATTCTATCATCGCACCTCTCGCCATAGGCAGGGAATTCATCCCCACACATTGCGACCTGAGACGGTGCGCACTGTGCGGTATAAAAGAAACTTCATCCCACGCACACTCAAGCTGTGGAATGACCTCCCTGCTGCGGTTTTCCCAAGCGCCTACAATATGGGGTTCTTCAAGAGGGGCATCAGAAGGTTTCTTCATGGTCGGCAGCGCGAGTGTGACACCCCTGGTGTTGCATACGTCCATAGGCCACGGTAACCGCTTCCCATCAGGTGGGCCGTGTGCTTGTCTGCCAACTAAGTGGTATAAAAAAATATATAAAAAAGGGAAAGATCGCTGGTTCGATTCCCGCCTGAACAATTCAATTTTTTCTGTCTTAATCGATTGTTACTTCCTATTTTAAATCGAATGGTATAAAAAATGCAACCTAGTTAGCTTATAAGTATTACATTAATACTTTGTCTTTGTCGCAAAGTTTGGTAAGTAACTGTGAGATGAAGTACGATAGATAGATAATTATTTATTGTACTCCAATAGATTACAGTAAAACTTGTACGTTATACTGTCTGAATTTTACACGAATATCACTTATTAAAATAAAACCACTTTTAAACGGATTCTACCGCATGTGTCACATACACTGTGATCAAACTATTATTAAAATTTATTTGTCCCAAACACATTCACAGAAATGACGGCGTAGATTAAAATTCTGACATGACATTAATAAAGTGCCATTACAGCTTATATTAATGTGTTTGTTCACATTCCACACGATATTTGTGTGATCGTCTAGATTGAACCTTTTACCCATTGGCATATTAGTTGGCCCTGACAGGGAAACATTTACGGAAAGTCATTAGCAATTGTTACAGTAAAGGCGACAAATTATTTAAATTTATTATATAACTCTCTATCTAGGTCGTGGTTTCACCCGAACTTATAATATAACTTCAAATTACTTGAAACTTTCAAAAGTTGTGTAATAACTTATGCCAGAACTGTATCTTATATTTAAACGATTGTCTTGTCAAGTATCTACCTACTAATATTAACAACAATTTTACTTATTAGGTACATCTCAGTTCATATATACACTCGAGAGCAATGAATCCGGGTCACTTAAAGAATGTTAAAAATCTCGGAAACTAAAAATGATAGGTTAATGCAATAAATTGTATTTAATAGACAATGTAATACTCCTTAAATGAAAGTAAAAAAAATATGAGTCACCATACATTTTATTAACACAAAATTACATAAAGAAAAAAACTGCTGATCTCTCCTTAAAACAAAAATAGGAAACATGAAATTTTTGAACTTTATTACGATTTTCTTGAATTTTAATACTTCGTATTGCCTCCTCGTGCTTCCATTACTGCGTTTACGCGGTTTGGCATGCTGTACACCAAGTTCCTTATACGATTTTGGGGAATATTCTCCCATTCCTCTGTGAGAGCAATTTTGAGCTCACGAAGCGTGATTGGGGGAGGGTTTCGTTGTTTTACGCATCTGCCTAGCTCGTCCCAAGCATGCTCGATCGGGTTGATATCCGGGCTGCGCGCTGGCCACTCCATACGAGTAATGTTCATCTCTTGAAGGTAGTCATTCACAATCCTACCTGTATGAGGTCTGGCATTGTCATGCATAAATATAGCATCCTCACCTAAATTGACCATAAATGGACCAACGTGATCATTGAGGATTTCTTCCACATATCTTACGCTAGTTAAAGAGCCGTTTTCTATGATCACCAGCTCTGTGCGACTTTCAGAAGAAATTCCGGCCCACACAAGTACAGACCCACCACCGTAGGCTACTTTTTCTTCGATGCATGCTTGCTTGAATCTTTCCCCTGGTCTTCGATACACTCTGTGTCTTCCATCGTGCTTGTAGAGCATAAATTTTGATTCGTCGGAGAACATAACTTTTGACCAATCTTCAATACTCCAATTTACGTGGCTCTGGGGATAACTTAGTCTCGAAATACGATGCCCACGCTCCAGTTTAGGGCCGTTTGCAGGTCTAAGGGGTTTTAAGTTAGATTCAGCAAGCCGACGTCTTACTGTCCATGCACTTGGGTTACTTCCTCCGAGGCGTCGAAACTGATTGGTGAGTTCAGTTCCTGTGAGAAAGCGATTTCGAAGCATGGTGTTCACCAAGTATCGGTCTTCTCGTGCTGTGGTACACCTGGTTCTGCCCGTTCCTGGTCTGCGTAGGTTAGAACCAGTTTCTTCGTAACGTCGGAGAACTCTTTGTACTGTTGACAGCGACACACCGACAGTCCTGGCTGTATCGCGCTGACTCCGGCCGGTTTCCAGCATTGTAAGTATTCTGGTGCATTCTTCAGGCGTAAGCGACATAATTTCAGCTTGATTAATGAATATAGAGCACTATCAACATGGTTTATGTACCCACATAAATGACAGATTACAAACAAAAGCAACACCAAATGCTGTAATTTCGTAGTTCCATCTTCGAAAGTGGCCCTTTTTCAAATTTGATTTTTTTATGATATAACTTTACAATAACTAAGAAGTTTTAATACCTTCATTTAAGGAGTATTACATTGTCTATTAAATACAATTTATTGCATTAACCTAGCATTTTTAGTTTCCGAGATTTTTAGGATTCTTTAAGTGACCCGGATTCATTGCTCTCGAGTGTATAAGTCATTTTAGTAACTATACTTGCGTAACTAATGCAGTACAAATGCGTGCGTTGCGAAGTATGTATGTGTTGATTGACCTTGAGAGATAGAGTGATAAATAGCGTGGTAAGAGAGCGATGTGGAGTGATAGAAGATGTAGTGATGAGAATTGAGAAAGGAATGTTGAGATGGTTCGGTCATGTTGAGAGAATGAATGAAAGAAAACTAACGAAACGGGTGTATGAGGCGAGTGTGGATGGTACCGTTGGAAGAGGAAGACCTAGGTGCACATCACTGGACCAAATCGGGGAAGTTTTAGAAAAGGGGCAGGTCAGGAGTACCCTAGACCGACGAGCAGGCATAAAGAATGTAATGAGAGTGAATGACGCCAGAGTAGTATGTCAGGATCGTAGCAATTGGAGATCCGTGATCTTTGCCTATCCCTATGGGAAACAGGCGTGATTTTTAATTAAATTAAAATTTAAATATTTTACAAACTTTTTTAACGTTGCAATACATGTACCTATCGATATGAACTATCGGTAGATGGCTCCCATAATAGCCCCAAGATGGTTGGATAAGAGAATTTGTAGCACTCAAGACGTGACTTGGTAACTCAGTAATCAGAGCATTCGCCCTGTAAGGGGCTGGTTGCAGATTCAATTCCTGCCTAAGCCCTACTAATTGCTTGAAAATTTCATGTATCGATATCACATATCAATACTTGAAATGATGTAACAATTTTTTTTTTCATTATTTTATGAGACACAAATCAGAAAAAAACTATTTTATCCGTGTGTTCCCGGAAAAAGAATACATGTATCACGACCCCATCTCATCAGAAAGGTGTCATAAGGAAAAATACGCAGGCGATGTCACTGCGCTTGAAGGAAAACTAGAAATTAAACCCTGTACTAACCCATCTGGCCAGAGTGGAAACAGTAGGCCTCCCAACATTGAGAGAGACCTATGTCCACAGTGGACTGCGATAGGCTAATTGATGGATTTATTGATGAGACATTTAGGGGCCACAGGGACCAATTAATAAGAATTTGTTTAACTACTTTTGTAGTTGACTGCACTGTTAAATGAATCGAAGTGAAAATAACAGATGAACTAAAATATCTAATCAAATCTTTTACTTACAGGCTATAACTAAGCCAGTAAGTAAATATGCCGATTGTTCTGAATGCAATAACGAGGAAAACAAACAATTTTTTTGGTGCCATGTAAAAATATTCAAGGTTTTATGGTTTAATATCTCTTTTTATGAGAATTTATTATTGAAGAACGTGTTGCCGCCGTAAGATTTGTTTTTGTGGAATAAAATAGTATTCAAAGATTTGTTTGGCAATTTTACTAACGCTATGAAAATGACGTATTGTCATTATTAAATAAGCATTATGAAAGTTATTCACGACATTTTCCTTAGGTACATGAATTATTTATTTATGCCTAAATGAATTATGGGTTGGAAGAGTTCAAAATTATAATCAAAATACTAAATTTTCATTTTCATCGAATGTATTTACTATTTTATCATTCAAAATAACGTCAGATCCTGGCATACGTGTTTCAAGCGAAAAGCGAAGTCGTATATCTTTTATTTGTATAACTGTGTTCATTCACACGCCGATGGTATTGCGTACTCTTTCTTAATTGTCTGAATACTATAGGTAGGTAATGAAAGGAGGTAGGACACGGCGGTATTTCCCCCCAATTGAGCAGTCCGACTGGGGAAGTACCTCCGCCCTGCAGAATACCGCGGTTATAATAACTTCGTGTTGTGTTCCCAGCGGTGAGTAGGGTAGCCAGAGCTCATTAGAGAATTTGTGCTGTCAATGGGATGACTAAAGGCTTGTCCTGCTTTGTCCTCTACTCTGCTGACGGCACAGAAACTCTGTGCTTACAGGGTCGGCAGTGCGAGTGTGGCTTCTCTGTTGTTACACACGTCCATAGGCCACGGTAACCACTTTCCATCAGGTGGGCCGTGCGCTTGTCTACCACCTAAGTGGTATGAAAAAAAAATAGGTACATACACTCAACATTAGATCGATCTTAACCGTGATCTTAACGAATAAAGTACTAAAAATGATCTTAATGTCTTAGTTTTCTCCACTTCATATTGACTGATTGCTCTGATATTTGGTACACATCTTTTTTTCGGACAATAATACATTTTAAATCTATAAAACATTTTGATTTGCTCTTATTACCTTGGTTTTAATTTTGGGAATTTGTAGTCAAGATCGTTCTGACGATGACTGTGCACCTAGGTCGCCGTTTACGGTTGCCCATTCGTCCTTGCCTTATAAATCTATTTCATCAATCTTCTTTCATCCATCCACTCTACGTGTCCAAATCATCTAAGCATGACTTTCTCTTATTTATCTTGGTCACTTTGAACCTTACCACAAAATACAACAGATGTGCCCGTGTTTACATTTTTGATGTTCAATTTACGGCTATAAAAGATTTTATTTGGTTGGGCGTGTTCTCGGGATTGGGTGATCAGACGGCAATCGCTCTTGTAAGTGGTACCCAAAATAGGCCAATGATTCCAAGGTTAAAACCTCGAGGGCAACCAGAATTTCCATTCAGTCAGGATGAGTGAAAATTAACCTATTCCAAGCCTATATGTTATTGTAGGCTGTAATCTATTCCTATGCACTTTCTGTGTGTAAACTTTCAAACATCCAAAAATTTTCATAAACTTCACATTTACGTATAATTATAGTAGAATAGAAAGATAGGATATGGCATAATTAAGTGACACAATTTTGCTCTGATATCGCGTCAATAACTACAATTTTACTTTGATTATGCCTTTTCTGTATAATTTACGCCTAACATGTGGTATTATAGATTGCGGCAGAAAAGTTACACTGGAAAATATTCTCTAAAAACATTTGTTCGCGTCGCCGCGCGCCGCAACGTGAATTTATTCTTTTTAATTTATGCCCATAACAACAATACAATTTCAGTATTCATGTTTTAAGTTTGCATTTGTGGTTTATGTTCAGCAAAACGAAAATCTGAGCTGTTTTATTTTAATATATTGGCTTGCAATAACGCCTACCATAAGCAATTCATAGGAGGGCTATATTTCAGACGCAACCGTAATAAATTCCAGTTTAGTGTTACCCTCTTAGCGCCATGACATTTAAAAGACGTTGACGTCATATTATTTTTAGAAGTCAACTCATGCTATTTGAAATATAAAGTTCAATGTTCTTTTATTAGCGGCTTCTGCAGGGAAATGCTGCAATTTTGTCCATGTCAAGTAAATTGTAAATGTTGATAAAATTTTGTTTCATGTGTCCACCCCCTACGAGATTCAGGTGCTCGATCAGGACGTGTGGTTAGATTTTAGGAGGAATTTGAAATATATCAAATTTATTGGCTAAGGAGAAGAGGTTATACATTTGTCAAGCCAAATAATGTAGACAGATATTTGAATCGTCACCATCGGAGCATGGTTGGCGGCCATGTAGTGATCTTTTGCAATATCATTTTTTCATCAACTAAAATGCAAAAATGAAACTTCCATTCTCATTGTATCAAAAATAAAACAATTTCTATTTTGCATGTCAAAGTCGAATACAGGAATCTTAAACCGCAGTCTTGACATTACTCAAAGCAACCTCAAAACAGACAATTTAATAATGTTCGTCCAAATTCGATACCAACAAGCTTGTCGCAGGAAATTTGTAACAAAATAAGCCTGGAAACGATTTGGGGCAATCAATGAAGACACAGTATTCAACATCAGCTATTGAAAGAAATAAACAAGAAAGTGTCTACACCAGTGTCGAGTCTCGATTCCGGAGCCACAAACTAATTTTGTAACATCGTGCCCACTCTTCCCCTACTCAAAATGATTTTCATGCCTTGGTTTTCCCCCTTCCTGTTGACTGACTGTTCTGATATTTGGTACACACTTTTTGCTTGGACAATAATACAATTGAAATCAATAAAACAGTTTTATTTGCTCTTAATACCTTGGTGTTAAGATCATTTTGAGACTTTTTTAGTCAAGATTGTTCTGACGTAGGCTGTACGCTTTTAGTGCTACGGCAGTTTTGGGAGCTCAAATTCACCAATCTTCTTTTTAGTTTTTATGAAAACACATATTATACAAATAAACTAGGCTAACTAACTGACAAACTAGTGGTTCAATTTCGGATTTTAGTTTAAAAAATACGTATCTAAACAGAAAAATATTTATAAACTGAGTTTTTAAATAAAACATTTAAATACACATCAAGATAGTTTAAGTTTAGTTAAGTACCTAACCGAGTGGAGTATAGTTTAAAATTTGTCGGCCCAAAACTTGGCCACAGAAACAAATGTTGTTCTGCAAAGATCGACGGTAGTACAGGCCCTCGATTCTACCAAAGCAAAACTACTGTCACACCACAGACACTGCAAAAAAGGCATAAAATTTTGAACTTTATTTCGATACGCTTAAAGTACAACATTAAACGAATAGAGTTTCACTATACTTTTTTGTTCACTCTGCAAAAAACCTTTTAATTATGGACGTTAAAACACATTGCTTTAAAGTCTAAAATTAAAAAGATATTTTTAACAATGTCTGTGGTATGACAATGGTTTTGCTTTAGCAGAATCAAGGCCCAGGCGGAGGGGCCATCACCAATCGTAGATTAATAATATCAAACCAATCCGCACGCACCTAGTTCTTTTTTTTCTTTCGCAACTTGTCCCATTGTATATGGTCCAAATTATTCTGGTCCTAAATGTTATTTTATTCATAAGCAACCGCGGTCGTACCTATATGGTTGACCGAGGTAGCACTGGACCTCATATATTCCCGCGCGTTCCGTAATTCCAATCCATGAACGACGTTTACGGCCAACTTCATCGGTTTTGTCATCCTCACTTCATAAATCTATTTCATCAATCTTATTTCGAATTCCAAATCATCTAAGCATCCCTTTCTCTATTTAGGTCACCTCATCTTCTACCATACCATAACGTTCCTTTACCACGTATGAGTACATGCTTTGTGGAAAGCAAATACAATACCGATACACAATACACCGCTGGCAGATTATATTAATGGTCTATGAAATTGATTGCACCACTACACTCACGAGAGAACTGAGTTTACTCTTGGTACTCATACTAGTGTTTGAGTATAAATCGAACACCCAAACAATATGCGCTATAATGCATGCAGTTATGTACATTTGCCGAGTTTGACTGTAATGAAGTCACTTCCGAGATCGAAGTCTCTGTGGTGACCGACCAACGACCGCTTGCTCACTGCTAAACCAACCATTACCATAAATGCTATAAATAACTTTGTTATCACGTTCAACTCAATGAATTTAATTGGCAAAACGTTATAGCCCGGTCTAGTTTCATCTGATAGCGGTTAAATTAACTGATGAAATCCGCCTTTAGGTAATATACAGTTTTTGTCATTACAATCATACACTTGTTACCAAGACTTTTAAATAATTATAAGTATGTTAGTTTGGTGTTCGATGTTCGACCGAATTTTTTTAAATTTTTTGTTCGTAATAATGAAGTTCAACTTTTTTTTTCCAGCATGTTAAACTTTTTACATTAAACTTTCTTTTTTTATATAATCACGTCAGCTGTGAACATGGTATTATGTTGGGGATTAAAAATTCCATACCCCCCCACTCCCATATCCTACTCTGTTCCGTCGTAGCGTGTTTCCGCATGCCGCCATCCTTGACTTGCTTCGCTAGACTATGGTGACAACATGGCTAGAACGATGGTTATACTAGGGCGACAGCTAGTTTAGGGTGGGTCTGTCAAATCTAACGATATAAAATAAATCTATTAATTATGATGATCAGTGACCAAATACTTCAAAAATATTTTTTTTCAAAAATATGTTAAATTTATTCTATACCTAATAAAAACGCTAATTTGACCATTTCTGATATCTGATGTGTCTTTAACTAGACAGCTCTAATAGATCTAATTTGTTGTTCAATTTTCAGTTCTGTTCTGTTTCGTCGTCAAGTAACTAGTATCTATCTATAAATTTATACCGGGCTTTCCCAGCTCATTTATCACGAAAAGGTAATAATATAAACATATTATTATGCCATAAATACCTCAGACACCTTCAATAAAAGCAATACACATGTGTCATTGAAATTTGACCCTTAAATTGGACTTTTTATAAGGTAAACATGACATCTGAATTACGAAATTTGTTTGTATAATAAACGTAGGTAACGTTTATTATAAATGACAACTACATTACACATATTAAGAACACATTTGTTTTTTTTCCACGGTATTTTTTGTTATTAGACGATGGTCTAAAAAGGCTACTTCATTGGAATCGTATTAGGATAATATTTTGTCTTGCGGCAATATTTACACGAAATTAGAATCTGCTTAGTAGGTACATGAATTATTGTAATTCAAATCATATGAGTAATCATTTAACGAATTTTATAGGAATCTTACAGATCTACTGGAAATTCAGAAAATTAGGTACTAGTTTTAAGCAGAGTCGCTCAATCTGGCCTTTTTAGACCCGCTGACCGGTTTCGCTTTACGGCATTCTCTAAGGTTCACAATAACTTATTGTGAACTTTTGAGGATGTCGTAAGACGAAACCGGTCAGGTCTAATAAAAAATACTGTGGAAATAGTACAAGTGTGTTCTTAATATGTGTAACTACAAATTCCACCATGTGCCATCAATCAACAGTATAAAAAAGCTACACTACCTACACCCTATGATTATGTTAAACTTGCTGTTGCCCGTAGTTTGACCCGCGTGAAATACTGATCTCGTTCAAAACCCTTTTCCAGAAATAATTCCTATTAATCTACCTCTGTGACAAATTTCATTCTCACACACATACACACACTAGATTTATGTAATGTACATCGTTCACAATAAAAATAGATATATCTTATTCTTCACCTTATCGTTAATCCCAGTCGCACCTGAAGCTTTCCCCTCGGAGTTTGGGGTCCGCTTTGCCAATCAAACTGTGGATTTGGCTAACCTTCGACATTTTCCATGAAGTAACTGCTATCTAACCTTCACAACTCAAAGGCAATAACGAAACATTGCAGCTAGTCCAGTTGTTGGAATTTTAAGGGCTCCACGTAACCACTGCCATAGATGCTGAGATGGCAACCGGGATCGATGGGTTAACGTGCTCTCCAAGGCACGACCAGATACCTATATTTATGCATACAGATATTTGCACAGTGCGGGAATCGAACCTGCGTTTCCTGCGTAACGGCCGCGTTCACTACCGCGGACCGCCACGCCACGGAGGCTATCACAATTAAATGAATCACTGTATATAATAGGGTCTAGTGACTGTTGACTGTTAACTGGTGAACAAATAATGTATAAATTGGCCGAAAACTGTCTCGTAAGACACAAGATATCCTAGTTCAGGAGACAAGGTTAATTAAATTTTGGTAATTAAGGTTGAATAATAATCCAACCAATAACAGCGCCAGCAATACTGCGTACCTTCATGTCACGCTGCTTCAAAATAAGTCGAACTTAGATTTGTTAACAACGTACCTATATTTTTAATGCCAATAAACATTTTATTTATTTCTCTTGATTATGTATAGCTAAATTACATGTTCTAATAATGGTAATGGTAATGGACTGCTGAGACGAGGTCTCGGGTTCGATCCCAGGTTTTACCATCGCACACACTAATGACTTTTCGATGCTTTTCGAAGTTATGTGTGTATTTATCGCAGGGATATAAGTACCCAGTTAATGGCAATAGGCTCGCCACCTATTACATTGGGACCTAAACATAAATTGGCTGTGTGGCTTCCGGCATAGAATAGGACCACTCCATCTCTTCTCGTGGATGTCGTAAGAGGCGACTAAGAGAACACCAAAGGATGAGCAGCGGCGTCCTTTGTGATATATCCTAGCTTAATACCGCGCTCGCCAACCCGTTTGCCAAGCATGGCGAGTATGGCAAAACCTAAAAATGGACACAGAGAAAAAGACCAGGCCCCTATTCCTGGCAGCCCCGCTATTCCTGGCTCCGGTAGCGGTCATGGTAACGGCGGGGCGGGGGGTGCGAAGAATCCCCGGCAGAGATTCGGCTACCACCCCAAACGGAAAATGGCCCTGGTAACGCACAACGTTAGCACGATGAGGACTGACGAGAAGCTGCTCGAGGTGGAAGAGGAAATGAGTAGGTTGCACTGGGACATTGTAGGGTTGTCCGAAGTACGAAGAGCGGGGGCAGGCACGACAACCCTGAACCGTAAGGGCCACATTGAATATTAACCCTAGACTAGAAAGGTCACGTCTGATGAAGTCAACACTCAGACCGTCACACGCCGATGTCCAGGACTTCGAGAGCTTTCAACTTGAACTATCCAATCGTTTCGACTGTCTGCAGAATCGCGTTTCAGTGGACGAGGTAAACAACGCGCTGGTAGAAGCTGTCCAAACGGTGGGATCTAAATTCTTTGGGTCTCGCCATAAACAAAAACCTCAGAAGATCTCGACCCAGACCCTTGATCTCATGACCAAACGTCGATCTATGCCGCTACAGACCTCCGTCGATGCTGAGGCACATAGGCAGCTCAACAGACGCATACAGAAATCCTTGCGACACGACATTCGGTCCTATAACACTAAAAATATTAAGGAGGCAATAGAGCGAAACCAAGGCTCCAAAGTGTTTGCGAGGACGGAGCATGGCAGCATAGCAACGACAACGGTAGAGGTACTTAGGGAGGTCGAAAGGTTTTATGGGCAGCTATATACATCAGCTAAACAGCCCGCTGACATAGTTAGAGATCCAAGAGCCAAGCTTACCCGACATCAGACCGAAGACATCCCAGACATCAGCCTGTACGAGTTTAGGATGGCCCTCAAACAGCTGAAGAATAACAAAGCGGCGGGTGAGGACGGAGTTACAGCAGAGCTTCTGAAAGCAGGCAGAACGCCGGTACTAAGGGTACTTCAGGGGCTCTTTAATTCCATCCTTCACGAGGGTACAACGCCGGAAGCGTGGAACGGGGGCGTGGTGGTCCTCTTCTTCAAGAAAGGCGATAATACGTTGTTGAAGAATTATAGGCCCATCACACTCCTGAGCCACATTTTCAAGCTGTTTTCGAGGGTTATTACGAACCGTCTCGCTAACAGGCTTGATGACTTCCAACCACCCGAACAAGCCGGATTCCGAAAAGGCTACAATACCATAGACCACATCCATTCGCTGCGGCAGGTTATACAGAAGACTAAAGAGTATGACCGGCCCCTCTGCTTAGGATTCGTGAACTATGAGATTGCCTTCAATTCGATCGAAATATGGGCCGTGCTACAGTCTCTCCAGCGATGCCGGATAGATCACCAGTATATCGAAGTGTTGAAGTGTTTATACCAGAACGCCACTATGTCGGTCCGAGTACAGGAACAGAGCACAAAGCCAATCCCACTGAAAAGAGGCGATAGACAGGGAGACGTTATCTCTTCGAAACTGTTTACCGCCGCCTTGGAAGACGTCTTCAAGCTACTGAACTGGAAAGGACGTGGCATCAACATAAACGGCGAGTACATCACTCACCTTCGGTTTGCCTATGATATTGTCATTATGGCAGAGTCGCTGAAAGACTTAAACACCATGCTCGAAGACCTTAATATAGTATCCCAACAGGTGGGCCTTAAGATGAATATGGGCAAGACAAAGGTTATGTCAAATGTTCATGTTGCGCCTCTACCGGTGCATGTTGGGGACTCAGTCTTAGAAGTTGTTGACGAGTACGTCTACTTGGGTCAACTGATCCAGGTAGGAAATTCCAGCTTCGAGGACGAGGTACATCGACGAATCCGACTCGGTTGGGCAGCGTTCGGAAGGCTACGAGATGTCTTCTCGTCCGATATACCTCAGTGCCTGAAGACGAAAGTCTTTAACCAATGTGTGTTACCAGTGATGACTTACGGATCTGAAACGTGGTCCCTCACTATAGGTCTCCTAAAAAAGCTCAAAGTCGCTCAAAGAGCTATGGAGAGGGCTATGCTCGGTATTTCCTTACGTGATCGCGTCAGAAATGATGATATCCGTAGGAGGACAAAAGTAAACGACGTAGCCCAACGGATTAGCTCGTTGAAGTGGCAATGGGCGGGACACATAGCGCGCAGAACAGATGGCCGATGGAGCAAAAAAGTTCTGGAATGGTGACCGCGTAAGGGCAGACGTAGCGTAGGACGCCCAACAAAAGGCCTATGTTCAGCAGTGGACTATGTGTGGCTGACATGATGATGAAATTACATGAAAGGGTCAATCATATGTACACACACAAACATCCATCGTCTCAAAATTAATGTTAATAGTATTGGTCAGCATTGGAATCCAGGACCTCTCCATCAGAAGGTTCTCCATCAATAAGCGACAGACGCTTATAAAATATAAAATGTATCTTATTTTATAGGTTCAAATAAATATAATAAATTATTTTACAATGGCTATTACATATAAAGTTATTGAAGCGTTAACTACCATAACCCATGGTTACCATTTAGTATGTGATTGGTTTCTGACCTCACCTGCGCTCTAGGAGGCGCGTCGTAAAGTTGCGTAGTGGCAGCGGAGAGCCGGCGCAGGCGCCGAGTTCTTGCACGTTCAGTGATGCCCACCCCAGCTCGTTGGCGTTGGGATGCTAGAAGTGCGCTATAGGTCCGCCCCATGCGAGGCCCACCACGCCCGCACCATGTAGCTAACGTCATCTGTAATCCAAAAATGACATTATAACTTTAATAAGTTTAAAAACTAAAACCCAACAACTGTAAAATCACGTTCTAAAGAGTATTAAACAAGAAACATCAAGGATAACCATAGTCGTATGCCACTTTCCTTAGGATGTATTGCTTTATTAGGTTAAGTGGCAAACGGCCACAATTATCCTTGATATATGTCTTGTTTAATACTTTTTAGAACGTGATTTTTCAGTAGTCGGGTTTGAATTTTTAAACTTATTTTTTTATTTATATTATTTTGCGGCAAGTAACACCTATACTTTATACATATTTGAAACGTGCTAATTAGGCCCTTTCAGTTGATACGAAACAGGGCATATTGATCTCAAATGATTTTTTTACACAGTTATTTATGATCGCTAGGGGGCGCTACATTAGATTCCGTAACACTTCATATAGCCTATAACCAGCGGACGACTAAGACGCTTCTAATAATACCCCATATTATGTCCAGTTTTAATAAGTAGTTGAGGAGCTATGAGGGAACAGATAAACCTACATATATACATACCCTGTCATGTATTCCAGTAATATTATAAAAATCAATGTTTGTTCGTAACGCAATGCCATAGTTAATCAGATTGCGATATCAATCAATCAATCCATAATTAGTCCATCACAGTCCATAGCTTTACATAGGCTTCTCCCAATATAATAATGTCAAGAAAGGGGTGACTGAGAGAGCTGTTGAGGACTTTAGTCTGATCAGATTAAACAAAATTCTCATGATGAATACCGTCACATTTTACAAAAGTAATGACATAATCAACGTCACATCACAGAAGTAAAGTTAATTGAATTTGATTTCACCTCGTCTACCATAATTAATGTGTAAATATGCTTCATTTTTTAATAATATGTACCAAATTATAATAAGGTATTCACAGTAAGAAAATAGGGCCTAAATCCATGTTAGAGTTGTCAAGCAATACTATTATGAAAAAGAATGAATTAATGTTATTACTGAAAGACTGTGGATTACACAAGAGGGAAATAGAGCAGATGGACATGAAAAGCTACAAGAATGATGTATTCGATACCGGATCTCAGAAAACGTGATCTTGAAATTGATAAATATTAGTACGACATATTAGTAGACCTAACATTAGGTAATCGGTTCAAAAGACTAACTGTACGGAACTACGATAAAACAAAATATCCGCTAAGCACACTCAAATATCATTAACTGGTATTATCAACTGATAGATTATTCCGTATTACGTTTAGATATAAATATAATTGACTGGATTTCGTTTTGATTCGAGAGATATCAATAAGCTAGTCTGTTTTCCGTTTAATTTTATTTTATTTTCTCTTCATTTTCATATATTTATTCACGTTAAGTTTTCTATCTGCAGATAGAATTACTATCCTCCTACAATGTAGCCTGGTATAAATTATTATGCTTGCACTTTTTCTTTTAACTCCACTGACAAATTTAATAATTTATCACAATATACCTATATAATATATCGGTCTAGTTGTGTGACTAACCAGTAAGCAAAAACTTCAAGTATTCACCTTTTTTCACAAATGTAGGACGACAGCACATTATTGTTATATCTAGTTTGGGTTGATTTTATTTTGTATCAAAACAAAGGTTTTATATTTTTACTTATAGCGTCAAGGGAACCTTCGTTTATTTAATTAAGTAGGTTTGTTTTGACTACTTTGACCTACCAGGTTAGTTACGGCAATTGGAAGTCAGAGTTCAGAGGAAATTTTGTTACAATTTTGATGCTATCTTCTCTCAATACATTCAAAGAACAAGGTTGGAAGTTTCTGTGGCACATTTATAAGTATTTTCTTGGAATTCAGCGAGCAACCTCAGACTGCAGAAAGCCTCTTGAGACCTGTACATTACTAAAATTTTCTTGTTATGCAATCTTTGAAATTCAATAAGAACGAAATTCAAGTTTCGAGGCTTAAAAGTTAGATTCTTCAACTAATTTCACTACGAAATAATGTAATGTTATTCTAGTTATGGTTGTTTTTCGCGCGAATCTTGTATACATTCATACAAGATTCGCGCGAAAAACAACCATAACTAATAAATTTGTAATATTCTTTATTACCTCATATCTTCTGAACCCCTTCACGGATTTCAATGATTGATGTCTCAAATTAAAGGAATTCATCACCCAAGTGTTCTTAAGATGTGAAAGGGTACATAAAATGTGAAAAAGCTATATGATGAACTTTTGGCGTCTTTAGTCAAAAAATATTTTCCCTCAAACTTATCGAAAATGAAGAAATTCAAAATGGAAATTACACAAATATACTAAAAAGCATAAAATAAGTAATTTAAAATAAAAAACCTTGCAAATCATACACTGGATGAAAATTAATGGGTACCGGAAATCTAAATTACAAAAAATTCACAGTTTTCCTTTTTTCACTGTTTGAAGTAAACAAGGAGGATAACTTTTCCAGACAGCAACCATGTGTAAGAGGAGTAGAAAGTTCAATCTTGTTTTTCATAAATAACATGAATTTTTAATGTATTGTATGAAAACTATAAGTTGATTAAGTAATACTAAATAATATTCAAATGAATTCAACTAATACATTCATAATTTAATTAATTTTACAATCATGTCAAGAAATAATTTATAAATATTAAATGCAATAAAACTAAAATAACCATTATACAACTTATAGCTAAGAACAATTAAAATGCGTCGTGGAATTCTGGAAGACTGGCAGCATTGCCACGTTGTATGGCAATGGTTATTCTCTGACCTAAAAAGAGGCCAGCCTTCTGGTCACGAGAAGCGTCGACCATACGCTTCGCAATCTTATTTTTTGCTTTCCTGGCTACATTTTGAACGATTGATGTCTTTCTAACATTATAATAACTATATGAAAATTGTTCCCAAAGCGAAAAGGTCACTCAAAAGAAAACTTGAATCTACTTTCACTTTTTTACAATTTCTGGTTTTATAGAATGATTTTTGAAGTCACCTGCCTGTTAGTTTCTCAAGAGCCTGGCTTAGCGGGTGCCTATGCGGGGGCTGAGCAGGAGTGCCGTGATAGCCGTTAGACGGGGAGATTGTGCTTTATGTTGTCGCAGCTTTGACATATTCACGAGTCGAGATTAATGCACAAGTGAACTGTAGAATGTTGTAGAACTTAAATTGGCTTGTCAAGTTATTCTTAAGAAATAGATGATGTAGGTATGCCATCGCAGACATTTTGGTAGACCTAAAAAGGAGAAATATTCCACTATACATTACTTTGTTATTTTCTCAAAGGAAATAGATAGCGTACTGAATTTAATCCTTTAGTCGGTTTGATTTCTTTTGTCAACTTGAGCGATTTGTCATAAATTAACATTATAATAGGTTATCGATTTTTTATACAACTTAGATGGCAGACTAGCACTCGGCCTACCCGATGGATAGTGGTTACCGTGGCCTATGGACGTGTGCAACACTAGGGTAGTCACACTTGTGCTGTCGATCCTGTAAGAACAGGATCGGCAGCTCAAGTGTGAAACATCCAGAGCTTAAAATAAGAAGATACGTTTTTTTTTTAAACCAGATTGTATACCAAAAAAATATGGCAAAGGGTGTCCGCGAGGTCTACTGTTCACAGAACTACTAGTTACTAAAGTTGCAAATGGTCTTACTTGTGATGGTTTACCTTTCAGAGGTTATACCTCCAAAATATCACATATTATATTACATCATATTATCATACAGGATCATTAACGTCAAGATTCACCGTTGCAATTGGCACGCTAATAATTATGTTTTACATTTCATCACGTACTCAGATATTGTATACTCTAAACTATCTTATTATAGCATGAAATTTTAAAACATTAGGATGCTAACTAAAATCGATTAAGAGATAGAAAAAATTAAATCGGTTCAAGCGGGATTAGAACCCGCGATTTTCCCTTACAGGGGGAACGCTCTCACCACTAAGCCACAAAACCTTCGCCCAAACCATTCAAATCTATACAAATGTCCGTCTTACGGCGATGGTTAAGAGCCATCTACCGACATTCGTACGAATTATCGAAACCAATGAATGATGTAACCTTATTATAGTTTAATAAATACATATAATTCTGATTTATAAAGTATATCTCATCGATTTCGATCCGATTAATCGATTGATTCGATCTGAATTATTTAATAATTTTAATCATCTCAATGACATCACTGTCTGTTGCTCTGCTTTTTTTGTACAAAGCAATAACTATTTATCACAATAAACATGCCGACAAAATAGTTTGTCGAACACATACTTACAATAAAAAAATAAACCTGTCTATATGTGCGTGTTAATTTCTTATGATATCAAATATTACCAGATCATATTTTGGCGGAGCGTCACAATTATATTTATGTCAATAAATTATGATCTACAGCCATTATAAAACAGATCACTGTTAATGTATTCTATGCCAATGTCATAATAGTCCCCGAGCCACGTTTCAATTTGGTCAATGACTTCCTCCCGGGTGATACTTCGCACGATGGTTAAGGAAGTTGAATTATGAATTTCTTTTCTTTTATTTTTATTCTTTTGTTTTCTGTTTCAAACATGTAAAAAAATGAAAAAAAAATCAGTAATTTCCTCCCGACTGAAAATTGACTAAATTACAGTTAAGTAAATGTATTAAAGGAAAAACTGTAATTTAGCCAATTTTCAGCCGGGAGGAAATTACTGAATTTTCATTTTTTTACATGTTTGAGCGATCATCACTACTTACCCCTCCCAGCTGGCGCGCAGCGCCTCCTGCTGCGAGCAAGTAATGCTCGTGAAGAAGGAGGTGGGGCAGGAGCGGCAGCGGGAACGTCGGAGTTAGATGAATGACCTCCGACCCCAATGAGCACCGGTCTGGGGGTAAAGGGTGGAGCCACCTGTCACCCTGGCAGAAGGAGGTCGCCGCGCCTCCTCATTTCCAGGGGCGAGTTGGGGACTTTGTGGTCCCCACACCCGAGGAGAGGTTCAGATCTAGAGAGATGGCTCTGGGTCAGCAGGGTTGCGAGGGATATGCCTGTTAACCTCACCTTCGACAACCAAAAACGACCCACAGGTATCGTGTGTTTTAGTCGGTTCGAGTCTGACATCATCTGTCTCACCGGCTCCGGTGGTGGGGGTATGCGTGGGGATTTTTCGCACGTAAAAAAACTGCTTACGTGGGGTAAGCAGTTTTTTTAACAAATTGGCAGCTGACAAACACGAAAATTCATTCATTCATTCACTCACCTCATTTAACCATTGTACGTAGTATCATCTGGGAGGCGATTGGTCATGCGAACCTGTCGCTGGCTTGCGGACCATAACAGAGAGTCGTCATGTTTTTTATTTGCAATATAACTTGATTGAATGAATAAACAAGAAACTAGTAAGACAGGACCAAGTATGTCAACTTAAAATATCTGCTGCTTATAATGTATGGGAATAATGTATAGGTAAACGGACTAATGTATTCTGTTTTATAATTTATCTTTTCGCCAAATTAATACTTCCAGGCGATATTGCTGTCGAAACCGTGCAAATTTCAAATCAAATCAAATCATCTTTATTTCAAAGAACATGGTTACAACATCAGGTTTTATAATTTTCACAAGTACAGCACATTCTGCCGTGTGGCGTTGAAATAATAATACCTATTGATGGATACAAGTCAATCACAACTAATTTCGCTGTCGTTAGGACTCCAGCCAGTCATATTAAAACAAAATTCACAATGTCAGAGCAAAAATAATAAAAAAAAAAAAAAGAATGGATCAGTGAAACTTTAAATAAAATGCAAAATAAATTAAATTAAAATAAAATGAGATAAAATAGCTAATTGTTGGATAATCAATTTGAAAGAATTCCATTAAAAATTAAATTTAATCAATCAATAAAAAATTAAAAATAAATAAATAAGATGAAATTACAATAAAATACCCAATGTCGAAATAAAAATTTGAAAATTCAATTAATTAACTAATCATTCACTTTTAGCTGCTATTTCATCTCTTAAATATTCGTCTACCGCGTAGTAGCCCTTTTCGCTTAGGATTCCATACAATTTCCTGCGGAATGGGGCTCCTTTGAGTTCTTTTAACCAGTCTGGTAGATGGTTATACAATGTTATGCACATATTAAACGAGTTTCTTTTGCACAACTCTAAGGTCATCTTTGGGATGTGCAATCTATTCCTATGCCTTGTTCGGCTGTTTGGCATGTCTCCCAATTTAATAAACAGGTGTGAATGTTTTTTGACAAAAATGCACATTTCCAGTATGTATAAACATGGTAGGGGAAGAATTTTATGTCTCTTAAACAGTGGTTTGCAACTAGTTAGCCTATCTACCCCATGCATTGCACGGATGCATTTCTTTTGGGCTACAAATGCCCTATCCGCTTCCACAGAGTTACCCCATATGACAATTCCATAGCGGAGCACCGAGGATACGTATGCATGATACGTTATAACTGCTGTATGTAAATTAACAATTTGTCTAATTCTACTGAGTACGTATACAAAACGATCAATTTTAGTCAAGATCTTATTGATGTGCGACTTCCAGTTACAAAACTTATCCATCGCAAAGCCCAGGAACGTACACTCGTTACAAGTACTGATGATATTGTCCTTGTGTGTGATTTTAAGGTCTGTTACTTTACTCTTATACGTTTGGAATTGCATTATGTTTGTTTTAGACGTATTTATTTTTAAGTTATTAATATCTAACCATGTATTCGCACTGTTTAGAGCTTCTTTTATATTGAATTCAAGATCGTCATTGTTTTTGCCTTTGACAATTAAAGTTGTCATCGGCGAAAAGTATACACTCTTGATTTACAGCTTTTGGGAGGTCATTTATATAGAGTAGGAACAGGAGAGGAGAGATCAGACTACCCTGTGGTACACCGTAGCCATTATGCCGATACTCTGATCTGAATTTTTTTTGTTCGTGTTGTTCAATTTGTGTTATTTCAACGCACTGTAATCGATTTTCTAGGTAGCTCTTAATCAAGTCATTGGCGGTTCCTCGTATACCATAGTTGTACAGTTTGGCCAAGAGTGTTTTGTGGCAGACAAAATCAAATGCCTTCGTCATATCAAGAAAAACGCAAGCAATTTTAGATTTAGCGTCAAGGGTCTCTGTGATCTGTTTCACTAATGAGAAGCATGCCAGGGAAGTTGAGCTTGATTTCCTAAATCCGTACTGTCGATCATCGAGTATGTCACATGATGTTATAAAGTTCTAATAAATCGGCCTATTTAACGCGAATGAAATATAAAACGAAAACACAATTTCGACGCTCAAGTTATTATGTTTGACTTTTTTTAACCAAACACACATCATTTCCAAACCTCAAAATTAAACTTCATTCTAGAACTTGAATCATTTTCTGCGAAGTTGGTTACGATTTTTTTTTTATACCACTTAGGTGGCAGACAAGCGTACGGCCCACCTGATGGAAAGTGGTTACCGTGGCCTCTGGACGTGTGTAACACCAGAGAAGCCAGACTCGCGCTGCCGACCCTGTAAGCACAGAGTTTCTGTGCCGTCAGTGTAGAGGACAAAGCAGGACAAGCCTTTAGTCATCCCACTAACAGCACAAGTTCTCCAGTGAGCTCTGGCTACTCTACTCACCGCTGGGAACACAACACGAAGTTATTATAACCGCGGTATTTTGTAGGGCGGCGGTACTTCCCTAGTCAGATTGCTCAATTGGGCGGAAATACCGTCCAAAAGCAGTATCTACAATTTTATCTTTAAGTTCTATAAGGAATGTAAAATGTAATAACAATTTAAATATATCAGTACGCTAATCTACATAAAGTTAGTAACTTTATGTATGCCCAGTACAGTAAAGGCAGCGATTCAAGTAAATCTAAACTAAGAAGTTTAAAATGTATCTACGGTGAAATATATCAAGTCAAAGAGTATTCCAATTAAAAATATATAATGAAGTCGGAACTCGGCAACTTGAAATCATAGAAGCAATCTACTGGCAAATTGCAGCGTTTCCTTGAACTGGAAAAGTACCGAGTATATTTACTCTTGGTGCTATATCTATACATAGTTTTGCTATTACTATCCTCGGTGAACGCAGTAAGCCGTCGGTCCCGGGTAGAAGAGAATATCTTTGGTCCCGGTTGTCATACAAACATTTATGACAATCGTTACGGGTAGTTCGAGCCCTAAAATGCTCAATTAGACTAACTACAGAATTTTAATATTGAAAATGATTTTCTTTTTATTGGATGTGGGGATCAGCCATTCACTTCATGAAATATATCGAAGTTCAGTCGCATCACAGTTAGGATGTAATTGGAAAAAGACTCAGAGAATATTAATGCATTTTCCTCCTCTCAAAACGAAAGGTGACTTTTACTAATTGGGTATTTGAACGCCTAGTCAAATTAGTTACTAAACGTCAAATCGATAAGTTATAAGGAAACTTGTATGAAATAAATTATTGAGACGTCATAATATTTAATAGTCAAATAATTTACTATTATACGTTGGGTGAATGATTAAACATAAATAAAAACGATAAAATAATAACCGACGCAACTTGTATTACCCTTAGGTATAACCATTCTTAATTAAATAAGCTCAGTTAAATAATTTATTTTAACTAGGTACAGAAAAATATCCAATAACGTCTCTCAAAAGTACTTGGTCTCAAGCGTGTGATGAGTGTTCAGCGTACATATCATCACACCTATATACCTATACGATAAATTTAATTTTCAGAGATATTACCTAACCCTATTTCAGTTAAAGGAGGAAAAAACTGCGATAGTTAAAAACCAACGCTCTTCGGATGATTAAATTCCATTCCACTTTCATTTGCAGTTGAATATCAACAACATGGTATGTTCATTATGAGTCTTTGGATAAGTAAAGCAACTGGTAATAAAATTTTAATAACAATAATTTATTCATAAATCACGATTGTAACTTCACATAATAAATAATGTTGCACATTTGTAAACATAGGGTTGTTCTTCTACAATAGGTTGGTTGAGTTTCTGCTCTCCTAAATAGACTATAAGTAGCCTGTGTTAAAGAGGTAATGAATATAGTCTGATTGACTTTTTTTAAATTGTAACATGATGAGTAATTTTATTGTCTTTCTGTAAGAGATTAATAAAATGATTCTTTTTTTGTATAAGGTAGATAAACATGCATAGAAAAAAATGGTCGAGAAGTCAGATGGTAGTCGCCTCCTTAATAAACAAAACCAAGAGAACGAGGAGCGGACCACTGAACACGAACGACCTTAAAAATGATGATAAGAAAAATATAAATGACTAGCGGCCGCTGGCCACTTCGTACGCGTGGACCCATTTAACCCCTTTAGTGGTGGAATTTCGTAAAAATCGTTTTTAACGGATATCTACATCTTATAAGGAACATACTTGCCAAATTTTAAGTTTGTAGGTGTAATAGTTTCTGAGATATCGTGATTAGTTAATGAGTGGTATTTCGCTTTTATAGGCATACTATAGATCAAACGGAACGTTTAGGTACTTTTTCCTGATATTCAACTTATCATTGTTATTTTACATACTAGATAGATTATAGTCTAGAATAACAAGCTCTCTTTTATTCTTCGAATAAGTTACCATAGGTTACATAATCCGAGAAGAGGGCCAGATCGTTAGAGATGGCCCTGGGGCGGCCGAGGTGCGAGGGGTATGCCTGTCACCTTCGGCAACCAAAACGACCCACAGGCGGCGTGCATTTTAGTCGGTTCGAGTCCGACATAACCTCCTCCACCGGCTCCGGTGGGGAGGTATCCGTGGGGATATTGCGCACGTAAAAAAAAAAAGTTACATAATCAGAATTCCTCGCGGGTAGTCTCTGATATAAGCTATTGACGGCCTTCGTGGCGTAGCAGTAGAATGTTCGACTGCTACACTACGCTACATATTATACATATATATAAAACATATATGCCCCATCGGTATCGAGTACAGGGACCTACCAGTATCCAGGGCTCCAGAGAAAGGAATCTATTCACAATACGTGCCGTGTCGAGAAGTACCGCTTTCTGCATCGAGCCCTTTCACTCAGCTGCCTTACGAGAGCCTCTTAAAATGTTATTATTATTATTGTCAAATATTACTGGGACTGACCCGAAAAATACCACAAGGTCGTACAGAGTAAAACAACAAGACCGTTAACCACCATTCACGTACATGATATACAGCCCAGTTAGTGTCTATATTGTGTTTGAGAGAAAGGGACAATTTGACTCATGACGCCACTGCAAAACATTACATTATCATTTTTACATGAAAATCAAGTTTGGATCTATGGCAAAGTTATAGTTTAAGGCAATAAGTACGAATATAACCAATAAAATTCGGTGTAATATTGTGTGGCGTAGCGGTAGAGTATTCGACCGCAACACAGGAGGCATGGTTCCGATTCCGTTCTGTGTAAATATTTGTATTTATGAATATGTATTTGCATTAGTGTCAGTGTTTTTACGTATAATATGACATGAATTTACAAATAAAAACTATCTAAGTATGTTTATCCGCATTCTAGACCATAACATAACCTAGTTAAACTATGCTAGCGTAGTGCAGAATGTCGTAAAAAAATTGTGATAACCTGTGCGGCAGTTTGTAGGTAGGTATAATAGGTTTGTATATATGTAGTAGTATACTTTTTTATAAAGTAGAACGATAAATGAGTCCTAAAAGCCTAATAGCCGGGAAAATTACAATAACATCTTATGTCCACTCGACAAAATTATTAATCAAAAACCTTATACGTGGATGCAAATAAACATTAACATGTTAACCCACACAAACTTACTGGATATAACTGGACACCAAAAAATCACCTTATAGAGAACGCTACCACAAGAGACATGCAATGCGGAGGATTCCACGACGCATTTTAAATATTTTTAGCTACAAGTTGTATAATAGTTATTTTAGTTTTATTTTAATAATTACATGTAAATAAATGTATATTCAGTTAGCATAAAAAATATGTTGTTAAGTCCCCCTTATAGGGATAATTTATAATCTCAAAAGGTGATTCCGATTGAGAACGAGCTTGGAGATTAAAAATTTTGATGATCCGACCGAATTATTTTGTACCCAAATTAAGCTTCTCAGCTGTAAAAGTTCATGTCAATTACTAAGTAACTGTCTCCGATCTTCGAATGTAAATCACAGTCGAAGATCGGAAAGATATTTGGAAAAGGAGGTACAAGGAAAAAAGCAAGCAATGCATCACTCGAATAATAAAATCGACTTCAAAGACTAAAAGACTATGTAATAACTTAATAAACATAAGGGAATAATTACTGAATTAACGGTTTTACTGATCTGTTAGATGCCGACATGGCAACGTTTGAATAAAAATATTACCAGGTTTATGAAAGGTAAAAGGCACAATTTATTTTCAACTTTTTGGACGGTATTTTGTGACAGAGGTTTTAAATTTTTGTTTTACCGTTTGTAAATGGATCTACTAGTATACCTTTTTATTTGATACTCACATTGAGAAAGTTGCGAAAAAAATTCACTCTGTCGTTTTGTGGTGGCGCAGCGGCATCGTTTGACTGATTTTTTTCATACATTACTAATAACACTCCCGACTAATATATCTTTAAAAAAAAACTAAATCTAAATCGGGTTATCGGTTCAGGTGCTATGATGCCACAGACAGACACACACACACACACTCATACACAGACACGTCAAACTTATAACACTCCGTCGTTTTTGTGTCGGGGGTGAAAAACACATAAATGTTCATAAAATGAAGACTACTGGTCCAAACTATGTAATTTTTTTACGAGACCAAATAGCAACTATCGTACTAACTACGTAATTCTTTTTTAGTTGAAGTCAATCTGTATTGTTTGGATCATAAATCTCAGAGTAATCGGTGTACATATATATAAGAAAAAGATACCAATCGAATTGACAACCTCCTCATTTTTGGAAGTCGGTTAAAAAGGAATTTAACTGGATTTTATTATATCTAAACTCTTGATTGTTACGAATTTAACATTACTAAACTAAACTCGACGGATATGCCATCACGTGTCTTCTGCTTCGGAATGCCAATACATGTTGATGCGTATAAGTGACTACGCAATGGAGCACAGTATTTTTTTATCTAGGAGTTCTAGGACGGTATGTCACCTCGCCCGATGGTTTAGCCCATCGGGCGAGGTGACATACCGTCCTAAAGTCTAAAGTCTCAGTATACCCATTATTAGTCAATTATATGCAATAACTGAATAACATATATTGATGTTCCGACAGAGAAAATCTGCAACGACCAACATCGCTATCAAGTGTAGCCTAGCCCTAAAACATTTAGGTATTGTTAAGTACAGTCAGCATCAGATAGATCTTGATGATCTAAGTATGCAAAATGATCTTAATACCTTGGTTTTCCGCCCTTTCTATTAACTGATTGTTCTGACATTTAATACACATTTAGTTCGGACAATAATACAATTTAAATCAATAAAACAGTTTGATTTGCTCTTTGTACCTTGGTTTTAAGATCACCTTGAGACTGTAGTCAAAATCGTTTTGACGCTGACTGTACATAATTTTTTGCTTTTCTATGGAGTTCTTTCCATTAAAATGAAATTGATGACCATAATACTCATTGAATGCACAAAGCAAAATAGGATAGGTAAATAATATGATACGCGCTCGCCACAATGACATGATTAATTTTCATGTGAAAACCAATATTTATGGTTTTTCGTCATTACATCGATATTAAGGTCCAAAATACTGAAACTAGATATAAAATATATAACGTACCTATAAGTATTTATTACGATCTGATAGACAAACAGCTTCACATTTTGTAAATAATTTACTGTCGGGATTTAGTTACAATTTTCCCAGTGACGATTTTACTATAGGTTCATTATGATCAAATTATTATGTATATTGTAAATAATCACGCCATTATTCGCGAAATAACCTTTCGGCAGAGGTGAATTAACACCCACATTTCACCAATCATTGTTTACGGCCCCACGTAATAGGGGAAGAGCTCATTACCGTTATTAGGGGCACTATTATTGATTCGAGTCTTGTATCTGTACCTGAGTATGAGCAGTATATATCTGTCTGATTTTAAACAGCCCTATCCCTTACTAACCTTGTACACCGCATTGGAAAAGATGGGGTGCCCCAAATTCTACTGTGTTGGGAATTTATATCGTAACGCAATCGTATCCCCATTTCTGCTCCCATTAAAGGTGACACCTACAGTTTACTCTGATACATGGTTCGTGCTCAAGGTTTCCATATACAGGATACAGGAGAGGAGATAAATAAATTGCCGTGACAGCACAAAATTGGTTGTGTCATTATCATTTCCGTTATCGGCAGAGAGCAAAGAATTGTGTGATTGGAAAACGAAGAAAAATACCGAGGAAAACTAGATTCGGTGCAATTTACGCCGGTTATGCAGCGTGCATCCAATAACAGTTTAAGCGCAGGTATTCGAAAGGTTTGAACTTTTTAGTTGCCAATGTAGAAAATATTTTAGTTCTGCCAAATTGTTTTAGAATGTTACATCACGACTTTTTTTCTTCACAGTCAGCGTAATAATAAAGGTTGTATATTACTAAGTGTTCCATGGGTATTGCCCGTGGAACACTTAGTAGTATATCACCTATCTATGTGTTCCACGGGAATTTTTTCTTGCCCATAGTTCACCTAAAAGTGTTCAGTGGCTACCTTATCCAGAGCAAAATATGGTATGTAGTTTGTTGTATAAATTATGGTATGGTATGTAGTGATAAAGTGTTATAATTCCATATTTCATTCGGTTAGGCACTTAGCTAAATGTAATAGTATTTTAGTGACATTTTATTAAAAAATATATTAAAAAAATAAACTACTAATCAGTTTTGAATGAAATTTTAAAGCATTTAGTATGCTAACTTTACAAATCGATTAAGAAATGGAAAAAAATTGATCTGTTCTGGCGGGATTCGAACCCGCGATATTTCCCTTACAGGGGGAAAACTCTGACCACTAAGCCACAGAACCTTCGCCCGAAACCGAACTGAAATTTTGATGGCTCCGATCCAATTTTTCTATTTCTTAATCGATACTAACAAGTTGTTAAATTTCGGTATCAGTTTGTTTAAAAACTCGGTTTATTTTTATTTTTCTGTTTAAAAACTCATTTTAAAGACTAAAACTTTAATTTGAGTCTCTTATTAGAAAAAATATTATAAACTGAGTTTTTAAATAAAACATTAAAAAGACACAGCAATTGAAGTGTCTTTTTTCTGTAAGTAAGCATCAGCTAGCCGAACGGAGTTCTAGTTTTAAAATTGAGACAATCGTTCAGTTTGAAGTGCCGATTTAATAGTCTATGCAGAATACTACCTACTTTGTCAATTTATATTATTTATGTAAGACAATAATCAATCCGTTGTTTTAAGTATAACTTGTAGTATTAGCACAAACCTTAGTAGTTTATTATTACTACTAAACTGTTATTTATGTCCGCATTATGTAATTTGTTAAATAAATAAAAAATAAATGATTTTTGACATTTGACTTAGACTTTCTTGTTCAGTGCCCTAAGGTCTCGCGATGGATATGTCAAAGGTCCCTTCAACTGATGCGCCTGTGCGGTTTTAGTCGGTCCGAGTTGCAGGTGGCAGGTGGGTAAGTATGGGGATTTCCGTACGATAATAAAACATATCCCAAGGTCTTGATGTATATAGCATCCGTTAAAAAAAATTTGTAATACCAGAGGAGTCACAATCGCGCCGACAACCCTGTAAGTACAGAGTTTCTGTGCCGTCAGTGTAGAAGACAAAGCAGGTCATGCCTTTAGTCTTCACTCTGACAGCACAAATTCCCCAGTGAGCTCTGGCTACCCTACTCACCCCTGGTAACACAACACGAAGTTATTTTAACCGCGGTATTCTGTAGGGCGGAGGTACTGCTCAATTGGACGGAAATACCGCCGTGTCCTACCTCCTTACTGTATTTACAGTACAATACGGCAGTACTTTTATATATTCAGTGACAATACATATTACTTCAATAAGTTATATAGTAGCACAATAGTAGTGTTTGGCATTTTAGCTTGTTGAAATACAATTTTGTTATTAGGAGGTAGTTTAACAATCCATTATATAAATATAATAACTAAAACAAGAAGTTTTGTAACAACTTCATCCAACAAAGGCTTAATTTAATACCCACGGTAGGTTCAATGGGAGACTAACTTTACATAGTACTCAGTCATTATGAATTCATTCATACATACAATCACCCATTGGGGTAGGCAGAACCAGAAATTAAATTAATTACATATTTGTATTTTATTAGTTAGAAAAGCTACAAATGATTTTAAATTGATGATCTCTCGTATTAGCTTAAACGCTGTTATTAAAGATGAGTTAAAAATTGATTATTTGATTGCTCATAGCGATTTCATTCAATTAGTTATTTCCTTAAATATCCATTTACAGAGAAGAACACAAAAGTCGTAACTTCTGAGGCAAGTTACCAGTGTTGAAAAGTTAATTTGACCATGACGTTTAATTAAAAGCAAAATTCAATTATTTTATACCAAGAAACCGGAATAAATATATAAATATATGTTTTCCTATTTGATTATCTTCAAAGAAACAAATATTTGTAACTTTCATAGAGATAACCTATCACAATCTACAAGTGAATAAGAAATGAACACTTTGATTTTAATACACAGTTATTTATTTCCTATTCCTATAACTTAACTAAGGATAAAATTAGCTTACGTTTTATTCTAGACTATATTCTACCCCCTTATTTGATAGGTACATGGATATATCACATAGATAGATATAGGGGGATTAACTAACTACCATCCAAACATGTTCACAAACTTCCACAGTTATAATGTTATTAGGATCATACCGAAAATTAAACACGTAGAAACCACAGCTCAATAAAGACAACGCTAATAAAATGGGTGTAAAAAAATGAACTGATTGTCTCGTTATTTTTTTGTTGTAATGGAAACAAGATCATTTTGCAAACAACAAAGGGAATTGATAAAACAAACGAAAATCGGTGCAAATCATGACTTTCAATGATTACAAAACAACATCGAATTAAATTACATAAATATTCCCGTTTCATTTCGTGCGAATGTTTATATTACTAACAAGTTGTTTATTTGCTAACCGAGCTTATTTAAATTTATAGTTATACCTTCCGTATACACAAAAAGAAAATAGGATATTACCTATTACGATAATAGCTGGGTGTGAACTCTGATACCGTAACACTAGATAGGATATTTATCAACCAATGGGCTTAACATACGGCCTAAACAATACGTGCAAGTAGCTTCATGTTAACTAAATGCTCTAGCAAAGTTAAATGATCCTTATACCTACTTATGATGTTAATACTAAACTGTTTTATTAACTTAATTGTATTATTGTCCGAACTTAAGGTACCAGATATCAGCACAATCAGCCAACAAGAAGGGGAGAATACCAAGACATTAAAATAATTTTGAGTACTTTGCTAGTTTCATGCGGGCCTGGTTTCAGATGTGCGTTACATGTTAGCCGCCCATATAGTAAAAATATGAATAAAGTAAAATATATTTTTTTATTCAAGCATTGAATTCTATGAAGTTAGTAACAAAAGAACTTAAGGACTATGTTAGTAGTAAAACTGTTATTATAAAAACTGGAACCCAAATTATACACATGGACATAATTAATGTGTGTGTCTTTGGCAAGGTGAAGCTGTGTCCACAGCTGCATAATAACACTGTCCACAAGAAACCTTGCCGCAACACACTGCAGGAGGCTGTTGGAGTTGCCCCGCACACGATTGACTAGGGATGCAAAGCGGTTTCTTATAATGGCTGCAAAGTTATCAACACCAGCCTCTGCGAACATCCCTGAAGCACTACAATAACGGCGCAGGCTCATTAGCATCCTGAACACATTGTTGTATTGAGTGCGCAGGGCCCAGTACGCCCCCAGAGTGTAGCTTGTCCAGTGAATTACAATAGGCTTTAAAAAGTGTCATTTCAACCTGTGCATCACATCATGGAAATTTTCTAGCAAGCATGTTGGCCCAATAGTACGTGGTACATCATCGCAACTAGAGTACATACGATAGATGTTTAGTCAGTCTATCTTTCACAGATCTTCGAAAACCTGAAAAAGATAACACATAGAGGAAGAAGACGTACCTAAGTGTTGTTCTGAAAATTGGAAAAAAGATATGCCCAGTAACGCTGTGGTTAATTGATCATTGCGACGTTTTCATAGATGGGTTTATGATATGATGGGTATAATATTCTGCTAGGGTGTCTATGTTGCAGATAGACATCCTAGATCGCAAATTAATTTGATGCCTTTCATTTGACGTACAATGACGGCTTGTTACAGATCCGTATAACGTTTAAACATTTAGTTTTAGTACACTATGCCGACTGTAATGTTTATTTACTATTAACATTGTTTGCTTGTTCCAGCTAAAGTTCGAATATTAATCTGGTTTGGAATTTCGAATGGTTGTTAAGTACTTAACCCGGAAAATGTAATAAAAATGAATGAGGTCCCTGAGGGTTGCGTATTCCTCTTTGTTCATATCTGTATAGTTCAAGGATAAACGGGTTAAGAATCCGAGAATGTCGGATATCAACGAAACTGTGTTGAAATTTAATTTCATGTCAATCGTCTATAAATAGGTATAAGGGAGAGTTGTTTACCGCGTCTTTATGTCTGTATGTTCGCTAACCAGGTCTAAACCACTAAACGAATGAATATGTAATATGTACTATCTATGTCGCCTATTACTTTTGTGATAGGTAACAGGCGTTGTTAAACCGTCTAAGTACTTCAGGGTTAGTTTTAGCTTCAGAATAGATTTTTCCTGTACATTATAGGTAATTTTAACTGAATTTGGAATGGATCTGATATGTATTTCTGTATTTAAAAAGAAAACAACACACAAAGTGTACCAATGTAACTTTTCAACCTTCGCGTTCCATGATATGCAATAATGTTAAGGTATATATGTACCTATACCATGAATCGTGTTAATTCCCATAAACATTATTGTAAAGTTTAACAGTTTCTAATCTTTTATATTGTTTTAAAAAAAATCTTCGTCAGCTTTTTTTTTCATACCACTCTGGTGACAGAGAAGCACACGGCCCACCTAATGGAAAGTGGTTATCGTGGCCTATGGGCGTTTGCAACACCAGGGAAATCACACTCATGTTGCCGGCCCTGTAAGAACAAAGAGTTTCTGTGCGGTCAGTGCGGAAGGCAAAGTAGGATGCGCCTTTGGTCTTCCCACTAACATCACAAAAACTCTCCAGTGAGCTCTGGCTACCCTACTCACCACCAGGAACACAACAGAAGAAAATCGAATAATTTCCCTTCTTTCATTACATTAAATTTATATAACAATAATTATACACAGAGCGACCGCGTCGTAGACATAGAATGTGGTTAATGTTAAAATGTGGCGTGTGGTAGCTCTTGTACCAAGTTACTGTGATAATGATGTTGGTAATCACAGTAATAAAGAGAGCGCCAAAAATAAATTACCTATTATGAGGGCGTCTGCGTAAAACAAATAACATGAAGTATTTGTATGAAGTTTTACACAAGATAATAGTTTCAGACTGAAATTTATACGGTCCATGGGTTTGCAGAGAATAATTCCATACGAAATGCTATTATCATCCTTTAACAGATTAAAAAAAAAGATAAAATCATCATAGAAGTTCACGGCAGAGTAGAATTTGGACCACTCCATCTCTTCCCATGCAGTGTCGTACAAGGCTACTAAAGGATAGGGCTGTTTAACATCAGACAGATATATACAGCCCGGACTCTGTGTCGGCGATAGGCTCACCCCCTATTATGTGGGACCGAATTTAATTATTGGTGAAATGTGGGTGTTAATTCACCTCTGCCTGATCCTCCGGAGATGAAGGCGTGATTGAATGTATGTATGTAGAAGTAGATTGTAGGTATTCTATCGATGCACAACTTTAGGTAAGTTATTTTCTTTTCATAGGTATTGAATTATTATTTCGTACTGAATGAAATTTTAATGCACTTAGTATGCTAACTATTCAAATCGATCGATCCGAAAGCAGTCCGACTGGGGAAGTACCCTACAGAATACCACGGCTATAATATCTTCGCGTTGTGTTCCCGGTGGTGAGTAGGGTAGCCAGAGCTCACTGGAGAGTTTTTGTGCTGTCAGTAGAAAGACCAAAGTCCTGATTTTGTGTTCTGCACTGAGGGCACAAAAGATCTCTGTTCTTACAGGATCGGCAGCACGGATATGACTCCACTGGTGTTACACACGTTCATAGGTCACGGTAACCACTTTCCATCAGGTGGGCCGTGTGCTTGTCTACCTAAGTTATGTATATAAAAAATAGATTAAGAAAGGAATCCTATCTAAATCGATTATTATTTCCTACTATCTAAAATGTATGTAGTTATGCTTACGAATACGTAGATATTATGTTTCCCTCTTCACACGCGCCGAATATTTCCGTCGAACACTGCATAAGAATCGTTGGGAATTACTTGCGGCTTATTTACGAGCAGCGGGTGGGCAATGAAGTCATCATTTTGTTATTCTGAAGCGTGACGCTCGTAGGCTTCGTGGAACACAATAATTTTCTTTTTAATTCACTGTCTGGTGATATCTATATCTGGAAAAGTTTGGGACATTAATTGGTTCCGGACATTTCTGGTTGGACTCATCCATACTAACTTTCCCAATTCATCTGGCTACCTAACATTTTTATTTTTTACTATATTTCTTTTTGTAAATTCTGAATCAATAAAACTGAGTTGCTAACTATATAATAGGTATGTACCTATTAGGCTAAGACAAGCCACTATTTTAATCTTTACTGAGACAAACTTTCAACCAAATTATCAGCGTAATTGGGCATATAATATTAGTTTTTTAGTTAAATTAATTTTTAACGCAATTAATATTAACTTGCGTAGTGAGTGTACCTTCTTGTTTCAGTAGCAAGGTAGAGTATGCTATATCCAAATTTTCGTTATCTAAATATCCTAGGGTTACATAATAACCTTTTTGAGTAAGTTTTGGCTAGTTTTAAATTTATTCACTAAAGAATCCTCATTTCATTAGGAAGCTTGTTGTGAAGCGTTTACCCTGAAATGAATTTACTAATCATGTACAATCGACTATCACACACTACAGATTGATTTCATAATTATGTAGTAACAGATACACATAATACAATACTATGAATACCCGCAGAGAGGTAAAAAGAGGGAGAGAATAGAGAGAGAAGATAAAGATAGTCACCTACTATAAATATATTACAAACATTACTTAATTTTACATGTAGATTCCCAATGTTGTTTCTTCATATTTTCCACATGACTGTCGGAAAAGTTGGATCCGGTCATTCATTACTTCGAAATTTCTTACGGTTGTTAAGTAAGTCGGAGTAGGAAAAATATTTTGGAAATGTAATAAAAATGTATGAGGTCCCTAGGGAATGAGTATCCTGTTTTGTTCACATATCCAGTTCAACAGAATATGCGGGTAAAATATTTGCCGGATAATTCTGTACTGTACGTACTATTGTTTAGAGGATTCAGTGACATTCTGCATTGGTACATGTTATGCTAAGGTAGGTGATTAATATGAACCCTAACACTTCACTCCCTGGACATTACATACGTCTTCTGCAAATTCCGGCCGAGACGGGAGCGGCTCTGTAAAGAGATGCTCGGACGCTTTCCACGTGTCCCTCTGACTAGCAAAAGGCCAGTGACGAGCAGGCACCTTATAATATTAGACGAATCTAATTTTAATTCACTATGTAATTTACCTTAATACAGTATGGAGAATGGAACAGTGTCGTTCCATTCTGCTTAAATACAGTCACTTGGTATTCTAAGTACTAAATCGATGGATAGGATGATAGGTTAGAAATATTCATTTTTTATACAATTTTGGTAATAGGCAAGCACACGGCCCATCTGGTGGAAAGCGGTTGCTACACCAGAGGAGTCACAAAAGTGCTGCCAACCCTCTACGAACAGAGAGTTTCTGTACCGTCAGTGGAGAAAACACAATCAGGACAAGCGTATGGTCCACTGACATTGAGCTCTGGCTATCCTACTCACCACCAAGAACACAAGATGAGGTTATAATAGCCGTGGTGTTATGTAGGGTGGAGGTACTTCTCCAGTGACTCCAGTGACAGTGACTGCTCAATTGGGACGAGAATACTGTCGTGTCCTACCGCCTAAGTAGTACATTATACATTATGAAAAATTAAAAAATAGCTAGCAGATCAGTAAATCCGTAAGTGCGATAGAATTTCTAAAGGGAAGTACCTTGTACCTTAGATAAATGTAATACAAAGTAGAAAATCAACTAGTTACGCAATATGTTGTAAGGACATATATAAATCATTTTGAAGTGTCACGTGTCAAAAGCCTACCCGCTCTCTGTCGAGTTAATGCTTTATATTTACTGAGCAAAATTGAATTCCGAAAATCAACAGATGTTTCTAATAAAATGTAGGCAGCGTCTGTTAGTGACTGCATGGCCCGAAATAACCTTCTTTTTGTTAACATTCTTTAATTGGTTTGGTCGGTTTGTTTATAACTTTACATGTTTGTATGTAACAAAATCATTATTCTCGATTTTAGAGCTCAAATCGTGAGAATGTGTTTAAAATTTTGTGCTTACACTTTTCAAGGATCGATGTTAGTGTAACATATTTTCTTCTTCAAATAATTTGTAGTAAGTTTGAGATTAGAAGTAAATAACAAAACTTTTATTTTATTGTTGAAATCGTATTTATTTAGATTATTTTACCCTAAATGTTTGTCACTAATTTTAAAAACTGTGAAATTTCATTTTCCCTTCGAACGATAAATTATACAAAACATAACAATATGACATGACATAAAAGGCCACACAAGCTTGTAAAATATTGGAACAATGAGACGCGTGTTATCACAACTGAGTAAAATAAATTAGAAGTTTAATAGAAACCGCCGCGAAAGGTCTAAAGCATGTGAGACATTGAAAGTAAGTATATTTTCAGAAAAAATATTTGAATGGATATATAAAAAGCCATGAAGCGGATCCCAACCTCCAAGGTAAAAGCTTCGGATGCGACTGGAACTCGATGTTTAGTAGATGATAATACATTTGAGACCTACGTTTATCTTTACAGTGACGAATGACATTGATTAATGTCTGTTTTAGGTAAACCGGTCCAAATCACTTGACACTAATGTTGTGTCCTACCACATGTATCGAGAAACTGTGAGACCTAAATCCTTGTTTATTTCAAGGCCTTTGAAGTTCTCCAATTACCAGGGAAAGGCAAAGATTTTGAATAAAAGTTGACTTATAAAATATAAGGTGTAATAAAATTAACTCTCGGAACTTTGGGAAGTAGATCAGTATGGGTAACTTTGCTCAAAAAAAATAAACAAACAATAAACTCATATTTGTATGGTAACACTACCATGGGGCCGCAAATCGGAATTCGGGGCATCGCGAGTCCATGATACGAGCGCGTAGTTGGCTTATGAAACTGACTCCAAAAGTCAGCTGATTACTGCAACCCATGTGTTGAGTCCTATTAAATTTTTGATTCCTTATTCAATTTTACGATGTCTATAATGACCGACTGAGATAAATACGATTTACTCTTGCGTTTTATGCATTTGCACTATGCGCTAAAGTGTGACGTCACGCTTCTGTAACGATTTTGTACAGCGTTTTCGGACGGTCCTCTTCTTCTATCTTTAAAACTTATTGTTGTCATTAAATTTCACTTTAGCAATTCCTTATAATATTATGAACTGGTCATTATTCGAGAATAAATATATAGTCATTATCCCTATTGCGAGGTAATATTTTTATTACCCATGCAAGTTAAACTTTTCACATATTTATTCCTTTTTCTAGAAGGCGACTGAAGTGATAGGGCTATTCTCTACCCCACATCCTATAATTAAGTGCCGGCTTAACGGCAATAGGCTCGCCCTCTATAACATGTGATTAAGAATCATAATTGGCGAAATGTGGGTGTCAATACACCACTGCCTACCCCTTCAGCTATATACAGGCATGAATGTATATAGTATACTATCTCAATAGATATTATCTAGGTAACACTTACAGTTATTTTATAACAAAAACATAATGTAAATCGAAGGAACCCCGTATCAATAACCAAAACAAATTGATTCAAACCCAAAAATAAAACACATTGTTATAGTTTATTTACTTTTGCTACTGCTCCGTTATACGTACCAACGGCGTACCCCATACTCCTTTAATAAAATAGCAGAACCATGTATCGTATCCTATTACTTTGAAAAGAAAATACAAATGATTCAGCCGATATAGCATTCTTATGCAAATACTCATATTACAGTACGATTTCCATAAGTAAATCTGAGGTAAATCTCGTAAATGTGGTGTGTCTCCACCATGCGGGCTTAAGCATATCAAATACGGGGTTGTTCCGTGTTTAACATAATATGAATTAAGTATTTAGTGATGGGATATATGAGAGCGACTAGAGATTCAAACTTGAAGATGACGTGAAAGAAGCTCCTGCCCAAGCTCCAGCTTTCATATCCAATATCCAGGCAACTGCCAGGCTATGTGAATAAGAAGCTTCACGTCGGAAATGATGACATACGTGCCAATGGTTTTACTGCCAGGGATTCCGAAGACCATTCGAAGTGAAGAAGAAAAATTTGGAGATCGGACTAACGGGCTCCGAAGTGAGGGCCTCGAATGCAACTGAGACTCAACGCTGAGATAATGATGATAAAAAACTTATTCACTTTAATTTCCAGATAAAACCCAATTTCAAAGCATTGCGTTGTGTTGATTTTGTTCTAAATATTTTATTAAGCTAAGCACTTGGAAACGGTATAATTTAAGTACCCGGAAAGCGAAAAATGTACAACATAAATATTATCAAAATATGAAAACTCTTTGAGAAGTAGGGTCGCCTATATTTCTTTTAAATGCGTGATTACGTTTTGCGTGCCTGGATTAACTCAATTCTCGAAATTGATCCCAACACGACGTTACTTTATTTTCATAAGACTTTCTCGTAATGTAGTACTGCGGTATTTTACGTGCTTTATTACTTATTTACTGTTTAGAGCCTGAATTACGTTTTATATTATTTTTCTTGGATGTTATATATATAAAAGACATTACACAACTAAGTAGGTACACTATACAACAATAAAATTATATATGATGAAAATGGTATGGAGTTACACAGGTTACAAAAAATAATTACTAGAAATCAAAATCAAATCAATCAAAACGTAAAATATAAAAAAAAAAATGTAGGTAGCTTAATATTATAATGTAGGTGTACGCGCGCAGAATGGCCACACGTACCTACTCACGGCTAAGCAAACATCCTTATTGAATTAATTTAAAATTACATAGATTCCCACTAGTACTTTCGAACAACCTAACTAGGAAAGTTGCAAATACAAAACAACCTAACTCAATCCAATTAGATCAAATATACGCCAATTAGAATAAAGCAGCCTAAATGTATGCCCACTGTGCGTCAACCAGGTAAACACCACCGGAATTCAGTACATATTGCGGTTATAATATACATATTCGTTAGCAATTTGGTTTGTAGAAATACACAAGACCAGTATATTCATAATTGTACAGAACAACGCTCTAATATGCTTTAACCTACTGCAAAAAAAATTATGTCCTATGAGGTGCAACCAGTAGTATTTAATAAACATTTGCACCGACCAATTTTCATAGGGTAAGGAACCATTAAACCGTTACAAAAAACAAACCCGCTATATTCCATTCTTGACTGCTCCACAACACTCACCATTAATCTCAAATCCCTTTAACGTGCGTGGTGTTAAAAAGTTACGACTATCAGCCAACAGCGTATACATCTTGTCTTCCAAACTTATCTTAAGATACTTTTTGGAGCTATTAAGGTATAATACTACCATTAGTATGTCGCGCATTTGTATTGTTTTCCTTCTATTTTTGTATATTCTTCTTTCTAATCTGTTAAAAACGAAAATCTTTTTTGTGAGATAATCTTTTAAGACTTTGGCCTTTAGCATGACGATAATTTTCGTAGCTAAAATAGTTACACGCTTTTGATGTGATGCAAAATACATCTAAACGACTTCCTCCGATTACTTTGAAGGGCATTACAGTATCCGAATAATGAGATAAAAAAGTCAGTGAACAATTGATCACTCTTATCTATTTTAAGACTCACAGTTACTGGAACTGAGTTGGAAAATGTTCACTTAAGTGGGATTACTCAGGGGTTTCTAAATTTTCTTTCAACTGATGCTTCCAGATAACGGCTATGTATCTGTTGAATGCCGAGTAGACAAACTTTGATCCCCTAAACCCTTATACCTTTGTTTACAATTCATATTAATATTACGCAAGTGCGACCATGCATACAAAAGACTTATGTAACTACTAAACAAGCTGTTTTCATTTATCGCTGTCAATACTGAGCCACGCAAAAAAGTGCTTTTCTATTGAAAAAATAATTAAAATAGGTTGATTCGTAGCACGGTCGCCATGTTAGTCACGTTGGCCATGAGGGCCACACAAGCCACGCTGGTCACGCTAAACACACTAGCACCACCTGCCAGACATTATTGACACGATACTATCAAATAATTTATCAACTCTAACTGCTCTCAAAAATACTTTTTTTGGCAGCAACCCAAAAAACCTATCTTTTGCAATATAAACGGGAGGTGCGTATTTCAGCCTGCTTGCACCATAAACGGTATTTCATACAACCAGCTGTTTAGCTTCACACAAACCTAAATGTTCGCGATAAAAGTGTAAAGCTTGGGGCTCAAACAACGTAAATTTTATGGGCAATTTACCTGAACAGCTGCAGAAAAACGAGACTTTGTTCGAAAAAGAGACTGTTACATCTCTATCATATATTGATATCTAGTTGATTTCAATACATATGTCTGATATTATCAACACACTGACGATAATAAAATTAAGCTCTTAATAAGATTTAGGTGTCGACCACCAGACAGTTGGGAGTGATGGAGGGTTAGTCAATATTCCTTTGAGCATAGACGTTTTACGATAAATTTCATTAGTAGGTACTAAGGCTGGTGATATTTTCATTTGTTCATAACATTCCTTAGCGTAGAATACACTTTTGGCTAAAAGAAATGCGGCATAACTGCAAAATAAAATAAAGGCCATAACTCATTACTGAAACTCACCCGAAACACGACCTTGACCGCATCATTGTTCAGGTGTTCACTTGTTGACGACAGGTGGTCCACGAGTGGACACTTGTGCAACGCCGTATGCTCAACGAGTTGATGTCGTCGTATGGTTAACCAATTACCATGGCATTGTCCCTGAATAAACCACTTTCGGATGGTGCGTGGACCACTCGTGGACAGCGAGTGGGCCACTCGCCCGGTCTGCGCACAGATACACACTACAGCAACTTCAGAGCACCTCGCTCCGCAGTTGCTGTAGTGAACGTATACAATATAGTAATCCATTCCAAAAAATACCAAATCGAGGCGCGAATGTGAGTCGGGTGGCTGTAATGAGGTAGGCCTTAAGTTATAAATTTTAAAACACATTTTTAACACGTGCTTTGAACAAATTATGGATAATTTTCGTAAACTACGTCCATAGCCATTTTTGCGTCTTATTTATTAACTTACAATTTTCATGCCTTTACAAATGGCAGCTAAAAAGTCAAAGTGAGGTGAATTAACCAAACGTAAAAAACACAGGTACTTACCGACATTTTTTGTTCCTCACTATATAAGTATATAGCTAATTTCAAACTTACATAATTTGCACCAAAGAAATATTAGTACGATTAGTACTAAAAATCTTGCTAATGTTTGTACTGTGATGTAGATATTTCGTAAAGAGACTATTTAGAAAAGAAAAGAAACTATTTGGAGCTTTTATGTTTCAATTTGGCAAAAATTAACCAGACTTTTTACGCAAAGATGCAACGAGAGCAGTTTGTCGTAATTAACGCGATTTGCCCAACATAGTGTGGCAATTGATGTGTACCTACAAATAACACAAACCCAAGGTACAAACCATACAGCCGTCTTGTATACAGGAAAATCTTTGGTATTTAAGGATCTACGCATACGCCTTATCTGTCTCAATGGCATGGTGAAAATATTTACTTGCACTTACCTTAAAAGCGTTTCTGAACTTATTTGACATGATACTGTAGAGAAAAGGATTGATTGCCGTTGACAGGAAGTAGAGAACTCCTGATAAAAATGTCAGCACGATGTATACCTGCGCAGAAAAGAAATTCCTGAACACAATTTGAAAATAATACTTAACTGGAGTCTCTGAGTTCTTCATTTGATTACTGGGCGAGAAAGAGAGATGGATTTATACACTGCACTCTGAATAGCTTTATCAAAACACAAAAATATCGGAAAAAAGTGAACCAAGAATTTACTGATGAAAAAGGAATGATTCGAACCCAACTTAACTACATGGACATGTCTTTCATGTTCAAAATTCATTATATTAAATTACTTTTATCTTTTAATCTAATCCCGTTCCTCGATCTCTTATTGTAATTTGTTATTTTTTTGTATAATCACTGTTATAGCGTATTTAGAGAAAATAAAAATAGAGGATTGCAAATACTTACCATGTAGAATGTGTCAGAAGGATGTTCCAAACTTTTTCCATATATAGCCAGGAGCCTCTGCACGTGGAAAGGCGCCCAACAAATGAAGAACGAAAGCGCCACAGCAACTGGTGAAAACAAAAGATAAGTTCAGCAAGCTATATAAAATACGAGTGGCATCAGAAAATGTATAGTTACGTGAAACTTTATGAATGCAAAAATGATGACGTAATAAAACTTTTCTATTATTTATACGACGTTGATAGAACTGTATTTACTTGAACTAGAAAGAAAAGTATATCTACCACGAAAGAGTATCTAAAGAGTACAAACCGTTGAGAATATACCAGATGAAATATTTTTGTGAACGGGAATTAACGCTATCATGGTTTAAAAATAGTACTTGCGTTTCCTTTTCAAAAGTAATTAGGTATATTGGTTGTACGAGCATTGTACCACTAGATAGTAGGCAGTATTTAAAAAAATGGTATTTTTTTGACATAAATAGTGATGATGATACACAAAACGTAGTAAAAAAAATATTAATTGAACTGATTGCAATCGTAAATGCTGCTATACAAAGAGCATTGATATCGAGACTCATTTATAAATTGACATAAATATTGCGGCAAAAGGGGTATTGAATGGAGTATCTAGAAAATAAACTACCGTAACAACGTCATTTAATCTCAGATTTCAAAGAATAAGTAAAAGAATTTATGGTCTTAAATACACCATAATACAAGAAATATCTAAAGTCCCATCGATTGAACTTGTAGATATTTTTTAATTCAAGGTTAAATGTCAAAATGATTGTATTTTCGTATTTTTCTCGGCAACAACAAATGCTATCGCAAAACTACGTCGGACAAAGTTGTAAATCATGTAATTACCTACAAAATTGGCCTCATACTTTTTTTTTGTACAGATCACCATTTCGAAGATATCGCGATTTTAAAATTAAAAGAAGTCAAATTTGTTACAAACAAAGTTACTTGTTCCCATAGCATGATTCTGAACGGCTAGTCCTATAAACTTGAAATTTTGGCAGTGGATATTTTTCATATCACTAACATCCACCAAGAATGGATTTTTGAAAATTTTGTTTCTAAGGGACTAAAATTACGGATGAATGGGAATGAACTTCTATACAAATTTTCATCCCTTATTTTACCTCTTTTCTTTTATTTTGTACGTGTGCAAAATCCCCACGGATACCCCCCCACCGGAGCTGATGGAAGAGGTTATGTCGGAGTCGAATCGACCAAAACGCACGCCACCTGTGGGTCGTTTTTGGTTGCCGAAGGTGAGGTTAACAGGCATATCCCTCGCACCCCAGCCGACCCAGGGCCATCTCTCGATCTGGCCCGACACCCGAGGAGAGGACCACAGAGTCCCCAACTCGTCCCCTATTTTACCTCCTTAGCAACATTCTTGTCTGGGTTATAATGGTTTCAACCTTGGTCTGTACTTGAATATAATGAAGAAGCACCAAGTATGACCTTTATTACGTTGGTGTCACTTTAATCTAAATGAATAAAGGTTTATGATTGAATTTATTGCGCGTTTGATTATAAATACAAAATTAAATGTATTATAAATATACCTACTTACCTTTAATATATTTGCAATATTTATTTATAATTTATTTGTAGTATTTATACGCCGCTTTCGAGCTACAAAGAAACTGGTGGCGGACATAGGTCGACGACCAAGCGAAAAACATGGCAACTCGCGCTCCGGATCGTACCTGGTTCAAAGGCTAGTAGTTCTGGGCTCCTTGCATGTTATTTACGTGACAAAAGTTTAGCTGACTAATTGACATTCATGTAACAATTTAATATTGTAAATTAATGGAATTAAATATTATTAAGTAAAAAAATTAATAACAAGCAGTTTAAGTACCGAATAACAATAACATATAGGATCACGAAATATTACGGTCATCACGTATATAACATGGAACGAACATAATATGGAATAATATTATTTTTGAATTATCGCGGATTACATTATAGAACAATTTGCGAAAACTCCCAAACCATTGTATAAACATGGAATAAATCAATAAATTATTATAATTCTCTTTAATTAAGAACCATGATTTAAATGCAAAATTTCGTCTGTGTACTGGCAATCAATCTTATTTATTTGCTTTGCATTTTCACAGTACAGAGATAAACTTAAATATAATAATATTGAAAAAATTAACAAAAGAATTATATATAGGATATAAAACAACACATATTTCGTTAAATTGTTTGATATTTAGGAATTTACGGATTTAACAACTATTGGGCACTGGGCACTTAAATTTAGCATAAAGCACGCATTATGCAGCCCTTTCATTGATTGTAATATTATAGAGGAAAGTACGCCAAACCGAAAATTTAATTTACAAACTGAAGAAACGTTTATTAGATCTTGTGCATCAGAGAATAAAGTTGAATTTGGCATTTCAAAACAAAACGTAGGAAAACGAGGCTATAAAATACAGGGGAGTGAAACTTTAAAAAGTACTTAACGTTGGGAATAGAGAGTTTTCTATTCTTGGTTTACGTAGTCGTTAACTGTAGCTTTTAAAGTAGGTTTTAAAGTTTTCTTATAAATTGTTATATTATGTTGTTTATTTGCATGTTTTCAGGGATTATAATGTTCTTATACTATATAATGCTGCCATTTGGGTCGGTGACCGCTGAGTATTTATTTCGAGCGATTCCGTGATTCGGAGGGCTCGATAAAAGTCAGTGGACGACCTGAATGTATTTCTTTATTTTTAATTTACTAGTATTTATTTAATTTTTGGATTTTCCTATAAATATACATATATATACATATATACATATATATCTATTTTGTGTTATAATTGTACGTGTGTGGTATTTATAATCCTTAACGTAAAGCCGTATATTTAATTTGCCGCGTGGTTCCCAACAAAGTAGAATTTGGGCCACCCCATCTCCTCCCATGCGGTGTCGTACAAGGCGACTAAGGGATAGGGCTGTTTAACATCAGACAGATACATACAGCTCAGACTCAGGCACAGATCAAGACTTGAGTCAAAAATAGTGCCCGAAAGACGGCAATAGGCTCACCCTCTATTACGTGGCACCCAATTCAATGATTGGTGAAATGTGGGTGTTAATTCACCTCTGCCTAATCCTCCGGGGATAAAGGCGTGATTATATGTATGTATGTATTTTACTTTATTTGTATCTATTTCTCTTTCTCACTCTCTCTCTCTCTCTCTCTCTCTCTCTCTCTCTCTCTCTCTCTCTCTCTCTCTCTCTCTCTCTCTCTCTCTCTCACTTTCTCTCTTTCTTTTTGATTTTAATACAACGTGTATCTAGTTTCAATTCTTTTTTATATAGGATACGTTCATTAGACTTCGCCTCGCCTGATGATAAGTTGAAGTTTATCTCATAACTACACCTGTCACCTTTTATCTTTTATGTAACATAACTGCCCATCCCAAGGTTGCCTGAAAGAAATCGCTTCAAGCGATAAAGCCGCCCATTGTAGATTAATTTACATATATACATGCTACCTTCTTGTGCTACTGTAAATCTATTGATCTACAATAAAGAATTATCAATCTATATATTTGTCAGTGGTTGATCATTAACCACAACACAGGTTGGGTGGGAAGGGAACTGTAGGTACACAGTCTTATATAATTTAATTTTAATAAACGCGGTTATTTTTAATATAAACCATTCACCACTTTCAGAAATGGAGAAGATAATCTTGTAGTAGAATACATTATTGCTAACTACTGCGTAAATAGTAAATAAATGTTGCGGCCTATTTCGAGTCGAGTATTAAGCCGCATCACCTGGAGTACCGTTTAGGATACCCTGAAGGATAATGTAGATAGGTAGGCTTTAGTAGTTAAAGTATTGTTTAATATTGCGGAAAGCTGGTATTGAATAGAACGAATTATAAGTACTAGTAGTTAAAAAAACCACAGATAAGCTATAGTTGGAAAATAATCTTAAATTTAATATTGCCAGTAATTAGGTACTGACTTTCTGAAAATCACTTAAGGAAAAAAATGCATTCGTGACTATGCAGAGCAGGTCAGGTACTCTACTAATTTCAGTTAGGTAAAAGATAGATATATTAACAATTTAACTTATCTATTTAATTCAAAATTATACGAAGCAAAGGTTGATTGGGTCAATCAAATGATGCAACACATCGGACAGTTATATACCTATAAGATAGGAATAACTTATCTTAAGTAAAAATGAGTATCAATTGCACTCCAAAAAGATTTTGGTTATTAATCAATTCTTTTAAAATGAATGTATTCGTGAAGAAATTCGTGAGCCCATGTTACGAAAAATCGAAATTTGTAACGCTACGCACCTGCGGGCTACAGGTAAGTAGTAGGAAATCAAAATGTTCTTGCTACGTGCTCCGAGTGATAATTTGTACAATGTTCTGAACGGTACAGGAAATTAGGTGCTCCAAAACTACATTCATATTCCACAAAAATATACAAGTAGTCAGTCAGGATTAGCATCGTAGACTGACACAGGTAATACATACTATTTGGAAATTTTAAACTAATTTGTTGTTATTTATCGTTCGTTGAAAATCAAGTAGTTCATTATCACTGTCGTACAATCGTACAACAATTGCTTTTGTTTATTACAACTATTGTAAGACTGTGCGATAGAGAAGTATTCAGTCTATTACGTAATACTGTTGATTGATGGCGCTTCGTGGAATCTGCTACACTTGCGTAGTTTTATGTAAGATAATGTCAAATATTGTAGTATTTAGACTTTATAACCGCCAATACAAACCTTTGAGAATGCCGTGAGACGAAACCGGTCAGGTGTAAAATAAAACATATTGGAAAAGTACAAAGTGTATGACGAAACGACTAAATATTTATTGAACAAGTATTTAGTCGTTTCGTCGCACACTTTGTACCTACTGTTTGTTTTGAACCAAATAACAATAGGTCAGAACTGGTAGTACACGTCTGGGAGACGAAAATGATTGTATTTGCACTTATTTAATAGTAAACAGTTATTACTTCTCAACCATTTTAATACTGTCTAGCTATTGCCGACCTACTGGAAATACTAATGCTATTGCGGTAACCAACAGTATGTTTCTGGGATAAAAAGGAACCTATGTGCAATTGAAGACCATAATAATATAATTCATTAATTTATTTATTTATTCAGACAACTATAATAGTCCGCACACAATACACAACATGCAATATTAAAAATAATTAACTAGATTCTGTTGATAGGTTCACCAAGTCCCACATTTAACATGTAACTTGGTAACATAATACATCTCTGTGATAAATTTTACTTAGAGGTGGGCAGCAGTTTTGCGTGAAAGAACAACAAATAACCATACACAAATACCATTACATGTTGTCTATTCTTATAAATTCCCAGTAAAATACCTAAGTAGTATTATTAAAGGGCGCACCGTAGTAGCGGTAAGACCCGTCATGGGGTAGTGGCTAGAGAGGCCACACGGCAGCCTCTCGTACTGTCTGACGCAGATGGTCACCGAGCATGGGTGCTTCGAGCAGTATCTGGGTGGGATGGAAAAAGAGCCAACATCCGAATGCCGCATGCGAGCGAGGACTCGTGGCTGCACATGCTCACCGTGTGTCCGGCATGGGAGACGCCGAGATGGGAGTTGGTGGCGGCCCTGGGAGAGAGAGTTCTCACGTTCTCCACCTTCCTCGCGGCGGTGGTTCGCTGCGCAGATGTGTGGGCGGCCGGCGCCTCCTTCTGCGAGCAAGTAATGCTCGTAAAGGAGGAGGCGGGGCGGGAGCGGCAGCGGGAGCGACGAAGGATCGCAAGGCAAGCTGCCTTGCTCCGCCCCCCATGAGCGCAGACCTGGGGGTGACCCTGGCAGAAGAGGCCGAGGCGGCGGCCCGCCTCGTGCGCCTCCCAATTTCCGGGAACGAGTTGGGGACTCAGTGGTCCCCACACCCGAGAAGAGGGCCAAATCGAGATATATGGCCCTTAGTCGGCCGGGGTGCGAGGGATATTCCTGTTAACCACACCTTCGGCAACCAAAATCGACCCACAGACGTCGTGCGTTTTTTGTCGATTCGAGTCCGACATAACCTCTACTCCAACATAACGTAAAAGAATTAGTATTATTACGAGTTTTACAGTGTTTTTATAAGCTAAGCAGTGTCAGGGGATTCAATGGTACCGATAACTTGTAAAAAATATACCGTTTCCTACAGCTATTATTCATCGTTTTCTTTACCTTGAGAGTAAGTTTGTTGTCGTAACGATATTTGTAACGATAAAGTCAATCGAGCTGACACTACTGAGCGATGGTATCATAAGAAACCTTATACTCGTAATAAGTCGATGTGACTCGCTCGTGGCACCACTTTTGCGAAAGTTTCATTTTCTTTTCAATGCTGCCTACATTTATTTTGGATATGACTTTGGTGCCGGTTTCGGGGATAATATGAGCAGAATAAAAAATAATGCAAATAATCGTGTTACAAGGACCAAATAATTTTACAAAATAATCATGTTACATTTGTCGCTGGTACATAATAATTTTTCTACTATTTAATTCTACAACGTGGTATAAAAAAGAAGATGACTAAATGTAAAATAAATGTAAAAAGTAGGAAGTAAAATAATTGATTGTTATTATTCATTAAGAGAGAAATAAAAGAGTAATCTATATCAATTGGTCCCGTGCCAGGAATAAGACAAGGACCATTACAAAAATTAAGTAACTGGTTTTATGATAATAATAACGGTGATAAAATTTACATAATTTAGTTTAATTTATGCCAACTGTGTCCTTTCTTCTCTGATAGAGATTCTTTTTATGTAATTGCCAACCTACAGACCTTTAATGCGAAATTTTACATGCCTTAGTGGCCCTTAACGTGATTTGAGTCACAAAAATTTTCAAACTTTCGGTTCTCACACTTTTGTGACTCATTGTACACGTAATAAAATAATTAACAAGGTAAGTAGAAATCACAGATACTGCATAAGCTGTGATTGTGCGTGAGGCAGTTTTAAGCAACTTTAAAGAAGCAGGAAATTCACAATCGATTTTTTTATACATCGACTATTTAGGACTTACTATTTGGTGTTATTCGGTGGGTTGTCGGCATTCATCGCAGTTAACCTTGTCCGAACAATTACCAATTCATAGTAAATCATTATGTGCTTCAACTTTCAGAATATATGTAAGAAGTTTCTAAAAGTATCGATCATCATAGCCGTCCGCCTCTTATTTAAGACGATACTTTAGTGGCTTAAATGGAAACATGAGTCCAATACGCCGAAGTCCTATACAAATTTTATTTACCAAACTGTTGTCTAACTATATATTTATTATCGTGATCACAATAATATCTAGCAAATTGAACAAGATCTAACCAATAAAATCATCTCTATTGGGTGTTTGGCAACACACCAATGGCTTCAAGAACAAGCCGACCTAACAAGCAAGTTGGGACACCTGCTGGGACACATTCAGGCCCTTGATTCTACTAAAGCAAAACCACTGTCACACCACCGACAAAAATGACATTCAATTTTAGATTTTATTTCTATACTCTTAAAGTCCAAAGTTTAATAAAAAGAGTTTCATTACACTTTTTCATGCACTCTGTAAAAAAGCTTTATAATTTTGAACTTTAACAGCACTGCTATAAAGTCTAAAATTAAACAGATTTTTTAGCAGTGTGTGTGCATGCGATAGATTGATGAACGCGATGCTGGCGCAGGCTTTGCTCTCAGGGTTAGGATATCAGAAAAAGTAGTCACTTTCGTATGTAAACCAATTAAAAATAAAGTTAAGGTAATCGGAACCCGTGTTAAAAGCCTCGGCTGTTACGAGGAACAACACTAAGATAATGATCACTACTGTGTGTTTATTTTATGAATTCCATCCAATAGAAATTCGATCAAACAATAGAAATGTTATCTTAAGTAAACAAGTGTTGGTGCGTTATTTTATTATACCTAAGTGTACTTAGTGAGCAAAACGATCGTATAAATCTTTTTGATGCCATTCAAACGATGCTTCTCGTTCACATTTTGAGCGTTTGTATTATAAATGCGAAAGTGTTTTTGAACTCATTACTCTTTCACGATTAAACGGATGACGGGGTTTCGGAAACCTGTTTGTGTTTAACAGTCGACGTTATTAAATATTATCTTGTTTATGATAAAGGTGGCGAGAAAACATGGGCAAAATAATTAGATCTTGAAAGGTATTTTAAATGTAAATTTTCCATTCTGTTTAAGTTGGGAGTTAATATAAATTTGTGTCTACAGTGTTATTACCTGTGATTAATTCTGGGGAAATTACTTCCTTTTTCTCACTTTTCCCAACTATTTACCTCATAGCCACCAAAAGGTTGCAAATCGGAGTTAAAGTTTAATAGCGTGAACGTCTATGCTAAATTTAATCCACAACTCCGAAATAAAACTGTGCCGTCGAACCGACTTGCCCCATAGCCATTTCTTCAATGTTATCTTTGCTAATTAGAGAAAAGACGAGTAACTCAAAACGGGACACTTATCGGTAAAATGTTAGCCTGGAGCAGAAACGCCTCTAAAAATATTATAGACGCTGTCAGTTCTATTGCTTCCTTTTAACTTTCATGTGGAAAGAAATAAAAAAGCTATAGCAGTTGATCTATTTTGTTATGTTACTGTTTCTCAATATAAAGCTGTTGCGAATAAAGTGACTACATCGCTCTCTATCACGTTCAAGTAAAACTAATTATGAAATATTTTAGAGTTTTAAAATAAAATTTAAAAAATGCTGCGTGGTTCCCGGCAGAACAGAATTTGGACCACCCCATCTCTTCCCATGCGGTGTCGTACAAGGCGACTAAGGGATAATTCTGTTTGGCATCAGACAGATATACACAGATATACATATATACAGCCCAAACTGAGTCAGATGCATGGCTTGAGTCAATAATAGTGCCCAGAAGACGGCAATAGGCTCACCCCCTATTACGTGGGACTGAATTCAATGATTGGTTAAATGTTGGTGTTAATTTACCTCTGCCTAACCCTCTGGGGATAAAGGCGTGATTATATGTATGTATGTATGTAAAATTTTAAACCGTTTTAGGGTCCTGTTAAACAATTACACAATAGAGGAACCAACGATTCCATGAAATGACTAAGTAGTACAATAAAATTTGTTGAATTGTGGGCAAATCTTCAAATATTCCTAATAGCTATTTTCTTTTAGAATTAATTAAAGGAGGTTGTCACAATCAATTGCATACTGTTTTAGAACAAATCCAAATTAGTAATAATCTAAAGACGACAGCATCCCTCAACTCAAGGAATTGCTGGTTTGTCTATACGTAGATTTTAATATAGACTATGCATAGTATATGTCGCATACATACCGGTACAATGTTAGAAGATAGGTTACCCCTATTACGTGAGACCGAATACAATTATTGGTGAAATATGGGTGTTAATTCACCTCTGCCTAACCCTCTGCCTAACGATATAATCACGCCTTTATCAGGCGTGATTATATCGACGGGTAAAAGGAAATAGGGCATAAGCGACATTTTGGTCAAAAATGAGTTATTATGCCATTGGACTTAAAATTTTCTGCTCTTTCGAATGCGCTTACTCCCATGGCTCTACGATGACTTTTTTGGCGTTTATGCCCAAGCAAAACAAATACAATTTATAGTGTTATTTTTGCTAACCGACGAAAATTCTGGTCATTTTTGCTATAAAGGTGATTGTACCCCTACAAAAATGATTTATTTTGGGTTTGTTGTCGGTAATACTTTTTTACTTCACAAGGGTGCCAAGCTTTTGGTTGTTTATGCCTTTTAAGCATTTCAATTGAAAAGTACAAATGTTGCTTAAAGCTTACTTCCATTTCGTAATTTAACAGAGCTATGGCGCTTGTGCCCTATATACAAAATGCATACTTATATTACTCTGGCGGTTATCCCCTATTTCCATTCAGTTCTTAATGACAGCCAAGTCGGTTATGCTCTATTACCTAAATTGATTTTAATATGACACTGGTGGTTATACCTTACTTCCGTTTACTAATGTAAATACGATTCGTATTTTTATTAGTAAGGGGGTTAATTTTGATTTTTCTTGATTAAAAAGTATTAAAAAAACTCCTTTTTTATTTCAAGAAACATCACACTATCTGCTCGTTAGCAAATATGAAATGACGAGCTATATCTTTTAAATCTACCATTTAGTGTAAAATTATAGCAGGGTATACTGTAATAGGCTTCTTAGTAAAATAGATCCTTAGTATGTTTCTGTGAAAATTTACTCCCAAGCAATTTCACCCTACTTTAGAAGTTAGAGACCCAATTACGGTGTCGTGTAATATCTGTTTTAGATATTTTCCTGATGAAGGATTGTGTTGGTTGCGCTACTTCATTACTTTTGGGGTGGCTTTTCATCCATATTTCTTTGCTTCGTAGCGACATTGTGTGTTACTAATGTCGTATATCCTGGTATTGTTTTGAATGCCGAGTGTTTCTTGTGCCCTATTACCTTTTATACAACCACTATGAAAAGTACCTTATCCTTCTTTTCCTATAATATTGATTGAACGGTCTAGTCGCTTATACCCTTTTACCTTGCGAAATGATAAATTGGAATGTCGCATTTGCTTCTTATCCTTTAATATTTGATTTTGTCATTTGTATCTTATACCATATTTCCTCATTCAAAAATTATAAGCTGTGGTTATAAGCGACAAAAACTACTTTAAATAACGTCAAATCACTATAACTAAGAATACCAGTAACTGTTCCATTTCTATCTCATTTTATAACTGTTACGCTTTTCACAATATCTTAATAAATGACAAAAATACGTCAGTTTTTCTAAAATTTAAAACTTTGAACGGCTCTCCTGAACATTTCATCTTTTGTCGCTTATCCCCTATTTCCTTTTAACCGTCAATATGTATGTAGGTATGTATGTATTGTAGGAGTAGAAAAATTAACAGCAAAATGCAAGCCTTGGATGAAATCGGGGTTGGCACCCGCATGAAGAAGATACTCATAGAAACATTATGATTTTTAACAGTTCAGCATGTCCCTTTACACACATGCAAAACATCGTTCAAAACAATAAGAATTCACTTGTGAATTGCCTAATAGTGGATCTACTTCTTCTACTACTACTGGAGGTTGATAATACTTTGTGTAAAGTCGTATATTAATTACTTACTTTTCTCTCTTTCTTTTGCTTTAATACACTATCTATTTAAGTTTGGTCGGTAACTACACCGTATCTTTTGTTTTTATAACATTACTGTCCATCCCAAGGTTGCCTGGAAGAAATCGCTTCAGCGATAAGGCCGCCCATTGTACATTGAACTGTATACAAGCTACCTACTTGTCCTACTGTAACTCTGTTGGTGTACAGTAAAGAATTATCTATCTATCTATCTAATAAAAAAAATTGAGGCACCTATAGAATGATCACAATAATGTCTTTAAACATATTTGTAAAATACACGATATTGAGTACGTGTATAGCTAGTAGATACCTATTTGTTTCGATTTTATGTGCCAGAAATAAAGTCTTTTATCTGTAGGAGTTTTATAGTCTAGCGTGAACTACCGACCTTGTCTGCGTGTCATTTAACCCCTTGGGCTATTTTCGTATTACCCTATTTCTCCATTTGCTACCTAACAATGTCATTGCGTCGTCAAGATCATAGGTACACTTTATCCCTCATTAGATGTCTGCAAAGATGGTGACAATTATTGGTGTTGTGTTTCTTTATTATGGCTGATATATATACATTAGATATAAAAACATGATATTATGAAAACTGCATCTATATTATTTTTATATTGACTGTATTTTTTTCATATGTAGGAAACGTCAATTAGACTTCGCCTTGCCTGATAGTAAGCTGAAGTCAAAGTCTCAGAAAAGAGGGTCACCATTACTTACACATTCCTTGTGACAATAGTGACACTCAGCTTGACGGCCTCTTCATATGCTTTTTCACGCCCCGCTTAAAGGACCTGGGACTGTAGGAAGAAGAAAACACGGGAGCTGGTAATGAATTCCAGGCGTTAATGGTGCGACGAAGGAAAGAGTCACCGAACCGTGTGCGTGTGACATCTAAGACCTGCACGTGTTGTCCTGTGTAGGAAAGGGGAGGGTGGCACTAATTGGAAGAGCTCACCATGGTACAGACGGTAGTTATAATTAAACTTTTTTATCAAATGCTGTAGGTACCCTAATTTTAAAAACGTATTATGGAAAACTTTTCCGTTTTGTATGAATTTTTTAATACGTTCAAATTCCATTTTTATATACTACTTATGTGGCAGTGTGCAAGCGCACAACGCATCTGATGGAGAGTGGCTACCAGGCTACCAGGGAGTCACACCTGTGCTGGTAACCCTGTAATAACAGAGAGTTTCTGTGCCGTGAGTGCAGAAGACAAAATTAGGATAAGCATTTGGTCTTTTCACTGACAGCACAAAAACTCTCCAGTGAGCTCTGGCTACCCTATACACCAGTGGGAACACAACACGAGGTTATTATGGCCGCGGTATTCTGTAGGTACTTCCCTGGTCGGACTGCTCAATTGGGACGGGAATACCGTCATGTCATACCTCCTATACCCCAATTATTTCATACAGACATTATACGAATTTCATTGCCACTGACTTTATTAAAACTGACACTAATGTTCTGATGATAATTTAAGTCAAGCTTCAATTAAAATCTAAAAATAAACATGAATCAAATTGCTACACAGCCAGTTACAAAAAATATGGTAAAACCCAACTTTAAATGCTTTTAGAGTAAAAAAATAAATACGGTGTTTACCTACATTCTTCATATTCTCAGCAAAATGTATTAATATAATTAAGGTATATCCCCTATAACTTGTTCAGTTTTTGCATAAAAGTTGCAAATGAATATTAAGGTGAAGCCTAATAGTAGGAGAGCTGGCACGAATTTTTGGGTAGGTATTTGAGGCAAGCTGAAAACTTGTCAGATACCTCTCCTATTATACCCCAACACGGAATTGCAGACCTGGCTGGTGAGTAGCGAGGCTAAATCAACCCCTACATTTTTTTAAATATTTTTTTTTCTTCCCCAAAAATATATTTGAGGCAATACGCAATTTATATACCTAGTCTAGCCATAAATATTGTTACGAAGAAAAAACATTTTTTTTTATTGCAAATAATATTTATTTCTTTTACAGTGTGTTAGTTTAATACATAAATATAAAACAATTTAAAATATAAAAAGCTTATTCGAAGTGGTCTCCATTGGCTGCAACACAGTCCTTTAAACGTTGAGGCCAGCTATCAATAGAAGCACGCACTCTTTCCATGGGAAAATTCTTCGCTGCCAATCGTATAGATTGTTTTAGGGACTCCAAATTATCATGGCGTTTAGAGCAAGCTCTAAAACTGACCATAAATCATAATCCAGCGGATTAAGATCGGGACTAGACGACGGCCAGTCTTCAGCTCTGATGAAGTCCGAAACGTTCACTTCCATCAAGACTGCGTGGACCGAGCTTTATGACCCGGCGCTGAGTCTTGTCGGAAGGACCATACTTGGTAATCGAACATGGTGTTGTTAAGGGGTTTAACTACCTTCTCAAGAATGGTATCTTGATACACTTGTGCCGATGTTTTGATACCTTTTTCACAAAAATATGGCTCAGTCACTCCTTCATAGCTAACACCCCACCAAACCATCACTGAAGTCGGATAATGCCCAAGTTGCACTCTGTCGACTAATTGGGAAGCTTCCTTAGAGCTTTGAGCATAAATACGGTCATTTTGTTTGTTAAAATGTTGCTCAATTGTAAAGATTTTCTCATCCGTAAACAAAATTTTTCTGTGACCTCCCTTTGCGTACCGCTTCAGTAGTTGCTTCGATTTTACCACCCTATTCTTTTTTAAATTATCAGTTAAAAAATGACCAGTGCGTCTCTTATAGGCTTCAAGTCCTAAGTCATCTTTTAAAATGTGCGACATGGTTCTGGGTGCTATCTTCATCTCCCGAGATAAAATCTTTTGCTTTCGGACAGGATTTCTTCGAATTCTTTCCCTTACTGCTTCGACCACCTTTTTCGTACGAACACTACGTGGACGGCCAGATCTTTTTCTGTCACAAACAGAGGAGGTCTCATTGTACCTATTGATAGCCCGGTACACAAACATTTGACTAATACCAAGCGTATGGAGAGTTTTAAAAATTACATTCGGCTCCATACCAACTTTGTGTAATGCAATCACAGCGATTCGGTTTTCTTTATCACCCTACTCCATTTTAATATAGCAAAACATTGTACAATGTATTGGCGCCAAAATTAGAAAACACAATGAACAATCGTATAAAAATGACAGATTCCAAATTCAAATGTAATATCTTTCTTATTTTAATTGTAACAGTATTTATGGCCAGACTAAGTATGTCGTAGTGTAATACTTTATAAATACGAAAAAAAATAAGCCAGATAATTTAATCGGGCTTTTAACATTGCCAGAAGCGTGCAAAAATATTTTGCAAAAAGTTATAAAAAATGTTTTTGAGGCAGCTTGAAATTTTAATGGAGTGTTTTTTATAACTAAAAAATTAGATTCCCAAAAAGTGTTTTTAATATTATTAAAATTAACAAAAATTTAAATAATATTAAAAACAAAAAATTACTACAGACAATTTATTATCCGACAATTCATGCACAACAGTACCATCTACAACACTCCAACCATCCACATCTACAGTTGAACCAACAACATTAGAACCCCAGCCATCGACATCTCTACTTCAGCCATGTAAACCTGTACCAGAAGCTTATATTAATGATAATAATGAGGAAAACGTCACTGATACGTCAAATACACTTGTAGAAGAACGAAGACAGCTGTCGTTATGCGCTCTCTCTCACACTACAGCTTGTCTATAGCACTACAGGCTCGTACCCATTCATTATTTGTTTGATCACCTGGCAGGTGGAAAGCCCCACCGAAATGATCTGTCTTTTTGGGAATCTTATTTTTTAGTTATAAATAACACTCCATTCAAATTTCAAGCTGCCTCAAAAACATTTTTTATAATTTTTTGCAAAATATTTTTGCATGCGTCTGGCAATGTTAAAAGCCCGATTAAATTATCTGGCTTATTTTTTTTCGTATTTATAAAGTATTACACTACGACATATATAAATTGCGTATTGCCTCAAATATATTTTTGGGGAAGAAAAAAAAATATTTTTAAAAATGTAGGGGTTTATTTAGCCCCGCTACTCACCAGCCAGGTCTGCAATTCCGTGTTGGGATATAATAGGAGAGGTATCTGACAAGTTTTCAGCTTGTCTCAAATACATACCCAAAAATTCGTGCCAGCCTTCGGACTATAAATACATTCTTATACTAACTGTTACCTTTGACCCACCCGCGAGAGTATCGGTTATTATATCTGAACATAGCGTATGTCCTTACCCAAGAACTAATCTACCTCTGAACCAAATTTCATCGAAATCGGTTCAGTAGTTTAGGCGTGAAAGCGTAACAGATGGACAGACAGAGAGACAGATAGTTACTTTCGTATTTATGACATTATATTAGTATGAAAACGGTATTTTCTTTTATACCACTTAGTTGGCAGACAAGCACACGGCCCACCTGATGGAAAGAGGTTACCGTGGCCTATGGACGTTTGTAACACCAGAGGAGTCACAGTCGCGCTGCCAACCCTGTAAGTACAGAGTTTCTGTGCCGTCAGTAGAAGACAAAGCAGGAAGAAGGACGAAAGCCTATAGTCTTCCACTGACAGCACAAATTCTCCAGTGAGCTCTGGCTACCCTACTCACCGCTGGGAACACAACACGAAGTTATTATAGCCGCGGTATTCTGTATCGCGGTATTTGCTATTTAATGAAATTTACGTCTATGTTACTTTTAATAATTAATGATCATGTCATATTTTTTGGACACAGGTTTGAAGCGTCTCTGAGACCACAATCCAGGGCCCCGATTCAGTTAAATTTATGTAATGTCAAAACCACTGTCATGCCAGAGACACTGCAAAAACTGCACTTAATTTTATACTGTACAATTATATTGTTAGTCTAAAATTAAAACAGCACCTAAGTGTATGAAAAATTTTCAATCCATTTTTGACTTAGAGCGTATATTAAGAGTCTTAAAAAAACTTAGTAGTATCGGGGCCATGGATGTAACGGGGAAAACTGAATTTGAGTATAAAAGACCGTCGATTCTACAGATGGTGGAATTCTCTCCTCATCATATAGTTAGTAGGTAGGTACTTATTAAACGCCCTCGACAGGTTGCAGTTACGTGCGGACTGCATCACAGTATATTGCCGCTATAAATTGAAAAAAATCTTCTCGTTTATCAAATTATTGCATCCTTTCGCTTTTTAAGCAAAATAGTATGTTCAGCGTTGATCAATCACTCCATAGACCAAAAATGATTCCATTTAGTCAATAAAAAGCATCATTTCTTCACCAATATTATTATAACTTGAAATTCTTTATTATTCTATCGGAGCATAAAAATATTTATATCGACAAGTTATCTATATTTAGACTTCATATGGAATTTAAAAAAAATCTTATAATTAATTCTAAACGAGTTTCATATTTTTATAATCATAATAATGATGGTGGATAACGGACTTACCCCACTCGGTCTGGCTATAAAGAACCGGCGCAAACCTGTGGTATTAAGCATTAATGACCGTAGGTATGTATGGAAGGACAAGGAGTTGCATGGTCGTTTATATCGGGACCTACATGGGCATGATCTATATCAGGCCCATGTAGAACCTGATATAGCGTAACCAAGATATAGAGGCTGGTATATCTATATAGACTAGCAGCAGCCTCTTAATCTTGGTTACGCTTTGGTGACCTATTTGAGGAACCGAAGGGTTTGTTTTTGTAATTATGGACGAAGTTGTTATGATGAATAACCTCTTAAGTATATCCCGGGGAATTCCTTAGACATATAATCTCTAGTTGTTCTCGTCTTGCCAAAAGCGTGTATTTGCACAGGCATAACCAAGTAGCCAGAATGATGGAATATCAACAACTTGACTTGAAGTAGCAACCTTGTTCCACAAGTAACCATGTGGAATCAGAGGTACCGTACTACATGTATGTGTCCGGCCCAGTTCTCGAAAATGGGGATATAACATGGTATAGAGACCGATCTATAATCATTTATAGGACTATTGTAGCCAATAAGCCTGATATAGTGACAATAGATCGATTAGAGCGCCGTGCAGTAATAGTTGATATATTCCTCATGACGAGAATCTCGTGAAGGCAGAAAAAGCAAATTAAATATCAGGACTTAGCCCATGAGATTGTCGACATGTGGAATGTAGACTCAGCTATTATTGTACCGATAGTCATTTCAGTTCACGGACTTATAGCCAAGAGCCTCGATCTAGATCTTATGAAGCTCTCGTTGGACAGCTGGCTCAAGGGCTTGATGCAGAAGGCAGGTCTGCTAAGTACGGCATGCATAGTTAGGAACTTGCTCTCGCTGGAACCCTAACCCAGTGATAGTTTGGTCTTTGTACACAATACCAGTGGGGCACTGTTTTTATATTTTTAAATACCTATATCTAATTTTTTTATGTTTTAAAAACGTAATTTATTGGAACTTAATTAATAAAAGGAATAATAATATTAATAATGACTTTATTGTACACCAATCTAACAAAACAATAAGAGAGACACAATGTGGTATGATATGTCCAGATGGCGGCCTTATCGCTCTGCGGCAATCTCTTACAGGCAACCATAGGATGGAGAGAAAAAGTAGGAGAAGAATATTTCAAGGCAGTTTAGTGTATTTTGATACTATATAAGCAAATGCAAACAATAACAATAAGAGAAATAAAAAACGACGGGTTGCACTCCGGGAGTGGCGACAGAAGTGAAAACTTGAACTTGTTGTGCATTTTTGATATTTTGGAATGGTTAGAGAATAATTTTGTACGAATTGCTTTAATTATCAGTATAAAAGTACTATTATTTATGTGGTGGAATACAATATTCATTTATTGCGCTATCGTACACAAACATGACATGGCATATTACATTAAAAATTTAACACTTCTGAACTATTACAATTATTTTACATTAAAAAGTTTATCACCGCCATCACACATGTGACAGTCATGTGACATTCGCGCAAGCGCCCTGCGCCGCCTGTCCTCTCTCCATCCGTCTTACGAATTTTCGATCAGGTCACGTGTTCTGACGCGAGTTTAGAAATTTTTATCCATTCCAAAAAAGTACACAGCGCCGCTAAAGAAGTTTTCACTTCAATACAAAAAGGAAACATAAAATAATAGCTACTTATTTAAAGGTAAATATATTTTATATAAACATACATACTAAAAATATCCCAGATGTCATAAAATATAAATATATATACATACATAAATACACTATTCGCATTATAGAGAATTGTAAGCAACTTTTTAGAATGCGTAGCCGTTGGTTCAATTAGTTTAAGTTCACTTATGTAAAAATAGTGTGATTACCCGGACTATTCTTACTCAATTGATATAAATACCTTAAACCTCATCTAGCAGGCAACTATGAAAATGTAGTGCCAATGAGATTCACAGGGAAATAACACTGAAACTATTAGGTCTAGACATGAGACAACATTACATTTAAACTAAATGTAGGGTTATTTTTATTAATTCTTTAATGTAATCAAATATCTACAAATTATACAGCTGTATTCTCTGTATTCTCTTTTGATGTATTGAGCCATAAACGCCTGATCTCGCGGAATTTTCCCTTATTCAACACACAACCTTATTTAACAATATGTAACGTAATATACTACAAAATTTAGAAACGAAATTGATTTCGTTTTTTTTATTGTGCGTTAGAGGTTATGTCGGACTTGAACTGACTAAAACGCACGCCGACTGTGTGGGCCACAGGTTGCCGGAGATTATCTGAGATACATCCCTCGCACCCCGGCCGGCCCAAGACCGTCTCTTATGAGACGGCCCGCTTCGAGTGTATGATCTATGGAGTCTCCATCTCGTCCCGTGTATGGGGAAGCGCGCATTGCGCACCACTATCGGCCTGCTTCTGTTAGGGTGACAGGCGGCTCCACCCTTCACCCCCAGGTCATTTTGCGACCTCCGACGCCCGAGCCGCATCCGCTCACGGGCAACTCAGTTTGCGAGTTTCCTTCACTCCCACACCGCCATCTCACGAAAACGATATTAGAATTCCACGTGGATGGAATCACGAGTAACAGCTAGTTATTTTATAAACATCACATAATAATATACTAAAATGGTACTTAAAATAATCAGAATTATATTGTACAACGGTCCTATGAAATGCTTAAAGGACGGACAAAGGCATCTCCCTCTGGTTGAACAGGATAAATTAATTAAGTACCCTAAAATGTTGTTATTCATTACTTGCTTCTTTTTAGATCAAAAGAACAATGTAACCATTCGTCTGTAAATGGAAGAATGGGGCAAAATTACAACGGATTTTGAAACAAATGAGGTTTATAAAAGTTAATTCTTGATACTCAAGAATGAAAGCGATAATTCCAATGGAACATCTTCAACAGTCGTTTGAAAATGTCATTTTAAGTTTTCTTATTAAGATTCCTTACGCCATATTGTACATTAGTATCATAGGCCTTTTTGCCTGCGTGAGACTGTGGTTTTATATTGACGTATTACTATTGGGCTTACCACGGTGCATGTCACCTTGGTAGACATGTTTGGGACCCGATTCAGCTCCATTTTTCTTCCTCTGGATCACGATCCAAATAGGTACGATCCCATATACCTTATATAGACAATCAATAATATCGAGATCCGGTGTAGGGACATATTGCTTTTGTTGTGCAAACGCACCTCAAGGGTCAACAAACGCGTTTAGTTCCTTCTCTGGATCACGATATAATCGCTCTTATAAATACGTCATAATTGCGATGAATAAAAAGAAATAAAAATACATCGGAACATAATGTTTTGGCTTCATTTTTCAAACCAGTCAAGTGCTAAATTATATTAAAACTTTTATTTCTAATAAATGTTAACTGAACTGGAAATTTAGTTAATTAACAGTTTTTCTTGAAGTGAAAAGCATTAATACAGTAGCAAATAGCGAACTGTTCTCTATACCTAAATGGGAAAAATACGAAAATGCAGATATTACTTTGACTTTTACGGGAGCGACTGTCGTCTGAACCGCTAAGTCCGTCCCTCAGCTGGTGTATCGACTTGGAAGTGAGTCCATGATTCAACTGTTGCAGGTGAAAACCGAACAAAAAGACGAAGAAGGAGTAAGCAGGTACCGGATTCTGAAATGAAGGATGCGATTGGACTCACCAAGATGGTGATGAAAGCTACGTTTGAAAGATTCGGCTCAGCGGTCCTAATTACGAAGATTTCATTATTATCTTAAAAAGTTGTTTATGAAGTCGAGAATGCTCAACAAAACGAAATTAATTATGTTTGAAAAGTTTCATCGTTTTTTAATTCCGTGCTCACAGAATTATTAATAAGTACCTACCTATAATTTAGTTTCGTGACTGTGCTACACGAATATCATAATCCACCAAGAGACGATTTTATCGTCAAATCTTAATGTATCTTATGAAATCTAATACTGGTTAGTATTAGATTTGACAGTATAATACTAACCAGTTTTAGAAATGACGATAATATTTCTTGTAGCCGATAATATTGTTCCGCTATAGTACCTACTGAGAAGTTAAAGTAGGAATCTATTTCAAATAATTACCTGAGAACGACATTTTCTATTTCATTAATCTTTTTTTAACCCTTAGCGTGGTTCCCGGCAGAGTCGAATTTGGGTTACCCATATCCTCCCATGCGGTGTCGTACAAGGCGACTAAGGGATAGGGGCTGTTTAACATCAGACAAATATATACAGCTAAGACTCAGGCAAAGATACAAGGCTAGAGTCAACATGGTGCCCGGAAGACGGCAATAGGCTCACCCCCTATTACGCGGGACCGAATTCAATGATTGGTGAAATGTGGGTGTTAATTCACCTCTGCCTAACCCTCCGAGGATAAAGGCGTGATTATTTGTATGTTGTTGTATGTAACGCTTTGATTTAATTTTTACGATTACAGTGATAATTGCGAGTTACCATGAAGAAGGAAAATTAGAGAGGTAAGATTCGTGGAAATTTTCACAAGCAATACGAATTAAAGATAGTAAAGTCGTGACCACGGGTGCTGCAACGCATCCGAAACGTCGGCAGAAAGTAAGTTCCATGATTTAATCGCGGAAAGTTCCGAACCTTTGTATAATTATGAATTCACACCGCGATAGTTTAAAAATAAAAAGCGTTTTGCTGCTCAAAAGTGCAGTTCACGGCTGAGTTCATTATTAACATTGAGACATGTCCTCTTCATCCTAACGTTAATCCCAGTCACACACGAAGCCTCGGAGTCTGGGATCTACTTTAGGAGGCTAACTACGAATTTGGCTGAACTTCGATATTTTCCGTGAAGCGATTGCCACCTGACCTCCACAACCCAACGGCAATACCGAAGCATTGTAGCTACATCAGTTGTTGGACTTTTTAGGGCTCCAAATACCTGTAACAACCGCCATTAATGTGCGTATGGCAACCGGGACTGACGGCTTAACGTACTCTCCGAGGTACGACCAGAACAATGCAAATATTCATATTAATGCATACAAATATTTGCACTAAGTGGGGACTGAATCCGCGCCTCCAGCGGTAGCGACTGAGTTCAATACAGCCACGCCACAGAGACTGTTGAAACTATCAACATGTCTATTTATACTGTAGATTGATGGCACTTGGTGGAATTTGTGGTTACACATATTGATAACTCACTTGTACTTTTCCACATTACTTTATTGCTTATTACACCTGACCGGTTTCGCCTTACGGCATCCTCAAAGGTTTATAATGACATTTAAAAGCATTCCTATTAGAAACATTGCGACACTCTCAAACATACACTTGTGGGTAGTTGTAAAAATATGTATACCAGTATAATTTTTTTCCCCAAAATATAGGGAAATAATATAAATGTGGTCCTAAATATATTTTGAACTTATGAATTATTACTATTATAATAAGCAATAAAGTAATGTGGAAAAGTACAAGTGAGTTATCAATATATCTATCAACATGTCTTTATCATCTACAAAAAGGGTTGTTTGTATTGTAACTCTTACTATTTGCATGATTATTCAAGCTTGAGTTTAATTTAATTTTGCTTAACTAAAGCTTATCTTGGGTTACTTGCTTTCAAAACGTTCAACCCTATGAAGGTTACAGATAGTAGCTGTTCATTCATAAGCTTAAGTTAGTTTAAGTTTTGTTCCCTTACCCAATTGCTCGTCAACATTAGTGAATAAATTGTACTCTGGAACATACTAACTAATACAGCAGTATTTACTTTTTATACACTGCTGTTCCGTGATTGTATTATGCGGTCCTGCTTGGGAATTACCTCCACTCTACAGAATACCACGGCTTTAATAACCTCGTGTTATGTTCCCGGCGGTGTGGCGGGTAGCCAGAGCTTACTGGAGAGTTTTTGTGCTGTCAGTGGGAAGACTAAATATAGGATTGTTCTGATTGTGTTTTCTGCACTGACGGCACAGACACTCTCTGTTCTTACAGAGTCAGTAGCGTGGGTGTGACTCTTCTGGTGTTGCACACGTTCATAGGTCACGATAACCATTAACCAACAGGTGGATCGTGTGCTTGTCTGCCACCTAAGTTGTATAAAAAATTCAAGGGTTTTTATACCATTGAGTTGCTTAAAAATACTACGTCTATCACCTGATAAGCTATAAATATGACATAATTTGGTGTCTGCGGAAACATCGGTGTATGAATACAATAATAATAAAATAAATACTACTAACTCATAATTAAAACTAGGACACCTACTTACAAATTATACATCATGTTTTGTGGTACCTTGTAGTGAACTTAGTTTATATACAACGAAGTAATTCAACCGTTAGGCAATCTGTAATATTTGACTGATTGCAATTAGTAGAATTGGAGTGAAGTAATCAGGATTAATTAATAATAATAGTACAAAATTATGGAGTATGTTTTATTAAAATACCACGCAAATTCAATGTTGGGTTCTACCGATATTCTAGATAACACAGCTGATACTAATTTTGTTGTTTAAAATATTGATTACATTGTTTTCTAACTTGTTGAAATTTATTACGAACTCACTACCTACTCGTATTTACTCGCTATTTGTTCGCGTCTAGTTTGCAATATGATTACTTTAACGTTAATGTTTACTGTTTTATTCATAAACTGAAACTTTTGGGTTTTGGGCCTCTTTTATGACATAATACCTCTCATGGGAAACTATGCCTAGGTACTCTTCATGACAGCTATCCAGATTTTTGACAATATGTAGTAACTAGAATAATCGTTAAATTGCCTTTATTTTTTTACAGACGGCATTGAGAACTGCTGCAAAGAGAACAACGCTTTTTAGTTGTGAAAAGAAGTTACCTCTTTGGCAGTAAATTACCGCCACTATCATCGATTGTTCCAATGAGCTCTTCCAATAAATCCAACCCTCTCCTTTTCGTTATTTATATGTATTTGGAATCTATTTCTGTTGTAATTTACTGAGGGTTTTTGTTCCTGACAAGATTGCTTAGAAAACAAACTCAATAAATAATAGTTCTGGGCAGGATGGATGTGTTTAAAGCCTGCGATTAATGATGGTGAATAAAGTTGAGGTGGCAGATAATCAAAGTTCCTCTCTTTGATTCTGGGAACTGGGAAAGAATGTTAGTTCACTTGCTTGCAGTATTGCAACATTGCGGTAAAAAAAACGGTAGAATTCCACTAGTGTGCTGAAATGTGCAGCACTGCAATGCACAGTGTGCGATACAAAACTTAATTCTGCTTAACTCATTCAAGCAAACAAGTGCCCGATCAGTTTAGAAATTTTTTGCGCACATTTTCATACTTTTGTGCGCGCACACGTATATTCAGTGGATTCGCGTGGACGCGTACAAACTGAACATTCTGATTAATGAACATGTTCGTGCACAAGTGTGCTGAACTGTGTACTTATAAAAGTTACGCACAGCCTTACCAGTAGAGATGGGAGCCAAATGCGCAACCACCTTAGTAGGTGTACTGTTGGTATGTTACACACTATTTTGGTGGAATTTTACCTTAAGTAGAATAAGGAATAGTGATAATAAGGATAAAATATTTGTGCTTGTATAATATGCTAATTGACATTTGCAAGCCAAAACAACATATAAAAAGTACGTGAAATGTATTAATGTTTTTATCAGTGCAAAGCATCCATTGTATCAAATAAAGGTTATTAACAAACATATTACTTTCTTTCAATGTTTTGCAGATGATCCACTAATACCTAAAAATTTGCAGTTCTCCCGTTCAAAACTCAACCTTGAATATCCACAGTGAAACATATTTCTACCACAATTACGAACTGTCACTACACTATACTACAAATTAAGTTTTGATTCTAATAAAAGTTTTGATATTATAGTTGCGTAAGCCTAAACATAACAATATAATTTGGGACTCGATTACAAAACTTCTTTTTCTTTTTGTTCTGTCATTAAAAACGTTATAGAACACTGCACAAAATAAAATTAGTAAGAGTATGTTAAAATTTGATCTTATACCGAGGAATTGAGATTGACACCCTAGTGACCAAAACACTGGTTTTTATTACTACACAGAATTAGCATTGGAATTCAACATGGTGATGCTGTCACTCTCCTGAATAAATTCCTAGGTTAGGACTGCAATGCAGAGAAATATCACGACGCTTAATAAATATTTATAAATAAATTCCGCGTTAACATTTTCGGTAATAAGACTGAAAAAATGAATATTTTTAACCATGAGGGGTTCTCAATTCGCATGCTTGTTTGAACATAACTCCGTCGCATATTAACCGATTTATAAAATTCCTTTTCTTTTTTGTTTGAAAGAGATTATTTCGCAACAGTCGCCATTAAATTTCGTAGACATAACAATAGACATAGGTCAATCCATAAAGCATGGGATTAACGCGAGTTTCCGATATTTCGGTGCTGTTGCAAGCACCATGATCTCGGAGGAAACAATGAAACATGGTAAATATCCCGTTTATTTTGATACTGATGTGAGTGACCATGATAGTTTAAATACCTATATTGTGCGAAAGATGATATTTGGTTAAGTAAGGAGTGAATGGTGATGATGATTGCAGCGGCAAGTATTGTGTTAAAGAAGGTTTTAACTATGGAAGTGGAGGGCTACAGGGGTATAGTAAGACCTAAAAGGAGGTGAATGGACAATGGGAAAGATTACATATGGATAAGAAAGGAGTGAATGGTGATGATGATTGTAACAGCACGACAGGTGTGACTCCACTGGTGTTACACAAGTTTATAAGTCATGATAACCACTTTCCATCAGGTGTGCCGTGTGCTTGTCTGTCACCTAAGTTATATAAACTCGAGATGATTGGAAAAAGCACACGTGTTGCGCCGACCCTAAAAACACTTGGGATAAGGGCAGGTGGATGATGAAGCATAACAAAAGACAACAGATACGCAATAATGTATTGTGTTTTGAATTTAATATTTGATTCAAATATTTACCATTTTCAAATATATTTTTTTTGTCGGTTTAATTTTAAGGTTCCGTACCTCAAAAGGAATAAAGGAACCCTTATGGGATTACTTCGTTGTCCGCCTGTATGTCTGTCTGTCTATCCTTTAGACCTTTTTCTCAGAAATTCATACCACACACTTAAGTCTATAACACCTTGAAAATGCAAAAATCAAACTTCTAAGACAACAATCAAAACATATTACGACTTATCTAGCTTAAGTTACGGAAACCTCGTACGATTAAGTACGACTCGCACTTAACCAACTTTTTTTGTTATTGTTGGTTTTACTATGTTTCTGATGAAATATATTTTATGTCGGAAAGAACAGTGAAGTGTAACTACGATTGGCTTCCTACTGTATTGTAGAGCATTCACTTCATTGTAAATTGTACTGTAAGTTTGAAACAATAGTAGAAGCGTTAAACCCATTTCTGATTATAAAATATCAAACTACAGCTTCGGTTTCGGTAAAGTGTTCTGCCTATCACTAATAATAATAGCGAAAGCTTCACAAAATCGAGGCGAATCATAGCTGGACTCTCAATCTTCTACCCAACAACGTCAAAAGTAGATTACTATACAAAAAAATTATTCATTTATATCTATCGTTAGGTTAATACAGAATATAATAATTTCATCAAAATACTTACCGAGCATCCTAATGACTCTTCTTTGTGAGGCACAATTTCTGTATTGCATTTGTCCACTGGCTCTCTCGCTGCTATCAACTGACAGTTTTTTTACTGGATGTAATATTCTAGAAGTCCGTAACTTTATTCCTATTAATGCGTACAACACTGTTATCATCGACATAGGTACTACGAAAAACACGAAACTAGATATAACGAACACTTGATGCACACCCACACCCTTCACTGTACACGCGCTCACATTCTGACCGTTTTCCACAAACGACACTATTCCAAATTGCATTGCTTGAGGTATAGCCGTACCCAATGCAAACACCCATATAGCAACTATAAATCGCACTGCTCTAGATAACTTCGACATCGTATGTGACATAAACGGGCGACATATTGCTATGTATCTTTCTACTGTAAAGGCTGTTATAGTCAACACTGTCGCGTTAGCAGAAGTTTCTGATGCTAAGCCGATGGCGATGCACTGAGCTTCGCCCAACGGGTACGTGATGGGATTCCATAATCGATGAACTTCAAAAGGTAAGCCGCATACTAGAAGAATTAGATCTGATATCGCGAGACTGAAGAGGTAGAAGTTAGTAGCTGTGTGCATGGAGCGGTTTCTCGCTATCACCACGCATGTACTGGTATTTCCAAGGATGCCGGCGACGAATATGACTGCGTATGTAATGGTAAGAGGCACTAACAAGTCCAATGCGTATTGTTCATCGTAAGCAGCTTGGTGTCCGGTGACGTTAGTCGTATTCAACACGAAAGAATCCTCATACTCGTCCATGGACGGAGGCACCGCAAACGTCATTTTATCTGAAAATAAAGGAAGACTTTTAATCCTTATATGTAATAAATATAAAATAAATTTCTGTTTCAATCATAGTTGTAGAATAACTTTATTCTACAAGTGAATGAAATTTAAAGCATTTAGTATGCTAACTGTACAAATTAATGAAGATAGGAAAAAAATTGAATCGGTTCAGGCGGGATACGAATCCGCGAACTTTTTTTTTTTACAACTTAGGTGGCAGACAAGCACATGGCCCACCTGATGAAAAGTGGTTACCGTGATCTATTAACGTGTGTAACACCAGTGGAGTCACATCAGTGCTGCCGACCCTGTAAGAACAGAGATTTTATGTGCCTTCAGTGCAGCACATAAAATCAGGACAAGCCTTTGGTCTTCCCACTGAGAGCACGAAAACTCTCCAGTGAGCTCTGGCTACCCTACTCACCGCCGGGAATATAACATGAGGTTATTATAGCCGTGGTATTCTGTACGGTACCTACAGTACTTCCCCAGTCGGACTCGGACGGGTATACCGTCGTGTCCTACCTCCCCTTAAAGGGGAATACTCTGACCACTGAGCCACATAACCTTGTCTGAAGTCATCCAAATCTTCCTGTATATATATCCGTATTGCGGCCATCTATCGTACCGGCAGATGGCTTCCACCGTCCGATTTAAAAAATCAATATTTCAATTTTTTCCCTATCGCATTTGATTCATTTTACAACTAGACTTTACAAACTTATTTTTTTAGGTTTGTTAATATATTGGAAAAATAAAATTTATTAAGTGTTTTAATACCCCACCGAAGTTTTCGGAATCAACACCAATATTCATCTGCTGAATAGCAGACGAGACTCTCTCGGGTTAGGAGATCAGACGACAGTCACCCCCGTCAAACCAAAAAGAGGCGAAAGCTTTGGATGCATCCGAGATTAACGCAATTATAATGAGGATTAAAATTATCATTTTATGAACTCCACTAGACAAGTGATAATACGTTGAATAAAAAAATTGATCAATGCAGGAGATTGACATACATTGACAACTGTCATAAACGTCAATAAATACATTCATCATTCTATTTTACAATACGCTGGCCACCATTTGTCTAGAGGGGCTGATATAACATCGAAGACCTTTCCACATCAGCAGCATATAACGCAGTTCGAAGAAATTACCTAAAACCACTGTCAGCCAGTAGATACCTTCATTATTATCTCATTTTGAGTTAAGCTCGCCTTTGTACATCTTCTTTGATATGTTTTATTTATGATCTCTGTACTGTGTGTGTGCAATAAAGAATTTTTTTTTATTATTAAATAAAATGTAAATAAAATAATTCGAACAGACATACTGTTTTATTTTTACATCCTTCATAAGCTAATAAAAAAAGATAAACTCATTAAATTCAACGAATGGGCTTAATTGACCGGATATAATTATTTTAGAAGAACTCATAAAAAGATGAAATATTATTTTTATACGAGTATGAGGATAAATGTTGATAAAAATTGAAGATTTAGATAATAATTTTATATGTTTATCATGAATATAATTGAGAGCACAGACTTCTAAATTTAGAAATTGCCACTCAACATAATCAAATATCCTAATACTCCAAACGTGTATATTCGTTACACAAATCACGCTCAAATGGCTGAGCAGATCTAATTGAAATCTAGTATAGGGATAGAAAAGTCTGGAAGAACATATACGCTATTCGAAATAGTGCCTCTATTTAATATCCTCCTTCTTCCTCTGATCATTTGTTGGTTGAAATCAAAGCTTGCACCATGAATACCGGACTCCAATATTTATTTTGGTTGACTTTTCCATTCGTGGTAATTTAGAGTAGGTAATATTATTAAACTGAAGAGTTTCTTTATTTGTACGCACTAATCTCAGGAATTAATGGTTCGAATTGAGTACATTCCTTAGTCGCCTTGTACGACACCGCATGGGAAGAGATGGGGTGGTCCAAATTCTACTCTACCGGGAACCACGCGGCGGTATATACATACATACATACATAAAATCACGCCTGTCTCCCATAGGGGTAGGCAGAGATCACGGATCTCCATTTGCTACAATCCTGACATACTACTCTCGCTTCATTTACTCTCATTACATTCTTCATGCATGCTCGTCGGTTTAGAGTACTCCTGACCTGCCCCTTTTCTAAAACTTCCCCGATTTGGTCCAGGTATGTGCGCCTAAGTCTTCCCCTTCCGACGGTACCATCCACACTTGCCTCATACACCTGTTTCATTAGTCTTCTTTCATTCATTCTCTCAACATGACCAAACCATCTCAACATTCCTCTCTCAATTCTCATCACTACATCTTCTATCACTTCACATCGTTCTCTTATCACGCTATTTCTCACTCTATCTTTCAAGGTCAAGCCACACATACTTCGCAACGCACGCATTTCTACTGCATTCACTCTACTCTGATGCTTTTTCTGCCACACCCAACTTTCACTACCATACATAAGAGTCGGCACCAATACTCCTCCATGTACTGCCAGTCGTGCCTTTTCGGACACTTTCCGGCTGCTCATAAAGTTGTGTAGTGCCCCATTCACTCTATTTCCAGCCATCACTCTCCTTTCAACATCTTCTTCATGCTTTCCATCTCTCGTAAACAATGTTCCCAAATATATGAACTCATTCACTTGTTCCACTTTTTCTCCATCTATACAAATCCTACACTCTGTCACGCATTCATCTCTTTCAAAAACCATAACTTTTGTCTTACTAACATTCACTTTCATTCCTTTATACATATACAATTTCAGCAATTCTATCAACGTAAGTACTTATTCTTCTATTGAGGCAATAGTTGCCAAGAAAATTAGTACCTACTACCAGAGAGTTACAAATGGCTACTCTTAATATTTCTAAAGCAATACTTCAAGAAAAAGGGACTTGAAGTAATTTGACGATCAAGTTGTTTATTTTACGTTGCGTTGTTTCTAGGAATATTGCCTTTTTCATCCTAACGTTATTCCCAGTTGCATCTGAAGCCTTCACTTCGGTGGCTGGGGTCCGCTCTACCAGTCTAACTGCGGATTTGCTAAACATCGATATTTTCCGTGAAGCGACTGCCATCTGACCTCCACTACCCAAAGGCGATTAGGGCTCCAACTACCCGTAACGAATGCCATAGATGTTCGTATGGCAACCTGGACCGACGGCTTCACGTGCTCTCTGAGGCACGGCAAGACCAATGCAATTCATACCTACGAATATTTGCACTGAGCAGCACTGAGCAGGGCAAATATTTGTGTTTCAAAATAACCGATTTTGCGTCACTTCCATTTTCTTCCCAAATCTATAATAATTATCATAAGAAACATCAGACTAAAACTCTCGCGTCGGCAGCGCGAGTGTAACATCCCTGGTGTTGCATACGTCCATAGGCCACGATAACCACTTTCCATCAGGAGGGCCGTGTGCTAGTCTGCCACCAAAGTGGTATAAAAAAAAAATCTCAATAAACTTTGATATTTTCAAGTCCGAAAATAAGAAAAAAATATTATCGAAAAACTAGTCAATTTTAAATTATTCAGATAATACTCACTGAAGCATTATTATATGCTATATTTTTTCACAATTTTTCATGTATTTATAATAATTATTTAAAAAATAATAATATTTTTCTTATTTTGGTTTTTATTTTTTTATTACATTATAACCGCGTATTAGCACACAAAATGTTTAATAACAAATGGTAGCTAAATCATTCTTTATCTCAAGTATTTTTATCACGTACTAATTCAGCGTCATTCAGGAATTATAAGAAAAATAAAATCACAAAATGAAAAAGTTCCAGATCTGAATTTACCCAGTACAAAAAGTGCTGATAAAACATTAATCTGTAAATAAATTCTATAGATCCCCGCAGGGGTGGGTAGAGGTGTATTAACACCCACATTTAGCCAATCATTGAATTCAGTCTCACGTGATAAAGGCCGAGTCTACTGCCGTCAAGTGGGCACTTAGTTATGGGCTGGATGTTTACCTTCTACGTCACATGTAACACTTTATTGTTACCAAAAATATTTTTTTTTTGTTTTGTGGTAAAAACGCGCTGCGTACATTTTACCGAAATTGTAACCGCCTAATGTAATGTTCGGGATACATAAGCGGGAGCGTAGGAGTATAATTATATGATACCAGTTCACCAACTATAGTAACTTAATATAGGTATTTAAACTATCATGGTCACTGACATCAGTATCAGAATAAACGGGATATTTACCATGTTTCATTATTTTGAGTGTCCGATATTTCAGCGCTGTTGCAAGCACCATGATCACGGAGGAACTGGAGTAGTGGCGGTGAACAAAGAAAAAGTTTTTTCCCTAGGAGTAATTATATCGATCTACCCTCTTTCGAGTTCTTTTACTACGCGTATCTGCACTACTATTGGTTTCACTCTCACTAATATAAAAAACATTTTAAATATCCCGTTTATTCTGATACTGATATAGTAACTTAATTGGGTACAACGAATTAATTTGCTAAGAAACTCTAGAACATTCAATTCATTCAAAAGCTCAGCCAGTCCCCGAATTCCCTGAAGGGAATAATAAATATGATGGAGGAATATATGAAGGACGAGGGGATGATTACCCAATATAAAAATTACTAGATTTCTCCCCTAGCAAATGGTATATATTTACCAAATTTTATCCATAAATCGTAATCATTCGATATGTGTATCATAAACTTCTCACGTACGTATTCATATTTTTAGAAGTAGATACATTTGTTACGGTGACGATATACCTTAATTATCAGGATACTAGTAAAATCATGATTTATTTGCGAGTACCAAGATTATGGCTTTGGATGCAATCAGAACACAACACTTATAATAATGATTGCACATTTGTATGTTTCTCCTCTCCTTTCCTACATAGGACAACACGTGCAGGCCTTAGATGTCACCCTCACACTGTGCAGAATATACGAGCAAGAACCAAGAGGTTCGGAGACTCTTTTCTTTGCCGCAAAAGCATCTGATGAGGCCGCCAAGCTGAGTGCCACCTTGTAACACTTAGTGCATGTAATAGTGACCCTCTTTCCTGAGACTTTGCCTTTAGCTTACCATCAGACGAGGTGAGGTCAAGTGATGATGCGGAGGAATTTCATGACGCATTATGTATGTAATTTTTAATTTTATTTTAGTAGGTTCCTAATAATAGTTTTTAGTTTTAAATTTCGAATGTTAACTTACGTTAACTTACTTACTTTAATAACTTTAATAAACTAACAAGAGACCAAAAAAATAAGAAACTATATCTGTATAAGGCAGAGGATTGGAAAAAATAACGCACATTGGGAGAGGCCTATGTCCAGCAGTGGGCTGCTGTGGGCTAATTAATTGATTTGATTGATACACAAAGTTGGAAGTTGGAGTTAGAAAGCAAACACATACTGTTACTTAAAGGTTTGAGGATGCCGTAAGGCAAAACCGGTCGAGTCTGATAACAATTAAAAATAATGTGGAAAAGTGTAAGTGAGTTCTCAATATGTGTAACAACAAATTCCACCAAGTGATATCAATCAACAGTGGTTGCGCCGATGTAGAAGCTGTATTTCTTGACGCGGAAACACACTCTTTCTATACCCGTCTCCCCTCCCGCACTAACCATAGAATAGTACTAGATATAGCTTCCGTCCGCCATTTGTGAAATATAGACACTCAGTCTCGCTTTGAACTAGCCAGCGTAAGGACGGACCGCGCTCGCGTCTCTCAAAAATGATTAATATTTGTTACATTTTTACCGCTTCATAGACCTTTACCGATCGGATTGTGCCTCTCGTGTGTTCCTCAAGTGATCTAGTGACGCTGACGGCAGCTCCTGAGCAAGGAAGAGAAGATCCGTGTACCGGCTGCGATGAAAACACGTGTGTCGTGAAGGTTAGTGCATCCTCTCCTAATTTCTCGGGTTGCATTCATTGCTTGGATCACGCCCGCGGCAACCCGACCACCTGTCTTTTGTGTGTAAAGCGTCAATGGAACAGTTAGCTACATCCCCGCAATACAGTCCACTACCGCACGTGGCCAAGCGCCACCATTTTTGGTCCGGATCGAGCCGGATTCTTAGCCGTAGTTCGTATTTTGTTATTATTCTAATGGGAATAAGCGCACCGCACCTAAGTGCCTGGTTATTTTAGTAGAAAACCCCGCATCCAGACATTTAGGCTTAGAATTTGTTGTCCGTTCGCCGCTGGCTCGCATTGTACCTACCTAATACATAAATAGGTTAGGTAGCGTATCAACACTCAGTCGTAGTTCGCCATTTTCGCACCGCGCCTAATTACCTAGTTATTTTAGTAGAAAACCCCGCATCTAGGTATTTAGGCTTAGATCTTAGGTATACTAGACACCCTAGTGCATAGGCACAGTGTAATACCTAACGCATTTGGCTTTGTTTTATTTTTTTCAATTACGTTGCTCGCTCGCCGCTGGCTCGCGTCGTATTTGCCTGGTACCTGCGTGGGTAGACACGTGGTTGTACCTCATTCCAATTCATACGAAAGTATTTTAATTTGAATAGATATTACGCAATACTTAATCTCGGAAATAATAGTTGAACCTAGACAGCGACCATCGCGTAGGTACGACCTTGTTGCTATGCGCGTTTGTTCAAGCGTGCATTCACAGTTGTAGGTACCTACCTATCTGCCGAGTGTCGCTCGCGCCGCCTCGCTGCTCTGTACCGCTAAGATTAAGTCATTTCATATTTGTTGTTTACCGCACTTTAGTTTGAGATTTAATTGTAAACATGTCCCCAAAGGTTGATAAGACCGGTAAGGTTCAATTGAAACTTTTATACGCTAAAAAAGAAATGATTTACTCTCGCGTACAATCGATTTATGATAATGCACTTAAAACCTCTGATTTGGTCATCAGAGATTCGTTCTTGTGTTCTATAGAAAACTTAGATAGTCTACGCGCGGATTTCGAAACCTTAGTACATGACATCAACGTTTTAGAGTTGAATTTGAATCCCGATTACTCAGTGAGTTATCAAGCCTTGTCGTCGTTTGACGATTTGTATTGTCGTATCAAACGCGTCGCTAGGAGTTTGGAGAAGCCGGCTGACCTACCCAACCCCACTCGCGACCGACCTAAGTTGCCACCAATTCAAATACCCGAGTTTGATGGTAACATTCGCAATTGGTGTCTATTTATAGATAGTTTTGAGAATACAATAGATAAGAACGATTCGTTGACAGATCACGAAAAGTTGCATTATCTCGTTGAAAAATTGACTGGTAAAGCTATAACCGTTTGCGCTGGAATTACGTTTAGTGCCGAGAATTATAATTTAATTTTAAATACTTTGAAAGCTAGGTATGAGGATAAAAGATCGGTAGCTAACGCCTATTTAGATCAGATGTTTGATTTGAAATCTATTACGGCATGTAACGATCAAAACTTAGAGAAATTTCTAGATACTTTCGCGTCAGCTGTTCGCGCCGTAAAGAACCTAAAGATCGATGACCTCTGCGACTTCGTATTTTTGTATATGGGTTTAAGGAAATTAGATTCCGAAACCATTCGTTTGTTTGAGTCGGATCATCGCGGCAATAAAATTCCTAAGTTCGAAGACTTAGAAAGTTTTGTTCGCGAGCATATAAAAGTATTGCAGCGCTCTTCATCGAAACATGAAGGCGCGAAGATAGTTGTTGATTCTGCACGCAAAGTAGATGCGTCATCGAAGTCACTGAGGTCAACTCATACTTATGTTAGTACCGCACCAGCACGTGTACAGTCACCTGTTTGCTCTTTGTGTAGCACTCATCATTCGCAACTGTACAGGTGTCCTGGTTTTCTAAAATTGTCGCCTAGTGATCGTTATAAATTTGTTCGCGCTAATAATTTTTGTTTTAATTGTCTCGGTACTAAACACCGCGTTGTTTTATGTAATAGTAGAAATAGTTGTCGCAAATGTCAAGCGAGACACCACACTTTGCTTCATTTTGAGAATAGTAATGCCGCATCCAATGTGAGCACGGTTGGCTCGTCGAGCGGTGACACACGGCAGCCTGCGCCGCAGCCGCAGCCCGCGCTCGCGCGCGCTCAGGCCCGCCCGGTGACCGCCGCGGATGACGTCACCTTGTGTTCGTTCTCCGCTAGTGCTGCACTCACTACTGTGTGTCTTGCGACCGCTCGCGTTGTTATTGTTGATGCATTAGGTAAGCCGCGCATTGTTCGAGCGCTGTTAGATGGCGCTTCGCAAAGTAATTTTATTACTCAAGATTGTTGTCGGCGTCTTGGTTTCAATGTTGATAAGCGTTCAACCCGCTCAGTGGTGAAGGGTTTTGGAAGCTTACAGTCAGCTGTTCGTGGCACCGTTAAAACAAGGTTTAGATCTCGTTTTAATAATAATATTTGGTTTGACATGGATTCGCTCGTTATAGATAGAATAGCTGAACAGTTGCCTACCGTCCCGGTTGACACGTCTTTATTAACGAAATTTAAAGACTTGCCTTTAGCAGATGAGACTTACGCTGTTCCTGGAGTCGTCGATATATTGATCGGCGCTTCGATTCTCCCGCACCTCCAGTTATCACGTAAGGTTCAAGGGGGACCGACGTACCCCGCTCCGCACGCACTGGAAACAGTTCTTGGTTTTGTTATAATTGGTTCCGCACCCGCTTCTATAGATAGTTTTAGTCACTCGACTGCTTCGTTCTGTTGCACCGTCGAGCCGCCACTGGAGTCTACCATCCGCAAGTTTTCGCTCGGTGGCTCCCGTGTATCCGCTGAAAAACGCTTTCTTTGTTTGGAACGAAAGATGCAGGCGTCCCCAAAGTCGAAGCGGGCCTATGATGAGGTTGTTAACGAATATTTAGATAAAGGTTACATCTCACCTGCGCCTGCGGACACTGGCGGGACCCAGCCTTCGTACATTATCCCGCACCGCGGAGTTATTAGAGAAGATAAGCTTACTACTAAAACTCCGCGTAGTTTTGGATGGCAGTGCTAAGACTAGCACTTCCGTGTCGCTTAATGACATTTTGTATTGTGGTCGGAATCTTTAAGGTAATTTATTTGACATAATTGTAAATTTTCGCATTAATATTAGTAGAATTTTAGCTTTTAGGACTCAACAGTCGCTTTGTGTTGGGCCCACTCTTCGCCCCATCGTTGGGACACATTCGTCGCTAATAGAGTGGCAAAAATTCAATCTGAATTGGCGCCACATAATCTCTTTCACGTTGCTGGCACCGACAACCCAGCCGATTGTCTCTCTCGTGGATTGCTTCCTTCGCAAATTTTGGATCACCCGTTGTGGGTTGGTGGACCGTCCTGGATTCATGCCGCGTTAGATGGGTGGCCAGTTAGTCAATTCAATCCCACTACGGTTTCCGAACCACCCGAGGAGAAGAAGCACTCGCTTGTTGTATCGGTCCCACGTGAAGAGACCCTTATTTTGTTGTTGGCTAATCGCGTCTCGTCTTGGTCGAGACTGTTGCGTTGTGTTGTTTGTTCGCCTCTGCCCTCTGCCTAGCCAGCGGTAGGCACGAGCTCCAATCTAGGTTTATATTTTAGTTGTTATTTCCCAAACCTAGATTTAGATTAGACTTTAGATTTGTTTCGCATTTGTCGTTTCGAAGGTAACCCTTCAAGCCGGGGGGAATGGTTGCGCCGATGTAGAAGCTGTATTTCTTGACGCGGAAACACACTCTTTCTATACCCGTCTCCCCTCCCGCACTAACCATAGAATAGTACTAGATATAGCTTCCGTCCGCCATTTGTGAAATATAGACACTCAGTCTCGCTTTGAACTAGCCAGCGTAAGGACGGACCGCGCTCGCGTCTCTCAAAAATGATTAATATTTGTTACATTTTTACCGCTTCATAGCCCTTTACCGATCGGATTGTGCCTCTCGTGTGTTCCTCAAGTGATCTAGTGACGCTGACGGCAGCTCCTGAGCAAGGAAGAGAAGATCCGTGTACCGGCTGCGATGAAAACACGTGTGTCGTGAAGGTTAGTGCATCCTCTCCTAATTTCTCGGGTTGCATTCATTGCTTGGATCACGCCCGCGGCAACCCGACCACCTGTCTTTTGTGTGTAAAGCGTCAATGGAACAGTTAGCTACATCCCCGCAATACAGTCCACTACCGCACGTGGCCAAGCGCCACCAAACAGTATAAATAGTCTGAAAGCAAATGTTAATTACAAAAGTACGAATTTATACGAATTATACTATTGATCATATGATCATACTCTTAGGTATGTACCGCGGTAGTCTAGTGGTATGGGTAATGGACTGCTGAGACGAGGTCTCGGGTTCGATCCCAGGTTTTACCATGGCACACACCAATGACTTTTCGATGCTTTACGAAGTTATGTGTGTATTTATCGCAGGTTTATAAGTGCCCGGTTAATGGCAGTAGGCTCGCCACTTATTACATTGGGACCTAAACATAAACTGGCGAAATGTGGGTGCTAGCACCTCTGCCTACCCCTTCGGGGATATAGGCGTGAGTTTATGTTATGTTATGTCATACTCTAAGGTATTTACAATCACAAGTGATGACCGCAGGTATTAAAGTGCTTTTGCATCTAACTACATTTTAATAGCGTCTATCTCTTCTAAAATGTATCTAATTAAATAAAAAACCTTCAACAAAATTAAACAAAAAAACATAATAACATAAATAAGTATAACGATAAAAACGTGATTTAAAATATTTAGGATAATAAAAAATGTTGGCTTAGATAACTCTTAGTTTGACTGCCATTTTTAAATATCTACAGCTAAGAGATTACTTTTTTACGCTTCTAAATCTTATTAGTATTTATCATAATCTTTTATTAATATACAGTAAGATTATATCTTATTATGATTAAGTAATAAATAACAAGATAAAATGCAGGTACTACAATCATATCAAATTTACTAACCTGCATAGTTGTTAAGTTTGATTAGGTACTACTAAGTCGTGGGTTCGATTCCTGCTATATTGTATGCATAAAGTTGACTTGTTATTTTAAGCACTAGTTGTAGCCCGCGTCTTCACCCGCGTTGAATTTTGATCCTGTAATTTTTTAACCTTTAACCAACACTGACTGTTCACGGGGACGGTTGTGACGCACTCGGACCCACAAAAACAGCACGCCACTGCCTTAGGTCTTCAGATATAAAATTGACTGCACTCCCTGTTGGCTCTGGGCCATCTATTGTTTTAAGATAACACCCTCAGGTGGCAAAAATACAAAATACGAAAATATTAGTATAGATTGAGATTACATATCCCTTTGTTTGAAATTAATATGCAGTTTGGTTTAGGTAAATAGCTAAATGAATGAATTACTTTATTTCGTGTTCTTTATTTGTTAATGTACAAGAGATTTATCTAAATTAATATATAAAAACAATACAGAATAAACCTATACAGTCCCACAGGTTCAGGCATCAAAGAATTCCTCCAAGAAGGCTGCCGGCATAGCCACGTTGTATGGCAATAACAATTCTTTGGGCTAGGAATAAACCAGCGTCACAGGTAGCGTCAATTAAACGTTTAGAAATATCTCTAAACAAAAGACGGGCACTTGGACCCCATGGTCCCAGCGTCTCGACTCCAATCGGCTCAAATATGTAATTACCACTTAAATTAATATACGTGCGCCGTTTGAGGGTGATGCCTTTTATAGTAGGAATTACGGTTATAAGAAAGCATATAAGATTATTTTACGATTTTTTTCCCGGGCAAAGCCAGGGCCCGTAATGGTTGTTTAAAAATTAATTGTTTCATCAGTTCAATTTTATTAACTACTTAATAGCGCCTGGACCCAACAGTGAACAAACTAATTGGCTCTTTCCGCATAATATTCCACGGAAGGGCATCTGTTACCTTCACAAATTAGTTCATTAACTAATTGGACATTAGACAATTATATCTCTCACTGAAATAATAACATTACAGTTACCGCCGCAGTCATGATGTGAAAACGCATATTCATGTTGGCATGAAGCATATTGGTGTTAATTATATTGCGTATTTCACTAAGCCAAACCACCTCTAAAATGTTTTCATTTGAATTACTTTCAACGATATTAATTCATGTCAAGCTACTGGATTGATTAACTAATCAAGTAAACATAATTAACTACAAACAATAAGAGACCTAACAAAATATATGACTTCAAATATGGGAATCGAATTAATGGTTCATTCAACAGTCATTTAACTTTGATCACATGGAAGTAACACCTACCTTATAAGCTGAGTAATTAATTCAAACGCATAAATAATTCAAATTACTTTTTGTGAGTGGCACTGTTACATAATTTATAATAATTTTTCATTTATGTAATGAACTTTTTATGTGATAACGATTAATTTTTTTTTTAACTTTGGCTATCGTGTTTGGAGACAATATGTACATTTTATGACTTTTATCTTTTTATTTTCACCTTTTTCTTTATCATCATCATCTTAGCGGTGTTCCCGGATGCATTCGATGTTTTCACCATAGAGGTATGGTCTGGGCTCGATGGTGAAATCCTCGAATTTTGATTATAAATACTACTTTTATGGGAACGACCGAAAGAAAAGCCTGCGCCAAAATTTCGTCAATCAATCAGCAGGTAATATTGATTATTCCACAAAGGTTTTTAGTATATGACATTATACACGGTTATCTGTCTTCTTCTGTAATTTGACTGTTTCTTTAACGGATAGTTATTTTTAAAGAAATGCAGCTCTTAAACAGTACCTACAAACAAGGAAGCTGCATTAAGCTAGTCTAGATAGGTATGACCAAACTGCATATATTTTGGAAGTGCTGTATGTGGAAAATGAGACTCTTCCCTGAAACTTGGTCTTCAGCTTATCATCGGACAAGGTCTAGTCGCATATCCAATATAAAAAATGATTTTTTTGTTCACAGATGACAAGTGCAGCGCTTTATTTTGTGTGTGCATTTGTGTCCATCTCTCTTTATTGTCTCCCGTTGACTTAGAAGAGAAGTGGAGTAGTGGTGTAGGTGTAGGCACAGATGTCAAAGTAGTAGTTAAAATTAGGGTGCGATTAGCCCTGTTCAGAATAAAAAAGTTAATAATGGTCTAACCTATAAAAAAATGATCTGGTCAAAAGATAGTAGGTAATGCTTAAACCATGGGTTACAAAGCAAAAGCGCCGGTTAGGTACAGTTCCGGCTATGAATATTCATAAAAACTACGATTGATAGGTATACATCGTGTCTTCATAATGAAGGCCCTCATTTATTTTGGAAACTGGTTTAACACGATACAGATAAACGTTTTATATATTTAAATCACAGAGGTCACTGTGATCAAAGCAGGTTTTGCATGGAACTTTAATAATTCCTAATTCGATAGATCGCAGCTAATATAAGAGTATATTCCCTTAGTAGAATAATTTATAGTGTTAGAATAATATATTTTCGTTGTTAGAAACACGTGCTCACAGAGTCATAAAAAGGGATGTGCTGCGTGTTTTGTGTAAAGTCATATGACTCCTTTGTTCCTTTGTTTATTTTTGTTTTTTATTGTATTATGTTAAATGTATGTATGTATTGCGTTAAACCGCCTATATATAGTAATAGTTTGTACTTATATGTAGAACCAATGAGGTTATTATTATATTAAGTATATTATATTACTCCCTCCTTGTCCATAATATCGCAAGCTTCCTACAGAAGAATCGTCTAGCCGTCTTTACTAGTAGGTCACGAATTATGGAAACCATCTCCATGCGTGGGTAACCTAACGCATGTCTGAGAATACTGCTTCAACTGGATCTGATTGGGGAGTTAGATGCTATTCGAATTTCTAATTTAAAATCCTTTAAAACTAAACATCTGTATTTAATTCGGCAGAGCTACACTTTAGATTAATACATAATCTAAACACCGGTAACATTAATGTTGGACATATTGTAGGTATATTGTTTTATGGATTTGTGGCCAAAGAGAGCCTTGATAAATTGCAACAGAAAAGCAAAACGTATTACAGCGCTTCTGTTGACCTCAAGTTTATCGTTAAGTAGCCCTTTTGTAACTTTCTAAGTGTTATACGGGCCGTGCAAATATCCCTCAGTCCGAGGTGGAGAAGAGTCGCGAACAACTTGTGTCTAAAATCGAGACTACTCTCTCTGAAGTATCCGATTGGGGACGACTAAACCTAGTCCAATTCAACCCCACTAAGACACAAGTATGTGTATTCACCGCTAAGAAAACCCCATTCGTTGTGGCGCCGCAATTCCTGGGCACACCGCTTACCATCTCCTCGAGTATCGGGATCCTTGGTGTCGATATCTCCAGCGACGTCCAATACCGAAGTCATTTGCAGGACAAGGTTAAGTTGGCATCAAGAAAACTCGGAGTGCTCAACAGGGCGAAGCAGTACTTCACTGCGGGGCAGCAACTCCTTCTTTATAAAGCACAGGTCCGGCCTCACATGGAGTACTGCTATCACCTTTTTGCTGGAGCACCTGCATACCAGCTTGACCCCTTCGACTCGTTGCAAAGACGGGCATTGAGACTGGTTGACAATCCCATACTCGCAGGTAGAGTGGAACCTCTTAGCCTTAGGAGGGATTTTGCCTCACTGTGTGTGTTCTACCGCCTATACAATGGTTTGTGCTCAGATGAATTGTTTGACATGATGCCCGTAGCTACATTCTATCATCGCACCTCTCGCCATAGGCAGGGAATTCATCCCCACACATTGCGACCTGAGCCGGTGCGCACTGTGCGGTATGAAAGAAACTTCATCCCACGCACACTCAAGCTGTGGAATGACCTCCCTGCTGTGGTTTTCCCAAGCGCCTACAATATGGGGTTCTTCAAGAGGGGCATCAGAAGGTTTCTTCATGGTCGGCAGCACGAGTGTGACACCCTTGGTGTTGCATACGTCCATAGGCCACGGTAACCGCTTCCCATCAGGTGGGCCGTGTGCTTGTCTGCCAACTTAGTGGTATTAAAAAAAAAAAAATCTTATAAGGGTTACTCAAATTTATCAGAATACGGAGTATCCCTTGCTGGTTGTGAAATGAATTCTCAAGGTTTTAGTATTCCTATAATCGACAAGTAGTCAATAGTTCACATTTCAAGACTAAAAAAAAGTACAATTTATTTTCATGCTCCACCGCCCCACGGATTTAGTAAAAAAGTCTAAAATCATTTATTCTGCTTAGATTATTACAAAAAGTCTATATAAAAAGAAATATGAAGACTAGTTTAGCAAATGGACCACTGGTTCGAAACGCGGCCCGACCTGAGAAGACCCCGTCAAGAAACTCGGCGGGTATTTTTTTTTTGGTCTATTTACAAACATTTACTAAGTCTACTTAGTCTAAATACAACAATTTAATTGAGTAACATAGTTGATCGAACAGCTCATTTCCAAGCTTCTTTATCATCTAAGTATTCTTGGATTTTATAATATTAGATTGTGTCTGGTATTTATAATATGCCTGTCACAAACTCTTGAAAATTTTGATTATTTTTCCTTATAAACATTGGGTTCTCAAAAATATATTGTGACACTATGGTTAGAATGTCTATTTCTTTAAACTTTTCTCGGAGGGAGACTCTTGGGCTGAAATTAAAAATAGCTCGCACAGCCCGTTTTTGTAACACAAATATTGATCTGTAGAATCACCCCAAAGGAGAATTCCGTAGCTCAAAATACTATGAAAATAGCTGAAATGAACTATTCTAGCCGTATTCACGTCTGTCAAAGTCCTAATAATTTTTCACTGCGTATAAGGCCGTTTAGGTAAGAGTGATTAGAACTGGATGATATAATTCTTATCGGCGGCGTCACATAAAAATATTATTTAATTTCAACACAAGCAAAGCATAGTAAGCAATTTGCGTATCTTTACAATAGGTATATCTGGTATGTTAGAAGCCCTTGTCTTTGTGCTTCTCCAAATTAGTACAGGCAACTCTATTCAATTATACTCCTCCATTTCATTACTAAGTAAATGTTGATACTCAAAACAATTCATCTGAGAATCGCGAATATCTAATTGTCATGTGGGATCAAACTTACAACACTCGACGCAGAGGTATTTAAGCCGTTGCGTCATCTGTTTTTCATGAATTGTATAATTTGTTTCATGTATTAACTACTCCCTAGAGTTTGAAATTGAAATGTGTTTTAGTCTCTTGTGTATCACGTGCTTTGCGTTGCTGCTAGTACTTATTTTAGAAGTATACACTTTCAAAATAATAATAACAGTAATGTAAAGAGATAGGTCATGGCGGTATTTCCGCCCAATTGAGCAGGCCGACTAGAGAAGTACCTCCGCCCTACAGAATAACGCGGTTATAATAACTTCGTGTTGTTCCTAGCGGTGAGTAGGGTAGCCAGAGCTCACTGGAGAATTTGTGCTGTCAGTTGGATGACTAAAGGCTTGTCCTGCTTTGTCCTCTACACTGACGGCACAGAAACTCTGTGCTTACAGGGTCGGCAGCGCGAGTGTGGCTCCTCTGGTGTTACACACGTCCATATACCACGGTAACCACTTTGTGCACACCACCATCAGGTGGGCCGTGCGCTTGTCTGCCACCTAAGTGGTATAAAAAAACGGTTTGATCACACTCCTCACAATCATACGTGGAGGTATGAGGGGTGTGATCAAACCATAAAAATAAATAATCTAACATCTTAATTAACTAATAGTTGAATTTCTATCTACATTTATATTCCATAAATAGTGAACTGATAATCAGTTAACTATTTATGGATTATCGATATCGGTAAAGTTTCAACTATCGGCAATAAAATAGTACAACAACAAATCTTGATACTGTCAACCGATTACAACGGACCAATCCCAGTGATTTTCCAACTGCGTTTCTTGGGTGAACCGCTTACTAAGTAAATATATCGTGATTGTTCTCCAAGATATTTGAGTGTTCATTTAGTTGGAAGTAGGACACACGTGAGTTTGTAATGAAATTCAGGCCTTAATGGTGCGACAAAGGAAAGAGTCTCCGAACCGCTTGATTCTCGATCGGATACTATGCACCGATACAGATACGGTTATAAATTATGTTATGTATAATGACGAATTATATTAATAGATACGTCATACACTAAGATGGGGGATTTCAAAAATGGCGTAAATATTAAATATAAAAAATAATAGCTAATTACTACTAATATGTTAGATTTATTAAATTATTCGAATTACATTATTATTTCATTAAATATCAAATCGCTTGTCGCCATTTTAGAGTACGGACAACGTATCTATAGTTTCTAATACATTTTTTTTATACCACTTAGGTGGCAGACCAGCACACGGCCCACCTGATGGAAAGTGGTTACCGTGGCCTATGGACTTTTGTAACATCAGAGGAGTCACAGTCTGCCAACCGTGTAAGTACAGAGTTTCTGTGCCGTCAGTGTAGAAGACAAAGCAGGACAAGCTTTTAGTCTTCCCACTGACAGCACAAATTCTTCAGTGAGCTCTGGCTACCCTACTCACCTCTGGAACACAACACAAAGTTATTATAGCCGTGGTATTCTGTAGGGTGGAGGTACTTCCCCAGTCAGACTGCTTAATTGGGCGGAAATACCGCCGTGTCCTACCTTGGTTATGATTAGATTTTATGAATACTTTATACACACACATATATGCACCTAATAGATATCTAATGCGAGAATCTACTATTGAAAATTTAGAATTTATTTATCTTTTCTATCTACCTCCAAATTATTATTTAGTTAATGTTATTCTGTCAAGCATTCAAATAAATTAGCTTAGCTGAAAGCTTCAGGAGGAACAATGCCAATTTCGGTTACATATGATTTGAAAACTTGAAAATAAATGAAAATAATTACATTGCTATATAATTATCAATGAGTATACCTAATCTTTATTCTATTAGAAATCGTTTCAACTAAAATACTTACCTTCTTTAGTGCGGAATCGGAGTCTCCAGGTTTTTACTGGAGTGACAGAACAAAAAAATATCCTACACTAGCTGTTGCCAGGGGCTCCATCCCGGTGGATATCGGTTATCGTGACAAAACATAGTCTATGTCTTTCTCAATGTCTAATCTACCCCTATACCAAATTTCATCAAAATCGGTTCAGCGGTTTAGGCGTGGAAGCGTAACAAACAGACAGACAGAAAGAGTTACTTTCGTATTTTTAATATTGGTATGGATTTATCTCTGAATATTTTACCTAAAATATTTTAGCATATTTAAGATAGAGATCAAATGCCTTAATTCAACTAATTTAAAAAATTAAATTTTTTTTTCGTGAAATCTTTATTTAATCTAAATTTACAATATCATTAACAGTCTGTATACCTTCACATTTCAATTCAGATAACTCAGAAATATTTTATGGTAATCCTACGAACAATTCATGGCATCAGAACGACAAAGTCATAAAATTTTATGAAGCTACAAACATGATATCAGTTTTGCCGCCTCCCAGTGTTTTAAGATCGTGTTGTTCTATTGTTAAAAGTAGATAACTCCAGGATTAATAACAACAAGCTCTTCTCTGAAATGTGGAAGTGTAAAATATTTCCACAAGAAAGTTATTATTACAACTTTCAAGATTTCAAAACAACATTAGCAGTAGTTTTTTTTAGTCTACTCTAGTCAATTATTGCGCATACTACATGCGCAATAATTGACTAGATGCACTGGGTGGATCAGAGTACGAATATTTAATGACAAAATTTACGACCACGGTGTCAGAGTGCGTGATTTTCAAATAATATTTGACGTCACTTGACGTTCTGTGTGACTGGAAGTAGGTGTATTCACTTACATTTCCCGGTTCTTTCTGCTTTTTACCTGACGGCGAAGCAAAAGGAGGGTTATAATTTTGACAGGCTATGTATGTAGGTTCATCTGTTCCCTCATAGCACCTCAACCACTTATTAGAACTAGAAAAATGAGGTATGGTTAGAAGCGAATTAGTCGCCCGCTGGTTATAGGCTATAATAATGTGTTACTAAATCTATTGTGGCGCCCTCTAGCGGTTATAAAGTACTGTGTTAAAAAATAAATTTGAGATAAATATGTCGTGTTTAGCATCAACTGAAAGGGCTTCATTAGCACATTTTAAATATGTATAAATTATACCTATTGCTTGCTCCAAAATAATATGAATAAAAATATAAGATTAAAACTAAAACCCGACTACTGAAAAAAACGACGGGTTGCACTCCGGGAGTGCCGGCAGAAGTGAAAACTTGAATATTAACGTTGTGCATTTTTGATATTTTGGAATGGTTAGAGAATAATTTTGTACGAATTGCTTTCATTATCAGTATAAAAGTACTATTATTTATGTGGTGGAATACAATATTCATTTATTGCGCTATAGTACACAAACATGACAATTTATATTACATTAAAAATTTAACACTTCAGAACTATTACAATTATTTTACATTAAAAAGTTTATCACCGCCATCACACATGTGACAGTCGTGTGACATTCGCGCAAGCGCCCTGCGCCGCCTGTCCTCTCTCCATCCGTCTTACGAATTTTCGATCAGGTCACGTGTCCTGACGCGAGTTTAGAAATTTTTACCCATTCCAAAAAAAAGTACACAGCGCCGCTAAAGAAGTTTTCACTTCAAAAAATGCCTTAAAAAATATTAAACAAGAAAATATCAAGGATAGCCGTGGTCGTATGACACTTTTCCCTAGAATGTTTATATAAGGATATTAAAACAATTTGATTGCATTGCTATCTCATCATCATCATCTATGTATATAATTTCCTCTACACGTTTATAATTTATAAGGTAAAAAAGCACAAAATATCTACCAGGCTAAATATAACAGTCTCCATTAACTGAAACCGATATTGTCCTAAATTATTTTCCAAAATTCAATTATGTACCTACAAAGAGCTTGTAATTTAAGTGGCCAGGCTATTGAATAGACACAAATTTGAAATATTTCAGAAGATATTAACAGAAACGAAAAATGAGAATATTTGAGCGAGAATGAAACATCACGTATCAACCAACGGAGACATTGACATCATAATATTTAGACTTATTTGGAGTAATCTAAAATAAATTTCTTTGTACTCGATCCTGGGCCGCAATGCTATGTATGCTTAATGAAAATGTATTATCAACAATGTTTATTCCATCTGGTCGTTACGGATATAAATATTCATTATGTTTAACCCAAACCTACTAAAGTCTAGAGTAGTAATCCCTAACGATTGGAACAAACTCTTTTATGTCATTTAATTCGTTTTATTAGTTTTATCTGTTCTGTGTTGTTGTAACCATGTTCAAATAAGGTAATGAGAAATAATCTTTTCTGTCGAAAACGATCTAATTACGTCGTGGAAAGAAAGTAATCTGACTCAGACAAGACAACATCGGTTTGCCAATATTTACGGACCAGGTGTATTAGTAGGGTCGACAAACTTTACTAGAACCAATATTGACGTTGTGTTCGATGTCTACGAAATAAGTGTATGTTCCATTTAATAATTACACTCCAAGGCTTGTCATAGAAGATGGTGGAACAAGTAGGTACCTGATAGTATTTATGAAGGAATATTTTCGGTTTTGAAGTAATCATCTCCTATTTAAACGAAATGTTCTACGATATTAACTGAATATATTAAGTAATAATATAAATATAACTTAAGTGATACTACTTCCTACTTATCCCTGAAATAGGTTGCTATGGATAGTGGGAACAAATTTCACGTGAGTGGTGGCACGGGTACTAGCTTAACGTCATATAAATCTCTTTATTAAACCACGCTAGTTCGGCAAACCAATGGCTTACTCTAAATAACATCAGCTCAAAGAATCGATAAAAAGTATATCTATGATTGCTCCGAGTTGGCTCCATTCTTATATGGATGGAGGTAAATGTTTCTAGACAATGAATTACCCATTGCCCCTGATTAAAAGCATACTAATCAGGCCCTCTATTCTACTAAAGCAAAACCACTGTCATACCACAAACACTTCAAAAACTGGTGTTAAATTTTAGATTCTATTTCTATTCGCTTAAAGTCCAAAATGAAAAGAAAATAGTTTCATTACACTTCTTCATTCACTCTGCAAAAAGCCTTTAAGTTTTGTGGTTTAACTTACAGCCTAATAAAAGACGCCTAAGATATAGGCACTGCCCTAGTTTAGGTGTCAGTAATACAAAATTTTGTGCAAACTATACAGCCACAATGCTTCCCTTACCTATGATACTTATATATTATTAATAAGAGGCTTATGAAATAAAAAATAATAAATAAATAATTAAAAAGCAGTATCCGTGGTAGGTATGACAGTGATTTTGGTTTACCAGAATCAAGGCCCAGTTGTGTCGTGATTCCTTCAAACTAATGGAATAAGTTATTCTATTTTAGTCGATATCCCTTTCATTTTTACGCTGGAGACGGATTAAGAAAAGGATTGATCATTATAAAGTTTTACTAACGCTTACTAGACGTGTGTTACAATACTATAAAGACAAATAAATATTGAACAAGTTGGAATAAAATATCACGTTGATTCAGTTTAGTCAGTATTAACTAACGAGAATGATCCATCCTAAATAGTTTGTCAGCTTTTTTTATTTGTAAAAACCACCTCACTGAACCCAACCGTGAGGTATGTCAGGTCAGATTTAAACCGACAAAAAATACACGGTGTTCTTTCACGTGTACCTGTGGTGGCCAAGAAGCGCCAATCTTCTTTCACCTACTATTTTTTTTTCTATATACCGTATGGTTCGTAGGAGGCAGGACACGACGGTATTTCCGTCCAATTCAGCAGTCCGACTAGGGAAGTACCACCGCCCTACAGAATGCCGCGACCATAATAACCTCGTGTTGTGTTCCCGGCGGTTAGTAGGGTAGTCAGAGCTCTCTGGAGGGTTTTTGTGCTGTCAGTGGAAAGACCAAAGCTTGTCGTGCTTTTTTTTTTTATTATTTGTTTTTTTTTTGTGTGCGCAATATCCCCCCGGATACCTCCCCACCGGAGCCGGTAGGAGAGGTTATGTCGGACTCGAACCGACTAAAACGCACGCCGCCTGTGGGTCGTTTTGGTTGCCGAAGGTGAGGTTGACAGGCATATCTCTCGCACCCCGGCCGACCCAGGGGCATTTCTCACGATCTGGCCGCCCACGCATCCACGCAGTGGACCATCGCCGCGAGCAAGGTGGAGAGCGTGAGAACCCTCACGCCCAGGGCCGCCACAAGCTCTCGCCTCGGCGTCTCCCACGCCGGACACTCGGTGAGCGTGTGCGGCCCCGAGTCCACGCTCGCGTCGCAGTGATGGCGCTCGGACGTTGGCTCTTTCTCCATCCGACGCAGATACTTTCCGAAGCACCCGTGCTCGGTGATCATTTGCGTCAGACGGTATGAGAGGCTGCCGTGTGGCCTCTCTAGCCACTCCCCCATGATGGGTCTTACCGCCACTACTACGGCGCGCCCTGCGCCTGGTCGCCCAAGTCGTAGCTCCCATTCCGCCACCATTTCCCTGTGGAGCCGAGATCTCACGACCCGAATTTCTTCGGGCTCGGGATCGTGACGCCGCTCCCGCGCCGCCTTTCGGAACCGGTAAAGCTTGTCGTGCTTTGTGTTTTACACTGACGGCACAGAAATTCAATGCTTGCAGGGATGGCAGCGCGAGTGTGACTCTCTTGGTTTTGCACGTGTCCTTGTCTGGGACCTAAATGGTATAAAAAAATGGGATCTTATTTGGTTTTTTCAAAGGGCGTAGAAATGACGGCTGTGAAATTATCGCTTGCTCCACCGCACCCATCAACAAACACTCGAATGTCGGTAAATTGTTTCGCTTACAAAAAAGTCGAAATAGACGGGTTGATGTTATATACTTTACAAGATGTAAGTAATTTGGTAAGAAAATTTGCTAATTTCTTACAAAGTCTTGTTGAATTAAACACAATTCTGTATCTATAATTTTCAAATATCGAAAAAATAATCTCAATAAAGTAACCATTGTTGTAATCAATAGTTTTTCATTTGACTTCTATGATTTGATCTACCAAGGTAAGTTAAATAAAAGCTTGTGAAATACAAACAACAATTTACAATATCTGATTTTTCAGTAAAACAATTTTAAAAGTTAATTTCACTAAAGTGTGTCGAGAGAATATTAAATTAAAAGTAATATTCCGCGAGCACACTCCTTCTCGTTATGTTGATGTTTTCAGAGCCGATATTGCTGGTGAAGCTCCAAGTACAAAAAACTTAACGATTTTTTGTCTAATTTAAGTGTACTAAGTGTCACTGCTGAATTATTTTATAAGAGTTTTCATTGAACGTAGTTTCCGAGTCAACTACTTGAACAGAACGAATTTACGTAATCTCTTTTCTTTAATAGACTCCGTACAATGTCCTCCCAAATTACTGATTGGTGGATGTAGGGACGATGCATTGGACCCCAACATTTGTATGAAGTCCAGTTAAGATTTCCGGGTCACTAGCCAACCTCATGTGCTGATTGAGGGACGATGTTCTGGAGCAGGTTTTCATCTCTGAGTTAGGAGATCAAACGGCATTCACTTCCTTAATATAAATCATGGAAGAGAAGAGCAGGAAGAATCCAAGCTCCCGAGTGCAAGCTTCGTATAGAAGAATAAAATGTAGGGCAAATAGCCTATATATATATATATATATATATATATACATATATATCTACGGTCTTGATACCATAGTATCAAGACCGTAGATCGATGAAGTTCGAAAAAGATAGATATTACTCGATTGCAAGTCGAGCAATTAATATAGTAGTCCAAAATATAAATTAATCATTTTATTATGCAGCTGATGATGAGGATGATGTAATAGCTGTTTAATGTTGTAAAAAATAACATAAAAATCTAAACAAGTTCATGAACGGTAAAATACGGATTGACTATGCGAATGATTCGTCAATGTTTCAAATCAGAAAACCGTAGAAGAATCATAAACTGATGACGTAATAAAGGCTATCTTGAATGACAACTGATCTTAAGATACTTCTTTAATTAAATTTTATACTTTTATTACATATATAAAAAAAATACATATATTTTTGCAATCTCCATTTTTATTCCTTTTTGTTGATACCTTACTTGATAGGTTTGTTTAAAAATATATAGGGAGATTTCAAAGACTTTATAAGTACTTAATTAAACCCAAAAAAATCCGCCATTTTGATTTTTTGAAAATACCTATATTATCTAAGAACAATTGATTTTAAGACTAATCTAAAGATATATTAAATATCTCTTACCATTCAGCATTATGACTATTAATATTAGTAAGGACATTCAAAAATACACATAGAAATTAGAAATACAGAAGATACTTACGCTTGTAAAACAAATAACCTTTCCCTGATGGTCCGTATAAAGAGAAAATTAAATATTATGTGCATCATTTATGTTACTTATCTGTCTATAAATAAATGCCAAAATAGCATGCAACGATTGACATACAAAATAACAAAAATACTAGCTATAACAACAATTTTAAAGAAAGAACATGTCAAGAGTACCCGAAACCGGCGAGCATGTATGAAAACAATTATGAAAGTAGAAGAAGCGAAAGATGTATGCCAAGATCATAGCTGGTAGAAAACTATAGCCTCTGTCTACTCCGCTGGGAAAAAGGCATGACTATATATATATGTGTGTATAACATCACTTTGTAAGAACCGCATTCAGCTCAATAACCTTATTCCTCAACCAAACAGACAAACAACATACATACTTTTACGTGCTACTTATACACACATGATATAAAAGCAATGAGCCGAGATATTATTATGTATCCTAACTACCTAATTTAGTGTTATGAGGAAAACAGTTATACGAGGCCCCGAGTGTTGTAAATCTTACCTGTCAATGGAATAAGCTTGGGGAGGCTCCTTATGTTTCCTTTGAAGGACTCAGCCTTGGTATTATGAGCGAGTAAATAAAAAAAGTTACGCTAAATATTACCGTCCGCATTGTAACAGAATTAATTTTTCGACAACTGAAATATCGTTATGAAAGAAATATATTTAGATCAAATACATTTGCAAAACCAAAAGAAATAATTTTTATGAAGGTATAGCTCGCTATTTTTGGTTTGGCGTGCCAATACCAAACCTTACCTGCAAGCGGTAAACCTGCTGATTGATGAACGAATCCCTGAGGTAGGTTTCATTCTCGGAGTTTGGAAATTAGACAGTAGTTGCTCAGAAATCAAATTAATTCAAGATATGGAAAGGAAGAGAGGAGTACCTAAAGGCTGCGGTGTGCATGCTTTGGACGCAACAAGGGGTAGGCCCTCGGATGAAGAGACCTGACAATAACTAAACAGACTTCCTTTTTATAGACGACTTTTATAGATCCACTTTACTAATAGGAACCTGTCCCAGACTAAAAAGTAGTTTGTCCACACATGTGAATTTCATACAACCTTAAAAATCTTTCACATTTATAACATTAGTAGAATTCTAGTAGAGGTATGAAATAAATTTAAAAATTATGTAGAGTCTTTTACCTACGAAAATGCTTACAAGGAAATATAAATATTACCAGTATTGAAATAGTTACCTACCATAAACAAACTACTCTAACTACCGGAGCATAATATAGGCAATGAACGTAGTGAGCAGTAGAAAATAGGAGGATCGATAAAGTGTGAAGAAAATAAACCAGAAAGGTATACATTGACCTTAAACTCCTTGATAATACCATTAAACTAATGTAGCGAGTCTAATATAGTTATAAGCCTCGTAGCATTTTTTGTGTTACTATGACTCGACATTCAAAAATCGAATAAGCTTGATGAATATTGTCCTACAATCGCAGTCAAAAAATGATCTACAGAACGTAAAAGGGTGTTTGTAAACATAGTTTTATTACTTTAACAAAATCCATTAAATGTAATGCAGAAAAACTTGAAGGTATAATTTTCCTGAAAACCCAGTTAAGATTTAGGTATTTGATATCATCAAAATACTCAAATATTACATTTAACAATCTGTGTCAAAGGTCGTCAGTATTTTGTGTCAATGAACTTCTTTCGCATGGAGTCACCTACTTTTTTGAAGTTGGTTAAGGGCGCAGGCACACCGATTATGTTAAATCTACAACATTGTCGTAACTTTTAACGTCTATGTGTGATGTATTTATATATTACGTTAACGGTAGTTAACACCTAACATTTTTCTGAACTGTTTGGTGTCAGTGTCATGCTACGGCCACCTGACTCATTTGTGTCGGTCCTGAACTGCAGGTATAAATAGGCCACTTTAATTTAATCGTATGAGGATAATAATATGAGTCATAATGAAAATCGTAAAAAGTTGATATGAACTGTGCTCAATTTTAATTCAGCAATTCAAATAGTTGTCAGTTTTGAACGGTAATCTGTTAAAAGGTTCACAAATTATGATTTGCTTTGATAGCAGTTAACAGAATCGAAAGTAGCAACATCTTCATTTCCTTTTGCTTATTAATTAATAAATTTATTGTTGTCATGCGGTAACATTTACACGAAATTAAAATCTGCTTGATAAAAAATGGTCACTCATCCTGAGCAGAATTACAACAATTTTATAGTTCTGCTCAGGATGAGTAACCGTTTTACGAATTTCATAGGTATCGATCGAGACCTATTGGAATTCATAAAGTAACTCGTTTTTGGCGAAATCACTCAATGTGGCCTTTCTAGCCCCACTGGTCACAGGCTGATTGAACCTGACCATGACCGAGTCCTCCTATACCGACGCAATAAGTAGATAATTCGCGCTATAATATTATACCTACACAATTTTACACTGTATTCCTATATAAAAAATGCAGCTAAAAGGTTTAAAAATAGAACAAGAATATTTTTTTCTATAAGTGATTTCTAATACTCGGAATTTTGAAGTAGGAAAATGATTCAAAATAAATATTTACTTCACCATTACATTCGAAATGGATCATTATGGGGTTGTAAAAGTATAATTGAAGAGTACCTATATATGCAGATATATTATTTTGACTAATGTATAACTTGTTTATATATTTATCTATTTATCATTTTTACTTCTTCTTTTAAAAATAATTGTACGATGCCCTATCATTTCTTTTGCTTCTTTCCATCCAAAGGCCGCCCATTGTGCATTATAATTATTGTTAAATAATAATAAGATAAGATAAGATAAGATAATTTATTCACATATTTTTACACCATTATATATATATAATAATATGTCTCTTTATTGTTGTACACAAAGAATGGATACAGAAAGACAAAATTTGGTACAGTTTTGTGGCATTACAAATGGCGGCCTTATTGCACGAGGCAATCTCTACCAGGCAACCATGTTATGGAGTGAGTTAGATAAATAGATAGATTGTTATCTTATAATACTTTTATGGTGTACAATAAAGAATATTTTATCTTATCTTAGGATATCTTAAGCATGTACAGTATAGATATACATATTACTTACATGTTTAGAGTTTTTACATTTTTACTCATAGTTACAAATTAAATTGTTGTAACAACGATCCATAGAACCGGCAATTATCTTAAACATTTTGAATCAACTAAGCAGAGACTCCACGTATAAAAGGTAATAGGATAAGAAAATAATGCGATATTCCAACACTACCTACTTCTACAATAATATACCTATTTAAGTTAATTGAATTGAACCAGTTAACTGTGCGCTGTTTCACGATGTAGATAGGACGACCTACCTACCTACAATGAGCTATCTATATTATTAGTAAACAGACATGTCTGGGTGTTTACATTTTGTTTAGTTGGAACCCTAATGCCTAGCCTACTTTTTTAAAATAACTATAGTGAAAGTTACACTGCATCTAAAAACACACAGCTACAGCTACATTCAGCTATATGCTTGTGAAAATTGTGTGAAAATCTTCCTATTCATTTCAGAACAAACCGTCATCGAAGGACAGATAGACAAAATAACGACGGATAAAAGGAAATAGGGGATAAGCGACAAAAGATGAAATGTTGAGGAGAGCCGTTCAAAGTTTTAAATTTTAGAAAAACTGACGTATTTTTGTCATTTATTAAGATATTGTGAAAAGCGAAACAGTTATAAAATCAAATAGAAATGGAACAGTTACTGGTATTCTTAGTTTTAGTGATTTGACGTTATTTAAAGTAGTTTTTGTCGCTTATAACCACAGCTTATAATTTTTGAATGAGGAAATATGGCATAAGATACAAATGACAAAATCAAATATTAAAGGATAAGAAGCATATGCGACATTCCAATTTATCATTTTGCAAGGTAAAAGGGTATAAGCGACTAGACCGTTCAATCAATATTATAGGAAAAGAAGGATAAGGTACTTTTCATAGTGGTTGTATAAAAGGTAATAGGGCACAAGAAACACTCGGCATTCAAAACAATACCAGGATATACGACATTAGTAACACACAATGTCGCTACGAAGCAAAGAAATATGGATGAAAAGCCACCCCAAAAGTAATGAAGTAGCGCAACCAACGCAATCCTTCATCAGGAAAATATCTAAAACAGATATTACAAGACACGTAATTGGGTCTCTAACTTCTAAAGTAGGGTGAAATTGCTTGGGAGTAAATTTTCACAGAAACATACTAAGGATCTATTTTACTAAGAAGCCTATTACAGTATACCCTGCTATAATTTTACACTAAATGGTAGATTTAAAAGATATAGCTCGTCATTTCATATTTGCTAACGAGCAGATAGTGTGATGTTTCTTGAAATAAAAAAGGAGTTTTTTTAATACTTTTTAATCAAGAAAAATCAAAATTAACCCCCTTACTAATAAAAACACGAATCGTATATAACCAGTGTCATATTAAAATCAATTTAGGTAATAGAGCATAACCGACTTGGCTGTCATTAAGAACTGAATGGAAATAGGGGATAACCGCCAGAGTAATATAAGTATGCATTTTGTATATAGGGCACCAGCGCCATAGCTCTGTTAAATTACGAAATGGAAGTAAGCTTTAAGCAACATTTGTACTTTTCAATTGAAATGCTTAAAAGGCATAAACAACCAAAAGCTTGGCACCCTTGTGAAGTAAAAAAGTATTACCGACAACAAACCCAAAATAAATCATTTTTGTAGGGGTACAATCACCTTTATAGCAAAAATGACCAGAATTTTCGTCGGTTAGCAAAAATAACACTATAAATTGTATTTGTTTTGCTTGGGCATAAACGCCAAAAAAGTCATCGTAGAGCCATGGGAGTAAGCGCATTCGAAAGAGCAGAAAATTTTAAGTCCAATGGCATAATAACTCATTTTTGACCAAAATGTCGCTTATGCCCTATTTCCTTTTACCCGTCGATAAATATTTTTTTAAAAGGACTTACATGCATTTAATAAAACAATATACACTTCAACTTTACGTATTTGTATACATTTGTATTTCATAACTTGGAAAGAAAATTGTATCACACCTGTTTTGCTATTTTACCCCTCCCCTTGCTTAAAACAGTAGTGGTGTGCCAAATTCAGAATAAATAAATAAACCACAATAATAAACCTCGAGACGTCCAATTATGAAATTTATTCGCTTTGCGTTCAAGCTTGTTATTTGATTCAATCGCAATATTGTTGTTCAGTAAACCCAGATATTTCGGTTCAGAAATAGCTACAATTCTGAAACGCTTATGATTGTATGAATGTGTACGAGTATAAGGTGATTTTGAAGCAAGTAAATTTGTGTATGTTTGTATTGGTGTATGGTCCCTACCAAACCCTGCGACACTTCCACCAATCTCTTCTATCTTAAATGTACCCGAGTTGGGACGCGCAAGTAGATTGTTGTTTCATTAATTTAAAATTGATCAAAATTATTCCCACGAATAATCGTACGAAAAGTCACTTCCAAAAATTATTTGTCAAGTTTAGACGCATTATGGAAATGTACCGAAGCTAATAATTATGCTAAGCTTAGCGCAGTGAATAAAACCAGCAGCATTTTTATAAGTCTTCGTTAATATATTTATTTCAAATCGGAATGTTGTTTACATCGAGAAAGGTCGCTGTTAAAGATATTACGTTGGTAAACTGGTTAGTCTGTAATTTCCGAAGTTCATCTACTAAGCCATAATTTAAACCAGTAATTTTATTCACTCATCAAGTTCGACATTTCCGTATGTTATATTGATTGTAACAGTTATTTTGACAAAGAAAAATGAATACGTGAACTGTATCTGAGTACACGGGAGGCTAGCACCAATACCTATCTACATGAAAGTTCGAAGTATCTCTTCAAAAGTACATAAATAAGTATCTGGTCTTAATTAACAGATGCTTAAATAACTAAAATCTCAAGTTAAATCTTCAGTAATAGAGTGGTCCAAAATTGGAACTTACTGCCAGAAAACGTCATTGCTGCCACCACAATAAACTCACGTAAAAGTCGGCTTGATAACTGGATACGACTAGACAATTCAGTGCTTAAAAAAGGACGGACAGTTAAAAAACATCAATAAAGAGACTATTACATTTTATCACAAAAAGTGAACACATCAGCTTGTAGCTGCTTGTTAAATACATTAAATAAATTTGACATCTAACTAATTGTTGACCAGCCAACTAAACGAGAGAAAGGATGTACACTTTGATTCTCCATTTTTATGAAACAGTAATAAATTTAATGAAGGTAACAAATACTAAGTAAATGGTCACCTGAATAATACACTAACACCACCTAGAGACTCTATACATACAAAGGCGTAAAACCCTGATTCTAAAAATCTAAATATTCTAAGTAATATTCTAAGGAGCGGCAAATTCAAGAACACAGCCTCTGGACCCGACGGCATTCCAGGCCGAGAGTGGGCCCTAGTTCGAGAGGATGATGGTTTTGAGCCCCTCTAAGACTGAGCATATTTGTAAAGGGACTACTTTCAGAAATTGTGGCGAAGCACGGAAACACCTCATCAACCACCTCTCCAGTGTGGCCGGAGCTGGCGAATGGCGAATATAGCTTCAGAGGTGCTCTATCGTAGATGACATCGCGCGTTCAACACCTTGCCCTGGAGTTGCATTAGGGAGGCGCTCGTGTATCATGAAGTGCCTTTCTAAAGGTTAACGCATTGTCGGAATGGAGAGAGTCATCATTTACCCAATAAAATAAATATATGCTCTCGAGGTGGCCCTGCAAAAATCTGAGACTGATGTTGTGTGTGTGTGGAACGGCTTGGGCAACCGAGCGCTCGGCATGCCGTGTTATTGGTGGTAAGACTTATCCTGAAGGACTGCTAGAGAGGTGACACGGGAGCCTGCGGTACCGGCTGATGCAGGTGATCTCCGGGAGAAGGAGTTTCGGGAACTACTTATTTGGATCAGGAAGGAACTAACGTCTGTGTACAGTCACTGTAATACGAGCGAGGAGTAATCGGCCATATACGCTAGCGGAAGCCCGGTGTGGAATGCGCCGATGCGGGCCCTTAAAGTGGCCCTAAGGGAAGGACTCGTATCCTCTCGCTCAGCGCTTTGCTCACAGCGATGGTGCGCAGTGCAAGTGCGTGCACTGTCACCGCTGCCTCCTTTTGCGACCCGGGAGAGACTCAGATATCTCATAAACTACAGAGCTCGTGAGGCATGGAGGTGACTAGGACGTCGGAGATCGCTTGACGACCTACATCCTTCATAAGTGCAAACCATGAAGTAACAGGATACCTGTCATCCTGAGAAGCGGCATACTGAGATACACGGCCTACATGTCCGGAGGAATGATAGGGACACCGTGGTTCCCACACTCTAGAGGGCCATCTTGAAACCGGAGATGGTACTGGATTAAGTGGGGTGAGGGATACGCCTTAGGCAATCTTATACTCCGGCGGCATCTGAAGACCCCAGACGGCCAGATCAGGTTTAAGTAAAGGCCCCTAAGGCGACTGGGATTAACGCAATGATAAATGATAATGAAAAACTAGGGTTCATTTGAGCGGCGTCATTGTTTGCGCCACGTCTCCACTTGACAGCATTTGATGCCTAAGAGGGGCATAACACCAAAGCAACATTTGCTGCGCACACAGCAAACTGACGAGAAAAATGCGTCTGGACAAGATTTATTTATTTTAACAGTATTTAAATTTGCTGCATAAATATTGGTCAATTTGTTACTTCGGTGCAATTGTTGCTTTGGTGTGTGCCCCTAACTACATGTTGCGCGATATCAAACAATAAGCCGCGCGTGTTTTTGCGTAAGTTTGCGACGGCGACGTTGGCACACATGTTGTGCGTTAATTATTGGCTAGTGTGTACGAGGCTTTATGGAAAATTATGGTAGGTTCGTCAGCCTCAGAGTTATCACCGGAATTTCCATTCGCTACACAAATTCATTATTGAGACAAGTAATTATGTAGATATTTATTGATTCTACCTACATGTTGCCTTAGTTACGGTTCGCTTCTGATTACAATACTAAGTATTAGTACTACTAATTACATATTGAATCGATTTAACTTAATTACTAAGCAACGAATGTAAGCATTTATTAGTTACTCTGATTAAAACTAATGTTAAATTAGTTTAAAAGAGGTAGACAGGTGCCTCTTCAAAAAAAAAGAACTTTGCATTACATTAGCTACCAATATATTCATATAGGTACAGTTTCACACTATACACTTTTATATTGTGCGCTAAAGTCTCACGGATATCCCCACCACCGGAGCCGGTGGGGAGGTTATGTCAGACCTAAACCGACTCAAATGCACGCCGACTGTGTGTAGGTTTCCTGAGGTGAGATTATCTCTCTTCTGAGACGACCCTTTTCGGGTGTGGGGACCATCCACCATGGGAGGCGCCACCGCGGCGTGCTTCTGCTAGGGTGACAGGCGACTCCACCAGTCATCCCCAGGCCCGCGTTCATGGGAGACGGAGGTCATTTTGCGAACTCCGACGTCCGAGTCGCCTACGCTCGCGGGCCGCGCGGCTTGTGAGTCTCCTTCGCTCCCGCTCCGTCGCCTTCTTCACGAGCATTACTTGCTCGCAAAAGAAGGGGCACTGGCGGGCAACCCACACATCCTCGCAGTGAACCATCACCGCGAGCAAAATGCCAAGTGTGAGAACTCACTCCCAGTTATCGTGTTATAAGCTATTTAAAATTAATATAGTATCTATAGCAATATACCTAAAATAAGTATAAAAATTTAAATAAAATAATAGGTTCCAATATTATCATAATATCTATTACCAACAAAAACATAAGTAATACCATACCAAGTACTAACAACTTACATAATATTTACCTATATACCTACTACTTTTTTCTTATAAACATAATACAGTACTTAAATAGATGTTTAATGGAAAAATGTGATAATTTTTTTGCAAATCGATCACGTACATTTATATTTGTGAATGGGCTGTCATGCCACGTGCTACGACATAATGCCAAAACCAGAAAAAAGAAAATAACGTTAACCCATCCGTGGCATCACTCACACTCAGGTATCCTGAAAATACAAATAATATTGGAATATGATGTCTCGTTTACGAAAACGCAATGCGCATTGGGAATCGTGGATGCACTTACTGCAGAGGTGCTGTTCAACAAGATTACATCTCATACAATAGAGTACTTTATATATATTCTATTAGAAGTCAAAATAGGAAGTTCTACAGAAATGTATGTAGCTAGTAGTTAACAGTAGGTACTAGGTACCTTTATCATCATCATCATCATCATTCACCTGCCCTTATCCCAAGATTATTTGGGGTCGGCGCAACATGTGTTCTTTTCCATTCATCTCCAGTTGTAGTCATTTCAACACTACCTACCTTTACATAATTTCTAAATAAAACATTGTACTAATATGTCTACAGCGAGGAAACAGTAGGCCTTCCAATATTCGGCAAGGTCTATGCATGCCCAGCAATAGACTGCGATAGACTAATAAAATTGATTGACCTAAATAGATATTGGGTGAGGTCTATTTCCAATTAGTGGACTGCAGTAATTGATTGATATAGGTACTTATTTCAATGTTCACTTTTGCCTCTATTTTGATTAATTCCAAGTAGAAAACTAAAGTCTAACTTTTTATTAGCTGCAGTAAAATGACGTTTCTAAATGTCATTCCGTAAAATAATGTTGACAGCTTAATCTCAATAGTGATGTGATTCAGTTCACAAAAGTTTACGGAATATCTAATCGTTCCATAATTTGCCTCATAATGATCATGCTAAATTCTATTTAATATTTATGTAAATAAAAGGCTGTATAAACGTTGATCCTTTTACGCATTAAGCAAGATAACACTCAAGCAACCGCTCTCTCAAGTTGGTAGTACTGATTTTTGGTTATGGTGCTACGATGACGCTTGGCCGCCATTTTGTTTCGGTTGTCATTCGCTCATTCGGCTTCTAACTTCTGTTTTGAGTACACGAATAATTTTGATTTGCCCACTGCGCGTTGTTTTTGTTATCATTATTGTTAAGTTTATGTTACGTTGTGTTTGTTTTTCATTGCCTGTTTTCGTTAATAGTTTTAGTTTTTTTTGTTTGATACATCAAAGACATGGATGCTCTGCCGGGCACATCGCAAGATGGAGACACGTTTTTATCTCCTAAGAAAAAGAGGCCACGTGTAGCTCTAAGTGCAACAGAAAAACTTTGGGTCAGAAACGTTTACAAATATGTGTTTGAAGTGAAATGTTCAGAACCAAACATTGAATTACCAAAAACAAGTGAATGCGTTGACAAGGTGGCTGAAGTCTTGGGAATATCCGTCCGCTCTGTTTATTCTGTTTTAAAGGAGCACAAGGAGAACGACAGCGAATCACCAAAACCTCCCGAAAAAACTGGCCCAAAACTTACCTTTAAAGATAAACTTGATAATTTCACATTCACTGCAATTAGACGAATTGTACATCAGTTCTTTCATAGAAATGAAATACCCACCATCGCAAAGGTTAGTTAGTTTTACATGTCGTCACTCATCTTTTTATTATACGTTATGTATGTTTTCTCCTATCCCATGTGTAATATTAACTAATTAGGTAATAACTATATTATTTTTTAGGTGCTGCAAGTTGTAAATGATGAACCAGGATTGCCCAACTTCTCGAAAGAGACACTGAGAAAAATTATGAAACATCTCAATTTCGAATTCGTTACTCGATCACGCAAGAGTGTGCTTATTGATAGACAAGATATCATATCATGGCGCCAGGGCTACCTGCGTTTAATTAAACAATATCGCAGGGAGGGAAAATATATATATTATCAAGACGAGACCTGGGTCAATGCTGGTACGTGATTTTTTATTTTTTTCATTTATTTATTTACAAATAATGGTTACATAATAATATTACAAATAATATCTCGCCAAACTAAAAAGTTTAAGTGTCAACTCTTAGTTTCTTATATTTGTACCATTTTTGTTTTGCTATCGAAATTTATGATTTTTCTTGTTCTTTTCAGGTCATACTACAAAAAAAGCCTGGATTGATGGAAGCATTACCTCTTCTCGACAGGCATTTTTAGACGGCCTGACTACGGGTTTAAAAAATCCCACAGGAAAGGGAAAACGACTAATAATTAGTCACATAGGCGGAGAAGAAGGCTTCCTGGACGACGGACTTCTTATGTTTGAAGCAAAGAAAGGTACAGAAGACTACCATGACGAGATGAATGCAGAGTGTTTCGAGGATTGGTTCCGCGGTATTCTACCCAAACTCAAACCAAATGCAGTAGTCGTAATGGACAATGCGCCCTATCACTCTAGGAAGATCCAAACAATCCCGAAGATGTCGTGGACAAAACCACGAATTCAAGAGTGGCTGACTAATAAAAATATTGTATTTGAACCAAATATGGTAAAGGCCACTCTAATAGATATTGTGATACAGCAAAATCTTACTGAGAAATATGCCGTAGACGAGATGGCTGCACATAAAGGCATCACAGTTTTAAGATTGCCCACTTATCACTGTGAGCTGAACCCCATTGAGTTGGTATGGGCGCAGGTAAAGAGTCACGTTGCAAATAATAATAAGACCTATAAAATGCAAGAAGTTAAAAATTTATTTCAAGAAGGTATAAACAAAGTGACACCGGCTAAGTGGAGTGACTGTGTGTCTCACACTATAAAAGTGGAAGACAAAATGTGCCACCTCGATCATATTATAGATGAAGTGACAGATAGATTTATTATTAGTGTTACCGAAAGCGACAGTGACAGTAATTCCGAAAAAGATTGATTAAAGTACATTATTATGGCATTTTTGTTTCATTTTAAATGTACCTCCCTATACTTCCAATAAAAAAGATCAATCCTCTAGTATAGTAACAATAATAGAATAAAAAAATACATTACAACTTAATATTAAATCTCAAACACAAAACCAAACTGTTCATTCATTTATGATTCACTCATTTAGCTACATCCCTATTTATTTTTCTTCAAAAACCGGCAACCCACAAAACGTCATTTTACTGCAGCTAATAAAAAGTTAGACTTTAGTGTTGAATTTGAAGGGAAAATAAAATCCTTATTCTCTGCATTGTTATAAAACCTTTTAGAGATTCAATTTAATTTATACCAGTCTCATATTTGCAATTTAAATAATTACTCGCATTCTATGGATTATAAATTTAATATTTCTTATGAAATTTCTAGAATCAATTTATACCCTCCAATAATTATTTTTTATGCATAAAGGACATAAATAGACTAGATAGAACAACTAGATAGAGTAGTGAGCTTAGAGTTCCTGTATACATTAAAAATCCAGTAAGGAACACAAGACTAAGTGGTTACACAGAGTTGGTTAGCACATTACAAGCAGCAACCTTAAACAATATTAACCAGGCAGATACCGTAGTCTTAGTATGGGTGAAAATTCCTAAAAGACTGACACGGAGTCGACTTTATCCGTTACTCCTTTGACATAAGGCATATAGGCCGGCTGTCTACTCACCTCCAGATGTCTAAGCCTTCATGGCTGTAGGTGTAGGTCTGTATTTACCTATACCATAATCGCATTAAGTCCCGATAACATTATTGTAGACATATTAAACTATAGAATTGAAATATATTACAACTCCGTCTGCACGTTTATAAATACAAAAAATATATATGTGAGTGTGTATCAGAATGTTACAAAACGACAGTGGGCAGATAATTTATTATTCCCGTTCCATCACGTGGAATAATAACGAGTATTTACTAAAAGGAATTCAACCATCTAAAAAAAAATATTATTAGCTGTTTTTTCTGTTGGATAAGACGGAGGTCTTATAATAAGATTACACGTCGAGAAAAATAAGCACCCAATAAAAATAGGACTTTCCGAAAATTATGAGTATCTTACTTTATAGTAGACTCTGGTTATACCTATGTAAAAATACTTTATATTTTATAAGATAAATATCAAATGTAGGATGTTGACGATTATGAAGAAAAATTAACTATAGATCAAGTAGCTATACTTTTTCTTATATTTACGAAAGAATCCTTACCTATAAAACGTTGACATTAAAACATTGTGTCTAATGATCAAAATAATGTACCTACCACTGTAATATTTGCATACGTATAATTGTGGATTGAATATAACATAAACCATTTATGGCTACCGTGAATATATTATTAGAAATTCTATTGTTTAATTTTTTAATTCTATTAACTTTTAGCGTTAGGTATGCTCATTTTCAGCTTAACATACATACATACATACATATAATCACGCCTTTATCCCCGGAGGGTTATGCAGAGGTGAATTTACACCCACATTTCACCAATCATTGTATTCGGTTCCACGTAATAAGGGGTGAGCCTATTGCCGTATTCCGAGCACTATTGTTGACTCGAGCCATGCATCTGAGGCTGAGTCTGGGCTGCATGTATCTGTCTCATGTCAAACAGCCATATTCCTTAGTCGTCTTGTACTACACCGCATGAGAAGAGATTAGGTGGTCCCAATTCTACTCTGCCGGGAACCTTGCGGCTAATATTCAGCTGTATACCTACGAATAGAATATAAACCCATTTTGCTCTCATGAATATATTATTAGAAATTCTATTGTTTAGTTTTCTAATTCTATTATCCTTTCTCATTAGGTATGCTCATATTCAGCTTTAGGTATACCAACTGAGTCAACATCGAAACTCTTACTAAGACGACAATGCCTTTCAAAGTTCAATAACTTACTACAGTGTTTAATGAAGCATACAGGAGCATTATTCTGAGTGACATCGAGTTTCATACGCAGTCGTAGCGTGATAAGACGGTGGATTACAATTGATTAACACAGAAGAGGGAATTGGCGTAAAACTAGAACAACGTAAATGTGTTTATTTGATTAAACTGTTTGTCACTCAGAATAAAGGGCAGCTTTGTATTTCGTATATCTATTTCGTTCTATAGTCAATAGCAAATGTCGATGTCGAGTGCTCAATACACGTAAAGTTTAGCAGTGTAAGAGAAATTACATGCAGTAACTTTGCCCGTTTTGTGATTCCACGTTAACAATGTTATTCTGTAATGGTTGATAAGTGTTTAGCCCATGTTATAAGTAAACTTAGTTGTATACAGCTACTGTTGTTAGTTGTTCGTTTGGTTAGGCACCTCACTAAAGGTAAACAATCTTGATGTGTCTTTACAAACTACGACATAAACACGTATTAAACAAATAAACTATTGCTTCAACTTGTGGATCGATTTCGGTTTTTAATCGCGTCTTATTTTTAATCAAAAAATATTAAATTAACTGAGATTTTAAAATGAAATATATCATGAATTCAAGACTCGTTAATACCAGTATGTATAATACTCGTATGTATGTGTGGGGACAGGAATGCTGACGCCGAAAATTATAAGTCATACGATCGAGTGCCCGGCGCGTTCGCCAGTCGCAACCGATCCGGGCAGTAGGTTGAAAACGTCAACTCAGTTGTGTAACCTTGTCATAACCAAATTTAATGCAGTAAATATTTAATCATCCTTCTGACTTTCTTTTACTCAACAAGTACCAGTGACCAAGCGATTCCAACATATGTATTTACAAAAAAAGTATCTAAGTATGTGGTGGCGCATGGCCGAGTGCGGTAATGGACTGTATTGCGGGAAGTAGCTAACTGTTCCATTGACGCTTTACACACAAAAGACAGGTGGTCGGGTTGCCGCGGGAGTGATCCAAGCAATGAATGCAACCCGAGAAATTAGGAGAGGATGCACTAACCTTCACGACACACGTGTTTTCATCGCAGCCGGTACACGGATCTTCTCTTCCTTGCTCAGGAGCTGCCGTCAGCATCACTAGATCACTTGAGGAACACACGAGAGGCACAATCCGATCGGTAAAGGTCTATGAAGCGGTAAAATGTAACAAATATTAATCATTTTTGAGAGACGCGAGCGCGGTCCGTCCGTCTTTACGCTGGCTAGTTCAAAGCGAGACTGAGTGTCTATATCACAAATGGCGGACGGAAGCTATCTAGTCCTATTCTATGGTTAGTGCGGGAGAGGAGACGGGTATAGAAAGAGTGTGTTTCCACGTCAAGAAATACAGCTTCTACCTCGGCGCAACCATTCCCCCCGGCTTGAAGGGTTACCTTCGAAACGACAAATGCGAAACAAATATAAAGTCTAATCTAAATCTAGGTTTGGGAAATAACAACTAAAATATAAACCTAGATTGGAGCTCGTGCCTACTGCTGGCTAGGCAGAGGGCAGAGGCGAACAAACAACACAACGCAACAGTCTCGACCAAGACGAGACGCGATTAGCCAACAACAAAATAAGGGTCTCTTCACGTGGGACCGATACAACAAGCGAGTGCTTCTTCTCCTCGGGTGGTTCGGAAACCGTAGTGGGATTGAATTGACTAACTGGCCACTTATCTAACGCGGCATGAATCCAGGACGGTCCACTAAACCATAACGGGTGATCTAAAATTTGCGAAGGAAGCAATCCACGAGAGAGACAATCGGCTGGGTTGTCGGTGCCAGCAACGTGAAAGAGATTATGTGGCGCCAATTCAGATTGAATTTTTGCCACTCTATTAGCGACGAATGTGTCCCAACGATGGGGCGAAGAGTGGGCCCAACACAAAGCGACTGTTGAGTCCTAAAAGCTAAAAATTACTAATATTAATGCGAAAATTTACAATTATGTCATTAAGCGACACGGAAGTGCTAGTCTTAGCACTGCCATCCAAAACTACACGGAGTTTTAGTAGTAAGCTTATCTTCTCTAATAACTCCGCGGTGCGGGATAATGTACGAAGGCTGGGTCCCGCCAGTGTCCGCAGGCGCAGGTGAGATGTAACCTTTATCTAAATATTCGTTAACAACCTCATCATAGGCCCGCTTCGACTTTGGGGACGCCTGCATCTTTCGTTCCAAACAAAGAAAGCGTTTTTCAGCGGATGCACGGGAGTCCCCGAGCGAAAAAATATCTCCCTTGAAAGGGAGCGCGACCACATAACGACCCTGCTCATCACGAGTAGTCGTGCGACAATAAATCTCCTCAGCCATCTTGTCATCGGGGCTTAGGATTGGTGGGACATTGACCTCTTCAATCTCCCAAAACTTGCGGATGGTAGACTCCAGTGGCGGCTCGACGGTGCAACAGAACGAGGCAGTCGAGTGACTAAAACTATCTATAGAAGCGGGTGCGGAACCAATTATAACAAAACCCAGAACTGTTTCCAGGGCGTGCGGAGCGGGGTACGTCGGTCCCCCTTTGACCTTACGTGATAACTGGAGGTGCGGGAGAATCGAAGCGCCGATCAATATATCGACGACTCCAGGAACAGCGTAAGTCTCATCAGCTAAAGGCAAGTCTTTAAATTTCGTTAATAAAGACGTGTCAACTGGGACGGTAGGCAACTGTTCAGTTATTTTATCTGTAACGAGCGAATCCATGTCAAACCAAATATTATTATTAAAACGAGATCCAAACCTTGTTTTAATGGTGCCATGAACAGCTGACTGCAAACCCCCAAACCCTTTCACCACTGAATGGGTTGAACGCTTATCAACATTGAAACCAAGACGTTGACAACAATCTTGAGTAATAAAATTACTTTGCGAAGCGCCATCTAATAGCGCTCGAACAAGGTGCGGTTTACCTAATGTATCAACAATAACAACGCGAGCGGTCGCGAGACACACAGTGGTGAGTGCAGCACTAGCGGAGAACGAACACAAGGTGACGTCATCCGCAGCGGTCACCGTGCGGGCCGGAGCGCGCGCGAGCGCGGGCTGCGGCTGCGGCGCAGGCTGCCGTGTGTCACCGCTCGACGAGCCAACCGTGCTCACATTGGATGCGGCATTACTATTCTCAAAATGAAGCAAAGTGTGGTGTCTCGCTTGACATTTGCGACAACTATTTCTACTATTACATAAAACAACGCGGTGTTTAGTACCGAGACAATTAAAACAAAAATTATTAGCGCGAACAAATTTATAACGATCACTAGGCGACAATTTTAGGAAACCAGGACACTTGTACAGTTGCGAATGATGAGTACTACACAAAGAGCAAACAGATGATTGTACACGTGCTGGTGCGGTATTAACATAAGTATGGGTTGACCTCGGTGACCTCGATGAGGCATCTATTTTGCGTTCAGAAGTAACAACCTTCTTCGCGCCTTCATGTTTCGATGAAGAGCGTTGCAATACCTTTATATGCTCGCGAACAAAACTTTCTAAGTCTTCGAACTTAGGAATTTTACTGCCGCGATGATCCGACTCAAACAAACGAATGGTTTCGGAATCTAATTTCTTTAAACCCATATACAAAAATACGAAGTCGCAGAGGTCATCGATCTTCAAGTTCTTTACGGCGCGAACAGCTGACGCGAAAGTATCTAGAAATTTCTCTAAGTTTTGATCGTTACATGCCGTAATAGATTTCAAATCAGACATCTGATCTAAATAGGCGTTAGCTACCGATCTTTTATCCTCATACTTAGCTTTCAAAGTATTTAAAATTAAATTATAATTCCCGGCACTAAACGTAATTCCAGCGCAAGCGGTTATAGCTTTACCAGTCAATTTTTCAACGAGATAATGCAATTTTTCGTGATCTGTCAACGAATCGTTCTTATCTATCGTATTCTCAAAACTATCTATAAATAGACACCAATTGCGAATGTTACCATCAAATTCGGGTATTTGAATTGGTGGCAACTTAGGTCGGTCGCGAGTGGGGTTGGGTAGGTCAGCCGGTTTCTCCAAACTCCTAGCGACGCGTTTGATACGACAATACAAATCGTCAAACGACGACAAGGCTTGATAACTCACTGAGTAATCGGGATCCAAATTCAACTCTAAAACATTGATGTCATGTACTAAGGTTTCGAAATCCGCGCGTAGACTATCTAAGTTTTCTATAGAACACAAGAACGAATCTCTGATGACCAAATCAGAGGTTTTAAGTGCATTATCATAGATCGATTGTACGCGAGAGTAAATCATTTCTTTTTTAGCGTATAAAAGTTTCAATTGAACCTTACCGGTCTTATCAACCTTTGGGGACATGTTTACAATTAAATCTCAAACTAAAGTGCGGTAAATAACAAATATGAAATGACTTAATCTTAGCGGTACAGAGCAGCGAGGCGGCGCGAGCGATACTCGGCAGATAGGTAGGTACCTACAACTGTGAATGCACGCTTGAACAAACGCGCATAGCAACAAGGTCGTACCTACGCGATGGTCGCTGTCTAGGTTCAACTATTATTTCCGAGATTAAGTATTGCGTAATATCTATTCAAATTAAAATACTTTCGTATGAATTGGGATGAGATGCGAGCGAGGTAGGTACAGCCACGTGTCTACCCACGCAGGTACTAGGCAAATACGACGCAATTGAAAAAAACAAAACAAAGCCAAATGCGTTAGGTATTACACTGTGCCTATGCACTAGGGTGTCTAGTATACCTAAGATCTAAGCCTAAATGTCTGGATGCGGGGTTTTCTACTAAAATAACCAGGTATTTAGGCGCGGTGCGAAAATTGTGAACTACGATTAAGTGTTGATATGATACCTAACCTATTTATGTATTAGGTAGGTACAATGCGAGCCAGCGGCGAACGGACAACAAATTCTAAGCCTAAATGTCTGGATGCGGGGTTTTCTACTAAAATAACCAGGCACTTAGGTGCGATGCGCTTATTCCCATTAGAATAATAACAAAATACGAACTACGGCTAAGAATCCGGCTCGATCCGGACCAAAAATGTTGGCGCTTGGCAGCGTGCGGTAATGGACTGTATTGCGGGAAGTAGCTAACTGTTCTATTGACGCTTTACACACAAAAGACAGGTGGCCGGGCTGCCGCGGATTCGATCCAGGCAGTGAATGCAGCCCGAGAAATTAGGAGAGGATGCACTAACCTTCACGACACACGTGTTTTCATCGCAGCCGGTACACGGATCTTCTCTTCCTTGCTCAGGAGCTGCCGTCAGCATCACTAGATCGCTTGAGGAACACACGAGAGGCACAATCCAATCGGTAAAGGTCTATGAAGCGGTAAAAATGTAACAAATATTATACATTTCTGAGAGACGCGAGCGCGGTCCGTCCGTCTTTACGCTGGCTAGTTCAAAGCGAGACTGAGTGTCTATATCACAAATGGCGGACGGAAGCTATCTAGTCCTATTCTATGGTTAGTGCGGGAGAGGAGACGGGTATAGAAAGAGTGTGTTTCCACGTCAAGAAATACAGCTTCTACCTCGGCGCAACCAGTATGTTTATCCGCATACTAGATTCCATAACACAAGCTAGCCATGGGTCTAGATAGCGTTGTGTGGAAAGTTGTAGAATATTAATTTATTATTTAACGTCTCACGTAAGAACCAAACGTCAAATGATTTTTATTTTCAAATCACACGTATAGTTCCAAAAAGAGATAAGCCCGTTCAAACAAACAAATTCATCAGCGAGTAGACTAGCTGACGCCCGTACCTCCGCCCGCTTGAAATTTTGATTCCGTTCCCACTATCCTATAGGTCCTAGGAAGGTTCCTAGGACCTATAGGATATGGTGTTCTCTCTATATAATAAGTAGTTGTTCTTAATTTCAGCTAGATCCGTTCAGCCGTTAGAGCGTGATTAAATAACAAAAAAAACGTTCAAACATCTTCACAAGCTGACCCTCTTTCTTGAGATTTTGTTTTTAGTTTACTATCAGGCAAGGTGAAGTCAAATTGGCGTGTCCTAGATAAAAAAAAAACAAGATATCACATTTATAATATTAGCAGATGAAGATCTCATAGTAGGATTGGATCCAATTTCCACATTCTAATAACCTACAGTTGCTCGACTTCTCATCACTTAAAGCTAAAATTGGATAACTTAGTGAGACCATTTTTCGGTCTATAGGAAAAACGTGGATAATGCAATTGTAACTCAGCCATATTACGAGTATTTGACGTGACGTGAATTCATTCTCTGATCTCCCGCTATGTTACGTGTACGCCTAGTTCAGTGTTATTTTATTTAATACTATCATCAATGATGATTTTGGAATTAAGACGAAGACTAACCCCCGCTGTGTTGGGGAAAAAGCAGGATGACCTTCGACCCTTTTCCAACTCAGTTGTGATCGGTTATATATCTATTGAACTACTAGATATTCTCCATGAAGTGACTGCCTTCTGAATACCTATCGCAAATGCCACAGATGTTCGTATGACAAGGAGCGACGGCTTTCGTTTAGCTAGCTCTAATCGCATAGCCGCGACTTTTCGGGCGTCGGAGGTCACAGAAAGACCTCCGTCCCTCATGAATGCGGGCCTGGCGGCACTGCCTATTACCACAGCAGAAGCAGGCCGCGGGGGAGGCGCGAGTGGTGCGCCTCCCTATGCCTGGGGATTGAATGAGGACTCCGTGGACCCCACACCCGAAGATGTTCATCTTGAAAGAGATGGCTCTGGGTTGAACGGGATGCGTCGGATATGCCTCCGGCAATCTCACCTCCGGTAACTTACGAGCCCAGGTGGGGGGTAGGGTCCAGGGGAATTTCTCGAACGATGAAAATATTTAATGATATTTAAAGATATTGAAAGATATTTAATGTATACTCGGAATCACGTTGGAGTCTCCCAACTCAATGTATAAAGAATGGTAACTTTGTTTCAGCTTAGTCTTACAGTGATGTGCTAATCTACTCGGTTACCACTTAACCACGAGACTAGGTATTACCCAACGTGGCTGTTGACTGCTATCGAGTTATGTTCACCAACTGAGCTAAAATAATCGATTAATATAGAAAAAAATTAATCAGTTCGGGGGAGAATCGAACCCGCTATCTTTCCCTTTCAGAGGGAACGCTCTGACCAAGCAAGACAGATATGTGTTTAGAAGAATTTGGATGATTTCAGGCGAAGGTTCAGCTCTCGTAAGGGAAAGATTCGAAAGAGGTGGGTTTAAATCCTGCTTGAACCGTTTTTTTTCGATAGTAATCAATTTGAATAGTTAGCATGATGAATGCTTTAAAATTTCATTCCAAGAAGTACGAGTAAAAAATAGCTTAAAATTAACGAGTCATATATCTAGTTGGTTTAGCAGCTGACTGACTGATTGAATTATTAACACAGGGCAGGCCTGGTCGCTGGAGCCGCAGACTAGAAATTTTGACAGTTTTTTTCAGTTTCAGTTCAGTTTTTGGAAATTTCACCTTGAAGGCAAAATAAATCCGTCGGTCTGTCGTCATGTATGAGACAGGCTAGACCTAGTGTAGTGTTGATAGACAAATTGTACTTTATTTTAATGTTTAAATCCATTATTCTAAATTTGTGAAATAGAATAAAATTTAATTAGGGATTTAAGTGAACGTGAAATTTTATGGAAACTGAACAATTTATTTATTATTATCATTATTTATTTCAGTCACTCATATTGTTTATAAACAAATCTATAAAAATATGTAGAAGAGAAAACTAGAGAACATTTACTCGTCTTTTTGCGTGGCTATATCGTAAAGAAAAACATTTAATTATAATTTACTAAAGTAACGTACCAATCTACGCGAGTATAGAAAAAAAGTTATTAAAAATATCTCTCGGGAAAACTAAGAGTACAAAATGTATCGAGATTAATCAAAAAAATACAGAAAATATAGTGAAAATATGTAACAGGAAAATAACAATGAAAAACTAACATTGAAGCAGTGATATCGAATAACATTGGCTAGTTTGTACAGCGTCGGCATACAACAATAAAACAAGGACTACTGACTAACAATAAGATATAAAATGATTGAATTTATAGGCGACTAACTGTCATGGAAATGTTATAGCTTGCAAGGATGTAAAGATTTAATTGCAATAATGAAATGAATAATTCATTCGGGCCTTTGGTCATGCTGTAGTAGACCTATTTTCGAATAACACAATGAAAATATTAATCAAAATCCTCAATCAATTAACCTGCATTGAACTGCTGAACATTGGTCTCTTCTAATGTTCGCCATAGCACCCGATCCTTTGCCTTATGCATTCAGTTTAACCCATTCCCATCTACCTCAGTCGTAAATCCAACTTGGTGGGGTTTTTTTCTTTACGTGCTCAAAATCCCCGCGGACACCCCCCCACTGGAGCCGGTGGAGGAGGTTATGTCGGACTCGAACCGACTAAAACGCACGCCGCCTGTGGGTCGCTTTGGTTGCCGAAGGTGAGGTTGACAGGCATATCCCTCGCACCCCGGCCGACCCAGGGCTATCTCTTACGATCTGGCCCTCTTCTTGGGTGTGGGGGCTACAGAGTCCCCGTCCCGGAACCATCTTGGTGGGGTGAATCTATATTCGTGGTATCCACTTAAAGGTTTGTTTGCTGCGGGGCAAGATGGAGACACCATAGTTCCGATAGCTGAAAGTGCCATCTTGAAACCCTGATGATCCTGTGTCAGTTGGGTGCAAGGGATATGTCTTAGGTAATCTTACACCTCGGCATCTGAAGACCTAAGACGGTGTGTAATTTTATTTTAATATAACTATTTATTTAAGACTTCAATTTAATTACTAATTTTGCAAACCTACATTTGAATGAGAAGAAGAATAAGAATAATTTATTTCAATACTACAAATGGCAGTGTCTGGAAAAGAAAGAATACTGTTCGGCTGCATTTCTCGATATACAACAGGCCTTTGACCGGGTTTGGCATAAAGGGCTACTCTGCAAAATTAAAAACTTCCTTCCACACTCCTACTACCTGCTGATGGACTCTTACCTGAGTGACAGAAAGTTTCAAGTCAAGCTTCGTGACGCAAGATCTTCCCTCTTCGACTGCAGAGCAGGAGTGCCCCAGGGCTCAGTACTTGGTCCGGTGCTTTACAACATATTCACTAGTGACTTTCCCCAGTCGCCCGAAACAACTGTAGCAACATTTGCCGACGATGCAGCCTTCCTCAGTTGTAACAGTGATCCAATTGAGGCGAGTAGACTGTTGCAATCTCAGCTAAATGCCACCAGTGCTTGGCTTACCAAGTGGCGCATAAAAGCAAGTGCCCCAATGTCTCACCACATCACATTTACCCTAAGACGTGAATCCTGCCCCCCGGTCATCCTAGGCCTCGACACACTGCCCCAATCAACCTGCGTTAAATAACTAGGATTTCACCTGGATCGAAGGATGACATGGAAAGATCATATAAAAACGAAGCGCAATGAAATTAACCTGAGATTTAAAAACCTACTCTGGCTCCTCGGTAGACAGTCTGCCTTATCCCTATCTAACAAGCTAAGGGTATATTGCTCCATAATAAAACCAATCTGGACATATGGTGTCCAACTGTGGTCGACAGCCAGCAAATCTAACATCATGTGCCTGCAGAGAGCTCAAAACAATATTCTAAGGGTACTTTCCTCTGCACCCTGGTATGCTCGCAATTCGGAAATCCACGAATACCTGGGAATCTCAACCATTCTGGATGAAGTCAAACAATACTCAGCCAACTACAGGGACCGCTTGACAACTCACCCAAACCCGTTATCCAGTATGCTTTTGCAGCCAAACCCGATTGGAAGACTCAAAAGATCCGACGTGTTGACTTAATAAGGGGAGACGGAGCAGTGGCTCTGAATCACCAAACGCCAAGCACTCACAACTTACCTGATTATAGTCTAGATGACTGATCGCAGGTCCATGCGAAGAGAAAAAAAAAAAAAAAAAAAATACTACAAATTTCTCCTTATAACAATCCTAGAATGTAGGTAAAAATTAGAAGCTATACAATTTAAATTAGGTTATAAGGAGTGCTTAGGCATACGTACGAGGTGCACCCTGTATCACGAATGCCAATTTTGACGGTGTAACTCTGAAACGGTTCCAAGTCGACTACTACGCACCTTAACCTCTATAGGTTAGGTTAGAAGGCTCCCTCGCGGTTATTTTTTTTATAACGACCCAACACCAACATCAATTTCTATGATGTACCTCCGAAACAGTTCCGAATCTTATTTTATTTTGCGTACAATGTGTATTCTAACTGAAACTTTTGACTAAATAAAATTGGTAATAGTACTCGGTAACTCAGTGGTTGAGGAGTCGGCCTTACCTTCGAGAGGTGCCGGGTTCGAATCTTGGCCATTACACCACCAACGTGAACCCACTTTTAGCACAAGCAATTTAGCTAAGTTGGAGGTGTTAGAGGGAATATTAATGTTTGCGATTGCTAATATTCTTTAAAAAAAAAAATTAAAGTTGGTAAACAAGTTATTGTTTAAACGTTCACTACCTAAACATAACGTTTGTGTTGCAATTATTTATCAAGAGATTTTTTGCTAAGTAATAATAATAAACAATAAATATTCTACAATATTCTACACAACCCTATCTAGACCCATGGAAAATATAGCTTAACTGGCTTGTATTATGGAATCTTGAATGCGAATAATCATACTTGTATACTTTTTTGTTGTAAATACATATATTATATATAGAAACACCCAGATCAATGCAAATATACATATTCGTGCAAACAAATATTTGCACTGAGCAGGAATCAAACCCGCTCCTCCTGCGTAGCAGTCGAACGTTCTATCGCTACGCCAATTTTTTGAGAATTTGGCAACAATTTTTTCTGTCAAACTTATATAACCTATGCAGTAAATATATGTCCAATCACCTCAAGTCTTTTTCAATATAGTCAGATACTACTGAGACTCATTAAAATATTTTACGGAATTATGTAAATTTAAATTAAAAATCATATTGTGTTCTTGATTGGATAACCTTTAGCCTTATTACAGTTATTATAAAACGTGGATATTTATAAATATATATTTCGATGAAGTGAGTTGAGTTTGAAGAATATAGGTATCTATATTTAGAGGAGATAGGATTAAAATTTGAATTTAAATGGGCCCACGCGTACGAAGTGGCAGGAGGCCGCTAGTCATTTATATTTTTCTTATCATCATTTTAACATAGGACACACCAATGACTTTTCTATACTTTTCGATGTTATGTGTGTATTTATCGCAGGTTTATACACATAAATGCCTGGTTAATGGCAATAGGCTCGCAACCTTTGGGATCTAAACATAAACAGGCGAAATGTATGTGCTAGCACCTCTGCCTACCGTTTTAGGTACGGAGTTTATGTATGTATGTATTTTGCATATTATAAGATAATCTTTGTTGAATAATAAACAATATTTTGCGTATGCTTAAGTAACTAAAATTAATTCAAGGTGAAGGTATTTATAGATGTCGAGTTACTGCATGGATTCAGAACCATGCTCCGGACCCATTTTAGGAACTAACCTGTGTTACGGTAGCAGGAGGATATGGGACCTGCAACTCGACGAAGGTTATAACAATGGTACCTAAGCATACTGTATTCCCAAACAAGGCATGCCTGTATATTGGGTATTATTGGTGAGGTTAAAGACTGACCTTTGAAATTGCTAGAATTATCTAATGAAAATGCCAAATAGGTATTATGAATATACAAAGAATCGGTCACATCCTCGAGAACATCCTGTTATCTATTATGTCACAGACACAAATTACCAACTAGCCCTTACAGATAGGCCAAATTGAAAAACATCGATACAATCTATTTTCATAGTATAGACATCATAGTTTTTATCACCACATGTGTTTGTTTTATTGAGCTCACAAAGCCATTAAAAGAAAAGAAACTACTTTTTCGTTATTTGGTAAAATATAAGCTGTTAAAGAAAGATTTGACCATAATGTTTCTCGTAAAAGTTATTAATGATTAGGAAACTTTTCAGTAGTGGCAATCTATATTTACTTGTGTTACGGTTCCAGAGTGAAGAGGAATGAATTTTGGATTTCGAATTTGGCACGGAACGAAGACTAGATAAATGAGTTAATATTTCGACATCTATTGGTAATTCCATTTGTATAACAGATACTTTTTTTTATTTCTTTATACCACTAAGGTGGCAGACAAGCACACAGCCCACCTGATGGAAAGTGTGAACCTTGGCCTATGGACGTGTGTAACACCAGAGGAGCCACACTCGTGCTGCCGACCCTGTAAGCACAGAATTTCTGTCCCGTCAGTGTAGAAGACAAAGCAGGACAAGCCTTTAGTCTTCCCACTGACAGCACAAATTCTCCAGTGAGCTCTGGCTACCCTACTCACCGCTGGGAACACAACACGAAGTTATTGTAGCCGCGGTATTCTGTAGGGCGGAGGTACTTCCCAGTCGGACTGCTCAATTGGACGGAAATACCGCCTACCTCCTAGAGATACTAAATGATGCGCATTCCGATACATATGCATACCTTCATTACATACATAAAAGTCATTGGGTTCAAGTTGACTTTTCAGGACCAGGAACATATCTACTATCATTCTCTGAGCCTCTTCTTAACTCTGTAACTTTACTGTGAAGCGACTACCATATGAGCTCCACAACATAATGGTGAAATCAAGAGGGGCATCAGAAGGATTCTTCATGGTCGGCAGCGCGAGTGTGACACCCCTGGTGTTGCATACGTCCATAGGCCACGGTAACCACTTCCCATCAGGTGGGCCATGTGCTTGTCTGCCAACTAATTAAGCCTATTATTCGATCAATGAGTATCTAAACGAGAAATTTTAATGATTTTATTGTTACATATTATTATTGGTTCATAAGATTTATTAAATTGACATTGACAATAGATTATAATTATTGTATATGTATATGACAGTAAAATGTATTGTTTGAGCGTTATGAGCAATGTATTATTATGAGCAGTAAGGACTAATCTTGTAATCGATATCTACTAACCATAACTGTAAGTACCAATACTAATCATCATGACATTTAATTTTAATTTGTACGCCATGTAAGTGGCAGGACATAGTGCACCTATATTTATTATTTTAAGATCTTTGTAAAACCTATGTTCCACAATTTAATAAATAAATAAATAAATAAATAAATAAATAATTTGTATAAAAAAAAAACAAAGTTCTGTAGTTAGAATAGTCGAACTTTTTAATTCGAACTATCCGTAAGATATAATCGTAGAACGACCGCGACTGACGGTTTAACCCCACCGCACGCACTCTAACTCACACTCTTTCACGTCACTGCACCAATGTCACATTGACATTGGTCGACATGTCGTGTGTGTCCGTAAATGCTTTCACGAGTCTTACATTTGTATTTATAAGTAGTGCCAATGATCTCGATTTCGATTACCCACAAATCTGAAAAATCCCCAACTTAGAGGTTTATAAAATCAATATTCCCTATAAATTTTCATCTGTACTAATATATTATTAAGCCGAAAAATTAGTTTGTTTGTTTGAACCTTCCCTCCCTCCCTCCTTGAACCTCTAGACAACCTTCCTCCCCCCCGGTATCTAAACACTCGACACGATATGTTAAGTTCCTGACGCATTTTTCACTGCGCTATTGGCAGCTGACAATTTTTTCCTTCAAGACTTCTTGGCTAAACTGTATTTTGGCTAATTTTGAGCTGAGAGGTTTTTTTTTTGTTCAAATATTTGAGTGGTCACCGCAGCTTACCCACCAACAAAGTGACAACTGACAAACACGAAAATTCATAATTCAACTTCCTTAACCATTGTATGAAATATCATCTGGGAGGCGATTGATCATGCAAACCTGTCGCTGGCTTACGGACATAGTGTCTCGGCCGCCTAGGCGTCACGTGCGAACACGTGCGTGAACGGGCGTACACGCTGATGTACGTGCCTGTGACGACACTTGAGAGCAAATGCGTAGACCGGTACTGTGCCATGTTTTAAATTCTGCCACTTGCACGCGACTCGTGACGGCCAATGCGAGTTAGAGCGCGTGTGGCGGGGCTTAAAGTGCTCTCCGATCATCCATACTCTATACTAGGTGTTATGAGGGCAAAAGTAACTCTGTCTGCCTTTCTGTTACGCTTTCACGCCTGATGCACTGAAATGATTTTAATGAAATTCGATATAGGGGTAGATTAGATCTAGAGACTATGTTTGAACGCTGTAACCAACATTCAAGCGGGTGGAGCAAGGGCTGATTTTTTTTTCATCATCATCTTAAATTACAATAACTCAACAAACTCAGAATGTTCTCTTAACAAACGTAGGAAGTAATTTCAATAGACACTAAAATTTACTGTTAAATTTTTGTGTTATCGTCCACTGCTTTATTTATTGTCAGCAGCGGTCAAGTATTTCAACGCTAATTCGAAAATGGGCCTCGTTAGGGCTTTCTGTTTCACGGCAACTGACGTTAGTGTGTGAGCATTCATTCGTAACAGAGCCATTCTCTGCCGGATATTAAATGAGCACGAAAATTCATTCAAAGTAGACGTAACAGAAATAGCACACCACACACATATTTTTTATCGTTGACGTATAGAAAAGCAATGAAGAAAAAGTCAGGTGAGAAGAATTTTATTTTTATTGGCTTATAATACTAAGGGCGTATCTATTAATACACACATTATGAGTATGGTGTCGTAAAAATATTCAGTTTATAATCAGCAGAGCGTTGATTTGGTCCAAGGTTTGTACTTTGGACCCACAGAGGAAAGGGATATTATCTGTGTGCCTACTCTTTCTCTCTATTTGGTTCATTTGATATGCCGTCTGACATTCCAATCTCGAAAGAAAAGCCTGCGCCAGACCCTTGATGATCAATGAGCAAATCGTCCGTCAATCTCGGAAAGTAAGTGTTTTACCGAGACGATAACTCTTTCTTCTTTTTTTTTTATACAACTTAGGTGGCAGACAAGCATACGGCCCACTTGATGGAAAGTGGTTACCATGACCTATGAACGTGTGTAACACCAGTGGAGTCACATCCGTGCTGCCGACCCTGTAAGAACAGAGATTTTTTTCTTCATTTCGAAGCTTTTGCCTCAGAATCTGGAGTCCGAATTTTAGCCAAATCTGCAGTTAGACTACTGCAAATTTGGCTAAAAGTCGATATTTTCCGTGAAGCGACTGCAATATGACTTCCACAACCCATTAGAACCCAATATCGAAGCATTGCAGTTGGACCAGTTGTTAGACTTTTTTTTTTTTATACCACTAAGTTGGCAGACAAGCACATGGCCCACCTGATGGAAAGCGGTTACCGTGGCCTATGGACGTATGCAACACCAGGGGTGTCACACTCGCGCTGCCGACCATGAAGAAACCTTCTGATGCCCCTCTTGAAGAACCCCATATTGTAGGCGCTTGGGAAAACCGCAGCAGGGAGGTCATTCCACAGCTTGAGTGTGCGTGGGATGAAGTTTTCTTTTCAGGGCTCCAACTTCCCGTAACGACTTCCATAGATGTTCGTATAGCAACCAGGACCGACGGCTTAACGAGCTCTCCGAGGCACGACCACACTAATACAAATATCTCTGAGCGGGGATTGAACCCGCACCTCTTACGTTATGACCTAATTATTTGATTATATAAAATCAAATCTAACAAACGCAAACAATGGAACACTTGAAATCTTATGTTAATGGGCTTTAAAATCATTACTAAACGACACAGAGCCAGATGATTTGAGCATAATAATGTAATAAATAACAATCGTTTGATCTGGAGCCAAAGATCTATTCATTGAGAGTACGTACGTTACAGCAGCGAATGAAATTATTTATTGCCGTAATATCCGTTTTGAATTTCGACACCCGCATTCTATAGCTATCCTGTCAATTAGCTTGTATGTACTTTAAAGGTGTATGACCTACAGCTAAAGGGATTCAATAACAATAGTCGCTTATATTATAAATATCCAACTAATAAAGTCATAACTAGGAAAACAATAATTAGCAATACTGAAGGAGCAATACGTCTCTTTTTTATAATTTTTATCTGCTTTTTCTTTCTGATCAACTTTCGAGCATCACATGTCTGTATACTTATAGAGTTTGATTAAATTTTGTACGTAAATCCTGCCTGTCTATCCTCCAGGTCTGGTTGCTATGATAATGTAAAAGGAGCAAATAGATGACCAACATAATTTAATCACGTGGTAAGTGCCTTTCTCTTTTTAGACATAATAAGAAGAATAGCGGCTAAAGAGTTTTGAAAGGTTCCTGGTTCGTGTCCTGACCATTACGCTAGCAATGTAAACCCAGTACTAATACAAGTAATTTACTGTATATGCTTGACTGGAGGGATAAGAGGATATTAGTAATTTTGTTTAATATTATTCTTCTTTTTTTTCAAGTAACAGTTAGTACATAATATTAAAACTATCGATAACTACAGTGATTGGAGTGTTGGAAAGTTTTTTAATAATGTGGGTCATTTTTATCGGCTAGGAGTTTTATAGGTTTGTTTATGTAATAATGCTACTTACACTACATGAAAATACTTTCACTTTCACGTCCCTGTTTAGTGAGGGTGTATTACAACATAAACAGAGTAATGAAAATGAAAGTTATCTGCTCTGCTTAACAAAATATCCCAATATTTAGGAACGTTCATTAGTCATTTTCAGTATTATATTCGAGGAAAAGGGTATGGGTATAATGTACGTAAGTATATTATGTACAAAGCTTTTAATTTGGTATTTAGACGTCACGCTAAAGTGTAGGTACATTGGTATTTAGCCGGCACGCAGAGGTGTGAAGAATAATCACAGCAAATTTGCGTAGATACAAAGTCGATACGTATGATTTTGTTATAATTTTGACTTACTTTGAAGTAGTTAAAACCAAGGCTACTATTTTAATATTTTATAAATACAAAGGATTTTCACTATGTGTGTCACACTAATGTATGAAACTGTCAGCTGCTGTCAACTAGCTATATGAACGATCAAGAGAGCGTTCTAAACCCTAAGCAAAGCGACCTTGACAGGACTCTTCTATCCGAGCCAAAACAAAAGTGCATTAAACAATATTTTATCTATCTCCTACCTCGTTAAGACGCGTACTTTAGTGACGTACGTCATGACCTGCTTATAGAATTATGTGCACAATACTCATTTAATTTGTGATGATAGCAATAAAAATATATTACACCTATTCTTAAATCGTAATCGCACAAAAAATCCTCAAACCAAGACTCAACCCAAAACGCTGCTTGCCTACCCCGCTCCAGGCTAGTTTACAGTTGTTAGGTTACAGCTGCAGTAGAACGGAAATTCCTAACGGGACGCATTTCCGAATTAGCATAGAAATAGCTGGCATATTCTCGCATGACGAAACAATCCCAAAAGCTGACAAATTGTGACGTAATGATGAAATGGCTTTTCATAGACACGGTTTAAATAAAGTCATTAACAGTTTCTAACATAAAGCTAAAAGCAATAAACTAAGGAGGTCAAGATACTGATTTAAAATTTGTTATCAGCTGTTGTATTGATATAAGGGATAGTAATAATTTCACATACTGTTCGATTAGTCTAATTAATAGTATAACAAAATGGAATAGACGTTGCCTACTGTTGATTTTCTTTTGGTCTAGCTAATAAGGCATAAAATCTAACTCTGATTATTGGACTTATACTCTCTTAGCTAAAAGTAATGCTAATAGCAGGGGGCGCGGGTTCGACCCTCGCTCAGCGCAAATACATGAATATGTTTTGCATTGGTTTGGTCGTGCCTTGGATAGCACGTTAAGCCGTCGGTCCCGGTTGCCGTACGAACATCTATGGCAGTGTGACGAGTAGTTGGAACCCTAAAAATTACAACAATTGGTCTAACTGGAAAGCTTGGATATCGTCTTTGGGTTGTGGCTGTCAAACGCCAGTAGTTTCACGGAAAATATAGAAGTTCAACCAAATCCGCAGTTAGAGCGTTTTCACATTAACGGGTCCGATATCGATATCGAACAATGATAGCCGACATTCGACAACCAACAGACGGGATGTAAAATGTATGAAAAATGTATCTATCTTTCATATTGTCCGGCCCGATATCGGATATCAGAACGGTTAGAAATGGTTTATTGAATATGACTCGAACCGACTATTTTCACACAGAAACTAAAATAGCGACTGTAAGCGACATTCGACCTTAATGACATTTTCTAAATTACGTATCTTTTCGCGTTCTGAAAAAAAACACTTGATACTATGTCATGTTAATAAGGTCGAAAATTACTCGCAGGTATTTTCTTCCTAGTCTGTGCTATGGAGTAAATAGCCGTATCGGACCAATTTCATTGGATGTTATGTAAAAACAGCACATGATATCGCTTATCGGATATATGCTATCATCGACCGACACCGATATTGGATCGGGTAATGGGAAAACGCCCTTAGATTGGTAAAACGGATCCCAGACTATGAGGGGAAAGCTTCGGCTGCGACTGGCATTAACGCTAAGGTGAAGAAGAAGAAGAAGAAGAAGAAAACTCTAAGCTAATAAACATACTCTATGAATAAACACATTAATATATAATCCCAAGCAAGTTGATAGTATGTGGACGTTGTGTAAGGAGATATCGCATACCATTGACCGTTTTCTATATCCGTCCTGACATTGATACCAAAATGATAAGGCCCATTCACGAAATAGGAAAGCCCTTATTAAGATAATACTAAATATATTTAGATGCCGCTCGATCATTACAGATTAGAGTTCGTTCAAACAATATTAGATTTTAGTTTTAGCAAACAAATGGTTTACTTTTTGTGAGTATCATCTGACATGTACAATGTAATCGCGTGGTTCTCGGCAGAGTAGAATTTGGCCCCTCTATCTCTTCCCATACGGTGTCGTGTCGTACAAGGCGACTAAGGGATAGGGCTGTTTAACATCAGACAGATATATATATACAGCCAAGACTCAGCCTCAGATGTATGACTCGAGTCGACAATAATGTCCGGAAGACGGCAATATACTCACTCCCAATTACGTGGGACCAAATTCAAAGATTCGTAACCCTCCGGGGATAAAGGCGTGATTATATGTATATATGCATGCATGTATGTATGTATATAGAAGTAATACTTGATACGATTTACTGTATTGCAAACGTTTTAATCGGTTAACAATTACAATATATTTATATGTATTAACAATTTATCTATTTATCTATATTCACTAATTAACCAAACTCCAGTCGACACTACAGTAGTGCTTGGAATACAGCAATCACCTATTACGTGGGACCGAATACAATCATTAGTGAAATGTGGGTGTTAATTCACCTCTGCCTAACCCCCCGGTGAAAAAGGCATGATTATATGTATGTATGTAGGAAAGTAGGTTCATATACAGTTACATATTACAGTTACGTATGTTCAAATGTAGTTACATATGAACATAGTGTAAGATTATTACTTTAATTAAGACACTTAAATTGTATATTATTGTAATTATTTCACTGTAACAGATAATATTAAAACGTAATTTATTTAATTGTTACTTTAATGTCAGATTGTGAGTTCTATGCAAAAGTGACAGTGACACCTTTACGACATTAGTGACGTTAGGTGTCACTGACACTGACAGATGGTTGTCTTCGAATAAGCCAGACCGACATTTTATTATTCGAATACCGACAACGGAACCGTTAACAGTGTTGGAAATTAAATCATAAGATATCTATGTAATCTTGTTTCATTTCTGAGTTTGAAGGCCTATTCCTTTATCTCAGAAGTGGGATAGTGAAAGTACGCCCATAATTTTGCAGTAATAAGTGACACAGTTTATAATTTTACTACACGTGGTTGTGCGTTAATAAGTTAATCATGGAACCGTACAATAACCATTTGCGAACCAGTCGCTCTTGTTACACCCCGGATAGTGTAAAGTCCACAGAACGTAAACGTCACCGCCGTGATCGCGCAATTACTAGAACCTCTAAAAAGAAAAAGCGTGCCAGACGCGGGGATAGCACGTGTAGTTCATCGGCTGACCGAGATGGGGAGAGGAATACGCCCAGTGTTCGCAGTGAACGTCGACGGCGTCGTAAACGTAGCAGAAGTCACTTGCGTGAACACCAACGGAGTTGCAGTACTGAGACGCAGCGGAAGAGTAAGCGGAGGGAATCAAGACGCAGGCGCAGGCCAACTAGGGGCGACAGCCCTTCTGAGAGCAGCAACGACACGTCATTACCGACGCAAACGGGTGAAGGTCAGTCTGTTTTCTCGAATAGCGAGACCCAATTATTTTTAACCGAGTTAGTGAGATCATTATCAAATGTTACTAGGCCAGAACGTAATAAGTTTCCCATGCTAGGCAATGTTATTCCCGAGTTCGACCCTATGACAAAGAGCCAAACCATTCAAATGTGGTTAAATAAGGTTGACGAATGTGCTAGGTTATACGGATGGGGTGATGATCAAGTCATACACTACGCAATTCCTAAGTTGACAGGCGTAGCGCGCACGTGGTATCAGGCCCTGCCTTCAATGTCATTTTCTTGGCACGAATGGAAAACCAAATTAGTTGATTCTTTTCCCAGCAGCGACGATTACGCTGAATTGTTAACTGAAATGCTATCGAAACGGGTTAAATATAGTGATTCGTTAGAGTTATACTATTATGAGAAAATTAATTTATTAAATCGATGTGAGATCAATGGGAAACGGGCAGTTGACTGCTTGCTGTATGGTATTGAAGATCGTTCCCTAAGATTAGGCGCAAAGGCAGCGAAATGTCAGGAACCGGAGGAGGTACTCAAGTACTTTCAGTCGACCAAGCAGCAATCGCGTGTAGATGCTGAAAGGTCGAAGGTTAATTCGGATAAAAAGATTTTCACGTCAAACAATTCTAATTCGAATTACAAGCAATCGAATCTTAATGATGCAAAGTCCTTAAAGCCCCAAGTAGGGCCACCTGTAGTTTGCTTTAATTGTAATGAAACGGGCCACTATAGCACTAAGTGCACAAAAAGGATTTTAAAATGTAACGTCTGTAAGAGGCTAGGTCACTTGAGTAATAGTTGTCCGCGACTACCCAATGAATCAAACAAAAATGACACGGAAAAATCAGTTATGCAAGTTGAGGTCCAGAGTTCTAGTAATGACAAGTACATGGTTCCCTTACAAGTGAATAGGATCGAATCTGAAGGATATAGAGATTTAGGCAGTCAATGTACTCTTATACAACGTAGTGAAGCCGTTAGATTGGGAGTCTGTTGGACGGTGGACGGACTACCCACAATGAGAGGATTAGGTAACAATATCGTCTTACCTATAGGCTTTGTAAGTGTAGAAATTAGCATTCACGGTATTTCAGAGAAAGTAGATGCCTATATTGTCGAGGATGGAGTAATTAAATATCCGGTTCTTGTTGGTCACAGTTACACTGAAAGGCCAGGAATAATAATAACTAAAACTACAGACTCTTTGATCATTAGTAGGGTAGGACAATCTAAATTACAATTGTTGGCAAAAGAAAACGTTGTCATACGACCAAAAGAGATGGTTACTGTTTATATATATTCTGATAAAAAATATTCCGGCACTGTTTATATAAAAGGGTCCTTAAGGGGAGAACCAAAGAAAAAATTTTACCTTTTACCTGGTGAGTATGAAATAAATAATAGTGTGGGAGCCTTATTAATACAAAATTTAAGCGAAAAATCATTGGAGTTGCAAAAAGATACACTGATTACGCGAGCCGTCAAGACTGAGAAATCATTAGACGTCAATTTACTTGATTTCAATAATCATGATATGACATCTGACTTCAAATTCGGTAGTCAATTGACTGGTGAAGAGGTTATGCAACTCGAAACTCTACTTAAGAAATACGAATGCTGTTTTTCATCTAGTCTGATAGATCTAGGATTTACTAATGTGACACAAATGGAGATAGAATTAAAAGATTCTCAGCCAGTAGTCTATCGACCATACCGACTTTCTCATCCCGAACGCGAATTAGTACGAACCATGGTTCAGGCAATGATCGATGCCGGTATTGCAACCGAGTCAAATTCGCCCTATGCAAGTCCGATTCTTCTAGTGAAAAAGAAGACTGGTGAGAAGAGACTCTGTGTTGACTACCGAGCTCTCAATAATAAAACCCGTAAAGAACATTATCCCTTACCTCTGATAGATGACCAATTAGATAGGTTAGCAGGTAATTCTCTCTTCATCAGCCTCGATCTCGCATCTGGCTATTATCAAATCCCAATAGCAGAATCTTCACAAGAATTAACTGCATTTGTCACACCTGATGGACAATACCAATTTAAGAGGATGCCTTTTGGGTTGGCCAATGCTCCTTTTGTCTTTCAAAGGACAATGAGTAAAGTCTTCTCAAAATTGAGATATGTAGTCATTTATATGGACGATATTTTAATCCCGGCTTGTTCATTTAGTGAAGGTATGACTCGGTTAGAAGAAGTTCTAAAACTTTTGTCTGAGACTGGGTTAACACTAAAGTTAAAAAAATGTTACTTCTTCCAGTTAGAGTTAGATTTTCTAGGATTTCATATTTCTAGTGAAGGCATTCGCCCCGGGGCACGTAAAACAATTGCAATCTCAAACTACCCTGTGCCTAGGAATGTTCACGAAGTGAGGCGATTTATTGGACTGGCGAGTTTCTTCCGGCGTTTCGTTAAAGACTTTGCATTACTGGCATGCCCGTTAACTAACTTACTGAAATCTAAATTTGAATGGAAATGGACGGATCATTGCACAAAAGCTTTTGACGATATTAAGGAAAAACTTATAGAACGCCCGATATTGGCATTGTATGACGCGCGGTTGGACACAGAACTGCACACAGATGCATCAAAAATCGGGGTAGCAGGTATTCTCATGCAGCGTGGCGACGATGCCCAATTGAAGCCCGTAGCGTATTATAGTCGAAAAACGTCAGAGGATGAACAAAAATTTCATTCTTTCGAACTTGAAACGCTCGCTGTTGTTGCCTCACTAAATCGTTTCCGTGTATATTTGCTAGGGATACATTTTAAGATAGTGACAGATTGCAATGCTTTAAGAACAACCTTGACGAAGCGCGACCTATTACCTAGGATTGCTCGATGGTGGGTGCAGTTACAGGAATACGACTGCGTTATCGAGTATAGACCCGGAGCACGCATGGCTCATGTTGATGCCCTTAGTCGCGCACCAGTAACTGAACTCACCAGCGAAACTGACGCTCATGTGATCGACGTTTTGAATTGTGTAGAAGACAGGGACTGGATCTCAACTGTTCAAGGTAATGATGAAGAAGTAAAACGAATTAAAGAAATTTTATTAGATGACCAGACAAAATTTGTTGCGGATGTGCGAAATAATTATCAAATCAAAGGGGAGTACGTATACCGTATAACTAAAGATGGCATTCGTTGGCTTGTCCCAAGAGGCGTTAGGTGGCAGGTCTTACGTATGAACCACGATGATGTAGGACATTTCGGATTCGAAAAGACTTTGAGTAGATTAAGAGCATCCTTTTGGTTCCCAAAATTACGCCGTTTCACTAAAAAGTACGTTTCATCGTGTTTACAATGCGCACATCATAAAGCTCCATCGGGTTCTAAGGAAGGACTTTTAAACCCTATCCCCAAAGTTGAGATGCCTTTCCACACGATTCATGCTGATCACCTCGGCCCCTTTGTCCGCTCTAAGAAAGGTAACGTGTACTTATTAGTAATTGTCGACGCTTTTACTAAATTCATTAATCTGCGACCCGTTAAAGACACGAAAACGACTACTGCTGTCAAGATATTCAAAGAATATGTTAGTTACTTTGGTACCCCTTCGCGCCTTATTACCGACAGAGGTTCATGTTTTACGAGTACAAAATTTACAGAATTTACAAAGAAATTGAATATAAAACACATACTTAATGCAGTTGCAACACCTAGAGCGAACGGGCAAGTAGAGCGTTATAATCGCACGATTTCGGACGCCTTGAGTACTAAATGTCATGATAAAGGAGAACACACTTGGGACGAACATATTGGTGATATACAGTTAGGCATGAATACGACAATAAATAAGGCTACGGGTAAAAGTCCTTCCGAATTATTATTCGGGTGTAAGTTGATGACGTCGTCAGAAAATATGTTAGCTGATGTAATTTCTGAAACTTCTCAATTAATTAGTGGCAATGATCTGATGCAGTTGAGGTCTAATGCCAAAGCTAAAATTGACATGGATCAACAGATCGCCAAGACAAGGTTTGATCAGAAAAGGAAGCAACCGAAGTCGTATAATGTAGGTGATTTAGTTATAATTGAAAGAACCGTAATTGACAAAGAACATTTAGGCAAATCAAAGAAACTTATCTCAAAATTTCAAGGTCCCTACCGAATTATGAAAGCTTTACCAAATGATCGATATGTAGTGGAAGACACCCCACTCGTTAGGAAAGGAAACAGGAGGTATGAAAATATAGTAGCTATTGATAAGATACACCCGTGGCTTAGCTTTAATGATTATTATAGTGATACTAGTAGTGGCAGTGACGATGATATTGGACCTGAAAACCGTGATAATTAAATTAAAAGCGAATTGTATGATTAGATCATCTGAAATTATAACACTAAGTATTGAAATGTGATTAAAGTAAGTAAAGTAGAATAGTAGTAGAAAATAAAAGAAAAAGCAGAATTGTAATATAAATAAAGATAAGTAGAGTAGTAGTAGAAAATACTGCTTATGATATGATTAAGTTGAACTGAATTGTAAGGATATTTTAAATTAGTCTAGGTCAAAGATAATTGTTGACTTGGGTTTAATAGTGATGTACCTAGACATGATTATGATTTTGAGACTAAATCACCATAATAGTGCAGATACTGAATGAATTTTTAGTAAAGATTCGCACAGATTTATGTGATGAAGTCAAGAGCACAAGTTCTCGGTCAACCAGTGCAGACTAAGAATGGCATGAGTTATTGAAATCGCACAGAATGATTACAGACGAGTGGTCGGTGCAGAATGAGAATGATTTCAGTGACTTATGTCGCACAGAATGGTTGTGATCGTTACAGATTGTGCAAGAAAAGATCTGAAGACAGATTGCAGAGAAGACAGAACTTTTATGTTTTTATGTAAGATTTCATTTTAAACATATGTATGTTTTCTTTTTCTTTTTGTGGTTTCTTTCTTTGTTTGATTATTTGATTAAGTCCTAAGTGTGAGGACACACTTATTTTAGGACGGCCGAGTTGTAAGATTATTACTTTAATTAAGACACTTAAATTGTATATTATTGTAATTATTTCACTGTAACAGATAATATTAAAACGTAATTTATTTAATTGTTACTTTAATGTCAGATTGTGAGTTCTATGCAAAAGTGACAGTGACACCTTTACGACATTAGTGACGTTAGGTGTCACTGACACTGACAGATGGTTGTCTTCGAATAAGCCAGACCGACATTTTATTATTCGAATACCGACAACGGAACCGTTAACAGTGTTGGAAATTAAATCATAAGATATCTATGTAATCTTGTTTCATTTCTGAGTTTGAAGGCCTATTCCTTTAATAGTTTATTATCTGATATGATTAACAGCAAACCAATCAACAATTTTGTGAGGCTTATTATTAAACTGTATGACACATTGATTCTCATTTATATTCGTTAGTACAAGTGTTTTAATAATATTCTACTAAATACGTGATGAGTTTATAACATTACAATAGTGGAATGTACATTATGCCTACACAAATATTTGAAAATATCAATCAACGTATCGATATATACAAAGAGTATCAAATTAAAGAAGAATCTTTACGGAAAATTTATTAGCGGACCTTCCTTCAGGCATATTCTCTCAGCGACTATTTATGTTTGTACAGGAAATAGGAATTTGAAAGTTTCGTCTTTAATGGTAAAAATAATAATTATGATAACTACTTGATGTTATATTTATTGGTCAGCCGTACTAAGTAAAAAATATTTTATGAAATTAATTTAACTAATATTTTTTCGATTTAACCAATAGCGGTGGAAAACCTTGCGAAGATTGGGCAAAGAGGCCAAAAGCCTTGTAAAGGTTTTACCCGGTACGGATCATTCCTGGTGCAAAGGCTGGCCATCGCAATCCAGCGTGGAAACGCAGCAAGTGTGATGGGCATCTTTGTACCAGGAACGATCAGTGGTGGGTTATTCGATTAGTCGATTAGTTATATCAAATTAAATCAAATCAAATAATTTATTTGCATAACACATGTTAAGATTAATAATATTATGACATTGTATTTTAACTAATGAAATAAGAATAAAGGAATATACTTTTTTTTACAAGAATAAAAAAGAGGGGTCAGAAGTTCAAGCATCGAAAAATGCCTTCCTATCAATATCGACGCCCATGCCCAGACGACTGGATGTTACAAGTACATAAATTTGAGACAAAATAATATGAAGAAGAAACGAATTATCTTTTAGGTATTTCCCACTGTTGTAATTCATCAAATATTCCAACTTAACATAAGCCAGGTCAAAAAGGTCGGACATTGATTTTTGAGCGGAGTTAACATAAATTATATGCAGTAGGTTATATTATATTCTAATTCCAAATTCTAGCTACTGAAGTCACCAACACGTACAGCACACGTGTGTTTATGAATTTCAGATTGCCTATTATTGCCGAATTGACACACTTACACGTACACAATTCTTTAAAGACAAATCAAATCAAATCAATTTATTGCGATATATGGGTACACAGGTTACAAGTAAATACATTTAGGTTCCACCATATTTCAGCCAGATTGGCATGCAATAACGTCACACATATTATGACGATATTTGTTTATAAGATTAAAAGCTAAGAATTTGCAATTTAATATATCCATTATCCATCCATATAAAACTGTAATTACCTGCCACCTTTTCAAGTTGTTGCCTGCGGCTCTTCCCGCGTGTAAGGCTAGTCCAGTTTTCATAACCCACAAAACCTATTTCCGGTTTAAACGGCACATCTACATTATTAGTATAATGTACCTATCTTATTAATATTTCATGCATCTATGTAGACGTCCATCCTTACTCATATTTTTTCATATTATTTTATAATCAACCAATCAATTAGCCCACCGCGGTCCACTGCTGGACATAGGCCTCTCCCAATATGCGCCATTTTTTCCGATCCTCTTCCGCATCCAGTTTGTCCCAGCCACCTTTTTCAGGAATCAGGACCGATGGCCGTTGGAGCAAACGAGTCCTAGAGTGGAGACCGCGAGAAGGTAAACGCAAGTTAGGACGCCCCCTAGCCAGATGGACGGATATTTCATAATACGAGTACATTTTAGTAGATAAGACTTTTTCATCTAGTTTTGTATTTAGATTATCGTTTCAATCAATTAATAAGCTTATTGCAGTCTACTGCTGGCCATAGGACTCTCTCAATGTTGGGAGGCTTTGGCCTAATGTTTACAGACGGGTTGGTTTATTTCGAGTTTTCTTTCTCTCGCAGTGATATCGTCAACGTATTTTGCCATTTAATGATGTCTATTTAGTATGGTAGCTCAAAAAATGCATTCATACGAAGGAAATAAAGGTTGACTGTCAGTTTCATGGATTGAAGGACAGATTGAACCGATTGAGGTCGACTGTACTGGTATAGAAGCATTTTTAACATTTGTCGTGTTCGTATTGAATGCAGTATCACAGCAATACTCTATAAGATAGAATGCTCAACCCCCTAGACAAGTGGCAATTCGTTGGCTGTAGATGACATAATGTGACAAATGTATGGGATTTGACGTTTATGACTTACGTTGACGTCTGTCATATACGAAACAGTTTATATGTTGCCGACCTATTGTAGCTAACCTTACCTTTTCAGTTAATATTTTAGTTCCATTTTACAGACACGAATATAATACCATACTAAACCTTCAATTTTGCAGTGCCCATGATTCCTATAGTGGAAATAAAATAATTTACAGATTTCATTGATATTTTTGAAATTAAATCAAACTCTTATGAACATGGATTGACACGAAAAATTATGACTTTATACAAGTTTCCATAAAACTTTCTGTTTTAATGCTTACTGTTTAGTAGAAATAAAAATACTTATCGAATTGAGAACCTACTTTTTGGGAGTTGATTAAAAAAACTAATTTAACTTGTCACCCCATCATTCTCTGGGCCTTCTCCCAACTCAGTTGAGGTCGGCTTTATAATCTAACTAAGATGCGGATGAACTTTGATCCCGCGATTCGCTAATGTCCTCCACAGCCAATTGGTGATAACAAAGTTCTGTAGTTCGGACATTTGAGGGATCCAACTACCCTTAATGACTGCTATAGATGATTTTTTTTATACTACTTAAGTGGCAGACAAGCACACGGCCCACCTGATGGAAAGTGGTTAAAGTGGCTTATGGACGTGTGTAACACCATAGGCGCCACACTCGCGCTACCAACTCTTTAAGTACAGAGTTTCTGTGCCGTCAGTATAGAAGACAAAGCAGGACAAGCTTTTAGTCTTCCCACTGACAGCACGAATTCTCCAGTGAGCTCTGGCTACCCTACTCAGCGCTGGGAACACAACACGAAGTTATTATGGCCGCGGTATTCTGTAGGGCCGAGGTACTTTCTCAGTCGGACTACTCAATTGGGCGGAAATACCGCCGTGTCCTACCTCCTATAAAAGGTACGTCTTGTTTGTACGGTAACCGGGACCGACCGACGGCTTAACGTGCTCTCCGAGGCACGAATAGGTCCTCGAATCAACTAAAGCATCTGCTGATGGTATAAGCATAAGGTCTAAAATTCAATGCCTATTTGCATTGAATTTTAGACCTTATGCTTATACCATTAAAGTCGAAAATGAAATGACAGTACTGTTTTTCATTCCCTCTGCAAAAAGCTTTTAAATTTGAACTTTAACAGTGTCTGTGGTATGACAGTTTAGCAGAGTCGAGGTGTTTTGCTTCAGCAGAATCGAGGCGTGCACAAATACCCATATTCAAGCTTACAAATATTTGCCTTGAGCGGCAATAGAACCCGCTCCTCCCGCGTAACAATGACGTTTACAACTGCCACGCCATAGAAGCTGTCACTCATCTACCCTATTACCTCTAAATCCAAACTTGGTCACTTTAAAATTCATTCTTAAATTTAACAACAAACATAACACAAAACAAAATATTTTCTAAATTTTAAAATAGGGACCTTTATTTAAAATTTTACGATGTTAAGCAACCCTGATTGAGTGTAATTTAAAACGAACGCCAAAAGTTTTCCAATAAAGGTAATATGATACTTTTTACTTAAAATATTAGACACTATTCTTCGAATAATACTTCATCTTCTTCATCGTGTTGATTCTTTCTAGTCTAAACGATTGGTAGTTTTTGGTCTGTAACTGTAAGCTTAGTTTATCCTAATTCAATGAGCGTTTTATTCGCCATTTCTCAGTGTTTTAAATATTCGTGATTTAAAAAGAAGATATAATCGTTCAAGATTTCAACGTAGTTGGAGAAACAAGTTGAAGCATCCATAGCAGCATGCACAACATCCAACCAGATATATGACGTAATGGATGCTATTTCAGATCCATAAATAGGTAACTATATTCTAAAATTATACCAAACTAACGTAAAAACACAGAAGCCAAACTAAAAGGAAAAGCGAGATTCGAGCACATCATTTTAAGTATTTATTAAACACTAGGGTGCTTGATGATGATTGTTATAAAACTGTTCATGTATTAAAAAAGTAAAAAAATTATACTTTTTATTTATTATCTATCATCGGTCCTAGATAAAATTTCAAACAAACTGAAACTGACTTTGAGTATTCCGAAATCATATTCAAAGACACACATACCTACTGAGCCAATAACGGCATATTAAAAATAAGAAAATATTGTTACCGTACTTATAATACACTCGAGAGCAATGAATCCGGGTCACTTAAAGAATCCTAAAAATCTCGGAAACTAAAAATGCTAGGTTAATGCAATAAATTGTATTTAATAGACAATGTAATACTCCTTAAATGAAGGTATTAAAACTTCTTAGTTATTGTAAAGTTATATCATAAAAAAATCAAATTTGAAAAAGGGCCACTTTCGAAGATGGAACTACGAAATTACAGCATTTGGTGTTGCTTTTGTTTGTAATCTGTCATTTATGTGGGTACATAAACCATGTTGATAGTGCTCTATATTCATTAATCAAGCTGAAATTATGTCGCTTACGCCTGAAGAATGCACCAGAATACTTACAATGCTGGAAACCGGCCGGAGTCAGCGCGATACAGCCAGGACTGTCGGTGTGTCGCTGTCAACAGTACAAAGAGTTCTCCGACGTTACGAAGAAACTAGTTCTAACCTACGCAGACCAGGAACGGGCAGAACCAGGTGTACCACAGCACGAGAAGACCGATACTTGGTGAACACCATGCTTCGAAATCGCTTTCTCACAGGAACTGAACTCACCAATCAGTTTCGACGCCTCGGAGGAAGTAACCCAAGTGCATGGACAGTAAGACGTCGGCTTGCTGAATCTAACTTAAAACCCCTTAGACCTGCAAACGGCCCTAAACTGGAGCGTGGGCATCGTATTTCGAGACTAAGTTATGCCCAGAGCCACGTAAATTGGAGTATTGAAGATTGGTCAAAAGTTATGTTCTCCGACGAATCAAAATTTATGCTCTACAAGCACGATGGAAGACACAGAGTGTATCGAAGACCAGGGGAAAGATTCAAGCAAGCATGCATCGAAGAAAAAGTAGCCTACGGTGGTGGGTCTGTACTTGTGTGGGCCGGAATTTCTTCTGAAAGTCGCACAGAGCTGGTGATCATAGAAAACGGCTCTTTAACTAGCGTAAGATATGTGGAAGAAATCCTCAATGATCACGTTGGTCCATTTATGGTCAATTTAGGTGAGGATGCTATATTTATGCATGACAATGCCAGACCTCATACAGGTAGGATTGTGAATGACTACCTTCAAGAGATGAACATTACTCGTATGGAGTGGCCAGCGCGCAGCCCGGATATCAACCCGATCGAGCATGCTTGGGACGAGCTAGGCAGATGCGTAAAACAACGAAACCCTCCCCCAATCACGCTTCGTGAGCTCAAAATTGCTCTCACAGAGGAATGGGAGAATATTCCCCAAAATCGTATAAGGAACTTGGTGTACAGCATGCCAAACCGCGTAAACGCAGTAATGGAAGCACGAGGAGGCAATACGAAGTATTAAAATTCAAGAAAATCGTAATAAAGTTCAAAAATTTCATGTTTCCTATTTTTGTTTTTAGGAGAGATCAGCAGTTTTTTTCTTTATGTAATTTTGTGTTAATAAAATGTATGGTGACTCATATTTTTTTTACTTTCATTTAAGGAGTATTACATTGTCTATTAAATACAATTTATTGCATTAACCTATCATTTTTAGTTTCCGAGATTTTTAACATTCTTTAAGTGACCCGGATTCATTGCTCTCGAGTGTACAAAGATCTAAATATTGTTTTAAGTAAGCTGCTAGCCTTCTGGGAACGCTACCACGAGGGGCATGCGATGCGGAAGAATTCCACAACACATATTAAATTTTACTCACATGTACTTTTAGTTCTACTTAGTTATTTTTTTATTCATGTATTTATAATAGATTTCATTAGTGAATATAAATAAATAGATAATAAATTGTTAATATATATAAATATATTGTATTTTTTTAAGGTATGATATTTATCGACGAAGATATTTTTGTAAACCGATTAAAGAGTTTACAATGTAGTAAATCAAACTTGGCATATTTAAAAAAGTATTAAGTCTATATGTGCAACCTATCCCTCAGAGGGGGTGAGAAAGTCAACCCGATTACATTTGTTTCATAAGAATATCGAGTCAGCAATATAATTTTCTCTAGAGTAACAACGTACAACAACAACGTACCTACAATATCGAATAAATTATTCAAATCCAGTTGAAAGTTGTCGGAACTTTTGAAAGTTTTTTTGCTGTTTTTCATGGTGACCATTATTCACAACTTTTATTCTAAAGAGAAGTGTGACTTTCTTAAGCGGACGTTATTAAGATATGTACAGTCATCAGCTTTCTTGATTATTAGTAGTTAATTAGATTTTTTTTCGGGTGAGATAATCTTATCCGAAGGTCAAATATTTTGCGGATGATTCGTCCCCTACTAATTATAATGGGGAGGCGTTTCATCTGCAGATGAAATTTTTGAGGATGAAATGTCACCTAAGTCAATGTTCCCTTGTTATTCTCCTAAAGATAGCAGCAAGAAGAGAGTGCGGGTGTGCGAAGCGGAAGAGAGGAGAAAAGATGACAGGGTTTTGCCCCTGAGTACAAGATACTCAAAGTGTTCCCGCAAATAAGTTGGAGCATTAGGATTATGAAGTATAGTATAGAAAAGAGTTAGGATGTGAAGGTTATGGTGATAACAGAGAGCCAATTCAGTCTTTTGCAATAATCCGTGATATGGTCGTATTTACGGAGGCCAAACACAAAGCCAAGTAGTCAAGATCTTTCTGACGCTGACTGTACTAAGAAGTTGATTCTTGGTTATTTATGCAACTAACTAGTTGCCCGTTGCACCACCCGTATGGAATATTGAACCTATTCCTGCGACTTACTGGAACCTATAATTTCAATGGACTGAAACCATTTTCGCATTAATGTCTTATGAGATTGGGACACATCGACATTCCAGATGCCGTCGATCCTAAAATGGCGGTCTCTACCTTGATGACCTAGAGACCTAACATATGATTTTTTAAATCAGATAGAATATTTGATTGAAAATAGGGAATCACGTATGCGGGTAAATCATTCCAGTTGAATGCCTTCAAAGTCGAAACGGGCACAGGTAGGTAGAATTTTTAGTGTTTTGTATGCATACCTAATAGATTTAAAAACCATCAAAAACTTTGCGAGTTTATAGCAATTTTTGTAGTTTTTTTTTCATTTTTTTTTTACTGTGGCAGACAAGCACACGGCCCACCTGATGGGAAGTGGTTACCTTGACCTATGGACGTGTGCAACACCAGGGGCGTTACACTCGCGCTACCGACCCTGAAGAATTCTTCTAATTTGCCTCTCTTGAAGAGTCTACATTGTCGGTGAGATATTAACACTATTTTCATTTTAGGCCGTCATGACAACTTTTAATTAGCAATGTAATTAATTAACTTCAAAGTTTCAAACGCCCCGTGACCAATTTTGTAAATGCGAAGGTTCAGCAATTCTATTAATGATAAAAAAATTAAGAGTCGAAAAGAAAACATTTTTGCCTATGTATCGTAGTTCTGAAAAAAATATTTTCAGTTCTTGAACGTTTTTAAAGTGCTATTCAGATTAAAGAATTCGGCCAACTATTGCAAATATAATGAGATGCTAAGTAAGCTAGTTAATAATAATTATACAATACATTGTTCAACAACAACTACTAGGTACTTACCTTAAGCACATTTTTATGATAATTTATAAAAGCTATAATATTATTAATAATTATACTTCTCACCAACAATGGTAGGTAAGCTTAAATCAAAATTTACATTTACCCATACCTTACTAATGAATCAGTTTAAAGAATCTCAGTATTCCACATAAATAATTTGAATAGGAAAAACCGAAGTAGGTACCAAAAAAATTCGCATATAATGTGGGTCTTGCGCGGACCATGCATTAAAATTTACATACAATCACGGAGTTAAGGTAGGTACCTGTTATTCTTACCTTTTGTTAGTAGTTGTTTTTATTAGTTGTGGGCAACAGTAATAAAATAATAATTACAAATAACCCTTTTCAGTAACATACATATTGTAAATATAAAACTTATGTACATTATGACACAAGTGTGTAACGTTAGTGATTACCGCTGAGACGCCATTGAGACCCGAGCAACATAAGTTTTCTCCGTAAAAACTTTGGACTCTCCATTTTCTACATTCAGAAAAAAGAAACCTCACTATAATAAACTTTAGCCTATGGCAATGGTGAACATTGCTAGATGAGCGCATAGGAAGACTAATTAATTTATCCCGCTATTGCGAATAAAAATTCTGAACTCGTTTTCACTATTGAAATTAGAATTAATTATTAATTAAAATGTCTACCTAATATATAAATCATTTTCTTCAAGAGGTAGGAGGCTTCCTTTAGGTACGTCATTTGTATATTATTATCATAACATAGCGGTGACTGTGAGTTGTTCAGTATCATTGGATATCCTATTCAGTATCATAGAATATCTGGAGTGCTAAATGACATTGATAAATAATTCATACAAAACAAAATGCAAATCGATTGTTTTGAACTTGGAGTTATTTAAATTATACAGAATAACAATAGGTGTCACTACGTTTGGGGAAAATAATTGCAAAGTTAACTGAAGTTCAACATTTTATTTATTTACCATGTTGAGTTCGTCATGGAATATTAATTACTGTAGTTATATTATACCTTAATGGTATAATGAATAGATACAAGAATTGTTTTCTAATATTTGCAAATGAACTTCGTTCATATTACTAATTATAAAAATCCTCAAAAGATTTATAATGATTGAACATTATTTAAAATTTTTATGTGTAGGTATGTAAAAAATGGTGCGTACCTAACAGAAGGTAATTTTGTACCTGTTATGAATACGAAGCTGTTGTTTATTACGGTTTCATATTCAAAGGTTATAAACCACAAACAATAAATTGCTAGAAAAGGAAATTGCGAAAACATTCCTATATTATATTTTTTAACTTCATTGGTTCTACAATCTTCCTTGTCTGGGTTTGACATGGATGGTATATGCCCAGAGGTCTATCAATATGAGTACCTAAGTGTAGACCACATTATAGGAGCGCGAAAGTACCCTCATTAAAATTGTTACACATAATATATCTTTCTCTCTTTTTCATCTTCGCCTTCTGAGATCCTGTTCTACTATTGGAGCAGGTCCAGGTGAGATGAAAATCTTATATATATAATTCTCGTGTCACAATGTTCGTTCCCGTACTCCTCCGAAACGGCTTGACTGATTCTCATGAAATTTTGTGAGCATAGTGAGTAGGTCAGAGAATCGGCCAACATCTATTTTTCATACCCCTTAGCGATAAGGGTTGTCCACCCTGGGAACCGACATCCACGCGGGCGGAGCCGCGGGCAAAAGCTAGTATGATCTAATATGCAATTTTGTTTTGTAATTGTTTGATTGTTATAGAAACACCCAAAAATACCGAAACACTTATTTCCGAATTTCAGTATTCCTATTTTATAATTCCTAATATACAAAACTCCAACCATTCCAAAACAAGATATTTATTTTTCCTAAAGTTTTAAATACGAATGATTATTCTTACGAAATTCATTAATAGGAATTATTAAAAATCCGAAGTTATTGGTCCGATAAACGTTATAACGATTTTCAAATTTCTGAAAAGTCATTGTTAAAAATGAAAAATTGTATTAAAAATAGATTTCATGTTATTAATGAAGAGTTTTACTAGTAGTTTTAATTAACGAGCGATACGCCCCCCTAGATACCCCTCGATACGCTATTAAATTCATAACCAACTAGAAACCGGAGGTCTACCACAGCAAAATTTTGAAATAATATGTGCCGTGAAAAAAGGGTGAACCTTTTCGGAATTTTGTATGATATTTCAGATTATTATTATTGGTTCCATATTTTGAAATTCGGTATTACGACATTGTAACTTTTGTAATAAAGTTTTTCATATTTATAATTTTGTACCCGATTGTTATACCTTCTAATTTCAATTCCATGACGAATTATTCTTATCATTGTCTCCCCTTATCTCGGGTATATTCCTTTTGTTGGAATATATCCGGTCCTTGGCAGGATTAAGAGCGGACATGGGTCCAACAAGCAATGGTACTTGGGGAATATTAATCTAGTTTGGGATGAACGACACCTATAACACAATCCGCATCCGTAGACTATAAAATACAGTAAATTAAAATCGCCTAGTCTACTACGAGTATTCTAAAAAATCGGTGCGATGAATAAATTTTTGACGCAATTCAATTGCGTCAATTCGTTATTAAAGGAGTTGATTCATTTTGAACTGCCAAAATGGACAGAAACTGCCACAGTTTTTTTTTTATACCACTTAGGTGGCAGACAAGCGCACGGCCCACCTGATGGAAAGTAGTTACCGTGGCCCATGGACGTGTGTAACACCAGAGGAGCCACACTCGCGCTGTCGACCCTGTAAGCACAGAGTTTCTGTGCCGTCAGTGTAGAGGACAAAGCAGCACAAGCCATTAGTCATCCCACTGACAGCACAAATTCTCCAGTGAGCTCTGGCTACCCTACTCACCGCTGGGAACACAACACGAAGTTATTATAACCGCGGTATTCTGTAGGGCGGAGGTACTTCCCCAGTCGGACTGCTCAGTTGGGCGGAAATACCGCCGTGTCCTACTAAACACACCTTTAATTTGGATAAAGTTAGGATCCAGGATGGAACTCGTTCCTGCAACAAAAAAGCGACTCAGGGGGATTAAAACTCGTAATCGCTTTAAATCGCTTCTTTGGATATCGATTAGGTATTAGGTACATACCTATTAGGTTTGTTTATAGCTACGGCTGAGCGGATCTGCCTGAAGTTTGTTACTGGAATAACAACTAGACTATTGCGTAGTTTCCAATCGTATGCAGAGATCAACACGGGTGAAGACACGCAAAAAGAAGTAAAAATATTAAATAGACAAATAGTAACAAATGTTCAAGTTAGTTATGTGTTATTTTAAATTCTTCTACATCTTAGCGCTAATCCCAGTAGCATTCGAACCTTTCACCTCAGAGTTTGTGGTCCTTTTTACCACTCTAACTATAGATTTGGCTAAACTGTATGGAGTCCTTTTTACCACTCTAACTATAGATTTGGCTAAACTGTATGGAGTCCTTTTTACCACTCTAACTATAGATTTGGCTAAACTGTATGGAGTCCTTTTTACCACTCTAACTATAGATTTGGCTAAACTGTATGGAGTCCTTTTTACCACTCTAACTATAGATTTGGCTAAACTGTATGGAGTCCTTTTTACCACTCTAACTATAGATTTGGCTAAACTGTATGGAGTTCTTTTTACCACTCTAACTGTGGATTTAGCTAAACTTCGATATTTTCCGTGAAGCGACTGCCATATGACCTCCACAACTCGAAAGCGATATCGAAGCATTGCAGCTAAACCAGTTATTGGATTTTTTGGGCTGAAACTACCCGTAACAACCGCCATAGATGTTGGTACGGCAACCGGGAACGACGGGTTAACATGCTGTCCGAGGCATGATTTTCATGCATCAAATATTTGCACTGAGCGGGGAACGAACCCACGCCTCTAGCGTAGCGGCCGCGTTCACTACCCCGCCACAGAGGTTGTTATTTGAAAAACCCAGCAATATTATGTGATCCGCGTACGTGCTGCGATGTACGTCCCGAATCGCCACATCTCTTCATGTTGACCGCCCATTGTCGAATGACAGTTGACATAGGTAGAAACAAGTTTGCATATTAAATTGAAGGTACCTTTGCAAAAGCTTCAGATGCTGCTGGGATTAAGGCTAAGAGGAAGAAGATATAAGTATGTATAATAGATTACAAATTACTGCGTGATCCTGTAAGACTTTGTTACTAACTCACCACTAATGCTGATAATTGGGTTATGATAATACCCTTGTTTGCCAGACTTACTGTCAGCCGAACTGACAGAACTAATAATAGGTTCCGTAATGATAGGGTGTTAATTAAAAGTACGAGAAAGGGTAAAACTGAAACATAGGACTAATAATACAGTTATAACTAATTTTAATAACAGTTTTAATCTGCAAGTTGTGTTTGTTTTCGTTTGGAAGTTTTATATATTTAGGGTCGGCAGCACGAGTGTGACGCCTCTGGTGTTGCACAAGTCCATAGGCCACGGTAACCACTTCCCATCAGGTGGGCCATGTGCTTGTCACCTAAGTGGTATAAAAAAAATATATAAAAGTCAATGTTTTCATCAACATTAACAGTGTAATGGTTTAAACAACCACCCTCGCGACCATCAAGAAATTTCCGTTTTACGTATCGCCCTAATTTAGTCGAATTCCACCATGAAGTATGTATGTGTAATAAAATGGTGATGGTAAGTAAAAAATATTTTATTTATAATAATAAATAGTATAAGTGAACCTTATACTAAAAGGGCTATTGTTACATTAAACGAGCGCGCAAATAATTTTTAATTAATATTCTTTTACCCACTTTTCAGTACTTTTTTTTTACGTGCGCAAAATCCCCACGGATACCGAGAACCTCCTCCACCGGCTCCGGTGGGGGAGGTTATGTTGGACTCGAACCGACTAAAACGCACACCGCCTGTGGGTCGTTTTGGTTGCCGAAGGTGAGGTTGACAGGCATATCCCTCGCACCCTGGCCGACCCAGGGCCATCTCTCACGATCTGGCCCTCTCCTCGGGTGTGTGGGAACTACAGAGTCCCCAACTCGTTCCCGGAAAACGGGGAGGCGCGCCAGACGCGCCGCAGCCGCGGCCTGCTTCTGCCAGGGTGACAGGCGGCTCCACCTGTCACCCCCAGGCCGGCGCTCATGGGGGTCGGAGGTCGTTCATCGACCTCCGACGCCCGAGTTGCCTTCGTACGCGGGCAGCTTGGCTTGCGATCCTTCGTCGCTCCCGTTGCCGCTCCCGCCCCGCCTCCTCACCCAATTTTCAGTACTAACAATTTTGCATTTTTTTTAGGAATGACAAATTCAAATTTTATGATTTTACATTAAGACAACATTAAGCTAATAAACACTATTATTACATTTTTGAAAAGTGACAGCTGTAAAAAAGTAATATGAAATTTATCATAAAAATGGATAGCATTTAGGAAGTACTGTTTTTGAAGATCGAATTTAATTTATCAAGCGGCCTATAAAAACGTAATTTAATACAGAGTTGTAAAATCTTGAAATCAACTTTCAAACAAAATATAAATAGTGGAAATAGCTACTAAATTACCGGAATAACGAACTCATGAATTTGTGTTTTCGGCAATTTCATAGGTAAAGACCTGTTGCTTACTAGTTTACATAGTGGGATATTAGTATCTGAAAGTTCTGTCACCCAACGATAAAGTATAATATTTTTTTAAATATATAAAACATAAGTTACTCATATTGAAAACACACCTATCCTTTTTCTATAGTATTTTTATTGACCGGTTTCGCCTTATGGCATCCTCAAAGATTTAGGTTAGGATGCGGTAAGGCGAAACCGACCAGGTCTAATAAAAAATATTGTGAAAAAATACAAATGTGTTTTCAATATGTGTAACAATAAATTCCACCAAGTGCCATCAATCTACAGTTTAAATAGACATACTATATACGCAATATACATCGTATCATCGTATTTTTTAAATCTAAATGTGTCTTGCATTTACCTTTCCTATCTTAGTTTTACATAGATTTATAAAAATATGATAACTATCAAATTAATATTATATTATAATAATTTTACTGTGTTTTTGTTTGAAGACCTGCGGTTTTAACCTCGCCGAGGCACGATACTTACTCAAGGCTCAAACCACATCGTCACGTGCGTCCTTCGTCAACATTTCATGTAATACAGACAATATAATGTCTAAAAGGTATAACTACTTAATAATAATAATGTCCGTACCGTCCAAAGTTTAATAATTATGTCCAACATTTGGTTAATGCTGGTGCGAATGCCATTAAACATTGTAAATTAACGTTGAATAAAACTATTGCAATATTGTGTTAACATTAATCTAACTTTAAGGGTCTCAACGGCACACTTGAAACGGGGAAGTGGATTTATAATTTAAGTACCCGTGCCTTTGCTCGGATTTATTCTATCATTAATGGAGACAATATGAAATGTTACTTAATGTTTCAAATTTATCCCTGTGTCGACCTTCTTGCGTAACTAGCACCCTAAGTTTTGTAATAAGGTGTGTATAGCTAGAAATGTTGGCACCTTCAGCCCACTAGTGCCGAACAAACCTCAATTAGGGACCAAGCCATTGCAGAAGCATGAATTGCGAACATCGGTCCGTACATACAGAATACAGATGAGCACCTACTCATATTAGAGTATTAGGTACCGGTGCCCAGTGCTGGCGATAGAGGGGTGGGCGAGGTAGGCCGGCCGCCTGAGGCACAAGGTTGGCAGGATCGCTGCGGTGCCCCCGTAAACTTAGACGCTTGGTGCCTTTTTATAACATAATTAAATACATATAAAATCGTATAGATGGTGCATGATGATTTGTTATTGATTTAAGAAGTTCTACCACTCATAACTAAGTGGCGCGCTGCAAATGACGTCATTTTCTACACTTCGGTATTAAGATCCTCTGCAAGCTAAAAAATAACTCTTCGTGTCCCTGATTTTAATATATAAATTGAGATAGATACACCAGCCCAAAACTTAGTACCTAGGCCATAAGTTTTGTTACAAATGAAAATGCTATTTTTTTAATGTAGTAATAATATTATTAAAATTCATACCTTCATATTTATTAAAATCTTAGCAAAAAATTAAAATATGTTTTATTCGAAATGGCCACCTTTGACTTTTATACAGGTCTTTAATCTGTTTGGATTTACGCACTGTTTTCAAGGGAAATTTTGCCACTGCTTGCTCCAAAGACTTTTTAAGAGACTAAATGTCGCCATGTCGTTTGGAGCAGGCCATGTCCTCTAAAACTGACCATAATACAATCCCACCTGAACCGATTTAATTTTCCTATCTTAATCGACGTTTCTAACAATCTCAAATTCTTTAAATATGGCGTGAAAAAGATAAAATCTTCTGGACTTCACCCTAGTTTCTTACCATCAAGGGGAATGCAATCAATTGACAAACTGAATAAGAAATAGTGTAAGGTTACGTGGGTTGAGGCGGGAATGGTGTACGGGATGCAACGAATAGGTAGGTAAGAGATAATGAATTTTGGCACTTAGGGCTGTATTTTGTTGTCATTTGAATGAAAGCGCAAGAATTACACTCAGTCTAGTACAGTACTAGGTATACTATCATAAAAGTCATTGAATAAAGCTGACATTGGCATATAAGTCAAGTGTTCCGTGATGCAAAACAATATCTCTATCACCGTAAATGTGTCCGTTTACAAAAATACAAAAGTAGTCCTCTGCGCCTCGGGACAAACAAAACTTTGACAGTTGTATAAGAAGTCGGTCCTTCGCCGCTCACAGATAATACATAAAATCGCCTTGGAAAGTTAGCGGCATCCAACTCAACTTTATCTTGTGTAACAGACACCGATAGAATCTTCGCCTTCAATAAATATATATATATATATATATATACCACTTAGGTGGCAGACAAGTACATGGCCCACCTGATGAAAAGTGGTTACCGCGGCCTATGGACATGCGCAACACCAGGGGAGTTACACACGCGCTCCCGACCCTGTAACCACAGAGAGTGAAGAAGACAAAGCAGGATAAGCCTTTGACCTTGATCTCTTCCCACTGGCAGCACAAAAACTCTCCAGTGAGCTTTGGCTACCCTACCCACGCCGGGAACCCAATACGATGTAGTATTCTGTAAGTCTTCAGCAGTTCTGCAGTTCACAGTGAAATTTGGTACAGAAACAGATTACCTATAGTCTGAAAAACCACTTAGCCAAACCGGCATTTTTGAGTTTACCACTACGCGTATATTTAGTGATCCAAGAGCTGCAGCGGCAGTTCACAACTTTGCGCAGTTACGCTATGGAATGTCAACAGCACTTAAACCGTTTATACGCACGTTGTAGCTTCGCAGGAGTCACAAGGTCAATCTATAAAATGTAATACTGTGGTTACATTTTTTAGATTATGAAAGAAAATAAACCGAGCAATAGACCGTAACACTTTCACTCATAAATAACTTTTGGATTTACATAAAATATTTGTAACTTCCTCAGGCTATCTTTCGAACGACGTCTCACCGAACATTAGTCCATGATGGCCTTAGTTTGACGGCTTTTGTTTGATTTTCCCGAGTATAAAACAGACTCGAAATATTTTTTTAAAGTGGATGTTAAGTCCGTGTGGTGACGGATAAAGAATACAAGTATTACCACCCCATGTACCTAAGGGTGTCGTAAGAGGCGACTAACGGAAAAATACGCAGATGATATCACTGCGAGGGAAGGAAAACTTGAAATAAAACCCTGTACCAACCCGTCTGGCCAGCGAGGAAATAGTAGGTAAAAGCCTCCCACGACGACGACGTGCGTGCTTTGTTTTAAATCGGTACGGAAAGAACAGTTTAACTTCTAGATATGCCAACCCACTCCTAACACAAGCAATTCATAATAGCTGAAGCGGTTTACGGAAATACTAGTAATTTCGTTTACTAGCAATCTTTTCATTAAAAAAGTCTAACCCACGGTGAATACCCGCAAATTCTATATAAAAAACAAAGATTTATGGAAACTGACTTGTATGACCTCTTGTACCAAATAAAAATTACTTAGTATTTTTATATTATGTTTCTGTACAATCATTTCGCGTTTTTGCAACACGTTAATAACTTTTGAAAACTACCTAATCTACTGGTCAAAATTAGTTACCATCGCCATATTGATAGTAAATATATCTTCAGTCTTCATTATGCTTTTTATAACTTCATGTATAACTAATCATTAACTACAATCTTAACATTAATTCGAGTAAGATGTAGTTTTATGACCTTGTATCCTGTGTTCTTCTAGCTGTAAGTTTTTTGTTACCATATCTGTTTTTAAGCCAGTAAATTATATACTATTACGAGTAGACACGTTCTTAACTATTCGGTGTGGTTACCAAATAAAGTATCAGTTTTAGGTTTCGTTGACTGTGAATTTGTTGGACATCGGTACATTATTATGTAGGTATTATGTACATACAATTATACTGCTGTTGTTACATATAGACTGGCTAATACGTTATACTAATTGCCTTTACGGTGCAAATACTGTAACCTGACAGGTGATTATGTTTTTGAGTCGTTTGGGGTTGAAATGTTGGGGACTTGGGGTCCAAATACACGTTCTCTATACAAAGACTTAGCAAAGCGGCTGATCGACGCCATGCGTGACCAGAAGGCTAGTATCTTGCAAAGAGGATAAGCATTGCCATTCAAGGTGGCAATACTGCCAGCCTTTTGGGCACGATACCGGTCGGTGATGATGCGGAGAAATTTCATGACGCAATATGTATGTAATTTTTATTTTATTTGATTTTAGTGTGTTTTTTGTTTTAAATTTTATTTAAGTATTATTGCCTTTACATACATACATATAAACACGCCCTTATCCGCGGTGGGTTAGGCAGAGGTGAATTAACACCCACATTTCACTAATCATTGAATTTGGTCCCACATAATATTGGGTGAGACTATTGCTGTCTTACGGGCACTATTGTTGACTCAAACCATCCAGCTGAGGCTGAGTCTGAGTGAGTGAGAGAGATGTTAAACAGCCCTATCCCTTAGTCGCTCTGTATGACACAGCATGGTAAGTGATGGGGTGGTCCAAATTCTACTCTGAAGGGAACCACCACCAATTGCCTATATGAGAGAAAAAGCTACACAACGTTACGATTTGTTGTCATGCGATTCTCGTCTCTTAAAGCAATATTATGATCACATTGTTGCTTAAATTTTTTATGTACCACTTAGGTATCAGACAAGCACACGGTCCAACTGAAAGTGGTTACCGTGACCTATAGACGTGTGCAAAACCAAGGGAGTCAAACTCGCGCTGCCAACCAAATAAGTATAGATAATTTCTGAAACGTCAGCCTAATAGACAAAACAGGAAAAGCTTCAGGCCTTACCACTGATAGCATAAAAACTCTCTAGTGAGCTCTAGCAAATAACTAATAACCTCGTGTTGTGTTCCCGGCGGTGAGTTGGTATTCGCCGCCGGGAACACAACACGAGGTTATTATGACCGCGGTATTCTGCAGGGCAGAGGTACATCCCCAGTCGGACAGCTCAATTAGACGGATATAAAAAATTGAGTCGTAGTTGGCCTATTTTCTTTAATTTTGCAGTCTATGAGCTAAAGGAAAGGGCAGTCGATATCTTTCACACAGACCAATGACGTAGACGAGGCTGCGATATAATTGCGTTACGACTTTTACGGGGTCTTAAAGGTTTTTGATTAAACCAATTATCCAATATTGTGTTGGCAAAAGGCGGTACGCAGGACGCCTTTTTTATATAGGACACGTCAATTAAAAGTCGCCTCGCCTGGTAGTGAGCTGAAGACAAAGACTTTGAAAAAAAGGGTCACCATTACATACATATACCATGTTACAATGATGACACTCAGATTGACGCCCTAATTATATGCTTTTACACGCCCCGCTTAAAAGACCAGGGACTGTAGGAAGAAAAAAATACGTGAGCTGGTAACAAATTCCAGGCGTTAATGACGCGTCAAAGGAAAGAGTGCCTGAACCGCTTGGTTCTTGAACGGATAGTCTACACCGTATGCGGGTGACATCTAAGCTCTGCACGTGTTGTATAAGAAAGGAGAGGGTAGGGTTAATTGGAACAGCTCATCAGAACATTCACCATGGTACAGACAAACAACATTTAACACCCCGGTATATAGGATGAACGAAAATCATATGTTAGTAAAGAAAACGTCGAAGTGTTTAATCCTGAATGGAATTGTTTGCACCGTATGAAGATGACACTTGAGCTCTGCATATGTTTTTCTGTAAAGCCTACACTGTCTACGTACTTAATTCCAGTGAAACACAATTACGTGCATTCTAAGTATAGACAATGACAGAGGAGAGGGCCAGATAGAGAGAGATGTCTCTGGATCGGCCGGGGTCCCTCGCGATATGCCTGTCAACCTCACCTTCGGCAACCAAAAACGATTCACAGCCGTCGTGCTTACGTAAAAAAAGTATAGACAATGACAAAAGCAGTAAAGATTCTAATTTATCGCTCACCTATATTTTGAAACGAAAGTATTTTAACGGATTCTATTAATAGTTTTGTTTCAATAAGTATCTAATATTAGCGTTACTTCTGATGTTTAAGATGATATTGTCAGAAATTTACGATAAAATTATAGACAAAGTAGTTTGAAATGTTTAATTTTACCCAACTTTGTCACCTGTTATACATAGGTGTTTGAATTCCAAAGTAAAAAAGGGTTTATACATGATATTTTTTACAAACCAACTGTATTAACCTTTTGTAACTTTCGTCGTTGTCTGTTGCATGCCCCAAAATTTTAAATAACCGTTTGATATATTTTATGTCGGCTTATATGGCATTAAATGTACCTATACAAAGCTTCCAAATGCCACTGAACCATTTTATTTCAGTAGCTACAAGAACAAACATTCGGTATTGAGCATAATTTCACAATGTTGCAATGAAGTCTGTTGTATAAGACTTGGATATTTGTGTATAAGACACAAGTTTATTCCTAACTCCTACGTGGAAATTTGTCCTACGGGTTAAATTACTCAGCAGATTAGACAGCCTCGGCTCTTGAAATAATTACAGTGACGCACGTGCGGCCTGTGTTATTGGGAGTCCTTGAATCATTGCAAAATATTAAACTAATTATACACTCTCTCTCTCTCTCACTCTGTTTCATTTACAGAACAACACATGCAGTGCTCAAGTGTCATCTTCATACGGTGCAAACAATTCCATTCAGGAGTAAGCGGTTCGACGTTTTCTTTGCCGCCATAAAGGCCTAAAATTCTTTACCAACACACGTTTTTCGTTCATTCTACAGAACCAGGGTGGTCCGTGGCTCACAGCCACGGACCATTCTGGTTCTGCTGAGGAACACCATTGTAGTATTTCTAAAACTTTACCTTATGCTTAACATTAGGCGAGAAGAAGTTATATCAACAAGAGTATAAAAAACTATAGAGGAAGTTTACAGACTCATATAAACTGCAACAAAAGTAAAGTCATTGTGTAATCTTACCCTTCGTTTATACCTAAATATAAAACATATATTTGACAAGTTGCAATATGTCACAGGCTACAGTGTGAACACAAATGTGTTTTATACTTGTTTACAACTTGTTGGCTATACATCCTATGCGAACGAAAAAGTATCTAAGATACATGTGTTAAACGAGTATTGAGTTTTGATTAGTCTTCAACAAGTTTTTATAAACAAGTTTACAACTTGTTTCGTAGTCTAAACGAGGGGTTAGACAATTCCTACTATAAGATAACGCCCACGGGAAGGGGCGAGATAATCCTTGTATTCTACTATTCCGGGAACCTCAGCAGATAAATTCGAGGTAAAAGTTCAATACCATAATCAATGTTTCCTGGAATATGATTTATACTGAAATAGGGCGTAACTCAATATTTAATTAATTAGTCGACGGACGCAAACTTATTTTTTTCTTTAATGCGATCAATACCAAAGCTTTTATTAGGAACCCGGACAACGATCAAGACATTTTTTACCATTAGGAATACATGTAAGTATAAACGGCAATAAGCTAACCTTTTTTTTCTGTTATACAACTTAGGTGGCAGACAAGCACACGGTCCACCTGATGGTTACCGTGACCTAAGAACGTGTGTAACACTAGGGGAATCACACCCGTGCGACCGACCCTGTATGTTTTTGTGCCGTCAGTGCAGAACACTAAATCGGTATAAGCCTTTGTTCTTCCCACTGACAGCACAAAAACTCTCCAGTGAGCTCTGACTACCCTACTCACCGCCGGGAACACAATACGAGGTTATTATAGTCGTGGTGTTCTGTAACTCCCCTGTCGTACTGATCAATTGGGACGGGAATACCGTTGTGTCCTCCTATTACTCCTATTACGTCGGACCGAATACAATGATAGTGAAATATGGGTGATAATTTACCTCTGCCTAACCCTCCGGGGATAAAGGCGTGATCATTTGTATTTGTGTAAGTATAAAGTTAAAATAAGGAATACGGTTTTCCGTGTCTAACAGCTGCAAAAATCAAACTTCTAAATCAACACAATCATCAGATTCACTCGTTTATGCAGTGTATATCTAGAAAATCAGAAGGAAATCCAAACTTATTGGATTTTACCCTTGAGGTAGAATCATGAAATTTATCAGGCAGTAATATCTTATGGGATATGTAAAGGGAATGATCCACAAACCGTAAATTTAAAGCTACTTCCGTCACAAAAATGCTACAATCAATCAATTTCAGCCTACATATTTCCAAAAACAATGCTAAGTTTACCATAATGCTTTATTTTAATCCAGTTGTGCACGTAACACACACACACACAGTAGGTACGTGAGTACGACATGTTCTTGCCGTATTTTTATTTTTTTATTCATGATTTGCCATCTCAATCACGACGAAATTCAAAAGTATCTACGTGTATTTAAAACGGTACGGAATATGATAGGTACGCTCCCAATTAAAATAAATTAAACTCCCACAACTTTCGAATATTTCAAGTTACTTATCTGCAAAAGAGCTAACTTTAGGATGCATAATTACTCACAAGACACGCTTCATTGGCGTCTGTAATCGAATGAATAAGTTATTTTTTAACTTTAAAGTTCATTGACGTTCTTCATCAATGTTATTTTTTTTTATGGAAGACACGCCAACTTGACTTCACCTCGCCTGATAGTAAGCTAAAGACAAAGTCTCAGGAAAGAGGGTCACCGGTTTTCTTTACAATTTGTATATCTATAGTACTGGGTGGCGCAAAAGTAAAGACCCTATTTGGTTCGGCTATAACATTTTTTCTAAATTAGAAAACTAGATTTAGGTTTTTTTAAATGTATATTTGTACCATTAAATTTCGTACCATTAGGATTTAAAGATGATGTCTTTTAAATGGTGACCTCCAGAGTTGATACACATTTGAGCCCTATTTATGACATTTTGCATAACTTGCCGTGACACTTCCTGCGATATGTTCGTTATTTCTTGACGAATGTTTTCTTTTAGAGCTGCGAGAGTCTGTGGCTTGTTCACATACACCCGAGATTTCAAAAAACCCCAAAGAAAGAAGTCTGGACTGGTCAGATCGGGTGATCTTGCAGGCCAAGGCAAATCGCCAAAACGAGAGATAACTCGGCCTGGAAAAGCGTCCACTAAGAACATTGACACAATTATTCCACGTTCTTGGGGAGTAAAACGGTCCATGTTTATTTTCAGTGTATTTTACATTTGTTCACTACACAATTTTCAACAACAGAAGTACAGAAAATGTCATATAAAAAAAATAAAGGTATTTTCTTTAGTGCCAGTACTTTTGCGCCACCCAGTATATTATGGTACGAGTTTATAAAATTGGTAGGTAATTACCCCTAAGGCACCACTAAGAGAGCCGAAGACGGTATCGGAAATACACATGTGTATAATTTTTTTTATATAGCTTAGTTGGCAGACAAGGCCCACTTGATGGAAAGTGGTTACCGTGACCTGTGAACGTGTGTAAAACCAGTGGAGTCACATCCGTGCTGCCGACCCTGTAAGAATAGAGATTTTATGTGCCTTCAGTGCAGAACACAAAATCAGGACAAGCCTTTGGTCTTCCCACTGACAGCACATAAACTCTCCAGTGAGCTCTAGGTACCCTACTCACCGCCGGGAACACAACACGAGGTTATTATAGCCGTGGTATTCTGTAGGGTGGAGGTACTTCTCCAGTCGGACTGCTCAATTCGGAGGGGAATACCGTCGTGTCCTACCTCCTATAAATCATACGACGTTTTTCAACACTCTTGCGAAATAATACTAAAATATATATTTACCCTAGTATTTTTCAGGTAGTAAACTATCCATAACATTAAGAGCTTCACATCTTATCGGATGGTGAACAGCATATATCATTTTCTTCATAACTAGTATTTATACACAATTCAATTAATAATTAACTATAATATCAACAGTGAAGACGAGTTAAGAATTATTTTCGCAATAGCGGGAAAAATTAATTAGTTTTCCTACACGCGTCCACCTAGCATAGACCATAGAAAAAAAGAGGTTTTTTTTTTCGGAACGTAGAAAATGAGGATTTGAAAGTTTTTACAGAGAAAACATAAGTTATATTAGTATGAAAGTTTTGTTCATTAAACTGGTTTATTAAACAAACAAGTTCTAATTATCTATTTAAATATTAAGTTACATGAAATAAGCTATTAATCTATTAGTACCATTTTGAACACGATTTTTTTTGCATTGTATGTATATAAACACCTCAACAAAGTCTAGGGAACAAGATGACCCCAATTTTTTTTTCTTGTAAATCTTGTTTTGCAAATAACTAGCAGCAAATAAATAAAAATAGAATAAAGTAGATTACAGAGTTGTTCGAAATTTAAAAATAAATTTTCATAAGTAATGATTTTCGAATATGGAGGGAAAACTTTTAAAAGTGTTTGATTGTGCAGTTTCTCTGAGGCAAAATAAAAATTATTTTCTTTGATTGTAAATAACGTTTATTATCAATAATACGTCTTTTACGTATGGTTTGTACATTTTTGTGACTGTAGTCATCATGGCACGTCGTAATTTAAGTCGCGAAGAGATGTTAAGGGCTGTTGGTATGCTGCAAGCTGGACGAACTCAACGCGACGTAGCGGATGCTGTCAACACCCAACCAAGCGTAATTTGCAGATTATGAGCACGCTACAGGTCTACAGGGGATATTGCCGAACGTGCCAGGAGACGAAATAGGGTTACTACCCCGCGACAAGATCGTTTCTTGCAAAATTCCGCAAGACGGCAACCCACGATTACTGCTCGTCGGTTAGTCGCAGGCCTCCAGTCTCAGCATCAAGTGGTTATTAGCGATCAAACTGTCAGGAGAAGACTACAAGAAGCCAATCTTCACGCTCGCAGACCGCTTAGGGTTCCAGCTCTTCGACGTGGAAATCGAGGTCGTCGCTTATTGTGGGCTATCGTACATTTACAGTGGACCGACCATCAATGGGCACGGGTTCTGTTTTCCGACGAATCTCGCTTCGATTTTCATCCTGATTCGAGAAGAGTGCGTATATGGCGAGTTCCTGGACGTTGGAGTCGTCTCCAGAATCCGCAAGAAGTTCATCCTTACCAAGGTGGAACAATCATGGTATGGGCTGGAATTCGCCTTGGTGGAAGGACCGACCTCGTTTGGATACGGGGCAATTTAAATGCAAACCAATACATTCAGTAGGTTATACACCCCATGGTAATCCCTCATCGACAGCAGTTCGGTCAAGATTTTATGTTCATGCAAGATAATGCACGGTCACACACCGCACGGGTAGTGGTCAATGCGTTAAGCGAGCACAATATTACGACGTTGGAATGGCCTGCTCAGTCTGCCAACCTCAATCCCATAGAGCATGCCTGGGAATTGCTTGGGAGAAGAGCTTTCAGTGATTCTTTGGAAAATCTGAACACTGAAGAACAACTTTTTTTACACCTTCGCAGTGTATGGAGCCATATTCCACAGACGATGTTTGACAATCTCATACTAAGTATGCCACGCCGTTGTCGAGCTGTTGCTAATGCTTTAGGAGGTCCTACAGATTATTAAAAACGTTTAAAGTACGGTTAATTACTGTATTTCTTACTACCTCGTTATTTTTGTGCCTAATCATAGAAGGTTGTAATACTCAACATTGGCACTATTCAATTCTTTCTTAAAAAAAAAAACAATTGATATGAGAATGTTTTTATTAAAATTAAAATTAAAAACGGTATAAAAATACCCTTCTATTGATATAAAACACTCACTATTACAAGAAAGGGTTTTTAAATAAAAACTAGAAATGTCCTTGTTCCCTAGACTTTGTTGATGTGTGTATGTATGTATTGTGTAGTAGTTTTAACAATTAAAAACACGTAGTACATAAAAGGGCTATAAAATAAAGTAATTACAAAAACATTGTTGACGTTACTGCGACATAAAGACAATGCCATAATCCTAAACAAACGACTACATAAACTTTACGATGGGAATAAGTAAAATCAATTGGCTATTTCATTAGATTGTCTATCGTAGCAGATAGTCTCTATTGCTTTTGTGTACGTAAACGTGATTGCTACTGCTAATTATACTTTAACTATGTTTCTTATTATACGTAGTGTCTTACAAGAGGAAAAACGAGAGCAAATGGTGAGAACATTGTGATAAACATTCAATTGAGAGAAGATAATACAATTTTGGTGAACAATCATAATGTTATCATAGAATGATGAGTAATCTTACCTGTAGTTCATCGCTTTTGATGTTTGTGGAAATGCCGCTTTCGTCTAGATATTTGCGATTTTGTCAGGGTTGTCACATTAGTTTTTAAGCTATTGCATAGCTTTTATCGCGGGCCTTGAGCGTGGGGACCGAATCCAGAAATTCCGTAACGAAAAAACCTAACACCCCCCAACTCCGAGCTCGCACGAATCGAGCCGAGCTGCTCCGAAGTAGCTTAACGTAAGCTTAACTTAAGTAATTATAATTGCATAAGTTGTTAGTTTTCAAATTCAAATTCAAATTCAGACTCGGACTCGGACTCAAATTATATTATTATTTATTATAATTGCATAAGTTCATAAAAAATGCTATGCAATAGCTTTACCGCGGCAGTCCCCGAGTGCCACACGTCTTTTTTTATTATTAATTTAATTTTTGCAAAATTTATTTAACCCCTGTTTAGTCTCTCTGAAGGCACATCGACTCACACTCATATAAACAACTTGCTGACGCTCGCGGCTACGCTTGCGTCGATGTCGGATATTACGGCTATTGGTCATATCTTCGGTTCTACTCAACCAATTTTGATGAAACTAATATAATATTTTAAGTCTGACCAAACCCTTCAAATTAATAAAACTGCATCAATATCCGTTCAGGAGTTTCAAGTCTATGGTGAACAAATAGATACAGTTTTTGAAAGGAATTGAAATTTAATATACTTCTTATCTTAAACATGTATGTACTTACCTATATAAAATGTATAAATACAGTTGTATAACAATACTAGCTGATACCTACGGCAAACCTTGATTTTTTTGAAAACCTTGTGTCCGCCATTAATAGCATATTTGTAATCAACTACCCAGAAAACCTCGAAAACGATATCCATATTGATTCTTTTTTAAATTTTGAGTGCATGCTCGATAAAATAAAAACCAAATCTACCTACATTTTTTATTTCATAACGCAGTTTTTGCAGTCCTCACAAGAATTTTACCTTAGAGTTAATATCAATTTTACACTAGTTACCGTATTATTCTTACAATAGTTTTTTTTTATACCAGACCAGCACACGGCACACCTGATGGGAATTGATTACTGTGGCCTATGGCCTTATGCAACACCAGAGGCGTTACACTTGCGCTGCCGGCCCTGAAGAAACCTTCTATTACCCCTATTGAAGAATCCATATTGTAGGCGCTTGGGAAAACCGCTGCAACAAGTTCATTCTACAGTTTGAGTGTGCGTGGGATGAAATTTCTTTCATGCCACGCAGCGCACATTGTGTAAGGGCGCAAGGTTAGAAAATAATCCTTGGTGTCGATATCTCCAGCGAAGTCCAGTACCGGAGTCATTTACAGAGGAAGGTTAATTTGGCATCAAGGAAACTTGGAGTGCTCAACGAGGTTCTATAATCGTACCTCTCGCCATAGGCAGGGTATTCATCCTCACCAGAGACGGTGCGCATTGTGTGGTATGAAAGAAACTTCATCCCACGCACACTCTAGCTGTGGAATGAACTCCCTGCTGCGGTTTTCCCAAGCACCTACAATATGAGACTCTTCATGAGGGGCATCAGAAGGTTTCTTCATGGTCGGCAGCACGAGTATAACACCCCTGGTGTTGCATACGTCCATAGGCTGTATAAATAAATACACATAGTACATAAACTGGCGAAATGTGGGTGCTAGCACCTCTGCCTACCCCTTCGGGCATATAGCCGTGAGTTTATGTTATGTTTTACATGTATGCACATAGCTAGATACATTGATCTTAAATTTGATCTTTAATGGAGTCTAGGATCTAAAATTTATGTTGCTCAATATATCAAATAAATTGTATTAAATAGAATTCTAACCAAGTCAATTCTTGGAAATATCGCTGTATAAAAGTTACCATAACACTTAAAATCCGAGGAAACTAGACGCAAGCAAAGCTTCTAAGAATGCTTTTCTCCGGGGAAACTGATTGTAATGTGTAACCTTTCTGTAATAATAAAGAGTAGATTATCCTGCCAGTACTGTATAAGTGAAAATTTGTGAGGATGGGTGGTTAGATGGATGTTAATTTTTCACGCAAAAATCGCTGAACAGATTTAGACCGACAGCACACTTAGGCTTTTTTAATGTTACAATAACTGAGATTGAGGCAAAAATGATGATAAATATCTTAGAGTATTTATAATGTACAAATTAACTAAATGTACATTTTTTCCCTGTAGCTATAACATATAAAATCGCCCAAAAAAGAGTAATTATATACATTAAAATTTGACGTGCCTACCTAATTACACTCGAGAGCAATGAATCCGGGTCACTTAAAGAATCCTAAAAATCTCGGAAACTAAAAATGCTAGGTTAATGCAATAAATTGTATTTAATAGACAATGTAATACTCCTTAAATGAAGGTATTAAAACTTCTTAGTTATTGTAAAGTTATATCATAAAAAAATCAAATTTGAAAAAGGGCCACTTTCGAAGATGGAACTACGAAATTACAGCATTTGGTGTTGCTTTTGTTTGTAATCTGTCATTTATGTGGGTACATAAACCATGTTGATAGTGCTCTATATTCATTAATCAAGCTGAAATTATGTCGCTTACGCCTGAAGAATGCACCAGAATACTTACAATGCTGGAAACCGGCCGGAGTCAGCGCGATACAGCCAGGACTGTCGGTGTGTCGCTGTCAACAGTACAAAGAGTTCTCCGACGTTACGAAGAAACTGGTTCTAACCTACGCAGACCAGGAACGGGCAGAACCAGGTGTACCACAGCACGAGAAGACCGATACTTGGTGAACACCATGCTTCGAAATCGCTTTCTCACAGGAACTGAACTCACCAATCAGTTTCGACGCCTCGGAGGAAGTAACCCAAGTGCATGGACAGTAAGACGTCGGCTTGCTGAATCTAACTTAAAACCCCTTAGACCTGCAAACGGCCCTAAACTGGAGCGTGGGCATCGTATTTCGAGACTAAGTTATGCCCAGAGCCACGTAAATTGGAGTATTGAAGATTGGTCAAAAGTTATGTTCTCCGACGAATCAAAATTTATGCTCTACAAGCACGATGGAAGACACAGAGTGTATCGAAGACCAGGGGAAAGATTCAAGCAAGCATGCATCGAAGAAAAAGTAGCCTACGGTGGTGGGTCTGTACTTGTGTGGGCCGGAATTTCTTCTGAAAGTCGCACAGAGCTGGTGATCATAGAAAACGGCTCTTTAACTAGCGTAAGATATGTGGAAGAAATCCTCAATGATCACGTTGGTCCATTTATGGTCAATTTAGGTGAGGATGCTATATTTATGCATGACAATGCCAGACCTCATACAGGTAGGATTGTGAATGACTACCTTCAAGAGATGAACATTACTCGTATGGAGTGGCCAGCGCGCAGCCCGGATATCAACCCGATCGAGCATGCTTGGGACGAGCTAGGCAGATGCGTAAAACAACGAAACCCTCCCCCAATCACGCTTCGTGAGCTCAAAATTGCTCTCACAGAGGAATGGGAGAATATTCCCCAAAATCGTATAAGGAACTTGGTGTACAGCATGCCAAACCGCGTAAACGCAGTAATGGAAGCACGAGGAGGCAATACGAAGTATTAAAATTCAAGAAAATCGTAATAAAGTTCAAAAATTTCATGTTTCCTATTTTTGTTTTAAGGAGAGATCAGCAGTTTTTTTCTTTATGTAATTTTGTGTTAATAAAATGTATGGTGACTCATATTTTTTTTACTTTCATTTAAGGAGTATTACATTGTCTATTAAATACAATTTATTGCATTAACCTATCATTTTTAGTTTCCGAGATTTTTAACATTCTTTAAGTGACCCGGATTCATTGCTCTCGAGTGTATTATCTACTGATTACTTGTAAACCTCGGTAACCGGATCTGTAATATTGTAGACACATTAACAGTGGTCAGATAACTCAAAAAACCACTGCGAAATCCATTCACATAATATAACACAACATAAACTCACACCATTATCCCCGAAGGGGTAGGCAGAGGTGCTAGCACCCAGATTTCGCCAGTTTATGTTTAGGTCCCAATGTAATAAGTGGCGAGCCAGTGACGGGTGGTGCCGCTTGTCACCCTAGCAGAAGCAGGCCGCGGCGGCGGCGCACCTCCCCATTTCCGGGGACGAGCTGGGGACTCTGGACACACTCACACTGGAGGAGAGGGCCAGATCGAGATAGATGGCCCTGAGTCGGCCGGGGTGCGAGGGATATGCCTGGTAACCTCACCTTCGGCAACCAAAAACAACCCGCAGGCGACGTGCGTTTTGGTCGGTTCGAGTCCGACATAACCTTTTCCACCGGCTCCGGTGGGGGCGGGGGGATATCCGTGGGGATTTTGTGCACGTAAAAAAAAAGGTGGCCGGCCTTTTGGCATTAACCGGACACTTATAAACCTGCAATAAATACACCATCCTCATCATCATACCACACACCATCATGATATAGGTATTTAAACTATCATGGTCACTGACATCAGTATCAGAATAAACGGGATATTTACCATGTTTCATTATTTTGAGTTTCCGATATTTCGGTGCTGTTGCAAGCACCATGATCACGGAGGAACTGGAGTAGTGGCGGTGAACAAAGAAAAAGTTTTTTCCTAGGAGTAATTATATCGATCTACCCTCTTTCGAGTTCTTTAACTACGCGTATCTGCACTACTATTGGTTTCACTCTCACTACAAACTCGAACCCGATCTCGATCACGTTCACGACATACGATGCTCACTGTATCCACTCGCGATTTTGTTTAGCTTATTCCCGGTTGTTTTTGCAAAGACAAAGTGATCATGGTGCTTGCAACAGCGCCGAAATATCGGAAACTCAAAATAATGAAACATGGTAAATATCCCGTTTATTCTGATACTGACCATCATGATAAATACAGAAATCAATTTATTCATAATATAATACTATAATAATATGCCGCGTGGCTTCCGGCAGAGTACAATTAGGGCCACCCCATCTCTTCCCATACGGTGTCGTACAAGGCGTCTAAGGGATAGGGCTGTTTAACATCAGACATAATATATACAGCCCAGACACAGCCTCAAATGCATGGCTCGAGTCAACAATAATTTATCATGATGGTGTGTGGTATGATGATGAGGATGGTGTATTTATTGCAGGTTTATAAGTGCCCGGTTAATGCCAAAAGGCCGGCCACCTTTTTTTTTTACGTGCGCAAAATCCCCACGGAAATTAACCCCCCCCCCCACACCGGAGAACAGTGCCCGGAATACGGCAAAAGGGTCACTGGTGAAATGTGGGTGTTAATTCTTAAACTCCAGGAATATAGGCGTGATTATATGTATGTATGTATGTAATACTATAATACTTAGTTGGTAATAAGCATTAAATGAATCTTACGCTATAAATATGTGTATTCCACTGGGTATGCCATCCAAAGGTTGCCGGAAGAAATTGCTGTTAGCGATAAGGCTGCCCATTGTACATTAAATATACTTAAGTAAATTGGTATCTTTACACGCCTACCACTACTTTCATGGTGTACAATAAAGAATATCTTATCTTACGCTGTACCTGAATGAATCAATTGATTTAGAAGGCAATAATGTTATTTACAATATGTAAATATAATTTTGTATTATGATAATAAGGATGAAATTAATGCGGTCCGCATCATTGGGAATCCCGAGGTCATGAACACCCTAGAACCTTTACAGATGCGTAGAGATGTTGCGTCCATGGCTGTATTTTACCCTCTGTACCATGGTGAGTGTTCTGATGAGCTCTTGCAATTAGTCCCACCCTCCCCTTTCCTATACAAGACAACACGTGCAGGTCTTAGATGTCATCCGCACACGGTGCACAACATCCGATCAAGAACCAAGCGGTTCGGTGACTCTTTCCTCTGTCGCACCATTAAGGCCTGGAATTCATTACCAGCTCACGTGTTTCCTTCTTCTTACAGTCCCGGGTCCTTTAAGCGGGCGTGAAAAAGCATATGATGAGGCCGTCAAGCTTAGTGTTACCGTTGTCACACGGTATGTGTAAGTAATGGTGACCCTCTTTTAGAGACTTTGCCTTCATCTTACCATCAGGCAAGGCGAAGTCTAATTGACGTGTTCTATATAAAAAATAATAATAATAAGTTAATCAAAGTGGATTTAAGTTCACTTTTGATTCTCATGCTTTCCTTACCTCCTACAAAGCAAGCTCACAAAGCAAAATTATACATTCTATCTGATGTTAGCGTTGAGCTTCACTTTCTTTATATTTCAGATCTAATGAACAGGTTTTTTTTTCTCTTTCACTTCGGTAGTTGAGCAGATATCAGACGGTTCCATTGTTTGATGTTCACTCGGATAAATGCTTAATTTTTCTTTCAATCTATGTTCACACGGCCTAGGTAGATAGAATTCAACATTCATTTTTCATTCCTTTAAATATGTCGCCGAAGGAGGTGATGCATCGTCGTAGAATTAGTTTAAACGCAACACAGAGAAAAATCAAAGTGACATATTAAATCCGTCATATGCATGACTCGAGACAAAATGACCAACCCGAAAATGTTCAACAGTGTTCAGAACCTTTCATTTCAATTCAATCGGAGCGAGAGTGAAAAACACTAGATGCGAAAAGTGAACCGATCAAAAACTGTTAGTACTTTTCATTTGTGAATTCAATTGGCATTCAGGATTCTTTTTATGTTCAGATGTGTCACTTTGAGTGAAAAATGAAAAATGAAGGTCGAAATAGAACAAAAAGTGAACTGTATGATATCTGCTTTATTGTTATGCATTATAACATGGTAAAGCGAATATTCAAAATATATTTAAAAAAATAAAGGTACAATGAATTATTAATGACAGGCGACGAACTAGGTACATTGTACTGGAGTAGTTTGTACTCTAGAGACGGTAGAAGCGAAGATGATATTGAAATGAGCGAGTGAATGTGGGAAATTGTATCAACGACGGAGCAATATAATACTTTGGCACGTAGAATGTATGGATACTAAGGGGATGACAAATTGAATATGCGAGTAGGTTTAAGACAAATGCAGGAACATCGAGAGCTACCTCACAGAATGTCTTCGGGCAAAGTTCGGTGGCTTAGTAGTCAGAGCATTCTCCCAGTAAGGCAAAGATCGCTGGTTCGAATACTGCCTGAACTTATTAAAAAAATTCCTATCTTAATTGATTTAAAGTGCTGATGTTTTGAGGAAAGGGTAGATCGGAAGCACCAGAAATCGATCAGCTGGTATAAGTCAGCCTTCGTTTACTGACAACAGTATTTTACTAAACTTGAGACGTTATGCATTTAACAATACAAATAAATGGTTAGTAGGGTACTCCAGAAGAAAAACTATTAATATGTGGTCTTATGTAGGTATCTGATGAGGCCGCCATGCTGAGTGCCACCATTGTAACATTACTTAGTGTCTGTAATGGTCACCCTCTTTCCTGAGCGTTTGCCTTTAGCTTACCATCAGGTGAGGTGAAGTCAAGTTAGCGTGTCCTGTATAAAAAAAATCTACGAACAGAAAAAGACAACTCCCATATAAATATATTTTCTGCTCTTTAGAAAAAGAGAATCAACACGCGCAAAGCATTAGTAAAATACACCGCGTAGAATTAAATCAAATAATTCATTTACGTATGAACGCCGCACAGAAAGCTGTTTTAGTCATCTAACCACGCAGATACATTTCGACTCATTAACCACATTCATTTCACTCAGCTATGAATCATTTGGAAGAGTTACGATCGGCGTAATAAACCAGTAACATACATTCAGGATAAACTACGTCTCACTAGAATTAAATTGTGTGTTTGACATAGACAAGTTACAGTTCAATCGGTTCCTATATCCCTGCTTCTCAAGTGGAAGGAATAAAAGCGTTTTAATCAGGAATTTATTGATGAATTTTGCGATGGAGCGAGCTTACGACTGCTACATCAGAGGTTGCGGAATTGATTTCTGCTTAGTGCTTTATTAGTATCCATGCCATGTCTTTTTGCATTGATTTGGATCTTTTTCTATGTGTAAATATGTCCATGAGAATCCATAATATGAACTACGCTTATTATGGGTTCTAGATAGCTCAGTGAAGTACACGACTGAAAATTATTATATTAATATTATATTACACCCATCCATCACTCCTTACAGTGTATAAGTGGCTACGAGCACCTACATCGAACTGTAACCTTTTCTGTCAGCATGTAGATATATAAAGGGACCTACTTATTTGGATGTTGTTATAACTAATAGGTACAACATAAACAAGACAGACTGATAATGTTTTTATTAGGTATACTGTTTAAGATGTATCATCATCACCCTCATAGCGATTAGTTAGCTTTTTTAAAACCACGGGTCCGCTTTTTTATTGATATATTAGATTTTTTTTACAGGTTCGGCAGCACGGATGTGACCCCACTGGTGTTAAACACGTTCATAGGTCACGGTAACCACTTTCCATCAGGTGGGCTGTGTGCTTGTCTGCCACCTAAGTCGTATATAACATAGGACACCTCTATTAGACACCTCGCTACCATTACATACACATACCATGTTACAATAGTGATTTTCAGCTTGATGGTCACATCATATGCTTTTTCACGCAAGCTGGTAATGGTCTTAATAGTACGGCAAAGGAAAGGAGAAGGTAAGACTAGTTGGAAGAGCTCGCCAGAGCATTCACCATGGCACAACCGGTAAAATACTTCGTTAATCAATAGGTGTACTGGTTTACAGGGGAGGTTAACGTGACTCCTAAGGTCTATGTGGGGCCCCCTACGCATTTTAAGGTGACAGTATGAATTCCACCGCTTTCATGCAGAATCCTGAAAATAATACGCGTGAAAAATATACTGCATAAGGAAAAAGTAATAAATTAAAACCAAATACCTAATATTGAGCATCCGTAGCAATCAAAATTGACTTTTTGTTTTGTTTTATCAACTGCTATTTGCGTTGTAATCATTCTTATGAACTCGTGTGACGTAAAGCAGTTACATGAATAGTCAATTTACGAAAAAAAGATATTCTATTAAACTGGTAAGGTAGTAAAAATTACTGCATAATGGGTATACAAACAGAAGGCAGTTGCTATGGTGCACATTCTAGAGAACAGTATGTAGTGGACTACAATAGTCAAGTGCGAGATATATAAAGGTTAAAGAAAACAGTTCCTAATGCAGATAGTGGAAAATTCTCGTCGTAGTCGGCTCCATACAAAAACGCTCCAGTCACGTCTGAAGCATGAACGCAGAGAAGGCTTAAGAGAGGTAATTTATACAGCAATTGTAACTGCACTGAATCGCCTAAAAGCCGCTTTCTCACGAGCCATTCGTAAATTGTCCGTGTCCCCGCATCTCTAGGCTTTACTTCAAATGAACCAGTAAAATGCAAATTTCTTTAATTAAATTCTCCATCTAACCCTACATTGTCATTTTATTCCATTTCACGGTCTTTAGAAATAAATTTCTAATCAGACATGTGTTTACAACCTTCTATCGGAATCTCATTTATGTTTCGGAAATATACAACGAGTGAATTTCCGGTGGAAATGAGTATACAATTTCACCTGTCATCTAAATATTTGATGCTTTACGTCTGTTTCCTTTGGTATCTGCACTGAAGACATATCGAACTTTCGTGACATATAAAGTACCGTCGAATGAATGGCTTTATTATAACCACGGCTATGACATTATAGATATGTTAGAGATGATCAAAACAACAAGGATAGAACCTTTTATAATCGACTTCATATTAAGTACTCAATTCGATCTTTTTTATTTGTTACCATACAATTTTGCTGAGCTCTGTTAGTGGTACAAATAATAATATTCACTTGAAATCAATTTGAAAATAAAAAGAGTTGTAAATATACGCGGTATTTCAAAAATTTCAATCTAGAGGACGATTACGGTTGCAAGAAATTCAATAAGCCAAAATGTACCGCGTGAATGCAAAAGGTTCGGCACCGTCAAAAAGGAGAAATATGGTGTGTAGCGATAAAACCACATTCACGAATCTAAAATATAAATGTAGGCTCAACTGAGTCTTTAATTCGTAAAATAGTTTTAATGACGTTCGTAAAAATGATACTAAAAAATGGTGAATTTCATCGACTGCCTGGGGCCATTTATTTGGGGTGATCGCAAAATCTAATAATTCTCCATAGTTTCCTTGCAGACGGATTCGTCAGTTACGCCTTTCCGTGTTATTGCACTCAACCCATCCATCTTTTCTTGGGCATACTTATGCTCCTTAAGCCCTTAAGCCCTTAAGCCCTTTCTAACAATATTAGATACTCAAAATCTCTTCATATGACATGTACCACTGGCACAATTTTCAAACTATATCGAATTTAGCACCGCCAATCTATTTATAAATAAATGATTCAGGTTTCTCTTGGTCATGCCATTACTACAGAATGACTTGTGAAAATTTAAAATTGAAATATGTAATATTCATCCTTATTTTTAAGTTTCATTGTTCTTAAGAAAAGATAAATTAAGAACATGGCTAACACTAAACAATTTTTTCAGTATTTCTAGAGGATGAAGCTGTGTTGCAGCAGTTAAGAGCTAGCTATCTATGTACGGATATACAGGATGGAAGATTTCAACCGTACCTGGAGGGGAAGTACTCTAAATACTGAAGATAGCTAATTTTATTCCAAAGATTCATTAATTTATTTTTAAAAGAAACAAAATTTGACTTCCCCTTAACACTACCAGTATATCTCATTGGGTAGTGCCACTGGGAAGTCACCCTTTTAGTCATTATCTTTAAAGCATAACATTTATTAAAAGGAGTACTAAATGAATAAAATGGGTTACCGCTTTATAATGTAATTTTATTGGGTAACTTTATTGGGTAGCATGTGGTAAAAGATACAAGCAATTTGGTGTGCTTGATCAGAAACCTACGCGTGGTGTGTACCCAGGGCAACGGAGATGGTGAGAGATTTGCTCTACTGGGTTAAGAGCTGAGACAGTGAGCAGTTTTAATCGGTTCATGTCCGACATAAATACCCCAGTTGACCAGCGGGAGTATCCGCTCGAAAATAAAGGACAAGTAATTTAAATATGGAATTTTTATGTTAATATGATATCAGATGGACCTTTGACTTAAAGTGCTTTACTTTGTCAAATTGAATTTATCAGGTTAGATTTCAGGGATTTCCTTCCATTTAATTTACCAAGTTTGTTGGAGAGTTTTAATCCTTATCAATGACACTATCAATTGATACCATAAAAATACAGATTGTTACTTTTTCCGATTTTAGTCAGGTCGGTTTCCGGTTGTGGCAAGTGAGTTTTTGAAAATCTTTGAATGCAAATTTATATCTTTTAAAAAAAAAAAAGTAATGTTTCCCTAGAATGAAATTCGCTATCTTCATTATTTAGAGTACGTCCCGTCCAGGTAAGATCGAAATCTTTCACTCTGTATAAAGCGAATTACCACTCACCGATTAATCACCAAATCTCAGAAACTATAACACCTACAAACTTGAAATTTAGCTGGTAGGTTCCTTATAGGATGTAGACATATGCTAAGAACGGATTTTACAAAAAAAATCCACTCTTAAGTTGATAAAACGGGTCCAGACGTATGAAGTCGCTGGCGCCTGCTAGTTTAATTTGAACTGGTCTTTAAATGAACATTTTATTCGTAAGTAGGGATTACAAAGAATCCAATTTCAAAAAAATCCTTGAACCCAATTTCATATTTGAACAATAAGAATAGATGGATTAAACGATTCCTTTTATAGAGAGGATATTGACGCCTTCGTAATGGAACCCTTCCTAAAATCGTCAAATATTTAAGTTGGTAGGTACGTATGATGAAATCGTTTTCATTTTTAATCTTCCTAATGGGTATAAAATCTGATCTATATTACGCTCTGTTTTTTATAGGTTTCATTCTAACATTATTAGAGCACAGTCCAAAGAACTCTTCCTTAGGCTCTAATATTGAGTACCAATAGGATGTAGATTAAAAACGCATTTAGACCAAAAGCTTGTTCTGCTTTGTCTTTTACACTGATGGCACATAAACTCTCTGTGCTTTTTTTATACCACTTATAGGTGGCACACGGCCCACTTGATGGAAACCAAGAGTCACACTCGCACTGCCAACCCTGCAGACATTGAGAATGTCTGTGCCGTCAGTGTAAAAGACAAAGCAAGACAAGCTTTTGGTCTTTCCATTGACAGCACATAAACCCTCCAGTGAGCTCTGGCTATCCTACAGGTTACAGGGTTGGCAGCGCGAGTGTGACTCCCTTGGTATTGCACACGTCCACAGGCCACGGTAACCACTTCTCATCAGGTGGGCCGTGTACTTGTCTGCCACCGATGTGGTATAAAAAAACGTAATTCAGAAATGTTACAAGAAAAAGTGAGAAGAATAGGTTTTATATTAGTATTGGTTTGGTAGCGTGGTTCCCGGCAGAGTAGAATTTGGACCACCCCATCTCTTCCCATGCGGTGTCGTACAAGGCGACTAAGGGATAGGACTGTTTCACATCAGACAGATATATACAGCCCAGACTCAGCCTCAGATGCATGGTTTGAGTCAACGGTCAATAGTGCCCGGAAGACAGTAATACGCTCACTCCCTATTACGTGGGACCGAATTCAATGAATGGTGAAATGTGGGTGTTAAAATTAATAATAATAATAATTTGTTTAACATTTTAACGAGTTTTGGATAAAGTCAAAAGTGAATTACAGGTACCGAGATCGATTTTCGAAGAACTAAACTGTGTTATCACAATTTTACTCAACGACTTTCATAGAGATAAACGTGAAAATGCAGATAAGTTTTTCTGATTTTCACTGGCAAAATCCAGCTTAAGCCACTTCAACATGATTACAGTATTTCAGATAAAACTGAGTAAGTAACATTGTTATTACAAATTATGTTTAATAATTTTCCAAGTCCCAATCTTTTTTGTCTAAGCTGAATTAAAAAAACAATTGATATTCGAAAATCGAATGTCGTATATTTTTTTAAAGAAAAATACCATCGTATAAAAAAGTGTCAACATGAAAGTTTAATGTCACTACAAAGTTTATATTACTCTGAAACGGTAGTTTCATATTCCCCTAATTTTACCTGCTTATGTAATGATTGTCATTTTTGTATTCTTTTCATTTTCGGCAGACATGCGTGCTATACACGCGATGATAAATGATAATCACTACCAGTACACCGGCAGTATCCGCACTGAATACATTGTCAGGAGTCATACCGCTGCCAATCATAACCACATAAAATATTAAAAAAGAATAAAGACTGTAACGACAGTGAATGAACAATGACAAGACCTGTAGGTTCAATATATCACATTGACTTGAACTGATTGTTTTTGTGCTGTTAGTAGAAAGACCAAAAGGTTTTCCTGCTTTGTCTTCTACACTGACATCACAAAAACTCTCTGTGCTTACAAGGTTGGCATCGCCAGTGTGACTCCCTTGGTGTTTCACACGTCCATAGGCCACGGTAACCACTTTCCATCAGGCGGGCCATGTGCTTGTCTGCCACCCAAGTGGTATAAAAAAATTGACACAGTTTTACGTAACCTAATTATTTTTAGTATGTTGAGACGATTTCATTTTATTATCTGGTCGATAATAAGTCCTTATCCAATATTTAAACAAAATATAATTATTTCAAACGCCATAATATACACCTACTAGGTTCTTTAGTTAATAATAAAATTGCAAATACATAAATAAAACTAGATATTAAATATTAATTATGAACTCATTGCTGAAGCTATTATCAAAACGCAATAAGTATAGTAATATATTATTAGTATGACAACGCCATAAAATATAAATTTTATTACAAGAGCTATAAATTAACAACGACACACATTTATTAATATGATCCTAATACATAATTTATAGTACCAATTTTTCAGTCATATAAAAATAAATAAATCATTCCTAATTTAAAAGAATCCACCTGTCATATTTTCTACAAAACTATAAATAAATCACTTCGAAAAAAAAAAAATTCACTTACTTCCAAAATATTCAGCACGCACTTGAAACGGAAGTTTATATTTTCTGCAATCCGATTTTCACGGGTACTAAACATAAATATTGAATATTACAGACACTGTCACTGACATGAGTTTAACAAAACACGCACAAATTCAACGTTGAACCAAAATTCGGCAATCGTGCGTCTCGTAGTACGACAAAGAGGCAGCGCGGACAAATCGCGACTGAAATCAACCGCTCGTCGGTCACCGCGTGTGTAGTAAACTCACCTCGCATTACTGAGGTCAATGTCAAATCAACTCATTTTAGACCGTAACCATCTCTTAAATCGGTTTTATATGATTACCACAAAAATTCATAACATACCGTGCAAATGGCTTCACGTTTACAAATATAGGTTGGCATGTCGTAGTGGAAATTGATCGTCAAAGTTTAATTGAGTAATGGTGGAGACTGAATGCACTTTAGATCTGTTACTTGTATACTTGTGAACTCACTGTAATAACTGGGATAGTTCTCTATTGAGGTAATTTATTTTTGGAAGAAACAAAGAAATTTTCTTTTGCATAAATGCATTACTATAAAATTGGTAAAATAAATTGAGTTTGAACTCCTAAACGCGATTTCATTTATTTACTTTAGTACTACTCGTAATGGGGTTTGGTTGACTATAATACTTCAAAGTAAGAAATGAAGGTTTATTTCCTCATTTGAATTGATTATACCGTGGCCTATGGGTTCCCACTATTACGTAACGTGGGTCCATAGATTTATGCTAAAACCGGGAGAATCGGCTTAAAATTGACTCTATCTCATTCACCAGAGGTTTTAGTTTAGCATGGTATCATATAATAATGATATTTGAAAATGTTATGATAGCCGCTACTCGATTGCATATTACACACCTAATATTGAAGCAGGCACTGAATGATAAGACAATGACTTATTATTATATAGACACGGCTTGCAGGAACATCACGGTTTTCAAAAATGGCGCATACACAGTAATAAAAATATAGCTATTTACTCGCGTGTTGAAATAATACGTCATTACTATTAATTTATTTGAAATATATTATTATTTATATCAATAACATTGCCAGAAATAAAATTGCCGGAGGAGGTAGGACACGGCGGTATTTCCGCCCGATTGAGCAGTCCGACTGGGGTAGTACCTCCGCCCTACAGAATACCGCGGCTATAATAACTTCGTGTTGTGTTCCCAGCGGTGAGTAGGGTACCCAGAGCTCACTGGAGAATTTGTGCTGCCAGTGGGAAGACTAAAGGCTTGTCCTGCTTTGTCTTCTACTGACGGCACAGAAACCCTGTACTTACAGGGTTGGCAGCGCGACTGTGACTCCTCTGGTATTCAAATTCAAATTCAAATTCAAATTCAAATTCCTTTATTTGCGTGTAATGTGGTACAATAAAAAATGGTAATATGATATCAAGTCCGGGCACATTCCGCCATACAATTGGCATGCAAACACAATTATACACAGCAATATCTACTTAATAAAAAAATATTACAGTCACAATAAGAGCGCAGTGTCTGCTACAATGCATTTCTGCAGTGGTACGAACGACATGCATATTTCTTTAAGAAATCTTCCACTGTATAAAAGGTCTCGTCCACCAACCATTTATGTAATGCAGCACAAAATTTTTTATAAGGCAGGTCTATAATCGATGCTTGCAATGAGTTGTAAATTAGTGGAGCCATATAAACACAACTACGTCTAAATATTTCTAACCTAGGTGCCCGCATCTCAAGCTGCATGTGTGTAACCTTCCGTTTATTAAAATTATCCTTTTTATTAAATAGTGATATATTATTTTTCACAAATATGGCACTTTCATATATATAAATACATGGTACAGTTAAGAGTTTATTGGCTTTGAACACATGTAAACAAGAATCCGTCCAAGCCATACCAAATATAGCTCTAATGCACCTTTTTTGTGCTATAAAGACCCGTGAAATTTCTGAAGAGTTACCCCAAACAACAATGCCGTACCTGATAATGGAACAGACATAGGCATGATATACCATTATGGCTGTAGATTTAGATATCATGTCTTTAACTTTTCTTAAAGCAAACACAAATCTATGGATTTTCAAGCTTAGAGCATCAATATGTTCTTTCCACGTTAAGTGCTCATCTATGAATATGCCGAGAAACTTAGTATTATGTATTTGTTCAACCTGTTCATCCCTATATACTATGTTAAGTTGTAAAGGCTTACTCTGGTGAGTTTTAAAATTAATAATCTTAGTTTTGTCAATGTTAATTTTTAAAGAATTTTGATTCAACCAGGTAGCTATGTCGTCCAAGGTGTTATTTATATTTGTTTCATACGTCTCCGTATTCTCACAACCCATTACTATCGTAGTGTCATCTGCAAACAGCACACAATCATATTTAACCACCTGGGGAAGGTCGTTAATGTATAAAAGAAACAATATTGGTCCCAGTACACGACGTCCATTACAGACGTCTATAGGTCACGGTAACCACTTTCCATCAGGTGGGCCGTGTGCTTCTCTGCCAACTAAGTAGTATAAAAAAAAACCAAATTTATTATATTATTAATGACATTTCTTGCGTAGCGCTCTGGTTAATTGTTCTCATTTTTTGGTGACAGTGCAGATGAATCTATAGTCTATATTTTATCATTGACAGTAATCAAACATCAAAGAAGAATACCTATAAAATCAGACCAGCACGCTCCGAGGTAAAGGCCTCGGATGCAATCGGGGACACAACGCTGAATGATAAAGTTGAGTGGATGATAAGACACACCAGCATTATACTGCAAAAGCTGTGAGACCCTACCGTCACAAAGTGCCCACTCGAATACGGCTTCATGCAGGAAATTGACTACACAGTTACCAATTGAATATAACAACAGCTACAATACGAGTGCTCTACGAATACCTACAACGTCAATTACACTTTTTTTTATCTGCAATTTATACACTGCTGGCTGTACACCGCGGTTACATTAGCATTTTAAAAGATTGTTAAGAAACCTACCTCTACCAAGATCAACAACATCGAATGCAGAAAAATTGTTACTAATTCCAGGGATTTATGCGTTAAAACTAATGAAGAAAATCGATAGATTTAATACCAGTAGGTACAAGTAAATAAAACATACATATCTAGCTACTAAACGATATTTTCACGCCAATGACAAAGCACCCGCAAATTAAACGTGAAATCTGAGCGGATTAGGTACATTATATAGCATTTTTTTATCCACTTCACCGCACCGCGAACGACAAAATTAATGATCAGTAGGTGTCTACCTACATTTAACAGAGAAGAATCATTTTTTCAAGATATTTCTGGCATTGAAATTCTTCAATACTGTCTACCCATTGGAAACCATTTGTTTTGCAGGAACATTTATAGATTTGTTTCGTAGGTATTGTGGCAAAAATAACTTCGTCTGATTTACTCAAATATAGATTTATTAACACTGAAGTCATCTAGAATAGAAAATAGTTATGATGTGCCAATTTATGCTGTTCTATAGGAATGTGCAGTGTTATCGAAATCTAAAATATATTTAAAGGACCCAAGAATGAGCAGGTCTGCATGCTGCCTCGTTAACCTACATAATTTATTTAACACTTCTGTTTCAAATGGATGTAGGCGATGTGTAATCCATAATCGCAAATATGTTAGATAACGTAACTGAACATAGTTTAATACCTTTTTGCTCTTAACTTAACTCGTAATTACTCATTCTGTGCATTTTAACAATTTATCTTTTCTACTATTATAATTTCACAAATGATCACTTTAGTGTTACACGTATCTAGAGTCTGAAGATGGAGTTGGAAGGTAGCCATAGGAACTCGTAACTATTTTTTATACAACTTCAGTGGCAGATACACACACGGCCAAGTTGATGGAAAGTGGTTACCGTGACCTATGAACGTGTGTAACATCACATCGCACATCCGTGCTACCGACCCTGTAAGAACAATTTCTGTGCCGTCTGTGCAGAACACAAAATCAGGACAAGCCTTTGACTTTGCCCACTAACAGCACAAAAACTCTCCAGTAAGCTCTGGCTGCCCTACTCGCCGCCGAGAACGCAACACGAGGCCTTATACCCTATTATAGCCGTGGTAGTCTGAAGGGTGGAGAGAAATAAAATAGAATTTGGATTGATTTGTTTTACCTTGATAAACGCCCTAGTGTTATGGCTTTCTGAGTCTGAAGCTCGTATATATAGGTAGTAAAGTGCGAGTTAAAAATCTTTTTTTTTAATTATTTTATGGTCAACTTTTTAATTCATCAGACGTGGACCCTGGCCCCTAAGTTAATCCGTTGCGGACCTAAATTACAGTCATGAATTAATGATCAAGAACAATAATTATACACTGCAACCTGTACACCATGTCGTGTTTTAGGAAAATAATGACTTTTGACTCACTGTCAGCAAGCATTAGTCAATTACTACCATTTGCATAACTTATGTTTAATGTCACATCATTTATATTGGTACTTCATGACATTGATACTAACAACTCGTGCTTACGATTGTTTTAGGATTAGATTAATGGGCTACAATATGAGACATGTACAAAACAATACCTATAGTAGGAAACTCTATTAGCAAACTATGAAATGAAAACATTCTTCAACAACAACAAACAGCTTATGCGTCACCTAGAAGATCACTAATTAATTAATGACTGGCAATATGGCTTCAGGCCGAAACAATCAACGGGAGATCTTCTAGCATACGTTACCCATCTTTGGGGTGAGGCTATGGACAAGCACGGCGAGTCTTGATATCGAGTTTACAATAGAGTCTGGCACAAATCGCTTCTTTTCAAGCTACCAGCCTTTGGTCTGCCTCCTAGACTGTGCAACTGGGTTGCTAGCTTCCTGCGGGAGCGCCGTATTCGCGTCCTCTGTGATGGACGGGCTTCGGAGTTCTTGCAGGTAAATGCTGGCATACCGCAGGGGTACGTATTAGCTCCCACTCTCTTTCTTCTGCATATCAACGACATGTTGTCCACCGGCAGCATACATTGCTATGCAGACGATAGCACCTTACACAGGAGTTATCACGGACATGTCTGATATCGCGGTAAAAAGACAGCTTCTTGTCACTGAACTGGACCGGATCCTGAATCATATTTCTTAATGGGGCTCTGAGAACCTAGTCGAGTTCAATGCCAAGAAGACGCAGACTTTTGTGTTCACAGCAAAGGTATCTTCTTTCCTTCTCCTTCCCACTCTTCGGGGTACACCACTGCCACTGCAGAACAATCTCAATATTCTAGACAAACAAAAACTTCATCGAGAGCATTATCAAAACAGCCTCGTGGAAAATCATACTGCTAAACAAAGTAAGACATTTTGTCACGCCGGGGCAGCGGTGTCTTCTCTATAAGACACAAATTCGCACCTGCGGGGAATACTACTTGCACCTCTGAAATGTAAGTACCTAAAAGTACTAAATGAATACCTACTTCTTTTGTCGAGTTGACGGCATTTCGTTACTTCGACCGACCTGCGTCCGAAGTCTATTTAAGTACTTCTATCAGTAGGTAGGTATACCTACCTATATAAAAAGTATTGACCAGAGCCCTTAACGTAAAAAGTTCACTGTCTTACAAAAAGTAAGGAGATTTATTTGATTCCAGCACAGTAATGTATAGTAAATAGCCCTAAGGACACACGACCTTTGTCGTAGAACATTATTCTAATATATGAAATCAGACTTTCATTTCTATGTATTACACGACACCAGTGTAAGTAGATCTCTTGAGTTCTTGTTTCTAACACACTTGATTTTCCTAGAATTTTCTTCTTGATTTGTAAACGGTAATGTAAGGTTTTAACATACTTTTCCTTCGCAAAAATTAAAACATAGCCTGTAAATAATACACGTAGTATGGAGTCGAAGATCTCGGATCGTAATTGAGCCATACTTCAGTCAAGTTATTATCCTTGATACAAGATCCGCATATTGCATATCCATTTGTCACCTGCAAGGTGTAGCATAGCATCTATGGCGTTCATTTTACTGGAAAATGTGCTGTGCACTACTGGAGTGATGATTATACATACATACATATAATCACGCCTTTATCCCCGTAGGGTTAGGCAGAGGTGAATTAATACCCACATTTCACCAATCATTGAATTCGGTCCCACGTAATAGGGGATGGCCCTATTGCCGTCTTCCGGGCACTATTGACCGTTGACTTAAGCCATGCATCTGAGGCTGAGTCTGGGCTGTATATATCTGTCAGATGTTAAAGAGCCCTATCCCTTAGTCGCCTTGTACGACACCGCTTGGGAAGAGATGGGGGGTCCAAAGTCTACTCAGCCGGGAACCACGCGGCTATTATTTTATTAACAAATAAATACCTAGTCTAGCCATAAATATTGTTACGAAGAAAAAACATTTTTTTTTATTGCAAATAATATTTATTACTTTTACAGTGTGTTAGTTTAATACATAAATATAAAACAATTTAAAATATAAGAAGCTTATTCGAAGTGGTCTCCATTGGCTGCAACACAGTCCTTTAAACGTTGAGGCCAGTTATCAATAGAAGCACGCACTCTTTCCATGGGAAAATTCTTCACTGCCAATCGTATGGATTGTTTTAGGGACTCCAAATTATCATGGCGTTTAGAGCAAGCCATACTCTCTAAAACTGACCATAAATCATAATCCAGCGGATTAAGATCGGGACTAGACGACGGCCAGTCTTCAGCTCTGATGAAGTCCGAAATATAGGTATTTAAACTATCATGGTCACTGACATCAGTATCTTCATCAGTTTTCTTTGTTCACCGCCACTACTCCAGTTCCTCCGTGATCATGGTGCTTGCAATAGCGCCGAAATATCGGAAACTCAAAATAATGAAACATGGTAAATATCCCGTTTATTCTGATACTGAAGTCCGAAATGTTCACTTCCAACCAAGACTGCGTGGACCGAGCTTAATGACCCAGCGCTGAGTCTTGTTGGAAGGACCATACTTGATTATTGAACATGGTATTGTTAAGGGGTTTAATTACCTTCTCAAGAATGGTATCTTGATACACTTGTGCCGATGTTTTGATACCTTTTTCACAAAAATATGACTCAGTCACTCCTTCATAGCTAACACCCCACCAAACCATCACTGAAGTCGGATAATGTCCACGTTGCACTCTGTCGACTAATTGGGAAGCTTTCTTAGAGCTTTGAGCATAAATACGGTCATTTTGTTTGTTAAAATGTTGCTCAATTGTAAAGATTTTCTCATTCGTAAACTAAATTTTTCTGTGACCTCCCTTTGCGTACCGCTTCAGTAGTTGCTTCGATTTTACCACCCTATTCTTTTTTAAATTATCAGTTAAATAATGACCAGTGCGTCTCTTATAGGCTGCAAGTCCTAAGTCATCTTTTAAAATGCGCGACATGGTTCTGGGTGCTATCTTCATCTCCCGAGATAAAATCTTTTGCTTTCGGACAGGATTTCTTCGAATTCTTTCCCTTCCGCTTTGACCACCTTTTTCGTACGAACACTACGTGGACGGCCAGATCTTTTTCTGTCACAAACAGAGGAGGTCTCATTGTACCTATTAATAGCCCGGTACACAAACATTTGACTAATACCAAGCGTATGGAGAGTTTTAAAAATTACATTCGGCTCCATACCAACTTTGTGTAATGCAATCACAGCGATTCGGTTTTCTTTATCACCCCACTCCATTTTAATATAGCAAAATATTGTACAATGTATTGGCGCCAAAATTAGAAAACACAATGAACAATCGTATAAAAATTACAGATTCGAAATTCAAATGTAATATCTTTCTAATTTTAATTGTAACAGTATTTATGGCCAGACTAAGTATACATATATTTATTTATTATATACTTTATTGTACGCCAATTAAAATATTCATGATACAAAAATTAAGAAGACAATGAGTAATGAGGAACAATGTAGGTATGTTGGTTGGAGTATTTGAAAGTAATAGTTGTATCATATACATACTTATAGGTACACAAGACAAAAACGATAGCCTATCCATCTAATAAAATCTATTTATGATCTGGGTCAAGTGGAAGCACCCGTATGTTATACATATGTGTGTTCACACAACAATAACTGATTGCTTTGAAGTCACATGTGTGCGTCATCGTTAAAGGCGTATTAGTATAATGCGTTTATGTGTGCCATTGTGCATGATCATGCATCGTGAACGATTGAATATGTGTGAGTGATTTGCCTGCCATCGAATGAGAAGGTAAATTTCGCCATTTTAGCACAGGCTCACGTAGTTGGGTGGCATTACAGGCGTAAAGACATTTCGAAGGTAGCGAGTTCGAACCGCAACTATATTGATGTAGTCGTTGACGTTAATAAATAGTTTTGTTTTTGTTCTTTATTTTGTTTGTGATATTAAAGAACGTTTAAGTTGTTAATTAACCGTGTGGAAAGCACAATGCATCCAATTGTTGACAGTTAAACATAAAATTATCATGTTATTTTAATCATGAGAATGAGGGTAGCATAAATTCTAATACGAGAAACATTAATGCAATGTGTCTGCAACAATACTCGCTCAGTAATAATAAAAATACTACTGATTTAAGTTGCTATAAAAAAATAACTAAAATATCAAGATACTTTTGTGATGTTACCTCAACATTCCCTTAATAGGTAAGTAATTAACATGAAGATATACAAATATTTAAACGTTCAAAAAGTAAAATTTGACTGGGATTCGAACTCAAAACTTTGCAGGATTTTAACTCTTAAAAAGCGAATCTGTAAACCCCAAGGTCACGAAGACTTACAAGAATTTAACAAAAACTACGTTCTATACCAGTAATAAGAATTTTATGAGTTTTGTTATTACTAAAGAAAGTGTAACTGACGATAAATAAATACGAATGGTTTTGAATCAATTGTAATTTGCAAGTGTATAAGTGTGTGTGAGTGAGGAAACGAGTTTTGTTACACACACATTTATGTAGAACATACTGGTGACTTTTTCTGCTTGCCAAAATCAATATAAAGATCTGTATAATATCTATATCACTAGACAGGCTATCGTTTTTGTCTTGTGTACATGCACTTACTGCAAAAACATTTTATTATAATAGCTGGCAAAATGTAAGGTTATTAATAATCAAGCTGAAGAGTAAGTTAACGAGTATGTTTAAGTACATGTACTTTCGATGCGGTGTCTAAGTACTACTTACATTTTGTTAGCTATTATAATAAAATGTTTTTGCAGTAAGTGCATGTACCTAATAAGTATAAATTATTTAAGTTAATTATTTAAGCTGTTATAACTACGAGTATTCTTACATGTTACTACTACATAATACCATTGAAAGTGGCACATAACATCTGAATCATAAAATAAAATCAGGATTGAATTTATTATAAATATATTCTCAAAGATATTGTTAATCTAGCCGCACCGCCGTGCGTTGCCAATTTTGCTGTTAAAGAAACAAATCAGATTAAGTATTTCCTTGGTGAAAATACATATAACAACAGCTCACAAATTCAACGTCAAATCGCGGTGGGTGTTCCAATATTCGGAAAAATACATCCGAAACTACGAAACACAAGCAAAAGACATAATAATAATAATAATAATAATAATAATAAATAAATATGCCACGACATTCTACACAACGCTATCTAGACCCATGGTAAGCATAGCTTAACTAGCTTGTATTATGGGATCTAGAATGCGGATAAACATACTTAGATACTTTTTTTTTTTGTAAATACATACATAATAACCTACGTCATAATATATTCTTACGTATATATTATATAGGTACTTTCATGTATGAAGCAAGGTAGAGACAAGAGCCGATAAATGCGCTACATGGGACCAATTCGGTCCGTAAGTTCAGAAGTTACGTGATAGGTAGGCCTATGCGTAGATTCAGGTAGCCACTAATCTTCCATTAATCTTCGAAGAGTTGCTCATATCTTACCAGAGGAGATTGACATTAATCTCACGTTCCTGAGAGAGAATATATCATTATATGTCAGTAATATAATATTGTAATTTTAAGAGTGCTAGTGTACAGGTGACGTACTTCATAAAGTGATGTAATTTCATGACCTGTAACCGCACAGCGCGTTTAATTTTGAATCCGCACAGAAAATATGTGCGGCATTACATTCGGCACACACCATTAATTAAAATGATGTTTATGAAAATTTATGCTATCATAGCTTTTTTTTACACCACTTAGGTGGCAGACAAGCACACGGCCCACCTGATGGAAAGTGGTTACCGTGGCCTATAGACGCGTGCAAAATCAAGCGTCACACTCGCGCTGCCAACCCTGCAAGCATTGAGAGTTATTGTGCCGTCAGTATAAAGACAAAGCAGGACGTGCTTTTGGTCTTTCCACAGACAGCACAAAAACTCTCCAGTGAGCTCTGGCTACCCTACCCACCGCCGGGAACACAACACGAGGTTATTATGGCCGCGGTATTCTGTAGGGCGGAGGTACTTCCCCAGTCGGACTGCTCAATTGGACGGAAATACCGTCGTGTCCTACCTCCTACAAAATTTTCATCAATGACCTGATGAATAAGTTACCAGAACAGGTAATACATACCATAGTTACCGACGATACCAACGCAACTGTTTTTATTTTAGTGTTGATATTATGATGATATGATTTTTGAGGATAGGATTTTACAAATAGGTCCGTGTCCTACCTCCTTAAAATTTGTTATGCTATGCCCCTAGTCCTACTTACCTTTGTAATAATAAGTTTAAAGAGTGCCTATCATGCATACGATACTAAGAAATTATTAAGTTGAGCAATTATGAGAACGATACTGTTATATTCTTATGTTTATCAAAATAATATTATATCTATCTAAAAGTATTGTGTGAATTTCGGTCTCGAATGTATCGTCAAGTTTACCCTAAAAATGTAATATGAAAAAGATCATATCCTGTGAAATACTCGAGAGAAATTACAATTCATTGGGCACCTATTGTGATTTTTTTACCTCTATATAACGAGACCGACTGAGTGAAATAAATATTATAGAGATTTGATTTAGAAAATGAATTTTGAGGTGAATGTGTAAAATAGTTTTCTTCTTGGTAAATATAAGTGCAAAATATAAACTCAGTAAATATAATGGAACTATTTCAAATACCCCTCAAGGGTTCTTCAAGTCCCTAATGACCGCGGTAGCTTAGTGGTATGTGTAATGGACTGCTGAGACGAGGTCTCGGGTTCGATCCTAGGTTTTACCATGGCACACACCAATGACTTTTCGATGCTTTTCGAACTTATGTGTGTATTTATCGCAGGTTTATTAGTACCCCCAACCCGTCTGGCCAGCGTGGAAACAGTAGGCTAAGGCCTCCCAACATTGGGAGAGGCCTAGTCCAGCAGTGGACTGCGATGGGCTAGTTGTTTGTTGTTTGTTTGTTTTATTAGTACCCGGTTAATGGCAATAGGTGGCTACCTATTACATTGGGACCTAAACATAAACTGGCGAAATATGGGTGCTGGCACCTCTGCCAACCCCTTCGGGAATATAGGCGTGAGTTTATATTATGTTATGTTATGGTACAGTTAACCTAGGTTTCTGATAGATGCAGTCTGCGTATAGCATTTGACTATTGATACAATATATTTTGTTGTCAAGATACTAACAATAATGAAAAGACTGTTTACAATTTGCTTTTGGCCCTGAATCCACAATCGATGGTTCTTTACTTGACTCGTCACAACAAACCAAATTTTAATTTGTTCTCTCTTCAAACTTTGTAGATAGAACGCAAACAGGGTCGGGAGGCTTTGTGGACCGGGACCACGGTCCACAAAATTCCCTTTTATTTTACTCACTATAAAGTGGTTGGCTTTGTGGACCACGGCAGTGGTCCACAAAACGTCTTTCATTTTATATACTGTTTTGAGGTAGGCTTTGGGGCCCTTAATTGAATTGGAATTACTTATGTCTAAAAGTACAGTCATAAACAAATTAGTTTCATTATTTTTAAAGAGAAATAACTAGAAACATTTGATAATTATGAGTATGATACTAATTCTGTAGCATCAATAAATTACTAATTCTTTAGCCATGATAAATTATTTCTCACTATAGTCAAGTGACTACAGTATACAGTTATCCACCGACTTTATCGATGACTCACCAAGACACGGCCCATTGTGTATGTTTCGTTATCAGCAAAAGCTACCTGGGTATGACCTATAGCCAATCAGGGTGGCTTACGATAGCGATACCCAAGCTTATACGGTACGCTTCATACTTTGGATGGATAATTTAATATTATTCCAGTGTCACTGTGTCAGTGTTAGTGGGAGGTGCAAGTACAGGATTACTAGGTAAGTGCATTTTTACATGTTATGTTTAAGATATAATTCTGAATAAGGTACATAGGATAGAATTACAAATGAAGTAAGTACGTTAATAAATTTAAAAAATTAGTTTTATTACGGCCTCCATTTTGTGCAGTAAGATTTAAAAACAAGTGAATATGTAGTGTTTATTTGTGGTGTTATTGATTATTGTGATGTTAAGCGTTAGAAACTATCTAAAATCATTGTGTACCATTTTTTAACAATATTTATTTATTTTTAATAAACTAATCAAAACTGATTATCGTTTGTATGTATGTAATTATGTATTTTTCAATGGGTAGACATAAAAATAGCCTCTAGAATTTTACATAGTGAAATGTTGAATCCGTACCCGGATAATAGATAGTTTCTAACGCTTAACATCACAATAATCAATAACACCACAAATAAACACAACATATTCACTTGTTTTTAAATCTTACTGCACAAAATGGAGGCCGTAATAAAACTAATTTTTTAAATTTATTAACGTACTTACTTCATTTGTAATTCTATCCTATGTACCTTATTCAGAATTATATCTTAAACATAACATGTAAAAATGCACTTACCTAGTAATCCTGTACTTGCACCTCCCACTAACACTGACACAGTGACACTGGAATAATATTAAATTATCCATCCAAAGTATGAAGCGTACCGTATAAGCTTGGGTATCGCTATCGTAAGCCACCCTGATTGGCTATAGGTCATACCCAGGTAGCTTTTGCTGATAACGAAACATACACAATGGGTCGTGTCTTGGTGAGTCATCGATAAAGTCGGTGGATAACTGTATACTGTAGTCACTTGACTATAGTGAGAAATAATTTATCATGGCTAAAGAATTAGTAATTTATTGATGCTACAGAATTAGTATCATACTCATAATTATCAAATGTTTCTAGTTATTTCTCTTTAAAAATAATGAAACTAATTTGTTTATGACTGTACTTTTAGACATAAGTAATTCCAATTCAATTAAGGGCCCCAAAGCCTACCTCAAAACAGTATATAAAATGAAAGACGTTTTGTGGACCACTGCCGTGGTCCACAAAGCCAACCACTTTATAGTGAGTAAAATAAAAGGGAATTTTGTGGACCGTGGTCCCGGTCCACAAAGCCTCCCGACCCCGCAAACAGAACTCAGATAGAGCTGTAATTTTCTGAAATATTTTCAAGGTGAATAGGTTAATAGGAATATGAACGGGATATTTTCATATATTTTTGCTGTGCACATCGTGACTCTTCACACTGTAATGTTGTGGATTCTTGTAATACCTATTCATATTCTTTATTGTATATCTTTATTGTATATAAGTACATGTATATGTAATAGATACATAAACAAAAGAATATTTAAGTACACAGGCGAGTTTACCAAAAACCGTTTTCGTCCAGCAAACCTTAGGGCCGGACCAAACGCGAGTAAAGTTTATTCCTAAAATATATTTTTTTTATACCACTTAGGTGGCAAATAAGCACACGGCTCACCTGATGGGAAGTGGTTACCGTGACCTATAGACTCGTGCAACACCATTTTACTATGCATAATACTATGCATAGCAACCTTAATCGGGAATATATTATATACCTCCGTTTCTCACGGAATAAGGAGCTATTCTTAGAATATTGTCGTTTTTAAATTCAACGCATGCAAGGCTTATTATGGTGCGTCTATTAGAGAAAGAATATGTACTTAAGGTACCAAACCATTAACAAGCACCTTGAATTTTTTTTTCTCTAAAGTGCCAAACATCATAAAAAAAAGACGGGTTGCACTCCGGGAGTGCCGGCAGAAGTGAAAACTTGAATATTAACGTTGTGCATTTTTGATATTTTGGAATGGTTAGAGAATAATTTTGTACGAATTGCTTTTATTATCAGTATAAAAGTACTATGATTTATGTGGTGAAATACAATATTCATTTATTGCGCTATCGTACACAAACATGACAATTTATATTACATTAAAAATTTAACACTTCAGAACTATTACAATTATTTTACATTAAAAAGTTTATCACCGCCATCACATATGTGACAGTCGTGTGACATTCGCGCAAGCGCCCTGCGCCGCCTGTCCTCTCTCCATCCGTCTTACGAATTTTCGATCAGGTCACGTGTCCTGACGCGAGTTTAGAAATTTTTACCCATTCCAAAAAAAGTACACAGCGCCGCTAAAGAAGTTTTCACTTCAAAAATTAAACCATAGAGATGTAAATGATGTTTCGTTGCGTGTTTTTATTTAAAATGTTACGAAAAATATGAGCTGTAGCCGCACCTTTAAGCTTTTGATATGTTCTGTCAAACACTATAATACTATAAAAGCGAGTTGACTTACGCTTAATACGTGTCTTGAAACAATGCACAATTGCGGGGTATTACATTCATTCATCAGTCACTTTGCTATTAGTCCGGTCAATTTAGACCAAAAAATGAAAGTGAAGTTACATAAAGTCCCAACAAGCTGAATTTTTGTGAAGTTGTTCAAAACATAATTACAAACAATGTCTAGAAGTTCCCCATCATTCCCCTGTAAGGAAAAAATTTAATTCAAGGTCAAAGGTCAAAAAAATGAGTTTTTCGCGATTTTCAGCAAAACGGTAAGTTTTATCATAAAAGTACCTCAGACAAAAATTGTAGATCATAAAATTATCTATAAAAAAAGTATCAATACTTTTTTTCTTACGAGCCACCGTTTCTGAGATATAACGATTCTAAAAGTTATAAAAGTTGTTATCGTCATAATATGCATGAGTACGCCACGTATTTACATCTAGAGTTGTAAAATTTAATATTATATATATATATATATATATATATAAATATATATATATATATATATATATATATATATATATATATTAAATGTTTAAATAATTTTCTATCGGTCATTGTAACTTATACTTACAATATAAAATATACATAAGAAAAGTTTACGGCTGAAAATATATTGGTAAAACAAGCTAATAATGATGCTGATGTATTGATTATTGAAACAGCAATAGAGCAATTCAATTTGACAAATACAACTATTGTTGTTGGTGAAGATGTTGACTTACTTGTATTACTCACTGCTCGAACGCCAACTGAAAAAACTATTTTTTTCTTAAAACCAGGAAAAGCTCAGCATCAATCAGATATATATTCATCAAAAAGTTTATTTACTTTTGTAAAGTGTAAAGATCATGTACTACACTGACGGACTCATAAACTGCATCAAAGTTCAGGTTTACTCTAAAAGGATTTTTTATAATAAGTATGCAAACTTTTTAGATTAAATTATATAAATATGGAAAGACTGGCTCTTAATCTTAAAAAAAAATTAAATTTAAAAATAGAACTGCAGTAAAACAAATGAATATAGCCGGGAAAGAAAATTTACTTGTAGTATCAGATTTGCGTGTTATTTATAGCAAAGTTTTAAATTGATTCTCATTGATTTTTTTTGTTTTGTCAATTGAATTATTGTTACCAGCATAATTGTTGGGTTAGTTTTTTAACACATCGAGAGTTTTTGAACCATAATATGGATACTTCGTCCGAACAAGCGGCACAAATTGTAGCATTGGTGCGGGAGGGCTTGGCTCAACGAACGATTGGTAGAAATTTAAATTTAAACCAGTCTACGGTTTCTAGAATATACAGAAGGTTTGTAGAGACAGGTTCTTACAGGAGGAGACGTGGTACAGGCAGAACTCGAGCAACCACAGGTCGTGATGACCGATTTATTGTTATAACTTCCCTGCGAAATCGTTTCCTCACGTCAGTTAACATCAAAACCGAGCTTAATGAAGTGCGTGGAGTAAACGTGTGTGCACGAACAATAAGAAGAAGGTTAAAGGAAGCGGATATCACCCCTTTTAGACCAGCAAATGGTCCAAAGTTGTCTACAGCTCACAGACAAGCTCGCTTAAGATTTGCGCGTCATCACCTGAATTGGACAGAAGAGCAGTGGGCCTCTGTATTGTTCACGGACGAGTGTAGGACATGTTTATATGGTGCAGATGGTCGCAGAAGAGTCTATCGTCGACATGGGGAGCGATATGCTCAAAGTTGCATTGAGGAGCGTGTTCCTTTTGGAGGCGGTTCATGTATGGTCTGGGGTGGCATATCGATGAACGGGCGAACCGAACTTGTGTTCATAGACATGGTCCGTCAAAACGGTAATAGAGGGGGTTTGACAGCACATCGCTACATAACAGAGATATTAGAAGATCACGTGGTGCCTTACATGGGATTCATAGGCGAAAATTTTACTTTAATGCAGGATAATGCCCGGCCGCATGCAGCTGCACAAGTTCAACATTATTGCGAAGATGTTGGGATACGTACAATGAATTGGCCAGCACGCAGCCCGGATCTTAATCCCATCGAGCATGTTTGGGACAATTTAAAAAGAGCTGTATATGCGAGAAACCCTTCGCCCACGACAGTGGCAGCACTAAGAACAGCACTTTCAGAATGGGACAATATTCCGCAAGATCTTTTAAAAACCCTTATAAAATCTATGCGGAACCGATTAGAATCCGTAATAAGGGCACGTGGGGGTAATACACCTTATTAAAACACAAATAAACCCTTGCATAAAGTTTGTGTCTATTGTTAAAACCAATTTTTTAATTAAACCAATTTTTCTTAAATTTCTGTTTTTTCTTCAATAAAAGTCTTAAGGTCCTTTCCAGTACATAAACTTAAACTTAAAGATATGACCCTACGCTGTTTTAAAGTTCACGAACCAATCTAGAGGTTTCAATTTAAATCTGCATAGAAAGTATGCATACTTGGTTAAAATATTTATTTCAAAGTCGTCTATTACTTTGATGCAGTTTATGAGTCCGTCAGTGTATTTTTACACGCAATAACTGGCTGTGATACGACATCAGCATTTTACAGGAGGGGTAAAACAGCAGTTTTCAAAAATTTTGAAAAACAAGATTTAATTCAATGTGCTGAAGTTTTTAAAAAAAGTGATTCAACTCAACAAGAAGTTATTACCAACGGCATCCGCTTTCTTCTTTCTATGTACGGAGCTCCTAAAAAAACTACCTGTTTAGTAAAACATCGATATGCATGTTTCGTTAAAAATACTAAAAATAAAAAACAAGTTCAATTAGCTTGTCTTCCTCCAACCTCAGTTGCTGCTCACCAACATCTTCTTCGAGTATATTACCAAGTTCAAGTGTGGCTTGGTTATCAGCTAGACCCTACAGACTGGGGTTGGAAGTTGGTCAACAATATATTAGAGCCAGTTCAAACTTTACTTCCACCTGCGCCGGAAAAACTGCTGAACACTATTTTTTGCAACTGCAAAAAGGGATGCAGTGCTAAATGTGGTTGCAAAAAAGTCGGTCTGTCTTGTTCTTTGGCATGCACAAATTGTCAAGGCCGGTCGTGCTCTAATCTCAATCTCTATCACAAACAATGGAGGATTCGTTTGACTCCAACGAAGTATCATGCGATACATCGCTATTGACGCAATTTACTTGCATCCAAAATGAAGATGAAGAAGAAGCAGGAGAAGAAGAACAAGAAGTAGATCAAGAAGAAGAACAAGAATTTGAAACTTACGAATAAGACGAATAAACTACAACACTTTTTTTTCATTTACATCGCTTTTATCTTTCCCAATCTTTGAAAATTTCCGTTATTTTGCAATAGTTTTACATTAAACAGGATCACAACTGACCCGTGGAGTAGGCCTACTGGGGAAACCACGTTAACCAAAACGCGCTAAGTACACTACCTCATAGGTGGCGTGGAAACGTGTGCATATTATGACGATAACAACTTTTATAACTTTTAGAATCGTTATATCTCAGAAACGGTGGCTCGTAAGAAAAAAAGTATTAGTACATTTTTTATAGATAATTTTATGATCTACAATTTTTGTCTGAGGTACTTTTATGATAAAACTTACCGTTTTGCTGAAAATCGCGAAAAACTCATTTTTTTGACCTTTGACCTTGAATTAAAATTTTTCCTTACAGGGGAATGATGGGGAACTTCTAGACATTGTTTGTAATTATGTTTTGAACAACTTCACAGAAATTCAGCTTGTTGGGACTTTATGTAACTTCGAATGTCTAAATTGACCGGACTATATTAGCGCATAGATAAATGTAAGTAGCTATATGGTAGATTGCATGGAAAAACGTCTATTGATTTAATAGAGAATAAGTCTTGGAATAGATTAATTCTGGAATAGTAACTCGTGTATAAATATACGTTTGGTCGGTTCCACCCTTAAATTATATAATACATGAATTCTATAATTTCACTATATTGACATTGAACAGTCAACAGAACACATTTTGCAATTTGACACCTCTCTTCGCTTTTACTTCTTACCCTTACAGTGTAATTCCTTCTATTATATTTAAGTAGGAGCTACAGGACAGATAAAATCAAAAATGATTCATCAATTAAAAGCATCCGACGCGGCTGTCAAGCTAATTCTAAAAACAGACATTTGAAAATCATATTTTTATATTTGATTTTAAGGTTCAGTGATTTCATTGTAATTTATTTTAATTTGCTAAAACACATCAATTTTTGTATAATTCTTATCAATTACATTAATTACATAACAACTTAATGATTCTAAAAATAAATTAACACTGTGTTACTAATTCGATTGGAATAACTCGCTCCGAAATAAGTTAATAAAAAACAGAATAGCAATTCGTTCACACAGAAAGTTCGTATTTACAGGATCGTTTTGACAAAATCGTCGCTACTGTACTGGATGTATTGTTCACTCCGCGGTTACAGGAAAACGATAAAATTCATTTAGAAAAAGAATTGATATTTTTTTTTCATTTTCATCGAGGGTCCACTCAGTGCTAGCCTGCAGGGATTTGTGCGGGATCCTCCTAACTGGATGATGTTCAGATAAATATACAATGTCAAACATAAAAAGTAGTATAAGGGTCCCATGGGCGGCTGTTAGTTATCGTAGAAAAATTATGAACTGAAGTAATCTTTTTTGAGTTTTAATTTTTTGAAACTTTACATATTGCATCTTTACATAATGTACCTCTACAGTAGATAAATAAAATTGTTGAGGCCTAATCAAAGCGTTATAATGAACACCCAATACCTTCCTAATAATCAAAAAATGTTTGGCAGTCTCCTACAATATTCATTTTATCATATGACAGTCCAATTCATAATCCTCTTGTTTACTTGTATGTCTATGCTACAAGTTAAGGGAAGTTTCCATCCAATTTTGTTGTTGTTATTAGGAAGTTTAGTTTTTAGCACTCACTTTTCGTGATTAATTATCTTTTCAATTTGATGAACATACCTAAATGAATTACCTTGTAAGTATCGTTTTGTCACTTATGTTGGACAAAGTTAAATGATATACCTCCTTTTTTAAATCGTTATCTAGTTTCACGTTCATTCCATTACAGTACATTGGTACTCTTTGTTCAGATTATAATTTCAAAAATATGCCGATAGAAGTATTCTTCTATAATATTGTGTGATCACAAATGGCACGGATTTGTGATGTATTAAAAATTATATTGTTAAAATCCCAATATCATAAAATGTGAAAGCTTATAAAAATATTTGGATGTAATGTGTAACTTCTAAACTAGGAACTAATATCTTCTTTAACATTGAAATTTCCTCCAATCTTAAAAATCATGTCATATTTCTCGTGTTAGGTAACACCCAAATAGTCACAGGTGGTCCGCTGTAAAAAAATCTTTCCACAGTCCACCCAGGTAGTCACAGTAGGTGAGTGGTGGTAAATAAGGGTTTTCATTCGCTCTACAAGATGTCATTATATTAAATATTTTTTGCCGTATCTGTGGCATGACAAGTTTTGCCATGACATAAAATTAGCGGAATCAGGGCCCTGGTTGTTAGTAACCCCCTTGTAACACAAGCAATTTGACTTGGCTTATTGGAGGAAATACTACGAGTCGTAGTCAATTACTAATACACATTTACTTTAAAAAATACTGAAATGAATACGGTAGGTGTATTAAATTTAACATATTGAGTAGTTAGTACTCGTATATACCATATTAATACATGTAACTGTACCTGTACCTATAATTACTAACTGAATTGAACAACTTTCATAAATCACACATAATCGAGTCAAGGCTGATCAATAATTAAAAATAACTATGCGTTATTAAAATGTCGGGGAATTTAACATCGAAAATAAATATTAACCTATGTGTATATTACATAATGTATTTTACTACTGACATTGGAGATTCAAGTTTGACTTCAAGGCACCTCATTATCATCGTTTTAAACATTTATCAACTAACTAGTCGTACCTTTAACTCCCAAATGACAGAGCTAAAATCTAGGTCCTTGATCTAGGTTTTGACTTTTTGCGGGGGACCTTATTACTTTTTTTTAAATAAAAATCTGCAGTGGAGACGTCCAAATCGATCAAGCACACTTTGGAGAAAAATATGACCTCCACCACACGTGAGCGCAGGCCGGGGGGTGATGGGTAGAGTAGCCTGTCATCCTGGCAGAAGCAGGGCGCGGCGGTGGTGGCGGGCGTTGTGCGCCTCCCGTTTCCGGGGACCCTGTGATCCCCACACTCGAGGAGGGCCAGATCAAGAGAGAGATGACCCTGGGTCGGCCGGGATGCGAGGGACATGCCTGTTAACCTCACCTTCGGCAACCAAAAACGACCTATAGGTGCCGTGCGTTTTAGTCATTTCGAGTCCGACATAACCTCTCCCACCGGCTCCGGCGGGGGGTATCCGTGGGGATTTCGCACGTGAACGCAAGTGAATTTCTCGAAGAATATTAACATCTCATATTGACTTGACATTGAATTTAAATTATAATTGTATTGTTAATGTATGTAATTGTTTTGTTATTAATTTACTTTCATATTCTGACATTTAATACTCTGTAGGTACATCTTGTGAACATGTTTGACATTCTGTATATTTTAACAATTTTTATTGTATTGAGTAGGTTTTGATTTTTTTTTGTTATTAGCAAGTATGGTAGTAATTTTCCATTGACATTTATTTACTTTCTGAATCTGACATTTTACCTAATATTCTGTAAATCTTGCAGACATAGTTGACATTTCGTATGTTTTAATAATTTTATTGTTTAATTGTCACAAGTAATGATCACTATACAAGTTGATGATAACTCATACTGCATTCATAAATTAAGAATTTTTTGCGTGCCGATAAGGTAGGCTGAAGAGAACTTATTTCCTATTTAAATGTACTACCTAACATCTTTATATACCTTTGGTCAGCAAATAAATGATTTATTATTATTAAGAAAACGTGTAGTTCCCTGCAGAGTAGAATTTGGACCACCCTATCTCTTCCCATGCGGTGTCGTACAATGCGACTAAGGGATAAGGCTCTTTAACGTCAGATAAATATATGTATACAGCTCACACTCATCCTCAGATGCATGGCTTGAGTCAAAAATGATAAGTCTATGCCCGGAAGACGGCAGTAGGCTCACCCCCTATTACGTGGGACCGAATTTAATAATGATTGGTGAAATGTAGGTATTAATTCACCACTGCCTAACCCTCCGGGGATAAAGGCGTGATTATATGTATGTATTTACAAAAAAAAATATCTAAGTATGTTTATTCACATTGATTCCATAACATAGCTTGTTAAGCTATGCTTACCATGGGTCTAGATAGCGTTGTGTAGAATTTATGTAATAAAAATACCTTATATAGATTTTGAATTGAAATATTTTTAACCGCTTAAAATGTACTCTTAATATGTAGGTATCTTATGCAGATATAATAAAGCTTATGTAGATATGTACTACATAGCTTATCTTAGGTATAGATACAGATGTAATAACTGTGTCGTATTTTTTAAAAATAAAATTGGAGCGAAAATTGGTGGTGACATTATGATGATATGATTTTTGATATAATATACTTACAAATAGGTCCCTAAAGACTCCTGTGCCGATGGAATGCTTGGGCCGTCGCAAATATGATTGAATTTTTCTGCTGAAAATTTTTACAGTGAATTCAAAGTTTCGAAGTAGCGGAATTTACTTTATAAGCTCTTAAATAATTAGAATTGTCATAATCATAACTTAAAAAAATACAAATCGGGATGAGCATAGAGAAAAATTATAGTCTACTCTAGAATAGTACACGATGAAAAAATTTCATCTTGATTATAGGTCGCAGGAACAGTATTTCTAGCGGATGGAACTGCGGGAACAAGCTAGTCATTATGTAGACCTTGGTAAATTACCAATTACAAAATATATGGAAACAAAAATCTACCGAACTAAAATTTCAAAGATCCTATTTTCATGACAATTGCTTTGTGTCTGAAAGGAAATCTACAGATCGCTATCCTACCATCCGTCACATAAATCAAATCCGATCTCGTAAGATGAAGCATGACAATAAAATAAGTCATACATTTTATAAGAATAGACATCGTCAAAATATTCCCGATTTAAAAAATATATCGAATGTCTTGTACATCACACACATGTAATTTTTAACCGATTTCCAAAAGGAAAGAGGTTCTCAATTTGATGGGTATTTTTTTTATATATATACACCGATTACTCCGAGATTTATGATCCGATTCACGTGATCCTTTTTAGTATGATGCAGAATAGTTGCCATTTGGTCCCATAAAAAATTGATATATGTACATAGATTGGAGCAGCGGTTATTATTTCATAAACATTTGTGTGTTGACATATTAATTTTTAACCGACTTCTTCTCTCTGTTTCTCGATATTCTCGTTGTTTATGAACCGATTTAAAAAAAATCTTTCTGCATTGGGTTCGGTATGACTCACAGCTAGTTCCATGGGTACTGGGCTTTGGACTCCGGAGATACACCAGAGAACTCCTCGAAATCAAATAGGATATGGCAAATGATTCCTTCTTACTTACTTTTATGACGCTTTTTTGGAGACATTCCGATGGTCAAGAGCGTGCTAGAATTAGCAAATCTTGAACTACGGAGGCAGATAACAGAATTTCTTAATATTGTCTAACATGAATGTGTCATTTAAGCTATTGAGAGCATTAACTCGCAAATTATGATCTGTATGCTAGACTACACACATTACTTTAGTTTACTATGATGCAATCAATGGAAATAATATAGCCTCTCGGGCTAGGCACCGGCTTCCAACAGATCAATAAATTCAGTAATTATTCACTTATGTTTTTTATGTTATTTTATAGTGTTTAGTTCTTGAAGTCGGTGTTTTTAAATGTATTTTTTATTTTAGCACTTAAGTATCTAAGTATACAAAATAACATGAATATAATAATGTCAACTCGGCTGCTGCGAAGAATTTGCAGAATCATGCATTATTTGTCACGAAAAGAAGCCATGTATTTCTAGAACTTTTACAATTTTCCAAAAAATTTGAGCGAACAACAGACAACAATTTAGTATATTCATCATTCTTTTAGGTCAGGTCTACACAACATCATTCTTTGGGCACGGTACCAGTAGAGATCGATGGGTAGGAATTTCGCGATGCCTAAAGTTACAGTCTCCTTCTTTATCTCCATTTCATTTTTGTATATATTGTATAGTTAGCATAGTTTTGTATAACAATTTATAAGTATTTTTACAAAATTTTTTTTCGGCTCGAACATTTATTCAAACAGCATATTCTAAAAGACACATAAAGAAAATAATACTAAATACAATAAAAATAAAATAACTATTATGCAACTTATAGCTAAGAACAATTAAAATGCGTCGAATTCCTCCGCATCGCATGTCTCTTGTGGTAGCGTTCCCAGAAGACTGGCAGCATTGCCACGTTGTATAGCAATGCTTATTCTCTGACCTAAAAAGAGGCCAGCCTTCTGGTCACGAGAAGCGTCGACCATACGCTTCGCAATCTCACGGAAGAGGTTGCGAGCGCTCGGACCCCATGACCCCAAAGTCTCGACTCCAAACGGCACAAATTCATAATCTCCGATGAGACTGGAGTATTTGCGCCGCTTGAGAGCCTCTGCGGAAACAGCAGCAGCACCAGCACAGCCAGCCGTGCTAGTTATATGGGTAGGAGCCATGGTATCAACGCATGTGGCGTCCCACACTAGAGTCCTACCCATCTTCCATGGCATTAACGACATGCCATCCGGTCTCTTGCCATCGTCACGCGCCAAACCGTTTGGTTCTAGTACAGCTGGTACACCGGCGGTGACAAGAGCACGGCGGATTATGTCGTTGAGGCTGGCGTGCCGTGGAATTCGCCCAGCGCTCCTGCAGCACGACAGACCATGGTGTCCGAGTCTGTCAACGGCTTCTCCACAACGGCATTGATGCGGAGAAACACACGGCGCACCTAAACGGAGATTTAAATTAAGTTAAGTTATTTATTAGTTCAATTGTGTATATATATGTATTAAACAACGGTCTACACAACTATGTTTAATGGACTGTATTTAGTGCGTTAATGCACATGCACATAGTAGGTATATAATGCCAAAAACGAAGAACCAGTTATAATATTAATACAGTCCCTAAAATATACACTAGTTCTGTAGCATAGAACTATGTAAAGTGGAGTCTGAGATTTATCGATGGCATTGCTACGTGATATCGGCACGTGGCAAATATCACTGATGATGTATTGCATGATGTCGCATATCGAGCCATTCGCAGAAATCAGAATATTGCATTACCGTACAATAGTGACGAATGGTCTGTTCTCTGTTTAACATATTCATATCGTACGTACGTACATATTATCACGCCTTTATTCCCGGAGAGTTAGGCAGAAGTGAATTAACACCCACATTTCACCAATCATTGAATTCAGTCCCAGTAATAGGAGGTGAGCCTATTGCCGTCTTCCGGACACTATTGTTGACTCGAGCAATGCATCTAAAGCTGTGTCTGGACTGTATATATCTGTCTGGTGTTAAACAGTCCTATCCCTTAGTTGCCTTGTACGACACCGCATGGAAAGTGATGGGGTGGCCAAATTATACTCTGCCGGGAACCACGCGGCGGTTATAGTAATTAATGTTTTAAAAACTTAAGTCAATCAATTAGTCTATTGAAGTCCACTGCTAGACATATTCCTGTCTAACATATAGAAGCTAGCTGGGATAGGCTTGAAGCAAAAGTTGAATACATACATTTTATACCACTTAGATGGCAGACAAGTATACGGCCCACCTGATGGTAAGTGGTTATCGTGGACTATGGACGTGTGCAACACCAAGGGCGTTACACGAGGAGAGGGCCAGATCGTGAGAGATGGCCCTGGGTCGGCCGGGGTGCGAGGGATATGCCTGTCAACCTCACCTTCGGCAACCAAAACGACCCACAGGCGGTGTGCGTTTTAGTCGGTTCGAGTCCGACATAACCTCTTCCATCGGCTTCGGTGGGGAGGTATCCGTGGGGATTTTGCACACGTAAAAAAAAGGGGCGTTACACTCGCGCCTGAAGGAACCTTCTTGAAGCAGCCCTTATTGTAGGTGCTTGAGAAAACCGCAGCATTGAATTCATTCCACAGCTTGAGCGAGGTCCGATTCTCGCCTCAAGTCTATCTCAGTCTTCATGTCGTCCGTGCACTTGGTTAGAGAGAACGAACGATAAATATATTTTTTTTATTTTGTCTATTTGTTAAATATGAATAAACTGCAAAATGAAGCAAAGAACACAAAGATAATATGGTTGCCAAAGATATAGCAGCACATAAAGCGACAGTAAAATAACTAATCTCCTTAAATCAAATGCTATGACGCATCGATCGATATCCAATAAAACAACATTTACTTCATTAAATTGTTATTGTTAGGGTCAGCAGTGACTGCTTTTCTAAGGGAAGACATTATTGAACGTTTGTTATCTGAAGGCTCACTTTTGCTAAGCAAAATATATTGCCGGAAATCGTATTCTGTACAACAATTATTCTTTTTTTCTTATCCTCGTTATAATACCAGTCACAGCCGAAGCTTACGACTCGGTGTCTGAGGTTCACTTCACCAGTCTAACTGCAAATTTGCCTGAACTTCGATATTGTCCGTGAAGTGACTGCCATCTGACCTCTACATCCCAAAGGCGATATCGAAGCATTGCAGTTAGACCAGTTGTTGGACTTTTTAGGGTTCCAAATACCCGTAACGACTGCCATAGATGTTCGTATGGCAACTGGAAACGATGGCTTAATGTGCTCCCGGAAGCACGACAGACCAATGCAAATACCCATATTCATGCATACAAATATTTGCACTGAGCGGGGGTCAAATCCGCGTTCACTACCGCCATTACACAGAGGCTGTAACAATAATTATGTATTATCATAGTTTATTAAACTACTGATTGATATCAGTATTAATCGCACACTTTGTGTAGCTCAGTTGAAGTTCTAAAATGCCGCCGACTTTTAATATTATTTCCATGCAATTATAAAAACTAGTAGCTTGATACTTATAAACTCGAATAGAAATATGTTAATTAAGTACATCTATAAAAAAATGAACAGTCGTTTGCATTGAAGTTAAACTTTAAACATTTCAATGCAAAAACTTGTTCAATATTATCAATAAAATAAGTTTTAATATTTAATTATGTACTAAACCCAGTACAATGTGATATGACTATTTTCTAGAACTGGCTCAGGAACATACCTGTAGTATGGCATCTCAACTTCAACAAGGTTGTATTTCAGAGCAAGTCGCTGATGCTTTATCCTGGCTACTTGATTATGTCTATGCAAGTAGGTACTCGCCGTTAGCAAGACGAGAACAACCGGAAGTAATATGCCTGAGGTATCCACCAAGTTGGTGACACGCTCGACAGATGTCAATTGTACCATCCCTCATGATATACTTCCGGTAATTATTCGCCTTGATAACTTCGTCACCAATTGCACAGACAAAACCTTCATTTTCCCCAAGAAGGTCACCGGAACGTAGCCAGGACACAGATGCCAGCATGTCTATTTCAGGCTTGAGGAGGGCCCGATAGAACCTGCCATGCCTTACTCTGCCATACCTCCCTGCGGCTGTCAGTGCCAGCTACTATAAGCCTGCGCCATTTCTTCTTAGCCAGACTAAGCAGGGTGAGCTCGGCATCTACGTTGACTACATCACGATGCATATCCACGTTAGACATAAGAAAATAGTCTCTAAGATTATTATAATCATCATAAAGTTTAACTTTACATAGGGCTTCCCAAGTCTAATTACTCGATAATATATGTTCGTTGCTGTAAAATACAGTTCTTACCGTATGGGAAGGGACAAGCCTGTTAAAATACAATCTATAATAATCAAACTATGACTAAATTTACAGATAGAACCTACCCACTGGTAGGAAGGCTCAGTGGAAAGACCATTGATACAGTAATAAAATGTATTCAGTGTTTGAAGCAAGATTCTAAGTTTTAGTGAATCTGATTTATATGTCGAATACATAATCTAACAAAAACATCTAACCCTTCCTATTATTTTCAAGGTTTCTAAAAACACAAATACGTCATATATATTTACGTATATAACTGTAATAACATTACAAATGTACAGCATTTTGACACGCTTATAATTAATGTCAGTCATGGTTAGTATGTTTGAATGACATCTTGAAAGTAATTTCTGAAGCAATTTCTGTTACGAGAATTGATTGGTATCTAATACGCAAACGTAAACTCGATGACAGAGTAATAATTGTCGTTACAATCGAGTTCATATAATCAGGTTGGGTGATAATGATAGTCACCAGTAAATCTTTGTACAGCTTTTTAAGTAAAACCCTAACTTTGATTTCTTTTGATGTGAATGAAGCTTATGTTGCACCCTTAGGTTTCTATTTGAGATTGAGCTTACTAGTCTTGACAATACAAAATCCATCCAATGTCTAAGTATTTATAGTAAAAAAGTACCGACATAGTTCACAAAGGCTGGTAGTATAACAGTTATTTACGAAACGTGTTTAAGACTTTAGTTAAAACTTCTTCTAGTTTGAGCTCATTAGACTAGTGTAGACTTACTACAGAGAAGGTGAGTTTAAAGCGAGGAAAGCTTAGGAGTACAAAAATGGCATAATGGCAGACGAAAACTCGCGTGCACGGATGCCTCTGGTCGCCTCTTCCGCGTCGCTAACAGGCGAAGCAAGTGACGTATTAGAAGCTAAAGATACACTGAAAGCGAATTAGACACATGTCATCGTAACTAGTCTGCCTGTATAATGGCGCATCGTAGAGTCTTCTCGCTTTGCTCGCTTCTTCTCGGTAATTCACGGTACGAAGTAGCAAAAAAATAGTGATTCACTATCCTTTTGCTACTTAAATTGCTTTAATGTTTTATATGTGAGACTATGTATTATACTGTTTTACTATTAATGTGAGATTTTTGGTTTCATAAAGCTCTTTGGGGTGCAATTTGCTGTAATTTTAAGAAAACTTATATAAATAACAAGATCTAAAACCCGCAATGTAAAGAAGAAATCTTAGAACTCCAACGATGTGACGGTATATTTTCATTTTTGCTACATATATAAAAAACTTTAACTTCCACAATCTCAATTTCGCGAACAAATTACTTTTTGGTACTCAAGGTTAACTTTCATAGCCCGCAATACGTAACAATATACGAGTTAAGTACCTAAAAACTAACCCTTTAGAAGTTTTGAAAACGAAAATGAACCTACAATATTATTGATATCTGGTCACCGATACTTTTAGAGAGAATTCTAAACTAACCTAATTGATATTGGTACTCATAAATATAAAGAAGAAGAGATGAGTAGGTAGGTATATCATATCAATTTTCGTGAAATTTTACACAAGTGGGTAGTTCTTGTAAAATGAAATACACCCCGATTACTTTAGTACCTATTTAGTGACCCTTGTGATCGACACAGTGAGGTCGCTCCGCGAAGCCTGTGCAGCCCACAGTAAGCTTCTGCGTTTCTGGGCAGAGCTAGGCTGGCTGCTCTAGCGAGTGCTCTGCACGCACAAAAGCCCAAAAAGGAGGCTAAGTGCGGACAAAAGAGTCAGTCCCTTTCCGACCCTTGTGATCAGAAACACGGCGATGTCGCTAACGGTAACGGTTATTGCTGATTGTGGTGTCAGGAATGTCCAATCTAGGGCATACCTGGCACCCAACCACATAGTCATAATGTGATGAAATACCGTATGATTTTATATGGTTTGAATCTGGCATGTCCACCTTATCACTATAGCTCTGATAAGTTAAGCACGAGGGGTTTCCGCATGAACAAAAATTACATAGTGATTGGTAATTTGGGCACTGTTGATCCCATTTGCTTTAATCCTGTGGAAATTGATTTCACTATTATCTATGTACTTAACGTGGTTGTACACGCTAGTATATTTAAAAAAAAATATCTCCTGCAATGCGTGAACCGTTATTTAATATTTTATTCAAGAATTAAGTGTTTAGTGTCGGCCTTATAAACCATTCTCATTTTTTTAATATTTCATTAACTAAATTTGCCTCTTACCTATAAAGTAGGTCATTTAGTGAAGAGCAAAGAGGAACTTGTTATTTGAAATTTCATAACCCTGGAATAAAATTGCTGGAACGCTTGCAAATAATTCAATGAAGCCGTTACTATTATCTATTCTATGATGATACTAATTAGTCTCAGCCATGCTCACTTAACTATCCAATAAAAAAACAATTTATTAATTGTAGTCGTCTCAGTCACAAATCAAGACAAGACTCTCGGTCCTCGAATAGATTTATAATCCAACCGCAGTATTTTTGTTTTATATCTCACGGACGAAATAAAGATAAGACCTTACCATGATAGCCCTTAGAGATTTATTGTCGGCAAATAAAATCGACCTATTATTGGGAAATGCTCATCTAGCCTAATTGAGTGCTATTTACCAACTTTAACACCGGGTAGCTTTTTATTTTTCGCTTATGAACGCTTCCGTTGTTTCATGAAGCTTAAATTGGCATTATGTTGTAAGCGCACGTTTCTTCAGTATAATATGTTTAATAGCACTTCTTACATATTTCGTTGCTAGTTAATCTACTGAGACAATGTAATCTACAGATGTAGAGATCTCTTATATGAACATGATATATTTGCCATACCAGTTCAGCACTTAATGTTTGATAGCGACCATCTTCTTCTTCTACAATATAGAGCCAATTCTGGTTGCATTAAAGAAAGAAAGAAAGAAAAATATTTTATTTAAGTTCCACAGTGGGCATCCTACTAAGTACAAATAGGTAGGTAATATAATAATTAGTAGGTATATTCAATTAAAATAATAGGTACATTAAATTAAGCTACGGGTGCAACATGCCACACTATGCGAACCCATATAGGGCCCCATCTCAGCATCCTTCGTTGAGTATGGCACAGCGCTGGTTTTCAGATGGATTTTAGTATATATCCTTGAAGCCCGTCCCGTGATCCGCTCTCCTAGTCTTCCTTATCATCCTTATTTTTTTTCGACTTTAGCACCAGAACCTCAGTCGCTGATCAGCTTTTTTTTTTGTATAGGACACGTCAATTGGACTTCGCCTTGCCTGATGGTAAGCTGAAGGCAAAGTCCCAGAAAAGAGGGTCACCATTACTTACACATACCGTGTGACAATGGTGACACTCAGCTTGACGGCCTCATCATATGCTTTTTCACGCCCTGCTTAAAGGACCCGGGACTGTAGGAAGATGGAAACACGTGAGCTGGTAATGAATTCCAGGCCTTAATGGTGCGACAGAGGAAAGAGTCCGAACCGCTTGGTTCTTGATCGGATGTTTTGCACCGTGTGCGGATGACATCTAAGACCTGCACGTGTTGTCCTGTGTAGGAAAGGGGAGGGTGCTTGCAAGTAAAATTAACTTTTGCCCTGAAAACCTTAGTTGGTTAACGCAACCTTTTATTTTTATTGTGCGCAATATCCCCACATATACCCTTACGACCACAGCCGGTTGGAGAGGTTATGTCGGCTTTGAACCGACTAAAACGCACACACCGGAGGTGAGATTATCTGTGACATATAAATCGCACCCTAGGCGGCCCGGTCTCTTATGAGAAGGCTCTCTTCGGCGGATGGTTAACTACATATATCTTAATTTTATACATATGGTAGTAAATACATGGTCATTCAATGAATTAACAATGAATGTTACCTAATGACCTATCATTCAATAGTGATAATGCTGATACTCTTGCATGAGTATTCTGTCTTCATTTGGTCAACTAAAAGTGGGCTATGATTAATATTTCTCGAAGCATACCTGGTAAATAGATTATTTCCTATAATGAGGCCTTTAGTTTCTATATTTCTCCAGTAATCCAATTTGCCTTTACGTTAGCTAAAAAAATATCGGTAAATCGACAATAAGTGCTCGAAGGACCATGATATTCATTGAACCAACTTCAAAAAGGGTTTAAATAATATGTAGATATTATTTTGTTTGTATGTCATATACATAACATAAAACATAATGTAGGGTGCCAATACTTAACTAATAAGTTTATTGTTTCGGGTTACTTGTTTGTAACCAGAGAAATAAAATTTGAGAAAACAAGCGTGTCTTTGATATCGAAGCAAAATTCATGGCAGTAGTTTGTTCCAGTCGAGTCGGAGTCCCTAACATTAGTTAGGTAAGCAGAAAACATTCAGGCTCATAAATTAGTAGTAAAAGTGACGAATGACATATTAAACACAAGCATAAGTACTAGATAATAAATGAGTTTAGTGTCCATAACTTCTAGAAAATAACGATAATCGGAAAACTAGTTAACATGCTAATAATAAAGCCAGAAAAGATGGCGTGTGCACAATTTATAGACAACATATTTCTGTTCATGTGTGCATCTTTAAATAAATTTAGTTACAATAACGTACTCTACTGTTTTATTTATTTCACACATATTATGAGACAAGGACGAAACATACTAAATTGAACTTTAACAAACATACATACATACATATAATCTCGCCTTTATCCTTGGAGGGGTATTCAGAGGTATTCGGTCCCACGTAATAGGGGGTGAGCCTAATGCCGTATTCTGGGCAAGTGCCCAAAAGTTTGTTGACTCAAGCCATGCATCTGAGGCTGAGTCATGGCTGTATATATCTACCTGATGTTAAATAGCCCTTTTATTTTTCTAAGTTTGGAAGTTAAAAAAGAAAGATTGGGGCTATCTGCCGCTGGGAGTAAAATAAAATATTTTTGAAGCGAAATAAAAAAGATTAGAATGAAGCACCTACCAGGAAAACTTGAATACGCACTTCATTACATAAAAAGCGGTCAAGTTTGTGTGAGTTATGAGCTGAAGTTGAAAAATAATAAAAGTCTAATTAAAAAAAATCCGCCCTACAGAATACCGCGGTTATAATAACTTCGAGTTGTGTTCCCAGCGGTGAGTAGGGTAGCCAGAGCTCACTGGAGAATTTGTGCTGTCAGTGGGATGACTAAAGGCTTGTCCTGTTTTGTCCTCTACACTGACGGCACAGAAACTCTGTGCTTGGAACTGATAGAAACTTTATTTTAATTTTTTGAACCAAAATTACGTAATAAATACACTAGTGCTATATATTTTTGAATTCGCTCGGGGTTGATCCTAGCTGGGATGCTCCCTCTGAACCTCAGAGTTCGCGAGGTGGCCTCGTTATACGAGGCCAAGAGAGGGGTACCCCAGTCATGGTTGAGAGACCATGGGAGGTCGAACGGATGGCCCCAGCTATCGAGGCTCCTCACCCCGCGGAGCACATGAACCTGGAGTTCGTAAGTCTGGTAGACGAGGAACATTTCCGACGCGTACAACAAAGTACGCAGGTACAAATCTTTACGTATGGGAGCAAGATTGAGGGCCGCGTCGGCGCCGCGTTATCCATTTGGGATAACGGGGCCGAAACGTAGGCCCTCAAACTTGCTCTCTCCCCGTACTGCACCATCTACCAAGCAGAGCTCCTGGCCATATGCAAAGCGGCCAGTGAGGCCCTCAAGCGAGGCGCGCCCACATTCGGCGTCTTCAGCGACAGCAGAGCCACACTCATGACGGTCACCAACCGTCACGCCCTCCACCCACTGGCCATTGAGGCCAGGGCTGCCATCAATCGGGGATTGACCCAGGGCAAGGAAATATCCTTGTTCTGGGTCAAGGCCCACGCAGGGTTGGAGGGCAACGAGCGAGCAGACCAGCTCGCCAAAGAGGCGGCTCTGCGGTCGAAAATCGCGCCGCATTACAGTCTGTGCCCCGTCTCGTTCGTGAAGCGGGGTCTGCGTCAGACCTCGCTCCACGAATGGAACGAACGGTACAGACTGGGCCCTACAGCTTCCGGCACCAGGCTCTTCTTCCCTTGCGCGCTGGAGGCATACAGGATCGTTCGGCAGATGCGGATCGCCGGCACCACGACCAGCTCCTTACGGGGCATGGTGGGTTCTCCGAATATTTGACTCGCTTCAAGTGTAAGGGGTCCCATCATGTGCCTGTGAGCCGGGCGTCGACGAGACGGTCGTCCACCTCCTCGTGGACTGTCCTGTCCACGCAAGGGCACGGTATGAAGTGGAAACGAAGATGCAGTTAAAGATTTGCATTAATAATTTGCCCATTCTAATGACGAAACAGTACCGGGAGTATTTTCTAGAATACTGGGAAAGAATAATAAAAATTGTAAATAAAAGAAACAGCAGTGTAGTGTAAAATTGCGAGAAGTATACATGCGAGAACTGGTATGACAAAGAGGCTCAGAATGAATGCGTGATCCAATCTAATTAAATATATATGAACCCTGAGAGGGTTGCACACGTAGGTTCAACTAGCAAAGCAACACGACCAGAATAGGCTTCGACGGAGTTGAAGGCACAAGTAAAAAAAAAAAAACTCTGTGCTTACAGGGGCGACAGCGCGAGTATGGCTTCTCTTCTCTGGTGTTACACACGTCCATAGGCCACGATAACCACTTTCCATCAGGTGGGCCGTGCGCTTGTCTGGCACCTAAGTGGTATAAAAAAAAATATGAAATATTCTTTTTGTGTGTTAGGAATGATTATGATGGGTGTGCAGGTACAACGATATTACGTTTACAATTTATAATGCTTACACATAGTCACTTATACCTATAATATGTTCCTCATGATAAACGATCCTGTCATACTCCCTATTCTACTAATATTATAAATATGAAAATTTGGAAGACGTTTGAATATTTAGATCATGTTTGTTACACAATCATGTTCAAACGGTGAAAGGATCTGCCCCTCTAGACATATGTCAATTCGTTGGACTGCGTATTCCTATCACTTCTTGCTCACTTTCTCAGTAAATCTCCACTTTTTTCTAAAAGAAGTTTACATCTGACAAGAATTGCATATGAGAGCCATAAAAATAGTTTTTGTGGAATTTGACGTAATTCGTACTTGTTAGTAGATAAGGTAACAATTGATAAGATGTGATATAGGTAAACTAAAACTTCGTAGTCTACGTTAAATAACCACAAATTTCAACTAGATTTTTGAGTGGTTGCGTGGTTTGACTAGTTTTTGAAATGTAACTACATAAGTCGTTACATTTGTTTAATTCAAAATTTACCTGGTTCGTTAAATCGTACCACCCATAATTACCCGGCTATTTTCATACAAATACATATAACTTATTTAGTATATAGAACTAATTAGCCATATTTTGATGCCTGATGAAAAGCGTAGCTGGGGCCCTGACAGGACTACTGCTAAGTACGTATGGTACCTCCATACGATCTCCTTCGAGGCGGCGAGTCTCCTTGCTAGAACCCCACCATGAGATCTGGAGGCAAAAGTCATTTCAGCGCTATATAAGCACCGAAAGATGGGACAGGAGCGGGTACACGAACCCGACCCTGGAGAAATCAGGGCCATTACGTTCCTGCTCCACCGGGACATGGTGGAGGTGGAAACTACGACGGGGGAAACCACGCGCTGAGCATGCTGCAATAGTAGCGGTAAGACCCGTCATGGAGAACTGGTTCACGGGGGCCTCTTCCGTCCTGCATAGCCCGCAATGCGCGTAGTGTCTCCTCGCGTCGTAAGTTATTCAATAACCTCCATCCTCCATGAGCACAGGCATGGGGGTGACAGGTGGAGCCACCTGTCACTCTAGCAGAAGCAGGCCGATATGGTGGTGCGATTTGCGCTCCTCCCCTTTTTCTGGCGAAAGATGAGGACACCGTAGTCCCACACCCGATGGGGCCTTTTATAGCTTTGGTTTATTCGGGGTTAGTGCGCGAGGGATATGCCAGAGGCTACCTTACCGCTTCCACTGATGGTTCTAGACTGCCGAGCGGTTTTAGTCGGTTTGAGCCCAACATAACCATCGCTGCCTTGGCCATCCGAGTGGATTTTCGCACATCAAAAAACAAAAGTACATCAGTCTAGGTAGCTTCCCCCCACTTTCCGTTTCATCACATGAAAATAGTGACTGGGATAGACTGCGGATGGCGGAGTATCAAAAACTATGGCGCACTATGGGAGAGGGCTATAAACAACGGTGTGATATGATAATTGATCATAAATCCCTTAAATACCTGACATTTTCATAATTATACATTTTCTTGCATTCATTTCATTTTAATAATATAGGCGGTATTTCCGCCCAATTGAGCAGTCCGACTGGGGAAGTACCTCCGCCCTACAGAATACCGCGGTTATAATAACTTCGTGTTGTGTTCCCTGCGGTGAGTAGGGTAGCCAGAGCTCACTGGAGAATTTGTGCTGTCAGTGGGATGACTAAAGGCTTGTCCTGCTTTGTCCTCTACACTGACGGCACAGAACCTCTGTGCTTACAGGGTCGGCAGCGCGAGTGTGGCTTCTCTGGTGTTACACACGTCCATAGGCCACGGTAACCACTTTCAATCAGGTGGGCCGTGCGCTTGTCTGCCACCTACAGATATTTCAATCCACGAAGACGCGCCCCTCCATTTCTCCGATCAGTTTACAGTACATGTGTGCACGCTTAAGTCAATGTCTGAGTGTTATCCGTACACACTAATAATCTATGTGTGCACACACACACTATAATTAATAGACTAATCAGGAGAGAGCGTCATAGTCAAAAAGAAAGATGCTCTACTTCAATTTTAAATTTTATACCCGACTGCGAGAAAAGGGTTGTTTTATTTTTAGGTGTAGATATTTTATGTGATTCTTTAATATAATGATAATATTACCATTTTTTTTATAGGGGTAATTATAGACATACGTGAAATTTTTTATAGAACTTTATTAAGAAATAAAATAGGTAGTCAATCACTCGTTTCAGAATTATCTAATTCAGAGTCTGATGTATCGCCGACATTTATAATAAAACTAAAATCAAGATCACAGTGTCTCAGGTATTCGTCTTCTATTTTTTCCACGTGCTTACAAGTATTGAACCAGACATCTTTATTTCCGCGATCAAATGCTTCATTTAAAATGGGCATAATCGAAGTGTAATTTTGACTGATATTGCGACTAGCAACGTCGTTTTTTGTAATACCCCAAATATTTTCGATTGGGTTCAATTCTGGATGATAAGGAGGCAGCCGAAGCACTGTGAATCCATGCTCTTTCAATAAATCGTCCACTTTGTACTTGCGAAAGTTTTCTTTGTTTTTTAATATAAGATTATAAAGTTCAGGTTTTTTGTAGCTTGGTTCAAAATGGATATTTTTTGCATTCAGCCAAGTCTGCGTGTCTGATTTGTTGGAGTTGGATGTTGGAATTTTTTCCGAACTCGTATTGTGATAAGCTGCATTATCCAAGATTACCACGGCATTAATTGGGAGATTTGGTATTAGTTTCTCCTTAAGCCACTTTAAGTAATTTTCTGTGTTCATATTATCGTGGTAGTCTCCAGATTTGATCTCTGCTCTATATGTCAACAATGCATTTGGAACGAAACCCTCTGCACTTCCACCATGTATTATATATATAATATGCGCACTCCTTTTGATAAATTTTGTTTTATTGCTGTATTAGAATCTTTTTCGGCCCAAGTTTTTTTTTGCCCGTGATTGGTATGAATATATGATTCGTCTGTGTAGACTATAGATCTACCTGCATTACGAAAAGACTTTACTTGTTTTAAATATTTCAATCTTAACATCTGCATATCATGTTTTTCGGTTAGCACCTTCCTGTTATTCTCAGTTTTTCTCCATTTATAAACAAGTTTAAGTAACAATGTCCTTAGGGTTGTTAAACATCCATCAAATTGTATGCGGTCTTTTAAAACAATATTAAGTCGTGATAATGTTGGAAATTGACGATGTTCTATATGATAATTGTGAATGGTTCTTCGGATTACACCTATATCAAATTCGTCAAAATTAATTTTTCGTGGTCTTACCCTTCTCTTCTTCATAGGTGATGTAAAAATAGTAGCACTTCTGCCCACTAAATTAGAATGCGACGTGCTCGTTTCATTTTCACACTCAGTATCCACTTTCGTAGTCAGCTCTGTTGTACGCTCCACACTTGGGACTATGGGAACTATACCATCCGTCTCCATAGTTATATTGGATTCTATAGTAGGAGCTGTAATAGGCTGCATTGTATCAGTATATTCCTTTCTTTCGCGTAGAACTCTAGTCACTGTGCTTTCAGAAACTCCAGCAGTCTGTGCGGTTCTCCATCGTGCATCAGTGAGTTTTTCTGCATATTTGTTACTTGCTTCTTTTTTCATAAAATCATAAACTTTAGAAATAATTTCTCTCGCCTAAAATTAAAAAAAAAAATATTTTTACTTATTTATAAAAAAATCCTTTATTTATTTCATGTGTTTTAATAACTATAAAATTATAAACAGTCATTTACATACCTGGCTTTTAAGTACAATACGCTGAGATTTTTTCGACATTTCAAAAAAAAATTAAGTGGAGCAACTTTCGTAATGAGTCTGGAATTTCGCAACATAGATTTTACTACCCGTCTGCATCGAACCGCTGACGGTTCGTGACTGAGGCCGGAGCAAACTCCCCGCACCCCGCAATCCCCTCAACCGAAAACATGTGGGGCGCGTCTTCGTGGATTGAAATATCTATAAGTGGTATAAAAAAAAACGTAAAATGATAAATTCTATGTTTATTTCTGGCAACCCGTATTTTGTTATTAACATTGCTCTTATGACTTAGTGTTAGTAAACATAATAAGTATTTCCAGTGACTTAATTTGAAGTTTCATACAGTGTCGCAGCATTAGCAACTCTCATTTATATTAATTTACATACTTAATTTTTCTCCTCAAAGAAGCGCGTGCTCGTACACCAATAAACATATTCATCAAATGAATGTGGCCCGCTGACACAACGTTATCCAATATCGGTTACACACTATATTCGTCCATTATCTACTGTTTTCCACATTCGCCTTTCTTTGTGTTGATATCAAAATAATCTCCCGCATCTTTATCGATCTAATTTGTCTTGCGTTACTGACAAATAATTTCTACCGTAAATGTATTCCACTAGTTCTTCTTTAATTACGATTTTAAATAATATAAATAAATAGAAGAGGTTCAATGCAAATATATATTTTACTTGTATGAAGTCTTCTTAGACAGCTGCAGAAACAAAGGAAGAAAGGAAGCAGGAGGTGCGGGTTCGATCCGTCGGATCTAGCGGGTTTTTTTTTTATATATAGAACACGTCAATTAGATTTCGCCTTGCCTGGTGGTAAGCTGAAGGCAAAGTCCCAGAAAAGAGGGTCACCATTACTTACACATACCGTGTGACAATGGTGACACTCAGCTTGACGGCCTCATCATACGCTTTTTCACGCCCCGCTTAAAGGACCCGGGACTGTAGGAAGAAGGAAACACGTGAGCTGGTAATGAATTCCAGGCCTTAATGGTGCGACAGAGGAAAGAGTCACCGAACTGCTTGGTTCTTGATCGGATGTTTTGCACCGTGTGCGGATGACATCTAAGACCTGCACGTGTTGTCCTATGTAGGAAAGGGGTTGTATGAATATGGATATTTGCATTGGTCTGGTCGTGCCTCAGAGAGCACGTTAACCCGTCGGTACCTGTTGCCATGCGAACATCTATCGCGTCGTTACGGGTAATTGGAGCCCTAAAAAGTTTAACTACTGGTCTAACTGCAATGCTTTAATAACACCGTTGAGTTGTGTTAGTCAGATGGCATTCGCTTCAAGCAAAATTCGATTGAATTTAATTCATACCTACATACATACAATCACGCCTTTATCCCCGGAGGGTTAGGCAGAGGTGAATTAATGCCCACATTTCACCAATGGTGGAATTCGGTCATGCCATGCATCTGAGGCTGAGTCTGGGCTGTGTTTATCTTTCTGATGTTAAACATCCCTATCCCTTAGTGGCCTTGTATGACACCGCATGGGAAGAGATGGAGTGGCCCAAATTCTACTCTGCCGAGAACCACACGGTGGAATTCATTTCAATTTATTCAATATTAATTAGATCGATGGGGAGAAATTTTTCGATGCCTAAAATTGGAGTCTCCCTCTTTTTCTCTACTCCATTTTTGTATATATTGTATAGTTAGCATAGTTTTTATAAATTTGTAAGTAATTGTATATTATAATAGCATATTTTATGTACCTAAACTGAATAAATGATATTAACAATGATGTGAGTCAATTACATTTCCTATCTTATATTAGTATTAGTGTTAGATTTACAATTATTAGTTATCTTATATAATTATTGGAACAATTATTAAGTTAAAACTTAAAAATCGTAGTTCTGCCGAATCCGTATTTAGACTGATAAAGTGGACCCCAGACACCGAGGTGAACGCTTCGGATGCGACTGGTATTAACGCCAATAGAAGAAGTTTTATGAACTCCAACGTACTTTATTTTTGTATTAATTATTTCAAATACCAAGATATGTTTGTACGGCTTCAACGTAAATTCAGAATTTTTTTAATTAAAAGTTCTCTACTAGTTAGCTGTGTCACGTAACTTTGTTCGTCGGGACTTCACTAGCTTTTCTTACAGAAACCTGTTACCGGAATTAAAATACATTTATTTTCCGGTATTTTCTCATTCGTGAATGAACATTCCTTTACTATTTTTAATCAATAATTGCCATTAGTTCTATTCGATACAATAATCCCACCCACATTTACTACTGAAGCGTTTAGTCTCAGAAGGTCAATTTTGCAATATGTCAAGTGGTAGCAAAATGTTCAAGTCTCAAAATGTCCAAGTCTCAAAATGTCAAAGCATTTAAATGAAAACTATATTCAATAAGCATTTGCAGTGCTCTTTTAAAGGATTTGTGAGCTATACCGACGGAGTTCCGCTTCGCGGGGCTCCTATTTCTTCTTGCTTTAACACAAGAAGCCTAACACGAAGGGTTATTGGCGGTGGTTTCTGCGAGAACTCCGCCATTACCCTTCTGACCTATATTGGGAGTTGGACATTTTAGGAACTGGACAATATGGGAATTGGACATTTTGAGACCGCTTGACATTTTGAGAATTGGACATTTTGAACCTGAACCAACTCTTGCACCTACACCATGAACAACAGCAGTGGCCCGGATTATTAGATGACACTCAGGAAGTCCCAGGGAAAATTAAACTAACTTGGAATCCGTATCGAGATTAATCTTCGGGAAATTGAAAGATATATAAATATAATCCAAATAATAATATTGGTTGCGCCGAAGTGGAAACTGTATTTTTGACACGGAAACCCACTCCTTTTATACCCGTCTCCTCTCCCGCACTAATCATAGATATGGCTTCCGTCCGCCATTTGTGAAATATAGACACTCAGTGCCGCTTTGAACTAGCCAGCGTAAAGGCGATCGCGCGCGCGCGTCTCTCAGAAATGAATAATATTTGTTGTATTTTAACCGCTTCATAGACCTTTACCGATCGGATTGTGCCTCTCGTGTGTCCCTCAAGTGATCTAGTGATGTGGACGGCAGCTCCTGAGCAAGGAAGAGAAGATCCGTGTACCGGCTGCGATGAAAAACACGTGGGTCGTGAAGGTTAGTGCATCCTCTCCTAATTTCTCGGGCTGCATTCACTGCCTGGATCGAATCCGCGGCAGCCCGGCCACCTGTCTTGTTTTGTGTGTAAAGTGTCAATAGAACAGTTAGCTACTCCCCGCAATACAGTCCACTCGCGCACGTCGGCCCATGCGCCACCATTTTTTTGGTCCGGATCGAGCCGGATTCTTAGCCGTGGTTCGTATTTTGTTATTATTCTAATGGGAATGAGCGCACCGCACCTAAGTGCCTGGTTATTTTAGTAGAAAACCCCGCATCCAGACACTTAGGCTTAGAATTTGTTGTCCGTTCGCCGCTGGCTCGCATTGTACCTACCTAATACATAAATAGGTTAGGTATCATATCAACACTTAATCGTAGTTCACAATTTTCGCATCGCACCTAAGTGCCTGGTTATTTTAGTAGAAAACCCCGCATCCAGACATTTAGGCTTAGATCTTAGGTATACTCGGACACCCTAGTGCATAGGCACAGTGTAATACCTAACGCATTTGGCTTTGTTTTGTTTTTTTCAATTACGTTGTTCTCGGCTCACGTCGTATTTGCCTAGTACCTGCGTGGGTAGACACGTGGCTGTGCCTACCTCGCTCGCATCTCATCCCAATTCATACGAAAGTATTTTGATTTGAATAGATATTACGCAATGCTTAATCTCGGAAATAATAGTTGAATCTAGACAGCGACCATCGCGCAGGTGCGACCTTGTTGCTATGCGCGTTTGTTCGAGCGTGCATTCGCAGTTGTAAGCACCTACCTACCTACATAGTTAACGCTCGCGCCGCCTCGCTGCTCTGTACCGCTAGGATTAAGTCATTTCATATTTAATTGTAAACATGTCCCCAAAGGTTGATAAGACCGGTAAGGTTCAATTGAAACTTTTATACGCTAAAAAAGAAATGATTTACTCTCGCGTACAATCGATTTATGATAGTGCACTTAAAACCTCTGATTTGGTCATCAGAGATTCGTTCTTGTGTTCTATAGAAAACTTAGATAGTCTACGCGCGGATTTCGAAACCTTAGTGCATGACATCAACGTTTTAGAGTTGAATTTGGATCCCGATTACTCAGTGAGTTATCAAGCCTTGTCGTCGTTTGACGATTTGTATTGTCGTATCAAGCGCGTCGCGAGGAGTTTGGAGAAGCCGTCTGACCGACCCAACCCCACTCGCGACCGACCTAAGTTGCCACCAATTCAAATACCCGAGTTTGATGGTAACATTCGCAATTGGTGTCGATTTATAGATAGTTTTGAGAATACAATAGATAAGAACGATTCGTTGACAGATCACGAAAAATTGCATTATCTCGTTGAAAAATTGACTGGTAAAGCTGTAACCGCTTGCGCTGGAATTACGTTTAGTGCCGAGAATTATAATTTAATTTTAAATACTTTGAAAGCTAGGTATGAGGATAAAAGATCGGTAGCTAACGCCTATTTAGATCAGATGTTTGATTTGAAATCTATTACGGCATGTAACGATCAAAACTTAGAGAAATTTCTAGATACTTTCGCGTCAGCTGTTCGCGCCGTAGAGAACCTAAAGGTCGATGACCTCTGCGACTTCGTATTTTTGTATATGGGTTTAAGGAAATTAGATTCCGAAACCATTCGTTTGTTTGAGTCGGATCATCGCGGCAATAAAATTCCTAAGTTCGAAGACTTAGAAAGTTTTGTTCGCGAGCATATAAAAGTATTGCAGCGCTCTTCATCGAAACATGAAGGCGCGAAGACAGTTGTTGATTCTGCACGCAAAGTAGATGCGTCATCGAAGTCACTGAGGTCAACCCATACTTATGTTAGTACCGCACCAGCACGTGTACAATCACCTGTTTGCTCTTTGTGTAGTACTCATCATTCGCAACTGTACAGGTGTCCTGGTTTTCTAAAGTTGTCGCCTAGTGATCGTTATAAATTTGTTCGCGCTAATAATTTTTGTTTTAATTGTCTCGGTACTAAACACCGCGTTGTTTTGTGTAATAGTAGAAATAGTTGTCGCAAATGTCAAGCGAGACACCACACTTTGCTTCATTTTGGGAATAGTGGTGCCGCATCCAATGTGAGCACGGTTGGCTCGTCGAGCGGTGACACACGGCAGCCTGCGCCGCAGCCGCAGCCCGCGCTCGCGCGCGCTCCGGCCCGCCCGGTGACCGCCGCGGATGACGTCACCTTGTGTTCGTTCTCCGCTAGTGCTGCACTCACTACTGTGTGTCTTGCGACCGCTCGCGTTGTTATTGTTGATGCATTAGGTAAGCCGCGCATTGTTCGAGCGCTGTTAGATGGCGCTTCGCAAAGTAATTTTATTACTCAAGATTGTTGTCGGCGTCTTGGTTTCAATGTTGATAAGCGTTCAACCCGCTCAGTGGTGAAGGGTTTTGGAAGCTTACGGTCAGCTGTTCGTGGCACCGTTAAAACAAGGTTTAGATCTCGTTTTAATAATAATATTTGGTTTGACATGGATTCGCTCGTTATAGATAGAATAGCTGAACAGTTGCCTACCGTCCCGGTTGACACGTCTTTATTAACGAAATTTAAAGACTTGCCTTTAGCAGATGAGACTTACGCTGTTCCTGGAGTCGTCGATATATTGATCGGCGCTTCGATTCTCCCGCACCTCCAGTTATCACGTAAGGTTCAAGGGGGACCGACGTACCCCGCTCCGCACGCACTGGAAACAGTTCTTGGTTTTGTTATAATTGGTTCCGCACCCGCTTCTATAGATAGCTTTAGTCACTCGACTGCTTCGTTCTGTTGCACCGTCGAGCCGCCACTGGAGTCTACTATCCGCAAGTTTTCGCTCGGTGGCTCCCGTGTATCCGCTGAAAAACGCTTTCTTTGTTTGGAACGAAAGATGCAGGCGTCCCCAAAGTCGAAGCGGGCCTATGATGAGGTTGTTAACGAATATTTAGATAAAGGTTACATCTCACCTGCGCCTGCGGACACTGGCGGGACCCAGCCTTCGTACATTATCCCGCACCGCGGAGTTATTAGAGAAGATAAGCTTACTACTAAAACTCCGCGTAGTTTTGGATGGCAGTGCTAAGACTAGCACTTCCGTGTCGCTTAATGACATTTTGTATTGTGGTCGGTATCTTTAAGGTAATTTATTTGACATAATTGTAAATTTTCGCATTAATATTAGTAGAATTTTAGCTTTTAGGACTCAACAGTCGCTTTGTGTTGGGCCCACTCTTCGCCCCATCGTTGGGACACATTCGTCGCTAATAGAGTGGCAAAATTCAATCTGAATTGGCGCCACATAATCTCTTTCACGTTGCTGGCACCGACAACCCAGCCGATTGTCTCTCTCGTGGATTGCTTCCTTCGCAAATTTTGGATCACCCGTTGTGGTTTGGTGGACCGTCCTGGATTCATGCCGCGTTAGATGGGTGGCCAGTTAGTCAATTCAATCCCACTACGGTTTCCGAACCACCCGAGGAGAAGAAGCACTCGCTTGTTGTATCGGTCCCACGTGAAGAGACCCTTATTTTGTTGTTGGCTAATCGCGTCTCGTCTTGGTCGAGACTGTTGCGTTGTGTTGTTTGTTCGCCTCTGCCCGCTGCCTAGCCAGCAGTAGGCACGAGCTCCAATCTAGGTTTATATTTTAGTTGTTATTTCCCAAACCTAGATTTAGATTAGACTTTAGATTTGTTTCGCATTTGTCGTTTCGAAGGTAACCCTTCAAGCCGGGGGGAATGGTTGCGCCGAAGTGGAAACTGTATTTTTGACACGGAAACCCACTCCTTTTATACCCGTCTCCTCTCCCGCACTAATCATAGATATGGCTTCCGTCCGCCATTTGTGAAATATAGACACTCAGTGCCGCTTTGAACTAGCCAGCGTAAAGGCGATCGCGCGCGCGCGTCTCTCAGAAATGAATAATATTTGTTGTATTTTAACCGCTTCATAGACCTTTACCGATCGGATTGTGCCTCTCGTGTGTCCCTCAAGTGATCTAGTGATGTGGACGGCAGCTCCTGAGCAAGGAAGAGAAGATCCGTGTACCGGCTGCGATGAAAAACACGTGGGTCGTGAAGGTTAGTGCATCCTCTCCTAATTTCTCGGGCTGCATTCACTGCCTGGATCGAATCCGCGGCAGCCCGGCCACCTGTCTTGTTTTGTGTGTAAAGTGTCAATAGAACAGTTAGCTACTCCCCGCAATACAGTCCACTCGCGCACGTCGGCCCATGCGCCACCAAATATAATCTGATACAGTCTAAAATTTGTTGATTTGGGTTATTCCGCCTTTATCACGAGAACTCATACCATTCTCGTACCAAATACGTATTCCTTACTCACACCATTCGTAATTGTAATCCATTAGTAAATACATCCATAAGTTTCAAACATTGCACTTATATTGACGTGCAGGCAAAAAAAACACTTATAACGCCTCAGAAACAGTCGGCAGCACCCTCCGAGACGGTGGAAGAGGTTGTGTCGGACTCGAACCGACCAAAACACGCCGCAAGTGGGTCGTTTTTGGTTGCCGAAGGTGAGGTTGACAGGCATATTCCTCGCACCCCGGTCGACCCAGTGCCACCTCTCACGATCTGGCCCTCACCTCGGGTGTGGGGACTACAGAGTCCCCAACTCGTCCCCGGAAATGGGGAGGTGCGCGAGGCGCCCCACCGCTGCGGCCTGCTTCTGCCAGGGTGACAAGTGGCTCCACCAATCACCCCCAGGCTTGCGCTCATGGGGGGCAGGGTCGTTCTTCGCCCTAGGCCAACTCCTTAACCACTAAGCTATCGACGCTTTATATGCTGGCTGAAGAAAGTAGAATCTCAGAACCTTATTTAAAATGTTAATGTGTGGCATTTCTGCGTTTGAGTTGCTACGCAGGAGGCGCGGGTTCGATCCCCGCTCAGTGCAAATATTTGTATGCATGACTATGGGTATTTGCATTGGTGTATTGGTATGTATTTACAAAAAAAAAAGGTATTTAAGTATGTTTATCCGTATTCTAGACTCCATAACACAAGCTAGTAAAACTATGCTTACCATGGGTCTAGATAGCGTTGTGTAGAATGTTGTAGAATATATTATATATTTATAAAGCTCTTTTTTTAAACATTAATAGTTCGGCATTGATTTTTCTTTTTTTCTTTGACAAAATGCCTATTAGCAATGGGTTTCTTTTGGACTTGGTTCACTGTCGTTGATTCAGGCAAATATACAGGAGACACGGTTTTTTTATGAGATGACATAGTCTCTGATTTGAACTCCTGTCGAACAATAAATATTGACTCAAGCTAAAACTGTGTAGTGAGTGAAAAGCAAAGAATATATATATATCAATGGTATTGATAAAATCCTGCTAAGACTGCTCTAAAAAATTAAAAAAATACGTTCGAAGATATTGATAGACATGAAAAAAGCAGAGGAAAGACCAATAGGTAACGAGGTAAGATCAACATTGTTTCAAAAATCGTTCCAATAAATGTTAGACGGTCATGATAGCCATTATATCATAGGTTTTAGTGATCTTACTACTTATAACCGACTGCAATGTTAAAATTTATTCAATTATCGAATTTAGATCCAAATGTTAAGCGGGGGAATATTGAAGTAAAGATTCTAAAACATTTTCACGACTGATATTCTTACACATAATCTGGAAACCCATACATACCCAAGAAATAGGTACCCATTTCTTGAGTACATAATAATTATGTCATCACATACAGTTTAAGAATATCCGACCTTTAGTATGACTTTTGTAAATGTATGAAAGTTTTGTTTACGGTTCTGCGCAAAGTTAACAAATTAATGTGTGTAGCGGATGTTTTTGTTTATTCTAAACTAACATTTATTGAAGGGGATTATGAGGTCCCAGTTTAATTTACTATGATGAAAACCGGGATGATTATGGTTTTAATTCATTTAATGTGCGTTCGGCGTTTTACAAGCGTATTAAGGAGGTACGGCGGAGAACTACAACAACTACGAGACATCCGGCATGCCCTTTGTGACAAGTTTCTTGCTCGGTTGCTAAACTATCAAATCGTATCATGTCTATAGGTACTGAGATAGACCAATCCTTCATTAAAATAGTTTCCCTTTCGTAAAATATTCTTTTCCCATATTGTCTCATTAATAATAATAATAATAAACGTTTATTGCAAAAATATTACACAGCTGATAATAAAAATAACATACATTTTATAAGCAACGAGGGCTTCACGATACATAGAAAGCCATGTTGAGGACATTTGAAACTCAGCCTCTTGAACTAGGGAGAACCCTGTATCTTAAGAGACAGAATCGTATCATTCGTAGTATTCCCCTTTCGCAAAACGTCCCATTATTTATTCTTTTGATACAACTTTTACATTTTATTCTAATCAACCTGTGTCAAAAGCAATTTATTACTATCTTCAACCATCTTCATTGGGCAAACCTGCTTTTGAATACCTACCTAATATTGTCGCGAAGTTGCGGTCAAAAGTAATTAGGTTAAGATTTTCTTAAATTTTCTTTTAGGTTACATATCAAAAAACTAAAAACTTTATTCTTTTTTAAAGTTACAATGGCGCCCAACGTGGTGCATTGTTACGTTTAAAAAATTTAGTGTAAAAAAAATCTAGTGAACTTGGTGGAGCCCTACACCAACAAAATTAAATGAATTGGATCTATTTAATGCTTTAATCACGATTTAGTAAAAAGGTACTTCAAAGAGAGTCACCTGTTTACAGTGTATTTAATTACTTTTGTTTACAAACTGGTCTTTTGTGTTATATAAATGAAACAACTTGTATTTTGCTCGTGAAAATTTGTAAACTCTCTTTAGCTATTTAGCTACTGATTATACTGTAAACTTTCCATAGAAACTGAAATTCAATAGCGTGTAGGTGGTACTTAGTTGGTACATAATCACACCTTCATGGCACCAATATTTAAACTATGAGTGTCTACATATAATTAACGTTATATTTACTTACTATATTCTGAAGAAAACTTACAAAAATTCTCACCAAAAATTCCATTAATATATAGTTAACTTTTAGCTTGCAGTATGCTAACTTTTTTTTTTATACCACCAAAATCCCTCCTAAGGCTAAGAGGTTCCACACTACCTGTGAGTATGGGATTGTCAACCAGGCTCAATGCCCGTCTTTGCACTGAGTCGAAGGGGTCAAGCTATCGTATGCAGGTGCTCCAGTAAAAAGGTGACAGCAGTACTCCATGTGAGGCCGGAACTGTGCTTTGTAAAGAAGGAGTTGCTGCCCCGCAGTGAAGTACTGCTTCGCCCTGTTGAGCACTCCGAGCTTTCTTGATGCCAACTTAACCTTGTCCTGCAAATGACTTCGGTATTGGACGTCGCTGGAGATATCGACACCAAGGATCCCTATACTCGAGGAGATGGTAAGCGGTGTGCCCAGGAATTGCGGCGCTACAATGAATGGGGTTTTCTTAGCGTGGACTACCTAATAATCCAATATATAAATTTAAAATATATAATAATACCTTAATATGCCAATAAATAAATTTAAAATAGAAGTGAAAAAAACTTTAATGAGTAAAGGTTACTATAAAGTGGATGAGTACCTTAATGATGTTAATGCGTGGTCAACATAAGTCTCTTGCTTGCTCGCACAAAATAAATTGTAAACAAAACAAATATATAAAAGAAAAATAAACTAGTTCTAATGTAGTTCGCTGAGTTTCTTGCTGGTATCTTCTCAGTAGAACTAATCTACCGAACCAGCGAAAGAATCATTTTCCAATGGTTTATTTTTAATTATTTAATATTTTTATATTATTTCTTGACATACATATTTGTGAAGTTTTGGCGTTCATATGTGCTCTTTATGTGCCTAAACTGAATAAATGAAATTGATTCTTTGATTGATTGATTCTTAACTATTCAAATCGAAGAATATAGGAAAAATCCCTGTAATTTCCTTGTAAGGGAAAAATAGCGAGTTAGAATTCCGCCTGAACCGATTAATAAAATCCTATCATAATCGATTTGAATAGTTAGCATGCTAAATGCTTTAAAATTTCATTCAATAGCTGGGACAGAGTAATCAAATATCAATGTTTAAAAATTATTGCAATATCATTCACACTTCACTTTAATAAATATCTTCGATAAAATAAAATAATGGTTGGCATCTGGTTTTAACACCGTTCACATTATGCAGATCTGGAATTATAACAACTCTGTTGGCAGCCTTGAAACAGGTATTATTCCCTAGAAATTTTAATTACTTACCAACCCGAGGGCACGTTATGGCCGGCAAAACGATAAAGTTTGCTCTGATAATTCGGGTTTAAGGCTTATGACATCAATTTTCCTTGAAAATTTACATTAATTTTAAATTAGTATCCAATCTTGGATTGAAAAATAGAGTGGTACCTACGACGGTACCTACTGTATTCGTTTTGATATTATATTATGAATATATTTAAACGGCTCACTGTTTTGTCGGTTTGAGTCTGATATAACTACACCAGGTGCCGTTGGCCGCAGGAATGGTATCCGTGGGAACATTATCACGAAAATTCTAAATACAGAACAAGAGTTTGTAATTTTGTGTGAAATGTTAGTTAGATGTGTAATTTGTCTTGACCACTATAACCCTCTTCGCATTATACAGAATGTATCTTATGGGATCTTCTATATTCTTTGTTGAGTGAAGATTATAACGCTATTGTCTTATTTATCTTATTGGGAACGCGCATACAAAATACTGATGGAAGTGAAGTAAATCTATTGGATTATGAAAACATATTAGATTTTGCCCAATACGTGGAGATTAAGTATAATCAAAGACGGATATGAACGCGATCACGGTGATCTGTCTAAGTCTATCAGGATTACGGAAACTAATGAGATATTGTTCTACAAGTAGTGGTACCTAAGTATACTCCATTCAGTTAGGTACTTAAATAAACAGAAACAATCTTGATGTCTCTGTTTTTTTTTTTTAAAGTCAGCTTATAGATACTTTTCTGTTTAGTAACTTATTTTTGAAGTTTATTATGTCCTAACAGTAAGATTTTTTTTTGGGATGGATTACTGAAAGATTGGAAAAATACGAATAGTAAACAAGGAGCTGAGTAGATGAGGAGGTATACCAAAGTGAGAGTAACCCATGCTTTGGGTCAGCTCACATCTGTTGTGTCAGACCGTAGGTGGCTGTTAAACCAAAAACAATGGCATTCCCTAGAAGATAGGTCTGGGAATATTGATTTGGTAAAAGAGATCGGTGTGAATGAAGTAAGAAGAGCGGTAAAAAGTATGAAAAATGGCAAAGCTGAAGGGCCAAATGAGATAACAGTGGAAGTATGGACGTTATGCGAGAAGATGGATGTCGGTGGCTGACTTTATTCTTCAATAAGTTATTGCAAGAAATGGTGATTCCAAGCGAATACAGCAGTAGTGAACTAGTGCCCATTTTTAAAAACAAAGGTGATGCACAGGACTGCAATAACTATCGAGGAATAAAGCTCATATCACATACCTAGTATGAAAGTGTGGGAAATAGTAATAGAGACACGATTGCGAGAGGAGAGTGAAATCACTCAAAGCCAACTATGCGAGAAATATAGATGTGTACATAAAAACCTGCACATGATGTTTGTGGACCTCGAAAAGGCGTACGATAAAGTACCCCGAAAGGTTTTGTGGTGGGCCCTGAAAGAAAAAGATGTGCCAGTGAAGTATGTTCTCATACGCATGTCCGGTCGGCCGCGGGTAACACCGATGAGTTTAGTGTGGCTGTCGGCGTACACTAAGGGCTCGTTTTCAGCCCGTACTTCTTGCTGTTATTAATGGATGTACCTACTGTCATCGGATATACAGGATGAGGTACCCTGGTGTATGCTTTTTGTCGACGACATTGTCCTTGTTGGTGAGAATGGAACCGAGGTCCAGAGTAAATTAGTAAAGTGGCAGCAAATGCTAGAGAATGTTGATCTGAAAATTGACAAAACCAAAATCCAATACATGTTCTGCGATTTCGGCGGTCTCTCTAGTCCCACAGTCATAGCGCTTGATGGCACTCCTATATCAACATGCTCTGATTTTAGATACCTCAGTTCACTACTGCAAAGCGATGGTAATTAGATCGAGCCGTAAAGCACCGGATTAACGTTGGTTGGATGAAATGGCAGCAGGTTACGGCAACTACGTGGGACTCGCGAATGCCTCTTTGATTTAAGGGAAAAAATTATAAGAGCAATATAATAATAAGAGCAATGGCCTGCCGTCCTGCATACAGGACGGCAGGCCGTTGCTCTTATTATTGCTGAGCGGAGAGCTGTCCCGTAGACGTGGCAGCTGAAAAACGGTTGCATGTAGCCGAGATGCAAATGTTGAGAAGGATGTGTGGTGTGACAAGAATGGATAAGATTAGGAATGAATATATTAGAGGAAGTTTCAGAGTAGCACCAATCACGGAAAATGTACGAGGAAATCGTTTGTCTTGTTTCGGATATGCGTAGGAATGAAAATAATGTCGTAAGGATGGCACTAACTATGGCAGGGGATGGCTACAAGGGGAGGGGAGAGGGAGACCTAAAACAAGGTGGATGGACTGTGTGAAAGACGATATGGTGAAGAGGGAGTGAATGTTGAGATGACTGCAACTAGAGATGAATGAAAAAAGAACACCTGTTGCACCGACCCCAAATAAACTTGGGATATGGGCGGATGATAATGATGATGATGAACTTATTTTGAAGACTAAAAATCAAAATCAATCCCCTAGGTAGTAAGTTAGTTAGTCTAGTTCATTTGTTTAATATGTGATTTAATAAAAAGTTGCAGTACCTACATACCTTAAGTTAAGTGATGTGTACGGTTCTATATACACGATGGAAGTGTACCGAGTACGGTGGGTAAAGCGAGGTAATGGAGAGGGTATGGCTAGTTATTAATAACAATAAAAGATAATTAGTGTACTTACCTAATTGTTGTTTCAAAATTCATTATTTTCTTGCATTTAAAATGTCAGTCACTACACTTTTTTTTACTATTTTATGTAGTTTAGTTTCAGTAAATATCCTACCTAAGTGCCTTTTTTGTTGGAGAAAACGATCTCTTATTATACCTACGTTAAATCATATAAATATTATTGGAATAGGAATGTTTAACTTGGGCGTCTCAATGCTAAGAGTCTAATCAATTCAGCTGTGCTTGTGCAATTCTCTAAGCACACAGCGTCACTCGAGCACAGCGCTGTGGCATCCTTGATAGAGATTGTCATTTCAAGGCGACGACAACACGACAACGGCACGTTTTGCCATAGAAACTGGTCATCGTCGACGACGTCCGTGCAATAATAATAAAAGCGCCCCATCACTTCACGTAAAGAAACTATTTAAAGAATGTAAAGACAAATATTATTCTATAAATTATGAATGTATTGCCTATCCATTTTAAACGTTTCATTTGAAAGTTCATGGATATTCTCACAGTGACATGATTTTGTATGAATGTATCTGTCGATAGATGCAAGCGTAACAGTGGCATCACTACTAATGTCACTGTGTCACAATCACTGTTTTATTTACTTTTTTGACATGAACCAGAGAGTCCAAATCCAGGACGAGAAATAAATATTAATTAAACAAGTATTTATTTGTAATACTTAATGAGTTTCGACAACTATGTCCATTAATATAACATTATGATTAATTACGACATCAAATTCCTTACTTGTGATGAGGTTTTACAAGTGAAAAATAATGATTTCAAAAGTTACAAGTAAGTTTTAAAGTTTGTTCACACTTTCATTTCAACTAACTTATTCACTATTTCAGTGTCGAATAACACTCTGCTATATTACTTCTGTTGAATTTGGTTATAAACATGTTTACAATCTTTAGAGAAGTAATTTACCACCCTTTCGAACTAATTTATCGACATAAATTACAGATATGAAAAGAAAAAAGGTGACGAGACTGTGTATGATGCTAGTAAAAGAAGTTATTGCGAGCGACGCGGTGGATTGTGGCGAGCAGCTCATCCTCGCCAGCTTCGACAACTAGAGTCAAAACTTCGCGACAGAAGCATTATCACATGCGAATGGACTTCAGATTCTCTTATAACTATAGTGTTCTCGTCAGGAGTGATTGCCTACCTCACCGTTAAGCCAACTACGTTAGATGTTACGCAGATATTGTTTGACAAATACTTTGTGGGAAAGTTATCAGGACAAGCTGTTTCAAATGGTATGTTTCAAAATAACTAAGCAATGTCATAAGCAGCGTTGATACTGGTTGTACCTGAGGTTTTTACTTCGGAGTCTGCAGTTATCTTACTCTATCTCCTCCTTTTACTTTGGTTTATATGGGTTTTTATAGGGGTAATTACCATCGACCTCCCTACCACCAGAGGAAAGTGTGTGCCAGAGATTTGCATCTCAATCAGCAGATGTACCAACTTGCAGGTTTGATTGGCTTTTGCCCTAAAGATCAAGATAAATACACATAATGGACTCCCTTAGATAATATGTATTTTGAAAAATCTTAACATAATAGACAGAAAATATATAAATATCTAATTATTGCTTTACTAAAACCCCTTATTCAAAGAATGATAAATCTATGTCGTTTTTGGACCTCCATTATTTTTCTGATATAAAGAATTATAACTGTCTAAGCTAGGCTATCTTCAGTAAAATTCTCCTTAAAATTGTTCCAGCCACTTCGGAGATGAACAGGCAGACAAAAAATGACAAAATCAGACATCTTTATTTAATTTTTACTATAGAAAATTGCTTAAATTACATTAATATAATTTATGTTACAGTTACCCTTTGTAAGTCACATATACTAGTCACACACAATGACAAGACAGCCACACTAGTGACATTTGGAAAGAACACTACCAACTTACCTTGTCGGATCACAGATAGAGACCCACATATACAGGTGAAAGACTTATTCATATAGTACATCCCTTTCATAATAAGTATTTATTTAGGTTATCTTAAATTTATATACTGTACTACAACTATTATATATATACATATTTACTCAACATAAACATGTCTCCCAGCAAGTTTTACACTATTAATGTGAAAGATCATGTCAATCTCAAACCATACATTGTAGAAATATTATTATGTACAGTTGACAAAGGATATATGGTTACACTTTTTCATATAAAGTTGTATGTAAAGGTGCAACTATATCTCCTTTGTCAACTGCAATATAAAATTACAGAATTACATACTTTAAAACTACATTAATTTAACTTTATAATAGAACAATAGGAGGTAGGATACGGCGGTATTTCCGTCCGATTGAGCAGTTAGACTGGGAAAGTACCTCCGCCCTACAGAATACCGCGGCTATAATAACTTCGTGTTGTGTTCCTAGTGGTGAATAGGGTGGCCAGAGCTCACTGGAGAATTTGTGCTGTCTTCTACTGATGGCACAGAAAGTTTGTACTTACTGGGTTGGCAGCACGACTGTGACTCCTCTGGTGTTACAGACGTCCATAGGTCACGGTAACCACTTTCCATCAGGTGGGCCGTGTGCTTGTCTGCCAACTAAGTGGTATAAAAAAATAACATTGAGATAACTTTGTACAATAACTTTAATGTAATAAAAAATATTAGTTACTTTGTCTAGTTTGAAACTAGTCGCATCTAAGGTGAAGGCCAGAAGTCTCCAGTCCACTTTACCTTGTCCAATCTTTCACAGACTATAGAATTAGGAGGCAGCAGTCGCCGAACAGAGAGGCACATATCTACAAGCGAGCATAATGCACAGGCAAAAGTGTTGGTGTGGAGTGTAACGGTTGCCGAGCCTGCTCCCTGGAGCCCAGTTGTTGAAGACCATGCAAATCTACATTTGTATAGCATCAATGGGTAACACTTCAAACCAATAGTTCCAAGTACATCTTTCATACATTTTTCTTGTTGTTAGTGTCTTTAGTGGGATGATAATGCCTGTCTAACCAAGTTAGGCTTAGTGTGGAAACCTATAAAAATTTAGAGTTTATCAAGAATTCGTGAATGTAAAAACTATGAAAAATTAAATTGAGCAGTCCGACTGGAGAAGTACCTCCACCCTACAGAATACCGCGGTTATTATAACTTCGTGTTGTGTACCCAGCAGTGAGTAGGGTAGCCAGAGCTCACTGGAGAATTTGTGCTGTCAGTGGGATGACTAAAGGCTGGTCCTGCTTTGTCCTCTACACTGACAGCACAGAAACTCTGTGCTTACAGGGTCGGCAGCGCGAGTGTGGCTCCTTTGGTGTTACACATGTCCATAGGCCACGGTAACCACTTTCCACCAGGTGGGCCGTGCGCTTGTCTGCCACCTAAGTGGTATAAAAAAAAATTGCAACATTTTTTTATATCTGTATAAGGCAGCAGTCACTTATATTAAAAATATTTAAATTGTATATTAATAATGTTTTGGATTGAATTACCCGGCCAAAAAAGGTGTTACATAGTTTTACTGTTAGGAAATGATTGCAGCGGTCAGTATAGATTTTTTTTTTATTACTGATAACCAAAATTAATATTTACACTATAATATAATCTGTTCTTCTTCTTCTATTGAGTCGACAGCGCGAATCCTGAATTATAAGGCCAACTCCTCCTTCGAAGCTACCTGTAAAAACACTGAGTAACAATAAACATTTTTTATTTACAGACACGAGATTAACTTGACTGCCTATCATCAATTGGAAAATGAAACATTATCGGCAGAACTATCTCACAAGGGCGACAACATTATTCACATTGTTGAACAAGTCACTTGCCAAAAGGTCAGGATTCAAATACACTTTATTAATAACCTATTTATTTAAGTAGCTTGGTTTTTTTTTATACCACTTTGCTGGCAGACCTGATGTAAGTGGTCACCGTGGCCTATGGACGCGTGCAACACCAAGGGAGTCACACTCGCGCTGCCAACCCTGTAAGCATTGAGAGTTTCTGTGCCGTCAGTGTAAAAGACAAAGCAGGACAAGCTTTTGGTCTTTCCATTGAAAGCACAAAAACTCTCCAGTGAGCTCTGGCTACCCTACTCACCGCCGGGAACACAACACGAGGTTATTAAGACCGCGGTATTCTGTAGGGCGGAGGTACTTCCCCAGTCGGACTGCTCAATTGGACGGAAATACCGTCGTGTCCTACCTCCTGACCTCCTGTGTAATGTCTGTCGGTTGATAAGAGTACTCACCTTGAAAGTGACTTTTTTCGATATAAATTTATAAAATTGTTCTTAAAATGGAAAACCCTGCTAAACACAGCTGACTATATTTTATTCATAATTTTATTTAATTATATTATACCTAGTCTAGCCATAAATATTGTTACGAAGTAAAAACATTTTTTTTATTGCAAATAATATTTATTACTTTTACAGTGTGTTAGTTTAATACATAAATATAAAACAATTTAAAATATAAAAAGCTTATTCGAATTGGCTGCAACACAGTCCTTTAAACGTTGAGGCCAGTTATCAATCACGCACTCTTTCCATGGGAAAATTCTTCACTGCCAATCGTATGGATTGTTTTAGGGACTCCAAATCATCATGGCGTTTAGAGCAAGCCATACTCTCTAAAACTGACCATAAATCATAATCCAGCGGATTAAGATCGGGACTAGACGACGGCCAGTCTTCAGCTCTGATGAAGTCCGAAACGTTCACTTCCAACCAAGACTGCGTGGACCGAGCTTTATGACCCGGCGCTGAGTCTTGTTGGAAGGACCATACTTGGTTATTGAACATGGTGTTGTTAAGGGGTTTAACTACCTTCTCAAGAATGGTATCTTGATACACTTGTGCCGATGTTTTGATACCTTTTTCACAAAAATATGGCTCAGTCACTCCTTCATAGCTAACACCCCACCAAACCATCACTGAAGTCGGATAATGCCCACGTTGCACTCGATACACTACTTTTTACCACATTTTGATTACACTCGATTTTACCACCCTATTCTTTTTAAATTATCAGTTAAAAAATGACCAGTGCGTCTCTTATAGGCTGCAAGTCCTAAGTCATATTTTAAAATGCGCGACACGGTTCTGGGTGCTATCTTCATCTCCCGAGATAAAATCTTTTGCTTTATGACAGGATTTCTTCGAATTCTTTCCCTTACTGCTTTGACCACCTTTTTCGTACGAACACTACGTGGACGGCCAGATCTTTTTCTGTCACAAACAGAGGAGGTCTCATTGTACCTATTAATAGCCCGGTACACAAACATTTGACTAATACCAAGCGTATGGAGAGTTTTAAAAATTACATTCGGCTCCATACCAACTTTGTGTAATGCAATCACAGCGATTCGGTTTTCTTAATCACCCCACTCCATTTTAATATAGCAAAATATTGTACAATGTATTGGCGCCAAAATTAGAAAACACAATGTACTATCGTATAAAAATGACAGGTTCCAAATTCAAATGTAATATCTTTCTTATTTTAATTGTAACAGTATTTATGGCCAGACTAAGTATATTGAGCCTTTTCTATGGCCTATGTCCAGCAGTGGACTGCGGTGGGCTAATCGATTGATTAAATAATTTTATATATTTAACACTATAATGTTTTAAGTAAAGTTTTAAATTATCTTTGCCAAATTTCAGAACGGCATCAACTTAGAATGGTTGCGTTATGACGTCAGCAACCCCAAGGACTGCGTTACCAAACTGTCGTGTGCCCGCGAGAGCGGGACGCACGTATCGCTGTCCACGCCAGTGCGAGTAGTGCGGCGGTCGCCGTGCGATACGCGACTGTTGGTCGCGTGTATCGACGGGTCACTACACGTGGTGCACTGTGTCGCTGGCCTGACACACACAGCGAGAGCTGGATTTGTATGATAACCTTATCCTAATTTGTTTATGTCTTCATGCGAGGATCTAAAATCGGTCACATAGTCGCATCTAAAAATTGCTCTTTGCTTCTCCTTTTAGTGGTTTAAACATCAGACAGATATATACAGCCGAGACTCGGCCTCAGATGCTTGACATGAGTCAACAATAGTGCCCGGAAGACGGCAATAGGCTCACCCCCTATTACGTGGGACCGAATTTAATTATTGGTGAAATGTGGGTTTTAATTCACCTCTGCCTAACCCTTCGGGGATAAAGGCATGATTATACGTATGTATGATCCTTATAATAAATGGTAGTAGTAGTATTAGTCTAAGTTTATTTATTTATTTATCACCTTAAAAACATAATATATACATAATCATTTACAGTGCATTTAGAAACCACTGAGGTTCGTAGTAAATGCAACACGTTATATTTCAATAAGAAACTAAGTAGGTACTCTATACAACAATAAAATTATATATGATGGAAATGGAGTTACACAGGTTACAAAAAAATAATTACTAGAAATCACAAAGTAAAACATAAAACATAAAAATGTAGGTAGCTTAATATTATAATGTAGGTGTACCGGCGCGGAATGGCGACACGTACCTACTCACGGCTAAGCAAACATCCTTATTGAATTGGTACATATTTACAAAAATCCAATTTCTTCCAATTTTTTTTCATTTATTTATTCTATCTATTCTAATAAATCGCTATTACTGTCTAATACAGATTGCTACAGAAATACGCTGGGTGGGCGAGCTGATAATAGCAGCAGAAGAAGCGGGCAGGCTACAGTGCTACGATCGCGCCCTCTCCCTCCTACACCATCACTCGAAATGTTTAGAACTCACATCGTATTTGCGGTAAGTTACTATAATATTTTTATGGAATCACATTTTGAACACCAGCTTGCTAATGTCACTTTGTCTAGAACCCCTGGTAGTGGTTTTTTTTATACCACTTAAGTGGCAGACGGCACACGGCCCACCTGATGGAAAGTAGTTACCGTGGCCTATGGACGTTTGTAACACCAGAGGAATCACAGTAGCGCTGCCAACCCTGTAAGTACAGAGTTTCTGTGTCGTCAGTGTAGAAGACAAAGCAGGACAAGCCTTTAGTCTTCCCACTGACAGCACAAATTCTCACACACGTCCCACCTGATGGAAAGTAGTTACCGTGGCCTATGGACGTTTGTAACACCAGAGGAATCACAGTAGCGCTGCCAACCCTGTAAGTACAGAGTTTCTGTGCCGTCAGTGTAGAAGACAAAGCAGGACAAGCCTTTAGTCTTCCCACTGACAGCACAAATTCTCCAGTGAGCTCTGGCTACCCTACTCACCGCTGGGAACACAACACGAAGTTATTATAGCCGCGGTATTCTGTAGGGCGGAGGTACTTCCCCAGTCGGACTGCTCAGTTGGGCGGAAATACCGCCGTGTCCTACCTCCTTCGTGGTACCACCAATTGTTAGGATTACTATTTTTTTTTTTAAATATGATTCATCAATGATATTTACCCTTTATGCATGCAGGGATTCCCGAAGGATGCAAATACTGACGACTAGGAGCACACAGAATGGTCCCATAATATTGTTGGCATTTTCTGGCGGACCGCTCGCATTACTTCACATCACTCATCCTCGACTTATAGCGGTAATTAAACATATACACATTTACACCTTCATCCTTGAAGGGTTAGGTAGAGGTGAATTAACACCCACATTTCACGAATTCGGTCCCACGTAATTGGGGGTGAGTCTATTGCCGTCTTCCCGGCACTATTGTTGACTCAAGCCACGCATTTGAGGCTAAGTCTGGGCTGTATATATCTGTCTGATGTTAAACAGCCCTATCCCTTATTCGCCTCGTATGACACCTCATGGGAAGAGATGGAATGGTCCAAATTCTACTCTACAGGGAACCACGCGGCAACGGTAATAATAATTCTGAACACTTGAAGGGTTAGAAGATATTTACTGGCTCTCACATCCTAAAGTATATGAGAGATGAGAGGAAGACTAGAGTTTGACCAGTAGTCTTGGGAGACTACTGATGTATGTGTGCGTGTTTTCGAGCCTGCGTGAGTGATTGCTTGCTTGCGAGAGTGCGTGCATGTGACTGTGCAAATTCCGTGCATTCTAAATTCAGAGGGAGATACTAAATCCCGGGTCCTTTAAGCGGCGCGTGAAAAAGCATATGATGAGGCCGTCAAGCTGAGTGTCACCATTGTCACACGGTATGTGTAAGTAATGGTGACCCTCTTTTCTGAGACTTTGCCTTCAGCTTACCATCAGGCAAGGCGAAGTCTAATTGACGTGTTTTATATTTAAAGAATTTAAAGAATGTGTGCAGGCTACATTGTGAACACAAATGTGTTTTATACTTGTTTACAACTCGTAGGCTTTTTTTTTTTACGTGCGCAGAGTCCACGGATACCTCCCCACCAGAGCCGGAGGGAGAGGTTATGTCGGACTCGAACCGACTAAAACGCACGCCGCCTGCGGGTCGCTTCGGTTGCCGAAGGTGAGGTTGACAGGCATATCCCTCGCACCCCGGCCGACCCAGGGCCATCTCTGACGATCTGGCCCTCTTCTCGGGTGTGTGGGGACTACAGAGTCCCCAACTCGTTCCTGGTAAACGGGGAGGCGCGCCGCCGCCGCGGCTTGCTTCTGCTAGGGTGACAGGCGGCTCCACCTGTCACCCCCAGGCCGGCGCACAACTCGTAGGCTTACCTATACATCCTATGTAAAAGAAAACGTATCTGAGATACATGTATAAAACAAGTATTCTGTTTTGATTAGGTAGTCTTCTACAAGTTTTTTTTTTAAACCACTTGCGTGGCAGACAAGCGCATGACCCACCTGATGGAAAGCGGTTACCGTGGCCTATGGACGTGTGGGTATAAGTATTTTATGATAATGAAGTTGTATTACAGGCGTGGATACGTATGAAACGTTCGTCTAATGCTGTTGCGCTGCTACGTGCCATGGACTGGGAGAAAGAAGGTACCGAATGTCTCTGGGCCATGAACAAGCTAGTCTGCTCTGCACTCGTTAGTAAATCAGGTCGGTATATTATCTTATCTTATAAAAATCTTAACACATATCTAGCAAAAGTATTGTTATAATATTGGCCACAAGACGCCATGGAATGAAACTCACCATTATCGCGTTCAATAATTACCAATATTATAACACTTGATTGCTATCTATGTTTTTTTAATGATTTTAATATAATCAATCAACACTTGCTCGTAAAGACGAATCAAACAAAGCCGATGACATTTTATTCATCAATGTCGATTTAGCCTATTAGCAGTTACAATGAAATATATAGTCAGAGCTCACTGTATGATTTTTGTGCTGTCAGTGGAACGACCAAAAGCTTGTCCTGCTTTGTCTTTTACACTAACGGCACTTACACACACACACAACTCTCAATTTGTGTATTTGAATTTGTGCATTTGAATATTAAAAAAATATTAGCAACTACAATTACTAATATTCCCTCTAACCCCGGGACCTCTCGATCATAAGGCCGACTCCTTAACCACTAAGCCACTGACACTTATTGGGTTGCAGGGTTGGCAGCGCAAATGCGACTCTCTTGATTATGCACGTGTCCATAGGCCACGGTGACCACTTTCCATCAGGTGGGCCGTGTGCTTGTCAGCCACCTAAGTGGTATAAAAAAAAATTTGAGTTATACCTATAAACCTACTTACAGGTCAATAAAATTATAATATATTTGATCTGTAAATAAATAACTCTTATATTTTAAGCTTCATTACAAGTTGTATAAAAAAAAATCTGCCAAACAGTGACTGGTATCTGGATTCCTAAAAAGTCCAAACTACATAACTTATATCGCGGTATTGGCCCCAATAAGTGACCGTCCGTATGTACACAGAGGCTGGGGGCGAAGTCCTAGCGCAGGGTGCTCTGGGCGCGTTCCTGGCTCCCCGAGCGCCTCTCGGGGCGGCGGCTACTCGCTTCGCGCCTCCCGTACACGATCTCGCGCGCAAGTTCTTTCATCATCTGCTCAGGTAATTGAGACATGTGTTCTATATCTCTTTTTAGATGTGTGTTCATAGATATTTTATTTTCTAGATATATGCTCGGGACATTATTTATTATTACATTGTAAATCTAAATCAATTTTATACTTAAATTAATGTGTGTAGTAAACACAGCGCAGTGAACGTTCGCTGCGCTGATCACATTATAAATAGCCGCGCATACGCGTGCTATGCCGACACACCTTTATTATATAATTTCTCAAATGTACCAAGTGCGGTGTGCGCAGGCGCGGCCTGGTGGAGAAGGCGCTGAGCCTGGCGGTGGACCTGGCGGCCTGGGACCTGTTCTGCGACGCGCGCTGGGCGGCCGCCCGCCGCGGCCTCGCGGGCCTCGCGCGGGAGGCCGCCGCGCTCGCGCTGCAGCACGCCGATGCGCACGCGCACCGCTCCGGTAACTATCGAGCTTGACTCCTCTGAACTCGCCCGTGGGAAAACCATCACCCACATATAGCTATTCCCCATCAAAAGTTTGCACTTTGAAGATCGGGAACCTATTTGACTGTCCAGTCAAATTAGTTACTTTTTACTAAACGTCAAAACGGTAAGCTATATTTGTATGAAATAAATTACTTGGACGTCATAATATTTCATAGTCAAATTATTTACTATAGGTTAGGTGGATGATTAAAAATAAACAAAAACGATAAAATAGGAACCAACGCAACTTTTATCGCTCTTCTACCATTCTTAATATAATAAGCTCAGTTAAATAATTTATTTGAACTACATGAAAATACCCAATTGTTTTAAATTGGTATATCACCTTTTTCGGAAGCAACTGTCGGCTAACCTTTCAACCCCGCGGGCGAGATACTAACCTTGGACCTCTTGAGTGTAAACCTGACCCCTCAACCACTAAGCTACCAATTTTTCAAAGATTTATTTATGTTAGAGAACTAAAAAAGTACTAAGAATCAGTTTTAATGTACTGAGCTTATGTGCTAACATTATTTCCAATAATTTCAGGTTCAGAATGTTCAGGATCCTGTTCAGGCTGCAGCTCACACTCGTGCTCTGAATCAGAAGATGAACCGAGCACTTCTTCCGAAGCCATCAAAACCAAACCACCTCCCTTACCTCGAGTACCAAACCTACCCACTATGATGCAAGTTGCCATCACTCAAGCAGAACCCACGTCCACCAATAGTATTAGACCGAATCTACACCAATATTTAGAAAGAGACAACACTATTTGGACTACAGATGTCCGTGACAACTATTCAAAAGTAGATTACGAACGAGACTTTCCAAAACCTATCCGGAATCCTCCTCAAAGCGTAAGATGGCATAGTATGGATATGTTATCGAATTACAAACCTCCCAAATCTAGTCTAATGACGATCAATGAGAGTCCAGTGAAGCCAATGCGTACAATTACAGATATTATTCCAAGAACACTTGACGATAGACTGTCTTCTAGCCATTTTAAGCATTTATATCAAACAGAATTGCAGCAGGAAGCAGTGGAGAGGAGTAACACATTATACCGCTACCAAATTAATAATAATTACAGTTTGAAAGACAGAACGTATAGAATTAATAATGATAGACCAGAAGTGCAAACTAGTCGTCCCGGTGAAAGGAATAAAGTGAAATTCTCTGATACTGTCACCGTTGCTGTTGTGGCCGTAAGTTATTTTTTTTTATAATATCACTTACTAGCGGTGTGGGTCCTGACTACGATTGTAGTGCCATCACCATCGAGCGATGTGAAAAGAAAAATAAAAACCAGTTCTGAAATGGGCTGGATACTGTGTTCAAATTTTCGTTTGGTTTTTGAAGCGTACACCTACCCTTCAATCAGTCTGTCTAGAAAATGTGTCGCGTGTCCAGTATATATGAGGTCCTAGCTAACCTTACATGGAAGCATTAGCAGCAACAGTAATGTACAGCACCTACTGATTGGCGGACGAAGCATTTGGCACAGGCTTTTCTTGAGGTATAGAGGTATACTCTATACCTCAAGAAAAGCCTGTGCCTGTGTACCTCTTTGGAGTACCTACTACTTCACCTCACCTCACGTAGGTTGAACTCAGTGAGTTACTCTGTAATAGTGATGAATGTAGCAGTATTTCATATTTTATTAACATGATAATGAAAATAAATTACCATTTTGAAAAATAAGGCGGTCCATAGACCTCCAATAACCAAAACATTGTGCAATACGTTTTATTGCACAATAAAATTGAAAGGTACGCATCCATACGATCAATATATGCAGTATGCATTTATATGTATATTTGTAAATAATTAAGAAACCTTCCTGGGGTGTATGCACTGTTCATCCTTATCACAGGTTGCCCTGCAACCTAGCAAGGAGAACACTATTTCACCCCACTTTATGTTTTACTATCTTAATTAAGCCATATATTTGAAAATTTTAAATGTAATCCAACGTAAAACCTTATTCTGAATAAAATATTATTATTATTCCTCTTTATTAAAATATACAACTTGTAAATTATATTTTTAAATACATATAAAAAACATCTATTTAACAATATAAAAAATAGTCCTCCACCGGTATCGGGTACAGGGACCAAGCTACCGGTGGCTAGGGCTCCAGAGAAAGAAGCTTCCGCACGATGCGCGCCGTATCAAGAAGCACAGCCTTCTGAGATTATTATTATTAAATCTATTAATTGTATTGCACAATACGTAATATTGTGCAATATAGTTGATCGTAAAGGGGCTGCCTAAAGTAATATGCACCAAAAATAAAATGTATTTTCTTTCTTTCTTAATTGTTGGTTTTTATGTGGCAGGCGCCGGAGCGGCCGGAGCGCGCGGGCCGGCCCACGCCCGCGCGCGAGCTGGCCGAGAGCCTGCCGCTGTGCGCGCCGCACAAGTACCTCAGCGCCTTCGCCCCGCAGCGCCCGCCGCCGCCCCCGCACGCCGCGCCGCCCGCGCCCCCGCCCGCGCCGCCCGCCGGTACTGCGCTCGACTACGTCGAAGTGTGACTCGCACGAGCATGCCACCACACGTTATTGCACCCCGTTTCAGTGAGCACGCACTTTTTGCACGTTTTCAATTCGTATAGTTAGTTATTTGTTGATGTATTATTTATAAGACCGTTTGTAAATTAAATGAAATTTCTGTTATAGAGCGACCGCGAGCGATGTACTGCTCCCATGATACGCACGGTGTGGCGAGGTAGACAGAAAAAAAGAGTATGAGACGTGAGAGAGAGAGAGAGAGAGAGAGAGAGAGAGAGAGAGAGAGTGAGAGAGAGAGAGAGAGAGAAAGAGAGCTCGCTCTCAGCGAATGCTCTGTCTTTACCGCGTCTCACGCCACACTGCGCACATCAAGGGAACGCGCGAACGGTATAACAACTGAACAGTAGAAGTGGTTTAACAACAGTATAGCGGTCGCGATCGCACTAGTGTTGTAACTTCCCCAACGTACATGCATGATAGAAACCTTGTGATTGTGAATAATTTGCGCTAAAATTAAAATGAAAGTATATAATTAATATTTATATTGTATAAACCATTAAAGGAACTTAGAACATAAAAATAATAATAATGAATAACTAGACTTCTTTAGCAAATTCAACATGAGGTTCTTCGAGAGGGGCATTAGAAGGTTTCTAAAGGGTCGGCAGCGCCTGTGTAACGCTGGTGTAACTGGTGTCGCAAACGTCCATAGGTCACATCAGGTGGGCCGTATGCTTGTCTGCCATCTAAGACGTTTAAAAAAATACCACCGAAAAGACACCGACAAGATACTTAAGGAGGCATTTTTGGTTTACAAACCTGTTTACTCTATATAGAATAAATTCAATGTGCACCTATTCCTATAATAATGCATGTCTCACTATACTTATGCACCATAAGCATGTATTATCTGCACAAATGTTATTCTTTGCACGTAAATGGTAGTGTGTTGCCCATGTTTCATTATACCTACTTTTTTTGTTTTCAGGGAATCCACCGCCGAAGCCACCGAAAATAAAAGTTGTCCACTTCGGCATGGTGTAGCAATCAATCGAACAATACAAAATATACATAACACCATTGTGCAATTTAGTGATATTTTAATCCGTCCAATTAGATATTAGTACTATTAATATTGTTTTATAGTGCTCTCACACTAAGTGTTCTTTAGGTTTGTTGTTTTACTTTCGTGAGAAATTAATTACACAAGAGACTGTACAATATTATGAATTCAGAATAAATAATAAAAAAAGACCGATATTTTTATTGTGAATGGTAATAAGTTGATTGAATGTACAGTAGGTATAAAATATATATTGTTATATAAAGAGCTGATACTTAAACTTTTTGTTTCTTTACCTACTCTTTCCGTTCCATTCCTCATACCCTAACTATAACGAGTAATAACGACTCTCGAAACGTCTCCTAAAACTAGACAGAACAAGTCTAAGAACAATGATGGGGACTATAACGGGCCACTGCCCCCTCCACAAGCACCGGAGGTGCAGGGGGTGCTTTGTTGCCGAGGAAACGGCCGCCCACGTAATACTGGAATGCGAGGCAGTAAGCCCATCAACGATCACAAATTATCGGCACAGTGATGTCGCTCCGCGAAGCCTGTGAAGCCCCCAGTAATCTGCGTTTCTGGGCGGAGCTAGGCTGGCTAATCTGGCACACGCACAATGGCGCAAAAGGAGGCTAAGTGCGGACAAGGGAGTCCCTTTCCATTGCACCCTAACCATACCATAACACTTTCTCGATACCTACGTACATATTATACTGGTAATAAGATTTATTGCAGCCAGTTACTAGTGAAGATAGTAACTTATCCACTCATTCTCCAAAAAGTGTAAAGATGTTGCTTCCTTGACTGTATTTTACCATCTCTATTATTATTTATGGTATGTACTGATGAGCTCTTGCAACTAATCCCACCCTCTCCTTTCCTACACAGGAAAACACGTGCAGGGCTTAGATATCGCCCGCACACTGCAGAATATACAAGTAAAAACTAAGCAGATCGAAGACGCTTTTCTTTGCTGCACCACCAATACCTGGAATTCATTACAAGCTCACGTGTTTCTTTCTTCCTAGTCTCGGGTCCTTTAAGCGGGGCGTGAAAAAGCATCTGTTGAGGCCGTCAAGCTGAGTGCCCCATTGTAACATTAGTTTGTCTGTAATGGTGACCCTCTTTCCTCTTTAGGTTACCATTAGGCTTACATAAGCTACCTATTGAATGATGTGTGACACATGTTAATTAGATAGGGTTCCAAAAGGCCCATCCTCCTTTCTCTTAGTGGAATACCTATTGAAATAACAGTTGCATAGAACCATAGTTGGACCATTGCACCGTTTTCCAAGATGTTGGCATCCAATTCATACCAATGGATAGTGCTATGAAACAATTTACTGAGAATTGCAATAACATAGTTGTTATAGCAATACTGTAGATTGGTATATACTTGTACTTTGTACTGATCAAAATAGTGACAATGACGAATACCTATTACTTGCTGAATAACCTTTACATGGTATGAGTTCATGAAGTTGTACCTATAATTATTGTACAAGCATACCAATGGGTTAATTTTCACCAGTGCAAGCCCTAGAGTAATCATGTTTTATTTGAGTAAAATATAAGTAATTGACAACATCCAGCCCCAGTCCTATAAAGCCCCAGAACCCATACCTACACCCATATTCAAAAGCCTACAGAGAGTGGGCATACACAAAGCCAAATTGATTAATTGAAATCCCATAAATTACTGAATGTTTCTAATAATGTTATCACTAAATAGAATTTCACTTCTTATAAATAGCCCTGTAAAGTATATGAGTATACAGGAAATAATAAACTCCTTTAGTAGTGTTACACTTTTATTAATTTGGGCTTAATTAGTAACTGCAAAGTAACAGATGGTGGTCAATGGATTGTTGGTTATTTAATCCTTCAACTTCTTCTTGGGACGCAGATTGTTGGTGTGACCACACTTGGTTTTGCGGCAGTTAGTTGCACGGGGGTGGAGACGGGCATAGCACTTGCGGCAGATCATCTTGTCACAGTTATACTTCATTGCCAGAATACGGAGAGAGGGTTCAATGGTACCTGAAATACAGAAAATATATATCTCTCAAGTATAAACAGATATACATTGCTTGCTAACGTAATGATAAACAAATATAGCCAGTTATAAATACCTCCTCTAAGTCTGAGTACCAAGTGAAGTGTAGATTCCTTTTGGATATTGTAATCTGAGAGAGTGCGGCCATCTTCTAACTGTTTACCAGCGAAGATAAGACGCTGTTGATCCGGGGGGATGCCTTCTTTGTCCTGAATCTTGGCTTTGACATTCTCAATGGTATCTGAAGCCTCCACTTCGAGGGTAATGGTTTTACCCGTAAGAGTTTTTACGAAGATCTGCATTGTAGAGCTAAAACAGATGAGCTGAATAAATAGTCACACCAACAACTATGGGGTTTGGATGGGAGGTCAATGAAATTTTATAAAACAATTGACAAGCGGTGGTCATACATGACACGCCACGCGGAATTTCAAATTTCGAATTCTATTAGTTTAGTTGACCTGACATATTAACCAAACAAGTGTACTGTTCAACTATTCTCGAATCGTATTACAAAATCACTTTAATGTAAAACTAAACAATGTTTAAATATATTTTGGGTTATTTCACAATCTTACCTTTTCGCATAAACGTGCTCAAAGTAAAAGAAACGTCAATCTCGTCATATAGAAAAATATGGCTGCTATTTTCGTTCAGAAATCAAAATTTAAAGATAAGCTTTGTCATCTTTTCTTTTTTTTTATGAATGTAGAACAAGATCTCTGTAAAATAATATAGTTATTGATATTAAATTAATTATTATAATTTACAAGTTATTAGTATTTTTCTCACAAAATATGTAATTCTTGCAATTTTTATTTTCCTTTAAAGTAATATTTTTGGACGGAAAGTGTGTTCAAATACTTAAAATATGTTCAAATATTTAAAATTCATAAAATATTTTTATGAAACTTTAATCACCTTTTTATATAATTTTAAATACAAGCTTGTATATTATAAATGTAATAAATTGCAACAATCACACAAATATTTGGTAGTATTTTAAATTTTTAATAACACATAGTTAGTTACTTTGGTCATTGAACGTGGTTTCAAAACGCATCTTTACTGATAAGTACCTACTTGTTTCGTAATCGCTCGATTTTCAGGCACCTTGCAGAGTAAAGTTAACTTATTTATTTAAATACCACTTACATTAAAAATGTACCATCAATTAAACAGAGTTACCGGCAGGCTGGTAGCCGCAACGCACTTACAAAGTCCACTTTTCCCAATTGTAAGTTCCTTTCCTTCCAAGTACGTATCTAGTTTAAAGTGTAGTAGTAGTAGCTGTAATTAAAAGATAATGTTCTTTCAATAGGCACCGGCTGCCTTGCAACGAGTGGAAGTTCCAGCCATTCAGTACAATACAGCTCATCTGTCCAGTGTAGCTGAAGCATGCCCAGCTCCGGGTAAAAGAAACCTGATGCCAGGTACCAACACCCCCTACCCCCCTGTGTCCGAGAAGATCCGCCAGAGACAGCAACAATTCCAGGTAAACAAATATGTACTTACAACAATCATTATGTAAACAATCATTGTAGTGTAAAATGCATCAATGGGTGTGAACAAAGTCACACCTGTAGATCCATTTTGATTATGTCACTCAGGTTATAGAACTAGAAATAAGTATATTGTTGCACTAAGTATTCATATATCAATCACTCATTTTATTATATTGGAAATAATGAGTTAGTAGATTTAAACTGAAGTTACTCAAAATAATGAAACATGGTAAATATCCCGTTTATTCTGATACTGATGTCAGTGACCATGATAGTTTAAATACCTATACTTAAGTTAAGTTGTTATATTACTAGTTCTTTAAAATATTTTATATAATCTAAAGACAACACTGCAGTATGGTGTAGTTTTTTTTATATTTTCTGCAACCTCTTTTTTGTTCTGTTGAATTTCACTAGCTTTTCACCATCAAAAAGAAGCGAAAGAGGTATGCCAGGTTTGTCACAATTGGAAAACAGAAGTCTCTGCCTACCCCACTGTCATATGACATTCAACAATCAAAGTTCCTATTACTTCTCTGCAGTTTACACTGGCTTTTCATTTTTGATTTTGACAGAATGGAGAACTGCTGTCAATTTGCTGTTCTTAAAACAGTTTGAAGCTTTTCTCCAGCATTAAATAGGAATAAGAAAAAGCTGATCTGAACATCTGAAGACTTTGACTTGTCAATAGTACCTGTACTCTGTTTGAGTGTAGACTAGTCTCACCTCTCTTTGGATATTATTTAGTCCTACGGTTGCTGTTATATGGCCAAGAACATCATCGAATGTGCATTCACTTAACCCATTACATATTCAGGGAAGATTCTATCCAATCTAGGATCCGTTATTGAATCTTGATTTTATTGTATACAAATAACCCTTTTAAATCCTTAGAGTCATCATAATGTAATCATATTGCTCTTTATTTTATGCCTAAATGTGTGCTTCTTAGGTAATTCACAAATAATTATGTGGTTTGCTTTAGAGTTAAACTGACCCCAAGTTGATCCCAATTCAACAAAGTGATTTTATCAATTCATTCCCTTATCATTAATTCATCTTTTATCTCTAGATGTGCTTCAGATATTTCACAACTATGTATAACTCCAATAAAATATTTTTGGGGGGACTAGCACATCACTGACATTTCGTTGCTTTTCGAAATTATGTGTGTATTTATCACAGGTTTATAAGTGCCCAGTTAATGGCAATAGTCTCGCCACCTATTACATTGGGACCTAAACATAAACTGGCGAAATGTGGATGCTAGCGCCTCTGCCTACCCCTTCGGGGATAAAGGCGTCAGTTTATGTTATGTTACGTTAGCACATCACACTTACCATCTTGTATTAATAACAATAGTCAATTACTTTTACATTTGAGTTAGTAATTATGTTTATTTTGGTAAATGTAAATAATTTAAACTTAGACCACATACATACATATAATCACGCCTTTATCCCCAAAGGGTTAGGCAGAGGTGAATTAACACCCACATTTCACCAATCTTTGTATTCGGTCTCAAGTAATAGGGGGTGAGTCTATTGCCATATTCCAGGCACTATTGCTGACTCGAGCCATGCATCTGAGGCTGAGTTGGGGCTGTATATATATCTGATTTTTAACAGGCCTATCCCTTAGTCTTCTTGTATAACACCACATGGGAAAAGATGGCGAGTCCCAAATTCTACTCTGCCAAGAACCATGCGGTCATCATCATTGATCATCTTTGATAAGGATTGCTTAACTTAGTTGCTTTGTGTTTTCTTAATCTTTCATCAATTAATCATTAATAATGAATATGAATATCAGTGAATGATCATATTGGTAAAGTGGGATTCAACCTAACAGTTATTGTTAGTAATTACTACTAGTATTCTTGCACTTGTACTATAACAAAATAGTGCAAAAACTACATTCATCATTTATTCGCCTGTAAATCCCTGAAGGGTAGGCAGAGAGGTGTATTAACATCCTTATTTCGTCATGATTTATAGTCCGGCGTCATAGGGAGCGAGCCTATTGCCGCCAAGCGTCTTTGTCATGGACTATGTTTACTGTCGGATGGAAAACAGTCTTATCGCTTTTACATAGTGCAAAGCAAACTAGCGACCTAGAGGGTCTAATTTCCAGAAACTGTACTTACAGGGTTGGCAGCGTGACTGTGACGTGGCTCCTCTGGTGTTACAAACGTCCATAGGCCACGGTAACCACTTTCCATCAGGTGGGCCGTGTGCTTGTCTGCCACCTAAGTGGTATAAAAAAAAACGTCAGCATCGCCAATATTGGCGGTCAAGACCAGTTCCCAGGTATCACAGACCGACATGATGAGACGAAACGCTACACTTTCATTCTCATAGCAGTTTAAGCCTCGTCCCAAGTTTACACTTCAAGCTTGGTATCCACTTATTTTTGATATGTAGGCTTTCCGGGAGCGATTGTCATCTGACCTCCCAAACCGGCGAGGAAAGCCTAAACTAGGTGCTAGGCTAGCAGGTGATATTGGTTTGGGCCCCAACAATGTTGATAGAACCTTGTACACCTGGATGAAACCATGCGGTTTTAATCAATTCCGAGTCCAACATACCCACCACACTGAACCCCGAGCGGATTTCAGCACATAAAAAATAAATAGTTAGTACTTTTTTTTTTTACGTGCGCAAAATCCCCACGGATACCTCACCACCGGAGCCGGTGGGAGAGGTTATGTCGGACTCGAACCGATTAAAACGCACGCCGCCTGAGGGTCGTTTTGGTTGCCGAAGGTGAGGTTGACAGGCATATCCCTCGCACCCCGGTTGACCCAGGGCCATCTCTCACGATCTGGCCCTCTCCTCGGGTGTGTGGGAACTACAGAGTCCCCAACTCGTTCCCGGAAAACAGGGAGGCGCGCCGCCGCCGCGGCCTGCTTCTGCCAGGGTGACAGGCGGCTCTACCTGTCACCGGCAGGCCGGCGCTCATGGGGGGCGGAGGTCGTTCATCGACCTCCGACGCCCTACTTACGGTTGTACGGCTCTATTACGTATGAAACAATTTATTTTACATAATCTTTACTTTCATGTATTTCAGACTGAAGATGATGTCCCAGTCTTCTTGAAAGGTGGACCTTTCGATGGTATTCTGTACCGCTTCACCATGGCTCTCTGCATCGTTGGTCTCATTGGAGTCGGCGAAACCATCTACTCCCACGCCGTACCCAAGAAGTAAATACGAAAATTAATTTAATTCGAAAATGTATTAGTCGCCTCTGTCATCGCAGTATAGTGTTACCGCACCGTGATTAGAAAATAAAGGGTCGTAAATCCAAAACTTGACTGATATATTATTTGCACCAGTTCCCTATAGCCCTTTACGATAAATAAATGATACCTAAGTATTTTAAAATAATGTTAAAGATGGCGGATCATCAGCAATAGCCTTTTTTTTTACTTTTGCGGGAGCGGATACCGTCTGACTCGACTCTAAAAGGAAAGCCTGCTCCAAGGCCTAATGCAAGATGTTGAGATACTTCTCAACATCTTGCATCATTGGGGACCCCAAAACACCTACTTATGTGCGAATTGAACCTAGTTCAATAAAAACTCTTACCACCAACTACCCTGAGTACTGGCAGTATAGTCCATACACTGGTTGTCTGGAAGAGAACGCAGACCGCGATAAGACCGCCCATTGTACAACTATCTAAAATGTACGTGTCCTATGTTTGGTGTGCAATAAAGAGTATTATTATTATATATAATAATTATATCAAATATAAAAGGAGTGATCAAAAAGCAATGTTTAAAAATGATTGCAACATCATTAATTGGTTCCGATAATTTGTACGAATATCGGTAGATGGCACTTAACCGTCGCCGTAAGACCGAAATATAATATGTAAAGAATTTGAATGGTTTCGCGCGAAGGTTCTGTGGCTTTGTGGTCAGAGCGTTCCCACCTGAACCGATCCAATTTTTTCTATATCTTAATCGATCAAATTTCTGTAGTTAGACCAGTAATCGAACATGTAACTTTGATTAACACAAGCTAGTTAAACTATGCTTACCATGGGTCTAGATAGCGTTGTGTAGAATGTTGTAGAATATTTATTATTATTACCTAACCTTCCTCAATATCTAAAAAGAAAACATCCTCTAACAAATGAACTTTTCAAAGGACTACCGTCTCGGCTTTTGTGGTAGCGACAACCGCCTGACCCATCTGAATATATTGGTACCACCCGCATGTACCCTCCTTGCACAGCCAATCTTGTGAAAATCAGACAGAGGTCGCACAGGTAGGTAGTCGTAGTGATTTTAGCAATTAAATATTTGTGTTTTATTTAAACTCCTAAATAGGTATATTTCGATTGCATCGATCGCGCGGTACGACTGTTATTCATGGAGTCTCGCTTCGATTACCGTGTCGTAGAACTCTTAGAAGTGTGGGAAATAGTTGTAAAAGCACAGAGACAGCCAAATGATGTCTATGGTGGTCTTTAGGCTTTAAATGTAACATTTTGCTACTGCGCTGTCAAAATGGTGGGACCCTCGGTAGGTACCGTAGGGTAAAGGCTGTGGTGTGATATTTATTAGGGTACCCTGATTGGGGCGATAGCCCTAACCCGGGTACCCTAATAAATCTATACTAATATTATAGAGCTGTAGAGTTTGTTTGTTTGTTTGAACGCGCTAATCTCGAGAACTACTGGTCCGATTTGAATGATTCTTTCAGTGTTGGGTAGTCCATTTATCGAGGAAGGATTTAAGGATATATCATCACGCCACTACTTAAGGGAGCGGAGCATTGATAATAAATGTTAACAAATCCGGCAATTTTTCATACATATTTTGAAGACTAAAACATACGGGCTCAAAGGGATATGAAGCTTCAAAATATACCCCGGGCGAAGCTGGGGTGAGTCAGCTAGTATAATATAAGGGGGATCCCCGTTACCCAGCCCAACCCTGTGGTAGTTCAGGCTGTGGACCTCAAGACAATTTCTGGGGGAAAAACAACAGAGTGATGTGCATATAAATAATGTTTCACAAATTTATCACTAGATTGCGCTGTTATGAGTCGTTATTATTTAAGATAGATAGATATTTTTATTGCACACTAAATATGGAATACGTACCTACATACAAAAGACAATTACAAGATTGTGGGTAGTACCACAGATAATATAATATAATTCTTATGTAGTACCTACAATCAAGAAATGGAAACAAATAATAAAACATATAAGCCTTTTAAATATCTCTATATTTCATTGTTTACAACACACCAACTGGCTTTGTAATTATGATGCCATATTGGAAACCATATTGGGTTAATCATAATACAGGTATATAATAATATGTACGTGGGTACACAGCGTTAACATTCATAAAGCACGACTATTGAAAAAAACACCAATCTACATTCTCAAATACATTAACCACTCAATAGCTACTTTACTTATAATCATAACTTGATCGATACGTCGGTACCTACCTACTATACGTAAAATCTACACTCAGTGTTCATTGAAAGACTGACAGAAAAACAATCAGGTACTTACTTTTTGAAAAGTCGAGAATTAAACACTATTAATAAATATAACACAGCTTATTGGCCTAATTTAACAGATAATGTAAAAAAGTTAAAATATTTTGGAACTTTTACCATCAAAATTCGATCTGTAACATAAATCTCAATTGTAGAAATGCATTAACACAGCCTTAAAATTAACAAAACATGTCAAATCACGACGCAATCAGAGCAGAGAAAGGATCTTAAATAAAAATGTGGACGAGATAATAAACGGTATGCTATCCGCAAGCGCAATTTTTTGGAAGTATGTACTAAGGTTGGTTTCGATAATGTCAGTGAAGTATATTCTAGCAAAGGCTTCAAACTACACTTCTGCTCGAAATGAGTCTCGTCCTACTTATTTAATGAGAATGAATGAGATATTAACGGAGACTCAGATTATAACAAACTTAAGTGTACTTATGAGATAACAATACATTACGGTCAGCACACAGCTAAATAGTATATTGATAATTATTATTTCCTAAATATCTAATAGGTACATATACAGTGGGCTACAGAAATCCGTGGACAATTTGAAATTAACATTAAATGAAGTGACACCACACGCCATTCATTAATTAGGTAATGTAGGTATTAACTATAAATAAATAGTTATTTTTTTCTTTCTCTTCTGTGGATAGGTGCTAGTCTAGGTGTTTTGTTGACAGAGATAACATTATCTATATTCATTCTATTACATTAGAGTCAAAGGATTATACCTAGATCTTAAGCTGTCCATGGACTTCAGTAGACCACTGTATATCCATTTAACATTCAAAACGTGAAGTCATTAACTTGACCCTCTTATGTTAAAATACAAGTACGAACAGACAATGTGTACGATCATAAGCATAACTAATTTTATATTTTAGAACAATTCCGCACATTATGCTTGGTACACGCCAACCGAACGAATGCAAAATCGCGCAGTTGATTAAATACATAATAACAACGCCTAGATAATATAATTGGTCATAAATAGTCATGAGAATACATGCTCACACGAGCAGTTGGTAAGTCTATATGATTACTTTATTATGTACGAAATTATCCAGAATATACACAAAGTCTACGCTTTATCATTTAAATGTGATACAGATAGATATGCTGATAATAATACATACTTTGTTAAAATGTGTTATCTGTGATTATCTACCAATATTATTCAAGATCGGTTTTGCCATATAAACACACCAAAAGTACGTATGTTCTATATAAAGTACCTAGATATCAGAAAGTAGATCTTGTTTGCAGTTGTTATTAACTACTTAAGCTGCCTTATATGTTACACTTACAACAACATCAAGTGCAAGCGGAAATATTGTTGGTGCATGCTTTCCTCTGCGCGGTGAAATTATTCTAAAAGTTCTGAGTTCTAACACATTTTTCCATATTACTTAGAATACTTGACACTTGATAATTATAATGCTAAGTGCCTAGTGCAAGGTTTTTTTTTTCATTTCCACCGTTGACGGCAAACGGTGATTTGCATGATTAAATAATGTTTCACAATTTTTTCCGCCAGGTGGCGTTAACATGTCATATAAATCATCGTTTACTTGGTCACCGACACCCCTTAATTAAATAAACCCGGAACCCGGTAAATGTGAGAAAACCTCGCACTAGGTACTCTTGATATGCTGTTAACCTACTCATATTGTTTTTTCTTATTCACTTCTCACGATTACGATACATCAGGCAACAACATCTAGTTAACATTCAAAGGTACCATTGCATCATTATAAGGTTAACCCTGGAAGTAAACAGATCTCAATCCATACACGATACATGCCACATTTAAACTGAGAAGACCATAATTTATCCTGTAAAAAAACGCTCCAAAGCGCTGTAAGCAACCAGCTCTAGTTGTTGATATAACAAAACGAAAATCCGTACAAATATAATGTATAATATTTACTAGCATCAATTACTAAATATGATTTTTCTCTGTTGCATTGCAATTACAAATACGTGAAACTTTCAGAATGTTAACAATTTTTGTTAAGTACAGTAAAATGGGGTGAATTGGCACCAAAGGTGAATAGAGATAAAATGGCTATAAGAATTGTTTAAAAATAATTTTAATAAATTTTAAGCAGGTAGGTACATACGTTACCAGAGAATTGATAGTTGATAGTTTCAATTGAAAGAAAATAATTACAGAATTTCACAATTTTATTTCTAGACACTCTTTGATTACTATTCATCCCGTTTTACATTATGAAACATAAATAAATTTATACATATATATATTGGCTCAAAGGGACATTTCTAAAGCATCCCAAATTATTATAACATAAAAAATTGCTAAAGCTAAAGATATAAAATATAAGACCCTTCATACAACGAAAATCTTCTTATTTATTTATTCCCACACAGTATCACCTAACTTTCGGTAGATAGGGCTGAGTATGGCAACTTCCTTATTCATTATAATTTATGTACGAACCATGCGCTAGGTGTCTGCGATGAACATTAATATTGGAGATTTGCGTAACTTTCTGTACGAAGGGCGTAAGTGTACAGTGGTAGAAATCCTAAAAATATTTTTGATAATATTACATAACAAAACATTAAAGTATATTATTTGATTGCGATTATAATAGGTAAAAAATAAAGCGATCATATCGCATATAAAACAGTCGATGTAATTTGCATAACAAATTGCAAATAAATTCGTTAATGAAGAAGTATAAGTAATAGACATCGAATACATCTCAATGTGAAGTTATAAATGAGATAATAAATACTTAAAGAACGGTAACATTATTATCAATCCGCGACAAGTTTATGTGGGGCGTGGACGTGCTGGTAATGGCGGCGGTGCTCCTTGTCTGGCAGGCACCGGAGGCGGCATAGTGGCTGGTGGAGGCGTACTACTCTCCGGTAGAGGTGGAGGCGCACATGTTGGGGGTGGAACGCTGTCGACTGGCGGTGAGGTTACCGGTGACTGAGCATTTGTTTTACCAGCATCTGGCGGTAGAGGCGCTGGACGTGGCGGAGGAGGACGTGCCGGACTCACTGATACCGGCGGAGCTCTAGAGGGTACTAAAGGAGTAGGTGAAGGTGCAGGCGGTCTACTTGGCTGTTGTCGGCGTGGTGTATGTGGCGCCGATCGCAAGGGACGTTCAGGTTGAGCGTCCCCAGATAATGGAACCGTGTTGTTTGAACACAAATTTATTTCAGATCGAACTATTTCAATCCAATCGGGAGTTCTTAAAGAAACTTGTAATGGAAAGGAACAAGCCGATATGTGGCCTTTCTGGGCGGCCGCTAATGCATTCTGACCGTCTCTAAATGTAATACTTAATGTTAGATCGTCTATAAACCGAACTAACGTAACTTCACCTATTGTAGATAATTCTTGTAAAACAGCTGCCATCACATTATCATCGAATACAGTATCCTCACCGGAAAAATCTTCATAAGGTTGTACAATTATACTAGCATCTGGAGGACCAAGATCTTTTACGACTTCATAGAATACTTCCATACATTTCGTATAGCTTACTTGCGATACTTCTATTTCTATTATCGCGATTACAGGTCGATGATCACTTTGTTTGAGTTCAGCTCGGCCGTAATGTAGCAATTTACCCGCTTGTAATTCAAATGTCGATTCTGCGTCAATAGTGTGCTTTCTGCTTCGCCATAAAACACGGTCGGTCCATGCAGGTGCTCGACATTTTTCGCTAGTATCGTAATCATCACTAAACAAATCGTATTTATAAGTAGGAGGAAATGTTATTTCTCCTTCAAAGCAATTCTTAAACACTGCATCTTGTGCCTTCTGTTGTAGTAACTGGTCGTGTTCTAAGATACGTTGTAAGTTATTCTGCGCCACCAGTGAACGTATTTCATCTTTATCTAAATCAACACGATAGTTAAAATCGCCACACCAAAATACGTAATCATGAGAGTACAAAGACCGACCCATTGGAAATGCGATTTTTCTCGTTATCTCCGTATAATCGGCATTACGCTCCGTAACCTGAGACTGGCCCGCAGCAAAATGGGCACACACAAAACACAGTGATGTACCATATATGACCATGCGTATGCCCACAGCTCCCTTGTTCCCTGTGGCACCTCCTAAGCCAGTTTTTACAGAATCAAGTGCAACATCTCTAATATGTGGAATCAAATCTTTTCTCGCAAATATGAATAGGCAAACTCCCACCAGTTGATGACTCGACAGTAGAGTATATGGAGCATCTCTGCATAACACTTTCTCTAATTCTTCACTCCAAGCCTTTGCATTATCAGAACTAGCTGCCATTATATTGCTAGCATTTAAATCAACAATTTCTTCAAATCCAATGGCAAATATATCTGATGGATGTTCTTTTAAATTCACAGTATTTACTAGAGAAGAATTAGGACAATCCAGTAACCAGTCTGCTAATGACACATCCTTATAAGCCAGGCTTCTGAAATGCTTACCTCCATTCACATTGTATGTTCCAATAGTAATACGAATAGTGGTTGGTTGGGTAAACTCATTTGATCTGCGACACATTTCTCTAAGCACTGGTGTAGATGTATGCAACAAGTTTGATGGTAACAATATTCTAGAACGATCAGCAAGTTCTGAGTTCAATGTAGAACCCAAAAGCAATATATCAATAGCCTCTTGTTTAGAATTGTCCAATAAGTTGTTTTGTATTGTTCGGGCAGCTGATCTTGCCCCATCTATTAACTTTGAACCACCCTGTATAGCACCAGTGCCTGCATAAATTTTTGATATTTCATTTCCATTATTCACCCACATCTGCTTAAATACTTCTTCAAACCTATTGACATTTTGTTTCTTATCAATACATTGTAGTAACATCAATTGAATTGCCAACATTTCTAAACCTATAAATGTTTGTATGGAGTTCGTCCTGTCTAGACAATCCAGGCAATTGGTGCGAATGACACCTTTTTGAATATTGTAGATATCTGAACTTTTTGCACTAAATATACTAACTTCATCATAATGATTCTCAATGATTTTTTTGAATTTTGATAATGCTGTCTCTATGGAAGATGCTTTAACTTCTTGATGATAATCAAAAATAATTTGTAGTACATCACTGTGAGCAGACTCATTTAAGTGCTTTTGGAATGCATTACTTAAGGTGGCTTCACCTTCGCTCCCACCTATTAAGCCCGAGCCTAACAAATTTACGACAACTAAAGTGCCGTAATTTCTTTTTAGCAGAGAAAAATGTCTATCACATGCACTGGTAGATGCATCATAGCCCCTAGACATTTTCACCTTATGAGAACCAACTTGGATACCAGGTTGTTCCCAAAATAATGGAACTGAGCCTCTGGTCTGTATGTATGATGCCACAGCATCGTCAATATAGATGGCTTGTTCAGTTTCCACAAAGTTAGCCACATTTCCATCATCATTGCAACCTCTTACATTGAACCTGGTACCAGCCCGTTCACAACTAAGTCTTGATACTAATACGGCTCTTGCTTGACGATGTCCCACATAAATGGTTCTTATTTCAACTGAGCCACACATAGCTCTGGTTAACCATTCATCACAATCTATGCCATACCTAATTAAGTGTATGAATAGGGTTCTATTCCAAAAGAATCTGTTATCTGGACTGGCCCCTTTACTTTTCCTCTGGGCACACAAAGTTAGATCAAATAGGTTTGTAGTTTTACCAGAATTCCATGAAAAATAAAAGGTTCCTGAATTAATTAATTTTCTTACCTCAGAAACTTTATCTTCACCTTGTGATTGGTAGAACAGCGGTAAAAATTGTGTTTGAGTAATTTTGAACACTTCAACGTCACCAATTTTGCCGACAGAGCAGCAGCCCGTGACGAGGACCAAGTATAGCAAACAAGTTTCACCAGAATTCAGCTGGAGCACACCAAGACATCCATACGCGTCGGCAATTTTATGATATTGCTTTCGCAGCGTCTCCGTTTCTTGAGGTGATAGAGATACGACTGCTTGAGACTCGAAGAGTAGTGCTGAATCTTTATTTCTGTGTTGTAGTATTATACTGTACGGATTCGGTGGAGCTGATTTCTCGAGTACTTTAAAACCTTTGGACATAGCCATGATTAAAGACTACTTGGTCACTTACATAGGTGCAACAGCCATCCGCCCCCTTATCAGGTTCAATCCAACACAACAATCGACCACAAGAAAAACCTATTGAGATGAGAATGTTGGAAATGTCAAAGCTGTCAAACAATATAATTACTTTGACACTATTGACAGATGCAGTACACAAGAATCGCAAGTCGAGAGTTACTTTTAACACAATGGAATAGAGGCTTTTAGATCATTAATACTGTGATTCAGATGTCACTCTTTACTCGTGTTTATTTAATAATCAATCATATTCATCATCATAATAGTCAAACAATATTTTTTTGCTACTGAGATGTTTACGTTTATATCAAATATACTATTCACTATTCAGGAAGCTGTTTCCGGTGCCTAAGTATTTTTTATAACACTTAGGTGGCAGATAAGCACACGGCCCGCCTGATGGAAAGTGGTTACCGTGGCCTACTATACAAGCAACACCATAATTTTGAGCAACAGAACTTTATGGATCAAGAACTGCGTCTTCTGAACTTGCCCAATTTTAAGACTGTATTTTATGAATATTTACATTAGGGTCATAAAGGGTATCCTCCAACCTGAACAGGTTAATTAGGACATAGAAGACACGCGGTGTCTTGGTAAACAATCCCATTGTTTCTTGTACCACTATCAATTTGGTACCATTAAATGTTTGCATGTTGTAATTTTTAACTCGTTTCGATAACCCTTTCTGTTTTTCACTTGTATACACTGTTCTGAGTTAAGTACAATCCAGTTCAAAAAGTTTGCTGGTTGCTAATTTGGCGTTAATGTTATGATTGATTGTAATTTGTTGTGTATCTAAATAAATTAAAAAAAAAGAATTAAAAGACTTCATCAATAGACGTGAATTTGTTCTAGTAGGTTAGAAAAAATATGATCGTGGTCTCGAATGCCGCTGCTCTTCATGAGACTGTAATAGCACGTTTCCAAATGAGGACTAGACTGAAAGATTACCACCATTGTGAACGGTTGATTTCTACACGTCTTCTCACCCATCTGTTAGTCTCCGCCTCATTGGAAAGAGTCAAAAACTTTAATGTCATTGAATAAAACTACAAAGTTTGAACGTGGGTATATAGAAGTATTTAATTATCATTATCAATAAAAAAATGTTTATTTGATTAGGTATCAGTATCCAAATAAATACGAGTCCAATCACAGCAAACACAGAGAGGCGGTGTTGTAATTTGATTTACCTGTGAGAGCTATGTATAGGTATACTGTGATGATGTTAAGGTAGATCCTAGAATCACCCCGCAGTTACTATAATAAGGCTAAGGCATCCTCCTCTCTGTGTGTGCTGTGCGAGTCAAACTTAAAACTAAATACTTTGTACACCACTACACCGGCTATGCCGAAAAACAATTAGGTCATATACATTTGGTTAATTTGCCTCAATTTAGCTTATCATCTATCAAGGTGAGTAAACTTGTATACGTATTTTAGTAATTTACGAATTATTTGTGCAAGGCGAATGATAAGACTATTAGAAAATGCTTAACAATAACAATTATTAGAAATTAGACAAATATAATAGTAAAAAAAAATAGCTTCACTTGTTAAATTTCAGATAAAACTTATAAATTCAACACTTCCTTTACTCAACAACAATATAAATAATGTACAGTCGCCCTCAGTAATTGCACAACACAAATTAATTATTTTATGATTTTCAGAGTACAAACATATTTCAAATTTTGTTAATTATTTTATATTTAGTTTTAGAGCTAAGATATGCGGTAGGTAATATGGACTGTATGAAGCTAATCCCAACGGCTACTGTATATACACACATCAACAAAGTCTAGGGAACAAGGACATTTCTAGTTTTTATTTAAAAACCCTTTCTTGTAATAGTGAGTGTTTTATATCAATAGAAGGGTATTTTTATACCGTTTTTAATTTTAATTTTAATAAAAACATTTTCATATCAATTTTTTTTTTTAAGAAAGAATTGAATAGTGCCAATATTGAGTATTACAACCTTCTATGATTAGGCACAAAAATAACGAGGTAGTAAGAAATACAGTAATTAACCGTACTTTAAACGTTTTTAATAATCTGTAGGACCTCCTAAAGCATTAGCAACAGCTCGACAACGGCGTGGCATACTTAGTATGAGATTGTCAATCATCGTCTGTGGAATATGGCTCCATACACTGCGAAGGTGTAAAAAAAGTTGTTCTTCAGTGTTCAGATTTTCCAAAGAATCACTGAAAGCTCTTCTCCCAAGCAAATCCCAGCCATGCTCTATGGGATTGAGGTCGGCAGACTGAGCAGGCCATTCCAACGTCGTCATATTGTGCTCGCTTAACGCATTGACCACTACCCTCGCGGTGTGTGACCGTGCATTATCTTGCATGAACATAAAATCTTGACCGAACTGCTGTCGATGAGGGATTACCATGGGGTGTATAACCTCCTGAATGTATTGGTTTGCATTCAAATTGCCCCGTATCCAAACGAGGTCGGTCCTTCCACCAAGGCGAATTCCAGCCCATACCATGATTGTTCCACCTTGGTAAGGATGAACTTCTTGCGGATTCTGGAGACGACTCCGACGTCCAGGAACTCGCCATATACGCACTCTTCTCGAATCAGGATGAAAACCGAAGCAAGATTCGTCGGAAAACAGAACCCGTGCCCATTGATGGTCGGTCCACTGTAAATGTGCGTTAGCCCACAATAAGCGACGACCTCGATTTCCACGTCGAAGAGCTGGAACCCTAAGTGGTCTGCGAGCATAAAGATTGGCTTCGTGTAGTCTTCTTCTGACAGTTTGATCGCTAATAACCACTTGATGCTGAGACTGGAGGCCTGCGACCAACTGACGAGCAGTAATCGTGGGTTGCCGCCTTTCGGAATTTTGCAAGAAACGATCTTGTCGCGGGGTAGTAACCCTATTTCGTCTCCTGTGACGTTCGGCAACATCCCCTGTAGACCTGTAGCGTGCCCATAATCTGCAAATTACGCTTGGTTGGGTGTTGACAGCATCCGCTACGTCGCGTTGAGTTCGTCCAGCTTGCAGCATACCAACAGCCCTTAACATCTCTTCGCGACTTAAATGACGACGTGACATGATGACTACAGTCACAAAAATGCACAAACCATACGTAAAAGACGTATTATTGATAATAAACGTTATTTACAATCAAAGAAAATAATTTTTATTTTGCCTCAGAGAAACTGCACAATCAAACCCTTTTAAAAGTTTTCCCTCCATATTCGAAAATCATTACTTATTTAAATTTATTTTAAAATTTCGAACAACTCTGTAATCTACTTTATTCTATTTTTATTTTTTTGCTGCCAGTTATTTGCAAAACAAGATTTACACGAAAAAAAATAATTGGGGTCATCTTGTTCCCTAGACTTTGTTGAGGTGTTTATTATACATCCAAATACATTTAATAAAAATCAGAATTACATAACAAAATATATTGGAATAATATCGAAAAATAACAAAAATAATAGGGATATTTTATAACAATTTACATAATTATACTAAGTATCGGGACTTCTCGCGAATTATATTTTGGAACTTAAAGACGTGAAAGATTCTCGCCATTTTGTGGACATAATCAAAGACGTTAGATTGGAACCAGATGAGCTTCTGGTAAGTTTTGACGTTGAGTCGTTATTTACCAATGTTCCATTACAAGACTGTCTGCAGATTATTGGAACTAAATTGAAGGATAATGGTCTACCGGATAGTTATGCGACACTGCTGCAGAGTTGCCTCGAAGGGAACTACTTCCTTTACCATAGTCAAAATTACCTCCAGATAAACGGCGTCGCCATGGGCAGCCCTTTGGCACCAGTCGTGGCTAATATCTGGATGGAACATATTGAGGAAATGGTGTTTCAGAACGCCCACGCCCAAATTAGGATGTGGAAAAGGTACGTAGATGATATATTTTGTATATTCAAGGGCAACAGGGAGCAGGTGGTTCGCTTTACTGAGTATCTCAACTCATTACATGTGAAGACACAGTTTACGTATGAGATTGAGAACAAAAGAACATTATCTTTTTTAGACATAAAGTTGATGGTGAGAACTGATGGCTCCTTGGCCCACACTGTGTATCGTAAACCCACTCACACAGATAGATACCTGCACGCCTCCTCGCATCATCACCCACTTCACTTAAAATCCGTAAGTTCGACGCTCATCAAGCGAGCTAATGACCTGTGTGACCCTGAGCACCTACAGCAGGAGTTGGATCATGTTCAGGAGGTTCTTGAGGTGAACGGGTATGGTACGAGTGCTAGAAAGCCGCGACGTGCACCGAGGAAGATGTTGCTGGGTGTTGACCGCCAACCGGCATACATGCCGTATGTGAAAGGTGTAACGGACAAAATCGGATCTTGCTTACGGAAGTTTTCCATCAAGACGATTTTTAAACCGTTCGCCAAAGTAGCTAAATATGTGCGAACATCGAAGGACGTCATACCTCTACAAACACCGGGTGTTTATAAAGTGGATTGCAGCTGCGGTAGTTCCTACATAGGTCAGACCAAGAGAACCATTGCAGAGAGAGTCAGAGAACATATCGCAGCTGTGAAAAACCGTCAGTTCAACAAATCGGCAGTAGCAGAACATCTTGAGTCGGGTACCAATCACTGGATTGAGCTTCATCAACCCAAAGTCCTCTCCACTGATCGTCACTACTATTCACGGATTGTGCGTGAAGCCATTGAAATCAAAAAATATAAAAATTTCAATAGGGAAGATGGATTCAAGCTATCCGGAACGTGGAATCCAGTGATTAAGATACTAAAACCAAAAAACACAGTGCCGTTAAAAACTGACATAGTGAGTGTGGTGTGTCGCCAGCCTAACCATTCATAATAAGTGTAATGGTGGGTAGGCGCTCAAAAAATGTTCCCCGCATACATCTCGACGCTCGAAGACTAGTCAAGTCGTGACCACGGGTGCTGCAACGCATCCGAAACGTCGGCAGAAATAGTAAGTTCCAAAATATAATTCGCGAGAAGTCCCGATACTTAGTATAATTATGAATTCACACCGCGAAAGTTTAAAAAAATTTACATAAGTTATGAAATCACGAATTCAGACTTTTTTTTTTAAGTGCGCAAAATCCCCACGGATACCTCCCCACCGGAGCCGGTGGAGGAGGTTATGTCGGACTCGAACCGACTAAAACGCACGCCGCCTGTGGGTCGCTTTGGTTGCCGAAGGTGAGGTTGACAGGCATATCCCTCGCACCCCGGCCGACCCAGGGCCATCTCTCACGATCTGGCCCTCTTCTCGGGTGTGTGGACTACAGAGTCCCCAACTCGTCCCCGGAAACGGGTCGAATTCATAGACTAAAATTTACATATTTTGTGTAAGCAGCAATTGCAGCTGCGTTCACGTTAATACGGCCAGAGTTCCGCTGTACGTAGTTTTGGTATATTTCTCTAGATGCCTTGGACACAGTCGGCGGTATCACGTCTACAGAACTGTCTATTGTAAATGCACTATTCACCGTCATCACCACATGGATATCGGACTTGTAGCGTGGATTGGAACGTCTTTCAAAATTAACATATCGTTTGTACCTGAAAGAAATGAAAATATTTAATTCAGCACACACATAGTCACACACTACGGTTGGAAGCTACCCGCTAACTAGCTTTTGTAGACATACCTACGAATAAAAAGGATGGACTGTTTAGTATAAAATGTTTACTGCATAGTACTTAATGTTACAATTTACAGATGGTCAGGATAGCGACAAGGTTATTGCGACGTGTGTGTTACGTCGTGGTCGCAGGAGAAGTGGCTCAGGCGCGCACGTCGCGGGCACTGCGGCACTCGAGCCGACGTTGCACGAAGCTCGTACGGAAACGCCCGAACACAGTTAATAGATGATCAACTTGGCAGAACAAAAGAATCGATTAAACTATAAAAAACATTCCTACTGCTGCGGCTTCGGTCGCGAACTGAGCGGACTGCGGCAACAACAGCGACGCGACAATCTAAAGAGAATTTATCCTCTCTCTCTCTTTATATCGACCACTGTGTGTGGGCTGTCTAAAATACAAAAAAATTGTGGACGCACTATAGGTCTGCTTACATTAAAAATCCTTCGTGACTATAAATATGTGGTAAGTCAAGAGTAAGTCTTGGGGACTCTGTTGTCCCCACTGCCGAGGAGAGGGCCCGATCGAGAGAGATGGCCCTGGGTCGGCCGGCGTGCGAGGGATATGCCTGTTAACCTCACCTTCGGTAACCAAAAACGACCCACAGTCGTCGTGCGTTTTAGTCGGTTCGAGTCCGATATAACCTCTCCTCTTTCTCTCTCATAGGCTTCTCGGCTGCCTCGCCTATCGCCGCTGAGGTCTTAGATAAGGCACAGTAAAGATAATATGAAAGAATCGAGTGCCCTACATTAATGTAAGTAAGGAAGATTGATAGAACGAGGCTTGGCTGTGTATAGATCTCCTTGGAAAGCTGTTCAGGCAACTTGTAAACCTTAAAACTTAACTGTCCTCTTACATGACCGCATATTGATTCCCTGCTGTATAACGGCGTATGCCTGCTAAATTTTACAGAACAGACACGACGGTATTTTCGCCCAATTTAGCAGTCCGACTAGGGAAGGACCTCCACACTATATAATACCGCGGCCATAATAACTTAGTGTTGTGTTCCCGGCGGTGAGTGGGGTAGCAAGAGCAGGCCCCTCTTCCCCACTGGGCACTATGGGCACGTGCCCAGGGCCCCGCGATCGAATGGGGCCCCCTAGTTCCTGCCAGATTACCAAATGATAACCGATATTTAGGTATTACCGAAAAACATTAATTTTGAAAAATGTGATGATAATGACTTACTACAATACCTACGCTTATTATATTAGCTTTAGTTTGCCGCATGCGGATAGCTATACCTTGTACAACATAGCTTGAACTTTTTGACAGATGGGTCAGTGATGGGAAACAGAAAATATCTATTGGTGTAAAAAATGTGTTGGCTAAATATGTGGCTGTATGTATGTGTGTATGTATGTATGTATGTAGGAGGTAGGACACGGCGGTATATCCGCCCGATTGAGCAGTCCGACTGGGGAAGTACCTCCGCCCTACATGTAGGAGGTAGGACACGGCGGTATATCCGCCCGATTGAGCAGTCCGACTGGGGAAGTACCTCCGCCCTACAGAATACCGCGGTTATAATAACTTCGTGTTATGTTTCCAGCGGTGAGTAGGGTAGCCAGAGCTCACTGGAGAATTTGTGCCGTCAGTGGGAAGACTAAAGGCTTGTCCTGATTTGTCTTCTACTGACGGCACAGAAACTCTGTACTTACAGGGTTGGCAGCGCGACTGTGACTCCTCTGGTGTTACAGACGTCCATAGGCCACGGTAACTACTTTCCATCAGGTGGGCCGTGTGCTTGTCTGCCAACTAAGTGGTATAAAAAAAAAAAAGAAAAAAAAATGTTTTAAACTATTCAAAATAAATAAATTCATTCGTCAATCAATTTTATTGCACTAGACATAAAAACATTGGGTAGGTACCATTGTTTTCAGTTTTTCTATTTAAATTTTACTTCGAAGCAATAAAAACCACTTAAGACTTTCGGAAAATGCTTGAGTCCTTAACAGGTACTCTTATGTTGTGTGTCTATTCTTAGGATTATTATCAATTTTTAATATTATTAAAATAAGAAAATATTGTTCGTCGTTGCAAAGTTATATCGATTTCAGATTTGACATCCGTCAAAAAGAAAGATCAAACTAATAAATAAACAGGGTATAAGTACTCCACTCTCTCTCAAAAATGAGTTTTTCCGATATTAGTATATTTAGGTTAATTTAAATACCTATATGTAAGTATAAGAATACAATTAAAAGAAAAATTATTAAATTAAAAAAAGAAGAATTATTTGATGCGGTGTGGTTTATGTCTTTAAGAAACCTATTCGAACGTCATTCGTAATACCAAAGACAAAAAAGGGGAATTCCCGACTCCCGATCGTCGTTTGACTTGACGAACGGGATTCCCTTCAAGTATTTGTCTGCGATGTTGTGGCGTTTGTTTTGTTTGTAGTTGTTAGTTTGTTACTGACTGTGCTTGAGCTCTGACAAAAAAATAGTATTGTTTGATTAAATCGTCGTTTGTCTGTTTTGTGTTAGCGAATATTTTCGTTATAAAATTAATTAAATACTGAATTATAATATAAAATGTCGAAACGGTCATATCCTAGTGGATCTGAAAAAAGGAAAAAAGCTCTACATCAGAAAGAAGTAATTGAAAAGTTACCAAAATTAACATCATATTTTACTACTACTACTGGAGAAACTTCTGTAAGTAGCAATCAACTCATAAATGTTCCACATGATGACTCAGCTCAATTACAAATTGCGGGAATTTCTAAACCTTCATGTTCCAATTTTGAAAAAGAGATTGAATCAGAAAGCGACTATTCCTACGACGAAAGTGCAACGACTTCAGTAACTTCACTAAAACCGACAACTCCAACTGTGTCAATTGAACAGCAGTTTTCCAACACAGAAGAATTAATATCGCACGATCCCGCCGATTATTTTCACGAAAAGTTTGTTGAAATAAATCGCGAAATTTTAATTCGTAAGGGACCAGTATATTTTCAAAATAAAGATTCTGACTTTTCCGAGGCATCCAGAACCTACAAAGATGGTAATAATATAGTGACGAGATATTTCAACAAAGCATTATTTATTCGCAAATTAAAGAACAGTGAAAGCGTCGAAAGAAAATGGTTGCTGTATTCGCCTTCCAAATGCTCTGTATTTTGTTTTTCATTCTGCTTATTTAACCCAACTGATGTTAATCTTTGCTCTCGGAATGGATGTAATGATTGGAAGCATATTAATCACATAATTTTAACACATGAAAATAGCCCAGCGCATAAGCAATCTATGATGACTTATCTGGCACGAAGTAAAGCGGTTGGTAGAGTAGATATAGAGTTATTATCTCAACATCAAAAGGAAGTGGATTACTGGAGAAACGTACTTAAACGGATTGTAGCTGTTGTAAAATTTTTGGCATCGAGAGGGCTTCCATTTCGCGGCGACAATGAAATCCTAGGATCTCCAAACAATGGAAATTATTTGGGTTGTGTGGAATTATTGAGTGAATTTGATCCATTTCTTGCAGATCACTTAAAAAAAATTGGGAATCCTGGAAAGGGTAACATTTCTTATTTATCAGCAAATATCTGTAATGAGTTTATTGAAGTAATGGGAAAACAGGTTCTAAAAAAAATTATAAATGAAGTTAAATCAGCAAAATATTTTTCCATAAGCGTTGACAGTACGCCCGATCTGTCTCATATTGACCAGCTAACTTTCATCATTCGATACGTAAAAGACTGTGTTCCTGTTGAAAGGTTTTTGAAATTTATACCTATTAAAGAGCATAAATCTAAGTATTTAGCGGAGACCATCTTAAATTTTTTAGAGATACATGATATTCCCATAAAAGATTGCAGAGGACAAAGCTACGACAATGCTTCAAATATGTCGGGAAAGTATAGTGGTCTACAAACAAGAATCAAGGAAAAATGTGAATTTGCCACCTTTATACCATGTGCAGGACATTCACTAAACTTGGTAGGTGTCCATGCTGCTGGGTGTGTACCGGAGGCTTCACAGTTTATTGAAATAGTTCAGAAAGTGTACAACTTTTTTTCGGGCTCTACCCACAGATGGAATATATTAACAGAACATTTAGGTTCAAAAAAAGTTGTTAAGAGTCTTTCACAAACCAGATGGTCAGCCCGAGCTGATGCAGTAAGTGCTTTGCATGGGGGTTATAAAAGAATATTAGAAGCTTTAATCACCATCGCAAACGATACTGAAAAGGCACGAGAAACAAGAGACGAAGCCCTTAGTCTGTCTAGAAAAATGGGAAATCTAGAATTTATTATACTGACGGAAATCTGGAGCACCATATTGGAAAGAATAGACAAAACAAGTAATTATCTTCAGAAAGAAACAATAACACTGGACGTTGCAACCAATTTGTTGACTTCACTTTATGATTTTATTACTAACCTCAGGGATAAATTTGATAACTTCGAATCATCTGCCAAAGAAAATAACCCAGAATCTGACTACAAAGATCTATCTCAAAGAACAAGACGTAGAAGCTCACGGCTGATTTTTTTTTATGGCTCTGCGCCATCAGTCCAATTGAATGGAAAAGAGCGATTCAACGTAGAAACCTTTCTCCCAATAATCGATACCTTGAGTGTTCATCTAAAACAGCGACAAAGTTCATATGAGACCGTCAGTCAACGTTTTAGTTTATTTTTTCACTTAAAAACTCTGAATTCCGAAGAGATACGACAAGGATGCAAAGAATTTTCTCAAATCTATCACGAAGATGTAAATGAAAAAGAGTTAGAAATAGAATGTCAACATTTAAAAGAATACTTAAAAAATGTTCAGAGTGAAAATGAAGCATCTAACAGTGTACAGGAAGTATATAATCTATTAAAGCAAAACAAAATTGAAGACACATTTCCTAACGTAGAAATTGCATTGAGAATATTTTTAAGTATGATGGTAACTAACTGCAGCGGAGAACGCTCCTTCTCCAAATTGAAACGAATAAAAAATGAATTAAGAAGTACAATGCTTCAAGAGAGATTAACTAGTTTGTCGCTGATGTCCATAGAATGTGATATTCTCAATACCATAGATTTTGAAGATGTGATTAACGATTTTGCTCATCTTAAATCTAGAAGGGTACCTTTGCAATCAACATAGAATTAATCTAAGGATTTTATGTTAAGCGAGTTACTTTTGTAGATTATTTTTTATATTTCCTATTTTTTTATAGTTAGTAACTAAATAAAAATAAATTTAGAACCTTGTTTGTCTTTCTTTATCTATTGTAACTAAATAGTGTTTTCTCAAGGTCCTAGGGGCCCCATGATCCTAATGTGCCCAGGGCCTCAAATAGTTTAAAGACGGCCCTGAGCAAGAGCTCACTAGAGTTTTGGTGCTGTCAGTGGGAAGCCCAAAAGCTTGCCCTGCTTTGTCTTTTACACTGAAGGCACAGAGATTCTCTGTGCTTGCAGGGTTGGCAGCACGAGTGTGACTACCTTGGTTTTGTACACGTCGATAGGTCACGGTAACCACTTTCCATCAGGTGGGTCGTGTGCTTGTCTGTCACCTAAGTGGTATAAAAAGAAAATACTTACATGATCATGTCCCGTTTCCCGGGTTCACTTAGTGAGATTCTGTTAATACGTTTGATAGCAGGGAACAGAGGTGTTTCATAGCTTTCGCTAGACTTCAATATTTTAGCTACCACTGTTAGCGGCGACGGTACGGACAGTCTCGACGTTGGGGCCGAGTTTGTCAAATCATCATCAGAAGAGGAGTCGCCATTAGAACTGGAAAAGACACATTTTACGTTAACTATCTTGATAGTTATTTACTCGGTTAGCTATTGGAATAAATAAATAATATAAATAATTTTATTAATTTATTAATTATATTTTTATTACTAACTGTGAACAAGGGTAACTTGAAACAATTGCATTATGAAAGGTAGTCAAAACATTTAATAAAAATGTTATTAAAAGATATTAACTTAGCAGGTGTGGTCATGTTATAAACAATATTTTTAACATATCTTGTCCTAAACTGGTTCTCCCATGTCTTAATAAAAGATAAATTTAAAATCAACTTATAAATGTAAAAGTTACTTTCAAAGAGAATTTAAAGAACATATTTTTTACAATATTCATACTCGCTAGAATTATTCGAGGTAGTGCTAGATCGGCCGCTGATGACCGGATTTTTGGATGTGGGCCGCTTTGTCTGCCCCATAGTACGTCCACGCACTATGAATGGACTGAAGCTTTCCGAAAACGTTGGCGCTAAGTCTCGAAGCGTATGGAACATCTGTAAAAAAAGTATTACATCTCATTAAGGTACTCGACTATGGTAAACAGAGCGAGAACTTTATTGGCGCGATGCAGGATCGCGCAGTTTTGTGCCGCTATGAAACGTATTAACATTGGTAGATGAGAGATGACATTCTCCTTGCGTTAGTCCCAATATCTTACCAGGTCTTTACCTCGGAAGCCAGGGTCTTCTTCTTCCAATTCAACTGCGATGCAGGTGAACTTCGATATTTTCCGTGAAGCGACTACCACTGACCTCCACAAGTTCCACAAACTATTGGCGATATCGAATTTATGCAGTTAGATCTCGAATTTTTATGGCTCGACCCACCCGTATCGATTGCCATAGATGTTAGCATGGCAACCGGGACCACCCGAGTCTCGTACGTCAATCAAGGGGTGTAGTCTTGCAGGCGAGGTTGGCTCGGCCCCGAAGGTCTTAATAGACATGAATTATGGGTTATGGGAACACCCACAAGTCAAGGTTGGTATCGTCATTTTAGAATCGTCAGCATCTACAGAATACCGCGGCTATAATAACTTCGTGTTGTGTTCCCAGCGGTGAGTAGGGTAGCCAGAGCTCACGGGAGAATTTGTGCTGTCAGTGGGAAGACTAAAGGCTTGTCCTGCTTTGTCTTCTACACTGACGGCACATAAACTCTGTACTTACAGGGTTGGCAGCGCGACTGTGACTCCTCTGGTGTTACAAACGTCCATAGGCCACGGTAACCACTTTCCATCAGGTGGGAAGTGTGCTCACCTTAGTGGTATAAAAAATCTAGAATAGTGGCCCGTACCTTCTGGGTGACAATTTCTAGATTCTAGCTTATGATCACCCAGTGGGATACAGTCAATTGACGTGAAAAGTGGTAAACTTAGCTTAAGTAGATTTTCTTTTCTCTTTATTTATCATAAGGTGAGGGCTTTATCACGCAGTCACCATGTCACCCCCATAGGGAGCTACTAATTACAATAATCATTCCAATCTAATCGTTTCTAGATTTTAAACCTACTAACAATTTTTATAAGGCTTTAGCGTCCTCCGCCATAGGACAAGACAAGATGCTGTTACATACCCCAAGTGAAAGCCAATAAACGCCTTGTGCAATTTCAAATTGTCTTTATTCGCTGGGTTTCGTTTCGTACACACTCTGTCATAATGTGATATATATCTTCCCTAACGTCACAGACTGTACAGTTAGGGGAAGACTTGCATATTACATATACATATAATCACGCCTTTATCCCCGAAGGTTTAGGCAGAGGTGAATTAATACCCACATTTCACCAATCATTGTTTTGGGCCCCACGTAGATAGATAGATAGATAATACTTTATTGTACACCAATACATTTACAGCTGAGACAAGCGACCTTATCGCTGACAACCTTGGGATGGACAGTAATGTGACAAGATAAAAGAAATATGGTGTAGTTATCATATAAAACTAAATAAAATGTGAACTAAAACAAAAAGAAAGAAAGAGAAAAGCACAAATAAAGGAAAATAAAATATACAGCCTTACGTAAAGCATTGTAAACATAATAGCACAACCACAACACAAATAGATATATAAAATAAACTAGTAGATATAAAAAACATAAAATAAACAATACATACCAATATGAAAGGAAAATAATAAGTAGCAATGTGAGCATATAATTGCCAGCTATCACAGAGTACACGGTGATAAGTAGTGGTTCTTTACCATTCCTTTAAAGATGTTAAGTTTCTTGCCCGTCTGATGTTTAATGGCAATAGGGGGTGAGCCTATCACCGTCTTCCAGGCACTATTGTTGACTCGAGTCTAGTATCTACGCCTGAGTCTGAGCTGTATATATCTGTCTGATGTTAAACAGCCCTATTCCTTAGTCACATTGTGCGACACCGCATGGGAAGAGATGGGGTGGTCCAAAGTCTACTCTGCTGGGAGCACTTTCAAGTACAATAGGGTTGTGTCCTATTTTTTCATTATTATCGTAAACTGTACATTGTACAATAATATAATGAACTGTAAAAGTAAAACTTTCTTATAACCAATAGTTTTAATGATATTTGATTTTAAAAATTCAATTTCTCGAGCCGCCCGAAAACGCTCCATACAAAATCGTGGCACGTGGTGACGTCACAGCGCACTGGCGCGTAGTGACAATGTATGGAGTGCAAGAGAATATCACATTTATCTCAGTCTACGTTGCGTTTACACGTATATAGTGAATAATAAAATTGATTTGAAATTTATTAAGGAATTTAAAAAGTTGTAAATTTTGCTTTATTTCGATTCTTTATATTTTGACCTATATTGGGAACTAAAAATAATGAACATTAAGTAGTAGACATTAAGTAGTATTGGTAAGAATTCGATGACTCAGGACACTACCCTATTATTATTGACGTCAATAAGAAACAATTATATTTTTCAAGATTTAGAACGACTTTTCCGAGATTGAGAGTTGACTTTGACTGTCAAAATCAAAGTGAAAATTACCTTAAATTCAAAACAATCCATCAGTACAGTGTATTCAAACGGTCTATTATAATCGTGGTAAGGGTCCACCATCTCAATAGTACTGCTGCTGTCGCCGTGCATACCGATGATCTCGCAGCACAGCTTGCGCATCTCGTTGCATGGGCGGGGTAGGTAACGGAGAACGTCATCGTCCCACCATTTTGTTAACGACCTGGTAATTATAACAGAAATAACAATCACACAATAAAACATAATATAACATAAACTCGCGCCTATATCCCCGAAGGGGTAGGTAGAGGTGCTAGCACCCACATTTCGACAGTTTATGTTTAGGTCCCAATGTTATAGGTGACGAGCCTATTGCCATTAACCGGGTACTAATAAACCTGCGATAAATACACACATAACTTCGAAAAGCATGGAAAAGTCATTGGTGTGTGCCATGGTAAAACCTGAGATCGAACCGACCTCGTCTCAGCAGTCCATTACCCATACCACTAGGCTACTGCGGTTATCTGTTCTGTGTGCACTTAACACGCTGTGTGGAAATCTGTTAAAATATATATTAAATTTCTTACTCAACTGAAATAAGCGGACCCTAGACTTCGAGTTATGTGATTAACGCTAGGGTGAGGGATGAAAAAGTTGGTTACTCAATCACACTCGAATAGCTGAATGGATCTGGGTGAATTTTGGTACAGGGATAGACAATAGTCGGAAATAACACATCGTTATACCTACTACTACCGCCAGTTTCTATACCTAGAAATGATTCTATTGGGTGCCGGAACAGGTTCAGAATTGAGCTACGTTATAGAGAAATATTTTTATTTTCTCTGCCACTAAGGGCAGAGACCTTTTCGAATACAACAAAATAATCGTCATCCCAGTGATCTTGTGTTTTTTCTCGAGAACACAGGGTCCACTTACCACTTCTCCCTCTTTTGGTTTTGCTTTTATGGAAACGACGGTCGTCAGACCTCCCAACTCCGAGAAGAAAGCCAGAGTTCATCAATTAGCAGGTGTACTTGCTTGCAGGTAAAGGTCAGTCGCCGTCAGTGTAAAGGACAAAGCAGGACAAGCCTTTAGTCATCCCACTGACAGCACAAATTCCCCAGTGAACTCTGGCTACCCTACTCACCGCTGGGAACACAACACGAAGTTATTATAACCGCGGTATTCCGTAGGGCGGAGGTATTTCCCCAGTCGGACTGCTCAATTGGGCGGAAATACCACCGTGTCCTACCTCCTACAGCCCTATCCCTTAGTCGCCTTGTACGACACCATATGGGAAGAGATGGCCCAAAATCTACTATGTCGGAAACCACGCAGCTTTATAATAAAAATATATTGATTTTATATGCACTACGAAATATATTACCTATTTCTAGGAATGTACACAACGGCTTCTGGATGATGTAAGTAATAGTCGCTCTGGTACTCCCAGATGGCCGGCTTCATCGGATCGGGAACAAACAGCCCAAGGAATAAGTTCATTGTGTTCTGTTTCTCTGCATCGGAGAATGTATTTGAGTAGTATCGGCTTAATGTCTGCATGATGTCGTTACCGTGAGACGACCACGGGGCGGTCTTGCGATATGTCTTTATTCTGAAAATATGGAGATAATATTTTGGAATTCAATCAAATCAACGTCAAGAAATATTAAGCGACATCTATCTTAAGCGGGACGTGAAAAAGCATATGATAAGACCGTCAAGCTGAGTGTCACCATTATCACATGATGTATGTGAGTAACGGTGACCTTCTTTCATGAGACTTTGCATTCAGCTTACCATCGGGCAAGGCGAAGTCTAATTGCCGTGTCTTATAAAAAAAAATATGAAAATATAAAAAAAATATGAAAAGATACCAGGCAGGAAACACAGAGAACTATATTAGAACTAGATTATCTTTTTTTTCAAATATGGTTTTGCTTATAATTTTTTTTTTTTTTTACGTGCGCAAAATCCCCACTGATACCTCCCCACCGGAGCCGGTGGAGGAGGTTATGTCGGACTCGAACCGACTAAAACGCACGCCGCCTGTGGGTCGTTTTGGTTGCCGAAGGTGAGGTTGACAGGCATATCCCTCGTGCTTACAATTTATCTTGTGCAAGCAAGCAAGAGACTTAGGTTGACCACGCATTTTTATTATCAATATACTCATCTACTTTAAAATAACCTTTTTTCATTAGAGATTTTTTCACATCTATTTTAAATTGATTTAGTGGCATGTCAACCAAATCCTGAGGAATTTTACTAAATATTTTTATACAACTGCCTACAAACGAAACACTAACTTTATGAAGCCTGAATTATTTCTTTTTCTACAGCCGAACGACAAACCTAGATGCATTGAAAGTTTGCAACTTGGATCCCATGGTTTAGTCAATTATATCTGTCTATAATTTGGTTTTGTTACCGACGTCAAACGGAATCTAAGAAAGAGAAGAGAGAACCCCAGAAGAACGCGTCAGAGCTGTGTCTGTTAAAAAGCCGGTAAAAAGCTATATTTCTTGACACATACTAGATTAAAGTTGATTTTGAGAAAAGAGTTCTTGGTAAACAGGCGGATGGAGAGTGACGTGATCGTATAAGGATCTTTTTTCTTTGAGAGCTACAGAACAATAAACATACCTATGAACTAATTGAGATCCACCATATTGCAAAGCTAATGTATCGCCATGATCTTCGTACAACCCTTCTAGCAGCCTGGCGCAGTCTGAATCGAATTCTATATGCGGTACTCCAATTAGACCTAATGAGTAAAGCTGAAATAAGGAATGGATACAATATTAATTCCTAGGGTAGTTTGAAGTTCAAATATCAAGTAACAGATGCCAATTAATGACTTACTTAAGTACTTTAGCATAGGTACTAGATTTGACAAGGAGCTGAGATTGGTATTTTTTTTTTATACCACTTAGTTAGCAGACAAGCACACGGCCCACCTGATGGAAAATGGTTACCGTGACCTATGGACGTCTGTAACACCAGAGGAGTCGCAGTCGCGCTGCCAACCCTGTAAGTACAGAGTTTCTGTGTCGTCAGTAGAAGACAAAGCAGGACAAGCCTTTAGTCTTCCCACTGACAGCACAAATTCTCCAGGGAGGAGGGGTAGAGCACGTGAAGATTATATTGACATTATGTTAATGAATTTTGACACCTAATCGTACAGCAATAACGCGTCTTTTTTAATATTAGCAACTGACAGCTACAAAAATTGCATATTGTTACTAAGTAGTGTCTCGTCGTAACGATACCTATTTTTTTCTTCTGTACAGTCAATCTAGTCTAGTAGCATATATAGATGAAATAGATGCCGATATACGACTAACCTGATGAGCCAATACATATTTGCCAATAGCAAACTGGGCTGTATTAGTTCTGTCCAGGCAATCTACACAGTTGACGCGCACCAGCCCGGTCTGAAGTCGCCCGTCCTGATGTCCTTCGACTCCTGTATCCTCGCCATACCCCCGCGAACTTAAAAATATGCCGGTTCTGCGTACTACTGTGCGAGCTATTGCTGATAATCTGAAATTGTGATAAACACTGCTATAGAAACTTGTGAGACAGACGAGAGAGGGTCTCTTTTTTAAATGGTTACTGAATAGCATCCTATTTATTTATCAATTAGGCACGACTCTTGCAATGCGCGTCAGCAGTACTATTAGGCAATATTTCAGATGGGGTAGCTATTCTAAAGACCTCTCCATGCCTCGGAGAGTACCTTTAGCCACCAGTCCCGTTTGCTGCACCTGTGGCAATCGTCACGGGTAATCGGAGTCCATTGTTTGTAGTGAATTAGTTACCAAAAGTAAAAAAGTGTACAACTTACTTACATAACATAACATAAACTCACACCTATATCCCCGAAGGGGTAGGCAGAGGTGCTAGCACCCACTTTTCGACAGTTTATGTTTAGGTCCCAATGTAATAGGTGGCAAGCATATTGCCATTAACCGGGCACTTATAAACCTGTGATAAATACAACTTACTTATCTAAAACTTTAGCATCTGATTCCTTATTAACTCTTGCCATATCCATGTGGTAGTACTGGATAGCATGTTCAGGAGGTAGGAACTGATTCAAGTACTTAATAGCATTGCTTATCACATCAGTTAAAAGAGATTCATGCTTCTTCTTTTCCTTTTTCTTGACTAAATTCAAAAATATTAACGGTGATCCATATCTTCTCATCATATTGTTTAGATGTTTTCCTGGTATTTCAGCAAAAGGATCACTGAGATCTATTGATATGGCTGGCTTTGGTACCATTTTTGATACATCTTGAGACCAGTAACTTGGTATTGAACCCCTCATTTGAACGAAGGAGCTGAATCTGGAAACAAACAAAAAATTGAATGTAGTTGTTGAAATATAAAATTTTGAATCAATTACTAAAGTTTGCCTATAAATTGAAATCGGAGAAAGTCAATATTCAGGACAGTACAACCCGTAGCAGATCCTTTCTAACGAGAATGCTCTAAGCAACTGAGCTACCTCCAGCTAGGTAGTGTACGGATAAACCTTTTTGGTTTTTGTTACACATCTAATGCATAAATAATGTAAATATTTTGTTATTAAATAAATTGACGGCCTCTGTGGCGTAGCGGTAGAACGTTCAACTGCTAAGCAGGAGGCGCGGGTTCGATTCCCGCTCAGCGCAAATATTTGTATGCATGAATATGTATGCTTCGGTCTGGGTGTTTCTATGTATGATATAAATGTATTTCCAAAAAAAAAGTATCTAAGTATGTTTATCCGCATTCTAGATCCCATAACACCAGCTAGTTAAGCTATGCTTACCATGGGTCTAGATAGCGTTGTGTGAAATGTTATGGAATATTTATTTAATAATAAAATAATCTAGTTCTAATGTAGTTCGCTGAGTTTCTTGCTGGTATCTTCTCAGTAGAAATAATCTACCGAACCAGCGAAAGAATCATTTTCCAATGGTTTATTTGTACATTATTTAATATTTTTATATTATTTCTTGACATACATAATTGTAAAATTTTGACGTTCATATGTGCTCTTTGTGTGCCTAAACTGAATAAATGAAATTGATTCGTTGATTCTTTGATTTATTAATATAAAAATAAAAAAAACCTGGATAAGACCTGGTACACCGATATACTCCTACACATAGAATGTTCCTTCATGTTACCTTTTTCCGATTTAAATTTATAGAATTATTAGATGTATGCATATTTTAGCTAAAGTTTAGAGGAGGTAGGACACGACGGTATTCCCGTCCGAATTGAGCAATCCGACAGGGGAAGTACCTCCACTCTACAGAATACCACGGCTATAATAACCTCGTGTTGTGTTCCCGGCGGTGAGTAGAGTAGCCAGAGCTAACTGGAGAGCTTTTGTGCTGTCAGCGAGAAGACCAAAGGCTGGTCCTGATTTTGTGTTCTGCACTGAAGGCACATAAAATCTCTGTTCTTACAGGGTCGGCAGCACGGAATCCGACAGGGGAAGTACCTCCACTCTACAGAATACCACGGCTATAATAACCTCGTGTTGTGTTCCCGGCGGTGAGTAGAGTAGCCAGAGCTAACTGGAGAGCTTTTGTGCTGTCAGCGAGAAGACCAAAGGCTTGTCCTGATTTTGTGTTCTGCACTGAAGGCACATAAAATCTCTGTTCTTACAGGGTCGGCAGCACGGATGTGACTCCACTGATGTTACACACGTTCATAGGTCACAGTAACCACTTTCCATCAGGTGGGCCGTGTGCTTGTCTGTTACCTAAGTTGTATAAAAAAAAAGGTTATAAAATTACATAGGTGTTAAATGCTTACCTGCCCGCTGCAAATGATGATACCATAGAGTCATGAACAATTTGTTCAGTTTCAACTTCATTGGCAACATCCCCATGCATATTAGCTCCTCTCTTCAGAAACCTAGTTCCTGCATATCTATTACTTCTTCTAGCAATAAGGGTTAGGTACACTGGACGGCCAAATATGTTCAGGTTGCTTTGTTCAATAAACCCGTGGACTATGTATAAGATCCAATCAGGGTGTAGGTGTGAGTGTACTGCTGATAGCAAGTGACTATTCCATACATATCGCCACTCTGGAACAGTGCGAACTCCAAAGTCTAGCCTCTGTGGTTGATGGCTGAAATAGTACAAAATAAGTAAAAGTTAAATCTCTCGTCTTCCTTACACACTTTACACAAAGATCTCTACTTCTCTCTCTCTCTCCTCTCATAGGTCAACTAGAAGAGATGTCTAATAGAAATAAGTGGAGCCTCTGTATTACTATTTCCACCTATGTATCTATATATTTGTTCTTGTGTGTACATAAATAAATTAAATAAATCACTATGAGTAGAACTCAATTCGTCAATTGGGATAAAATTAGCCTTATATGTTTAAATAACATTTGTTTAGTCTAACTACTTCATATTATATTGAGTAGGATAGTCAGACTGACTTACCGAGGGGAATAGGTTAGGATCATATAGCAAATACAGAGAGGAGGCTGTCTAAGTAGCTGTACATTGTGACTTTTAAGGCTCAAAAGGGGCGCCTGTCGTCATCACAGCAGACCTTAGTCCCCTTTAACCTCATTATTTCCAAATATAATAAAATTCTACTCAATACTAGATAGCGACACTTGCTATAGCTATTTTATTTATCATTTGGATAGTGAGTGTTTTTTTAGTTTCTTATTTATAATAATATAGGTATTAAAGTTTATTTTAAATCATATTAATTTACAGAAGAAATAAATCTTACCCAGTTTTCTGCCTCTGTTCCAGTTGACTCTTCCAGGTTTCAAAAATATCTTCATCATCTTCAGCATACTTGTCACACTCACATTTCTCTTCCAACTCCTGAGTAGAGTTGAATCTCAGATTGGAATGGTATACAGCTGCAGTCACAGGCTTCGGAAATAAAGCTGGAGCAAGTTTTCGTGGAGGTGCCATGTTCATTTGCAAGGTATGAGTGATATCATAACTGTAGCTATAATAAAAGTTAGTTGACAAATCTATGGCGAGGAACATTTTTAAATATCTTTGTTCATCGGGATGTAGAGGCTTGTTATTTTCGACTGGAATGTAGATTGTTGCTGTGTCTTCTATTTTATAAATACTATGTGATCCTATACCTGCCACTTTTCTTCTTTTCGTCACCAGTATAATGTAGTATCCTTCAAGAAATCTTATGAAACCTGTTGATATAAAACAATATATTTATGTACCCACTAAGTCTTGATAGGCTAAATTTGACAAATATGAAAAGGGAATGCAATGAAATAGTTACCGACAATCCCGAAGGCTGACACAAGTTTGTTGAGCCCTGATGTTCGTCCAGTTCGGTTGCCGAAACCAATCATATTGAGTAATTGATGTATTTCTTGTTTATTGTACTCCACTTTATCATCAACTAATATGAGTTCTCTTGGGTCTGTTCTGTCAATTTTGAGTACACGGAATCTTGTCTGAGTGTTATTCGAACCAATTAAATAAAATCTCTGAAAGAATATTTGTTATTTTAGATAACTCCAGACTCCTGAATACAATATTGAAAATGAAAAAAAAAATGAAAAAATATTTATTGATGCAAAATGTTACATAGGTACACAATTTCATAACACAACAAATATAGTCATTTTGGGTAACTCTGACCAAGTTTTGTGTAATAAGCATGTTATGATCTAATGAGAAACATTCTGCAGAAAACCAACTTAACTTAACCTAGATCTATCTGTGGTTTCCTCACTAGGCAAGCCTGTCTCGAGGAAACCTATTTAAACATAATATATTATCTCTCTTAACTTAAGTTTACTGAAGTAGCAATAAAAAGTTTTTTTTCTCTTTATTTGATTCAAGAGAATGTTTACATGAAGACATATGAGCCTAGAATTTACAGAGACCCATGGGGAATTTTATTCTATGTAATGTGTTTACACAGACTACAGACAGTCCACTTCAACACTAGATATTCAGAAATGTCTTGTCTGTACATATAACTATTGTATAGTATTATGTAAGTTAGAATAAGTTTTGTAACCATATAAGCCATAGGCCACGGTAACTACTTTCTATCAGGTCTGCCACCTAAGTGGTATATAAAAAAAAAGTTCACTTTAGTGCCTTTCCCATCAATTTATGACTGGAATTAGAAACTACAGTTAACAATGTCTGTTTACAATACTATATAAAATCTTTACAATATAGCTATTGCAGATGGTTGCATGCGAGCTGACTAGATGGACCACTTGAACTATTGCAGCTACTATTGTAATGGAGAAAAACTATATCCAGAACTGGGCTAATGGGTTAATTTTCTTCTAAAATAGTTTTACAAGATTATACAACATTTAGTGAACATTCAATTAGAGATATAGAGATTATTATTATTTAATTATAAATAATTTTATCTATCAAGATTTTATTGCCTGTTATGTTTTTCACTGCTTTTTGCTGGACATACAGGTCATATTGATAAAGATATTAATACTCACCGCTTTCGTTTCATACAGTGCTATTCGTTGTATGGAACTTATGATTGGATGAAACATTATACTTCGCTTCGACATATTTACAGAAGTTTTACTTCAACAAATTAAAGTAGAAGAAATTTTTACTTTGTGCCTTATTCTCTAGTATTATTTTTATTAGCTTTAATTTTTACTTGGTAGTATTTACGATGTTTATAAAATTACAATTTACTATACAATTATTGTTTGTCAGCTAACAGCTGATGCTGATATCAGTTGTCAATCACTTGTCAGAGTTGTCAGTAAGCTAAGCTGTCATTATCCATCATAGAGTATGGTGGTGACACACTGCTAAAGGGAGTGAAGTGATCATAAATGTCAACAAAACTGGTAGGTACCTAGAGGAAGGGAATGGAAAACTAAAGAAATACGGGCTTAAGTTGATGACCTGAGGTTTCAAAATAGGTATGCCACTGGCGAAGCTGGGACGGTTCAGCTAGTTGGAGATATTTAAAAAAAACTTGAGTTATAGACCATTATTTATTATACTTATGGTCATAGATTATTATATATAGTAGAGACTTATGGTTATGATATACCTAATATAGAGGATCTAGGCCCGAAAATGTTTTTATTTAATTCTTGTTCACTATATAGCACAGATAATATAATACAAAAGGCTATGGATACATCGAAGAAAAGCGAAATTATGACTAAAACCAAACCAAAACCGTGTAAATAACCAACATCATTTTAGGTGGAGCCACGGGCATCATCTAGTAATCAGTAGAAATCACAGACTAATTAAATAAATTGAAGTGTTTGCTTGTAATAATTACCACTTTTGGAGGAATGAAGAAAAAAACAATTTATTTCGTATTTTTGTCTGTTTCACTGGCTCGAAAATAGCTTGATTGATTTTAATTGAAGATGATTGATTTTAAACGACGTAACTTAGTTTAAATAAAAATACACAGATCCAAATCCACAGTGGATGCAATCGCAGGGACAGCTAGTGAAGCCTATCCATAGTTCACTATAAAATATTATACCCTACGTTATTAAAAACAATGTGAGTATGAATGACATTCTTCTTTATCTAGGTGGGTGGAGATGCGTGTACAGCAATGTAACAATGTACAATATAAACTCGCGGCGGCGTCGCGTCGCGTGGGTCAATGTATTCCATGGCAAATTAGAACGTTGGAAAGTTATGCATATCATTCAGTTTAGATTCGCTAGATGGTGTTAGATGTCTAATGGTTTTCGTATTGCATACAAAAAAATTAAAGGTATTTCTGTAACAAAGAGAATGATTTCAAAGGATTATATGACAAGGGTACAGCGCGACTGACTTTGGTCTTGTCCTGTTTGATTCTCAGATCAATAATACGAGATTTGGTCCCACAGTTAAATTCATCGCTTCCAAACATAAGCTTGGAAGTTACAGTATCCGATTACTAGATAGGTTCCCAATCAAAAACAGTACAGTGTAATGTACCGTATGAGGTACTACCTCAGAGAGGAGAATAATGAAACTTTTTTTTTTTAATTTAAAAAGCTTGGGGTGACAGTTGGTGATTATTGTACTCTATAAGTACGCTTTTTAGTAAAGTTCGTTATTCACTTTATTTTCTTATCTCAAAGCCTTACCTATTCTCCTTTTCAATATTTGTTTGGGTTGGCTTTTACGGGAGAGACTGCCGTCTGTAATCAAGCTGACACGCGACTTGTAATTAGAGTACGAGACTCTAGCGTAGTATTTCCTCTCGGGCTTAGACCTGTAAAACTCGAGATAAATCAAATTAAGATAAAGAATAGCGGAGCGGACCCTGATTCAACTGGGATTAGTCTTATAAGCATCATCATAGCTTACAGCTGTATACTGTATTTGTATATCAGCGTACTCGCTGTGATCACAGATTTCTATGTCTGTGATAATAATTGCGAGAGGCTTTTTAACTGCCCTACGCATTTTTTTTCTGAGTATCGGCTAGTGAAAAAATATTCTACCTAACGGTAAACGCACAGTGCAGGCGTTTTCGAAAAGTCATCAAAATTAACAAGAAGAAATGTACATTTTGTTGATAAAACCTTGATCAATGAAATTACATATATTAAACTAGCGCGCGTTGATGTCGGTTATCGCGACTTTTAGTTATCATATCTCCAATTCTACTAAACCGATTTGGTGAAACTTACGTAAGATTCATGTATAATACCTTTTAAACACATCAAAGTCCGTTCAATAGCTTTACGTGCATCGCGAGCAAACAAACAAATAGACAAGAATTCTAAAAAATTGTATTATTGGGTTTAGCATCGTTAAATATTTTTTTAAATATCTCCAATGTAAAGACATGACAACATATTATAATGAGTAGTATAGGTAGAAACACATAAACTCACATACATAAACTCATACCTATATCCCCGAAGGGCTATGTGGGTGCTAGCAGAGGTGCTAGCACCCACATTTCGCCAGTTTATGTTTAGGTCCCAATGTAATAGGTGGATTGCCATTACCGGGCACTTATAAACTTGCGATAATTACACACATAACTTCGAAAAGCATCGAAAAGTCATTGGTGTGTGCCATGGTAAAACTTGGGATCGAATCCGAGACCTCGTCTCAGCAGTCCATTACACATACCACTAGGCTACCGCGGTCTTTTAGTAAAGATAGAATGTACAATTATGTATAAAAGTAGGTATAGATAGATGTAATGCAAGCGGTAGAGAAATTGCGGTAATACTGCGGCTTGAATTACGCAATTTAGGTGTATGGTGTCCCAACAAGACCCTCGGGCCTGAGCCAAACTCACCTACATCACCTCTAGGTCAAAGCTCTGGTCCAGGCTTACCTCTTGGGGTTCAGACGCCAAACGGCAGTTGCTACCATAAAGAAGCAAGTGGACTTTAGACTCTATATGGCTTAGTAGAAGGCTCTTTGGGCTATAGTAGAGACCTCGCAAGTTTTGTTTTTAACAGCTTCCCTAGTAGGTATACTACTATACATAGAGGTCAATGACCCTGGCATTTATAACCTATGTTCTTCACACTTCGTGTTTCCTATGACCGGCGAAAGTACCGCAGGTTTTATTTTCATTGCATTCATATTTTTAACCGACTTCCAAAACGAGGAGGTATTTTCACATTTTTCTCTCCTCCTTTCCTTTCGAAGGAGGCAACGATCGAGTTATAAGAAAAATAGAGCACTCCACACAGTGCTATCGTACGCTTAATCTACTTGCTTTATGTGTTCTAGAATGGAGCTAAACATACGTAGGTACCTTTACTTTTTCATACTCAGCCAATGCAAATATATAATTTCATACATATAAATATTTGAGCGGGAATCGAACCTGCAACCTCCAACTTAGCCAGACTTAGCACCGCTCTACCGCTACTTCATCGACTACTTCAGTCGTCAACAATGTTATTTACATGTTTTAAATCTATCTATTGATATAATTAGACCAATGATTACATATACTATGAAGTTATAGGTAAATTGAGTCCAATGTATGTAATCAGAATTTATTTAGCCATATTGCATGAATTTAATATCATACCTAATGATTGTGTCTACACATTACTGTAATATAATAACATAACATTTCAATAACACAATTTTTTAGGCGTATTTAGTAAACGAACGGTGCAATCTTTATTGCTTTTTTATATAAAATACTTTCATTTAAACCTTCATCAAAGAGGGCTGACTAAAATACTGTAAGTTTCAATAGAAACTTTATAGAAACAACGTAATGTACGTGTACATAATAATATGTAACGAGACATGTTATTACGTCAAACTGCCACTCCCCGGCTTACTCAAATATTTGTGTGATTTAGGAACTGGGTCAAAGCTGTCCTTATTCACGCCGCTATCCCGCGAATTATAGTCAGTCTCAGTTTTCGACTGTTTTACGTACTTCTAGGGTTTTAGGTAGTCTGTCGGACATTCATTGTGAGAGCCCATGTGTGTAAATGAGGCTTCGAGTTTCGAGCCTTCAGAACAGAGGCAGGCGGGAGAGGCTGGCTCGCATGCGCGCGGAGGCGCTGGCGTCGCGCTCGAGGCAGTCCCGTGCGCGTCACCGTAGCTGAAGTACCTGTGCGCGTGTGCACTTATCAACTGACGCACTCCCGATCACCGAACTCTATGAAATAACAATGATTTCGCACATCACCACCCTCGCTGCTGTGTTATAATAATAGTTTATGTGATAAGGACGGTGTGAAACCGCTCTGGACCGCTGGCGGTTGGTCCAGATAGGGAAGCTGCGCCGGCCTCACGCCCGACTACAGTGGAATGCGGCAATTTTAACTACTGCGGACCCCGGGGACCAATATAAGAATAGGGATCGGACGATTACTGACAGTGCCATAAGGTATGTGTTTACTATTTTAGTTATTTATTTAAAAACCATTGCTTTTTCAATGATACTTTGTTAAAGAAAATCTTAAACATAGAGATAATATTATAATAAGTGCCTATCGAAATGCTGTTGTCAGTTTTAAAGTATGCGGTATCTACAACAGCCTCACAACAAAAAAATATAATTGTATATAATGTAATTCTGCCATTTAAATCTAAACTATTATCGTAACTATCCCAGATATTTACCTCTCACCAAACCTGTTTCCAACTATTTTTGTAGTGGTGGCAGCTGCTTATACTTACCTATTATTGATAATATTTAAATTTAAGTTAAAATATTTATTTCTATTAACGTAACGTCCCCGGGCTGCGAAGTGAAAGCCATAAACGTAACCGGGAACAACTTAAACAGATGAACGTAATGTCTATTGAAACAAAAAAAAAATTGGCGGGCTTATTTACATTGTGAATGAAAAAAATATTGGCAACGTAACGTAGAGTAACGGTCATTTTACTACACAGTTTTTTTTTTAATAAATTACTTAGCTACTTCACAAAACTACACTAGAGCTTAATCTGTAGGTATTAATGGACACTAGGCATCATAGGACACAATCTTAGAGAAATGTGTTATATATAATAGCCAACGCCCTTTAGTTTATCAAATGCATTGTTAGTTCTAAATACCTTTGAAAGAAGTTATTTTAATTATTAAAATCCGTTTCGTAGAATTCTATAATAATCAAGAACAACGATTTGATATTCGTTCGTGATCAAAACCGTTACAGTTTCGAAACTGTTTAAATACTAGATAGGTTAAAATAATTTGAATTTAATAATTGACTGACTTCATAACAATTGATCACGAACAATTATTCCTTCTAATGCTTGGTTTTATTTATATATATTAATTGAAGGAACTGCGTGAAAGCTTACAATAATATTGACAATTTTTAGTTGCTATTTAACTATAGTTATTTACCATTGATAGGAAATTACTTTGATGTATTGGAAAGAGCGTTCAATGGCAAGGCGGTTCTTTGAATGACGTGCCGACGTTCTAAAGTTGCAAAAGAATCGTGATGTCAGAGCAGGTATACGACGGATTAAGTAAGATAGGTAGCCATGGATCGCTTTCTTTTCGGCTGACAACGAGTCTAGAAGATCTATTCAGTTTCGCTCTCAATTTCTCACACTATTACACGAAATAAGTATACAAAAAATGTGAACTTAGATCTATTTCTACTGCATTTGTAGTAGTAGCTTCATGAGTTCAGATAACACAATGAAATTACCTAATTAAAATGTAAATGGCAATGTTATGTTCGCCTTGATCGAGGTTACTATCATTGATGCAGGATATAATTTTATTTATTTCTTTACTAATATTAAATTAAGCTATTGATATAGTTAAGTATTCTAATACTATTAACTAATATAACTAATATAATAGTAACTTCACCTACGCCTACGAAATTGCAAGATTTTTATCCTAGTTGTAAATATTAGTGTTTAGGAGGCTAGTTGTATCAGACTAACAATAATTAGCCCTACAAGATACTTTTTTAGTCTTGTTTCAAATATTTTTACAGGGGTTCTTTTTTTTCACAAAAATCTTCTCTAAATTTTGCTAAGAGATTTTTTAAGAGCAGATATAGCTCCTCTTTTGTGTAAAGTTCACGTACTATTGTGGGTACTATATCAACAATTCAAGATTAGTTATTTATTTTTAGCTCCTTCCGTTCCGTTTAGAATAAATATTATATTCATATTTCAATGACGTGTAATACATACATAAGTACATATAATCACGCCTTTATCCCTGGAGGCATAGGCAGAGGCGAAATAACACCCACATTTCTCCAATCATTGAATTCGGTCCCACGTAATAGGGGGTGAGCCTATTGCCATCTTCCGGGCACTATTGTTGACATGCTTAAGAATCTGGGACGTATGATGTGTTAAACAGACCTATCCCTAAGTCGCCTTGTACGACACCTTATGGGAAGAGATGGGGTGGTCCAAATTCTACTCTGCCGGGAACCACGCGGCTACGTGTAATGCGATAGTCTAAATATTGGTCGTATAGAGTTTTTAGGTAGATTTCATTAGAGGCTACTTCAATATTTTTAATTAAATATTTCTCTACAAAAGGTTATTGGGACCGCGCTTTTCGCCTCACCCGTTAAACCAATAAACAGCTACAAATTGTATAAGCGTGTCCTGCCTACACGTCCACTTCAAGTACAAAAACAAACCAACCTATGCATGTCATTAGCGGCTTACTTGTGGTAAAGAAATGAATATCATAATATGTATGTAGTAACATAGAATCAGTTAACCACATCGAGTTGGTGTTTGAATTGAATGACGGTGAGAAATTAGGATTATAGAACACTGGCTGCTGCCTGCGGCTCCGTCTTCGTGGAATTCTGATGCTTATTAGACTCTATTGGTGCTTTGTGTCTTTGCTGATCAAAAAACTACCAAATTAGATTTTGGTAAAAATAAATAGTTCTACCTACCAATAATAAATATATCTGAAAGACTAAATACGCCCCTTCCTACCCCTTCGGGGATGTACAGGCGTGAGTATAAGTATGTATGTATGAATACACGCAAAGTTACTGTTCGCGAAGATTCCCTGATTGTACAGGTAGCGAAAATTCTGAATGTACCTAATATAAAATAAATTCTTGGCAACCAACCCAAAGTATTACGTATATGTTTGGTGGCATTATAAATTATTTGAAAGAATCGTTCTCAAAGTATGATTTCATACGGCCATATTAACCTCGTGTTGTGTTCCCGGCGGTGAGTAGAGTAGCTAGAGCTCTATGAAGAGTTTGTGTCCTGACAGCGGGAGGACCAAAGTTTTGTCTTGCTATGTCATTCTGTACTGCTATGAAATTCTCTATTCTTATAGGATCGGCAGTACGAGTGTGAGTCCCACACGTCCATAGGCCACGGTAAGTAATATTCCATCATGTAGGCCGTGTGCTTGTCTGCCACCTAAGTGGTATAAAAAAAATGCATCCCTTAGAAACTAAAATAATATTTGCATGGAAATATGGTAGTTGTAACTGCAAAATTGCAAAATCAAATTTGATTTCGGATATATTTACAATATACTAGCAGATTAGGTTCCAGCTCCTTCAGACAAGTGTCATTTCGTTAGCCAGCGTATTGTAAATTACAATAACGAATGGGATTTGATGTTTATGACATGTGTTGGCGACTGTCAAATACGTCAAATCTCATACATTTGTTAATCTATTCTACAACTAGCTATTGCTTGCGACTTCATCCGCGTTACATTCAAAATATATTGAGATACATTTCACGTTCATACGTACCTACCTATTGACGAAACATAACATAAACTCACGCCTATATTCTCGAAGGGGTAAACAGAGGTGCTAGCACCCACATTTCGCCAGTTTATGTTTAGGTCCCAATGTAATAGGTGGCGAGCCTATTGCCATTAACCGGGCACTTATAAACCTGCGATAAATACACGCATAACTTCGAAAAGTCATTGGTGTGTGCCATGGTAAAACCTGGGATCGAACCCGAGACCTCGTCTCAGCAGTCCATTACCCATAGCACTAGGCTGCCGCGGTATTGACGAAAGTTTAAACGAATAGCGCGAAATAGCCCCCCGTGACCAGCGAAGCCGCGGGCATCAGCTAGTTATTAATACATAATTACTAGTGATACCTACGTGAACACAGTGTGTTAGCAAGGTATAGATACTACCTAACCTAAATGACGCCATTGCCAAGCCCTCGAATTAAATTTCACTAGAAACATACCCCATCAGTTTCGCGTAGTTATTGCTAATGATTAAGTAATTACTTAACTGGAACTTATTTTTTGTAATAATATGTGTTATGCACCTAACGTATTAAAAATTTTATAATAACCTGAGTGAAGACTAGATAAGTACTTAATTATTACTTTATATTTTTCCGAGTCCTTTGAGCTCGAGTCGCTACATTTGTAGAGTCCAAGGGGCTTAGATACTTTATAAAGAAATTATAAAGGGACTAGTCGAGGCTTTGTGTGAGTTTGAGGCTGGCTTTCGTAATTTAAATACTCGGTAATCTCTACTAGTCCCTACCTAATATATTAAATGCAATAATATTAATAATATTACGTATCTATAATCTGTTGGTGTACAATAAAGAATTATCTATCTATCTATCTATCTTTCACGCTTAAACCCCTGAAACAATTTTGATAAAATTTGATACATGTAGACTGGAGTATGTGAAAGGAAATATGCCACTTTTTATACGCAAAAAACGGCACGAAGGGGTTGAAAGTACAGTTTCTCCTGAAAGCAGCAAGTTTAATACGTGTACATACTTTTGGAAAAGTGAACTGATTTATCAATGGACCACTCTAGGTACCTAAATGGTGTGGCGAGTATCAATCCCAAGAAATCTATATAATATGCATAAATAATTTTGTTTTTATAAAATTGTATTAAAATAAAGTATCTGTAACCAATGATATATTATAAACTGTATGTAGCTACTTATCTGTTATAGATATACCTAGTATTAAATCGCAGCAGTTTGTATTATGTAAGATATTATTTGGAACTTGTACTAGTAACTTTGAGCAGTATTTTAAAACATAAAATACTGTTCAAAGTTACTATATAAACCACGCGGACTTAATCGCGCTCAAACGTTGGTTCACAAGCGTTTTCTCGATTTATGCATTTCTGTTCATCTATAAAGCTTTTTATTTATTTCTTCATGCAGTTAAACATAACCTACAAAACAAATAACTCGCCTCTACGAAGGTCGCAACAGGCTACATATTTGTCTATGAAATTTTATTTCAACATTATGTTTTCAATAGATACCATGAAACTCAGCTTATGAACTTTTTATTTTCTACGCGTACCATGGTCAAGATAGTTAATGTAACTATTCTTTTAGTTGATTATTACACGATGCCAATGTTTCAATTGCATATTTCTCATATTATGCCGTAACCGAAATGTTTCGCAAGAAGTGAACTGGGCATTCAACTCATTCAAGTATTTCGTAAGTAGGCTCAAATATTTTTTTACTTTCGGTGACAAAAGGAAGAAGAGGACAATAGAACCTTACGTAAATAAATAACTGAAACAATAAGAACAAGATAAATTAAATATTGTCGTTTTTATTATACCCTCATTAGCATTAAACATTTTTATTTTATACCCAGTCATCGTGATTATAGACATAGTAACTACTACTATCCCATAAAACTGTTAGCTTGTATTGAGTAGCTAAGCCTCATTAAGGACCTATTGTGTGATAACGGCACACTTATATAATAAATACTTTTTATTTTTAAAAAGGTCTAATCTATTGCATTTGTTATCTATGGTTTATTTTTACCGCCAAAAAAACAGCCGACAATTTCCTTTATTTGGGATGTTGAGGAATCAATATTATATTTTACTGTAATAATAGAAGTAGGCTGGCTGTGCTGGTGCTGCTGCTGCTTCTGCAGAGGCTCTCAAGCGGCGCAAATACTCCAATCTTATCGGAGATTATGAATTTGTGCCGTTTGGAGTCGAGACTTTGGGGTCATGGGGTCCGAGCGCTCGCAACCTCTTCCGTGAGATTGCGAAGCGAATGGTCGACGCTTCTCGTGACCAGAAGGCTGGCCTCTTTTTAGGACAGAGAATAAGCATTGCCATACAACGTGGCTATGCTGCCAGTCTTCTGGGAACGCTACCACAAGAGGCATGCGATGCGGAGGAATTCTACGACGCATTTTAATTGTTCTTAGCTATAAATTGTATAATAGTTATTTTATTTTTATTGTATTTAATATTTATAAAATGCAAGTATATTCTTGAATACTTTAAACTAATACACAAAAGAAGTAAGTTGAAAAAGTAAATATAATTATTAAAATATAAAAGCATTGAATTCCTATTGGGAGCAAAGATTTTTAACACCTATATGTTCATTAGAAATGCAAATGTATAGAAAAAGGAAAGAAATAAACAACAATAAATTCATTCATTTGTTATAACGAATTGATTATATTTCATTAAACCCTGACTACGCAATACAGTTGCTAACATAAATGTTTTTAAAGACAAAAATGGAATCGGATTTTAATGTATTACCTAAATGTCAATCTCAGTTAAACCTCTTCTCACCCACATTGCAAACAAGATTATTATTTATCGTCGCAAGCAAAGAGGGCACGTTAATACACCCTGTCTTACGAAAGATTATGAGGATAACTTGATAATAGCGTGAAGAAAATACCCAGTCACTTTAATTATTAGCCATAACAGTGTTCTCGCTTACTCAATGAATGAATTTTCAATGCCAGTTGTTATTCAATGAACGACTTGTAATGGCATGAAAATTTAGTTATTCTGTTCCGATCTCCTAAAACTGTTCTAATGGTGATCAGAGTTATTTTATTTTACATTCTTATAGCATTTTTCCGAACTAAAAGATTAATTTAAGCATACTTTGGTACCAGTTTTTGTAAAATTTACACATCTTGTCCTCTGTAAATAAGAATTAAATACCTAGAGAGGCTTAAGGTTTTTGAGTAATATAATAAGTTACATTGTAAAGTTTATAAGCTTAAGAAGACGAAGTTAATATAAAAGAAGCGTCGGTAGGCCCGAGAGGTTCGATCCCAACAATTAACAGTTTGCAATTTAAGCAATTTTACTTAGTTAAAGGGGTTAGGGGGAATATTAGTAATTTCGGTTACTAATATAAATAATAAAAATATATTTGATGTTGATGTTTGGTTTATTATTTTAAAGGAAGTAGAAAAAAGTTTTAAGACCTTGGCTCATTAATTAATTACAATTTATGAAACTACTTTTGTTATTGTACTATTATGTAATGTATAAAGGTAAGTATATTCTGATGCAAAAATATAACGATGTAACTCTGGTGATGCTGCGTCATTCAAATATGTAAATGGATACGTTTCCGTGCAAAACAATAGCAATAATAGAGTACAGTTACAAAGCCAACGTATTCTAACACAATGATCAAGTTTAGATGTGCACGATTCAAGACGATCGTTCCGTGTATCTGGAATCATTGTGGGGTTCTCTATTGTACCTGTCTCATTGAAATACACATCGGTGTGAGGGTGGTGTGAAGTGCTCCATGCGTGGCCGTTCATTTGGACAGGTAGAAACTATTGACAGAGCCCTGTCTGCCGCCACTGACCGTCACGTTGTCTACCTCGCGGCGGGTGGCTCATTTACTTACTAACACGGATATAACACTACAAAACACGTTATTTTTTTAAGTCAATACCTAGTCTTTCATAACGCATGACTTTTCATCTTTAAGCATTGTAATATTTACACTTGTCTTTTAAAATTTATTGGGGTGTGTTCAATGGTATTTAAAAAAAAGATGCGTTAGGTACTATCATACTGAGTGGCATTCACTTATTGTTGTGTTATGACTTATCGGAACTGCGAATGCGATAGATTATTAAAATATTAGTATTTATAAGAATTATATTATATTATCTGTGATAATATGGAGCGTGTGATGCAGTTAAGGATAAGACTGTAGTGTGCCTTTTTTTAACGTCTGCTAGAGTGACAGGCAGCTCCATCTGTCACCTCCAGGCCTGCACTCGGAGTTGCCTACGCGCACTGCGGGCTGTGCAAGATGGAAGGGACCTAAGTCTCTTCCGGCCTCGTTGACTCTAATATGCCTCTAATGCATTACACTTGAAGTGCTGAAGTGCCAATATTTCGGCAATCGTCTCAATTTGGCTGCAACAATCGATAGTTTCCCAATATAATATTTACCTATTTTTCATATGATATCATTCGGTGGTGTTTGTTTTCATTTGTACACGTTATAAAAAATAGATACACCTTACTAAGCATTGTCATATTCTGCAAGTAGCTACAAAATAGAAACATATTTAGGTAGGTATGTCACATACATATCCATTATGTAAAAATTGTGCTGAGTATATAATATTAGATATTGTAAAAAACTACAATATCTAGTACCTTGTAGTGTTGTATAACTATTCAAAGTCGAAATAATTACAACATATCCATGAAACGGCATTCAAATCTTTGTCAGTTTTAACGCAATATCTAGACGTGGGAATGAGGATAGCTCAAATAACAGTTCTTGACTTCTATTCTCTATAGTAACATTCTTAGTAATTGTGCGTTTTATATAGTAGAAGTACAATCACTACATTTATGTTTAGTACATAACTGAGGATTTGATTTATTTCTATCCTAATTGTCAAAAGAGACAAAAAAATTACTCTACCTATCATAACTCTCGCAGACTCTTTGATCATAACTCTCTTCTTTGCCGCACCACCAAGACCTGGAATTCATTACCAGCACACGTGTTTACTTCTTCCTACAGTCCCGGGTCCTTAAAGCGGGGCGTGAAAAAGCATCTGATGAGGCCGCCAAGCTGAGTGCCACCATTGTAACATTACTTAGTGTCTGTAATGGTGACCCTCTTTCCTGACTTTGCCTTTAGCTTACCATCAGGCGAGGTTGACGTGTCTTAGATAAAAAAAAGTTAGCATGTTAGCTTTGCAGAATATCGACGTATATCTAGATATTCATCTAAATAATTGGTTAGGACATTGTATTGATTGCTTACTCATTAAATATATAGAGCAGGTAGAGCATTAAAAATCCGTAAGTATAGAGTTCGAGCAAATTGCTACAGTTTATGTAGGTACAAGTATGCAACTGAGAAGAAGTTTCCAACTACTTATTCGAATTGAATGATGAATGCTCGATTCGCTTTGAAAACTAGGCAGAAACAGAAATAAATGTTAACTAGAAAGATTGCCTTTAGGATATTCTGCAAAATGAAAGGTTATTTTTTAATCGTTTGGCGGTTTTTTCATGTTTATAGTTGGGTATGCTACTCTTAAAATCACCAAGCATGACGAATCTGACCGTTATTTTTAACGTCAAGGACTTATGCGGGATTACTGTAAAAATATAGTAGCTAGGTAAGTTACTGTAAAAAAATCCAGCCCAATGAAATTAGATAGGTACTTTTGACGAAATACTTCAGTCAAATCCACTTTTGACTTCTACAGCGTCAGTCCAAACCACTTTTAACGTAAACAGATAAAAAATATTATATTATGGAAATGATTTTTATGCTGTTGCTATGTAAGGTGAGTAGCACGACTCGTCGCGGAAGCGAGTTCGGGGTCATAGCACAAGTATATAGGGCAGAACGGTACGGTGGAGGTCTTAAAGAGACCTTCACCATGCCCTTCGTGTTAGGTTGCTAGTCAATAGTATTCTGGTCAAAGGTAATTTTCTGACTCAAACATAAATAAATATTCTACACAGCGCTATCTAAACCTAAAGTAAACATAACTTAACTAGTTTATGTTATGGGTTCTGGAATGCGGATAAACATACTTAATTATTTTTTTATAAATAAGAACATATCAATACTCAGACCAATTATACATATTTGCACTAAACGGGCATCGAACCTATAACCTCTGAGTTAGCATTCGAACACTTAAATCTATGAATAGTTAGACTAAAACACAACACAATATCGTTAATTGCAATTTCAAACTGAAACACAAACGCATTATTATAAATAAATAAATAAATAACAAATAAATATTCTACAACATTCCACACAACGCTATCTAGACCCATGGTGACCATATTTTAACTAGCTTGTGTTATGGAATCTAGAATACGGATAAACATACTTAAATACTATTTTTTGTAAATACATACATTTTATACATAGAAACACCCGGACCAATGCAAATACACATATTCATGCATACAAATATTTGCACTGAGCGGGGATCGAACCCGCGCCTCCTGCGTAGTGGTCGCGTTCACTACCGCACGGAGGCTGCCTGTTATTACATGAATACGATAGAAAACAGGTAAGTAGGAAACAAGTTATCTACTAAGATAACTTATGAATAACAATTGCACTGTCGAAAGTCTATGAAAGAAGTCATGCTTAATGTTGTTCGTATTTACTGAAATGTGCATGTACGGTTTTATTTTTATATAACTTGGGTGGCAGACAAGTATACGGCCCAATTGATGGAAAGTGGTTAACGTGACCTAGGAACGTGTGCAACATCAGAGGAGTCACACCCGTGCTACCGATCCTGTAATAACGGAGAGTTTCTCTGCCGAAAGTGCAGAAGACACAATCAGTACAAGCTTTTAGTCTTCCCACTGACAGCACAAAGTTCTCCAGTGAGTTCTGGCTACCCTACTAACCGCCGGGAACACAACACGAGGTTATTATAGCCGTGGTATTCTGTAGGGTGGAGGTACTTCCCCAGTCGGACTGCTCAATTGGGAGGGGAATACCGTCGTGTACTACCTATTACTATAACTATACTAATTACCTATAACTATGCTATTTATCTTCTACCTCCTACCTCCTTCTTGGTACAGTCCCAGGTTCTTTAAGCGGGGCGTGAAAAAGCATCTGATGAGGCCGCCAAGCTGAGTGCCGATATTGTAACATTACTTAGTGTCTGTAATGGTGACCCTCTTTCCTGACACTTTACCTTTTACTTACCAAGTGAAGTCAAATTTACGTGTCCTAGATTTTAAAAAATAATTTGAGCTTTGAGCTTAAAACTAAGTACCTACACTTAATTATAAGCCCTACGGTCGTTGTAACGAATCCTCGCAGCACTTTAAGATGCCAATCGCACGTTATCACCTGCAGAGGTAACAACCCTTCCCAAAAGAAGGGTATGAGGGAAAGAAAAGGAGGTTAGGCCTACGGTACTCTCACAAACTGTACGGAATGCAGTAAACTGGCTGCTACTAAAGTTAACATTAACAATATTCACACCACGTAACTGTGGTGAACGTGACGGGGATGGCAATCCTCCGACTAATATTTCGCTCACGTTGTTATTACAATAGTATTTACGACTATAATGATCGACATATGCTTTCAATAGTAAGAACACATAATGTTTTATATTCTGTATGCAGTCTTATCTAACTTTTTTTTTTATTTTTTTTTTTATTTATCTTACTTGTCACACTATCTTATTTTTTTAATATTATGAAAAAGGGAATATGGTAGTAACACGGAAGAACTAGGCTGAACGGACCCTGACTGCAATTACAAACCTATGCCACTATGTACGTTTTTTAAGCTTGTAGAACATACCTACCTTGTAATAAAACATATTGCGGATATAAGGTTCCTGCAATAGAATATAATATAATAAAATAGTATCTAAATGAGAACATAAATAAATATCATTAGCTATTAATCTATAATATCTTAGATAAGGGTTAGGAGTCAATAAGTATTGCAATCCAATATCGTGGAATGTCTTATAGCAGCCGTAGAATCCACGGTTTAAAGTAACATAGTGCTAAAACAGTTTTGCTGCAAAAGATGTTCAATCAATCAACCAATTAGCCCACCGCAACCCACTGCTGGACTGGTCTAAGTCCAGCAGTGGGTTGCGGTGTCTTCCAATGTGCGCCATTTTATCCGATTTTCTACCTCCCGTACGATTTAACCCTAGCTCACTAACCTTATTTTCTAGTAACATTATCACTAACCTTTCGTCTCTCAGACTACAAAATAAAACACAGATATTTATTTTAATCAGCCTCTTTTAATATGTTATACTAACTTAATCAACATGTTTGAGTATTAGGTAATGAAATAATAATATTTGTTTACTAAAAAATTAATCAGTGCAATTATTACACATAGGAACAGTATGTTCGCCACAAATAGCCCTTTTGCAGCCCTTACAGAAGTATTTCGTCATACGACGCTTTTTAGCAGGACAAAAGCTGCAAATTTTTCGTGTTCTGGGTGCTTCATGACTGGTACCCACCTGAGAGTCTTCAATATGAAGTATTTCGGCAATAATCTGCTTTAAATTTCGCTGTAAAGTTACTGTTTCATAACGTTCTTTCAGCCAAGGTTTCATCAACTCGTCTGCAATTGCCAAAGCAAAGGGTCTTCTTTTCATAGGTTTGTTATTATTCCGAATTGCGTTGGATACGTATATGACATATGAGTTGACAATGGATAGGTTTAAAATGTTATAAAATAAGCACATCGGCCATCTATTTGTTTTGCGATTGGTAGACATGATCGAACACATTTGATCTACTGTATCAACAGCACCTTTTGTTGTGTTATAAAATTCAATGATTTCGGGTTTGTTTGAATCATTATTGATGATAGGTTGGTCATGAGTCGTAGAAAGTAGGTATACGACCTTGTTAGACTTAGGTTTGTAAGATACCAATGTGAACTCTTTCTGAAAAGCAAACATTGAACTGCCTACTGGTCTATTTTTAGTGTTAGCCATTTCCTTGGGGATCTCTCTTTTATTACTGCGTACAGTTCCTACTACGGTTAAATTATAAGGTGGTTTTAATAGTTCTGTAGCCAATGGAATCGACGTAAACCAATTGTCCATTGTTACATTTCTCTTCGAGCCATGCATCGGTTCAGATATTTCTTTCACAAAATAGGTTGCCAATGGCTCATTACCTGTGTTTGTATTTTTTCCTAGGTATGGAATTGCATTACACATGTATTTTGTATTGGAGTCCGCCATCATAACCAACTTCAAGCCGTATTTATTGGGCTTATTTGGCATGTACATCCTAAACGGACAACGCCCTCTAAATCCGACCAGCTGCTCATCAATCGTAACATAAGAACTTGGTTTATACCATTTTTTACAATTATCTATAAATGTTGTCCACAAGTCTCTAATTGCTGCCAGTTTATCAGATTGTCTTCTCTCCAGTCTCGTATCCCTATCATCAAACCTCATGCATCTAAGCAAAAAATCAAATCGTTCAGCACTCATGCAAGCTTTGTAGGTTTTTGCACATCTGTTAGTATCAAACAAAATCCTTGACGGTAAATGGTTATTTTTTAAAGCTGCACATTGGATTAGTAGCCCCAGCAAAGCCTTAATTTCATTTGCAGATGTTTGTGATGTAGTAAACTTAGAAAGTTTGTACTTGCTGTTTTTGATGCATATCTCTACGTTAGTGAACTTCACAAAACTGTCCACCATTTCCTCCTCAACAAACAGATGGAATAAATCTTTAGGCTCCGTTAGTAATCTGGCTGTATCTGTAGGACCAGGAACAATATGTAGTACATTACGAGCAGATGTACGGATATGTGGATTATGAGGTATCGTGGACCACCTATACTGATTCTTGCCATAAATACTCCTCTGTCTCGGTACAATAATAGATGAATGAGACTGCTGCTGTGGTGCATAGTCATGCTCAGATTCTGCCTGATTAGTATAGGATGTCCCTGGCATATCATCATCGGAATCTATAATAAATCTTCGGTTATTAGCACGACGCGAGATGAATAATTCATCGTCTGAAGAAATTACCTCTTCCTCACTTTCATCAGTGTCGAAGTGAACCTCAGTTTCCAAGTTATTTTCCTCTTCAGAGTCTGATGACTGAACTTGATCGTTCGGTATTGATTCCGTGTCCGACTCGGCTAACCATTGTGCAATTTTTTCGGTATGTTTCCGCAAATCCATCTAAAAATAAAAATAAAAACAAAATGTATTGCAACAAAAATATAGAAAAAGTATCAAAATACTACTCTTGTATTAAAATATTTTATGTAAAAGTACAAACAAATTTTATTTATTATAACTACAATCATTAAAATGCATTATTATAGTAAATACTATCAAAAAAAGCAAAATAACTAATTAATACACTTTGTAAAAAAAGTTACGTAATTACTAACCTTTCGTTCGTCAGACGACGATATCGCGATATACACCAATCTACTAAACGTCTTCCTGCGACGAGTGCACAGGAGTCACTAATAACGCCAAATATGCAGCTATTGAAAGCGGGCGGGTTGGCGGGGGGCGGGAACTTGCCGATACATCAAATGCGCGGACTACTGGTAGCCTATTAGACGAATGGTTAGTGATCTAGGGTTAACATCATCTGGATGCAGATGATGTTAAATCGTACGTCAGTTACGCGATCAATCTCATAGAAAGCTATTCCTATTTTTTTTAATTTCAATCTCCATCACCAAATGAGAGTTTTATTGTTTGCTGCTAACACCACACGTAGTAAACCACGCCTTTAGACAGGTACAACCAACTGTCGAACCATCGAACAGTCGCCATGTATTGATTTATTTGATTTAACGATTCTCGTAACGGTCGTTTGTTGGTCAAGGATAAAGTTTGTAAAGTCAGCAACAAAATTAGCTTAACACAATATCAATTTACAGATCAATTCAGCTCTAAAACGTTGATATACAAACAACGAAATTAAATATTTACCTTGGCTTCTGCGAATTACAATACACAATATACAATAACATATTTATGGTTGTGTTTCAAAGTCAAGATTGTTTGGAAATTTATCAGTGTTCAGCAACTGTTTGTCGGCGATTGTACACTAAACAACTACCAATATTGGCTAATTTTAAAAATAGATTTTGATATATGCATTAGCTACAGATTTATGAAGGGGTCATCACGTAATAGGCGAACTAATTTCCACAACCGGTAAGTAAATCGCTAGAAGGATGTTGATGGATGTGTATTGAAATTGTTCACATAAAAAAACGAACTACAATTTGTATTACAAGACCCGAAGAATATGCAAAGCTACATCAACAGGAAGTTTACAAAACAAGTTTATCCGCATAATGGCAAGTACATTTTTGTTTATTCAAATGTAAAACTATTTTACCATCTCATCGCCCTCGTGAATCCCATGATTTTGTATTATATATATGCTAGCTGTAGGTATGAATAATGAATATAAACTGTGAATACTGCTGATGCATTTTTTGTGAAAGCACTATTTTGCTTGAGTATTATATTATGAAAAGCAAATGGAAGCCCTAAGTACCAAAGTATGTTTCGGCAAAACAAAACAGTGTTATGTAACACAAACGGCTCGCATCGCACGTTGCACATTTACCTTCATTTCTCAAGCTTTTGTTTCGAGCTTTTGTCCTATACTATATCTATACAACTAAACCTTCTTAGAGACGTGTACTTAAAAGTAGTGCTTATAAAAGGAACGGTATGAGAACACCCTTTTGTTTTATCCATGACTAGACGTAAGCCGTAACTCGAGATGTCTGTGTATCCGTAGACAGTGAGCTAAGGTTATGGACACTAATAAAAACTCATTTGATTCATAATGTCTTCTTACTGATGCAAATTTACGCGATACAATGAGTAAAAAGCTTATGTATTTTCGTCGTTTGTAAGGATATCAGCAGCTCCCCTCGTCACTAATATGAATGGGTGATACACACACACTATTATTTATGTATGTATTTGTAGTCGGAATCGCGGCAGTTGCGCACAACGGTTTTGAACGACCATGAAGGGCCATCTGTCCAATGTATTTTACATGTGGAAGCGACAAGCTACGTCCTGACTGACATCAAATGCAGAACCTTAGTTGAAGAATGGATTTCGATTATTTATATTTTTAATAGATAGTGATGGAACCAGTGAAAGGAACATGTACCAATACTATAAATGCAGTTATAAAATTTTCTGGAATGAGAATCAATCTTAACATGTCATAATATATTAAAGAATAAGATGCGTTTTCTGAAGAATTACATAAAACAACTGTTCGAAAGCTTAGTGCGAGCTTAGTAACGAGAACTACTATAGTGTCATGACTTTTTTTTAAAGATTGTGAACATGTCTTTGTAAGTATGTAGGTATTACGTGAAGGGTGAAACACAACGAGGCATTCATAGGCGCCAAGTGTTTATTGAAGAGTCGGTGCGGCATCGCTAATGAGCAGGGAACCGGTGAAAGTGCGCGTGTAGGATGTGAACCGCAGTAGCCACAGAAACAGTCTGCTCACTTGTGCATGTGTACAGTGTAACCGCTGCCACGTACTTCCTCTCAACTTGCCCTCTTGTTACATTGTACATGTTTAATGTACTATCTCTGACCTCCTTAGAAGCATTTTGTATGGACAAATATAGCTAAGTCATGAATGCGATCATCATGCGAGGTTGATTAGGCACCGCGCGTCGTCGCGTCGTAAGATGTGATGTTAGTAAGGAATGCTTTGTGTTTATAAACCAATAACTACATGATACGCATATCCAGTACATTAAACCTTAGGTTTAAAAATATGATTTACAACTACTAGAATTTTGTAATACATTTTATTACTTTCAGTGAAGTAGGCAGTATGTAGACATTAGCACAGATAACTTAAGTACATTAAGCACATAAGATAGGTTTAACGTAATTTAATTGAAAAATAAGTCAACAAAAAGTCTAATTGAAATCTAATTTTAATTATTTGCCTACCATACATACATACATATATATAATCACGCCTTTATCCCCGGAGGGTTAAGGGGATTAATTTATTAAAAACCATTAAAACAAGTTCTCACAAGTATGTATGTTACACATTAAACAATCAGTTAATTCAACATTTTTAACAGTAACTGTTTAAAAAGTTAATAATGTCACATTTTAAACAGTTACTTTTTAATTTTACAGGCAATAAACAACGAAAATATTTTTACAGGTTAATTTAAAAACCTTTAAAAAATTATTAATTGAAGTCTATAACTTTATTATATAAGCATCACTTTTAGTAGAAAAGATAGTATTAAAAGAATAGCAGAATCTATATAACAAAGCGGTAACAAAAGTACCAAACTTAAACCAACGAATTCCCTTTGAGAAGATAGGTAGATGGGTATCACATCTAATTAATTAATTTAGAACAGTAGAGCGTCGAGTGTCGGGTGCACGATATGTCCCGGTGGACGTTATGAGACGGATGCGAAGTGGTCGGATGTGGTCTGGACTGGTGAAACCTGCTGGACGAGCGTGGTTCGATGTCCGGCGGAGCACTTGTCGCGCTTACAGTTTGTACGTGTCATTTTTTCTCAGTTTTCTCGTGGTCAGAAGCCATAATGACCTTGGTTTTTTTATACAAAACAGGGTCCGTCAGCAGCTTTATACCATGTAACAGGCTTGTTAAAAGAGTTGTAACATTAGTTACGTACAGCTGCAGTACACATAAAATACATAAGTACAGATTGTACTTCTGTACCTATATATTTAATTTAAGCACAGTACTAAATTCCATTATGATAATGTAGGTATTAGGTTATTCACTAAAGCTCTAATTATACCTATTTTGAGGTCATTCGTGAGTTACAATAATTCAGTTTAAAACTGTACCCTGGCAATGGAAATAGGTACCTACAAACATAATTTAGCTATGCAATAATTATAGGTCTTTGTAGCTGAAAAATAGATAGTCATCTAGAGCAATCCGGTGACTGTTTACAAAAACCTCCGAAAGCGAAGACAGCAGATTGTGTTTAATAAACATACATCATTCTCTATCTCGCTTTTCAATGAACTTTATCTTTCAAATTACATTTTATCGAACCAACTAAGCTCAAAAACAGATTAGATATTATGAGAAGTTCACAAGAAATCTTGTTACGATGCTGAAGATAATATTAGTTAAGCAGAAACACGTCGAACACGTAGAACACATTGTTCACAAGAAGTTCTAAAGAATTTTAAGCTAGTTTATTGGCAAAATAAATCTGATCTCACACCAGAAAATTTCATATGTCACACCTGACCCCTTCTACGATCTTCAGTGTAATAAGAAAAAGAAGTTTCAAGGATAAAAACGAGTTTATATGCACCATAAAAATTAAGAAATTTAAATAAACATAACGTAACATAAACTCATGCCTATATCCCCGAAGGGGTAGGTAGAGGTGCTAGCACCCACATTTCGTCAGTTTATGTTTAGGTCCCAACGTAATAGGTGGCGAGCCTATTGCCATTAAACCGGACACTTATTAACCTACGATAAATACACTCATAACTTCGAAAAGCATCTAAAGTCATTGGTGTATGCCATGGTAAAACCTGGGATCGAACCCGAGACCTTGTCTCAGCAGTCCATTACCCATCCCACTAGGTTACCGCGGTTTTAAATGATAAAAAATAAGGAAGTTATCACAATAAAAAAGAAGTTTACACGATATAAGAAATAATAAAATAAGGAGCTCACGTTTCAAACTTCTGTAAGTAGTTGCATTACCTACATGTGTAGTTTAGTTACTCCGTGGAGCCAAGACGCCCACCAGGTGTTAGCGTGTCCGGTCTGCCTCCACTCAGTAAACCGAGGCAAACATTCTTTAATCGACCTATTCTTTATCCAAAAGCTTTTTAGCTCGCGCTCGAGGTGTGTCGCTTTGTGCTCGTTTGGGTTTGCCAACGAATGGGGTTTAGTGTTAAGTTACAAAGCCCATATCGTGACTTCATATAATATAAACTCACGGCTACGATAAGTAGTCTCATAAATTAATTATTATTACATTTATGCTATTCGGAAATTCCCATTAAATTGATGAAGGTCATTTAAACCAAAATTGTTAGAAATATTTAACACAATTATATTTTAAACTTATTTTGAATTTGTGAATACTAGTAAATACACTATTATTTCAGATGTTAGTCATTAATCTTGGAATTTAAATAAAGTCAGTATTATATTTTTAAAAAGACTGTTTCAAATTATAACAGTATAAGTGAACGTTGATTTACCGTCATTATTGCGTTGTATCTTTAAAGTCGGTTAGCAACAAAAATAAGCAAAAAAAATTAGGTACACCACCCGGCCCCGGTTTTTGACTTGGCATGTAGGGAAGAAGAGCGAGGCTTTGGCCAAGAACAGCAGGTTCGGATTTTTACAGCGTTCTATTATCGTATGGTCGGGGTAGTAAACCTTCGTCAGTTTTCCATAAAGTCATATGATCTTGCATTGGTGCAAGCAAATATCGACTATACGATGATGAAACTTTTCAATCTGTCAATCGGATGTACAAAAAGGATGGAGCCAATCGGATGTAGTTCCCAGTACAAACTTTCTATAATGAGGTGTATAATATGCTTCAAAATCATCATCACCTCAGCGTCTGTTGCGGTTGCATTCAAAGCTTGTTCTTTTGGAGCCGCTGTAAGATAACGGATCTTTTCTTTTACGGGGCTTTTACTAGAGTGAATCACGCTAGCTCAAAGCCTCGAGAGCAACGCCTGCGCCAGCCAGCAAGTGTACCAGCTTGTAGAAGAATTTTACTAGGGCTCTAAAGATCTTGATCCTAAGGCCTATCTATAGATATGCTCCACAATAACCGCTATTATTTCTTTAATATCCGTATCGGCCAGTCTCGGCCTTCAACATTAGATTCGTAACTTTGATGGTTTTTCTAGCACATGAGTTCCTTCAGCGGTGTACATAATATCCGGGCATGATAATAGGTGAGCCAATAAGTCTGTGGCGCAATACCATACTCGGACAGGAAATCCGCCTCGTCTAAGAAACCCCACCTAGACTTGTTTCGTTGTTTTGACCGATCTGATTTTCAATCTGTCTCGAAACTTCCACAGCCAGTCGAAGGATGCTTATCGGGAAGGAGATTTTCGAATATCCATACGACAGAGTAGGCACGTAATTCTAGTTAGAGAAGTTCATCGCTAATCGGAGAAGTATATACGTAAAATCGTTATTTTATAAATCGAAAAATTACTAAGATTCCCGCTAAGCTAACAATGTTAGGATTGGGTTCATGTTGGTAATATTATGGCCAGGATTTGAATCCGGAATCTCTCGATCGGAAGGCACTTAAAGCTAGGCAGTAAAACTGTTCTTATTTAGTCGAATTGATATTTCTTTGAAGATTATTCAGTAAAATGACAGTAAGTGTAACTGTACCTACGAGAGTTGAGATAGTTCACTTTACGGCAGTTCAGTACCACTTCTACCAGATTGGCATTGGAAAAGTGGTGCAAATCCAATAATAAAAGGGGTTAATCACCATTTTTAATACATTTTGGAAACTATGTGTTTGTATATCACTCAGTGTGGTAGAAGTGTAGTGTACTGTCATATTATCATAATTATTATTTAATCTTTATAAACACGTACGTAGTACTACGACTCGTCTGTGGCAAACGTAAGACGTTTGTAACAAGTTGTGGCTGTCATACACAGGCTCGTGATAAAGTGTCGGCCGAGAGTCCGAGTCGATCGATAATGTGAGGTCAAGGAATATTGTACTGATCAAATCCAGTCCACCAATGGATTTGATCAGTATTCCAATTGCAAGTTACCGTCTCCATAAGCTTTCCTAGATAAATCTGGAGATTTATAAGCACTATTAGCTTTTACCCGCGGCTCTGCCCACGTGAAATATGACTCAGTACCCGAGACGCACACATACTTATTCTAGGGTTGAAAAGCATGATCTTATTTTCGGGCGAGCTACCTTATTTCCATGTCAAATTTCATCCAGATTTATCCATCTATTCAAACGTTCACATTTTTATTATAGCAGTAGGATTGTATATGTATAATCACACCTAATGGCATGCCGAAGGTGAAATCTTTAGAATGAAGGCCCTTTATAGATGCCAACAATGAATCATGGTGCTCAATTTGATGGCCTCATCAAATGCTTTTTCAAGGAAAACGCTTAAAGGACCCGGGATTGTAGGAAAACATACATACATACATACATATAATCACACCTTTCTGCCCGGAGGGTAAGGCAGAGGTGAATTACCACCCACATTTCACCAATCATTGTATTCGGTTCCACGTAATAGGTGGTAAACCTATTGCCGTATTCTGGGCACTATTGCTGACTCGAGCTATGCATCTAAGGCTGAGTCTGGGCTGTATGTATATGTCTGACATTAAACAGCCATATCCATTACTCGCCTTGTACGACACCGTATACCATGGGAAGAGTTGGGGTGGTCCAAATTCTACTCTGGCGGGAACAACGTAGTAGGAATCTGGATATAAAATGTTTGCATGTTGTACCAAAACTACGTCCACGACAAATATATTGTTGTAATACATTATACAGGTGTAAATTCGTAGGACATGTAATTACAATCACGCAAGTATGACCATGACAGAGCTTGGAGTTGTATAACATGTAAACGGAATTCAAGTGCGTATGCGTAAGTAAGGGCGACGATGGCATGCGATTACATGCATGCTCAAGTTTTATTGGACTAACAAAACGGTGTTATTTAATATTAATCTTGTAAAGACCGATTAGTAAAATTACCATAACTACTATCAATTTATTTTTCTTCCTAAATTGCTGAATAACGGAATTTTATTAACAAATCACCATAATATGCAATTTGCATAATACCTGTCTACTCTAAAATATTTTTATTTTACACATATGATGTTTTTTAGGTTTTCTAATTTCATTTTAAAATAAATATGTTTTACAACATTTTACACAACGCTATCTAGACCCATGGTAAGCATAGCTTAACTAGCTTTTGTTGGGGAATCTAGAATGCGGATAAACATACTTAGATACATTTTTTTGTAAATACATACATTTTATACATAGAAACACTCAGACCAATGTACATATATATATATATATATATATATATATATATATATATATATATATATATATAAATCTTGAAGGACATGTTGCGTCCTACATGGCGTTATTTACCGATGATGCCGCGTCCGACTGACTTTGTGCGTCCGAAATACGGACGCAAGATTAACCGACCCTCATTTTCAGCCCAAATGTTCCTTATGATCAATAGAATGCTAGGGCGAAAAATTGGCATGGACGTAATTCCATCACTACAACGCCTTTTAGCGTATAATATAGTTCGGCCGTCGCCCGACTGAAATTTGGAGGGCACTAGTGTTCAGCGTATACTTTACCACGTATACTTTGAGTTCAGTTCACCGATCTTAATGTGTCCATTGAATATCGTACTTAATTTGTAAAGTTTTTATCATGTTTTCGTGACAACAATCTTGCGTCTCTTAAATATTCTTAAACGGGCACTAGGTACGGTGTCTGAGGGGTCTATTCGGGGTTCACGAGGGACGGCGGGGTGGGCGGCGGGCTTCAGCGCGCTCGCGTGCCGAAGTTTTTAAACAAACAGACATGTGCGGGCCGTGATGTAAGTTTGTCACCAAAGTGAAAGCTTTAAAAATGGTTATTTATTTGATATTTTATATATGTATATATATTACAGTTAGTTTTTTTATAATCTTCAGTTGTTACTGAGGTCTTAGTCACAGCGTTGTAACGGGAACTACCGGGGTAATCCCACGATACTTATAGCTGTGATCGTCTATTTACCTAATCTTTAAACCCCGACCCAATATCTATCATTCATTACTTTAATAATCCTGACACTATAGTTTAAATCGTTATTCTAACTTAGTTTTTAACTGTTCGGAATAGTGTGATGATAAGCCTGTGGATTTATACTTTATTCAAATGAGATATATATTAGATTCAATATAGGTCTTTGATAGTTTGAACTTTGTGGCATCTTTTCAGCTGTATATTTTATATAGGCCTTTAATGTCGAAGATATCATATATGATTTGTGATATGTGATCCGGATCAATTAAATATCTCAAACCCCGAAGAGCGAGAATATGAATCTCAAGCCCCGAAGAGCGAGATTACATATGATCAATTCCGAAGAACTGATAGCGTTGATCAAAAGATCAAGGCTCTCCTCCACTTCGTCACAGTTAATTTAATTCAGTTTGTAAAACCTCCACTAAACTCCACTGTATACTGTAATCCTTCAGTTTTTGGCTTCTGGTTCCAGTACAAAATGTAGTAGCCCTTTAACGCCTCACGAATCTCATGAACGATGCCAAAACAATTAGAATAATGATTGAATGTGATATAATATAATTTCAACAATAATATATTATGCCTTCACGGCTGTATGTAATGTCTGTCATTTACTAATGAATATATAATTAATTTAATAAGTTTTGGCAGGTTTATGGACCGCTACACTTTACAAACTGCTCTGATTGGAATTTTATTGATATCTTCAATCAGAGTTGCTCTAATACTGTATCAAAATGATCCAGGAGCCACAGATTTGAATCCTAACAGTTGGAACTAAATGTATGACTTTACTATTTTAGGCCTCAGTATAGTACAAATGATGAGATCTAGTATAATATATGAATTACTAATGTAATTCTAATAGGACATAAATATGTAGTTCATTTTAGCACGTATGCTGTTAAATAAGATCTCACTAAATAAAGCCTTTCGCATTAATAATTCAACTGCAAATTCTTTCCAGCTACAGTCAAATGTGGAAATAACAAACCCCAACTCAATCTCTATACAAGTTGTGTATTATAACGTGTCCCCAACAGTTATTATATCAACACAAAGATAACGTAACAGATTCACTTCAAACTTAATGTACAGTGCACACCTATAATTCTTATAGAATTCCTACAATCTATGTCTGTAGCAACAGAAAAACTAACTAGACCTAGCTAGGAGCCCTAGTGTTTACCTTAGGTCTATTAAGACTTACCAACCTTAATAGGTGAGTTAGAAGTTATGTGTATGTGTGTGTTGTGAATTGTGTAAATCAACAATGTGAACTAGCTAAGGTAATGGGAAGTGATTTCGTTTAGACTCTCCTACAACGAAACCACGGAAACCTAGGTGACCAGGATAAGGTATTGAGACGCTTTCGAAGGCCAGTCTCAGCCCCGAAATTTAAAGCAATCTTTACCTACAAGAACTTATCAACACTACGTCTCAAGGATGTTTGGTATTTGTGTGTATTGGAATAGGTATATAAATAATTAGGAACCTTCTGAAATAATTCAGAAAGCGCGTTGTTCCGACACAGTTTCCGCACACCGAACTTTTGCCACTTTCTCACAAATTACACTGGCGTAATACGGCTAGAATAATTTAATGAAACCGTTGCATGGTCTGTGCGCTTCTACTAATCGAACCAAACTCTGTCCCCCGCAAATCAGCCGATTTCCTTTTATACCAGTGTGAACTCGGCGCGGGAGCGGGGACGCTTGCGTCCTTTTTTTATCATAGGATTTAACAATGTCAACAAAGGGATTCAGTGCAAGTTAATTTTAAGCTCATGTTTACATTCAGATATAACATGCCTTCATGCAATATAATCAATTATGATTATATTCTACAGAATATCAATCATGCAAAACAATAGTATATAAAATACAGTAAATCAAATATACAGTAACTAAATAGTAAACCAATAATAAACCAATAGTAAACCAGCTGGTCATGCACGTATGTATAAACATACTGTATTTGCGCTTTCGTCGTGAAGATGAGCTCTTATTTATTTTTTTATAGAATTCTATTGTGATATAATTTTGTAATGCTTTGTGCCAATTATTAGATTAATCCGAAGATTAATCATTCCATGGAGTCAAACTCGCATGAACCTACAAATATGTGTGGCGTAACATGACGCCTTAATTATAATCAAAATCCACCAACTTTATCATGATACTATTCCATATCAAATATGATTACATTCTCAATATATTGTTATATGTAATATTGCACTCGTTCACGTAAATAATATTAGCATCATAACAGTCTTTTGCATACATGTGTTTAAAAATAGAATATCCCAAAAATTCGATTTAGCCATCGTTCCCATAGAGTTGAAGTGGACGCTCTAACAAAAAAATATAGTTTATGACCGGCCGACCTCTCTTTAAAATAATACGTATTTTAGTTACGAGAAAGAAAAAAAATTAACACAAGTGTCTTGCCACAGGCATAAAAAATATACTATGGTTTCATGTTGTGTATTTATGCTTCAAATATGAGTTTTAAAATGATAAAATAATCTATATTCTAAATATACGATTATGTTCCATTTCAGTCGCCTCCTCAGACTTTGAAATAAGCTGTTTCGCTTAGAAGCAGTCTTCTTTCGAAGATCTGTCTATAGGGTAAAACTCTAAATATTAAACTTATCTTCATTGACCCCTTTTTATATAATACCTTGCTAAATTGATAGTGTTATAATTACCCTTTATTTTATTGTATTTGGGTTCCACGAGAGTATAATAATTATTTGTAACCTAGTTATAGCCTTAAACATTCACAACATCCCCATGACTTGAAGATTGAAACCATATGCTGTTCTATTGTTCGATTGTCATTGCCTGTCTCGGTATTTTAAAATAGTTCAACTTGAATGTGTCTACAACTAAGCTAAAGTAAATTAAAGTTTACATTAACCCTGTGTCAAAAAAAACCTGTCTAACTAACGCCTCCTATCCTAAACTTATCTAATGGCAATATCAAATATCTATTTGAACGCTCTACATAATCTAATGAATAACTCTCTGTTAATGTATTAATGAATGTATTAAGTCGTTTAGTAAGTATATGTCACCTCATCTTGTCCAGCTAGTCTTATTGGATTTTCTGTCTCATTAGATAATAATTATAAACATTGAAATTCCTGTTAACAATTACACTTTAACAATTTGATTTTATCCAATTTTAATTCGTACTTTGTTAACTATTTAACTTCAAGATAACTATACATTATCATATATTTGTGACGTCAGAGCAACTCGGTCTACTTAGTTTTTGAACTGATATTATTAGTAGATTGTGAAGTATTATTTTCGCTACTTGTACTCTGAGTTTCGGTCGTAGGTTTGAATTCAATAGGTTTCACGCCTCCTCGCATATTATAGTAAGTTCTACCACGTGTTTCACCTCGACCACGCCTATTATAACCCCTATAAAACTGACCTCGGGTATGATAAACTCTATTGTTACTAGTTGGATTATGCCTTATGGTATTTACACGTACTGAACTATATTTTGTATTTACATGAGTACCCCGCGGTCTTTCGTGTATTTTAGCAGTTGTACTCTGCGATTGCAAGCTACCGGATTTTTCTTTGTTTATGTTACGTTCTAAATGTCGTAAAAACTCTACCGCCTCCTTGACTGTCATCTGCTGTTGTCGGCTAAAGTACGCCACCTGCACATAGTCTGGCAATTGTCTAAATATAGTATTAACTTTTTCCGCATCCGTAAATGGTAATGATAATGCATAAACCCTTTCTAACTGTTCACAAAAATATTTCTCCATGCTACCAGTCTGTCTATTGTATTGAGAAGTTATGAACCTATTTTTCACTACTTCTTGTTCGGATGAACTCCAAAATACATTTTTGAAATCTATTTCAAAATCACTGAAAGTTTTCCAATAATCTCTATAAATATTCATACGAGATTTAGCTTCCCCAGTTAAAGACTCTATTGCAAATAAAAGTGCCCTTTCATCAGTAAGATCCTGTCCTACTAAATAGTTTTTTAAATCCCTTAGAAAAGTCATTGGATTATACGTCTTATTGCCATCGAAGGTAGGTAACTTCTGTTTCACCTGAACTACAACCGTTTGACGCGCCATCTCACTAACAGTCCCAATTTCTGTACCACTAGCAATTGGTGTTACCGTTGAATCTGAACTCCTACCGCTATCGCGATCGTTTTCTAATCTCGTCAACCTATTCAAAATCTCCGAAAGTAACTGATTTGTTTGATTCGCGCTATCTGTGTCCTGATTCTTGCTACCTGACTTACGCATACGGCGTTTGTTATTCTTTTCAGACATCTTAAAACTTTAAATAACAAGCTAATAAATCTAAACTAACAACCTTCTACTTAAATGTTACTGAGTACTGTGTGTCAATGTGTCAAAATATGTAAGTGTTAAATAACTTATGCTTATCGTAATCTATTTGTCAAGTATTCACAAAATCTTTATCACCTAAATGTCTACTCAACCAATTGGTTATTTTAAACTCGATAGTAACGACCTATTTCTCAAGTATTATAATGAACGAGTATTTGAGTGTATTGGGTTACTTTGTTATTAACTTGGCAAGTTTTTGAAACACGCAACAATTTTTTTTTAACTATCGTCTAACTCAACACGTGTACCTATCTCGTAACTTGCGTAAATTAACTTTTAGGACTGCAGTTTGTATGCAGCTATAATGGATGACCCTTTTTAAACAATATATCCCAAGTTTTATTACCTGACTTTAACAAAATTTGTGAATGAACAGTAGTGACGGCTTCAAAATAATGAATGAACTTATTGTTTACTAACAGTTTTGAATTTCAAGGATTTTATCTACGTTGTGTATATTTTTGGTAAAATGTAATTTATTAAAATTTTAATGATTGAATTATATTTGAATATGTATAATGCACTGAGAGTAATATCGCCTGATTCTTTCCGGTGTATTAAGAATGTTTAATACATTAAACGGAATCCTGGTCACGCGGCGCCAAATCTGTAACGGGAACTACCGGGGTAATCCCACGATACTTATAGCTGTGATCGTCTATTTACCTAATCTTTAAACCCCGACCCAATATCTATCATTCATTACTTTAATAATCCTGACACTACAGTTTAAATCGTTATTCTAACTTAGTTTTTAACTGTTCGGAATAGTGTGATGATAAGCCTGTGGATTTATACTTTATTCAAATGAGATATATATTAGATTCAATATAGGTCTTTGATAGTTTGAACTTTGTGGCATCTTTTCAGCTGTATATTTTATATAGGCCTTTAATGTCGAAGATATCATATATGATTTGTGATATGTGATCCGGATCAATTAAATATCTCAAACCCCGAAGAGCGAGAATATGAATCTCAAGCCCCGAAGAGCGAGATTACATATGATCAATTCCGAAGAACTGATAGCGTTGATCAAAAGATCAAGGCTCTCCTCCACTTCGTCACAGTTAATTTAATTCAGTTTGTAAAACCTCCACTAAACTCCACTGTATACTGTAATCCTTCAGTTTTTGGCTTCTGGTTCCAGTACAAAATGTAGTAGCCCTTTAACGCCTCACGAATCTCATGAACGATGCCAAAACAATTAGAATAATGATTGAATGTGATATAATATAATTTCAACAATAATATATTATGCCTTCACGGCTGTATGTAATGTCTGTCATTTACTAATGAATATATAATTAATTTAATAAGTTTTGGCAGGTTTATGGACCGCTACACTTTACAAACTGCTCTGATTGGAATTTTATTGATATCTTCAATCAGAGTTGCTCTAATACTGTATCAAAATGATCCAGGAGCCACAGATTTGAATCCTAACAGTTGGAACTAAATGTATGACTTTACTATTTTAGGCCTCAGTATAGTACAAATGATGAGATCTAGTATAATATATGAATTACTAATGTAATTCTAATAGGACATAAATATGTAGTTCATTTTAGCACGTATGCTGTTAAATAAGATCTCACTAAATAAAGCCTTTCGCATTAATAATTCAACTGCAAATTCTTTCCAGCTACAGTCAAATGTGGAAATAACAAACCCCAACTCAATCTCTATACAAGTTGTGTATTATAACGTGTCCCCAACAGTTATTATATCAACACAAAGATAACGTAACAGATTCACTTCAAACTTAATGTACAGTGCACACCTATAATTCTTATAGAATTCCTACAATCTATGTCTGTAGCAACAGAAAAACTAACTAGACCTAGCTAGGAGCCCTAGTGTTTACCTTAGGTCTATTAAGACTTACCAACCTTAATAGGTGAGTTAGAAGTTATGTGTATGTGTGTGTTGTGAATTGTGTAAATCAACAATGTGAACTAGCTAAGGTAATGGGAAGTGATTTCGTTTAGACTCTCCTACAACGAAACCACGGAAACCTAGGTGACCAGGATAAGGTATTGAGACGCTTTCGAAGGCCAGTCTCAGCCCCGAAATTTAAAGCAATCTTTACCTACAAGAACTTATCAACACTACGTCTCAAGGATGTTTGGTATTTGTGTGTATTGGAATAGGTATATAAATAATTAGGAACCTTCTGAAATAATTCAGAAAGCGCGTTGTTCCGACACAGTTTCCGCACACCGAACTTTTGCCACTTTCTCACAAATTACACTGGCGTAATACGGCTAGAATAATTTAATGAAACCGTTGCATGGTCTGTGCGCTTCTACTAATCGAACCAAACTCTGTCCCCCGCAAATCAGCCGATTTCCTTTTATACCAGTGTGAACTCGGCGCGGGAGCGGGGACGCTTGCGTCCTTTTTTTATCATAGGATTTAACAATGTCAACAAAGGGATTCAGTGCAAGTTAATTTTAAGCTCATGTTTACATTCAGATATAACATGCCTTCATGCAATATAATCAATTATGATTATATTCTACAGAATATCAATCATGCAAAACAATAGTATATAAAATACAGTAAATCAAATATACAGTAACTAAATAGTAAACCAATAATAAACCAATAGTAAACCAGCTGGTCATGCACGTATGTATAAACATACTGTATTTGCGCTTTCGTCGTGAAGATGAGCTCTTATTTATTTTTTTATAGAATTCTATTGTGATATAATTTTGTAATGCTTTGTGCCAATTATTAGATTAATCCGAAGATTAATCATTCCATGGAGTCAAACTCGCATGAACCTACAAATATGTGTGGCGTAACATGACGCCTTAATTATAATCAAAATCCACCAACTTTATCATGATACTATTCCATATCAAATATGATTACATTCTCAATATATTGTTATATGTAATATTGCACTCGTTCACGTAAATAATATTAGCATCATAACAGTCTTTTGCATACATGTGTTTAAAAATAGAATATCCCAAAAATTCGATTTAGCCATCGTTCCCATAGAGTTGAAGTGGACGCTCTAACAAAAAAATATAGTTTATGACCGGCCGACCTCTCTTTAAAATAATACGTATTTTAGTTACGAGAAAGAAAAAAAATTAACACAAGTGTCTTGCCACAGGCATAAAAAATATACTATGGTTTCATGTTGTGTATTTATGCTTCAAATATGAGTTTTAAAATGATAAAATAATCTATATTCTAAATATACGATTATGTTCCATTTCAGCGTGACTATGTCGCCCTCATTGGAATTATTGAATACATACTGTTCTTCTATAAATGATCTATACAGCAAATCTTAGCTAAGGAATACAATTTTTTCGACTCCTCTGAAGATGGACTAGCGAGGATACTGTTACATAGGCCGATATTGTTATTACCGTAACCATATTGCTAATACGGACGTCTATATCTCGAAAACTAATAATCGAATCTTCAAGAAATAAAAACGCATTGTTAGTGGCGAGGTACTCTACCGATTGGCATAGAAAAATCTAGAATTGTCAACACAAAGTTACAACCTACCTACGAGTATCTACTATCTTGAATAAAAGCAAACAATAGGTAAATATCGAAAATGAACTCGTAAGGTCAGCGACGGCGGCAAACTTCAAAAGAGAGTAGGTAGTTATCGCTCGCGTATTTTCTAGGTGACTCGACCCTCCTAATTGAGAGGTATAAAAACACGCTCGCATAGCGACACCATTCATTCTGTCTTTGAGATTGATAACGAACACGGTGAGCTTAAGCGACCGAAGAAGATCATACCTGCGACCTGAGCAACGACTGTGGACTACTATGAACTACTGAGCGACTGGAACTGTTGAAAAGTACTGTGTGTACTAGTGATTTAATTGTCTAGTATGTGGTGAGCTAATAAATCTCTTCGTTGAGTAAACGGCATTTAATTGTACCCCGTGCACGTAACTATGTAATTGCTTTCTTTGAGCCTCATTCCGGCCACTCTCCATCAAAATGTGATGTACATCTTCTACAACGTTACAGTTAGGTGAGCCCAACTTACCCATTAAATATGCAAAACCATTCAAAGGGATATATCCTGAACGAAGTCTAAGAGCCATGACTATGTCTGATCTGCTCAAACTGACTTTTTTATATAGGACACGCTAAAGGCAAAGTCTCAGGAAAGAGGGTCACCATTACAGACACTAAGTGTTACAATGGTGGCACTCAGCTTGGCGGCCTCATCAGATGCTTTTTCACGCCCCGCTTAAAGGCCCCTGGACTGTAGGAAGAAGGAAACACGTGTGCTGTAATGAATTCCAGGTCTTGGTGGTGCTACAAAGATAAGAGTCTCCAAACCGCTCGGTTCTTGCTCGTATATTCTGCACAGTGTGAGGGTGACATCTAAGGCCTGCACGTGTTGTCCTATGTAGGAAAGGAGATGGTGGGATTAGTTGGAAGAGCTCATCAGAACACTCACCATGGTAGAGACGGTAAAATACAGCCAAGGAAGCAATATTTCTACCTTCCCTATCATTCGGACCACGCGTCGCTGCAACCTGTCGAGAGCATCCAGTAGGTATTTCGCGGAACCATCTCTGATGCGAGCAGTATTCCACGCGGGAGCGAATTTGTGTCTTATAAAGAAAAAACCGCTGCTCCGGCGTGAAAAAACGTCTCACTTTGTTCAGGATTCCGAGGTTCCGCGAGGCTGTTTTGATGATGCTCGCGATGTAATTTCTGTTATTCAGTTTGCAGCGAATATCCATGCCTAGGATATTGAGATTATCCTGCAGTGGCAGTGGCGTGCTCCAAAAAGTGGAAAGGGAAAGGAAAGAAGATACCTTTGCTGTGAATGCACAAGCCTGCGTCTTCTTGGCATTGAACTCGACCAGGTTCTCAGAGCCCCATTGAGAAATGTGATTCAAGATTCAGTCCAGTTCAGTGACAAGAAGCTGTCTTTTTTCCACGATATCGGACTGTTTGGCCGCAGGTCGTCCGTGATAACTTCCGTGTGAGGTGCTATCGTCTGCATAGCAATGTATGCTGCCGGTGGACAGCATGTCGTTGATATGCAGAAGAAAGAGAGCGGGAGATAATAAAGACCCCTGCGATATGCCAGCATTTATCTGCAAGAACTCCGAAGCCCGTCCATCACAGAGGACGCGAATACGGCGCTCCCGCAGGAAACTAGCAACCCAGTTGCACAGTCTAGGAGGCAGACCAAAGCCTGGTAGCTTGGAGAGAAGCGTTTTGTGCCAGACTTTATCGAAAGCTTTGGCGATATCAAGACTAATTGCCAGTGACTCGCCGTGCTTGCCCATAGCCTCACCCCATGCGATGGACTGCGAGAATTCTTCACGTCCTACCCGTGGAGGCGGCTTTGCTTCACTTTAAATGATCCCAGCTCCTGTGCAACAGCAGTAGCTGATGCGATCCTAGCGGGTATGGAATGCTATATTCCGAACCGCTGGATCGCAACAGGAGAGAGCAAACGCCCTTGGTTTAATAGGCCCTGCAGAGAAGCAAGAGACCACAAGCAATCTGCATACAAGGGTTGAACCACGGCTCTTGCCAATAAAGATCCTAATATCACTGAAGTGAAGCGAAAGTTGAATGCCGCCTCGAGGTCTAGTAAAAAAGCTACGGCCAGGGCTAAGTTTGAGTTCATCGGCAGAATTGGCGAGCGGCTTGCGCGCTACCCATCTGGCAGTCGTGCATTTTGGTCGCTCGCCAAAGCTGCCGAGGGAAACTTCTGCCAGTCTTGCCTTCCACCGCTGCAAAAATCCGATGGTAGTCTGGCCCATGGCGTTAAGGAGAAAGCCGATCTGTTGGGTAATCTCTTTGCGTCAAACTCGACTATGAACGACGGGGACGCCGAACCACCCATAATTCCCAGCTGTGGTGCTTCCATGTCTGAAGTCAAAATCACGCAACGGGCGGTCTGGCGTGAGCTTAAGTCCCTAGATGTTCGGAAGTCGAGTGGGCCGGATGGTATACCGGCGATGGTGCTTAAACACTGCGCCCCCGAGCTGTGCCCTGTACTTACACGCCTTTTCGCACTCTCATACTCCGCGCGGCAGGTCCCAGCCTCGTGGAAGACCGCATTCGTGCACCCTGTACCTAAGAAAGGTGACAGGACAGATCCGACCAATTACAGGCCTATCGCTGTAACCTCCCTACTCTCGAAGGTTATGGAGCGTGTCATCAATTCACAGCTCCTGAGATACCTTGAAGGAAACGATCTACTGAGCGACCGACAGTACGGCTTTCGCCACCGTCGCTCAACCGGTGACCTTCTTGTGTATCTCACAAACCTGTGGTCGCAAGCCATCGAGAGTCGGGGTGAGGCACTAGCGGTCAGCCTCGATATAGCAAAGGCCTTCGATCGGGTCTGGCACAAAGGTCTTCTTGCGAAGTTGCCGTACTATGGACTCCCTGAGGGACTTTGCGAATGGATCGCCAGCTTTTTGTCCAACAGAGGCATCCAAGCTGTCGTCGACGGCAGCTGCTCGGACCGCATGAACATGAACGCTGGTGTCCCACAAGGCTCCGTGTTGTCTCCGACGCTGTTTCTGCTGCATATCAATGACATGCAGTCTGATGGCTCCATTCATTGTTATGCGGACGACAGTACCGGGGACACGTGTTACACGGGCCGTGCAAATATCCCTCAGTCCGAGGTGGAGAAGAGTCGCGAACAACTTGTGTCTAAAATCGAGACTACTCTCTCTGGAGTATCCGATTAGGGACGACTAAACCTAGTCCAATTCAACCCCACTAAGACACAAGTATGTGTATTCACCGCTAAGAAAACCCCATTCATTGTAGCGCCGCAATTCCTGGGCACACCGCTTACCATCTCCTCGAGTATCGGGATCCTTGGTGTCGATATCTCCAGCGACGTCCAATACCGAAGTCATTTGCAGGACAAGGTTAAGTTGGCATCAAGAAAACTCGGAGTGCTCAACAGGGCGAAGCAGTACTTCACTGCGGGGCAGCAACTCCTTCTTTATAAGGCACAGGTCCGGCTTCACATGGAGTACTGCTGTCACCTTTTTGCTGGAGCACCTGCATACCAGCTTGACCCCTTCGACTCGTTGCAAAGACGGGCATTGAGGCTGGTTGACAATCCCATACTCACAGGTAGAGTGGAACCTCTTAGCCTTAGGAGGGATTTTGCCTCACTGTGTGTGTTCTACCGCCTATACAATGGTTTGTTCTCAGATGAATTGTTTGACATGATGCCCGTAGCTACATTCTATTATCGCACCTCTCGCCATAGGCAGGGAATTCGTTCCTACACATTGCGACCTGAGACGGTGCGCACTGTGCGGTATGAAAGAAACTTCATCCCACGCACACTCAAGCTGTGGAATGACCTTCCTGCTGCGGTTTTCCCAAGCGCCTACAATATGGGGTTCTTCAAGAGGGGCATCAGAAGGTTTCTTCATGGTCGGCAGCACGAGTGTGACACCCCTGGTGTTGCATACGTCCATAGGCCACGGTAACCGCTTCCCATCAGGTGGGTCGTATCGTATGCTTGTCTGCCAACTTAGTGGTATAAAAAAAAAATATATTATTGGTTAACGATCCTTTGTCAAAGTTCTCGGTCCACAATTGAGTACACCGTTTCTTGACCTGATATAGTACATCAACATAATGTGGAGCGCATGTAAAGTCTATGCCATCTGTCAGGGACTCCTTATCCAATCGGTCAACTATCTCATTTTTGATCAAATCAATATGAGCAGGCACCCACTGCAGCATTATATCTGAGGGGGTTAAATTTCATACGTCAAAATCATAGTTCGTCTAGTCATTACACTGTCAAGTTCTTTAATTAACTTTATGACAAGTTCTCTTATTGTCAAATTACATTTTATGACAAATTCTCTTTTCGTCAAGTTTTTCGTTCGTCAAATTTGTAATACGACTAAATCCCTATGTACTGTCAAGAAAAAAAAATTATAAACTTTATAATCAAGATAAATTAGCCAAACACTTAGCGACAGTAGTTTTTCCTAACATTAGATTATTTATTTCTTCTTCGATTTTATGATCTTTATCCATAACTTTTTTCGACCGTTTCTTATTTTGTTTAGTCTTAACTTCTTGTTCGTAAAACTTTACTTCCTTTTTCAGAGTGTCGATCAATACAAATAAATTTTCATTATCTTCAAACTTTAGTTTTAACCTGTTATGCCATGCTTCTAACGAATTTATAGTTCTGTGTCTCTCGTAGGCACAACACCATACGTTGACTGTAATCTTGTGAACTCATTGATTGGTAAAATATTCTGCAAATTTTATTGCTATTGGGCAATCTGGTAATTTTTCATTTATAGCCAACCATCCCTCCGGTATAAAATTAGATGGTATTAAAGCCTAATTACAAGATAAGTACACCTATTTTTTTAGTTTTTTGTCATCCAGCATATCAAGTTCCTTTCCTTTTCTCATTATTACCTGTCCGACTCCGAACTTACCTGTTCACACCAGCCTGTGCCTCTGTGCCTGGAGCCCTTATATAGATTGAAGCCTCTTGGCTAATAAGCTGGATGCAATAATTCAAAAACAGTATTCGGAACCAATCTGAATTCAATAGTAGATAGATGTCATTGTAATCATTATGATATATGCAGAGCATTATACGGAATTAATTTAAACATACAGTTGGATGGAGGCGGGAATGTACATGCAGTGTTTTGAACGTATACGGAGATATTCAGTGTGCAAGAAAGATTTAAGAGTGAACGGACGAACTAATTCAGTTATACGGAACCAATCTCAATTCAATAGTAGATGGATGTAATTTAGTTATTATAATCATTATAATATATGCAGAGCATTATACGGAATTGATTTATACATACATTCGGATGGAGGCAGGAATGTGCATGCAGTGTTTAGTAGGTATACGCAGGTATTCAGTGTGCAAGAAAGATTGAAGAGTGAACGGACGCACAAATTCAGCTACATTCAGTAGACGCCGCCGGGTGGTAGTTTGTAAAGACGCGAGAAGTCCTTCGCGATTTATATATATATATATATTTATATATATATATATATATATATATATATATATATATATATATATATATATATATATATATATACGCCTCCTATGTAACAGTCCAACGTTCTACCGCTACGCTACAGACGGCAAAAAATTAATACGCGTAAAAATAATCAGATTACCTACAAGGATTTGATGATAATGATCTCCTGATGAGATGATTTTGACTTTTATGGGAGCGATTTACTGTGTAACCCGTCATACACCTCTCTGTTAGAGCCTCAGCAGTTAACCAGACCTATACGAATTCGCAGATGGGATTGGCTTGGACTCCGAAGTTCTGAAGCCCTTTCTCGTTTTACTAGTCGAGCAGTAAACCTGCCTAAGAGCAGAAAGTAGAGAATCAGACAGAGATCAAAAAAAAATTATCTCTGAAATTTTTACTCAATGAATTTCACGAATATAACTCAACGAATTTTAGTTTGTGTTTTCCGTGATTATATTCAGTCACTAAACTTAGTGTTACTAAACATCTGCTTCATTATTTTTCATGCTGTTTATAAAGCGTTTAAGATACATGCTGTTTATAAACTAATAATATTGTGGACAGCGCTATACACAACGAACTGGATAATACCGCGGAATAGAGTAAAAGTTTTTTATTACAATAACAGTATGGGACCGATAAGTTAGACGGCGCGGTATCATTGTTTAGCTTTTCGCTGAGTTTTCTCATATCGCGCCTTCCGCTCATTTCATGGCAACTTATGCCGACGTCCTGAGCTAAAGTTCAGGTTAATTAACCCATCTCGACCCAACGGGGTAACTACTGATAAACTATTATTACTCCTTGTTATATTATCTACTGTGTTTTGATAATCTATAGAAAATAAGTTGTGGGATCTACGTCACAATATTTCTGCGGTTAAGTCTTGCGAATACTAAAAATTACTTTATTGACTCTAACGCAAACTCTGCCTAACCCTTCGGGGATAAAGGCGTGATTATATGTATGTATGTAACGTATAAGTTTTTACGAAAAAAAAGGTTTCCTCGTATTCTGTTACTAATTTAGCCAATCTCGATTCCTGACTGACCGCGGTAGCCTAGTACTGACCGCGGTAGCCGAGCGGTATCGGTAATGGACTGCTGAGACGAGGTCTTGGGTTCGATCCCAGGTTTTATCATGGTACACACCAATAACTTATCGATGCTTTTCAAAGTTATGTGTGTATTTATCGCAGGTTTATAAGTGTCCGGTTAATGGCAATAGACTCGCCACTTATTACATTGGGACCTAAACATAAACTGGCGAAATTTAGATGCTAGCACCTCTGCCTACCCCTTCGGGGATATAGACGTGAGTTTATGTTATGTTCGATTCTTGATTGTTTAAATAGAATATGTCAATATGCTCACCACCCACTACGTGGGAACGAATACAGTAATGGTGAAATGTGGGTGTTAATTCACCTCTGCCTAACCCTCCGGAGATAGAGGCGTGATTTATATGTATTTGTGTAAATAGAATTTGTCAGGATGCTTTAGTGGCCCGTATATGATCAAGAATTTATAGTAGTCTTTATAGCATAAATACCAAATCGTCTATGAAATTTCTAAACCTATTTATGAGACACGAGACATATTTTATAGTTCACCAGTTATTCATTCTATCGTTTATTACGTTTTACAGATTTGCAGCGTACAGCTGTTGCCTTTTGCTGTTGTCTTTTGTTTGCTACGTTTTCTAGTCTCCTTTTGTAGGTCTTTTGAGATATTTCGACAGTGGGGATCGAATGGGAATCTTTTTTCTAGCAAGTATCCTTTGCTAGGTTCATGTAAGTTCCTAAAATCCCGATACACATATTGGTACGTCTAGCTGTAAAACAAAAGTGGTATGTCGTTATTATATTTTACTAAATTCAGTAGATAGGGTCTTTTTCTACCCATAGCAACAGTATGAGAAGGAAATACGTGTTCGATATAAATAAATCAACACGGCAAGAAAGTAAATACATAGCGCACAGACGCAAACCTACTTTTTCGCCGCCACAGTTTGTAGTAATCGATAAGAAAGGGTCGCCGTTCACGCATTAGCAGTGCGTTCATTTAAGTGCAAAAATAAACCCCAATGCTGTTAAGTGCAGCACAATAACATATTATTAACTGGCCCTATAAACAAGTCAAGTAAGTACTCATTATTATAATTTTTGCGTTGACACGTGAGACAAGATGTGTGTCGTAATTTAAGTACTTATTACTTTTGCAGTAATACACATACAAATAACGTAGGTATTTTACTTATTTGAGGTAGCTTGTTACCCATCAAGGAAGGGGTTTGTTTAATAAAGAAAATATTTAAGTACTGGTGAGTCTTTACTTATCTATAAGCCCCGTAATAAGGCAAGTCAATATCGTGATCCGGTATCAATATTGACATGAATCGCGTTTGCATACCGATAATATAATAATATAAGAATTTAAATTTAGAAAAAAATCGATATTTATTTCAAACTCCGCTAGAAATATTCAGGTTCATAAATATTACTTATTTTACATATCCATCAATAACTTAATATCACAGCTTAACTGTAAAACTATCATTAATAAAATAATTGTTGACAAATCAAACCAAGTTGAAAAAGCAATACTCAAAATTTAATAACAGCTAATTGTGAATTTCGTTAATAATACCTATAAATGCGTGTCATCTGCACGCATTTATCCATAGGTATTCTGTTGAAGTCGCTTTTCGTTATTTGCTTTCTTTTGCCGTGAATTACGGTGTAGTATCCGCCCGTCTAAATTTTATAACGTACATATTTCATATCTAATATTTTATTACCACCTACTTTGTATTTATTTCAAAAATGTATTGTGTATAGTAATATCCCACAGTACTAATATCCTATCTCAAATAGGTACGACATAAAAAATAGTTAATGTTTCTGTATTTTTACTGTATCTTAACATAACTTATAGGAAGCTGTAGACAATTAGTCAAAATAGCCTTATATACTCCCTGGATCGCATCCATTACTATAGTATTATATGTATTGTATATAGTATTGTATGTAAACCTTTTATTTACATCAATCTAAATTAAATGACTAATTTTTTTGGTCTGCAGTCTGACCTGATTCGATTAAAATTCTAAGTATAGTGTGTGCTTGTAATTTATTTAATCGCGCCGTGCTTTGTTTTTCAGATGGCGACATTCAGAATGTTATTTAATCGCACCGTGCCAATTTTTCAGCTGGCGACATTCTGAATGTTACCATTCGTATAAACTCTCTTGTATTATTTTTCTTAAAAAATATAATGTTATTTTCTGTACACCCGTCGCCACGCCGCTTAGTAAGCACCTCGCGGAACGGCAGCGACGACCGTGGCACCCCAGGGTGTACAGACTCAGGTCACGCAAATAGGTTAATAGCCATCGAAAAAAGTCCCGTTAAGGAAGCTTAATCAAAGAAAAATATTGCTACTACTTTAGACCAACGACCAAGTCTGAAGTTGTAGCAATATTTTGACAAGTCGAGGTGGGCTCGAGTTGTTTCTTCCTACTTCAAATCACGCCACTAATACTCTCATAACACTGATAATGCAGCTACTTTAAGAAATTGGAGGTAAAAATAACCCTCGTAAAAAATAAGGGGATTTAGAAGCCTATTAAACTTTCTTGGAGACAAAGAGCGTGAAAATTTAAGTCGACAGAGATTGAAAGAGGTTTTAGGCAAGTTAAGGTGTGTGCAGTTTTTGTCCATGCATTTCAGACTTGGACTATTTACATAAATTGTCTAAGATTTTGAGTATATATTACTATACTACTACTGATATTTATTACAATGAGATAGATAATACCTATAACGTTATCTCAACACTATTGTCAAAAACGTATCGTGTTCCACTCGTGTTTGTGTAGAGGCAAGAAAATGAGCCTAGTTTTGAGGGCGATTTCTAAACACTAGTACCATATCTTCCTTTTTCTTTAAATAAGAACGTAAAGAAAGAAGATTTTTACTTTTGTATGTTTGTTACGAATGAACTCCATTTCGGAATTTAAGAAATCCTTTCACCATTAGAATGCCTTATTGCTATATTCCTACGGGATCATGACGTACCTACTTGTTTCAATAGGAATTTTAGATTTTAGTATGGTTTAATAATGTATAAGGTTTATTTTGCCTCAGCAGAGAGAGCAAAACAATGAAGAATTTGCTTGAAAGACGTTTTAAATGACAAACTGGCTAACTGACCATCATTACGTATGTTGAGGTACCTATAGAAAGGGAACGAGGTTAGAAAGCTTGTACATTTTTCGTATCGTGGCGATTATGGTAGTTGCATGCTACGCTTACATCACGAACCTTGGACCCACTCATTAAAGTACAATGTACATGTACAGTTAGTAATGTTGAAACATCTTTGGAACCATTGCTCGATTCAACTTCCACTATAAGTGTATGGGAACAATATTGAAGAAAACTAATCCTAAGACAATTATAAACTCCGAGGCACGGATCTCAATGTGTTAAGAATGGTCACTCATCAAAAAAATTCAAATTCTTTATTTCTCGAAATAGTGTAAAGTAATTACATCTTTTTGACGTCAAATTCTGCTTAAAACTAAGTTTACCACTGCTTCCTAGGCGCTAGTGGAGAAGAAACGTCGCTACAAACTCTACTATACCATTTTCGTCACGTCAGCTTATAAATAAGGATACATAGCTAGTGTTTTCTTAAGACTAATATGGACGAATGTACATTATTGTCTCGTGTCAAGAAAATTAAAAGATATTATAAAAAAAAATACTCAAAAATAATTAACCCAAGTTAAAGATTAAAATAATTGTAGAAAAGAAAATAGAGTTCGCGTGCCTATTACAATATTGTGCCATAGTTATAGCATTTTAGGAGGGGCCTGCACCTTGCTCATGCCAGACATTTGATTGTCTTTAAGGTAATCTATCATATATGTGTAGTATGCTTTTATTGTATTGCATCTTAAGAGTAACCTGGCTTGTATTGGTTAACCTTGCAATGTTGATCTACTTGGTTACCAATTACTCATGAACCCAAAAAGCTTATAGGTATAAAATCAAGACATTTTTATAACTAAATAGAGAGGTTTATGTAACGAACTAGAGATAAGAAAATCCCTAACACTTCCGATCCACGTGGCGCGGTGCCAAGGATTACCAGACGGCTTTTCCTCACTATATTCGTATTCGCTATATTAAGTTAAATAGTGTGTACTATTTACCAAGCACCGACAGCACTGTATACACCTATACTTACAACACAGTAGACATAGTTCGTTAGGCTACGCTTGTACTTTAGGATTTATGTCATAGCTGTTCCTGTGACTTAGACCTTAGGATCAATTCTTCTGAGTTTTTTTTTGCAGAGTAAGGCGATTAATGCATATATACAACAGGAACATATTATTATCTTGTAGTACCTACTCGTTCTTGCATTGAGGAAGGTGAATTATCCTCGCTTCAGAGTAGTTAGTTAAATTTAATATCATACAGTTCCCTCTTAAAAATAACGTTAAATTATTATTTATTTTCCAAATATTTCATTTTGATGTCATGTACCGTAAAAGCATAGCTTTTATATTATTTAAAGATGACTGTTCTATAGGATATTGACTGTCCAAAAACAGGTTCACGAATACAGTTATTTTATCAAACAAATCGGCCTATTCGAACTTAAAATATTTATAAATATACATACCTATAAAACTAAGACAACTGTAAATCTGATACCACTTAAAACAGAATAATAGTCCACTATTTTAATAACAATTTTATGTAAATTAATCAAAATATATTAGCTATCAGCTAGAAATAAGAATTTTTCAAAGCTTTGTATTCTCGTAAGCCTTTAAAAATATTTCGACTTACTTTAATCATGTAATGGGAAGAATTTTAAATTGTTACTATTGAATAACTAGCAGTAGTCGCAGTTTTTTAATATTACAAGATTTTTTTTTATACCACTTAGGTGGCAGATTAGTACACGGCCCACCTGATGGGAAGTGGTTACAGTGGCCTATGGACGTGTGCAACACCAAGGGCGTTACAAGGGCTGACCCCGAACAAACCTTCTAATGCCCCTTTTGAAGAACCTCATATTGTAGGGGCATGGGAAAACATCTTACCTATTAATGTGATAAAGTGGCCGTTGAATGGATCATGTTTGCCTAGAAATAATCTTCTTATTAAAGACTTGAAGGCTGCTTAATCTAGGTTATCTGGAAACACAGACTCAAGCAAGACGTTCCGGTCCTTAGTAGTACGCATAATTTTAATTGTAAACTAAAAACGACTCCAATCTTTGGCACCTACATTTATATGATGTGGATCACAAAAAGGAGCCTATCAATTTTCAGCTTTCTATGTCCTCCTAATCAATAAAAATAACGATCTCGCTTCCATGAATTTCTCAGTGACATCGGGGCACACCACTATTGACAAACGAATTGATAAAGCAAGATTGACAGCGCAAGTACTCAACCGAGGCTTCAAATAAAAAACTTCGCGCTCATTGAGTGTGTTGACGATTAAAAAGACACTAATTAAATACCTAATTTTCAATAAAGAACGCCTATTATACTCGTAGATGACACTACCTTACTAACTACTAACTTTTTGTAACAAATTCAGACAATTGTAGTAATTTCGGCATTTCAAGTGTAGTCTGTAGCATTCGTAGTTGTAATCGATTTAAACACTTTCATGTAGGTAAGTCAGGCATTCAGTTATTGTTTTGTTTTGACGAGTATATCTAAAACTGTACACCGCTTGCAATTCGTACTTTTTATTTTATTTTAAAGAGATTCTATTTGATCTGTATATTTTGTTGGAACTATACTATGTGCATACATCATCTATGAGGATTTTCAAGTAATTTTTTTTATAAAACAATTGCATTTAATGCCAATGTAATAGATATGAGTAAAACCACCTGTGACATTACGCTTCACGTAAGAACTGCGTAATATTGGGGTGGTATAACGCGAAACGTGTAATATTAGGTAGGGTGAGTTCTGATTAAACCGTAAAAGAGATTGGTTCCTCGGCAGAGTGCTTTATCGTTGACGTTATGTCGGCAATTTGGTGTCGTCTCCCTTCCCTCTATTTCGCGATGCCTCACCGGATTTTAGCTGAACGAGTTACCTACTTCTATATAACACTGTCGACGGTAAGATATAAATGAAAAAGGTGAAATGAAAACACTAATAAGCACTAAAAGAGTATTTTAATAAGTTGTAAAATTCCATATGGTATTTTTTCATACGAAGGTCAATCCCAATCTCGTCTAAAGTTTGCACTTTGTAGCTCCAGGTCCGCTCTCCTGCTCCTCTTTTACTAGTTTTAAATCACCAGGAGGATGATGAGTTTGTTAGTTCGAGGACGCTAATTCAATCTCTAGAACTATCAGTGTGTATTGAAGAAATTATTTTTTACAATTGATAACCCAGTTCATGGAAGGTTATTAAGCTTAAGAGTCTAGCAATAAACTGTATAAAATGCAGGTGAGTGATGCGAGTCGCAATGGACAGTGGACATCCCGTTTAGAACTGAGTACGGCAGGTGAGACTGCGAGAAATAGTAAAACTATACGAATATGTAATAAACGGATTGAAAGGCTTATTTCCCATGGGAAGTAGGAACATCTGCCGATGATATGACGACGCAATATAGGTACCTAAATCACCACCTAATATACATAATTAGGTTATAAATAAAATAAATAGTAGGTACCCGAGAATTCAAATGCACAGAGAATCATAAGATAAGCATGTATACAGATAGTTAGATCGAAGTGTAGAGCGGGGTATGGGTGGTACAGGCGACAGAGGTAAGGCCATCCGCTGCGTTGAGCAGGCATCCGCTGCCTGCAAATTCATAGAGCTTTCATTTTTCATCAGGTGAAAAAGTGCTAAAGCCTTTTTTAAGTGTTGATGAAATGTCAACTTGATAACATATAGACTAAACTGAAAAAAGGTCCTATGCCACTTTAAAATCTTTTCCGATAATACACACTCAGTATACGCGTTGTTAGGCGGGGTACTAGCCACACAATTGTTCGCGACGCAGCCGCAGGTAGCGCATTACGGGTGCGCACGGCTGTCGCTACAACTGGGTGCCCGTTCAACGCAGTGGACGGCCTAATATGGGTGGCGGTTAGCCAGAGGTAGGCACTTGGCGCTTGCAGAAAATCATACCCAGATAAAACAGGTGGTAGCTGATATATGACTCCGCATTGGCGAGCGCGCTCGCTGCGGCGGCGCACCTGGCTCGCTGTTATGTACAGCACACACTTATCGTTACATTATAATATATATCTATATAATATCTTTCATTTAAGTTACGTTTATCCATGTCAATATAAATGACATTCTACACTTACTTTTCATTAATTGTGTAAAGCCTGTGAGAAAAGAATCGAGAGTTAACGCAAATAATAATAATGACGTCTTTATTGCACACCAATTACACATTACACTAGAATAAGTGATACAAGTTCCGTGGCACGTACAGATAGCGGCCTTTTCGCTCTGCGGCAATTTCTTACAGGCAACCATAGGATGGAGGTAAGAAAATAGGAGATGAATATTTTAGGGCAGTACATAGAGAATATATAAAGAAAATAAAATAATAATAATGAAAAAGAAAACACAATAGCCATAGGTAAATACAATTATACAAATATAACAATATTACCTTCTCAGCAAAAATAAAATAACGAATTCCTTCACGAAGTAACCGATACTTTGAGACTTAACGATATGACAATTATTTCAATTTATTTAAATCATATTGTTTTTGTGAAAATTTCTTAATTCATCTGAAATCTAGAATATACTTACTTATATAGACCTTCCTAAAGAATTATTTATATGTGTTTGTTTGAAAAACATATGAGCATAGTGCAAAGTTAACATTTCCGATGATAATCCGATTGGGATCGGATTTCACCTGTGAAAATAAATTACGATTATTTCAAACTAAACTAAGTCATAGCTAAATTAGCATACTCGTATAACAATATTAAATGACAACGAATACTAATATTTTATTAATGATTGTTAGCTGTAATAAATCTGCAAGCAAATAATACCCACTAACTCATGAATAATTTTTTTTTCGTAATTACTATTTCCTTGTATAATTTAATTGTAATAACTAGATAGGCAAAAACTAAATTCTGGGATAAATTGACATTTTCTTCGGTACCGTTAATAACGTAAGAACACACGATTAAAAGACATCAACGCACTATCATTACAATCTCTTAGGTATATTCACGATACTGGTTACCGATATTGCTAGTTGTTATAGTACTTATTTGGACGTAATATCACGTAATATCCGAGTAGTTTATTGAATATTACCTAGTCTTATATCTAGTAGTTCTTCGATAATTATTAATGCAATAGACAAGTGACAAAATAAATAACTACTAACTGTTTTTTTGATAAATATAAGTATGTATAACAGTAATGTAATATCAAAATGTGAAAGTATGTACTGGATTTGGATATTTGTTATTCAATCGCGCAAGAATTGTTGAACGGATTTATTTAACTGAATTAGCGCATTAGCTTTATGAATTCCATTCTGTACCTCAAAAGGAAAAAATGAAATCCTTACCAAATTATTTCGCTGTCCATCTGTCTATCTGCTATCTTTTCTCTAGGACTCATATGCTGCCATTGGATCAGATACTCTTGCGAATTAAGTTCGCAAAAAAGAACAATAACTCTTCCCTTAATCCAATTGTATATACAAAACCGTCATGCTGCGAATCCAACTAACACTTAGCCATTTTTTGTCACTTTCATATTTTTTTAGTTATCTCAGTGGATGCATCCTGAAATCCAAACGGTGGAAGTCGCGGGCAGAAGGTTACATGCAGCTTTGTACTAAGCCTTCTCAACCGGAGAGATCGTTACAGTTTACAATATACTTAGAAATTACTAGAACTAGATAGATAAGTAGATTTATACGTAAAAACATTCTGCATGCAAGGAACTGAATGTATAGAAACCAGAGCCTGGCTGGTCAGAATAGTAAACGCAACTTTTTACGTTCCTCAAGACGTTTGAAAGGCGACAAGGTGACGCTAAATAAGGTTATCATCTGAAAAACCTAGTTGCACACAGCGGCCTACTGCCTAGTGGAGAAGCGCGTAAGCTCTAGTGGGGTCGTCGACCGCGGACCGGTCCGAGCCGCCACGCGTGATCTCCGCCTTCGCCACAGTGTCCGACACAACTGATAAGCTCGTTCACTCGTGTTTTGCTATTTTATTATAGCTACAACTGTTTACGTTAATTAGAATTCTAAATTCTCGTTTGAACATCTCGTTTCGTATGATAATCGGAGAACCTTTATACTTTTATATTTATTGATTAATACATCATGTTTGACAGTAAGGTTCTAGTAAGCAGGTATATTTATTCATATTCTTTATTATACACATAAATATTTCAGTTATACGCATCTTGCTAATAGTATTAGTGTGAAAATTTGTGTAGCATGAGATGTTTGCTACTCAATTATGCTCAAACGGTCGAACAGATCTGTTCGAAGGTACAGCTATAATTTATAGTCTGGAATAACACATAGAGTACTTCCTATCCCTGAAATAGGTTCTAATGTATTGCGACCAGAAATCGAAACGAAGTCACTAGCATGTTTACAATAAAATAAACACGTAGAAAGTAGGTATGTCTACAAGAGTGAGTCAAACTTCGAGGGTACCTAATCTAAACAAATATTATAATAATGAGTACCGCTGAAGAATTTGTTTGAGCGCGCTAATCTGTGAAACTATTTGTGTGATGAACAATATTCGCATTTGATAACCCAGATCTTGGGGAAGGTTATTTACTGTCGCGCGACTGCTAAATATATAGAGCGAAGTACGAACGAAGATTACCTACATTCATTTTCATTCATTCATATAATCACGCCTGTATCCCCAGGGGGTTAGGCAGAGGGGAATTAATACCCACATTGCACAAATCCTTGTATTCGGTCCCACGTAATAGGGGGTGAGCCTATTGCCGTTTTCCGGGCACTATTGTTGACTCGAGTCTGTGCTGTTTATGTCTGTCTGATGTTAAACAGCCCTATCCCTTAGTCACCTTGTACGAAACCTCATAGGCAGAGATCGTGTGGTCCAAATTCTACTCTGCCGGAAACCACGCGGCTAATATAATACCTACATAGCTATAAAAATACCTCTTCAGCAACATGTCATAGAAGTCTGAAATTGATGATTAATGAAGCCTCAGTTGCTGAGTATATCGATCCTAACATGATCTTCGGGACCCAACCAACTTAACTAGCAAGCTGGTACGCATGATGTTTGACAGGCGAGGCTCTAGCACATATTATCTCTGGGTGTTAGGAGACAGCTGCCCCCGTAATAGTGAAGTGAAGGGTGTAAAAGTGCGGACCCCAGGGTTGCCAAAAACAATCTATGAATGAATCCGTGATAGAGTCTCGGATGATGATCATGATAGAGGACAGCTATCTAGGTAGCTCAGTTGGCAACAGTGTTTAAACGGGCAAATGTTAACATCTAGTACCTCCATACACTCCTATCACATGTCATAAATAAATAATAAAAACACTTCAGTTTTAAAGTTATCGGGATATTTACCATCTTGTCTTGTTCTGAGCTTCCGATATTTCGGCGCTGTTGTAAGCATCATGATCACAGAGCAACGAACAGTGAAAAAGTTTTATGGCGTACATATATCGATCTACCATCTTTCGAGTTCTTTTACTACACGTATCTGTGACCACAATATTTTAAATACCTATGTAAACGCCTCCTTCTGCGAGCAAGTAATGCTCGTGAAGGAGAAGGCAAGGCGGGAGCGGCAGCGGGTGCGAGGAAGGATCGCAAGCCAAGCTGCCCGTGTACGAAGGCAACTCGGGCGTCGGAGGTCGATGATGACGACCTTCGCCCCCCATGAGCGCAGGCCTGGGGGTGACAGGTGGAGTCGCCTGTCACCCTGGCAGAAGCAGGCCGCGGCAGTGGCGCGCCTAGCGCGCCTCCCCGTTTCCAGAGACGAGTTGGGGACTCTGTAGTCCCCACACCCGAGAAGAGGGCCAGATCGTGAGAGATGGCCCTGGGTCGGCCAGGGTGCGAGGGATATGCCTGTCAACCTCACCTTCGGCAACCAAAACGACCCACAGGCGTGCGTTTTAGTCGGTTCGAGTCCGACATAACCTCTTCCACCGGCTCCGGTGGGGAGATATCCGGGGGGATTTTGCGCACGTAAAAAAAAAAATACCTATGTAAAAACTATGAGGAACTGTTTATCTAGATGCTACTCATGTAAGGATATAAAGAATGAGCTTGTAAACAATGGAGAAGTGCATGTGGGAACGTCACTAAATAAGCGTGTAGTGCGTCACACATGGTTGCGGAGGCGGCCCCTATCTGCATGCAGTACTAGTAGCTTAAATTTTTGATACAATAAGTGCGTCCCTTATACATCCAGAAGTCACCGTATACTATGTTCGACTCTAGTAAATTGTCGCTATAGCTGTCTAGCTGAACCAATTTCGATGAATGTTGATGTAGTAGGAGTGTCACTGAGGACTTTATTATTAAAAAAAATCAAGATGCATCAGATTCATTCAAAAGCAGTAAGGTAACAAACATTCATTCATCTCTCCACCCGTCTAAACTTTCGCATTTATAATTATAGTGAGATAAGATCTCAATTTTTTCATAGCTATGTATGGCTCTTGACATTTGGCTTAGGCTAGATACGGCACCTTATAACAATGGAACGTGTGAACGAATATTACTATTTTATTAATGATCCAAAATTTCATTCTAATCCATTCTGGCGTGATTGAGTAACGAGCATTCAAACTTTCGCATTTGTAGTAGTGAGATAAGATGCTAACTTTTTTTGTAAATGTTAATTGACCTAGTCAAGGCGTGCTCCTAGACTTTTTCTATTCAAACTTTCGATAAGTATAGTATAAACATTTAGAATATTTAAAAAAATGATTATTCAGTCATATTAAAACTAGTATATTAAAATTAGTAGAATTTGGACCACCCCATCTCTTGCCATGCAGTGTCGTACAAGGCGACTTAGGGATAGGGCAATTTAACATCATACATATATGTAGAGCTCAGACGGCAAAAGGCGCACCCTCTATTACGTGGGACCGAATACAATGATTGGTGAAATGTGGGTGTTAATTCACCTCTGCCTAACCCTCCAGGGATAAAAGCGTGATTATATGTATGTATGTATGATATGATTTATTCTTGCAGTATTTTCAAAACCCTCAATATGCAATAAAATACATGTACATTTCAATTGCGTTTTGCAGATAGATCTGTTTATTTCTGTCTGTTTTTATTTCATATTTATGCATAGCAAACATTGCAAGAATATATCTACCGTTATACACTCACGCCTCAGTGACCCAGAACATGCAAGAGTAAGTTATAATTAGATGTGCCAAGGACGTTACATTAAACAACTAATCCTTTGTAAGAACCTCTTTTGCCGCGATAGTATTCGTTGTTTTATAATTGTAGCTGACGGTTTAAAATGTAATGCTAATATTAATAATAATGAAACACGACCTTGCTGTGTTATTTTTATAGAAACTAGACGTGTCTTAGTCCGCGTGGACTTAGATTTGGATCTGAAGTTTTATTCACAACACCTAAGTACCTTCTTTTTCAAACTTTAGTTGAGTCCAGTAAAAGTCCCAGTGGTCCAAATTGGCTGATCCATTTCAAAGATTTGCCGGAAAAAGCACATTGCATTTACAGGATCTCTAAACAATACTTAGTATGAATAGAATGGAATTAGTAAAACAAGACTAGACTTTGGTACAAGTTTGCCATCGTATAAACACGAAAACAAGGCTGCATTTTATCATACTACTGTAAAGAAATAACCGGGAGTATCAAGAGTTTCATTACAACTTCGGAGTGCTTTACAATCATGTTGTTAAAGTTACTCGCTGCGGTTCAAACAACTTTTATGCGCAATTCAGTTTTAGTTCTACGAATACTACCGAGGTACTTAATTGTAAACTAGTTAAATGTTATATTACAACTAGATATGGATACAGTCATTTAAAAAATAGAACACGAGATTCATTAATTGTACACAGAAAGCTATTTTTAACAATTAGAGATAAAATATTAATTTCTTATTTTAACACCAAGCTGCTATGAAGAGATCTCGAGACATAATGCTTTATTTACAGGTTTGTAGGTTGGCACTGGACTATGATCTCTCTTCTATTTTAAGTAACTAAAATATGAGAACACCGCGGCTATAATAACTTCGTGTTGTGTTCCCAGCGGTGAGTAGGGTAGCCAGAGCTCACTCGAGAATTTGTGCTGTCAGTGGGAAGACTAAAGGCTTGTCCTGCTTTGTCTTCTACATTGACGGCACAGAAACTCTGTATTTACAGGTTTGGCAGCGCGACTATGACTCCTCTGGTGTTACAAACGTCCATAGGCCACGGTAACCACTTTCCAGTGTGGCCGTGTGCTTGTCTGCCACATAAGGGGTATATAAAAAAAGAGATTTTTTGAGAAGGACGTCAGAAGACTCTGACGTCCTTCTCAAAAAAGAGAAAGAGGAAGGAAGAGAGAAAGACGCCCCTGGTGTTGTACAAATCGATTTTTCCATCGCTTTCCTCCATCAGGTGAACAGTGAACCGAACAACCAAAGTGGTATAAAAAAGATGAAAAACTGTTCCCCTTCATTATGGTTTCTGCATTATGCCCTTTGGTTACTAGAAAATAAAAAATAAAAGCAATCAAAAACAGTTCATCCGTTCGTGCGCTATAATGCTAAAGACAGACACATACACATAACATTATAAAACCCCGTCCTGTTTTTACGTCGAGGGTTGAAAAGAAAAATACATCAATTTCGAAAGACTCTCGCATGTAAGGTGTTAATCAGTAATACACGCAAACAAAAAAAAATGTGTTGTTACTTTCCCAGGATGCACGGTATTCCAAGCCTAATACCACTATTGTATGTTCTAGTTAACACGTATCTCTGCAGTATTTACTTATGTAAATAAAACTACTTATGTAACTAACTAACTATATAATAGTCATCAGTCAACAAAACCGGATTGTACCTATTTGTGTACTTATAAGGAGTAAATGTTTGATTTGTAGGCAGAAGCAGGTTAATATGGATTGATTTAACGCTAAACGCGTTGGCGGCATACATTTACATAATCTTCAATGAAAATTTATTTGGGTCAAGGTTCCGGAAGATGATGTAAGCATGGTGACACCAGCTATATATGGACACAATATAAGCCCGTGACAGTATTATGGGTACTTAGAAAAATACCTATTCAAGGTTATCGAATAACAATCTAGCATTCTATACGTGCAATCAAAAATATAGCTGGTGAAATATTATTCTAGTCTTATGGCTATTTCTATCTCTTTACTTGGGTGTATTGTAAGGTCGGGTATGCAGATATATATGTCCGAGAACTGATTCCCTTCTGAAACTGAACCCACGGGAATTTATTTCAGGGATGAAAAGTAGTCTACTCATCTATGTTTTTTTTACTTCATCTCATGTCGTCCAAACCGCATCTGGCGACCGCGACTCCTAAATATTCAGTTGGTCCCTATGATGGGCTCTTATGTGGCTTGGAAAGCCGAACTTCAACTTTTTTTTTATAAAACTTAGGTGGCAGACAAGCATAAGTCCCACCTGATGGAAAGTGGTTATCGTGGCGTATATGGGTGTACAATACCAGAAGAAATACACTCGTGCTGCCGACCCTGTAGCAACAGAGAGTTTATGTGCCGTCAGTACAGAAGACATGCCTCTATCAATCTGTCTGCCAAATTTCAACATTACAACAAACATCTATCTTAAGCTTTTGTAGGTACAGTCAGCGTCATAACGAGGTTAATTACAAAGTCTCAAAATAATCTTAATACGAAGGCAGCAAATCAAACTGTTTTATAGATGAAAAGCCGAGTTATTAAGAACATTTTAAGTAGTTTGTCCGTCAAGATCGATCTGATGCCGACTGTACCTGTTTAATCGTAGTAAGATAAATAGTATGTAAGGGTCTATAAGGTTTCTTTATTTATGTAATTGAGGTGGCAAACACGAACACTGCCAACCAGATAGTAAAAACGTGACTGGAGGCAATAAACACTCGCAACATCAATGTTTATTGACTCTCTATCGAAGAAACTCTTAAAATTCTACTCGCCAAACTATTCTATAGAAAATTAGTTATGATTTTCTATAAAATAAACATACTTGTTCAGTATTTTGGTGTAGTCAGTGGAAAATTTGTGCTGTCAGTGGGAAGACTAAAGGCTTGACCTGCTTGGTCTTCTACACTGATGGCACTGAAACTCTGTACTTACAGGGTTGGCAGCGCAACTGTGACTCCTCTGGTGTTACAAACGTCCATAGGCCACGTTAACCACTTTCCATCAGGTGGGCCGTGTGCTAGTCTGCCACCTAAGTGGTATAAAAAATATATATAAAAAAAGACCAAAAGCTTGTCCTACTTTGTTTTTTACATTGGACAGCACAGAAAGTCTCTGTGCTTACGGGGTTAGCAGCGCGAGTGTGACTCTCTTGGTTTTGCACATGTCCATAGGCCACGATAACCACTTTCCATCAGGTGGGCCGTGTGCTTTGGTATAAAAAAGAATTCAAACAGAAATGTATGTTATGAAGACTGTTAATTAGAACAGTTAAGTCAATAGGAATTAAGTGCCTCATTTCCTAAAATACGGTCAACATTTTACAGTTAATTAAACAAATATTTTTTCATCTTTGCAGAATTTCAAGAAGGGAGCGAGCCCGCATAGCAACATTGACTCATCAATTTGGGTAGGTCGATTTTATTTATAAGCGGATAAAATAAAATTGCCAAATAAGATTTTATTAACAGTGATAATATATGAGTTCTCTGTCTTCTTTGATAATAATCAATCTTCCATCAATCTCAGTCAAAGTCGTCAATACCCTGCTAACATTTTCTCAGACGACCGTATCCTCACTTTCTGGTCTTCTGGTTTCTGAAGCTCAATTAAATTACAACCCATTTGTCAAACGACATCAGTGGATATGGTCCGCCCAAACGCATTTCAGATTGGAACCGGCGCGGCAGTATATTTTGGTAGGTACATCGGATAATTGTTGGTAGTAAGCGCAGCTTAGAGTTTGGCACTCAATCCGTTCGTTTAAAGACCAGTTTTCATTTGGTTTTTGGCAAATTTTGAGCATAGCAAATTCTATGATCAAAATTTGCCAAAAATTCCTCGTTTGTTGGACATGTTAGACAAACAATATGCACTATATACATCATTAAGTTGGTGTTTTAGTGTTAGAATGAGATCGCCAGGGGCACTCCCATAAAAGTCGTATAAGCTAAACCAAAATTACGATAAGGTAAGCGGACCCCAGGCAGAAAACACGGAACGCTACCGTAAATAATGCTAAGTTTAAAACACAATGTTTAAAAAGCTAAAATGATAGTTATCTTTTGATTATACTTTTACAGTGAGTAATGTTTTCGTATACAAAACTTAGGTTAACTATTAAAACACAGTAGCAAGAGCTCGCAGTTGTAATACTGATAAGATCGCAGATCTGCATTTATTGAGGAAATGCGGGAGACGGCGACAGCGTTATTCTCAAGTTACCTAATTACTTAACGTTAATAATTGGATCCCCGGTACGGCAAAGATAGTCTAATTTATTACCGATAACTCTGAATCGATGTTTATCTACGAAAAGGTTTAATTCATGTACATAGATATTTCAAACGATGTTACGAGGAATATGTAAAGAATTTTTTTTATTCTTAGGTACTTCCTTACCATTAGAGGGAATTACAAATTTGTAAGATATATCATCTAACATGTTTCTTAAAAAAGTCAAGATCTTTCCACAATGTCTGGATCTAGACTATGAGGAGGTAGGACACGTCGGTATTTCCGCCCAATTGAGCAGTCCGACTGGGGAGGTACCTCCACCTTACAGAATACCGCGGTTATAATAACTTGGTGTTGTGTTCCCAGCGGTGAGTAGGGTAGTCAGAGCTCACTGGAGAATTTGTGCTGTCAGTGGGATGACTAAAGGCTTGTCTTGCTTTGTCCTCTACACTGACGGCACAGAAACTCTGTGTTTACAGGGTCGGCAGCGCGAGTGTGGCTTCTCTGGTATTACACACGTCCATAGGCCACGGTAACCACTTTTCATCAGGTGGGCCGTGCGCTTGTCTGCCACCTAAAAGTGGTATAAAAAAAAACAATTATTTAATTTAAATAAACTATAGCTTCGAAGCGATCGAGAGTCTACGTTTCGACGTCTACGTGTCAGTTCCAGTCTAGAGGGCGCATTTCTTAACCGATTTTCACCAAACTTGGCACCACATGTTCTTTGATTTAAAACATAACTTTTGTCTAGAGACTTTTTTGGTAGGAAGAGAAATGGGAGAGAAAAAGGAAAACTTTGGTTTCGCGAAATTTATGAGCAGATCTTGATGATTTTTGGCTGAAATATTAAGAACATGCTTCCTCACAGGTCGTTGTGAAAAAAATCACACTGGTAAAAGTGAACTTCGTTATAAAAAACAGATGTTAAAAGGGGGGATGTATGGGGAAGTTTGTTGTACTAGCGTTCTTTTAAAAACGTATCGTCATTATTTTTACTGAAACACCCAAGCTGTTTGAAATAAAAAGATACCAGATTTGATAATGTAAAGGTACCACACAAATGTGACAAAGGTTTTTTTTATACCACTTGGTTAGCAGACAAGCACACGGCCCACCTGATGGAAAGTGGTTACCGTGGCCGTATGGACGTGTGCAACACAAGGGAGCCACACTCGAGCTGCCAACCTTGTAAGCACAAGAATTTCTGTGCCGTCAGTGTTAAAGATAAAGCAGGACAAGCTTTTGGTCTTCCCACTGACAGTACAAAAAAATTTGTTTTAATGGAAAAAAAACCTGTTTATGCCTGTGATACATACATATACAATATGCTAACATATTTAAAAACATACATAAATTACATTTATCGTTATTCAACGATGAATTGAGATTTATGCATGTATTAATTGACGTGACAATTTCGTGACGATTATGATAATGACCACTGGTTAAATTAATTACGAGTATAATTAGCGAGATAATCGGTTTTACTGCGACACGCACTGGCGACCACCCAAAGGCGGTGCCGCGGTGCACTGACTCGTAATCCTAGTTCCATGTTACGGATGGAGAGCTGAAGGGATTCCCACGTCACTTGCTGTACGGAAGTACTTTCATAGTACATATGTAGGTACATCGTATGTTAATGATTGTTTGAGGTTGTTAAGGTTTTGGTCCAGTTACACACTTGTAACTATACAAAGAAACTGTGGCTTTTTTTATATAGGACACGTCAATTAGACTTCGCCTTGCCTGATGGTAAGCTGAAGGCAAAGGCTTATATAAAATTGAATGAAACACCTTTGTAAATCTAATATAATTAAATTTAGGTTGCATATTCAACCTTCGGTAGATTTAAGGTGGTAGACGTTGCTACTTTGTTAGCTCGGAGGATTTAAGTAGTCTATTATGGCATGTGTTCTAATGAGCGTTGTTCTTTCGTATCTAGGACAACACAAGCAGGCTAATTAAATTGCAATTATATCTAGGACTAAACTGTGTGGCACCTATCAATTCCGGGTGTGAAAAAGTGAAGCCGTTAAGCTATATGTAACTATTATAGCTTTATTGATAGAATCTCTAACGTTGACATCATGCCTGAAACTTCATCTTTAACTTAACATTTGGCGATATACATTGAAAAACAATGTGCAGCGTTCTTTAGAAGAACAGTGGCCCTCCTAATTCATTATATTTTATGGTAATTATAATAATTTTTGATAACTTAACATATAAACAGGTAGACATTACGAAATAACATTAGGTATATTTACATGAAGGGCCACGTCGCTATTAATATTCTAAAGTGTGTAAGGTAGGGCGAAGGGCGTGCGGGTTACGCAAGGTCTTGAATAAATTACTAATAGTTACGTGAACGTTTGAAAAAACTTGGGCAATACGTATGGGCGGTGAAGTGTTGCTAAATATACATGAGCACCTGGGAATATTGCCCGTTGTAATTGAAACGTGATTCGAATTCAATTATTTATCAAAAGCTATAGATTGCAGTCTTTAATGTTTACAAATAGATATCAGCATCTACTGTACTTGAACAACGGGTTTGTTTAATCAAGATATATCTACTTGTGAGGCTACATATCAAAATCCCGAAGTTTATAATACCGATGTACGAAAGACCGAACCCGAAGTTCAAAATTCCGAATGTTCTTTTGACCCAATGTTAAAAATACCGAAAGTACGAAATCCCGAAATAGAAAATCCCGAATGTACGAAATAAATTTTGAACACATTGTGATTTTTCGCCCGATGGTTTACATGATGAACACTAGTTCTTATGATTAATATTATAACGAATTCTTTCAGTTCAATTCAAGCGCTTTCTGCAACAAACGTAAGATTTTAAGTCTAATCAAGTCTATTCAACAAACATAAAACGCTTGAAAATACGTTTACATTAAACGGATAGTGTGACCGCGAGCGCTGTACCGCTCACATGATAGGTACTCGTCGCGTGGCTAGAGACGCCTGTAAAGAAATATTATTGGCTGATAGCGAGCGAGATACCGCCGTGATTGCTGACGCCATGTGAGGGTTACAGCCCTCGCAGGCAAACATACCAATATTTTTTTTTAAAATAGTTTCATGTTAATATCGTTAAGATATCACATAACCCAATTTTTTCGTTAAGTTCACATAACCCAATTTTTTTCGTTAAGATATCACATAACCCAATTTTTTTTCTTTAAAATATCACATAAATCCTTTTTTTTTTTCGTTAAAATGTCACATAATCCAATTTTTTTTTGTTAAGATATCACAACCCATTTTTTTTTGTTAACATAACATAACATAAACTCACATCTATATCCCCGAAGGGGTAGGCAGAGGTGCTAGCACCCACATTTTTTCGTTAAAATATCACTTAACCTAATTTTTTTTCGTTTATCACATAATCCAATGTGCAGAAACAGACACGATCACTATGACATTAGAATAGTAAATGTAGATGAATAGTTTAATAACCTCTTTGCGCAAGATGTTGTTAAACTAAGTGGTAAGTTCATAACGTTAGCAAGAGTTTCATTGAAGAATTACTTAAGTACTCGAAGCTACTGAATGAATCCTGTGTTCTAGTTGTGTACCTACTTTGTGAAAGCGGTGGTAAGTCTTGACATTAATTTACACAAGACTTTGTCGCTCAATGGATAATATTTCATTTATTTGTATAAATGTCTTATAAGTGTGTAATAAAGAATAAGTTGCTTTAGAATAAGGCACGTTGTTAGTGCTTTTTTCCACTAGTTAGCGAATGCAGATTATTTTTGTTGTCAACAACATAACATCTGGTTTAGTGCCGTAAATAGAACGGTGTCTCCCACTGTGAGGCTGGGCCCCTACTTACCATGAAGTGCTTTAATACCTTCGATGCATAGACGGGCTGTATCTGACGAAGAAAGTCATCATCTACCCAACAGGAACCAGCCTTGAACAGCCTGAAATGTTATACAGTATTCCGCAGGGATCGGCCTTTGGGTCACTTCTGTGGGACATCGGATAAGACTGGATGCTTCGCAATGACCTCAGACAGAATTATATCGTGACGGCGTGTGGTGCTACCACCACGAAGCGACCCCGAAGGCCACGAATGCGGTTGCCCAAGTTGTATAGTGAATCTGGCGGCTGAGGTGGCTCTGCATAAAACTGACACTCTGTTCTTCCACAGGTGTAGGAGCGTGCCACCCGAGGGATTTTAAAATCCTAGACTGTTTTAGCTAGCGCAATTATAGAAGCTCGCAGACAAGGCTATCTATATAAATTTCGTTTTAATAATTTAAATTTTAACCATCGATTTTTGACGTAAAGTCATTTAAAGGAATGTCGCATCACTTTCATAGAACTTGACCTTACTGTGCAGAATGAAATATACTGCATTTTTATACTCAGTACGGTCAATTTCTTTGGTTTGTCGAGTCTGCTACATACACCATTAGAAAACTGTTCAAATATTAGCAGCATTGTGGCATAATAGTACCTACGACATGAAAATAGCTGAATTAATCCGACCTGGCTATGTGCACATTGGTAAGTCTTACTTTATAATCCCCATAAGCTACGAAGCTGTATTTCTCCACTAGACACAATATTTGAATACCCCACTGAGCTTAAACATTTACTATCAAAGGTTATTCTCAATAATGCAGTGGATTCTATAAGTTACATTATTTAGTATTATAATTTTAGTTTTCATATTCTTAAAAGAAGGATAAACTGTTAGTAATATTTTGTAAACATCATCTCATTCATTATCATCTTGGCAATCGGAACTAAAGAACCGTTCCCGGTTGCATCCAAGGTCGTCATCTCGGAGCCCGGGGTCTGCTTACTCTTTACCTTTCATTCAATTTGGCTTATAAAGCTTTTATTGGATCGATCTTCCGCCCAGGTCCAAGTCAACCTCACCTGCAAGCCGGTGCGCCTGCTTGATCAATTCAATTCATTAATTTATTTGCTTGTAACGTGGTACAACAAAAGATGGAAATAAAAAATATAATCAAGCACATTTCATCATAAAGCTGGCATGCAAACATAGATTATTAGGTATACAAAGCAATATCTACTTAGCAATAAAAAAAATATTGCAGCTACAATATTAAGGCTCTATATATCTCGATTCTGTTAAAGCAAAACCACTGTCATACGGATCATACCACGGACACTGCTAAAATCCATTTAATTTCAGACTTTTAAGCAATACGGTTAAAGTCCAAAATTTAAAAGCTTTATGCAGAGTGAATGAAAAAGTGTAATGAAACACCTTTCATTTAATTTTGTAGTATGTATTATAGAAAAAAAAAACTAAAATTGAATGCCATTTTTTGCAACGTATGTGGTATGATTGACGGACGAAGCTATGACGCAGACTTTAGTTGGAGATATGACTACCGTCTAATTTCAAAAATGCTAAAAGTCAACCAAATCCAAATTCCCTTTCCTCGTGTGTGATTATTTTGCATGTCGTGGCACGTTCCAAATTTAAATTGTTGTGCAAACATTTCAACTTAAAGGTGTCGGTTGAATTCACTGGCGAGTGATTGGATCATAAGTAATTACTTTGTAACTGGTGGGCCGTGTGCTTGTTTGAAACCATAGTGATATAAAACTACAAGCCAAATTGGTATTATCTTTGCAATTTTGGCATGAAGCTTTTGGAAAATAAAAGTAATTTACAGGCAAACATCTAGGTCCAACCAAAAATCTAATAAAACTCATATAAATAGATTGATCAACTAATGATGCGAGCCCTTTGAGCTCGTAAATGATTTATAAAATTGTATGATTGGTAAATGAAATAAAATAAATAAAGAATACGCAGACGATATCACTGCGAGAGAAGGAAAACTCGTGCCAACCCGTCTGGCCAGCGTGGAAACAGTAGGCCAAAGCCTCCCAACATTGGGAGAGGCCATGTCCAGCAGTGTCAATAATAAGTAGCTGTGCGATGAGCTAATTGATTGATGATTGATAATTGATTGATGTGTTTTAGCCATCGCCCCGCACAGTCATCAAAAAGATCTAAGGAAGATTTTCTACGCAGCTAGAGTATGTACATTGTCAAGTTATATGTCGGTTATTATAATTTTTAAGAAATGTTTTTGTTTCTTTTCTTTTACCTCACTTCTGGAATAACATTATCAACGCGAACAATCATTAAAGCGCCTCTCACGGAACTCGATGCATGTTTTTAACTCCACATAGCGACGGGAAGTACGTAGATGCCACATCATTGTCAAAGCGGAAACTGTAGAATGTAGATCATCTATCATACCTTGGAGCTTTTAAAATAAATGTCACGAATAATTACGAAGTAAGGTTGTGTTGTCTGTTACTTTTAATCGTCAACATTCTTATTTAGGGTCGAAATTGTGATTATTTAGAAGAGGGAATCACTTGTAAAGATTTTCCCCCTCCTACACTCACTCCTCATTTGTAAATCGCAATTTCAGTAATTTTATATGAAAACATATAGTTAACTGCCATCGTGCAATAAATATACATGAAGCGACGTGTCACTTTGACATTCCAATCTGCATTATTACACATAAGTGTGATCTCTCTGTTAATATAATTTATACGTCAGAAAAACGTTTGCCGGATCTGCTAGTGTTAGGTGTAATAATTTTCCATAATAAGTAGCTGTGCACCTGCGCCTAACATAAATTCTGTTCAAAGAAAGAAATAAACTTTAATTCAATGTAGACTAAGCCGTCTTTTAATAACCCTTTCACAAATTATTAACGAGCAATAGCTACTTTTAGATATTTATGAACATTGTTCAATTAGATATGCAAGACAGGACTAAAAAGTCAATAAAACATAAATATGTATGGTGTATCTTATCTATTAATATAGATCTAACCCATGATAAATGATAAAAACTATGGCATAAAATATTTAGAAGTTGGTAGATTTATGCTCTTGAATCATCTACGAGTAGTAAGCTGCTGTTTGAAAAAACTAGTTCCTACAATCATTTATAAAATAGTATGTGCAGTTAACGACAAAAGTCAAAATATTTTATGCATATATGCATAAATAACTTTACTTTAGAATATATGCATAAATAATCCGCAGAGGACACAGGTTAATATTATAATATGGATTTAATAAATTAGAATTTCTTAAGCTACTTTGTCGACTTTTCAAGAATAGTGCGAACATGTTTAGTAAAATGAAAGCTGGGTAAGAGGAGGCACGGACGGGAAATACGGAAGAAATTGTGTTGAAAGAATAAAATATTAAGGAAGACACTCTCTTGCAAGCAGTATGTATAAGTATGGATGCCGTTTGCGCTGCCTAGAGGACCCATCCTTCTCCATCCTTTGGGTACACGTAGACCATGGCCCTACTAGTCAGATCTATGTGTGCCTCTACCGTTCCCATACAGGAGATGCTGAGACAACTCGACTCTATGAATATCTGAGTCAGGCGGCAGATGATGCGCAGGAGCGATTTCCGAATGCCGAAATGGTATTTTTGGGGGACTTTAACGCCCACCACGAGATCTGGTTGGGCTCCTCCAAAACAGACCATGCGGGAAGAGCCGCCCACGCATTTGCTCTGGCGCACGGCCTGACCCAATTGGTGCACGAGGTCACTAGGATACCAAGAAGGTCGGGCCTAGCACCTTCTCTGCTAGACCTTCTGCTGACGAGTGATCCGGACCGGTACAGTGTATCGGTGCGAGCCGCTTTAGGCAACTCCGACCACTGCCTGGTCTGTTCCACGGTGCCTATTATAGCGCCCCCACGACCCGAGCAGGGGAAGCGGCGTCTCTGGCACTACTCGTCAGCGGATTGGGATGGACTTCGTGACTATTTTGCGTCCATCCCGTGGGTTGAGCGCTGCTTTGAAGGTAAGAACCCATCGGATTTGTGCTACTGCTGTCGCCGGTGAGATCGGTCTGGGTATGGAATACTATATCTCATACACCGATATCACCGGTGACCGCGGGGTGCGCCCTTGGTTCGGGCGCGAGTGCGCGGAAGCTGTTGAACAAAAACAGTCTGCGTACCGCGCTTGGGTAAGGGCGCGCGACACGCGCCATCCCAATCTGGGCCACTTCAAGGCGGCGTACAACAGAGCCACAAAGGTCTGTAGAAGGGCCTACATCAGAGCGATGCCCTGCGCATAGCGCGGCTTGGTCAAGAGCTAGTGATGCATCCCACGGGAAGCCGTGGCTACTGGCGACTGGCTAAAGCCGTGCAAGCCAACTTCTGTCAGCCTTCGCTGCCTCCGCTGCGTAACCCCGATGGATCCCTGGCCCATGAGCCGCAAGAGAAGGCAAATCTGCTGGCTAATCTTTTTGAAAAAATGTGCAGCGGAGTTGTCTCCAATGCTTACGCGCCTGTACCGGCTATCCTACAGTTCGGGTACAGTGCCTTTGCCTTGGAAGGAGGCGAATGTTCAGCCGATTCCCAAGAAGGGGGATCGCTCGGAGCCAGCCAACTATCGACCCATAGCCGTCACCTCAGTGCTGTGCAAAGTGTTCGAGCACATAATTAACAAACAGCTCATGCGGCACCTAGAGGATCACTCCTTAATTAATGACCGGCAATATGGCTTCAGACCGAAACGGTCAACGGGTGATCTTCTAGCATACGTTACCCATCTTTGGGGTGAGGCTATGGACAAGCACGGCGAGTCACTGGCAATTAGTCTTGACATCGCCAAAGCTTTCGATAGAGTCTGGCACAAATCGCTTCTTTCCAAGCTACATGCCTTTGGTCTGCCTTCTAGGCTGTGCAACTGGGTTGCTAGCTTCCTGCAGGGGCGCCGTATTCGCGTCCTTTGTGACGGACGAGCTTCGGAGTTTCTGCAGGTAAATGCTGGCGTGCCCCAGGGGTCCGTCTTATCACCCACTCTCTTTCTTCTGCATATCAACGACATGCTGTCTACCGGCAATGTTCATTGTTATGCAGACGATAGCACTTTACATGGGAGTTATCATGGACATCCTGCGGCCAAGCAGGCAGATATCGCAGAGAAAAGGCAGCTTCTTGTCACTGAGCTTGACGGGATCCTGAATCACATTTCTCAATGGGGCTCTGAGAACCTGGTTGAGTTCAATGCCAAGAAGACGCAGGCATGTGCGTTTACAGCAAAAGTATCTTCTTTCCTTCCCCTCCCCACTCTACAGAGCACGCCACTGCCATTGCAGGACAATCTCAATATCCTAGGTATGGATGTTCGCTGCAACCTGAATAACAAAAATTACATCGAAAGTATCATCAAAACAGCCTCACGAAAACTCGGAGTCCTGAACAGAGTGAGACGATTTTTCACGCCGGAGCAGCGGTGTCTTCTATACAAGACACAAATTCGCTCCTGTGTGGAATACTGCTCGCATCTCTGGGATGGTTCTGCAAAGTACTTACTAGATGCTCTCGACAGGTTGCAGCGACGTGCGGTCCGCATCATTGGGAATCCCGAGATCACGAACACCCTAGAACCTTTACAGCTGCGTAGAGATGTTGCGTCCATGGCTGTATTTTACCGTCTGTACCATGGGGAGTGTTCTGATGAGCTCTTCCAATTAATCCCACCCTCCCCTTTCCTATACAGGACAACACGTGCAGGTCTTAGATGTCATCCGCACACGGTGCAAAACATCCGATCAAGAACCAAGCGGTTCGGAGACTCTTTCCTCTGTCGCACCATTAAGGCCTGGAATTCATTACCAGCATACGTGTTTCCTTCTTCCTACAGTCCCGGGTCCTTTAAGCGGGGCGTGAAAAAGCATATGATGAGGCCGTCAAGCTGAGGCCGGCAAGTCACCATTGTCACACGGTATGTGTAAGTAATGGTGACCCTCTTTTCTGGGACTTTGCCTTCAGCTTACCATCAGGCAAGGCGAAGTCCAATTGACGTGTCCTATAATATATAAAAATTAAAAAAAAAAAACCTACTTATGTATGTTTCATGTATATCGGATATAAACAAGATAGATGGATGACGATTTGTACATTCTGTATACCATAGATTACAATACGAACAATTAGTTATTGCGAATTATCTAGCCTTAGACTTATCACAATGGCGTTCAGGAAACTTAGAATGGGCTAGAATGTTTGAGTGATAACTGTATTAATTAATATTGCTTTTAGGTACAATAAATTGAAAAATTGCGTTTGGCCAATTGAAATCAGTTATTGTCCACTAAAAAGCTAATTTCCTTCCTTCCAGAATACCTTAGTTAATAGAAATACATTAGCTACTTATAGATACAAACACGATCGCTGAAAAACGTCACATGGCTAAAATATGTATGCGCCGTTTTCTATGTCTGTCAAAAAATTACTGCATCAGTAAATAAAGCAAAAAAAGCTACGACGTTTACGCAAGGATTAGGTTCGACAAAATCGTATTCAAGACTTAAGCGATAACTACGAATTTTAGAGTGGGCAAACAGAAGTACTCTTCAATGTGTTTATAACTTGGTATGAGAAGCAAAAAGTCAAAGAATCTAACCATTCCACAAAGTACAACCCAGCTCTTGGGGATCATCGCACAACATTAGTCACTGCAGTTCTGGGTGTCTGATAAGTCGACTGAAGAAGACAGACACTGTTTAACACAGAAAAAATACCACCTCCGGAAACATTTGAAGATTAAGTTCGTAGCTCAGTTCAATGCCTACTTAGACTGCCATCAAAATAATTAATTAACGTCTATCTCAATTAAGTCTTAGCCTGCGTTTGATAACCTGAATACTCTTGTATCCATAGCCACAGCGAGATTCAACCATAAAATATTCATGTGTGGAGGTATGGTTGCCGTTTTACTGCCTCCCAGTTCACGCGCGGACGACCCATCCTCCCGTAGCCCCTCACAGACCCGCTCGCGCCTTCAAACGACCGTGTTTGAAACAACTGGATGTGTTAAAATCAATAATTATTGTTTGACGACATAACTTTCGCTCTAGACGTATTGCTATTGAAAAAAAAATCTATAGAGTTAAAAGTCTACTACTTTTATAAACTTTACTAAACTATATTACTATAAAATTTAATGTTACACGAAAACAGTTTTCTATGAGGCATGAAATGATTTTAGACTCTTTGTCGTAACGCAATTAGACTGCAACCAAGCTTGAAAAAAAAATGATTACCCGGTAGAGCGAAAAGTCATTATGTCAAAAATAATGATACAAAATCAAATATAGGTAGGCCAAGACAGCCGTTTTAAAAATATAATTTGTCATATTTCAAAAACATTTAGGTAGAGTACGCGCCATGAAAAAGTCCTTTGAACCCGGCGTGACTGTCGTAACATGTAATGTTGCCAATATTGCCTTTTTATTTTACCAGATCTTTTATTGTTCAAATTTGGGTGTAATAGTTGAATCGCAGAACTTAAGAAGTTATACTCGCGTAATTCCAATGCAGAACGATAATCCAGTAATCGAGTTTAAAAAAATCTACATGGTTGGTGGGCCGTGTTTAATCAAGAAATCACAAAGCTACATATGAATGCTGAATTTGAGCTCCTCCTCCTTGAGCCATAGCACATCATACTATCAAGATATGTGCTGGGAACTATAGTTCCCAGCACATATCTTGATATTGCTGGGAATATCATAGAATCTCATAGAGGCTCTAGAATATCATAAAAAATATGCTGACAACTTTAAACCTTACTCGTCGTGGCCTGAACCATAGACTTAATAGACCTCGGCGTGGCGTGACCACATGAGATAGAGATTGTCCTTTGTTTTGTAGGTTATAATTATTTCATGTTTTGAACTATTTTATCAATATAAATATATACATATTTACTTCACTCGAAATAATATTATTTAGAATAAAATATTTTTTGTTCCGAGTTTTGACGCGAGACTTATTTACTGGCGCGGACTCTAACTAAACTGAATATTGGAACACTCAGTTAGGTAGGTATACGTTACGAAATGTACTGAATATAAAACACTCATATTCTAAGATTTGTTTTACAAAATCCTTTATTGATGTGAGGTGTTATTGTGACATGCTATCAGAAAAAAGAATTAAACCATCAACTGATTTCAATTTATTTCCCGAATTCATGAATTAAACTTAAAATTAAGAAAGTCTATTACAGTGTCAACGACCTACGTACCTACACCTGATACTCTTGATGTGGTCATGACCGATGTCTGATATTTACAGATGCCTCATAAATGATACAGTGACGATTTTCCATCAGACCTCAATGTTCATTTACTACTTTAATGGCTTGAAAAAATAAGATAGTAAAGTAGACCTGAATTATGTAAAGAAACCATAGTCTATGATTGAAGCTAGCCGCCTAAATCATCCAGTTTTATAAAAAATGTACATGTCCATCCAATTTCCCTCGCGGTAACCACATGCGATGCTGGAGGCAGTATACGACATGTACATAACAAATTCACACACGACCAAATGTCATCTTTTGCATTTGTGTGATTCCGTGTTCCCCTTCGTATCGTATTCATATGTGAAGTGAATCACAAGTCGCAAGTTAATATAAATTCTCGGTTATTAGCTTCTTGGTGAGTGATAGAGCAGAGACATTATATCCAAGAGAAGAAAAATATTTGAGTCAATTAGACCTGCATAAATGAAATTTTGTAAAAATACTGATATTTGTAACATTGATATTTACATTTATTTATAACTTGCTGACCCGGCAAATGATGGCAGGACATAATTAAATCAAAGAAATCTAATGTACCTAGGAATAGAAATACAGAATACAGGAAGGAGATACTACATGTTATATTATTATTAATATGAAGTCATCGTTCGTAAATACAAACGGTTGGTAAAACGATGCAAAATAGTTTACATTTTAAATTATAAGGACAACCTGAAATAATTAAAATTGGTCGAGCCGTTTCGTAGGAGTGCGATCATGAGCACCATGTCTTGAATTTCAAATCAGACAAGAAAATAGAAGATTTTACTCATATAAAGAGAAAACTTACATGTAGTTAATGTTACTTTCTCTGTTATAGGTACATGAGGTCGGATTTCTCAGTTGAAGGCTAGTTGTACAGGATGCGCTTGTAATTATATTATGATAACCGATAAGCTCGGCTCGGGTTCCGAAGTGAAAGCCTCGTATGCAACCGGGATCATCGCTAAGTATATAATAAATCGTTAAACCTGCCTACTATCTATAAAACCATTACTCTCCCAATTGATTCATGTTTCCTTCCTGAAGTACTTACTCTGTAGACATTTTTACTAAACAGCTTGTAAGTAGACACGCCGCTGTTTACAACAAAATATTGTACCTCAGTTCCTGGGTGAGGTGGAAATAAAATATTAAGGAGGTAGTACACGGCGGTATTTCCGCCCGATTGAGCAGTCCGACTGGGGAAGTACCTCCGCCATACAGAATACCGCGGTTATAATAACTTCGTGTTGTGTTCCCAGCGGTGAGTAGGGTAGCCAGAGCTCACTGGACAATTTGTGCTGTCAGTGGGAAGACTAAAGGCATGTCCTGCTTTGTCTTCTACTGACGGCACAGAAACTCTGTACTTATAGGGTTGGCAGCGGGACTGTGACTACTCTAGTGTTACAGACGTCCATAGGCCACGGTAACTACTTTCCATCAGGTGGGCCGTGTGCTTGTCTGCCAACTAAGTGGTATAAAAAAAAAACTACAATATACATCTACACAACGCTATCTAGACCCATGGTAGGAATAGCTTAACTATTTATACTGTTGATTGAAGGCATTTGGTGGAATTTTTTAATACATAAATATATTGATTTACTCACTTTCACATTTGTAAAACTTTGAGGATGCCGTAAGGCGAAACCCGGTCAGGTCTAACAAATATTAAAAGTAATTTGGAAAAGTACAAGTGAGTTATCAATATGTGCGTAGCTTAACTAGCTTGTGTTATGGAATCTAGAATGCGGATAAACTTACTTAGATACTTTTTTTGTAAATAAATAGGTACATATTGTACATAGAAACACTCAGACTAATGCAAATATACATATTCATGCATACATATTTGCATTGAGCGGGAATCGAACCCGCGCCCCCTGCGTAGCAGTCGAACGTTCTACCGCTACGCCACAGAATTTTAAATGTCACATTTCTGTTATGATCTTACACGACACAAAATTGTTCCGTACAGACAGACAGTTTAGTAGTATAGCTACAAAGTGGTCCCTGTCTGTAGATGACTTTTCTGTGCACTGTGTGCAATGAAGCATCATTGGTAATATAACAAGTGTAATGATTATTTAATATTACTTATTTTTTAAACAATTTTACATATTAATTAAGTATAAAAAGAAAAAACATGTGATTGCCAGATATAAAAAAAATCCGCAAGACTTCAATGATCCGAAGAAAAACATAGCAACAAAAAAATAGATGAAAAGTAAAAATAGTTGCAGATCAATGGAAGGAAGTCACATGTCTCACAGCTACAATAATAGGAACCCAGTTCAGTATTTGTCAGATCTGAAACTGGTTTTGAAATTAATCCTCCGCTATTCCGATTAACTATATCTGTATCCAAATACTCATAATTTGCAATCTTTCATAGCGGAAATTTGTTTTCTTATCAAAGTTCAACAAAACTCTCATCCGCCACTCTGTATCTGGTGTTATATGGAAATTAAAACCCAAAATGAAACGAGCTTCACAGACCTAAATATAGCTAATAAAAGTATGATTATGAAGTACCTATATATAGCTACTAAAGCTAATAAAGGTATGGACACTGGCCCTTATTTTTACATGGTCTAGTGATGGCCAATAGATAATATAATATTAACAATTTCGAATGCTCGGACCGACGATGATCAACCCCAGTTTTATTGACTTTAATTTGCGTCTAGCAGTGTTTGAATACAGGAATACCTACCTACATATGTATAATTTGTAATGATTTGTGTGTTCATCATCAAGGAAATAACAATCTATTGCGCCGACACCACATTAACCTAAATTCAGAACAGATATTTTCTGTTTGTCGTAAATTTCGGTGAAATGTGTTCATATGTTCATGGAACCTCCCTCTATCAACATTCGCGGTAACGAGATGATGATTATGACCAATAGTGTGAAATCCCTAGGAGAAGTCCTAGGGATTTCACACTTACGTTCAAAGTTTACAGTTTGGAGCCCTAGGTTCGCTGAGAAATAGGAGAGCCGACTAATCTCCACAGTGCTAAATTTAAATGTAACCAGGATGGGCACTAAACTTGACTCCTATCTTCATTTAATTGTTAAAATAACTGCTGATCTGTGACATTAAGGTGCTCACTTCTTGAAAATCATCTTTCTCGAATGAACAAAACTTGATAATATATGAAATAAGAATTTCTACATACTTATTTTATGCATGTATATATATTTCTGTAGCTAGCTGTACTCGTAACGTCATTTTATTCGCGGAAAGCGAAAACGTAACCGTAAATTACATTTATTTAGAGCAGTATCTGACTTGATTTATTTCCTTTTTATGGTACTTAGAACATTCACGTCGGAAGAAAATGGAATATACCTGGGGAAAATGAAAAGAAAATGTATTAGGAGCAATTTTTCAGTTCGTGTTTCACGTTAAAATCTAAGGGAATGATAAGTATGGGCTGACTGTTGTAATTAGTGAGAAGAATTTTGTTATTTTAAGTGAAGTAAATCTTTGTCTGGTAGACATTTTCGTAACAAACTATACCTACTAGTTGTTGCCCGTGACTCCACTTGCGTAAAATAGTCAATTATACTAAGTCGATGGGAGACAGTGGAAAAAAACTTTCCAGACGATATCTATCTTTGTATCAAATTTTATTCATGCGCTAGTAGAACAAAATAGTGAATGCGATTAACACGTATTTTGACGTTTGCGACAGTCGTAAAAATATTTCAATCCTAAACATTGGTAAATGCAGCACCTACAATATAGGGTTCTTCAAGAGGGGCATCAGAAGGTTTCTTCATGGTCGGCAGCGCGAGTGTAACATCCCTGGTGTTGCATACGTCCATAGGCTACGGTAACCATTTTCCATCAGGTGGGCCGTGTGCTTGTCTGCCACTAAAGTGGTATAAAAATAAAATCTAATTCTACTAACTATATGATAAGCAAAACTGATGAACATTACCACAAGTTCGCGCACAAGAAGCACAAATAACTACCTACCTAAATACGACTTCGGTGTACGGCTACGGCTACTGTGGAACATATACTCGTTATTGGTTTAACCATGTATCCAAATAATGTTCCCATGTCGCAAGATGTGGGTAGGCAGGGTAGATATGGTTTTACGCAGCGGGGCGCGACGCGAGCGCGGGTCGTACATCTACACCCCTCGATGATTAAAACCAGCCGAGTTGATTACGTTGCATGTTTGTACCCTTTCAACGCGTATGAATGGCAACCGATAGGTTCATTTGGGTTGAATGTGTTTCATATACCTACTTTTCTAAATTGGTTCCAGCTTTTTGTAACTCTTATTGGTTTCGTTTTGTTGATTCGTTAATTAAATAGTAATGTTTATTTTGTTGCGTATAATCATTTTTCTGACTGCTTCATCCTAGCGTTAATCCCAGTCGCATCAAAGGTTTCACCTCGAAGTCTAGGGTTCGGTTTTTTCAGTCTAAGCTTTGATATTTTCCGTAAAACAACTGCCTGACCTTCACAATCCACTGGCGATATCGAGGCATTGCAGTTAAACCAGTTATTGGACTTTTAGGGTTCCGACTACCATTAACAACAGCCATAGGTTTTACTATGGTAACCGGGACCAACTGCTTAAGATTTTTTTTTATGCAACATACATAACATGGCAGACAAGAACACGGCCCACCTGATGGAAAGTGGTTACCATGGCGTATGAACGTGTGTAACACCAGTGGAGTCACATCCATGTTCTCCGAGGCTCGACCAAACCAATGCAAGTACCCATATTCATGCATATAAATATTTGCACAGAGCTAGAACCGAACCTATGCCTCTTGCGTAGCGGTCGCGTTCACTACCGCCACGCCACAGAAGCTTTCAAAGTGTCATATATTTCTATAATCTTCTATATAGATTGATATAGAAACGTAATTAACGATATACTTTTATACAGATGATAAATCACGATAATATTGAGGTAACTAAATTAAATACAAGATCATTGGCACTAACCCATAAACTTTACTGTCGATGGTTACTACAAACGTATGAGTCCAATCAATTGCATCCGAATTTTGCTTTACGTGATATCAAAAGATTCATAAACCAATACAGGAAACAGTGCGATTAACCTGAACGCGAACGGAAATTACGCGCCCGCCCGACAGCCGTCTCCGAATCTAACAATGCCCGATATTGATCACCTCACTACACCCACTTGTATGAGTATATCATGCAGTACGTATTATCTCTACAGATTGCAGATGGAATGCGTTATTGACATATGCATCCACTACTATGACGGTTCGGTTACGTACGAACAAATAGACAGTCACCGACAAAAGTGACTAATCTCTAAAATATTTCTTATTATTTTTACTGTTGACTATTTCGTCCTCCAAACCTTTTCCTAACTCAGTCGGTGTTGGATTTTCAGTCTAACTACGAAGCTGTCGAACTTATATATTTTTCGTGAAGCGACTGCTATCTGACCTCTACGACATACTGACCACAGAGGACAGAGTATTATCATTTTCTTCCCCATGATAATGACGATTTCGAATAAAAAAAAGAACGTCTATAAAAATTAATAGACGTTTTTGAACTTTTTAGGGCTCCATATATCCGTAATGACTACCATTCGTTTAACGTATTCTCTGAAGCATGGAGGGATCTCAATGTGTTAAGAATACTAAGACTACATCCATCTCAAGACTGACCAGGCTAATATCGCTTTACGTTCCAATGTGCTTACCAACTCGGCTACACTTAGCCACGTGTTCCTCAATTAGATAGATAGTATCAATATTATAGGTAATTCGTTGTGTATCACAATGTGAGAGGCAGAAGTCGATTTGTTTATATTTTGTTTATGTTATGATGGGTTTAAGAGCATGATCAATAAATTAGAAATTAATAAGTTCCTTTTGTCGTCGACAGTACAGACGTAAGTTACGTTACGGTTAGGTACGTTCTATTGATATAGGATGTGTAATAGTTTAGTTAGCTGGCCGTCCTTAATTCTAATTAATTAATAGTAGTAAGTTACACCTATAGCATAGGTGGAGTAATTAAGCATTTTAATTTTAATAGATTATCACTCCGTAACTTTATGTACACGCCTAGAACATTTAGACAATTATTTTTCTACTTATAATTATAATATGAATAATTTACTAGGCTGGTACTTTATTTTTAATTATATCTATACCTGTTCTATGTTTTTAATTCGTAAGTAGTTATTAAACTATTTTTCCTAAAAACAATAAAAAGTTCATAACTATTTCCAGGTTCAATATTGAATGTTTTTTAAAACACCACGGAGAAATTAAAAAAAGAATCGTCATTGAAATTTACCTAGCAACTGATAAAAGCTTTTGAATTACGTATGATTTAGAAATTACATTTGATTTGACCAAAATATAGGTATCTGCACTCAGTATGGAGCACGCTGCCGCGGCCGGTAATATCCTCTTAAATTGACGGGGTGGCTTTAAAGAGAATTAATACCTTGCGGCTAACCGCCTCGGTATCGAAATATTTCATTCCCCACATTCGTACGATCCACCACAGACTATTCTAGACCCATTACTTAGACTTCAAATATGCATTTAACTTTAAAACAGTCCGTATATATTATTTATTTAATTTCAAAATCCAATGGTTTTATAACTCTAGTCGCCACCGGTATTAGAAAGCAACTCATTCCAAGTTATTGACTATTCAGAATAAAACATTACATAAAACAATACACAAAAACTAAACATGTCTTAGTCCTCTGAAGATTACAAAAATAATTATACATCAATTATTTACTGATTTACTTTAATGTTAAAATTTTAAATCTGTTGGTGTTAAACAATTTCTGAGATCGCTCGTAGGTACCTACATACCAACATTACTTGACACTTGTGTAGCAAATGCCTCATCAGGAATGCCAGGAGTTGTTTTTGGATAAAGGAATAAAACACAGTTATATAATAGTGATATCAAGGCTAGATCAATCAATCACATCTGGAGTGAGTGGGGTGTCAAGTGTGGCGGTGGAAGTTCTAAGTAGCAAGAGCGTGCGAAGCGATTCGTTGTGTGACGCTTCCTAAGAACGCTTCGCACCATTGAGCCATTTTTGATTGCATTCTCGGGATTCCACAGCTTTAAGATCCTATGGACTGTGAACGATCACAGTTTGAATTGGAATTTAGATTGCATGTTAAAGAGGCCGAGATCTCTTTTATTGAAAAAAGGAATTCGCCCATTGAGATTCAGAAGCTAGAGCTAAATGGGCCATACCTGTTTGTAGTTTCTCTCCAGAAAGTTAATTTATTTACGGAAATACTTCGACCTTGAATGTTGTATTATAACCTGCCAGTGCTCGGCTTAAGTAATCTGTGGTAAACTATTTAAGTCGAGCTAAGTATTTTTGTTCTTAGCGATATGTTGTCATAACATTGATATTTCTGTATTTAGTACAGGATAGTGTACATTAGGGGCCATCTTGAAACCGTTGTTGGCCCAAGGTCAGCCGTGGTACGAGAGATATGCTCTAGGCAATTTTACATCCTGATATCATCTAAAGACCTGAGTTGACGTATGGTTTTAGTCAATTCGAATCCGATTTTGAAGTTAAATAGTCTTAATAATAGTCTAAGTTTGTGGGATTGCAACCTTTGAGCCGGCGATTAGGGACGGGACAAAGGTCTCTTTTTCCAGTTTCTTTCCGTATTGAAACTAGTGATAACTTTAATTACTTCAACTTTTTTATACTACTTAGGTCGCAGACAAGCACTCGGCCCACCTGATAGAAAGTGGCTACCGTGGCCTATTCTATTGACGTGTTTAACACCAGAGGAATCAATTCGCGCTGCCGACCCTGTAAGCATAGAGTTTCTGTGCCGTCAGTGTAGAGGACAAAGCAGGACAAGCATTTAATTTTCCTACTGACAACACAAACTCTCCAGTGAGCTCTGGCTACCTACTCATCACCGGGAACACAACACGAGGTTATTATGGCCGCGGTATTCTGTAGGGCGGAGGTACTCCCCAAGTCGGACTGCTCAATTGGACGAAAATACCGTCGTCCTTCTACTTTATTTATTTACATTAAATTTCCCATAAATTACGTTTAACATTTTTAGTTTACGCGTAAACTGCCGACAAAGTTTAGAAGTCGGGTACAAATCTTCCCTTAATTTGAAACTCGATAGCATCAGCTAGCAGTGATGAAGGTGTAATGGGTATAAATAGCCCTGTGAGAGGCTGCGGATTGCGGATGCGGCGCCAATCAATCATGTCGGTCGCGTGACGCGCGGGCGACGGAGCCAGCTGCTGCAGACCGCGCCAGGGCTGCCACGGCCCACGACCTATTTCACACACCCCGATCATTAGCTGGTGGTCATAAATAAACAAGGGCTGATTAAAACAACGCGTGTAGGGCTAATAGTTCGGAACCGTTTTGGATTGCATGTTCACATTTTAGGAAAGGTTATAGGGAGTTGTAATCGTGTGACCTCGTTCAATCTCTATGTAGATATAATATTATTTTATACATATAATATGAAATTGGTTAAAAAAAAATGTACATAAATATGTTAAGTAGGTATTTATGTTTATCCACTATCCAATATAAACATCTCGTATTGTGTTGTAAAACTGTTTGTAAAATACTTTGTTATACTCAAGTTAAACTATAATAAAAATGTATTATTGCTCTTGGTTACAAGCTTGCGATGCAACGATAGCAAGTCTTTAACTAATAATCCTCAAAATTTGCCAGTACTGCTCAAAGTTTCCACTTTCGAGCTTTTTTTATTACCATGTTGGCTTTTCCGGGAGCTTGTCACCTCGAAAATATCCTACAATGATTTTGAAAATAACGATATTATTCTAGAATGTTAATATAAAGCAAATTTATAAGAAATGGTAACTTTGATTTTATAACGTATGTAATGATTGTTTTATCTTGTTGCAGAGGCAGCTAGCGGTCGGATGCAGCGGCTACTGGTAAATTTTCTCTTTAGTCAGTCGTTTTCTCACGGAACAACATTTTTATTTCACATAATGTGATCTACCCCTCTATTGGTGATGTGTCCTTCTATTCTACAATACGCCGGCCAGCGTAGGACGAATGTATGGGATTCGACGTTTATGAAATGCGTTGAGAACTGCATAAATGTCAAATATGTAGGTACGAGTGGAGGTTACTCGGGCTTCGGAAAATGTTCTCCTTCCCCTATAAGCGCTGGCCTGGAGGTGACGGTTGGTGCCCCTAGTCACCCTAGCAGAAGCAGGCCGTGGCGATGGCGCATCATGCGGGCCTCCACATTCCCGGGGACTCCATGGTTCCCACATTAGAAAAGGGCCAGTTCGAAAAGTCCGGGTGTGAGGGTTGTGCCTCCGGCAACGTCACCTCCTGTAACCGACGACCCTCAGATGGCGTGCGTTTTAGTCGGTGTACACCCGACAGGCTCTGGCCTTGGTATCCGTGCGGACTTTTCGCACGATAAAAAGTGTAGTAGGAACTTAGTGTCTTTCTAGTCAGGATTTTCTTTTTATTTATAGTCAGGCAATATATTTTGTTGGAAAATAAAACAAATGGTGAAGTATCCAACAATCTACTTAACATGTCAGAAACTGGTGTGAAAGACGGCAATTACCTATTGTTAGTGGTAGTGCAGATGTGAGGGCTCACGAAGCAATTTGTACACGCCACTCATTTCATTACACAGAGATAAGGGTCTCGTGAATATTTGCGCTCAATTTGGTACACTTATGCTTTGGCATATTGACATGAGCGTAGAGCAGCGGCTTTCTTAGAAATGTTTGCCTTTATTTAGAAAGAACGATTGATGTATGCTACAGTGTAGGGGTTTTACCGTACATCGTCGGAAACAGCCGTCTAACATCCAATCCCGAGAGGAAAACCTAAGCCAGAGCCTCGGCAATCAATCAACAGATGTATGGCATGTAGGTAAAGTTGACTTGGGCCCCTTAAATCTTGATAGGGTCCTCAAACACCCCGTCTACGAGTTATAAAATTTATCGAAAATATAAAGTTGCATATCTCGTACACTGTGAATAACTTGCCAACACAAATCTGTACGATCGTTTCAAACTCGACAATTAATAAGTTAGAGAAACTTGTAATTAGTTGTGGCAGATATAGTAACAATTCGTTACGTCTGCGGTTGTATGATCGGATTTATTACACATTATACGTTAGACTTCCGGCTTCTCAAAGTGAGATAAGTAAGCGTACGACTTGGGGTAAATGGTACACCGGTTGATCGTAAGGTAAAGACGACAAAATTTACGGAATGGCGGCACTCTTTAATTGCTTTTGGATAGCAAGATAAAAAGAATAATCGGAGCTAAAGGGTTGAAATTCCTTTTGTGGCTTGCTTATGTCAGACACTCTCTCACATGAAATACAGGCATCTAATGAATCTTGTCTGAAAGCTAAAATAAAGGAACGATCACAATAATAGTTAAGAAAAAAAAACAGGTTTAAAGTGTTTAAACGACTGGGGAAGTACCTCCACCCCACAGAATACCACGGCTATATTAACCTCATGTTGTGTTCCCGGCGGTGAGTAGGGTAGCCAGAGCTCACTGGAGAGATTTTGTGCTGTCAGTGGGAAGACCAAAGGCTTGTCCTGATTTTGTGTTCTGCACTGAAGACACAGAAAATCTCTGTTCTTACAGGGTTGGCAGCACGGATGTGACTCCACTGGTGTTACATACGTTCATAGGTCACGGTAACCACTTTCCATCAGGTGGGCCATTGTCTGCCACCTAAGTTGTATAAAAAAAAACGACTTCAAACACTAAAAACTATAAAATAACATAACAGATAAGAGCACTATCACTGAATTTACAGATTTCCTATTTAATTTCGAGGAGTTCTCTAGTGTATCTTCGGAGTCCAAGGTCCATTACCGATGAAAATTTGGAACTATCCGTGAGTTATACCAAACAAAATGCAAACAGATTTCTTTTAATCGGTTCCTAAACTACAGAAATATTGAAGAACATAGAGAAGAAGTCGGCTAAAAATATGTAGGTCAAAACACACATAAATGCTTATAAAATTAAAACTACTGGTCCAAACTTTATCAAATTTTAATGAGACCAAATGGCAACCATTCTGCATTGAATTAAAAAGAATAACGTAAATTGGATTATAAATCTCCGAGTAATCGGTGTACATACATAAAAAAAAGATAACGATCGAATTAAGAGCCACCTTCTTTTTGGAAGTCGGTTACAGTCGGTACAAAAGATGTGCTCTTTTGTCCCAGTTTTTATTTGCCTATAGGTAGTAAGATTCCGTATTTCACAAAATAAATGATTTGATTTGACTTTTAAGGGCTACCTATTAGACATTTATTATGTCGTTATGTTCTTATAAGTTTGAGAGACCCTATGTTAGATCATAGGGACGTTTATATGTGATAACTCTCGTAGATCATAATTCTAGAACGCGTGCGTCATTTTATTTTGTTAGTTTTTGTAAAAAATTGTATTCGTCTACATTACCCTACATATTGCAACTATATGTAGATAAAATCATGTTGCACTTATGCATAACACTGATATATTACTTAATAGACATACATAAATAAGTACAATCACGCCTTTATCCCCGGAGGGTTAGGCAGAGGTGAATTAACACCCACATTTCACCAATTGTTGAATTCAGTCCCACGTAATAGGGGGTGAGCCTATTGCAGTCTTCCGGGCACTATTGTCGACTCGAGCCATCCATCTGAGGCTGAGTCTGGGCTGTATATATCTGTCTGGTGTTAAACAGCCCCATCCCTTAGTCGCCATGTACGACACCGCATGGGAATAGATGGGGTGGTCCAAATTCTACTCTGCCGGGAACCACGCGCTTAATAGTCATGTAGGTAGGATTTCGAAAAACAAAAATACATTTGCGCCTATGCTACGTAACAGCTACTACGGTATTCGTAAACGGGTCGGAAGCTCGTGGTAGTGAACTCAGCCAACATTAACCGAGGTAACAATCGACACAATACGGATAGTGTGTCCCGAGTGCCACAGCGGACGAGCCGAAATAATCGCGTTATCGATGCGATATTCCCCTGAGCCACAAAGCGAGGAGGGCTGAACTAGTAATCCGCTTTGGTCGCGACAGCCACAACTTTGTCGATCGCTCTTCTGAATTCTCTACTTTAAACTTGCATGCCGCGACAAAAGAGTAATAAGATTCGTATTCGGACAACTTTCTTAAACCTTTAAACTCAAAGTTAGACTTTATCCGCTAAACTAATACTTTGAAAAATGTCCGCCTGGTCTTTGCGGCGACATACTTTTTGACAATGCATATTGAACGCGGACGTGCCGCCTGAATTTACAATGAATGAATGTCTATCTCGACATTCATAAATGATTTCCTACTTAGTTATTTACTGCGTATGCATACGTTGTATATTCGGTAGCGATAATACCTGTACTTTATTTCTTGATACCGATTACAATTCATACAATATTCATTCAATAATTCAGTCCATACGACAGAGTGGCACGGCAGAGTTTAACTGTATATATAATAGGATTTTGTTGGTTTTAAAGTAGGTCTCGTGCTTTATGAGATATTTAGGAGGCAGCCATCGCGCTGGCGACGTGCACGAAGTTACTTGGTGCATTATATATCTGCATTCTGCATTTTACTCCAAACTTTGTATCTACAGTCTTACTATACAGTGATTTTTGAGGTGACTCTTGTTATAAACTTGTGTAAATGCCATATAAGCTTGACGAAAGCAAAACTATTGATTTATAAAGTAACTATTTATAAATGTAACGATTACTATTTACCAGAGCCAGCAGCGTGCGTAAGAAAAATTGGAATGTCTATAGTAAAAAAGCGACATCAAGCATTTTTCGGTTAGAAAGTCATTTTACTGGGCGTCCCTTCCTGTGCAAACCCGGCCGGCTCCCGTCTTCCATCAGTCATTCCGGTCACGAAAAAACTATACCTATAGCTACATGTACTTACATATTATTTCACCCTCAGGACTGTCTTGGTAAGAGCTCGCTTAAAAGAGCTGTAATCTTTTGTCTGTATCAACTTATAATGACAGATGAGGGACGTAACATAAAGGATTACAGTGGTACACATTTATAATTTTGACGTCTGCCCACATAACGAATTTATATTAGGTATTTTAGGACAGACTAGATGAATGTCAAATGCATGGAATTTGACGTTTTTGACATGCGTTGACAACTGTTATATAGGTACGTCAAATTCCCTACATTTGTCATTTTATTCTATAATACCCAACGAATTGACGCTTATATTGGACGGCTGCTGATTAACGGAAGAGGCTATGGTGCAGGCACTGGTTTTTCTCTCGGGGCTGACAGATTAGACGGCATTCATCGAAAGGCCAAATCAAAAGGTGGAGAATGAGTTAGTGCACTCCAGGCTCCGAGAAGAAAGTCACGATTGCAGGCAAAACACGCTAAGATGATGATTTTAACTTATATTTTAGATCAATACATTTAAAATGATCATGAATATATGACGCTATTGTAAACAACAGAAACAAACACACTCAATTCTCTTCTTCAGTAACACATCATAGGATCGCTAATTTATATTCAATATTAAGTTTTGAAAGAGTATTAACATGTACTTAACAAGATTCTGACACTAAACAGCGTAACAACTTTGGGGAGCAACTTTGTGTATTGTCCTTAGTTTTGAATATTTAAATAGACTGGGTAGGTATGTATTTATAATAGCGATTGGTAGCTTTTCTTGGTAAGTATTTTCTATATATAAACCCAAAATTCGTATAAATCTACCTTTACAGATCGCTAATAGTATTTTCTTTAAAATATAACGTCGCTTTAGTATTATAATAATAATATACGTCTTTATCATATAATATGAGAGTTATAAGTTATGTCGTACGTACAGATGGCGGCCTTATTGCTGTACCTATAGGTACTACCTATTTATAAGTACATTCAGATAATAATTTATAGTAGTCATGCGCATTGCATTCGACATTTACACCTTTCTATAATTGATTTGACTCTTACGAGAGTAACTGTCGTCTGACCCCAAAACCGACAGGAAAGTCTCAACCATCCTGAGGTGAAGTGAAGAGGCCCTATACGTCTAGTTAATTGGCCGAGCGAGCGAAACGAGCGAGGGATTTCGTTTCGACTAGGTGGTAGATTTTGGTTTCGTCCGTATATCTATGTATTTGTCAGAGGACACATTTCTTAAACGATTTTCGCCAAACTTGATACACGTGTTCTTTAATTTAAAACACCACTTTTGTAGAGAGCTTTTTTTGATAAGAAGGAAAATGGGGGACAAAAGGGGGAAGTTTGCTGCCGTGTTATTTAAGATAGGATTTTGACGATTTTTGACTGAAAACTCAAGGATATATTTCCTTACTGGTTGTTCTGAAAAATAATGCATCGTGATAGTGAATTTCGATATAAGAAACAGATGAGAAAAAGGGAGGGGGAAGAAGAAGTAGCGTTAGGATATCAGATTCGATTAAAGGTACCAGAAAATTGGGCAAAGGGAGCTCGCGAGGTCTCTTGTTCACAGAACTACTTGTAATATACGTACCATCTTTTCACTAATGACATCAGTTAGAAAACTAATTAGCTGAGACTAAGTCCGGCTGAAGTCTCTTACGTCCTAACGACGCTAGACGGCCGCTCTGCTCAATAACTTAGAGAATAAACTAGCGAAGAGATGTCAAACCATGGGGAAGATAACAGAATGAGCTATAGGTATAGTTATTCTAAAATGACTTGGGGGAAGCAGGAAACAATTAACAAAAAAAGACAGAATAAGAATGTCTGTGTGCGACAAAAAGTGTAGCATTATTTTTAGATCTAAGTTAAACAACTGCTGCGAACTCGTAGAGGACGCGTAGACATTAGCGCGTAGCAACACGCCACTTGATTTTATATAGGTGTGTGAATTATAATATAACATTAAATGTACTACAATTTTATTTATGACTATAGTCAAGACATTTATTTTATTCAGGTATTAACTCAATAATAACGAGTATAATAAGCAAAAAGAGGTTCGTTAAGTTACACATTTTATGGTTATTCAACTGTATGGACTAAATAATTTTCTGATGATTGTTTAATAAGCCTTTTACGCTTCCATTTGTATTTAACATTTTAAAAAATAACACGTTTCTGAATACCATTAACTAATACTAAAAAGATAGTATCATAAAGATTTCAACCAGCGAGCTATACCTACTTTCGTCTTTCAAATTCAGCTTGATACATTACTCCGTAGCGAGAAGTTAATTCGCCTCCTAACAGGAGGGTTCTGATTCGGATTGGGATGGTTTTGATGTATTGACGTTCGTAGTGACAATATGGCTGCATCTACAGCCATCGTCAACTCTGTAAAAAACCGACGCCGCCAATGTAATTAGACTTTAGTATAACTAAATCATAAATATTAATAATAATTATTATTTTGTAAATAATGTGTGTACATATCCGTTTACAAATTATGGCCATTCTGTGAAAAACAATGGTCCTATTTCTGTCCAAATATTATCATAAAACTATAAAGACTCAATGAAACTTAGAGTAAAACAATTATAAATATACAATTTCCTTCCTTCAATTAATTTTACTATGCGAATCGCTTAATTAGTCTATTTATATCAAATTGTGATGCGACTGTCGGGAGTATCGACATGCAGCGACGACCGTAGTCACCGTGAGGAGGTCACGACGACCAGGGACAAGCGAGCACGTGAGCTCCTCACCGGGGACCATTCATGTGCGAGGGCGGCGGCTTGCGCGCGCACGGATCAATACGCTTAGGGCGCGGGCGGGCAGTGCCCGGCCCGCCGCGCGACGCCTCGCACGCGCCTCTCCCGCCGCGCTGCCGTAGCGAGCCCATGACCGCCCCCTACAGATGACGGAGCCCGCCCGCACCCATCGAGAACGTCGCACTGTCCCCGCAGCCAACACGACCACATCCGCCGTGCCATCCTGCACTCGCTCATACCGCGCGACGATAAGGTACAAAAATCGATAACACGTCTCCGAGTGCCGCAGCATCCACCGCTGACCGCTCCGCCGCCACCGAACAGCACCGCGCGACGCCTGCCAGCCCTGCCCGTGGGCCCAGGCTGGGACTAACGTGGTGATCATCACCATATGTTAGTCTCGAAGTTCTGTTAATTAACTTTTAACGTTTAGGTACAAGTTGCACTAGAGTAAAAAGTAAAGTTTTCTCTCTTTAAACATTTTTTTCCATAAATGTAAAAAGAGTACCTAAGTAGTACAGATATAAAATATACTGAGAAAATGAGTGTTTAATATTCTGACGAGTTAGTACCATGTTGGTTTTTAATGATACGTTCTGAACAAGATACCCACTTAATAAAACTGATATCATTTATCATCTGTACATTTTCAAAAGGTAAATAGGTACATGTGACAAATCACTTTCTATTACCGCGAGCTCTTACTCGAATTGGAGTGGTTCATTTAGTATTTTGATGCCTTTTAAATTATTTATTCTCTGCAGTATACGTATATACATAAGCACTTTTGAAATATCTCAGTTTCTCTAGTTAATTGTATTGATTGTATTGATATTATATAAATGCTATAAGCACTAAATACTATTTGACATGCATAATTAATTACACAGGCTATAAAGAAAAAACGTTTCCCGTTCCAATTTAGTATTTTCATTTCGTCAGTAAACGGCTATAGAACGCCAGCCGAGAAAATAACGTATGGGACCTTTAAGATAGAATACTGAATGATTTTAATTCTAATTTTTATACTAAATATATGTGTGGCCATCAACAAAAAAAACTGAAGCTTACTTAATACAAAAAAAAAGAAATTTCCTTCATAGGTATCGCGTGTAACTTGTATACTGTTAATCGTCTCGTAATCTAAAGCTGTGTTTGTAACACTTTTATGAAATACAAATTCGAATTGTGAAAAGGCTAGTGAATCAATGAAATTAAAGAACGACTTACATGAAGTTTAATTATAAAGGAATACCTACACCAGATCGAGTATAGTATAAATTTAAAGACCCAAGATGGCATGCGGTTTTAGTCGGTTCTAGCAGAGGAGATTTTCGCACGACAAATTATATATTCAAACGGACATCTTTCGTGTCATATACTTTACGTAGACTTGCCAAATTGTTAATTTTTTTTTTGTCCCATAATACTTTGATAAATCAAGAACAACAATATATTTGATTTTGTACCGATTTATAACTTACAGCAATTAACTAGGCGATGTCTGAATATTGATATCGAGACCAGGTGGTATGGGGCAGCGGTTTAGGTCGATTATATGTCGTGATGCAGTGCAATTACTTGGGGAAATAGTACAAGGACGAGCCGTGGTTCAAAGGCCACCTGCCTTTTATATACCGTCTAGCTTAACATCATGCTATAAAAGTACATATGGAACATAACCCTGCGTAGTTGCTACGAGGTTAGTAACAAAATGGAAAAAAACATTAAGCAAATTTCAACCGTAACTTAGCACGCAGACATTAGTTTCTCGTATAACATTTAACTGTGTATAACATTTTGTACAGCAACTCATTTATTTTGGGGTAACACACTAACAGAAGAAATTACTTTAATTCCAGTGCAACTTGTTTGTTATTTGATCTTTATGTAAAGACTGCACATGTAAGGATCACAAGCCAAGCTGCCCGCGTACGAAGGCAACTCGGGCGTCGGAGGTCGATGAACGACCTCCGCCCCCCATGAGCGCAGACCTGGGGGTGACAGGTGGAGCCACCTGTCACCCTAGCAGAAGCAGGCCGCGGCGGTGACGCGTATGGCGCGCCTCCCCGTTTCCGGGGACGAGTTGGGGACTCTGTAGTCCCCACACCCGAGAAGAGGGCCAGATCGTGAGAGATGGCCCTGGGCCGGCCGGGGTGCGAGGGATATGCCTGTCAACCTCACCTTCGGCAACCGAAACGACCCACAGGCGGCGTGCATTTTAGTCGGTTCGAGTCCGACATACCCTCTTCCACCGGCTCCGGTGGGGAGGTATCCGTGGGGATTTCGCGAACGTAAAAATAAAAAAGACTGCACATGTAATTTGATGACGAGCGAGTGTTTTCTGGAATAGAACTGAACTGAATCTGTGGGGTTTATTAGAAATGAGCAAAGCTTTAAGATCTTCTTCTACATCTTAGCGCTAATCCCAGTCGCATCTGAAGCTTGTGCACCTCAGAGTCTGGGGTCCGCTTTACCATTCTTACTACGGATTTGTGTGAACTTTGATATTTTCCGTGAAGTGACTGCCATCTGACCTCCACAAACCAAAAAGCGGTATTGAAGCATTACAGTTAGACCAGTTGATGGCCCTTTTAGGGATCCAACTACCCGTTACGACTACCATAGATGTTCGCATGGCAACCGGGACCGACGGGTTAACGTGCCCTTCGAGGCACGACCAGATCAATGCAAATATCCATTTTCATGCAGCAATAGCAATATTTGTATATACTTATCATGAAGTAAAGTTGTTATACTAAGTGAGGAACAGCGTGATAAGGAAACGTGGTATAGTAGAACGTTTCAAAGCTGTGATGTGGTGTGAAAGAAGATTGACGAGTAAATTAGCAAACCAATCCAATACATATGCCAATCAAATCGAGTCAAAAGTACCTGCACCTGATGAGCATATATGCAAACAAAATTATGAAGTTAGAAGGAGCGATTATTGTATGCTAGGATCGCAGCAAGTGAAAAGTCGAATATGCAAAATATGCTTACTCTTTTGCTGGCACACGAGTGCATTTAAATTAGCATTTCATCTAAAAATATGTATAAAGCAAAAATCTAATAATTTTGTGGAGGAACGAGGTGATATGTTCCTCCAACACAAAGGGAGGATCCTCCGACCAGGCAAGGTGATCACGCCTGGCGGGCCGCGGCCCAACGATTGTCGTTGGGACGATGTACATATGTTCTCCCAGCGCGAGAACTTTACATGCGCGATGTAGGATTCGTAGTTACGTACGTACGCGGCGCTGGGTACATGTGGCATCGCCACATCACTCCCCTCCAGACCGGAGGTTGATTCGCGATGAGTCGGCTGTCTAAGCTCTCTTGATGAGCATGCCATTTCCAGTCTCAAGTAGTTCCGTTTCGTCAGAACTGGACGCCGCTTATTCCGTTAGTGGAACAGTCTTCCTCGCTAGTCCCAGTGAGTCGGGACTACCGCTGGTCCCGAAGACGCGGGACAAGTGCGGTGCTGCGGTGCTGCGGTCCTGCTGTGAAACGCCTCTAGTTGGGGCTCGATGCGTCGAGAGGAATCCTCGGCGAGCCGCCAGTGGGGCGAGGTGAGTCCTCGGCAGTGACGGGGCGAATCCTCGATGAAGCGAGGTAAGTCCCCCGTGTATTGGGGCGAATGCTGCGTAATGGCTGAGTGCCACGTAGACGGGAGAGATGTCCTCTTCTTACATGGACCGTATATACGTGCACTGTGTGCCTTAGATGCAGGTGAGGCCGAAGGGTAACCAGGCTGCAGCGGTCGCTGCATGCTATGGTGTCCTTGTAAGGGCCGAAAGTGCTGGATGGCGAAGACTTGATTACCGCTCATGCGGGAGAAGTTAATGTGATGTGACGATGAGAATGCTGATGATATGTTCAGCGAAGGTTACGTGATCAGATCACGTCGGGGTCACCACTGTGGAGGAACGAGGTGATATGTTCCTCCAACACAAAGGGAGGATCCTCCGACCAGGCAAGGTGATCACGCCTGGCGGGCCGCGGCCCAACGATTGTCGTTGGGACGATGTACATATGTTCTCCCAGCGCGAGAACTTTACATGCGCGATGTAGGATTCGTAGTTACGTACGTACGCGGCGCTGGGTACATGTGGCATCGCCACAATTTCAAATTCAATTATTAGTGGGAATTTGGTAAAAAGATGTTACAGAACATTATACTTCTTCATTTTTTAATTCACAAGTCTATTTCATCGATTCATTGAAAATGGATTTAACGTGTTCAACTTCTTGCAATCACTGCATTATAAACCAGTTCCAATAGGCATCTCCGAAATTTACATTTTCCGTGTTCTTTGTCATGTACAGCGCTTGAAAAAGTGGTCCACAGTTGGATGATTGAAACGCACTTCGTAAGGAACAGTCCAAATCATATACAGGTTATAATAATTAGATTCTCGGAATAACACTGAAATTGATATATCTGTAACATACAAACATAATCACGCCTTTATCTCCGGAGGGTTGGACAGAGGTTGAATTAACACCTACATTTCACCAATCATTGTATTCGGTTCCACGTAATAGGCGGTGAGCCTATAGCCGTTTTACGAGCACTATTGTTGACTCGAGCCATGCAACTAGAGGCTGCGTCTGGGCTGTATATATCTGTCTGATGTTAAACAGCTCTATCCCATAATCGCCTTGTATGACACCGAATGAGAAGGGATCGGGTGGTCCAAATTCTATTCTATCGGGAACCACGCAGCTAATCTGTAACAATATGAGAATATATCTACATATTTTTTTTTACTGAAATTGTTGATTACACTAACACTTTAAACAGAGGTAATGCACAATGACAAGATAAATAAACTCTTAAATACACTTTAGCTGTAGTCCAATTGCTCATGCGTAGAACTTGCATTCTACTAAAACTTTGTTCGAACCCCTGTATACGAATCCTAACACTAGCAATTTAGCTCAGCTGGAGAGATTTACCTGATGAGCCTGTACTTTTTTGATCATCGATGCCATGGTCATGAAGACTGCAGCAGATGCGAGAGTTCTTTATGCAATCCTTAAGTGTGACTCCACAGCCTCACATTCATCATCGCAGTAAATTCATTTTCAAAAGCGTCGGTGGCTTAGTGATTTAGGAGTCGGCCTAACGATCGAAAGGTCCGGGTTCGAATCCTGGCCATTACACTACCGACGTGAACCCACTCCTTGTACAAGTAAATTAGCTTATCTGGAGGGGTTAGAGGGAATATTAGTAATTTCGGTTGCTAATACTTTTAAATTTAAAAAAAAAACAATCTCCGTGACATGCAGCTTCTGCTTGTGTCACTCTAGCAACGTGCAAGCAACCGTGTATGCATTCTTATTTCATTAACAAGGTTAAAAATGTAATTTATGACAAATTTTCCTGAAGCCGTAGCAACAATGATAATCACGTAATTCTACTGCAAGGTCATGACTCATGTGGCACAATGGGGCATATGGAATGAACTATTTTGATCTAAATTATACCTAACAGTTACCTACCGGACCACAACGAGCAGTCTTTATGTAGTGCACAAACACACCACATAAATACGAATAAAATTGAAATGAATACCTGCGGGTACACCGTTTAAAGTCTGACTACAGTATTTTACTACCCAATTTATAAATACGTTTCCGAGTACATCTAATATAATTTATTACAGACAAGTACATATTTACTACCTAGTTGCAGGCGTTCTATGTGGCGTACGGTCGACTTTAGAAATTGCTGAACACGTACATACTTCTGCTTTCGAATTTATATACCTAATTCTATCTTGTACAGTGCTCGTTAAAATTACCTCCAAGTTTTAACTAGGTGTATATGTATAATAACATCAGCATCATCATTATGGCTTGAGTTAATAATAGTGCTCGGAAAATGGCAATAGGCTCACCCAATATTACGTGGAACCGAATTAAATGATTGGTGAAATGTGAGTGTTAATTCACCTCTGCCTAACCCTCCAGGGATAAAGGTGTGATTATATGTATGTATCATCATTATAGCGTTGGTCCCGATCGCATCCAAAGCTTGTACCTACTTTTGCTTTTGCCAAGAGGTCTAACTTACTAATTGGAAGGTACCTACACCTGTCGATCAACGAATGCGACTCTTCTGCTATTGAATGATTTCTTTAAAGCAATGCAAAGTATTCTAACTACTCAAATCGATTAAAACATTAAAACTTTGAATCAGTCAAAGCGCCTGAACTGACTAAAAAATGTTCTTGTCTTAATCAACTCTTGCGCTGTCTGCTGCGTTCAGCTATAACAGTCAAATACACCAAATAGATGTGGAATACGAAATAGGACCCTATTTTTATTTTATCATGCGTAAAATCGCTACGGTTCCCAGAGCTGATGGGAAAAGTTATGTTGGACTTGAACCTACTAAAACGCTCGCGGTCTGAGGGCATATCCCTTGGACTTCGAGCCTTGAATTGAATGCAACCAAGATCATCGTTATGACAACATTGTATGATGATGAAATGTTGTCGATATATGATCACCATTATAGAATGCTTTATATTGTCGACAGTAATATAGCAGTATATTCATGTGTGTTAGGTGATGCATCAACGATGAGTCGCCGCGCGCGGCCGTGACATGGGAGCGCAGGCATGGGCTGGCGCGCCGTGCAACCGCCGCACATCGCCGCCGGCTTGCTCCTTCTGCTGCTAGTCAACCTGCCAGGTCAGTGTCAATCATTCTTTTACCCAGAAACATGCCCCTGCCTTCTTCATACTTCTTATATATAGAATACCATATGCATATCCACCTTTTGAGAGATCGCATTTTGAATGATGGATTGAACACGGAGTGCAGCTAAAATTCCCCTCATTCCTCGCGTATCCTCTAATTTACCTGAACATACTAAATCCACGGATTTCTTCCGATACAGTAACCTGTCACCAAGACCACCAAGATGCTGTGCACATCACGGCGATCCTTGGTGAGAGCGTCGTGTTCAATTGCCAAGTGGACTTTCCGGAAGACATCCCGGTGCCGTACGTCTTGCAGTGGGAGAAGAAGGTAGGCGAAACGGTACGACGGCCCACACTCCACTCTTACAATACAACGCTGCTCATCTACCGTGTGTGTGTTTCTGTTCAGTAGAGGACGGCTCGTCCGCGCGACGTGCCCCGCAGAATGTAAAGTATATCTCGTGCCTGTGTCGGCTACGACACCTCGTATTGTCCCGTGCTAGTGGTAAAGCGCGGGCGCCGCGGGCCGGGGGCCCCGCCCCGCCGCCCTCGCCCCGCGCGCGCCCTTCGCACGCCTTTTGTGTATCTCTGCCTCTTCTGCGTATATTGCCTCGTGTACCTACTGCGCTCGTCACACGACCGGATCAACTTACACCACAGTGATAAAGGCCTTCAAAGCGAGTCCGAGAGAGCAGCAGACCCCCGTTAGATAACGAACAAACACATACCTACACTGCCACTTTACATATACAATAAGATTTTTTCTTCTTATTTTATTTATTGGGTGCACCGTTGTTACTTTCTGAGATAGTATCGGGAGCACTATCGCTTACACGGCTGACACGGGGCACGCGCACTCCCTGCGCACTGGCGGCGGTTCTGTCTGTTTCTCTCTTCCTGTGGCTGTGGGCTTCTCCCACGCTCTGTCGGCAATTGTAGTTCATGTACGAGTACTAGACATACTTTCTAACGTATCCTGCTACAGTTATACTTCAAAACATATCATTGGACAAGCTTCACCTCTCAAAACTTACATCAAAACATAACCAGCAGTAACGTGCATAAGATGAGTATAGTAGAGCTTGTCTATATATCTTTTGAAGAGCTGTAATCTACCGCATAATATTCATGTACCTTACTGCATGCATTAGTTAAGCTTTAAGTTTCCCTTTCTCACTTTATGCATGTATAAAAATAATTTGTACTTACCGTTAACTGTGAATCAATAACTCATTGAGCCATAACTAGATTATATTTCAAGAGTTAGATGTAACTACTAACCATGTAACAGTGTAAACCTATTAAGTCATCTTACGCATACTTATATGTTAATTTTGCCATACATATCAAAAAAGACCAAGTATATTTGTTTGTCATCCGTGCATGGTTTTTAAATCCTTACGTAGATAGTCTTATCTTGTAACTACAAAACTAATCATATGACGTCCCAGTGCAGTTGCAACCCGATCAATTGCACGGTATGTTACAAGGTGAAGCATCCGATTCTGTATTAATGTTTTGTGAAAAGATGTCGCATCCTCTTAAGAGCTTTACACAGAGTTGAAAATATGTAGTGCAGAAAACAATTATGAGGCGAGACGTATTTAGATAATAAGTAGGTAATTAGAGTTGTATTATAAGTGGTAGTGGTGAAGAAATCGCACCAGTGGCGGCTCACGATAATGACTAATAGATTGCTTCTGATGCGTAGGGACAAGACATCCCGATCTACATCTGGTACGAGAGTTACCCAACGCACAGCGGGGAAGGCTACGAAAACAGGGTGTCGAAAGTTGCACCCGACTCGCCCTATGGAGCAGCCAGTCTCAACCTCACCAATATCCGAGAATCCGATCAGGTAGGCTATAGAATAATAGAGAGGAGGTGCAGAGTTATCTTAACTAAGACCTGTTTCAGTAAAGTTACGCTTTTAATTATTTATTTATTATTACAATTGCAAATACAGGTTAAAATTATGTCAATAAAAAAAACAATTAAAGAATACAAAATTAATGAAACCTACGTGTCAATATGGGAATCAATAAAAGAAATGTAGTACATGTCAATGAACTGATTCTACTATAAATTATGTGAAATGTCGATATACCTACTTGTCTATCACACACAGCCGATCACATAAATAATCTTCCACAGAATAAGGACACTTCTCCAACAGTACTTTTTGAGTGTAAATTTTCAATTTTGTAATTGGGTTCCCCTAGAATTGACTTAGGTAAGTGGTTATATATTCTGGGAGCCATGCAGAAAATACTTTTATTTAAACGTGTGATCCAAAACATATGAAGTTAAATTTTCTAAATCTAATTGAAAACGAATCAAACTGATAATTCTAAATTCTTAATAAGTAGGTAGATAGGTTTTGTTCAGCTAGATTATACGAAATACAAAAAAAATCTTTTCCTACCAATCGACTTGAAATCGCGCGTTTTGAAGGTCGCCTTACTTAACCGAAACCCTGTGAACTATAGTCAAGTACAAATTCATTCTACTATTTGTATAAGTTTTCATACAAAGTGAATTGTTTGCGTTCAGGGTTGGTACGAGTGTAAGGTGGTGTTCCTCAACCGTTCACCCAACGCGCACAAGAATGGTACGTGGTTCCACTTGGACGTGCATGCGCCACCACGCTTCTCCATCACACCGGAAGACATTATTTACGTTAATTTAGGTAAGTGTTTCTTAATCAATATGGTTTACTGTTTTTTATCCTGGTCAAAATCCAGAACAGACTTCCTATCAGCGATTTTGCAGTACCGTAATTCGTTCACCAATTTATATGTAAAAACTAAGTAATCGCAAAGGGGTGTTCCTGGGGTGCACGCGGTGACGCACCCAATTCAGGGCGTACTTCTGTATAGGAAAATCTGCTTTCCTTTTTATCCCGGTAACCGAAAACTCCACGAGTCTCATACTTTAGTGGGATGATAGTTACCTGGGCTGCTTCCACTCTAAAGAAAAGGCTGATTTACTCATAAGTTGAATATCATCACACCAGTTCATGGTAAAGTAAAAAATTACAAACACAGAGCCGCATTGGTTGACATTATGATAATATTTATTAGATCTTGATTTTTTTGACTTCATCTGGATTATTAAATGAATAAATATACGCACATGTTTCCAGGAGATGCCATTATTCTTAACTGCCAGGCGGAGGGAACTCCGACCCCGGAAATCCTTTGGTATAAAGATGCGAACCCTGTGGAACCGTCCGGAACAGTGGGCATATTCAACGACGGCACCGAACTGCGGATCAGCAACATTCGCCACGAGGACATTGGGGACTACACGTGTATCGCGCGGAATGGCGAGGGCCAGGTGTCGCACACTGCGCGTGTCATCATCGCAGGCGGAGCCGTCATCACTGTAAGTTCACTCCTGCCACAAAAAAATTATCAGTAAACTCTCCGTTTTTCGTAAATACACACGAAATATAGGACATTTATGTTACCTATGTCTTGTTTATACTCTCTTAATGTATTTTGAGCGCAATTATGATGCTGCTGGTCAACGGGAACCCAAAATTTTTCAAGATAAAATATAGCCCATACACTATTTCAAAATCCAAAAATTACATCGATTCGTTTGCTGCCCAACCAACATATTTCCACAATCATATTAGCATATAAGTACTAAGTAAGGATGTATTTTACATTTTCAGATGCCACCAACAAACCAAACAAAGTTAGAAGGCGAGAAGGTACAGTTTTCCTGCGAAGCGAAAGCCCTGCCGGGTAACGTAACTGTGAAGTGGTTTCGCGAGGGTGCTCCGGTCGCTGAAGTAGCCGCCCTGGAGACGCGGGTGACAATACGACGGGATGGCGCTTTGGTGATCAACCCTGTCGCCGCAGACGACTCGGGACAGTACCTCTGCGAAGTGTCCAATGGCATCGGTGATCCACAAAGCGCTTCCGCCTATTTGAATGTTGAATGTGAGCATTTATATTTGTACAAACATACATTTCTCATGCAACTCTCAAAACTTAGTTCTGTTCTTATTTACTTCTACTGTAAATAAACCTTCTATTCAATTCCATTGGATTTTGTAGACAATCCTTCGAAAACATGTAATAAGTTCAGGTTTCCTTGCAATACTTTCCTTTAAAGCCCAGTGATAATCTAATACGTAAGATATATAGGGGTTTGACCTCAGATAATAAGTTGTTATAACTTCGTTTTGACTAACACAAATAGCGCTAAAATTGCAATCGTTTTTGTCATTATGTCTTTAATTAGTGTAAGTAGGCAAGTTTAAATTATCTTAAGAAAACAGTACCTTGTCTAGAGCTGTCTTAGAAATCCTAAACCCAAAACATGGGAAGCATACAAAAATTATAACCATAATATCCACACAGAACTTATCAGATGATAATTGTTAATTCCAGATCCAGCCAAAGTAACTTTCACGCCGACTGTGCAATACCTTCCATTCCGTTTGGCGGGCGTAGTACAATGTTACATAAAAGCGAACCCACCTCTCCAATACGTGACTTGGACTAAGGACAAGCGCCTGCTGGAGCCCTATCAGACGAAGGACATTGTTATCATGAACAATGGCTCGCTGCTCTTCACGCGCGTCAACCAGAATCACCAGGGAAGATACACTTGCACGCCTTATAATGCTCAAGGAACGCAGGGCTCTTCGGGTAAAAACGAAAATCTTTTAAACATCAGTACCTGCGGGTCTAAAAAGGTCACATTGACTGATTCTGCAAAAATATAGTTACGTTATGAATTTCCAATAGATCTAATAGATTCCTATTAAATTATTTAAATGGTCACTCATATGAGCCGAATCACGAAAAATCAATTACTACGCAGATCCTAATTTCGTGTAAATATCGCCGCAAGACAAAATATTATCCTAATACGATTCCAATAAAGTGACCTTTTCAGTTACCTGTACCTGCTGTAGGTATTTTTTTACACCATCACTCTTAATCACCCTCGAACAAAGAAAAATACAAGTTCCATTTAATTTTTAGGGAGGTGGCATTTTTGATCCGCAGGAAGTTTCTGTGGGAATTAAAAACTAATTTATTTCGAATGCGTTTTGAAAATTTAAGTTAGTATTGCACTAATCACAATTTTTTTTCATCAGGTCCAATGGAAGTTTTAGTTCGTAAGCCACCAGTGTTCACCGTTGAACCCGAACCCCTGTACCAAAGAAAAGTAAGTAATTATTTCAGCTACATAGAAGGCTTTTTCTTGGAGATTGATTGATATATGTTAAAAACAGCGATTCCGTTAAATGGTGAAAATAGAAACTACGATTGTCACTGTCAAATGCATGCTGTTATATCGCAAAGACAATTAGCACGATATGACATTATTGAAGGGAAAGTGGCAGCCTGCTTTAGTTCATGGTATGGTTCGTTTTACCTGATTGACACAATGTTTCGTAACACAATTTAATATTTTTTACAATGACATTGACACTAGACATTTGGAACATTGAGGTTAGATCGAGACTGAATTTTGAATATCTTTTTATTCTGAAAAATAACTTGGCCTTCTGTTCTTTTATTGGTTTGCTAACTGTTTAATCGGGTACTTTCCTGAAGTTATAATACATTATTTAATTTATTAAATTAAAAATGATAAAATAGCGGTAAAAGTTGCGTCTGTTCTTATGTTATCGTTTTTATTTATTTTCAATAATCCACCTAACCTGTAACAGTGGATGGTTTAACTATTAAACGACTATTTGACTATTACGGCATAATGCCGTCACAATAAATTGTTTCGTACAAGTTTACTGTTAAGTTACCGTTTTGACGTTTAGTAAAAAGTACCTAATTTGACTAATGTTATTTTTAAACTATCGCGGTGCGAATTCATAATTATATATCGGTTCGGGACTTTTCGAGATTAAATCATGGAATAAAACATCGCAGAAATAGTAAGTTCTGTGATTTAATCCCGAAAAGTCCCGTTGTACTCATTTGACTAGTCAGTCAAATATCCAATTTCATATATATAATCGCGACTTAACCCCGGAGGGTTAGGCAGAGGTGAATTAATCATTGTATTCGGACCCACGTAATAGGGGGTTCCCAATTCTATTCTAATTTTTAAACATTTTTTTATATTTATTGTACTTTCATGATGTTTGCCGATGACTGTAAACCGTCTGGTGTGTGGTCGTGTCAGGTGGGCGAGTCGGTGGAGATGCACTGCGAGGCGCAGGAGGCGGAGGGCACCCAGCGGCCGTCGGTGGCGTGGCGGCGGCGCGACGGCCTGCCGTTGCAGAAGAGTCGCGTGCGCGCGCTCGGCGGGAACATCACTATCGACACGCTGCGCCGCCAGGACTTCGGCATCTACCAGTGCGTCGCCTCCAACGAGGTAACCACCTCACCACACACGACTCAACTCTCATCATCGTCGTCGTGACGTTGTGTCGCGATTGCATCCTAGACGTCGGTGTCCAGTCTCTGCTATCAGACAGTGTGAAATAACCCTTAAGCACATGAAATAATGCTATGTGAAATCCCCTCGGATACCACCCTTACCAAACAAACGAGGGTGGTTATATCCATCTCGGACTGATCACGTGCCTTCGAGCAGCTCTTTACAGGGCCGCTCCTACTGTAACCGGTATTTACTGTAGGTGGCGGGAGGGAGAGAAGCGTTACCGTCTTCGTTACCCAGAGTGCACTGTGTGGAGCTTCAGGACCACGCATCCCAATTATGCACCTACCTAGTTACCTTGAATTTTAGTTTTAAACGTCGTCCGTCGTTAGCTTAAGGAGTCGGTCTGACCAACGTGAACCTGCTACATATATTGAACAAGACACTTTTTGTCTTTTGAGTTAAGCTCGCCTTTGTACAGTACATCTCATCTTTTTGTATAAATGTCATTTATGTGTACAATAAAGTATAATTAAATAAAGACACTACTTTTCCACTATATTTATTTTTCACCTGACCGGTTTCGCCCGGTTTGAGCAGACTCCGTGACGCGAAACCGGCCAGGTGAAAAATAAATATAGTGGAAAAGTACAAAGTGTCTTATTCAATATGTTAATAATATTCTTCAAGTAAATAGGTACGTACTCATATGACATTATAAAAAACTAATCCTTATACAGGTGGCAACGATAGTAGCCGACACTCAGCTGGTAATCGAAGGTACTCAACCGCACGCGCCGTACAACGTGTCGGGCACTGCGACAGAGTTCCAAGTGACGCTGCGCTGGCAGCCGGGCTACGCGGGCGGGCCCGACTACAAGCAGGACTACACCATCTGGTACAGGGAGGCTGGTTTCTCCGAGTGGACCAAGGTGCCTGTCACGCCCTCCGGTGCTACTTTTGTAAGTACTTTATAATATATTATTCTTACTATACCTACAACTCCGTCTTACCTTAAGGGACGTTTTGAGTTTCTACATGATACTCATTCGAGACATCTAAGGTCATCAGAAAACTTAAGGCTAAGGATGCCATCGCATAAAACTACATTTTACGACAATTTCTTCATAGTTACGGCAATCCATCTGTGAAATAAGCTACCAGTAGACATACATTACATAATCTTCTTCATCCAAAACTTTCACCTTAGAGTCTGAGGTCCGCTTTTTCAGTCTAACTGCGGGTTTGGCTGATCATCGATATTTTCCGTGAAGCAACTGCCATATGACCTCCACAACCCATTGGCAATATCGAAGTACTGCAGTTAGACATGTAGGTAATTGAATTTTTTAGGGTCCTAACTACCCATAACGACTGCCAGGGATGTTCGTGTTACAACCGGGACTGACGGCTTAACGAGTTTCCGAGGCACGCCCAGACCAATGCAAATATATACATACTTACATAATTATATATTATCACGCCTTTATCCGTGTGTGTTAGTCAGAGGTGAACTAATACCCACATTTCACTAATCATCGAGGAGGTAGAACACGACGGTATTTCTGTTCAATTGAGTTATCCGACTGGGGAAGCACCTCCGCCCTAAAGAATACCGTGGCCATAATAACCTTGTGTTGTGTTCCCGGCGGTGAGTAGGGTAGCCCGAGCTCACTGGAGAGTTTTTGTGCTGTCAGTGGGAAGACCAAAAGCTTGTCCTGCTTCGTCTTTTACACTGATGATTTTCTTAACCGTCATTGTAAAAGACGACTCTCTGTGCTTACAGGGTTGGCAGCGCGAGTGTGACTCCCTTGTTTTTACACACGTCCATAGGCCTCGGTAACCACTTTCCATCATGTAGGCCGTGTGCTTGTCTGCCACTTAAGTAGTTTAAAAAATCATTGTATTTTGTCCTACGTAATAATGCAAATATGTAGCCATATTCATACATACAAATATTCGAACCCGCGCCCCTGCGTAGCAGTCGGTCGCGTTCACTGCCGCCACGCCAAAGAGGTTGTCAAAGCTGGAGGCTGGAGGATATTACATACCTAATGACAGCACGTTGTCTATATCGAATAAAGTTTTGTAACGATGAACCGTTTTCTTGTAAAAATTCAATGTTCTTTGCACGTCATCTTTGAAAGAACTTTATTCAGTTCTGAAGGCTAACCCTGGATGTGTTAAAGTGTCCGTGGTGTGAGTAAGAAAGACTGATTGGAAATGTACCTAGTCTGGCCATAAATATTGTTACGAAGAAAAAACATTTTTTTTATTGCAAATAATATATATCAATAGAAGCACGCACTCTTTCCATGGGAAAATTCTTCACTGCCAATCGTATGGATTGTTTTAGGGACTCCAAATTATCATGGCGTTTAGAGCAAGCCATGCTCTCTAAAACTGACCATAAATCATAATCCAGCAGATTAAGATCGGGACTAGACGACGGCCAGTCTTCAGCTCTGATGAAGTCCGAAACGTTCACTTCCAACCAAGACTGCGTGGACCGAGCTTTATGACCCGGCGCTGAGTCTTGTTGGAAGGACCATACTTGGTTATTGAACATGGTGTTGTTAAGGGGTTTAACTACCTTCTCAAGAATGGTATCTTGATACACTTGTGCCGATGTTTTGATACCTTTTTCACAAAAATATGGCTCAGTCACTCCTTCATAGCTAACACCCCACCAAACCATCACTGAAGTCGGATAATGCCCACGTTGCACTCTGTCGACTAATTGGGAAGCTTCCTTAGAGCTTTGAGCATAAATACGGTCATTTTGTTTGTTAAAATGTTGCTCAATTGTAAAGATTTTCTCATCTGTAAACAAAAATGTTCTGTGACCTCCCTTTGCGTACCGCTTCAGTAGTTGCTTCGATTTTACCACCCTATTCTTTTTTAAATTATCGTTTAAAAATGACCAGTGCGTCTCTTATAGGCTGCAAGTCCTAAGTCATCTTTTAAAATGCGCGACATGGTTCTGGGTGCTATCTTCATCTCCCGAGATAAAATCTTTTGCTTTCGGACAGGATTTCTTCGAATTCTTTCCCTTACTGCTTTGACCACCTTTTTCGTACGAACACTACGTGGACGGCCAAATCTTTTTCTGTCACAAACAGCGGAGGTCTCATTGTACCTATTAATAGCCCGGTACACAAACATTTGACTAATACCAAGCGTATGGAGAGTTTTAAAAATTACATTCGGCTCCATACCAACTTTGTGTAATGCAATCACAGCGATTCGGTTTTCTTTATCACCCCACTCCATTTTAATTATATATAGCAAAATATTGTACAATGTATTGGCGCCAAAATTAGAAAACACAATGAACAATCGTATAAAAATGACAGATTCCAAATTCAAATGTAATATCTTTCTTATTTTAGTTGTAACAGTATGGCCAGACTAAGTATATAGGTCTATCCCTCTTTCTCACTCGCAAAAATCCCACATCTTTACCATAGTTATTGCTACATTGATTCAAACCTTTATTTCTCACTTTACGAGTGACCAAATGATGTTTAGTTGACATTTTATGTTGGCTTAACTGTTCCCGCGTGGTTCCCGGCAGAGTAGAATTTGGTACATCTCTTCCCATGCGGTGTCGTACAAGGCGACTTAGGGATAGGCTGTTTAACATCAGACATATATACAGCCCAGACGCAGGCACTGATGCATGGCTTGAGTGAACAATAGTGCCCGGAAGTCGGCAATAGGCGCACCCCCTATTACGTGGAACTGAATTTAATGATTGGTGAAATGTGGGTGTTGATTCACCTCTGCTTTACCCTCCGGGGATAAAGGTGTGATTATATGTGTGTATGTAAGTATTTTAACTGTTTAGCCAAAACATTACTTTCTTTACTAATGTTAGTTCTAATATGATATTTTTCCACAGGTCACAATAAATCGCCTTCAACCTGGAACCACGTACGAGTTCCAAGTCAACAGCAAAAATACAATAGGAGAGGGAATGATGAGTAAAGCAATCACTATAAGAACTCTCGGTAAGTGCTACACATTTTGTATGAATTGTTTGTGCTAACATACATTGGTGGATGGATCCTAACTAACTATATGTATTGGTGTGTCTGGAAAGGACTTTATGATTCTGAAAGTATTTAGACTTACTTTTATAGGTACCCGTATTCCTATGGCAGTAGGAAGAAAATTATAATGTATAAAGTGTATGGGGTTCTTCAAGAAGGACATTAGAAGGTTATAACAGGGTCAACAGCACAAGAGCGACGCTCCACGTCTCAATTGGCCACAGTAACTACTTCGCACCAAGTGGAGCGTGTGCTCTACCACTTAATGTTATAGAAAAAGAAATAGTTAACAAGTATTGTAGGACGTAGATATAATAACCGAAGGGTGGAAGAAATGTGGTAGGTGGGTAACTAACTTGGAATTGCTTTTATAGATGTAGGCGCCAAGCCGAAGGCGGCTCCCACCCCCACCGGGCCCGTAGACGAAAAGATATTTCAGAACGCACCCGAAGGCTCTGGTATACGATACTGCACAATTAACATCTATTCACATCATTCACTAGCATTTTTTACGTATATTTAGAATATTTTGTTTAACGTTATCTTGATATGCATGCTAACATTTTTGCTCGTTTGTTTACTAATTTCTTTGCCTAATTTTTGGTAGCATAGAGATAGCATCCGTATATTACTGTTAATTTTTTTGAGTTTATTTTCGTTCTGAAGAGAGTTTGACTAAAATCGGTTTGTTACGGTTTTGTAGAGCCGAGAAGGCTCTTTCGTACATTCGCCTGACAGTTGGATATCTTAATATCAAACCGCCAGATCTACATAACCATAAAGTTATGATTCCGAGGCCGATCGCAGTCAGCAGCCGCAGACGCGAAGTGTGCCAAGAAATAAACTAGAATATAATAATTTTGTTTATTGTTTTAATTCTTTGCGGCTTCTCAATGGTGCCGTTTATCCGTATCGAAGAATAACAAGTAATGTATATGAAGAGACGACACGGCACACATAATATCCATAAAAATAAAAGAAAATCAGTCCCGCAGTCCGCTCATTAGTCTTTACGGCTGCTTTCTATATGCAATCTCAATCCGTATATCATAATCCAAGATTGATAATTTAAACCGTTTCTTGATTTTACTATTTCAATAAACTATCTTTAAATCAATATGCCGATCCATTTTTCTAATCGATCTTTGGGAGGACGGATCGACACTTTTAGATAGCCAAATGGTGGTACAAAACCAAAGTGACAGATTTTTTAGTTAGGGTGTTGGTGGCGAGACAAACATTTTGAAATACCGATTCTGCGTCGATCAATTGATTTTCAAAAATTGTGATTGAAAATAATCTTACATTGACGATCGAATATTAGAATCGGCCGTAACTATACATTTGCCGACAAACACTACTTGTTAAACTTGAATACGGATAAACTGGGCCATTGGGAAACTGCAATGAATTAAAATAATAAACAAAAGTATCATATTCAAATCTACTTCACGGTACGCTCTGCGTCTACTGCTGTGCAATAATGCGTGCGGCAGATATCGTAATGATACCTTTACAAGCAGATCTTGTAGCAAAACATTATGCGCTTTTCTATATAGGTACAATATTAAACTATGATTTACTTTTACATTGCAGTACATATTAGTTCATCCATTTATCTAACTGCGAGCGCAAGAACAAAACCAAAGTTTAAAAATAGTTCGTTTGATTTTCCATTATATCACCATAATATTCCTATGAAAATCTATCAAATCCAGAGAGATTTGATACTTATGATTGACCCTATTGATTTATACCATGAAAATACAGAAAGTTACTTTTTCAAAATTTAACCGGTTCGATCACCGAATTGGATAAAAAGTTTCTGAAAATTTGTGATTGCAGTTTTTTTTTAAATAAAGGAAGCTTGGTGGTTAAGGAGTCGGCATTATGATCGAGAAGTCCCGGGTTCGAATCCTGGCCATTACACTACCGACGTGAACCCACTACTAACACAAGCTATTTAGCTTAGCTGGAGGGGTTAGAGGGAGTATTAGTAATTTCGGTTCTAATATTCTTTAAAAAAAGCAAAAAAATTCAGTTTAAGAGTGATTTCCTTCCAAGTGGGGTTAAAAATCCACTCTGTACATTGTCCCATTAAACCTTAGCTAATGATATTGCACTAATACCTATACTTTTTAAATGTTGGTTGAGCTGTTCTTGTGGTCAAGGCTTCATCTTTTAGTTTCTAGTTAGTACTATTGTAAGCCAAGAGTGTTGAATAACATGTCGTATTGTGCAAGTGCAGGCCCAAAATCTGGTCCTCCACGCAACCTGACGGTGACGGAGGTCCACAACGGGTTCCTGATCACGTGGCAGGCGCCTTTGGAACGAGCAGCACTAGTACAGTACTACACTATCAAGTACCGCACCGACGCGCAGTGGAAGACGCTCAACCGCGGACAGATCCGCCCCGAGGAGACCAGCTACCTCGGTAACTCTATCAATCAATTAGCCTATCGTAGTTCACTGCTGGACATAGGCCTCTCTGACCCTCACGCCGTTGCTCCTAATTCTTCGCTTTCCGCATCCAGTCCACCCCAGCCACTATTTTTAAGTGGTCAGTCCATCTAGCTAGGGGATTCTTTCGTTTGCCTTCACGTGGTCTTTACTCTTCGACTCGTTTGCCCCAATGGCCATCGGTCCTTCGACAGATTTGCCAGCCCTCGGTAACTATACTATAGCTATCAAAAAATCATGAACCAACTAAAGAAAGTTCGTGCAAGTGCTCTAACTGGTCAACCAAATAACTGGGCCTCGGTTCTGCTGAAGCAAAACCATACCACGGACACTGCTAAAAAATCATTTTATTTTAGACTTTAAAGCAATGCAGTTTAAAGTCCAAAATTCATTCAGGGTTTCATGCAGTGACTGAAAAAGTGACATAAAACTCTTTTCATTTAATTATAATTTTTAAAATATAAAATAAAATAATTAAAAAATTTGCTGTCTGTGGTATGACTGTGGTTTTGATTTAATAGAATCAAGGGCCTGATCTACCAACTCCGAGAGAAAAATCTGCATAGGTCTTTACTTCTGAAATTGCCGAAATATTCTAACAAATTCATGAGTTCGTTATTCCTGTAATTTAATAGCTATTTCCATTATTTATATTGTGTTTGAAAGTTGAGTTCAAGATTTTACAACTCTGTATTAAATCTGCTGTTTAACATCAGACAGATATCTACAGCCCAGACTCAGCCTCAGATGCATGGCTTGAGTCAACAATAATGTCCGGAAGACGGCAATAGGCTCACCCCCTATTACATGGGACCGAGTTCAATGATTGGTGAAATGTGGGTGTTAATTCGCCTCTGCCTAACCCTCCGGGGATAAAGGCGTGATTATATGTATGTATGTATCAAAAATTTAGGCCGCTTGATAAATTAAATTCGAGCTTCAAAAACAGTACTTCCTAAATGTCCATAAATATTATATCGTTTATATCGTTATAAATATCGTTTTACTTTTTTACAGCTGTCACTTGTTACAAAAATGTAATAAAAGTGTTTGTTAGCTTAATGTTGTCTCTTTCATACACAAGAAAAAATCATAAAATTTGGTTTATCATTCCTAAAATAAATGCAAAAATATTAATACTGAAAATTGGATTTCCTCCAATTTCTTAAAAAAAACGGCAATTTCATATGTAACGACATATAATGATTAGCTACCAGATCAGATGTTGAATCATGATTGTGACTATCTCCTGGCCATATCACTGTCCTATTCGAACCCACTTCTTGTCCCAATTTTTAACAGAGGGATGATTAAAGCGATCGCTTTTCATCTGGCGTTACCAAGCCAGCACAATGAGCGACAGTTGATTCATGAAAAAGTTTGATTAGTCTGGAAGCGCATTCGCCATGATGTTTCGAAAACCAGCTGTTACCCTAAGGGTCAATCCCCACTGAAAGAGCAACGGCTTTTTGAGGCAAAATATTACAAACCATTTTGATTCTATTGAAGGCTCGAACCTTTTCGCAATCGTTTCTGGTACAAAGGTCTAGCCGCCACCGGCCGTTGCCGGCAGTGACTATTAACCCTTGAGGTCTGATAATACTTCAAAGTTTTATAAATGACATAACTTTTCAGTAAAGAACCTAGTCGGCGGTCGTACGTACTACTTCAGAGTGTTGGCCAACTCGGCGACCAGCTACGAGAGTTCAGAAGAAGTGAAGTTTCCAGTGCCAGCGCGGGTGAAGCATAAAGCAATCACAGCGGGCGTGGTCGGCGGCATTTTATTCTTTATAGTTGCCATCATACTGTCCGTGTGCGCGGTCAAGATCTGCAACAAACGGAAACGGCGTAAGCAGGAGAAAGGTGAGCCCTACTTCGTACAAGCGGCCGCTTGTCCGCCACCTTTACAAGTTGTGTCCTTGCCGCGAGTGACCGCGAGTACGTGCCAGCGCTAGGTTATTATGGAACTGCGAGATTAAATTAAAATTCAGGACGTGAAGGCAGCAATTAAAAGTGTCGCGATCATAACGTTACATAGCTTATATTTTATTAAACATGCTTCTTTAAGAATCTTAGTAACATTTTCTGATATGTGCTAAGTTACGAATATTTGCTTTGACTTCTCTATGTATCTTCTATTGTGATAATATTCTCCTCGGTTATGTCGAATCTACTAACAAAATTAACTCATAATACATATATATGTATTCTAACGGATTATTAATACCTTCTTTATAAAAACCAATCTGATTCTATTTTAAGATCTTAAACAGATCTGATTTAATTTAATATTGAAGTATATGTAAATCATATGTTACATAGCATAAGAGAGTAGGTACTAGAGCACCCAGTTTTAATTTTATAGATCAGGGACCGTACCATGAATGCTTAAACCAAATTGAACTGCCGTTATACTACAAATGTAACTTTGTAACCCTATAAATTTATACGAATTATGTTTTAAAACTTCATGGTAATCCCACAGGAACAAGAATGAAAGTTCGGTCAAGAATAGCAAGCTTTTATACTGCTCGGTTTTGTACAGGGTTTTTAAAATTCAATTTCCAGTTACATAATAAACTAGTCGCTATTGAACACGCAGCTGACAATAACATAATTTAACAAGCTATGTTAAAAAAGAATAATCTACCATTCCAATATGGATAGGTAACAAGTACAAAACCATCCCGGCATAACTTACCATATTGTCGGCTAATTAGGTGGCTGCATATCATCTGTTTCTATCACTTGTACATAGCTATTTTACTTTCAGCTTTTTGCATGTGCTATCAGCATAATTTTATGTGTAATTTTGACCCTGTACCTTATTAACATAACACAGTTGTGCTGATAAGGTACTAGTTGCATAATGTATTTACGTTAAGTGTTTTCTGTTCTATCTCTGTTGTGTGTGTGATGAAAACTGTATAGATTTTAGATCTTTTCAAGCACACACACATCCATTTATCAGTGCAGTTTAAAATGTACAGTGTGATATTAACGGTTCTCGTAGCATGTTAGCAAATGCTACACAGCTGAATGTATAATCATGTTGGTTTAATTTATATTTGCAACAGCTTTTTAACTTTATTGAGAAAATCTAACATAGTAGGACTTAATGCATGCTATATTATTACTGTATCTATATAACTTGTGGGTTGTTGTCATTTTTCTCAAGATACGCTTTTGTTCATTGCCACGTCATAAAATAATACCTACTTTCATCATGTGAACGCACACTGGAACTTATATTGTGAATTCATTTTACGTACATATTTATAGACATTGTGGTCAGGAGCGCAAATATTTCGTTTTACTTCGTGAAAATATTATCTAGAACAGTTACTTATTAGTAGATAGATAGATAGATAGATAATTCTTTATTGTAGGTACACCAACAGATTTACAGTAGGACAAGTAGGTAGCATCTATACAGTTCAATGTACAATGGGCGGCCTTACCGACATAAATACCAAATAAAGCATAAGGTAGGTATAGCGGGCCAATGTGTGTCATTACATAAGTTTGATTTGTCATATAGAATTGTTATTTTGACATCAGATAGTTTTGTACTATCAAAATCTTTGCAACGACAGGTTGCAATCCTTTTATGTTAATTTTTAAATAAAATAGTCATAGAACTGACTAATAACAAGGCTCCTTTAGAGCTAAATAATATTGACATTACTGACATAGTGGATAGGTTTATCCAAAAAAAAACTAAATTACTTGACAATATAATAAATCTAGCCACTATTCTCACCCTACGTCCGATAATAAATTGATTAACACGTAGGTATACATTAGGCGTATTCGCAAATTTCTGAGTTAGAAAAAATATCAGGTGATATTCATATTCATTAATTTATTCACAGAATGCAGGTACAACAAGGGTGGTCCTATAATTAAAATAATGTTTCCATGTACATTCTACCACTTTTGTGTGGTATGTAAATATTCAAACAGTCAATAATTAATTTGTGACACAATAGATATAAATATAATAGTTAGAAGAATCAAGCAATCATAAAAAAAAAAATTCTCAATGATTTACTGACAGTTGCCATTATTACTGAACGGATTGATTTTTAATTTTGTTTGAATCAGTGTGCGTTCGTTTCGTTGACAATATGGTGGGTGTTGGTGTACGTAGTGTAAGCGTGGTGGCGGACGGCGGCCTAAGGGTGGGGCGGGGAGAGCTCAGCCTACACTACGTTAATGTTCAGAAATAATTCGCTTGCAGCATACAACATGGTAGCCGCGCGACTCACTGATCTCCGCGCCACCGATAGCACTCAAGTGCCTTTTAAGAAGTAAGTGTGTGTGCTTCTCATCATCTAAATAGGGCTTCTAAAACTAATTTCTTTTTCTTCTGACATGATTCAGTGTTTACAATCTCTAATATTATGTTTAATATATTCACGCTGCTCAACCAGGAAATCAGGTTAGTTTTAATGTGAAGTATAGAAAACAATAGAATCACAACAATCCATCCATGTCACTGGCGATAGTTATAGCTAAGCTAACTATTGGTCTGACTATAGCTGTCGCTAGCGTTACATAATATAGTTACAATTTTAAACATCGTGGTTGAATTTAAGTACCTACATCAAGATACTAACACTGTTATTGTCTTCGCACAGATTTAGAGAACGCGGAATTTCGAGTATAGTTCAGTGCCTGCGGTTCACTGCAAACTGGGTGTGGCCGTCGTCGCGCTGCGGCGGCGAGGCGCGCTACTGGGTGACGGTGCGCGCCGTGGGCTCGGCGGGCTCGAGCGGCGCGGCGCCGACGCCGTCGCCGTCGCCCGCGCCCTCCTCGTCCGACGACGGCGGCTTCCTGCCGCGCGTGCGCGCGCCGCTGCGCCCCACCGCCGCGCCGCCGCTGTTCCGCGCGTCGTCGCCGGCGCTGGCGCTGCACTGGCCGCCCTGGCCGCCCTGGCCCCCCTGGGCCGCCGCCTGGACACCCTGGTCACCGCTTCACGTTTCCGACCTCAGCTCCGTACCCTTCCCTAGCTCCGCCGACGGCTCCTTCCCGACTCCACCGTCACCCTTCCGTTTGAGATCCCTGAGGCAAAGCTCGTCGGTTGCCGCGGGCGCGATGCGCGGTCGCTCGCGACCGGCCCCACGTCATGCACGCCCTCGTCCTCTGTCGGAGCTGCCGCCGCCGCCGCACGAGGCGTCCCCAGAGAGCCGCTCGTCGTCCAGCGGCTTCGGCAGCAAGAACGCGTCGTCGCAGCACAACCGCAGCAGCCGCACGGGCAGCCTGGCGGAGTGGCGGCCGCCGCCGTACCGGCCGCCGCCGCCCGCGCCGCCGCCGCGGCCCGGTTCGGGCGAGGTGGGCGACGCGGGCTCGGTGGACGTGCACTACGAGTGGGACCGCGCCACGCGCACGCCCACGCCCTCCACGCCCGAACGCACGCGCGCGCGGCCCTCACGCGACGACGTGGAGGCGCGCGTGCGTGCCATGAAAGAGGAGTTCCTGGAGTTCCGCAAGCGCCAGGCGCTGCGGCGGCGCTCGCCCGAGCCTCTGAGCGCGCCGCCGCCGCTGTCGCCGCTGTCCCCGCTGTCGGTCCTGTCCCCGCTGGCCGCGCTGCCCCACTCGCCGCCGGCGCCGGCCGAAACCGTCTGCTGACCGCCCGACGCGTTGTGGCGAGGATCGTCGCTCTGCTCCCCACCGATTACTTCGATTTTATAGATCTACGCTTGATCTCTTACTCGCATAGTTCAGATGATTAACTTTTAAATCGCAAATTTACTTTTGTTTATTTTATTTGATCGGGCGCGACTGACCCTCTACGATCGATTATGGCCGACAGTATAGATCGATCGCTAGAAACTCGCCCCATAACGCAGTAACCGAGAGCTATTCGGCAGTAGATATGATTTGGTATGTTCACTGTTTATGTAGTGTTTAAAAGATCCCACCAGGTGACTGGCGTAACGACCTCGCCGCCGGTAACCATTAATATAAATATATAGATATTTAGCAAACGATGACTCGAGTCGCACTTGGATATTCGCGACTGTAATAATGTACGTATAAAAGTGGATGCCGTGGCGTTTCATGCTCGCACCGCCTGTTCTCCTATCTGATAAATGTCAATTAATTGTTCCATGTGATCCCATCCACGCGCCGAGTTGTCTTGATTTGTACATAACGCAGTAGGCACACGAGTACACGACTAGCTTCGTTAGCACTGATGGCACTTTGAATTTAACTATATTTCGGGTTTGAATACTTTAATGAGTAACTAGTAGGATATCGATGAGAATTAGGATGAACGAAATGTGCCATATTCAGTATACAGATCAAAATGTTGTTGCAAAGGTAAACTAGTATGGACAAGATGTTCGGCGAGCAGTCAGTGCGAGAGACGTTCACCTTAACGCTTTAGGTATGAGTGGGGGAGCATCCACGACACCGCTCATACCAACATTATATTGTAGTTATTATTGTAACTAATTACGAATAACGATTTACTAAAAGAGCCGCGCGGCTGGTGGTGGGGGACTTCGCTGGCCTGCGCCGCCCAACGTGTGCCGCCGTCGCCGTCGCACGGCCCGGCAAGTTTACACGATTTTGTTATAAATGACTGACACACTTCTTTATTTCGTGAGCATCATTTAAGGCGAATTAAACATGACAGGACATAAATGCAATTTGTGTCCTGTCTGTACAGCGCGGCGTCTGCTCGAGCGGCTCGTAGCTCGTAGCGGCGTAGGCCGCGGCGTAGCGCGTAGCACGCGTGCGCCGGCGCAGCGCCGACCACCGGAGCGCGGACTCGTTTATAATTATACAACAAAATAATCATTAAGTAGATTTTAGAAATAATTTAGATTGATACAAAACGTATAAACTCAGTTTTGTTTGTCATTTTTTATTGAATCATAATTTTACAAGTACAAATTTATTTAATTTGTTTTATTTATATAGTTACAATACTTTAAAAGGAACAAGTGTACATATGTAAAAACATATTAGATATTATATACATTTATTTATTTAGGTGTGGTGTGGTATGATTGAGGTTCTGAAGACCTTTCCATTTTGCCTGCGAGGCACTGGGAACTGTCGCCATTGGACACTGCCGAGCTAACAACTCATGTTCATATTTGAGCACCTCGTGTATGAGTGCTGTGGCCTGTTTGCGTGACTGACTCACCGGCGTGCTGTGCCGCGGTGGTCCACTCCCTTGTTTTGTATCGTCACCCATCTACCCTGTAAGGACATCTCGAAGAATGTTGCGTTCTCATCCAAGGTCCACAATAAACTATGTATTATTCTGTTATCGATACTAATGTTGTGCTATCGGTTCCTTGAGCAATCCCACCTATGGTTGACCAGTCATTATGAAGACTGTTTAATGTTATGTTCGTTATTAGGTTTACTTATTGTGTCAAATGTGCTCTTAGATATTTCCTTGCATGCACGTCGCACTTTTTATACCTATTGGTTGTACCGTAATGTTTTTTTTATTCGGAAACTATCGAGATAAGGACCTCCTAAATTAAGTATAAAAATGTACGCTTTAAAGAAATTGAAATAAATTACTCATAACAAATAGATAGGTAGGTATGATAAGGTGTAGGTATTTATGTGCGTGCATGGAAGCGTCTGATGCGGAGGGAAGGACGCGAGGAAACCTCGCCAGGGGCGCGGGCCTGGGGCCGACTGCGACACCACACGTCTCTCACCACTGCACTACTACTTATGACCAGAAAATGAACAGATGTTAATAACTGCTGAAAATGAACAGTCAGACTAATGGCAAACACTGAGGTTTGAAATATATCAAATTAAAAATTTACACGTAAATCAAAACGTCATTTCAAAAGTTACAAAAACATCTAAGAACACTTAATTTTTTTTTAAATATTGAAAACGAATTTAGCTATGACTTAGAATCGAGAACCTCAAGAGATAGGATTTGTTTTGACCAATCATACGGAATACATTATATCTTTCTAATCGAATTGAATTGACGTATTCTGAACGGACACCAAATCTATAATTGGGCCCGATTCCGACCTCAGTGTAGATTTGGCGCCAAGTTTTAACTTTGTTCTCAATATCACTAAATCAAGTTACAAATAAGTGATGCATTTCAAACATTTGCACTGAATTACTTGGCTGTAGTATTTACATTAAACTGACTGAAGATTTATGTACAAACGTGTCAGTTTCCTTAGATTCTTACTTATTTACTCTATGTTGACAAATTTGAATTTTGATGATGATCATCGAGAGATGTATCGTTCGCAGTCCGCGCCAGCGCACGCGCCGTTCACTCGTACTGTGTACGTCAAAGACAGCGAACAAGGGCATCATTAGTTCATTGCTGATGACGTTGTAGGATTAAGCTACGTATAGCGACACAATGGCCCCTTGTTTTGTTTGTTTACTCGTTCTCTAAGTGACTTCCGTCATAGCATACACTTAGAATATTAGGATCAACGATTGTGCAATAAATTATCCACTGTTCAATAGGAATAAATTGTAATATGTTTAAAAGAAAATCTACTTATGTATGTATATATATTATGCTCAATATTTTCGACTGACCAACTGTAAAAAATATTACTTATCTGTAAATTTCTAAATTACAATCGTTTATTGCGAATTTATGCTTCGGAATAGAAATAGTTACTTTGCTATTTGTTCAAAAATAAAAGAAAATGTTCATAACTGTTAGGCCAGTCCAGTTTGTAAAAATTCGTGATTCTTCTTATTTACTTCCATCGTGGCAGGCATATCACGAATCTACATCAGATAAATAGTTCCGTTATTAATATTTCATCTTATAGTCTTTTTTATTTGATTCGTCATTCGGTGAATGATATGAAGCGACCACAGATAATGCACAGAATACGTAGGTGCACGACTACAATCAAGTAGCATGCGTAGGTTTTATATTATAATGCCTAAATCACTCATTTATCTCACATTATATTATGCTATCAATGTAACGACCACCAAGACTTAAAATTCAATTAACGTGAACTGTTCACAACGTATTTACTTAGATATTATTTGACAAATTTCTTATAATTGTACTTACAGAAGTAAGGGACAAGAGTAATATATACATATAGCTCAAACCATGTGATATCTAGTCTTTTCCAATATAAAATTATCCTTCCTTTACATACTAAAGTTTTCAAATAATTTTATATAACCTTAATTGGACTACTATTTACTGCCTACACGTTGGTCTGCATTTATTCGATGTCAGTTACAAGCCGACGGCGGCCACCATCGAAGTACTTCAGTATATTTCACGGTCAATATTTGTTCAGTTCGTTTTGTACGCCTAAGTCAAGACTAAGATTAAACGTTGCTAATTAAAATAGCCCAAAAACATTCGACGATTACTAGACTAAAATGAAAAAGATAGCAATATTTTAGACTAATATAACTAAATCGTATTTATCAGTTTGTATAAAGGAAAGTAAGTAAACGAAGTTATTTGCACATTGGCAGAATGTAATGCGGTGAAACAGGGCACCCAAATCTTAAAATATTAAGGCATAATGCACAATATCTCAGCACAATAAGTGATATTATAAAGTACTTGAATATTCAAAATATCATACTGTGCACTTTAACTGTTACCCAATGAATCCACAATAAGTTTGCCTCGATTGAAAACAAATATGCACAAGCAAAGATTTTTATAAATCGAGTAAAATATCCATTTTCATTTTTAGAAATATTTTTAGTTATAAGTGTTGAGATCATGTGTTTACTGTGTAAGCACAAAAAGGATTCAATTCAAAAAATACAATAACGTTGCTATGATTATATGGTAGTATTATTTTTCCCTAAAAGGTGTGAGGTCGAGCAAACCTCACATACCACCACAACTGCCGGTTAACGAACGTGGCTTTGTCGTAGGCTTCCCTCTCGAGGTTGAGAGCTTGTCTCAGGCGAGAGGCGCCTCAAAAATCTTTTAGAGAAGGAGTATACAGATCTCTGGCTCTGAGGTGAAAACCAGGGATGCGACTGAAAACATCGCTAAAATGATGATTAATTATAATTTCCTACTCCTGTCTCTACATTGGTCTATTCTGAGTGCAGAGGTTACATTTTATTTTTATACCACTTGGTTGACAGACAAGCGTACGGCCCACCTGATGGTAAGTGGTTACCGTGATATAATAAAGGCTCTGGTGCATGCTTTCCTATCGGGGTTGAGAAGTCAGACAGTTGCTCCCATAAAAGCAGTTGAAGCCAAATTTAAAACAGGAGTAAGCAGCCTTCGAGTTCAGAGGGGAAAACCAAGGCTGCTACGGGGAACAACGCTAAGGTAATAATTATTTTAGGATATTCTACACTGCGCTATCTAGACCCAGAGCAAAGTTTATTTTATTCTAGAATGCAGATATGTATTTAATGCTATCTGTGAAAACTTTTAATTGACCATAATTTTGTTATTGATCTTGCTATTTTTAAAATTAGAAAATAAAAAATATTGTCTTCGCCCTGGACCGGCCAGAGTGCGAGAGATATGTCTCATCATATAATCTCAACTCCGGCAACCAACGGCCCACACGGTCGCGTGCGTTTTAGTCTGGGCCAAAACCGATATAACTTCTCCCACTGACTCCTGTGGGGAGAGGGTTGTCCAGGGGAATTTTGCGCATAGAAACACCCAGAACAATGCAAATAAACATATTCACACATTGAGCGGGAATCGAACCCGTGCTCTCCGACGTAACAGTGGAATGCTCTACCGCTACGACACAGAGAGATCTTGAATCTCCAGAAAGGTCTTACGTTAGATTTTTATTTTTCTAAAAAACCTTAGACTATAACCAAGGATTTTTATCATGTGTTCAAGCAGATTAAAAAGAGAGATCCCTGTTTTATTTTTTTACGTGCGCAAAATCCCCACGCATACCTCCCCACCGGAGCCGGTGGGAAAGGTTATGTCGAACTCGAACCGACTAAAACGCACGCCGCCTGTGGGTCGTTTTGGTTGCCGATGGTGAGGTTGACAGGCATATCCCCCGCAGCCCGGCCGACCCAGGGTCATCTCTCACGATCTGGCCCTCTCTTCGGGTGTGTGGGGACTACAGAGTCCCCAACTCGTTCCCGGAAAACGTCGAGGCGCGCCAGGCGCGCCGCCGCCGCAGCCTGCTTCTGCCAGGGTGACAGGCAGCTCCACCTGTCACCCCCAGGCCGGCAAAAGAGATCCCTGTATGTAGATTAGTTTGATAACGGAACCATGAAGACGTGTAGGTAAGAGCAGGTAGGTGTTGTTACCTATCTATTAACCTAATGTACAGTCACCCTCAGAATTTCAGAATTTGCTAATGGTCTTTACACTGAATTAAATCAATAAATAAATGTAGATCACTATTTTTCTTATTTTTGTTCAATAAGTATTTTATATAAAGTTTTAAAGCTAAAGTCTCATTACTATTGGTTTTAAAACTGGTTAAACTAATACCGATGGCGACTGTACATAGCAAAGATAACGACGTTTTAACATCACACAATACCTACCTACATGTCCTCTGATAACCGAAACTCTAGATACAGAATTTACAAGTACTAACTTTGCCAGAATGTAAGAAATCGAACTACTATAACCGTGTTTTAAACGTCTCACGACTTGAAAAATGTATTTCATACAAAATATTATATATGCCTATTTACTAGGTGAATATTACAACTCCTGCGAAATAACAAGGCACCTGATTCGAAAACAACACGCCTCTCACATCCCCGCACGAAGCCCCGTTCGTGTTTTTTGAGACCAGCAGAATCCGCAACACACTGTGACCGTTGCACGTTTGCCTTAGTTTGAGTTTCGTAGTTATTTGATATCAGATTTTATTTGAGATTTGTTATTGTTACGTTTGGTGCGCACGAGTTATAGTCAAAACCCACTTTTTTTTTTTAAACTGCAAGTGTCATTGCAGGATTTTACGTAATCGCCATTACGTATGACAACGAACCTGGGCCTGGGTACGGAGATGATTGGCTAATATACGGCACTGACATTATGAACTTCTCTACCGTACCTAAGAATAAAACTGGTTTGATATTTGGAGATGCTTACTATTATTTATACACCAGGTAAGTAGGTACTCGTACTTTCAATATAATACGTATGTTTAACTCTAGATAAATGTACATTCACCAACAGCACGAAGTACAGTCCACACTCATTTAGATATACATATGTACACACGCTCACGCCTGTTTCCCTCCGGGTTAGGCAGAGAAAAAAGTGTACTTCCGAGACAGGACTGGAACAGCACCCGCAACCATTCCCTAACAGATGGTGTGCTCTTACCAATAGTTAAGGACACGAGGGATGTGGTGATAATATCTTAGACACTTTTGTTTTAGACGTAACGCTGAACCAGAGGAACTACACGTACCCATGAACAATGATGAAACTTTTATCAGTCAGTTCTTCAATTCGTCTAATTTAATCATGGTCATCACTCATGGCTGGCGAGCCAATGAACAATCCGTATGGCTTCAAGGCATAAAAAATGAATTTTTGGTAAAGGACGATTATAACGTTATTACCATAGACTGGTATGAATTATCTAAAAATAAAATTTATCCGTGGTCAGCTTCTAGTACTAGATATGTAGGGAAGAAAACAGCAAGGTTACTGGAGGCCATAGGACGATCATATAAAATTGATGGCCGAAATATGCACTTAATAGGACATAGCTTAGGGGCCCAAGTAATGGCATATACTACCTCGTTTTTGAGTTTTAGAATACATAGAATTACAGGTAAGTACCTACTCGTATTATCATTGATTTAAATAGTGAGATACTGTGTGTGGGATTCTGGTTGCGCCGAAGTAGAAACTGTATTTTTGACACGGAAACACACTCCTTTTATACCCGTCTCCTCTTCCGCACTAACCATAGATGTAGCTTCCGTCCGCCATTTGTGAAATATAGACACTCAGTCTCGCTTTGAACTAGCCAGCGTAAAGGCGATCGCGCGCGCGCGTCTCTCAGAAATGAATAATATTTGTTGTATTTTAACCGCCTCATAGACCTTTACCGATCGGATGGTGCCTCTCGTGTGTTCCTCAAGGGATCTAGTGACGCTGACGGCAGCTCCTGAGCAAGGAAGAGAAGATCCGTGTACCGGCTGCGATGAAAAACACGTGGGTCGTGAAGGTTAGTGCATCCTCTCCTAATTTCTCGGGCTGCATTCACTGCCTGGATCGAATCCGCGGCAGCCCGGCCACCTGTCTTGTTTTGTGTGTAAAGTGTCAATAGAACAGTTATCTGCTTCCCCGCAATACAGTCCACTCGTACACGTTGGCCCACGCGCCACCATTTTTGGTCCGGATCGAGCCGGATTCTTAGCCGTAGTTCGTATTTTGTTATTATTCTAATGGGAATGAGCGCACCGCACCTAAGTGCCTGGTTATTTAGTAGAAAACCCCGCATCCAGACACTTAGGCTTAGAATTTGTTGTCCGTTCGCCGCTGGCTCGCATTGTACCTACCTAATACATAAATAGGTTAGGTATCATATCAACACTTAATCGTAGTTCACAATTTTCGCATCGCACCTAAGTGCCTGGTTATTTTAGTAGAAAACCCCGCATCCAGACATTTAGGCTTAGATCTTAGGTATACTCAGACACCCTAGTGCATAGGCACAGTGTAATACCTAACGCATTTGGCTTTGTTTTGTTTTTTTCAATTACGTTGTTCTCGGCTCACGTCGTATTTGCCTAGTACCTGCGTGGGTAGACACGTGGCTGTGCCTACCTCGCTCGCATCTCATCCCAATTCATACGAAAGTATTTTAATTTGAATAGATATTACGCAATACTTAATCTCGGAAATAATAGTTGAATCTAGACAGCGACCATCGCGCAGGTGCGACCTTGTTGCTATGCGCGTTTGTTCAAGCGTGCATTCACAGTTGTAAGCACCTACCTACCTACATAGTTAACGCTCGCGCCGCCTCGCTGCTCTGTACCGCTAGGATTAAGTCATTTCATATTTAATTGTAAACATGTCCCCAAAGGTTGATAAGACCGGTAAGGTTCAATTGAAACTTTTATACGCTAAAAAAGAAATGATTTACTCTCGCGTACAATCGATTTATGATAGTGCACTTAAAACCTCTGATTTGGTCATCAGAGATTCGTTCTTGTGTTCTATAGAAAACTTAGATAGTCTACGCGCGGATTTCGAAACCTTAGTGCATGACATCAACGTTTTAGAGTTGAATTTGGATCCCGATTACTCAGTGAGTTATCAAGCCTTGTCGTCGTTTGACGATTTGTATTGTCGTATCAAGCGCGTCGCGAGGAGTTTGGAGAAGCCGTCTGACCGACCCAACCCCACTCGCGACCGACCTAAGTTGCCACCAATTCAAATACCCGAGTTTGATGGTAACATTCGCAATTGGTGTCGATTTATAGATAGTTTTGAGAATACAATAGATAAGAACGATTCGTTGACAGATCACGAAAAATTGCATTATCTCGTTGAAAAATTGACTGGTAAAGCTATAACCGCTTGCGCTGGAATTACGTTTAGTGCCGGGAATTATAATTTAATTTTAAATACTTTGAAAGCTAAGTATGAGGATAAAAGATCGGTAGCTAACGCCTATTTAGATCAGATGTCTGATTTGAAATCTATTACGGCATGTAACGATCAAAACTTAGAGAAATTTCTAGATACTTTCGCGTCAGCTGTTCGCGCCGTAAAGAACTTGAAGATCGATGACCTCTGCGACTTCGTATTTTTGTATATGGGTTTAAAGAAATTAGATTCCGAAACCATTCGTTTGTTTGAGTCGGATCATCGCGGCAGTAAAATTCCTAAGTTCGAAGACTTAGAAAGTTTTGTTCGCGAGCATATAAAGGTATTGCAACGCTCTTCATCGAAACATGAAGGCGCGAAGAAGGTTGTTACTTCTGAACGCAAAATAGATGCGTCATCGAAGTCACTGAGGTCAACCCATACTTATGTTAATACCGCACCAGCACGTGTACAATCACCTGTTTGCTCTTTGTGTAGTACTCATCACTCGCAACTGTACAAGTGTCCTGGTTTCCTAAAATTGTCGCCTAGTGATCGTTATAAATTTGTTCGCGCTAATAATCTTTGTTTTAATTGTCTCGGTACTAAACACCGCGTGGGTTTATGTAATAGTGGAAATGGTTGTCGCAAATGTCAAGCGAGACACCACACTTTGCTTCATTTTGAAAATAGTAATGCCGCATCCAAGGTGAGCACAGTTGGTTCGTCGAGCGGTGACGCGCGGCAGCCTGCGCCGCAGCCGCAGCCCGAGCTCGCACGCGCTCCGGCCTGCCCGGGGACCGCTACGAATGACGTCACCTTGTGTTCGTTCTCCGCTAGTGCTGCCCTCACTACGGTTTGTCTTGCGACCGCTCGCGTGGTTATTGTTGATGCATTAGGTAAACCGCACATTGTTCGAGCGCTATTAGATGGCGCTTCGCAAAGTAATTTTATTACTCAAGATTGTTGTCAACGTCTTGGTTTCAATGTTGATAGGCGTTCAACCTACTCAGTGGTGACGGGTTTTGGAGGTTTACGGTCAGCTGTTCATGGCACAGTTAAAACGAGGTTTGGATCTCGTTTTAATAATAAAATTTGGTTTGACATGGATTCGCTCGTTACAGATAAAATAACTGAACAGTTGCCTACCGTCCCAGTTGACACGTCTTTATTAACGAAATTTAAAGACTTGCCTTTAGCTGATGAGACTTACGCTGTTCCTGGAATCGTCGATATATTGATCGGCGCTTCGATTCTCCCGCACCTCCAGTTATCACGTAAGGTCAAAGGGGGACCGACGTACCCCGCTCCGCACGCCCTGGAAACAGTTCTGGGTTTTGTTATAATTGGTTCCGCACCCGCTTCTATAGATAGTTTTAGTCACTCGACTGCCTCGTTCTGTTGCACCGTCGAGCCGCCACTGGAGTCTACCATCCGCAAGTTTTGGGAGATTGAAGAGGTCAATGTCCCACCAATCCTAAGCCCCGATGACAAGATGGCTGAGGAGATTTATTGTCGCACGACTACTCGTGATGAGCAGGGTCGTTATGTGGTCGCGCTCCCTTTCAAGGGAGATATTTTTTCGCTCGGGGACTCCCGTGCATCCGCTGAAAGACGCTTTCTTTGTTTAGAACGAAAGATGCAGGCGTCTCCAAAGTTAAAGCAAGCCTATGATGAGGTTGTTAACGAATATTTAGATAAAGGTTACATCTCACCTGCGCCTGCGGACACTGACGAGACCCAGCCTTCGTACGTTATCCCGCACCACGGAGTTATTAGAGAAGATAAGCTTACTACTAAACTCCGCGTAGTTTTAGATGGCAGTGCTAAGACTAGCACTTCCGTGTCGCTTAATGACATTTTGTATTGTGGTCAAAATCTTCAAGGTAATTTATTTGACATAATTGTAAATTTTCGTTTATTCGCTGTGGCACTCTCTGCAGATATTCGACAAATGTTTTTGTGCCTTGAAGTGCGCGAACCCGATCGTAGGTTTCAACGATTTTTGTATAGATTTTCACCGCAAGAACCTTTAATGGTTTACGAGTTTAATCGTGTTTGCTTCGGGCTTAAATCTAGCCCTTTTCACGCACTTCGCACCGTCAAGCAGTTGGCCGCTGACGAGGGCGATGCATTTCCTAAAGCGAGAGCCACCATTGAGACTGGCTTATACATGGACGACTTCGTGTATAGTGTAGATAGCGAGGCCGAGGCTGTCGAGACGGCCGCTCAGGTTATAAGTCTCATGAAGGCGGGTCAATTTGATCTCGTGAAATGGACGAGCAACTCGCAAACAGCGTTAGAGTCGATTCCACCGTCGCACCGATTGTCTTCGGTTAAGGAGTTCGATGAAAGTGATACGCACAAGGTGCTTGGTTTAAGCTGGTCGCCCGCATCTGATACGTTTAGTTTGAAAAGTAGTTCGACCCCGCAAACTTGTACTAAACGCATTATCCTGTCGTGTGTGGCACGGATATGGGACGTAATGGGATTCGTAGCTCCTGTCGTTCTGTACGCCAAACTACTTATAAAAGAGCTTTGGCTTTCGAATTGTGATTGGGACGACACCGCGCCCGACAACATTGCTAAGTTGTGGGCTCGCTTTAGAAAAGAACTCTCTGTGCTTGACCAAGTACAAATTCCGCGTCATGTAGGTATATCGCAACCTAGTGTTGTTACGGTAGTAGGCTTCGCGGACGCTAGTGAGAGGGCGTATGGAGGAGTAGTCTATTTTCATGTCTCGAATGTAGGTAAGGTTTCAATTAGCCTTATAAGCGCGAAATCGAAGGTCTCTCCCCGTAAGGTCGTCTCTCTGGCACGCCTCGAGCTATGCGCTTTACTATTGTTGGTTAGATTGATCACCTCTATCGCCAATGCTTGTAGTAGTCGCATTAATATTAATAGAATTTTAGCTTTTTCGGACTCAACAGTCGCTTTGTGTTGGGCCCACTCTTCGCCCCATCGTTGGGACACCTTCGTCGCTAATAGAGTGGCAAAAATTCAATCGGAATTAGCGCCAAAAAATCTCTTTCACGTTGCTGGCACCGACAACCCAGCCGATTGTCTCTCTCGTGGACTGCTTCCTTCGCAAATATTAGATCACCCGTTATGGTTTAGTGGACCGTCCTGGATTCATGCCGCGTTAGATAAGTGGCCAGTTAGTCAATTCAATCCCACTACGGTTTCCGAACCACCCGAGGAGAAGAAGCACTCGCTTGTTGTATCGGTCCCACGTGAAGAGACCCTTATTTTGTTGTTGGCTAATCGCGTCTCGTCTTGGTCGGGACTGTTGCGTTGTGTTGTTTGTTCGCCTCTGCCCTCTGCCTAGCCAGCGGTAGGCACGAGCTCCAATCTAGGTTTATATTTTAGTTGTTATTTCCCAAACCTAGATTTAGATTAGACTTTAGATTTGTTTCGCATTTTTCGTTTCGAAGGTAACCCTTCAAGCCGGGGGGAATGGTTGCGCCGAAGTAGAAACTGTATTTTTGACACGGAAACACACTCCTTTTATACCCGTCTCCTCTTCCGCACTAACCATAGATGTAGCTTCCGTCCGCCATTTGTGAAATATAGACACTCAGTCTCGCTTTGAACTAGCCAGCGTAAAGGCGATCGCGCGCGCGCGTCTCTCAGAAATGAATAATATTTGTTGTATTTTAACCGCCTCATAGACCTTTACCGATCGGATGGTGCCTCTCGTGTGTTCCTCAAGGGATCTAGTGACGCTGACGGCAGCTCCTGAGCAAGGAAGAGAAGATCCGTGTACCGGCTGCGATGAAAAACACGTGGGTCGTGAAGGTTAGTGCATCCTCTCCTAATTTCTCGGGCTGCATTCACTGCCTGGATCGAATCCGCGGCAGCCCGGCCACCTGTCTTGTTTTGTGTGTAAAGTGTCAATAGAACAGTTATCTGCTTCCCCGCAATACAGTCCACTCGTACACGTTGGCCCACGCGCCATCAGATTCCATGGAGATCTTCGGTACACAATACTCGTAGCACCAACCACAAAAACGCAAGCTCTCCACGGGGTTGTCAAGTTTTAAAATATAATAACAACTAAATTACGAATGGAGTCCCAGACTCCCAATGTGCAAGCTTTAGATGCAGCCGGGATACGTATTTACTTTTCCGTGCACAATACTCTTTTCTAGTTGGTAGGTAAGTCAAACCTCGGTAGAATAGTATGTATATACACTAGCATGTGTATAAAATAATGTATCTACCTAGGTACTATTTCGAAATTTGTTTCGTATAAATTTTAATTCTCAGTCATCTTTGCTTTTTCTACTCTATTTTTCTGATGATTTCTTTATTAACTTAATATGTCGTTCTGCCTTCCTTTCTTATACCTATCTACGTGTAATTAAGTACCTATTTTAAGCAGGTGCCGGTATTAGGTAATACTAATGCAAATTTTAAGGTTTGGATCCTGCTAGACCTTTGTTTGAAATCCCATTGATGCCAATACGTAGTCGTCTCGATAAAACTGACGCAGAGTTCGTCGATATCATCCATTCGGCCGGTGGAGTTCTCGGCTATTTTCATAGCCATGGACATGTAGACTTCTATCCACAAGGTGGAAGTCCGCCGCAACCAGGCTGCAGTGGGTTAATGATGGGTAAGTAATTTATTATCTTTGTACCTACCAACTTACAGTCATCAAATAAATTGCATCCGTCTTAAACTATCCTTTTTTTTTTTTTTTATACCACTTAGTTGGCAGACAAGCACACGGCCCACCTGATGGAAAGTGGTTACCGTGACCTATGGACGTCTGTAACACCAGAGGAGTCACAGTCGCGCTGCCAACCCTGTAAGTACAGAGTTTCTGTGCCGTCAGTAGAAGACAAAGCAGGACAAGCCTTTAGTCTTCCCACTGACAGTACAAATTCTCCAGTAAGCTCTGGCTACCCTACTCACCGCTGGGAACACAACACGAAGTTATTGTAGCCTCGGTATTCTGTAGGGCGGAGGCGACTACCCCAGTCGGACTGCTCAATCGGGCGGAAATACCGCCGTGTTCTACCTCCTAAAATCCTATTGATCCATTTAAGAAATATTAATGAAATACTCAAGAAAGGAATAGCATGGTAAGGGCCTCGGCAAGATCTTCAAAGCGCGAAAACTAATAGGTAGGGGAAAATGTTTCTTCGCATTTTTTAAGAAAATTCAAAACATTTTTTAATACAGTTTATTAACATTTAACTAAAGTAGGTATGTAGGTACCATTTTGTTTGATAACGTTTTGTAGGGACATGATGGAAATCTGTAGGTGCAAGGTCAGGACTATACGGCGGATGCATTAACACCTCCCAGCCAAACTCTCTTAATTTTTGCCGAGTGGCTAAAGATGTGTGAGGTCTAGCGTTATCATGATGAAAATTTTGATCCTTCTGTTGATTAATTCCGACCGCTTTCTCTCAACTTCTTACTTATCAGTAGAGTTCAGAATCGATGGTCCTGCCTGGTGGTAACAGCTCATAATTCCTTCCTATCCCACCACATACAAAGCATCACCTTGTTACGAGTTAACCCGTGTTTCGCCAGTCTGTGAAGCCTGACCGGCCTTTGACCACGACCTTTTTCGCACGTTCTTGTCGTACGTGATCCACTTTTCATCACCAGTTATCAGCTTCTTCAAAAATGGTTTGGTTTCATTACGTCGTAATAAAGAATCACAAATGAGTAGGTATAGGTACACGGTTCATTAGGTTTCTTTCAGCGAGGTCGTGAGGTACCCAAATATCGAGCTTTTTTGTGTATCCAGTATTTTTCAAATGCGCCAAAACTGTTTTGTGGTCAATTCCCAGTTCTTCAGCTACGTCGTAACTACTGATATGCCGATTATGCCCCACTTTTTCAAAAATGGCATTAATTTTATCCGTAATAGCGACCAGTGCGACGTGTATCTTTGACATCAAAATTTCCGGAATGAAAACGCTTAGGTAAACCAAATTTGTGCTACTCTCTCGCAGACACTGCACTAGAATAGAATAGAAATAGAATAGAAATAGAATAGAAAGATTTTTATTTCTCTGGTTCAAATTATGTTACAGTATGTCCATAGGTCGATGATGTGTTCGACCTGTGGTTGTGTCAGCTACTTCAGTCTACTTATGTTTGTCTGGAAGAGATCTGTATAAGTGTCGTGTTGCGTGTGCTGTATGCTTGTTAATATGTACAGTGTGAATTTATATAAATTTATAATGTTGTTTTTTATTTTATTGCCCTATCCTATTTACACGTACATAATTATAATCTATGGGGACGTGGAGCTGTCGTTCGTTTGCTGAGCGATCGACTCCTGTCTTTTTTTGGTACATCTGTGATTTCACCTAGTCTAACAATTAGTAAGGAGGGGATTGTGCTGTCCAAATCCAAGATAGGCGTCACCAGGGGTTCCTAAATCCTCAATGTGCATTTCACGGAGTCGGCGTAGCATGTCTTCATTTAGGTCTTGTGCACGAAAATGCCATGGATCCCAATCAAGCATTTCCCACAAAATTGATGTTTCCAGGCGTCTTGGAAATTGTCCACTAGTCTTGAGAGACATTCGGTACTGTCGTTCAATTTTTAACAGATTGCTCTTACTGTAGCGGGACAGTAATTGTACTACACCATAATCCAGTATAGGAAGTAGACAAGCTTGAATTACAGCAAGTTTCACAGTTATATCCGTCTTGGCGTGCCAGCCTATGATGGGTGCTAGCGCGCCTCGTGCTCGTCGCGCCTTCTGCACGACATAATCCGTCTGTTTGCCCATAGTCATGGTTTTGTCTAAGTGTACCCCTAGATATTTTATGTTCCTTTTATATTGGATTATCTCGTCTTTGATGCGAATGGTTCTGCGGTAGTTCCTCTTGTGAGTAAACATAGCACATTCCGTTTTATCTACGTTACATTTCAGCCCCCAGCGATGGTAGTAGTCGATGATAATGTTGGCGGTCCAGCCAGCGCGTTCTGTCGCGCTGTTTGGATCCGGAGACCGATTAAGGATGCATAGGTCATCGGCATATTGGGAGAGCTTGAGTCCGCGGATACGGTCTCGCTGATCCCAAACGTCATGTACGTAAAGGTTAAAAATGACAGGACCCAGGATAGAGCCCTGAGGGACTCCGTGTGGCACTGGTTTTTCATCGCCATGGGTGGTTCTGAAGCGCCCGTATGTTTTACGGTCGCTCAAATAATTTTCTATCATTTTTATGATGTTGTTTGGCACATCAGCTGTTTGAAGCTTCTTCGCTAGACCTTCGTGGTTTATTGAGTCGAAGGCCTTCGAGAGATCCGTTAAGACCATGGCCACACTTTCCTTCGCTTCCAGTGCATCCGTAATGAACTTGCCAGTGCGAAGAATCTGTGTACCTGTTCCTCTGTACTTGGTGAAACCGTGTTGGAAGGACGGTTGGAGACTGTCGGTCGTTTGTCGCAGGCGCGACAACAGGAGCCGTTCGTATAGTTTACCCATGATGTTTAGGAGAGTAATAGGTCGGTAAGATTTAGCTTCCCGATGATTCTTACCTGCTTTATGTAGGAAAATACACTCACCAATTTTCCATCTCTTGGGATAATAACCTGTCAGTAATAAGTAGTCAGCTATCACCTTGTACCTGGTAAGAAAAGGGTCACCTCCGAGTTTGAGGGCTTCTGCTTTAATTTTGTCTGGACCAGGCACCTTCTTATTTTTAAAGCGTCTCAGTGCTAATTTAATTTCCTCTATGGAGGTGGGGTCAAGAGGCTGGAACGGTGTCATCTTCTCAGTGTTTCTATCTTCGTTATTTATATGAGCTGTGGTAACGATCGCTGCGTCGACCAAGGTGTCAATTGTTTCTTTCTCGGTGTTGCATCCCTCAATATGGGGGAGTTTCTGTACTGGAGCCTTCAGGTTGCGTTGAATTCTCCACATCTGGGTTCTGTTATTCTGTGGATCATTTACAATCCGGGTCCATTTTTTATTTTTATACTCTACGAGTGCGTGTTGGACCTGGCGTTTAAGACGATTGTACTTTCTTCTTTGCTCTGTTATTCTGTCTTGGTTGAAACGTAATCGCCACGCTTTACATCTGGCTTGGTTTCTTTTGTTGATTAATATATTTATATCTTCTGGAAGTTGATCCCTTCTGTTTTTTTCATGTAGTGGTGCATACTCATCCAAGGTTTCTGTGAAGGCCTTTTCAAGTTGTAGTAAATATTCTTCACATTCTGCGTCTGTTGTAAGTTCATTTGGTAGGTGTGTGGTTTTATCCCATATTGTTTGTTGGAATTGTTTTCTAATTCCTTCATTGTTTACAATAGCGCTTGTATTTCTTACCAGGGATTTTTCTCTGTCCACCTTTATACTTAGGTCTAGTATCCAGGGCATATGGTCGGAGCCAACCGATGTTATTTGTCGGCATGATATTGAGTCGAAAGTTTGCGCATCGAGTGAGAAAATGGCTGCATCAAGGATACCATAGCCTGCACTGTTAGGTCGCGAAGGTTGGCCCGTGTGGTATATGGTGCAAACATCGGAGTTACAGAGGTTACGGACGAGTATTCCCGCACCTTCGTCTTTCATCTGACTAAGCGCTGTCATTTGAAGGTTGAGATCCCCAATAGTGATATTTGGAGCTTCAGTTATGATATCTTCTAGCTCATCGTTAAGTGTTGCGGCGTCAATGTATTTTGATCTGTGCGGTATGTATATCCCCTTAATTTTTAGAGAATCTCCGGTCAGGTGATTATAGGTGAGGTTAACGCCTTCGATGAGACGGTCTCCTTCTTCAGTACCTGGAGTTACGTCTGTCTGATTCCAGCGTAGTCCTTGCATCACATACATGGCTGTAGTTAGATGCGATGCGATCGTGTGCGTGATTTTGTCGTAGTTCTGGAGATTCATACGTATTTGAGAAAAGTTCACCCGGCACTCGTTGACTACGATTATATGCGGTTTATATTGCTCGACTAGCGAGTTTAATTCGAGGAATTTACCTTTCAGTCCTTGTGCATTGAGATGCAGTATACGCAGCTTATGATATTGCATTCTTGTATTATTTGTTGAGAATTTTTATAAGGATTTCTTGTTGAAGCTGTAACTGGTGGAGTATCTGTTTCATGGTTATTTGTAACTCTTGCTCGAAGGGACTCGTAAGGTTTTCGTTGTTTGTTGTGTTTTTATTTAGTTGCATTAGTGGCTGGGATTGTTCTTGTGATTGTGATGCCATTTGAGGCAACGATGGAAATTTTGACGAAGAGGTTATATTCGCATACGAGACGTTTTCCCGGTGGTACCTCTGTGCTATATCTCTTTTCTTCCTTTCTTTTTCTTCATGTTGTGCCATTTGACGGTCCACTGCCTTCTGGAACTTCTCACATTTGGCTTGGTTTGCCCCATGACCCGGTTTTTTGCATGCTGTGCATATTTCGATATCTATACCTTCATCATACACTGCACTAGGCCCATGAACATTGCAAATTTTTTTCGCGGCTTGCGTTGCATTTTTCCCTTTTTTATAATAAAATTTTAAAATGTATCGAATCTCTTCATTAGATTCACTCATCTTGACAGTACGAAAAAGAAATGAAAATCACACATTTTCCTAATTTGAATTTGGAATTTATTCAATATATTTGATGGTAGAAGTTAATTAAATTATTCTCATTCTAAGTAGGTAATCTATACAGAAATAATTTATAAATATTAAATACAATAAAAATAAAATAACTGGTGGCGCGATTCTCATGCCACCTGAGCTAGTGGACTGTATTTTGCGGGGGTGAAGCTAAATGTTTCATATGACACTTTACACAACAAACAAGATAGGTGATCGGGTTGCCGCGGAGGTGGTTTAGGCAGTGAATGCAACCCAAGAAATTAGGAGAGGATGCACTAACCTTTACGACGCCACGTGCTGTCGTAGCCGGTGCACCGGTCTTCTCTTCCTGGCTCAGGAGCTGCTGCCCACATCACTAAATCACTTGAGGGACACACGAGAGGCACAATTCGATCGGTAAAGGTCTATGAAAGCGGTTAAAATCCAACAAACATTATTAATTTCTAAGAGTCGCGTGCGCTGCCGCCATTGTTTATTCTAGTTCGATGCGAAGTCAAGATGCGGCTATTTTGACAATTGAGCGGCGCGAAAACTATTGCTATCTCACTTTAAAGGTAGTGCGGGAGGGAGATGGGTACAGGAAGCGTGTGTTTCAGTGTCAATGATTTGAATTACTACTATTGAGCAAAAAAAAATACAAATTCTACCATCGGCGCAACCATTCCCCCCGGCTTGAAGGGTTACCTTCAAACGAAAAATGCGGAACAAATCTAAAGTCTAATCTAAATCTAGGTTTGGGAAATAACAACTAAAATATAAACCTAGGTTTGAACTCGTGCCTACTGCTGGTTAGGCAGAGGGCAGAGGCGAACAACCGGGCGCAGATACGATCCGGTTGCGGTTTTAACCCGTACAACACGAGTTATCCCGCGGGAATCGGGAAAAACTTCCTCTACTACTCCTAGAGGCCAATGCAAAGGAGGCGCATTCCCAGTCATAAGGACTACCACCGTACCTACAGTAATTGGGTTGGATGGAGTATTCCATTTTTGACGCGACTGCAGCGTGTGCAAATAATCGGTTCTCCAACGATTCCAAAACGATTGGACTAATTTATCTAAAAGAGCGTGACGAGTTAGAAGGTGCATTCTATCGTCATCAACATCTATTGCGGGCAAATATTTTAGAGGAGTCGTATTTAAGAAGTGAGCTGGCGTCAACGCTAATGGCTCTGACGGATCGCTAGATAGAGTCCGACACAGCGGACGCGTGTTCATCACCGCCTCTACTTGAGCGAGTACGGTACTCAACTCCTCGAACGAGAGAATCTGTTCGCCTATGACGCGAAACAGATGCGACTTAAGGCTTTTAATATTCGCTTCCCAATTAACACCAAAATGACTAGCTGCAGGCGTGTTAAAGTACCATTCAATGCGATTTTCGGCTAAGATGTGAGCGAATTCACTTTGGTAGTACTTAGACCGTAAGAATGTGTGCAATTCCGAAATACTACGTCGGGCCCCTACATAGTTTGTACCGTTGTCCTAATACATGCGCTTAACCGGACCACGACGCGACAAAAAACGTTTAAAAGCGGACATAAAATTTTGCGTACTTAAATCACCGGTCAACTCTATATGAACCGCGCGAGTTGTCATACAAATGAACAAACAAACATAAGCTTTCGTGGAGCGAATGCCACGACCACGAGCAATGGTGACTTTGAAAGGCCCAGCAAAGTCTGTGCCGGTGTGTACGAAAGGTTTTGCGGATTGAACAACACGACAAGAGCGATGATCGGCCATTTCAGGCGCGATAAAACGCGGGCGGAGTTTAAAACAAGGTACACATCTGTGTACTCTAGCGCGAATCAAATTACGAGCGGAAATTATCCAGTATTTCTGTCTCAAAATAGACATTAACAAATCGGGACCAGCGTGACAATTCACCTTATGATGATAATCTACTAACAAATCTAATACGTGGTCCTTACGCGGGAGAACTACTGAATGCCTTTGTTCAAATCCTAAACTTGAATTTCTCAAACGACCACCTACTCGAATGAGTCCATCTTCCAAAAATGGTTTCAAGTGTCGGAAAGAACGACTACAAGGTTTGTTAAATTCTAAATTTTTAAATTCAGAAGCAAAATAACATTTCTGCAACTCGCGAAGTATGACCAATTCAGCTTTATTTAAATCAGCGGCGGTTATATGACCGCGCGTAGATAAAATTCTCAAAAATCGGCCTAAATAAACAAAACAACGCAACAGTCTCGACCAAGACGAGACGCGATTAGCCAACAACAAAATAAGGGACTCTTCACGTGGGACCGATACAACAAGCGAGTGCTTCTTCTCCTCGGGTGGTTCGGAAACCGTAGTGGGATTGAATTGACTAACTGGCCACTTATCTAACGCGGCATGAATCCAGGACGGTCCACTAAACCATAACGGGTGATCTAAAATTTGCGAAGGAAGCAATCCACGAGAGAGACAGTCGGCTGGGTTGTCGGTGCCAGCAACGTGAAAGAGATTTTGTGGCGCTAATTCCGATTGAATTTTTGCCACTCTATTAGCGACGAATGTGTCCCAACGATGGGGCGAAGAGTGGGCCCAACACAAAGCGACTGTTGAGTCCGAAAAAGCTAAAATTCTACTAATATTAATGCGACTACTACAAGCATTGGCGATACAGGTGATCAATCTAACTAACAATAGTAAAGCGCATAGCTCGAGGCGTGCCAGAGAGACGACCTTACGGGGAGAGACCTTTGATTTCGCGCTCATAAGGCTAATTGAAACCTTACCTACATTCGAGACATGAAAATAAACTACTCCTCCATACGCCTTCTCACTAGCGTCCGCGAAGCCTACTAACGTAACAACACTATGTTGCGATATACCTACATGACGCGGAATTTGTATTTGGTCAAGCACAGAAAGTTCTTTTCTAAAGCGAGCCCACAACTTAGCAATGTTGTCGGGCGCGGTGTCGTCCCAATCACAATTGGAAAGCCAAAGCTCTTTTATAAGTAGCTTGGCGTACAAAACGACAGGAGCTACGAATCCCATTACGTCCCATATCCGTGCCACACACGACAGGATAATGCGTTTAGTACAAGTTTGCGGGGTCGAACTAATTTTCAAACTAAACGTATCAGATGCGGCGACCAGCTTAAACCAAGCACCTTGTGCGTATCACTTTCATCGAATTCCCTAACCGAAGACAATCGGTGCGACGGTGGAATCGACTCTAACGCAGTTTGCGAGTTGCTCGTCCATTTCACGAGATCAAATTGACCAGCCTTCATGAGACTTATAACTTGAGCGGCCGTCTCGACAGCCTCTGCCTCGCTATCTACACTATACACGAAGTCATCCATGTATAAGCCAGTCTCAATGGTGGCTCTCGCTTTCGGAAATGCATCGCCCTCGTCAGCGGCCAACTGCTTGACGGTGCGAAGTGCGTGAAAAGGGCTAGATTTAAGCCCGAAGCAAACACGATTAAATTCGTAAACCATTAAAGGTTCTTGCGGTGAAAATCTATACAAAAATCGTTGAAACCTACGATCGGATTTGCGCACTTCAAGGCACAAAAACATTTGTCGAATATCTGCAGAGAGTGCAACAGCGAATAAGCGAAAATTTACAATTATGTCAAATAAATTACCTTGAAGATTTTGACCACAATACAAAATGTCATTAAGCGACACGGAAGTGCTAGTCTTAGCACTGCCATCCAAAACTACGCGGAGTTTAGTAGTAAGCTTATCTTCTCTAATAACTCCGTGGTGCGGGATAAGGTACGAAGGCTGGGTCTCGTCAGTGTCCGCAGGCGCAGGTGAGATGTAACCTTTATCTAAACATTCGTTAACAACCTCATCATAGGCTTGCTTTAACTTTGGAGACGCCTGCATCTTTCGTTCTAAACAAAGAAAGCGTTTTTCAGCGGATACACGGGAGTCAATGAGCGAAAAAATATCTCCCTTGAAAGGGAGCGCGACAACATAACGACCCTGCTCATCACGAGTAGTCGTGCGACAATAAATCTCCTCAGCCATCTTGTCATCAGGGCTTAGGATAGGTGGGACATTGACCTCTTCAATTTCCCAAAACTTGCGGATGGTAGACTCCAGTGGCGGCTCGACGGTGCAACAGAACGAAGCAGTCGAGTGACTAAAACTATCTATAGAAGCGGGTGCGGAACCAATTATAACAAAACCAAGAACTGTTTCCAGTGCGTGCGGAGCGGGGTACGTCGGTCCCCCTTGAACCTTACGTGATAACTGGAGGTGCGGGAGAATCGAAGCGCCGATCAATATATCGACGACTCCAGGAACAGCGTAAGTCTCATCTGCTAAAGGCAAGTCTTTAAATTTCGTTAATAAAGACGTGTCAACCGGGACGGTAGGCAACTGTTCAGTTATTTTATCTGTAACGAGCGAATCCATGTCAAACCAAATATTATTATTAAAACGAGATCCAAACCTTGTTTTAACGGTGCCATAAACAGCTGACTGTAAACCTCCAAAACCCTTCACCACTGAGCGGGTTGAACGCTTATTAACATTGAAACCAAGACGTTGACAACAATCTTGAGTAATAAAATTACTTTGCGAAGCGCCATCTAATAGCGCTCGAACAATGTGCGGTTTACCTAACGCATCAACAATAATGACGCGAGCAGTCGCGAGGACGACAGTAGTGAGCGCAGCATTAGCGGACAACGAACACAAGGTGACGTCATTCGCAGCGGTCTCCGGGCGGGCCGGAGCGCGCGCGAGCGCGGGCTGCGGCTGTGGCGCAGGCCGCCGTGTGCCACCGCTCGACGAACCAACTGTGCTCACATTGGATGCGGCATTACTATTTTCAAAATGAAGTAAAGTGTGGTGTCTCGCTGGACATTTGCGACAACTATTGCTACTATTACATAAAACAACGCGGTGTTTAGTACCGAGACAATTAAAACAAAAATTATTAGCGCGAACAAATTTATAACGATCATTAGGCGATAATTTTAGGAAACCCGGACACTTGTACAATTGCGAATGATGAGTATTACACAAAGAGCAAACAGGTGATTGTACACGTGCTGGTGCGGTATTAACATAAGTATGAGTTGACCTCAGTGACCTCGATGACGCATCCATTTTACGCTCGGAACCAACAACTTTCCTCGCGCCCTCATGCTTCGATGAAGAGCGTTGCAATATTTTTATATGCTCGCGAACAAAACTTTCTAACTTAGGAATTTTATTGCCGCGATGATCCGACTCAAATAATCGAATGGTTTCGGAATCTAATTTCTTTAAACCCATATACAAAAATAAGAAGTCGCAGAGGTCATCGATCTTTAGGTTCTTTACGGCGCGAACAGATGATGCGAAAGTATCTAGAAACTTCTCTAAGTTTTGATCGTTACATGCCGTAATGGCTTTCAAATCAAACATCTGATCCAAATATGCATTAGCTACCGATCTTTTATCCTCATACTTAGCTTTCAAAGTATTTAAAATTAAATTATAATTTTCGGCACTAAACGTTATTCCAGCGCAAACGGTTATAGCTTTACCAGTTAATTTTTCAACGAGATAATGCAATTTTTCGTGATCTGTCAACGAATCGTTCTTATCTATTGTATTCTCAAAACTATCTATAAATAAACACCAATTGCGGATGTTACCATCAAATTCGGGTATCTGATTTGGTGGCAACTTAGGTCGGTCGCGAGTGGGATTGGGTCGGTCAGACGGTTTCTCCAAACTCCTAGCGACGCGTTTGATACGACAATACAAATCGTCAAACGACGACAAGGCCTGATAACTCACTGAGTAATCGGGATTTAAATTTAACTCTAAAACGTTGATGTCATGTACTAAGGATTCGAAATCCGCGCGTAAACTATCCAAGTTTTCTATAGAACACAAGAACGAATCTCTAATAGCCAAATCAGAGGTTTTAAGTGCATTATCACAAATCGATTGTACGCGAGAGTAAATCATTTCTCTTTTAGCGTATAAAAGTTTCAATTGAACTTTACTATCGGTACTACCAACCTTTGGGGGCATTTTTACAACTAAATATCAAACTAAAGTGCGGTAAACAACAAATGAAATGACTTAATCTTAGCGGTATAGTACAGCGACGCGCCGCGAGCGATATCCGTAGGTAGGTAGGTACTTATGACTGCGAGTGCAAGCTTGAACAAACGCGCATAGCAACAACCAGATCGTACCTACGCGAGCTAGATCGCTGTCTAGGTTCAACTATTATTTCAGGGATTAAGTATTGCGTAATATCTATTCAAATTAAAATACTTTCGTATGAATTTGAATGAAATGCGAGCGAGGTATAACCGCGTACCTACCTATGTATGTATTAGGTAAATACGATGCGACCTAGCGGCGAACGGACAACTTAGAAATTGAAACAAATAAAAACAAAAGCCAAATGCGTTAGGTATTACATTGTGCCTATGCACTAGGGTGTCTAGGATACCTAAGATCTAAACCTAAATGCCTAGATACGGGGTTTTCTACTAAAATAACTAGGTATTTAGGTGCGGTGCGTTTATTCCCAATGGAATAAATGACAAAATGCGAAACTACAACTAAGGATTGATACGATAAGAGAAATGCGAGCGAGGTATAACCGCGTACCTACCCATGTAGGTATTAGGTAAATACGATGCGAACTAGCGGCGAACGGACAACTTAGAAATTGAAATAGCCAAGTGCGTTAAGTATTACACTGTGCCTATGCACTAGGGTGTCTAGGATACCTAAGATCTAAACCTAAATGCCTAGATGCGGGGTTTTCTACTAAAATAACTAGGTATTTAGGTGCGGTGCGTTTATTCCCTATGGAATAAATAACAAAATGCGAGCTACGACTAAGGATCCGGCTCGAAGGACCAAAAAGAATGGTGGCGCGATTCTCATGCCACCTGAGCTAGTGGACTGTATTTTGCGGGGGTGAAGCTAAATGTTTCATATGACACTTTACACAACAAACAAGATAGGTTATCGGGTTGCCGCGGAGGTGGTTTAGGCAGTGAATGCAACCCAAGAAATTAGGAGAGGATGCACTAACCTTTACGACGCCACGTGATGTCGTAGCCGGTGCACCGGTCTTCTCTTCCTGGCTCAGGAGCTGCTGCCCACATCACTAAATCACTTGAGGGACACACGAGAGGCACAATCCGATCGGTAAAGGTCTATGAATGCGGTTAAAATCCAACAAACATTATTAATTTCTAAGAGTCGCGTGCGCTGCCGCCATTGTTTATTCTAGTTCGATGCGAAGTCAAGATGCGGCTATTTTGACAATTGAGCGGGGCGAAAACTATTGCTATCTCACTTTAAAGGTAGTGCGGGAGGGAGATGGGTACAGGAAGCGTGTGTTTCAGTGTCAATGATTTGAATTACTACTATTGAGCAAAAAAAAATACAAATTCTACCATCGGCGCAACCAATAACTATTATACAACTTATAGCTAAGAACAATTAAAATGCGTCGTAGAATTCCTTCGCATCGCATGCCTCTTGTGGCAGCGTTCCCAGAAGACTGGCAGCATTGCCACGTTGTATGGCAATGCTTATTCTCTGACCTAAAAAGAGGCCAGCCTTCTGGTCACGAGAAGCGTCGACCATACGCTTCGCAATCTCACGGAAGAGGTTGCGAGCGCTCGGACCCCATGACCCCAAAGCCTCGACTCCAAACGGCACAAATTCATAATCTCCGATGAGATTGGAGTATTTGCGCCGCTTGAGAGCCTCTGCAGAAGCAGCAGCAGCTCCAGTACAGCCAGCCGTGCTAGCTATATGGGTAGGAGCCATGGTATCAACGCATGTGGCGTCCCACACCAGAGTCCTACCCATCTTCCATGGCATTAACGACATGCCATCCGGTCTCTTGCCATCGTCACGCGCCAAACCGTTTGGTTCTAGTACAGCTGGTACACCGGCGGTGACAAGAGCACGGCGGATTATGTCATTGAGGCTGGCTTGCTGTGGAATTCGCCCTGCGCTCCTGCTGTGAGAAGAGGTTCCTTGGGAGATCGGTGTTTGGACATGCAATTTTCCAAGCGTTCACTGCATCAGTCTTACACAATACTTCAGAATTAACTAGTGTAGGTGCAAGGATTTTCCTAGTTAATTCTTCGGTACTGTGGACTGAAGACAGGAACGCTGGTAAGCTGGCATCTGAAATTTTGCGAATACCGAGCCCACCCAAGCGAATCGGTAGAGTCGCTTGTAGTAAAGTTCGGTCATCCAAGGCCACATTTAAAATTTTGGTGAGGGTATTTTCTATAATTTCGTCCATTTTTTTCAAAATTGTTATGTTTAAAAAATGGCGTTGATCGTAGGGCATGGGTGAATTTTGGAACAAATAGGCAATACCGAAGAATAGTGAAAGCCGAGTGTATATTTATTTTGAGTAGGCGATCCGAAATGTCACTAAAATTTGGAATTATGTTCTTTAAAGTTTTAACTTTTAATGATACCTACCAAAACCAGCCAGATGCCCAGAGATTTTATTAAAAGTTTATACATACTATAATGCGAAGACTTTTTCCCCAACCTAATATATTATTTTTCTCAAGAGATAATGTGGTTTGCGTTAATATTAAATTGGTGTTACACACGTTCATAGGCCACGGTAACCTCTTTCCATCAGGTGGGCTGTGTGCTTGTCTCCCACCCGAGTTGTATTAAAAAAAAGTGTAATTTGCTAAGATGGTAACTTACAGATTTAATTTGCGGTGAAACTGGATTGTTCTGGCTAGTTCACCAATTAATCACAAGCTGGCTATAGGTACTTAGTGCCCTATTTCCCTATAGCTACACCACTGGCTCTATAACCTATATAGCTATAGCTACCCATCTATAAACGTCATTACCAATCTATAAAACTAGGGCAAGCAATTACAATAATGTAGACTGCACATTCAGTGCACTAACGCTACCTAATCACATCGGTGTGATTTACATTACTACTGACTGTCGCTTCGCAACTCGCGAAGCGATTTAGCGGTTGTAGCAATAGGTACCTACGAGTTTGTATTTTGAAATTATTTTTTTATTGCAACATGACATGATAAAGTACTTACCTACCCATTTCTTACACCAACGTGTTATGCAAAAAATTTGCCTAATTAAAACCTGTTTTATTTTCATTATTTAATGCCAGTCAAAATATGATATTCAGTCCCAATTTCTTAACCGACTTCAAAAAAGGAGGTTCTCAATTCGATTGGTATTTTAATTTTTTTAAATTCCATTAGTTTTAGTATGTACTTACGCGTACGTGTAAACGCACCCTAGACTGCGATAAAGCGGCACTTGAGATTAAATTTTCAAAATCAAATTTCTTTAAAACTGTTAGTCGCACGAATATTTCACTTTAGCAGTTAATTATATTACAATAAAGTGGTCACTTTACAAGAACAAAAAAAAATACAAAAGCCTACTACTGCGCAGTCAAGGTGTTATGTAATATTTATATTTATTCCAGGTTGCAGTCACAATCGTGCGACGCTGTATTTTGAAGAGTCTATTAATACCGTTACTTTTTTTACCGCATATCCGTGTGAGAATTGGGACAAATTTAAGAAAGGAGAATGTACAGTGAATTATACTAACATGGGGTTAGGTGCTAAAATCGGAGATTCAGGCGATCACTACCTCTACATTAACGCCGAACCGCCATATGCATGCGGAAATAAAACTAAAAATACTGAACCTGAACCGGAGATGATGGATTTGAAATAAACACAAAGAGAAAAGAACACCCAAATGGATCGTATTGTGCAGAACGCAAGCAACTGCTACACTAAAAATAGTAAACGGTGTGCATTTTTATATTTTGTGTTCAGTCAGAAGTAACCCGATATATTATCCTGACCATTATTATTGAAAAGAAGGAAGATACTTTCAACATTTTGTACTGTCTGAAAGGAGCGAATTTATTATCCGGCCGAAATGTTTCAGAAAGAAGAGTCACACTCTTTCTCTATTTTGTGCTCATTCTGAAGTTAATTTATTGTCCGGTCCATGTTTTAGAAAAATTCACACGCTTTCTATCAACTATTAAGGTACTCTGCGGTCACACTGTCTACGACTAACTAGCCTTTATTAAGGAAAGAGGAGAATTTACAAAAAATATGTTGTAGGGCTATGTACGCTTAATTTTAATATTTTAGATTTCAATACATTTAACACTTGGTCAGGAAAAGTTAAGGATTTGTTCAGTGGATTAGTGTAGAACAGAGCTAAAAAAACCCCTGATGAGTTGTTATAAGATTACCTCCCAAAATGACTCAGACCTTAATATTTTCAATTTAAAAGAGAATCCCACATAACCGAAGGTCTCCTGTCATAGTAATTAAGGAATTTAAAAATAAAACAAAATTCTAAATAACAAAACTATTTATTTCTCATTATTTGGTATTATCTCCCCTAGTCACAGCTTGAAGACCTCTTGTAGTCTGTTCCTCCACGAGGAATGCATCCGCTACTTCATATTCTGTAAGAAACAAAAAATTGCATTCCATTTTTTGCTATTTTCGTACCTCTTATAAATAACAATACTTAAAATCAGAACTAAAATAGTATCTTCATTATTCGTCAGTCGGGAAAAGAAGACAATAAAAATAATTCATCATTATGTTTTAAAATAGACTACTTAGTTGAAAAGGCTGGTTTTCACTAATGAATATAAAAGTTTAATTTTCTGCGTTAGCACACTCAATGAAATTACCCTGTACTTCGGTACACAGTAAGAATATGTAAAACGAGAAGCAAAAATACAAAATAGTAAATAAATTAAACGGATCTTCACTGGTGAAAACCAGTCTATGATTGTAGTTACAAATGTTTTTCGCATCAGATTACTTACATTTTAAAATATGGCATACTGATTCTCTTCTGCAGTTGACGTGGGGATTAGCGCCGATGGCGATTTTCACTATAACAAACAAAGTCGTTATACATCTCATCGTCTTGAAATTGCAATTTTTTTATAACTGCTGTGATAGTGAAAGAAAAGTTAATAATATGCTATTCACGAGCGAATAATTGATAGCTAAAAATAATGTGACGTATCTAATATTTATTTCAATCAAGTTGACTAGCTTATCGCAGTCCGCTGCAGGACATAGACACTGGCACCCAACATAATGTGATGTGTAATGATCTAGCGGTGGTCATGTAGTCACATAATATTAGCCAAACTAGCCTAAATAATTTAAAAGGTGCAATTTGACTGCCTGTATTCTGTCAGCATTTGAACTTTTCCGCAAAGTAAAACCCCGGTCCTCGTGAGTTTGTGTAAATTAAGAAGCAACCGAGACTGGCACTCTGTTAAAAAAAAAGAGAAAGATCTCAGAAGAATTAAGTTAAGATTTTATATTTTACGGACTTTCACAATAAAATATATGGAATAGGAAATTCGAACATGTTGATAAGAAGTTCGGTATAATAATAACTTTTCTTTCACGTTTATCAGATCTACAGTAGCATCATTATCCATCAGTCGGGAAAAGAAGACAAAAACAAATGAATCATCATATAATATAGGTAGGGATATTTTTGCGAAAAAAATATATCAAATTGTTCACACACCTGATACGTCTCACCGAGCTGCATATGAATTATAGTCATCAGGCTTTTCCTTGGTAACCTGTAACAAAATATGCTTCATTATATAATTATACTTCCATTATTTTTTCATTAAATAGATAACATTATTACTACTATTAGCTTTGATTCAGCTTGAATTATTGAGTTTGTTTGTGAAGGTCGTAAGCTAAATTAGAACCAGTTTTCCCTTATCATACAGAATTGAATCATTTTAAGTTTCATACCTACAGTTCAGATGACAATGCATTTTATGGGTATCACAATCAATACTAGCTTTTTGGACTGTAGACTAAGAACTGAGTATTAGTAACCTTACATCTGAAAATTAGTGTTTTGTCGCACTGACTACTTTGATCTGAAATATCTATTCTTTCGAAAATAAAATTAAATTAAATTGTGTTTATTTCAGGCAATTAGCCCATAGTTACATTGCATTCATAGAAATTTGTCAGTCATTTCATAAGATAGTAGAAGTTATATTCGTAAATATGATTAAACACCGTGCGAACTATTTCGTTGCAAGAGGAGTGCAAACGCTTGTGAAAAGAGATTTTCAACCCTTTCAACAGCTCCGAGACTAAGACTCATCATGGGGGAGTGGCTAGAGAGAACACACGGCAGCCTCTTACCGTCTGACGCAGATGATCACCGAGTACGAGTGTTTCGGGCAGTATCTACGTCGGATGAAGAAAGAGCCAAAGTTCGATTGCCTCCATGTCCATCCGTAGGGATATTTCACACATAAAAAAAACCTCGATGCGGCATTACAAACCGCCTTCAAAGAGTATATTAATTAACGCCCCCATGGTTCTTGTAGTAAAGGGATCCTATGAGGTGACAAAAGTGCATAGATAACAACGGTGCATATAGATACTTTGATTAAATAAATATATATTACAAGAAAAAATTACTTATATTCCTCTTGTACAAAACGCCAATATCATATTTAAGGACTTAATAAAAGTAATAACAAAAGTATAAGTACCTGGTAACATTCCAACTTCTGGTCTAGCTGTAAACTGAAACCTGTGAACATAATAAAATACGCGTTAGAGTTTTGAAAAGTATCGTAAAAAATCATTTTTTGTTATTTGATACCAAAGGGAATATTAGTATAAGAGAATATTCCAATAAATAGCTATCGATAAGTAGGTAAAGAAAGGCTGTTCAGTTGTTACTGATATATAAAAATTGACATGACATTCAAATTATTATTTCCAAATAATTGATAATAAACTATTGAAATATAAAAATGACAAGGAATTTCTCGTAGTAAAATATTACGATGTGAATAATTCAGCATAATGACATTGAAGTTGTAAGTAGGGTTGCCAACCGCGCCGGATTCCTGGTATTTCCTAATATCTCGGCCATTCCTTTTTTTATTCTCCTGGATTATCGTCGTACTTTTGCTTCATTTTTATAAAAAGCTAAATCGTTATTCTGAATAATTAGCTTTACAATTTCACTAATTTGCGAGTACAGATCCATTCTGTACTCGCAAATTAGTGTCAGTCATACGACACACGGCAGACACAATTTTTATTTACTGCCAGCTTCTGAATTGGCCAGCTTTTAAGTAATATTTTCTTCATGGAGGTAATTGTTTTCTTTTTGTTTATAAGAATTATAATAGATAAGTGCAATGAATATTTGATGCGTTTTTACTACTAGATTTAACTCATTAAGTTGGCAACCCTGGTTGTAAGTAAAAGATGTTTTTGAAAAGCCTCTTCGGCGAAAATGATGCTACTAAATTGTGTATCTATGGAATACGGATACATTCGTTTAATTTCAGTTTATTTTTTTGTTTACATACAATGCACCGAATTATAGTTTTTTATGACAATAAAAAATAAAGGCAATAAAAAAATTAAACATAGATGCACGTGGGTGTCTCCTAGGTGCCCAGCCTTTTAAGTAGGTAGATAAGTAGAATAATAAGTATTGTATTTAGAAGTGAACCACCTTAAATCACTAAGTTTTGTGCAAGCCAAATGAATACTTAGTTAAGATTCATAAATTTAATTAACGGAGGATAAACAGGTCAGTTCATTCTCATAGTTATAACTTTTCATTTACTAAATGTTACTTTCATTCGTAGAACAAAGGAATATGAATAAGTTTTTTTATATATTTAACCCCAAATGTACATTGGGGGCGTCCAGGCTACTTGAGCGATGAAAATTCTATAGCTATTATGTAGTATAACGTTTGTAGGAATCCAATAAAAATGATCATTGAATAATGATACATTTTATAGAATAGAAAACTTAACGCGGTATCCACGATAATACAACTACATAATATGTATTTGTATTATGATCATTTTTTTAGGTTTTAGTAGGTACGTATATCTCATTAAACATTTGGTTGTTTACCAATTATTTAATAGATTACGTATAATGAAGACGTGTTGCATTTATACTTACCAGCTACTCAGAAAATGCCGAAGAATTTCAAACAGAGATATAGTCTTCTTTGGAGCAAATGTGGTTTCTTAAGTGTGGTCTTCTTGTTACTCTCCAAACCTTTTAGGAACTTAAACTAAGAAAAAATGAACGAGTCCACATTGAACCTGTGCCGAATGTTGATGTTATAACATTTCACCAATAAAATAGCAATGAACGAGAAAGACTTTCCAAAACAATTTTCAAAGTCATATTAAAGGAGTTAAGAGCATCGTCTGCGAAGACCCCTTAGAGGTTATGAAGTGACTGGATGTTCCAAATACGATTCCAAGTTTGTGAAGATGTTTGGATGTTTATTATCCCAATCACGCTCCAACAGCTGAACGGATCCGGCTGAAAATGAGCTTTGAACTGGTAGAGTAGATTTGACCCATCAACAAGCAGGCCACACTGAATAAAATCATTTAAAAAATAACTATGTACATATATAAACGTAAACTTAACAATTGAAAAATAGCTTCAAACGCAAGCAAAACAAATCGAAGATAAATAGAAGTAGGCATATTATGCACATTTTACAATCGATGATATGAACATAGAGCTAGGAGAGGTCGGAGGAGAATCTCGTGGGGGCGGACACTGAACCGAATTTACTGGCGAGGCTAATGTGGCTCTCGTAGAATTTCTTGAAAAACTTGACATTGTCGTCTCGCCAATAATATTTATAAACATTTATAGGACATTGGCAAAATTGCGGTGTGTTGCTGGAGAAGTCGTCAAAAAGAATAAGAGTTTGTAAGACTGGATTCAACCCTCTGAAATCCTACTATCCTCCTCGTTAATCTTATAAAAGTTTGTGATATTTTTATGTTTTTATTCAATCACGCACTAGCGGCTGAACGGATCTGGCTGAAATGTGGTACACGGGAAGCTTTTAATCACAATCGAACAACACACGAATGTACAGGTTTTTTTTTTCAGGAGTAGATTTCCATGGGTTGCGAGAACGGGACCAAAATTCTACGAGGGTAAAACCACACATTTTTAAAAAATATTTACAATTCAAACTTGTTTTTTTATGAATAAGGAGAATCGGAGCAGGACGACCCCGATTTTGCTAATATTATCAACCATTGTCATACCACTGATCCGGCAAAAAATGCTATTAAAAAACTACATACGGAACGGCCGTTTGACGCCCTCACTGACGTAAGTTCTAAGCAGCGGTCTCACTGTGTTAAGAACGGTCACCCATCCTAAGACCGACCTAGCAAGTGTCGCATATAGATTCATAATAAATTTCATTTTACCTACTGCGATCTGTCCATAATCTGGGTTGGAACCATACAATATTCTTGCTTAGCTATTCTTGCGACCAATCACGATGTCACACATGTCATTTGAATGTAAGTAGGTATGTTGTATGAAGACACCCGCGATGTGCTCCAAATACTATCAAACTACTATTTGAATTTTCCTTATTGAGAACATGTTAATAATTTGCTCCGAGAATCGCAGCCGTGTGTACTCAGACGACTCTAGCAGGGGCTAGCGATCAATTGGTGCTCTTTATAAGGGTATGTATAGAGCATACTTATAAATATCAACTCTTAATAATTGCCCCAAAATCAACCCAGTATAGACCCAAGACGGATGATAAAAATTTATTTAAAATGTTAATGAGATCTGTTTACTTAACTCAAAAATTAAGTTCAGGTTGAGATCAAAAAAGTTCGATCTCCCGTCAGCAAAATCAGTGTTAGCCTATTCATTGATAATATTTTTTGATGTGAATTGTATATATATAATATCAAGACTAACAATCCAAAATTTTAATGTCAATCACGACAGAACATTTATTTCCAAAAACTTTATAAATAGAAAATACCTAAGTCAAACAAATTAAAAAAATGTAAAAGGTATAAGGTTTAAAATGGTACATGTGTATATATTGATATCCTTGCCGACTGAACTGTACATACATCAGCACCAGAAGAAGATACGGCGCGGCGGTAGATTGTGGGGGTAAACCTGCCGACAATTCTCATGCATTGCTACTACACTTCATCTTTTGAATATTCTTGTACCTATGCACTATTAGTTTTTAACTTTGGCATTTTTTTTTCGATCGTTTTTGGAAGATACAAGGTTCTGTCGTGCGTGATACCTACTAGGCCATCGAAGTAAAAACCACTATTTTAGCATCTAAAAAAATGGCATTTCATTATTTTCTTTTTCTTATTCTATGGTATAAGTGACGAGTAACGAGTAACAAATCGTTGCTGTCTCTGATTGAAGTTGTACAAGAACACGGCGTGTTCTTACTAAGTCCGGATTTGTTCTGTCGGACTACTGAGATTTTGACTTCATTAGTTATGATATGACGTCAAAACAAAATAGGGGAAAAAAATATATAACGTAAAATACAACATGTAAAAAAAATACATGAAACTATGCTACAAATCTTACTGTTATTGAATGACGATGGAATAGCCAAACTTGAAGTTTCTTTTTATAATTCCCACGCCCTATGCTCACTAAATACGTAAAACGAAATCTGTCTTAAGTTAGTGAGTGGAACCAGAACCTTGTAGGCTTTTTTTAAAATTCTAGACTGAACAGCTTCGCAGCCGTAAACCACACCCCGACAAGTTAGTGAGCGGTAGTTGAACTGCGACGCCTGCGATTAGGTTAGGTTAGAAATAGGCTTATGCTGTCAGTTTTGAGCGGTAAAGTCGAGTGTAGCATAGGAACATGACTGACGAACCGCATGGTGGAGGGTACCTCGTCTTTGAAACCTGACTTTCAGTCAGCCAGTGAAGCGAACCCGTTTGTCACAAATTATTTTTTTAGAATTTCTTCACAACCACGTTCACCCTTTCTTACACATTTCTGAACTGTCGAACCCAATAGTTATATGACCAGGCCGTTTTCATCACTCCGAAAGGCTATGAGGTGGTAAACCGGCCCAGTTTCCTTCTCAGCGGAGATATGTGCAGAAATAAAGGCCCAAACATGGGCTACTTCCCGCCTCTCCAGAAGTAAAAGTGTTTAACATCGGGTTAGCGTACTGCCAAAGAAAAAGATGAAGAGGCATAGCCGCTACTGATCAAGCACTCCATTATATACTGGTTACCTGTATAAAAGAAGTTAAAAATTATGATGATTTAAATATAATGATGATTTAAATATAATAAATTTATACTACATTTTACGTAACTTAAATTAATGTAAGTAAGTTCGATAAAATTGGCAAAATAAACCACTTGAAGTTAGTTTTGAAATATTCACAAAAAACATGTCGGAATCGAACCCACAACATCACGCAAAGGCAGAGTGCGCCACTGGAGCAGCGATGTTTGTTATAAGACGCACTCGTTCCTGCGTGGAAAACTGTTCGCATCTCTGCGATGTGTATTCTGTAGAGAACTTTTGCAGTGCTTACTTGTCCCTCTTTCTCTCTACAGATTACGTTGGCGAATCATATAAATGCCATTCATACAATTCATGGCTAGCTCAAATCATAAATGGCATTATTCGTGGGTGGTCTGATACATAGTCGGTCTAATACGCGTTTGATAGCCCATGATGTACAAAAAATTATGTATGGGTTGGTTTTTTTAGGGCTACACCAGATGCACAAAAAGGGGTAATAGAGACATGGAAGTTTCGGGTTGACGATGAGATAGAAGAATATATACACATATATACAGTCAGGTCATAAGTATTGTCACACAGTAAAAACTTTTCTTTTAGAATTCTGGCCACAAAAAAGTTAATTGAATTCGAATTTCGAATTGTTCATGAAAATAAAAATGTATACTTGTTAGAATTTTACTCATTTTTAAATATGGAGTGGGCGCTTAAAGAAGACCGTGTTGCAGCTATTGCGTTGCGGTTACGCGCCAATTCAAATTGTTGATATACTGAAAAATTTGAATATAACTAAAAGATTCGTTTATCATACCATCAAACGATACAATGGAGACTCTAGTGTCGATGACAAGGTAAGAAGTGGTCGCCCTCGGTCTGTTAGGACTCCAGCAGTGATAAAAGCTGTGAAGGCGCGAATTCAAAGAAATCTCAAACGTAAGCAGAAATTGTTGGCCCTTCAGATGGGGTTAAGCAGAACCACGGTGAAAAGGGTGTTAAACGAAGACTTAGGGCTTCGGGCATATCGAAGAAAAACAGGACATCGTTTGAATGCTCGTCTAATGACCCTGAGACTGAAGAGATGCCGCGCTTTGTTGAAGCGGTACACGGAAAAAAAATATCGGGAAATTATTTTTTCAAATGAAAACATTTTTACCGTAGAAGAGAGCTACAATAAACAAAATGATAAGTAATCGACTTCATTCGGCACGAAGATTGGCCCTCCTACAGTCCAGATTTGAGTCCGTTAGTTTATAAGATATGGCAACACTTGGAGGAAAAGACGTGCTCAAAGCCTCATCCCAATTTGAAGTCACTTAAGACATACTTGAATAAGGTGGCCACCGATATTAACATGGACCTTATTCATGCTGCGATAGACGACTGGCCGCGCAGATTGAAGGCCTGTATTCAAAATCACAAAGGTCATTTTGAATAAACTTTATTCTCATAAGAATCTGTTTTGTTAAGTTCATTTTGGTATTTAAATGGTTACAGAATGAATAAACTTGTCTCAATTATTTTATATTAAATATGTGACAGAATTTATGACCTGACTGTGTACATACAGGGTGTATTTTAGAAACGGGGCAGTGGGGGGTGGGGACCTTAACCGTTGTTCTGAAAAAAAAATCGTGTTAGTTTTTATGTGAAAATTTCTAGTAAAATGTCTTGTAATCGTGAAAAAGTGGACTTAATAGAAGTATATTTTTGTCAATAATCGATACATGAGAGAGTGTGGTTGGCACATGCTGAAATCAATATCTATTACGGTAGTGCAGCTCCCGCGTTGTGATTATTGACAAAATATGCTTCTTATTAAGTCCAATTTTTCACGATTAAGATCTTTTACCAGGAATTCTTAAATAATAACTATTACGAATTTTCTCTGCCCAAACTAAGGATGACAAAGATATTTGCATAAAATTTGAAATTTTTTTTTTAGTTAATCCCACCCACTTCCAACCCAATATATAAAAAGTTTGACCATTGTAGAAATTTGATTCTCTTACTAATTTACTTTTTAGTCAATCCCACCCACTTCCAACCCCATATATAAAAAGTTTGACCATTGTAGAAATTTGATTCTCTTACTAATACATATGTATGGGAAACGTTTTTGTCGATTTGTCTTTCCTAGCACTAAAATGGATTAGTTTTATGATCCCCATATGAAACACAAAAAAAACTTATTTTAAGTTTCAGCATTTTTCTTGTCGACAGTAAGATTTTACCAAGATATGTGAATGCAGTTTAAAATATCTCAAACAGGGAAGGTCTCTTAAACATTTTGCTGTAACTACGACGGTTAAGGTACTTGCCCTTCCTGCCCCGAAAAATATATCCTGTATATTGATCACACCTTTTAGTGCAAAAATAATTCTATTTTGAATTATGCATGACATCAAACATACTTTCCTGTAACCAATATCGTAATGTATAGATGGCAGAAGTCATCGAAATTGACTGACTGCACTCTCATGGATCATCACATACCTGCTCTTGCATTGCAAACTCCTTGCATGAAATAGACCCCTTAGTTTGGTTAGGTTTCATCATTGCGGCTCTCGCTCCAACCTAACTCGACCGTCTAGTTAATATTATACTATAACAAAGTACAAATCAACTAACCAAACTGTCGCTACAGCTACATGACTTGATATTAGTACACCAATAGGCATACAATAATACCAACTTTAATTCCCAAGTGTATTTTCTCGATTGAAGCAATACTTGCTGCAAGTTGATTCCACTTAAGACAAAGTGAAATTTGAGTACAGAAACCACAATAAGTCACAACACTGGCTGCACACGCAGCGCAGGCTTAAACTATAGTTCGTCCACTATATTATTTTAGACAGCTCACACACAGTGGTCGATATAACTTTGTTCTAGCGTCAACGTCTACAACTTCGAACAAAAAATAGGTGCTAATACGCCATATTCATTGACAAGGTCACAACAGCCAGAAAGCAATTTTAGGGATTTAGTTAGTCGATCGACTGTGATTTTATTAAAATAGCTTTAAAATGTTACAATCGAAATCGACTATCAGTACAATTATTACATGTTTTTTAATATTACATTACTGTCGGTTTTTTATTAACATTTAATTAATTTAAGACTAATTATTTTTCACGCGGGCATTATGAAACGATTTATGTAAATAAAGGTGCGTTATGCACCTTCGATAATCTTTTAAATAAAAAAAACGACAGGTATATTCCACAATGTGAAAGATTGGAATATTATATTATATTTGTGAATTGGAGATTAACGAGTGCGATGGCCCACAATAGCTTCATGATAAATTTATAAAATTTACAGACACGAATCAAATGTTTTATTATGCTGTGAAGATAGATACATATAATCATACATACATATAATCACGCCTTTTTCCTTTGAGGGTTAGGCAGAGGTGAATTAACACCCACATTTCACCAATCATTAAATTCTGTCCCACGTAATAGGGGGTGAGCCTATTGCCTTACACGCTAGCACAAAGGTAAAGTCACAACACCGGATGCACTGGCAGTGCAGGTTTAAACTAGTAACTAGTAATGGCCGTTATTAAAAGAGCAGTCGTTAGTGATCGTTATTTTACGTGAAACGAAGGACAGTGTGATCGATAGTTCCAAATCACTGCTCTCGGGGACGAACGTGATTTTAATGATTTTATCGGACTGTGATTGACGGCTATTGATAGTTGAGTTGGTAGTAGATAATCTTAATATATATATATATATATATTAAGTAGGTCCCTATAGTGTGCTCCGCCCTGTGGTGAGCTCATATATCGATAATAATAACAACTTCATACCTAATCCTTATTCTCACATCTTGCATGTCGATCACGGCCACTGTATCTAATCACGATTAAAATCATGAAAAAATCGCAGCACTGATCGACAGATCACTAATGATCGCGAGAGCAGATTAAAATACCGTGATTGAGAAAACTCGAGAACGAAAGAACCCTTTTACGAAAGAGCCGTGATTGCACTTGCTACTAGTAACTAGAACAAAGGTACTAAATTACTGTTTCTGTACAAATTTCACTTGGTCTTAGTATTATGATTACGTCGCGTTGTAGTATTGTTTGCGATAAATATTAGAGTAAATTTTTGATTTCCTTACAAAGTATACGTTTTCAGCGTTTTACCTTAACTGGTTCCTTAGTCTTTTGATCCCCACATGAAATAACATCGATTGGCACAAAATATTTTTTTATTTTAACATTTTTCTTATTGACTAAGGTTTTCCAAAATCTGTGAAAGGAATTCAGAACATCTTGAAAAGGTATGGCTAGTCTCCTAAGTACGTTTTCCTGTAACTAAGTATAACAGTTACTCAAAAATACACCTCATCTCAGCAAAACACTCCGTATACAAGTAATCTAAGAAAGCTGCAGAAACAATAAACATACCTAAAACTTTCGAGCAAGGTTCGCGCGCGACCTTTGATCTGACCCGGGCATAAGATCCACCTCAAGCAAGAATAGAACTTTTATCGTTCGGTGTGAATATATCATCAGAAAGTGCTAATACAATTAATTAATGTTAAGAAAATAAATCTTTTTAGTGTAATCGCTTAGAATTCTAAAAGATTTATGTTAGTTAACTATTTACACACATTCCATTATAAATTCTCACATACATTTTAGCTCTTCGTCCGCATCATTAGCATGTACGTAATACGTATCATCCACAGGCTTGCAACCAATTTTCAATAAAAGAAAAATACATCTTTAATACAATATTGATTACTACGTATCTTTTTCTTGAAATATATTTTAGTCTTAGATACTTTTTATCTTTTATAGAGGGAAAAAAATTTGAGGCTTTGGACTTCAGAGCCTGATAGACATGTTTGTTGGGGATAATATTGGTAAATATTAAATTCAAGGGAATTTTTACAGCATTTTCACGAGATGTCTCCCCGGGTCTAGATTCGGCATATTATTATAAAACACACTATGGAGACATTAACACGAAGCCAAAGTAATTTAGCATGCAGGCTATACTATAATCACGCCAACTTGCTATAACTCATCATCATTTTAGCGTTGCTCTCAGTTGCATGCAAGGTTTTCATTTTGGAGTCCCGGGTTCAATTAGGTACTACTCCTTATCCTTGGTCTTTAGCTTATACTGCTTTGACAGGAAAGCCTGCGCCAGAGTTGCAACCGGCTTGCTGGTGTAACAGTATGGGTATAGCTGTAGCCCCATATATCCTCATAGTAGTCAACTTGCTATTACTACACAAACATTTTAAGATTGACACCATTGTCTAAGTTATTAGCCAAAATGTTTTTTTTAGTAGTAACTTTCGACACCTATGAAATGTGATATTTTAGTCGGTAAACAGTTCGGCACATATACACTAAATAACTGGTGTTTGTATAACCGTGGTAAGGTCATATTCTCTATTCTAAATAAAAGTTGTCCGAAATGATATGTAGAACACGGAAGAACTTTTGGTTCGCTCTTAAAAAAAATAACAATATTTGAAGCAGTTTGCAGCAATCTACAAAGAATGGAACCTTACAAATAAAAAATTTGATTGTTTGTGAGGTACTTACTTGTGTTATTTACTTACTTTATTTGATTTTGTGACTTTGCTATTTCTAGACTATATAATTTAGTCTATGTATAAATAGCTATAAAAAGCTGTCAGATTTATTAGATCAGGCATGTTTCAAGAAATCCAACAAAAGATATTATTTATTATCTTAGATTGGGAGAACTGTATAACAGCACGAACACTATCACCTTTTACATCACTATACCTTTTTCACTTACAAACTATACATACGGAATATCGATGTCGCTGCTTGGCTTGGTTCCTGAATATAAAAAAAATTGAGTATGTATCTACCTACCTACTTATGACAAAAAGAAAAACCGCCCCAAGACCAACAATTAAAGCACATTGTATTACTCTTATCAAGTACGGATCAAACCGAGACATGGCAATATTCAGCTGACATAGACTATGCTTTTTTAACAGCTTATATCCAGAACCATGACTTTAATTAGTATGTCAATAAGAAGTGTTCAATATAACCACTCGTTTTTACTAAGTAACAAGTTGTAAACTTGTAGAAGACTAGCCACAGACTGTCTTAAATATTTTTTCGTTCACGTATGTATGGCCAACAAGTTGTAAACAAGTATTAAACACAATTGCGTTCACACTGAAGCCTGTGAACTTATTGCAACTTGTCAAATACATGTTTTATACTTAGGTGGCAACGAGTGGTAAGATGTTCAATCAAATAAATCAAGTAAGTACTTTACACATTCTTCATTGATAAGTTATAGAAAAGCATTACGTTTGTGAATGCTAAATATTTTTAAGCGTTTTTGTATTTATGTTAGGACGGATCTAGCATTTTTGTTCGCATTTTGGATTTTTTATTCCATTGATACTTATGATAAAGTTAGGCGCGGAATTTTGGTGAGGATTATTAGTTTAGCTAATCACACAGACATTCGACTCTACATTCGACCCATGGTAGGCATAGCTTGACTAGTTTTGTGTTATGGAATCTAGAATGCGGACATATATTTTTTTTGTAAATACAGACATTTATTATACATAGAAACATCAATGCAAATGTATATTTTCATGCATACAAATAATTGCGGGAATCGAAACCGCACCTCCTGTGTGTAGCAGTCGAGCGTTCTACCGCTACACCACAGAAGCCGTCGAAGTGATTTGACTGTACACATTTGCTGTCTTACAAAATAATGTATTCTTTGTTTTCATAAAAGTCGGCTTAATGTTTGTTCACGTTAAGTATTTTTGGGCGTTGTTGGTTTTGGGGCAAGTAATGTATGGGTGCATCAAACATTTTTGCCATGATACTTATGTTATTAGTATAAAAAGCATTATTAGCATGCGCGTGTGTACTTCGGTTCGAAAATAGTGACGCCAGTAAAATTAGATTTAAAAAAATTGGTATGAAATAAGTGTGGTAGATGTTTGGTGAATGTAACAAAATGGAACTCTTTACATAGGCAAAAAAAATATACTTCTCTAGGAATAAGCATCTAAAAAAATTAAGTATTGCAAATATTGCCTATTTCTATTTTCTATTGATAGTCCAATTTCCAGTAATACTATTATATCTAATTTTACTGGTGCTATGAATTCGAGAGATAACCTGAAATGGTTCTACCTCGATAATATTGTGTTCCATTTCTTAACTAGGTAGAACGTCTCAATAAAATATGTCGTCTACTCAGACGTATTTTATTCAGTTCTTACATATAACAACTACGCTTTTCACACACGCTTGCTCAATCAATGTGCTACGTTATCTGAATTTTATTTTAGTACCGTAGCCTAAGCTTGAAGTGAAAATGCACATCGATAATTTAATATCATCAACAAAATGGAGAAAATAGTAGTTAAAACTAATTTCTTTAAATTTTAAAAATGTTATATTATCATAAAGTTATATTAATAAATAATAAACATATAAAATCATATTTATTGCCCCGTTAGCTATTCGATAAGCGTGCATGTAGCACAAAATTTACTTACAGCAATTAATCACGTATATATATATAAATATACTTTATAGATATTTTAATTAGTAGTATAAACTTGCAAAATGTATAAATACAAACAGGAAAGCTAGAAATGAGAATCAAAATGTACTTTACACCTAAATTTTTATTTACTTAGTAAAAATACTAATTTACGAAATATGAATTAATTTCAACATTCAATTCACTATGCAGAGCTATATCAAACATGTATTACACAAACATACATAACCTATCCTATTTTGCACATTATACCATATACCTACCTACCTACCATGCCATAAACGCAAAACTGAAAAGTTAAAATTATCAGAGACAGTTTATTTCGGTAAAATAATAAATAAATTACTTAGTATTATTATTATTAGGTAATAAAATTTATACCTTCTCTGGCGGTCGGGTAAAAAATGGTAATACAACAAGAAGTTTTCAATTTATAAGAAACCTTTATCTGGATGACTTATAATGTACCTATCTAACTCAAACTGAAAAATTCTTCAGATTCAGTGGATGTTAAAGTAATAATAATTTGTCTTTTCAGCCGATACCTGCGTAACTGACAAAATGCTATTATAGTGCACAAAAATCGACCAAATAAAGATATCACATCTTTATCAGACAAGGCATTACTAATAAGTGTCCCGAGTTCCAAAAATAACAAAATGTATTTCCTCTCAGAAACTTGGCTAGTGTAACTTCAGTTTTAATTTTGATTGTTTACCTCATTTCATTAATCAATATTTTGATTAAAGTCAAGTACCCTATTTCATATTCAAAAGTAGTTTTGGTTAAAAACAAAAATAGTACAGAGCGCTAAATGGCAGGTCCCACATTGAATATTTTTAAAATAAATAATTTCTTAACCTAATTATAAAACGAATTTCAATAAAATACTATTAGAAGCTGGAGATTATCAGATGATGTGACTAAACTGTAAATCTGATAATCCCAAGTGATAATTTATCAAATAAGATCTAGGTTGTGGCGGTTTTTGGTCAAAATGATAATATTTTTCTTTCTTCTTTAGTTTGTTAATTAACACGAATGAACGTGTTTGAATTTAATAATAGACAGGGACAAGTTTAGGCCTTTGCTATTATTTTGATTGTCTAGTACTTCTGTTTATTCACAGTATTCACACGCTAGTACAATTGGGATTATATTCAACTTAACTTTCCCTACGAGTCCAATACTGCGCTACTACTCGTACACTGCCTTTTTTGGGCTACCATTATTAAAATCTGAACAGTACAAAAGAGTAAATCTCAATTGAATGTAAGGTGCATTTTAATGGCGGCTAACATCATAATCATCTAACCCAATAAATGAAACAAAATCTACTTGCATCAGGTTTCTTTACAGTTAAGAAATTATTTATTCGCAAAGCAAATTTCTATGATCTATTTATATATTTTTGATGTGCATCTTAGTATTTACGTATTAGCTTAGCTCCCAAAATGGTCAGCAGACTGCTAATAACTTTATAATTATATCTATAGTGATAAGAATTTTTATTTTATGTGATACAACTATGGCAAAATGCCAAATGCCTTTGGTTAGGACAGATAATGGGTGTACGACTAAGTATGGTTGTTCTTGCATTTAATAACCATATAGAGATATGATCCTGAAAAGTAATTTAGCGTATATCCTGTAATATAATAATACAGTAATTGAGTCATAGTAGTGCCCTTATTTGCACCTAACCAACGGCTAAAACAGCGAAAGGCTCCATAATAAGGAGCATTAATAATTATAAACTATTCGCTCTACGCTACGAGAGCTGGTTTAGAATCGACGACGTTTGTTAGGGTAATCGTCCATTTGGCGCGGTCCATCCCAACCGCGGTTCTGCGGCATGTCGTCATATCCCCCTCGTGGCATGTCGTACTGGTCTCTGTAGCCTCCATCCTATGTGAGCAATCATAATACTTTCCAATATAATGTCAATTTTGAAGGAAAAAATGCGATTACTTGGTAATGCTGAAGTATAAAAATCTTACGTCATTAAAACAGAGAGCTCGTGCTTATTTACATAAGGTAGGTACGGTTTACTTATAGCTTATGTTTATATAATTATTTTTATAACCTAAAAGTCATGAAAATTTTCACCAGGTTATGTTATGTAACCATTAAAAAATTTTTCTTGAACATATTCAATTATATTCACTAGGGGTCAAACATTCTAGCGATGTTGTATATGTATCTGCATAGAACATAATACGAGAACCTAATAATCCTACTTTTACTCATTCATTACCCAGGTTTCAAAAATGACGCTACACATTGCCTATGTTTTAAATATATATCAATTCCTAAATTATTTTAATATTATTTTTAAAACAAGCACTACATTGTGTGCTTGTCGTGTATATAAGCGTATTCTATTAAAAATATAAATTAATTTTAATCTAAAGCAGCATCAGACACGATATTTTGGTTAATATTACTCTACCTTTTACAAGGGTACCACTTTCGACACACATGGCCGGCACTGTCGGCAGACAAGCACATGATCAACCTGATTATAAGGAATACGCCACTCGAAAAGCACATGTTCCACCTGAAGTAGTTGACTCCATTTTACAAGATGTTGACGTAGTTTATAAAAAATTGAACAAGTCCAATTCAATGTTTGCCTTGGTATATAAGTTTTCTAGAGCTTTAGGTAATCATAGGGATAACAGTTTCCACTATTATCTAACACTATGCAATAGTGTTCTTAATTTTATAAGCATCTAAACACCTTTAAAAGCAATAGTTTTTTTTTCTAATGTATTTTTTGACGAGTGCCCCAGGGGCAGAGTTCATAATATGTAATTATTGACAGTGAGGACAATATTACGCCAATAGACGATTGCACGCACTAAGGTGCGTATACTTGTCATACTGTAAGTAGTCATTGGCAAAAAGCATCTTACTAGTAAAACAAATAAAACTTAACAGTATCGAGCACATTCCGTCCCTTTTCAAAGACCTACCAAACGACCTCTCTCATCGTTTGTCATATAATATTTCGTTAACCACATTACGTTTAGGTATTATTATTATGTATATTAAAGATGTGCCGGATATCCGTATCCATATCCGCGGCTATCCGTCTGGAACAAAAAAATTCCATATTCGTATCCGTTACTTTTCAGTTGACGAATCTGACGATCTTTGCCATAAAGATTGTAGGTAATACATATACTACATTTTTTAAATATACCTACTAACTCTAATTGAGTAGCTACTTTGAGGAAACCGTGAGAAGGCAACCGAAAGGTAGGACACCCGCTGGCCAGATGGACGAACGACCTGAAAAAGGTGGCTGGGACAGACTGGATGCAGAAGGCAGAGGATCGGATAAATGACGCACATTGGAAGAGGCCTATCCAGCAGTGAACTACGGTGGGCTAATTGTTGATTGAGTAGTAACTTTTTAATATTATTTTTTACTTCAATCAATATGAACCCAATAGTCGGCGGTGGGTCTTATGTGACAATTGCGCTAGTCTTGTTCACAATAAATTATCTTGTCAAAGGAAATTTTCTTAGTGAATGATTGTGGAATATTCCTACTTTTCTTTTATGCATACGGGATATTTGTTTCGAAGACTTAGCAATGTTCTTTATTTATTAACGCAAATGTTGTCATATTTTATCACACATTATCTATTAGGAAATTCTCAGTAGCAACCAGGAGGCTGGAATAGAGCAATAGACCCATAAAATTTGGAGACGACCAAAGCATAAACGAAATGTAGATGATACCACTTTGCCTACCGCTTCGAACTAAAAAAATCGGGTGGACCGAGGACAACATAATTTAGTAGTTTGTCATCACGGTCAATTCTCTAATGTAGAGTGTAATAACAATTTTTAATACGATATCCGTAATTATTATTGGCGAAATTGATTGTTGGTTAATGTTAGGTTCACCGTTGTACGATTTCTTTTACAAGCACCATAAATTGCCCTTTTTTGTGAACTAAGCCCAAAGAACGGTGGATCTAAACATTTCCTATTAAAGCTGGATCCACACATTCATGGTATAGTCTAGAGCAGTGATGGGCAAAGTATGGCCCGCGAGCCAGCTCCGGCCCGCGCAAGCATTTAATTCACGCCGACGCGCGACGGACCTTTGACATGAATAGTAGGTATATGGCCCGCGATAATTATATTTTGGCAGTCCAAACTTATACTTAAATTACCATTAACTAAGCGCAAAGAAGCGTGGTGTGAAGGGACAAAGATTGACATACCTATTTTGCATTTTTTAACAATTTGCTCGAAATTTCGCCATCGGGGCGTGGGCAGGGAGGACGTGTATCCCAGTATATAAATACTGGCGTGGGCAGGGAGGACGTGTATCCCAGTATATAAATACTGGCCTGGCCCCCCTTCTAAAATTTCTTACACTTTCTGGCCCCATAAAAACATTTTAGTGTCCACTGGTCTAGTCTTGACAGACAGATGGACAACGAAGTCATAGGAGTGTGCAAAATGTCCTAAAATATTAATTTATTACTACTATTTTATATTTTAACAGTCCGGCACATCCCTAATACAAACGTTACCGTGGCCACGTGCAACCGAACGGTGTAAAATGAACGTATATCATGTCTGTCTGTACGAACATATAAGTATAAAGAACGTATCAGACGATGATTGGTAAGTTTCCCGTGCATAGGCGAATATTTTTATCATTATAAACTGGTTTTCTTCCAGCTCGTTTCGTTAACCTTATTTTAAACGTGGACTCATGTATATGTGTAGTGTATAGAGAATTTGAAACCTTTCGAATGTAAGTCTGAACGCAAGCCTTGGCCGTTACCACCGTAGGCTATAACCACCTCGTCTTTTCCCATAGTCGGATGACATGATTACTATGTTGCACCTGTCATAATTATTGATAAATATGGTATAATAGTCTCATTTCGAAGAAACAAAAACGTAATCTCGTATTTTAGCAGATATTATCCACAGTTGTAGTTCTCTGTAGTTCAAGTAAATACTCCTAAATTCCTCTCAGAGCTTTGTGTGCACACAAGAATCGATGATATATCAACACACAATCTGCAAATAATACCATCGAACTTAGGTTTTGTATGGCATACAAGGCGAATACTTTCATAGTTACATCTATTATGGGTCAGCATAGAAAAAATATGGTTAGCTTCCCTCCCTTGCTAAACTAACTCCTTCATTTTACCCATAAGCTAAAATTGAAAAAGAATTCAATTTTTAAAGCATGGTCTCACATAGAATCAGCATGAATATTGTTAGTTTGATGTGAATACATTATTTTTGGAGACTTAATTTCTTCTCTTGACATCATACTAAATTGTAAATTGTATGTAACCAGGAAAAATATTTTGCTTTTTAAATCCACCTTTGCTTTGGAATTTTCTTTAAATACTTCCTAATTAAAAGTTGTTGACTTGAACAATATATATCTCAAATGTCGATGTAAAATGTATTATAGAATAGAAAATATCGACCTTAAGTAACAGTATGTAACTTTGAAAGTACCACACCTTCGCCAAAACATTTGTACCCTAGTAAATATATGTTGCACAAGAATATGTTTATCAAGAATATGTTTATGAGGTCATAGTTTGGCTTAATAATTTAGCTTAGCAGAGTTTACAAATAATGTCAAATTATAATTATATCAGGATAAAATATTAATGAGACAAGTGGCTATAATGTCATTGAGATATAAATTCCATAATATGAAAAACATTTTGTTCCATAATGCAGGTATTATAAAAAGGTTAGAAGTAGAGATACTCAAGTTTTAAAGTCTTTCAATGCAAAACCAAGTAAATAAGATCTTATTGTTATATATAAAGGTATTGTAGTAGTAATAGAAAACATGAGATAAATTCAATTTTACGATAATTGATTCAGTAATGGTAAGGTATCCCAATTTGTAATAGTCTAATAAATGTATGTAGACAGTAATAAGAACAATACATAGAATGCATTTACACCTGTCATACATTCAAGATTTCACTAGAATTATTTGTATCATTGTACTCATACGATAATATCATCGTCACTAAGTTCAATGAGACAATATTGAATAATATGAATAACTTACCATGGGCTGCTGCTGGTCAAACATGCCTTGTTCCTGGCGATCCAACATGGAGTTCAGGCGTTGTGCCTGTGAACCAAATTTACCCTAATCAAATTTTCAAATAGTAAGCTTTTAGCGCACACAGGCCGAAAATTAATACCCACACGGAATGGTAACTGCACAATTACATACACAACTATTTATACATTATGAACCTTTCTAATAATAGATAGTGTTGACGACACACGAACACACTCAATTGAAAATTGACAGAGAAGGTAGAACATGACGGTATTTCTGTCCCAATCGTGCATTGAAATTGAGTTCCAGACTGAACCAGGAAATATTCAGGCACAATTGCCCAAAAGGAGGCAAGTGCGGACAAGGGAGTCCCTTTCCATTCCATATGAACAGGAAACAATGAATACATAATTTTATTGCCAGACAGACGCCTCCCGTGTGGGTATGGAAGTGGCACAGGTAAGGCAAGATGGCGGCTAGCGACTGACCTGCACGAAGAGCGTGTTCTCCTGCTGGCGACGGCGCAGCTCGTCGTCCTGGTGGCGCATGCGCTGCGACAGCTCCTCCTCCTGGCGCAGCAGCTGCTGGCGCTCCGTCTCGCGGCGCTCGTCGGCGGCGCGCTCGGCCATCTCCCAGCTGCGCTTCTGCCGCTCGCGGTCCTGCTCGCGCTGGCGCAGCTGCTCGCGCAGCAGCTCCGTCTCGTGCTCGTACCTGCCGCACGCATTCTCACATTACTGGCGGAACTTGGAACGTCACGTCAGATATATCACGATCATGTGCGCCCAAATGAACGATGGTTTAATCATTTATTATCAATATCAAGTATATATATTTTTATTTAACGCTTTATGCCCTTATGTAATGAAAAATATAAAATACATAAAATTAGAATACAATTATTACAAAAAATAAAGAATCTTACTTGGCATATTCCATTTGTGCTTCCAATTTCTCCTCTTCTGCAGATAGTTCCTTTTTAAGAGCCTCCTCTTTTTGCCTGTGAAGCTCATGTAGCTGCTTCCACCTGGTGCCATACTCGTGCTCAAAGCTACTTAATTCTGAAAATCTTGGGCCAAGTTCTCTGGCACGAAGGAACTCTGGGTGTTTTTTAGGCAAATTCTTTTCAGGGTATCCATCAAACTCATCTGGCTCTTCAAAACTTTCTACAATAACTGGGCGCAGTGATCTATAACAATTATAACCATAATCAATAGCTATTGTCAATTACAAAGATATTTCTCATTTCATGTTAATAATTTTTGAAATATACTTACGATGTAAGGAAGAAACACTTTTCAGTACAATTACGAATTGCAGCCAATGCACTAGGTTTACGTGCGAATTCTACAACTCCTTCTCCAAGAGTTTTTCCCCTTTCATCTACCTTCACATAAGCTCTCTCAATTTTACCGAAAATTTCAAAAGCACGGTATAAAAGCTCATTTGACACAAATGGTGGTAAATTCTTCACACGCACAGCACTATTATGTGGAGCAAATCTAACTCTCAGTGTTCTTCCATTTCTCATCTTACCATCTAATTCTCTCTTTGCTCTTTCTGCATTCACTCTGTAGTCCTAAAAGTTCAATTATGAATTTATACTTTGTAACAAACAGGTAAATAGGTATATTGAAAAAGTAATTGAAAATTACCATCTTAATAAATCCAAAGTTTTTCTCCTTATTAACAAATAGCTCTGCAGATTCACCGAATGGCGCAAACAGGCTAAGAATCTCTTCCTCAGTAACATCACTAGTGAGATTACCAATATATAAGCGACTCCTGCCATTAAACTTCACTTCAGGCTGTTCAATCGCAGGCAAATCTGTTAAAGGCCCCATTAGATCTTTAAGCTTATTTGCAAGCATTTGTTCCTAAAATGACACGAAAAAATTAGATTAATGTTATCCAAATACACAGATAGACGTCATGATTTCAGAAACTTGCCTCTCTTTGGACAGGTTTTCCCCCATCTTGTTGAGGTCCACGGTTATTATTGCGCTGTTGACTTCTTGGTGGGCCTCCAGGGCCTCCTCCAGTCTTCGGACCAAATTGCTTATTGCCTTGATTAAAGTTGCCACCAGATTTATTACCAGGCCCTCCTTGACTCCATGATCCACCCTGTTTGTTACCACCAAAGTTTCCATTCAAGTTCTAAATGAAAACAAACATTATTTTAATGGAAATTTTGATAATAATTGCTTTAACAGTAATATCTGATCTGCTTACTAAAGAACTTACCCTTTGCTGATTTTGATTGAATGGTTGATTTTGATTAAATTGCTGATTTTGATTAAATTGTTGATTCTGATTAAATTGCTGGTTTTGATTAAATTGCTGATTTTGATTCTTTTCTTCAGCATTTATTGATTTATCAACCTGATCTTCAGTATTTATCACAGGAACAGGAGCAGGCTTCTGCTGTGGGGGCTGCTGAGGTTTCTGTTGTTGCTGTTGAGGCTTTTGTTGTTGCTGTTGAGGTTTTTGTTGTTGCTGTTGTGGCTTCGGTGGTTGCTGTTGCTGAATAGGCTTGGGTTGTTGCGGCTGTTGGGCCGGTTTTTGTGGCTGCTGCTGTGGTGTTTTCTGTTGTTGTGGTTGCGGCTTTTGTTGTTGTTGAGGGGACTGCTGTTTCTGCTGCTGACCTTGCTGTTGAGCTCCAGGCTGTACCTCAGTCTTTTGCTGCGGTGGTTGTTGTTGGGGCTTATTGTTTAGTTGCTGTTGAGGTTTCTCCTCAGATTGAACTTGCATTGGCTAGTGAACATAAACAAATATGTAAGACTTCATAATCACCTCTTAACAACCAGGCTAAGAGAAGAAGGTCAAGCTACAACTAGGTTCATATACACATAATGGATTTTAAGCAATATTTGGATGAGAAAGAGTATCATTAATTTTTGTATGAACTTAGACACATAGTGACTGAAGTATCTACCAGGTAATAAGAAATAAAATACTACATATAAAGTTGGGATTTTCTGCAAGTTAATACATAGTTACACTGAGTTTTGATTCCCTGATGACACACCATTTTTATGTTTACAATACAACCTAAACAAATTGGAAATATGAGAAGGCAGTTAGCTCATTTTGGGACATTATAGAAAAATAATAGTAAATATTTCTGTTTTTTTATGTAGAACACGTCAATTAGACTTCACCTTGCCTGATGGTAAGCTGAAGGCAAAGTCTCAGAAAAGAGGGTCACCATTACTTACACATACCGTATGACAATGGGATTCATACAGTCACATGCAGGCAGTTAGCTCATTTTGTGACATTATAGAAAAATAATAGTAAATATATATTCATACTTTCCCAAAGGGCTAGGTAAAGATCCCAATTTTATTTGATGTCATTTGTTATGTAGAGGTAATTTTATATATTTCGATTTTTTCAAACATCATGTAAAAGTATATCCTATATTAAAAATCTTGTGTACACCCATTTTGGAGTAAAATCATTCAGATATTGTTGAATATGAATACATGAATGTTGGTACTCTGACTATAACTACTGAATGATATGATGATAGAGGAAAATCTATAACACCGACAAAAGGGCAGTGAAGCCATCAATTCATGTATTGTAATTACATACATACATACACTCACACATATTTCCTAGAAGTATTGTAATAAGTTCAAATAAATTAAGTATGTACACATAATATATAAATAAAGAAATTTTAATATATATACTAACATACTAAAGCTGAAGACAATTTTTTCTATTAGTTAATAATCACAGGATTAATCACTATTAGATTGAATTGAAAAATTATTTTTGTGTTGATTATCTGTTATCAAGGCAAGTTTAAAGGCTATATTATCACGCTACTTCTCAAGCGAGCGGAGCAGTGATCAAAAATGTCAACAGATTTGAAAAAAGGTAATTTAATAATAAATTGTAGGTGTATATGGGTTAAAACGGTGAAATGTGGTCGAAGTATGGCACGGGCGAAGCCGGTGCGGGTTAATTAGTGATTAACTTAAATTTGCCACATATATTTAATGCAAATAACTTTTTTGATAGTTGTAAAATGTGTAACAACATGTTGTTTATTGAATGCCTAAGGAAGTTTTCAAAAAAAAAAAACAAATTAAATCAGATATCAAGGCGTAGGCCTATTGAAACTTGAGAGACGTATGATGTGTTCTCAGTTAACGGTAAATCGATAGTCCCACGACGCAGACACCCCAAGCCAACACAAAATGGCGGCGACCCAATAATCATTATTACAGGTTGGAAAGACTACATTTCAAGTATTTTCATTGCTACTAACGAAAATGTTAGTTATCAGACATGGATTTACATCTATCGCAATAAATTTAAGTTCTCACCTCATTGTTAGGACGTTGACCTCCGTGGCCGTGATTCGAATTCCTCTGATTATTATCAAATCTAGAATTACGAAAACCACCTCCTCCTCTGTTGTTGCCACGGCGGCCTTGTCTCTGTGGCTGTGGAGGTCCACCGTAGCCTCTTTGATTGCCGTATTGATTCATACCTTGCATTTGCATGCTAGACTAGAACAAATTAGAAAATTACTAAGCAGGCATTCATGCCATCTTATACCATTTATATACTTATTTTAGAAATATTTCTTACCTGTAGAAATATGGATATAAATATATTTAATTTGCCCTAAATATTTTATGAAATATATGCACTTGCACTAAATTAGCCACGACACAAGTCGCACGCGTAACTGTACGAAGGCAAAGAAAACGAATGAAAGGAATAAAATTATGGCGTAGCCAATTTCAATATGGCGTCGTTTCCGCCCACAGAGTACAAAAACAATATGCGATGTACGTGCGAAGCGTTACTTACTCTGTGGTTCAGCTTCAGCGAAAACAAAAAGGGAAAACTGTCAAAACCACAGACTAATAAGAGATACTACGTAATCTACGTATGTCAAAACCTTGTGTGGAATGTCAAATGTGTGATCTTGTCGGTTCAAGTCAAAAAAGCCTGATACTTTGTTGATGTTTACTTTACTTCAGGACAACTTCAGGAGTTTATAGTGCATACAGCTCTGCTAGTACAGTAATTTGAACAGCAGTATTATTTATTACTACAATCACAATTATTAATAGATAAAAAATGGCAAATAGAAATGAACCTGTTACAGCTGATGTTGTTACCGGTGATAATGAAGAAGCACAAGTGCTAACTGAAATGAAGTATCCCTTGTTATCTTTTGAAAAACAGATATTTATTGATGCTTTTGAAAAAGATGCTCTTGTTATTATTGCCAAGTATGTTGTGACCACTGAACAATTTTTTTGTATTCATAGAAATTACAGAAATAATCGTCATTTTAAAATTACAGGGGAATTAATTACAATAACATAATATCAAATTTATTATGGATATATAAGGATCCTGGTAATTTAGTTCTGGTCATAAACAGCAGTGATCATGAAGAAAAATATTTTACCGAAAGATTTAATCTAACTCCATTGCCTAATTTAGGAGCAGATAGGTGAGACAATATTATGTGATACATATCTTTCCATCATCATCATCACCTTCATGGAGAAATATTGTCCTGTTTGCATCCTTCCTCCACTTTGCACGATCTTGGGTGTTCATGGCAGTGAGACCATTTGCACGCATTTCACCCTCCACTACTTCAAACCAGTACTTCTTAGGCCTATCCCTGCTACATGGACAAGCCAGGGGCAGCACTGCCAGGCATTTAAGTATACTGCATAAACAAAATTTAAGAATTGTCTTCAAATATTGAAAGCAAACATTCAACAGCTCTTGGTCCTTTATAAATCTGAACTATCAAAGAAAATTATTAAAATGTTGTGATTATGAGAATACACCTTCAAATCATCTCCCACTTAAATGGGATATCCATGTTGGATGCTCCTGCCTCACCCGGTTGCGACTGGGAATCTTATTTGCGGTTGCCACCTGGATTTGATTGTGACTGAGAAAATACCTAACAGAATATATTTCATAATATTATTGCCATCTTTTTGTAAAAACTTATCTATGCTCCTTTGAATGCCATCATTTAATTGACTTTCAAATGAAGTGTATGGATGGTTTGAAATGTAATAAGCACAAATTTTTATACTGTTTTAGGGAAAAATCTTATTTAGAAGGCGGTGTGCACTTTGTATCTACTCGTATACTAGTTGTGGATCTCTTGAAGAACCGAGTACCTATATCACATATAACTGGTATCATTGTTTTGCGAGCACACACTGTTTTGGAATCTTGTCAGGAAGCATTTGCCTTAAGATTGTACCGGCAAAATAATAAGGTAATATAAACATACTTTTAAAACATAGAGCTTGGAAACAGATTTGATTTTTAAAGAATTTGGTAGATGAGGGACTTTCAATTAAACCTTATTATAATTATTAGCACATTATCAATATTGTTTTGTTCATTACAGACTGGTTTTGTGAAGGCATTTTCAAATTCTCCTATATCTTTCACATTTGGATTTTACCATGTAGAAAAAGTTATGAGAGCACTTTTTGTAACCGAACTATTCTTGTGGCCAAGGTAAGCTTTTGAATTTAATATCACATTATACTTGGAAGTTTGGATGGACTAATAAACATTTGTTACTCAACCAAGCTAGCTAAAAATATTTGAAAAATAAAAAATTAAGAAAGTAATATAAAAGAACATAAAATTAAAAAGAAACTGATATATAAATAAATAAATAAAATATTTATTCTGCCCTCCTAACACCTATACTTACACAATAAGCTTAGCATACCGTGGTTTATCATGGGCCATTATGTACTTGACGATGTAGCTACTTGTTCAAGATATTTATAAATACAGTCATATTATACATAAAAACTCATTCTTTTCAGAAGTTTGTAACATTATTGTATATTTTTGCTGTATTCTAGATTCCATGGTACAGTTATCAAAAGTCTGAAAAGCAGAGAAGCTCAAGTGGAAGAACTTCATGTGCCTCTGACCACAAATATGAGCTATATCCAAACATGCTTACTTGATATTATCAATTACACAGTAAAGCAACTGAAGAGTACTAATAGAACTTTAGACATGCAGGTATGTTCATATTATTATCATTCTGCTTATGTCAGATTGAACGCATTTTAGCCACTAGCTGTCCCGCTCCCGGCTGCGCCAGTCGCGTACTTCGAAACCCCATATCAGCCCTTTAAAATGTATGATAGTTTACCGAATTTGTTAAGTAGCGTGATGATATTAGACGGTGGAGCGGGAGCGAAGGCGACTCGCAAACTGCGCCGCCCGCGAGCGGAGTCATCTCGGGCGTCGGAGGTAGCAAAATGAGCTCCGTCCCCCATGTGCGCGGGCCTGTAGGTGACGGGTGGACCTGCCTGTCACCCTAGCAGAAACAAGCCGAGGCGGCGGTGCGCGATGTGCGCCTCCCCATAACTAGGGATGAGATGACGAGACGGTTCTGGGCCGGCCGAGGTGCGAGGGATATGTCTGAGATTATCTCGGAGGTGAGATTATATGCCGACTGTGTGGGTCACACAGTTGGCGTGCGTTTTAGTCGGTTCAAGTCCGATATATTCTCCGTGGGGATTATGCGCACATTAGAAAAAAGTAGCATGATTTTTTTTTAGCCTATAACCTCCCTCGATAAACAGGCTATTTCAACACAAATATAATTTTTCAATTCGAATCAGAAGTGCCGGAGATTACCTAACACGTTCAACTAAACTAAACATAAGAAGTAACTCTTCGAAGAGATTGTTTGTTTGTTTATTTGTTTAATATCGGTGTAATAATAATAAAAATGTGATGTAATAGCAAAATGTAACTTTATAATATTCATATAGATGTAAATGATGTAATAAAAGCCATGACTGATCAATAAGGTGCACAAAAAATTGTACCTATCTAAATATATTTGTCCACATCCTAGAACCCATGACGCAAACTAGTTAAGCTATGCTAACTTACAGACAGTCTAGATAGCATTGTATAGAATGACAATAAAAAAGTCTAAGCAACAGTCGTATCATTATGGACTTCAGGAAATCACCACTGAAAATTGTATAACAAAGAAGTTTCACAAAATCCTTCAGTCACAACTGGATAATGTTTGGCATCAGTTGAGCACCAGAACTAAGGAATATATCCAAGATCTGAAAGTGCTTAGAAGTATGACTGTGTAAGTATTTACAACTATGTATGTCTCTATTTATTTTCATTTTTTATTTGAATGACCCAATTATTTTTGTTAAGTATACAATAAAAACGACTTGCTATACTTTAAAATAGCCAGTCGGAACTACTTACAATGTCCTCATTTTTGTGCTTCTGTCATACAAAAATTATGATTGAGTTTGCTAAACCCTCTAAAATCTAATGCTGATTAAGGCTTTTGCAGTCAATATTTATGTAGAATCCAATTAAAATGATAGTTCTATTTTCAGAAATTTAATCCACAATGATTCAGTCTCTTTTTATTCTTTAGTAAGTAAATATAGGACGCCAGAATATGCGAAAATTAATTCTGGGTGGATTCTGTTGGACTCTGCCGAGCAACTGTTCCGATTAGCACGCGGGCGCGTTTTTAATCACAAACAAGGTAATTACATACATAAAACACTAACTGACCAACCCCGGCTTCGCCTATGGTATATTTCTTAACCCCGTACCACCCATTTAAGCTATTTTAATAACGTATGGAAATCTGCGTGGTTCCTGGCAGAGTAGAATTTGGACCAACCCATCTCTTCCCTTGCGGTGTCGTACAAGGCGACTAAGGGATAGGGCTGTTTAACATCTGACAGATATCAGTCAGACAGTCCAGTCTCAGCCTCAGATGCATGGATTAAGTCAATAATAGTGCCCGGAAGACGGCAATAGGCTCATCCCCAATTACGTGGGGAATTCAATGATTGGTGAATTGTGTATGTTAATTCACCTATGCCTAACACTCCGGGGATAAAGGCGTGATTTTATGTATGTATAGCTGCCGGATATGGACTCCTAAACTATCGTGTTCCGTGATATACATGAATGATTACTGCTCTACCGATCCCTTGAGTAGTGTGACGAGCCTCCTTCTTCGATAAGCGAACTATACATTAGAGTTGCCACGAATAGTGATTTGGCCGAATAACGAATATTCTGCAACGCTGTCGGCCGAAGCGCCGAATATTCGGTACAAAGTACATGCTTGTCGAGCGCGTAAAATACGACAAGTCGCGACCTGTCTCACTCGTGCGCGGGCCAGCGTGCGATCATTTGAAGCCCCTCCACAAAAAGTATTTTTAAATAGTATTCTCTAGCTGGTCCTTTTACTACCCCCCACTGGCGTATCGCCTCTGGACCCCAAAGGGGTTCCGCCTTTGTTGAACTACAATAACCTAGATGAAAACAACAAATATCTGGTCGCTACGTTTCTTGATCTACGCTTCAAGACAAGTCTGAAACTAAGATGTAATGATGAATAATCTAGTAGTACCGATGCAGATTCTTATCCACTTCGTAAGAAAAGAAACTTGAATGATAATGACAAGACATTCGAAATACACGACCAGTTCTGGAACTGCTTTGAGGAAGTCGCTACAGATAATATGCAAAATAATAATGATGAGGAGAACGTGGAGAAGAATACTGTGGCAAATGAGATGGATTTTTATTTGACAACAAATTGTCTAGATCGGAAAGCTGGTGCATACAAGTGTTGGTCAGCAAAAAAAAACAATACCCAAACCTCTCGAAATTTGCTAAAGTTTATCTTTCTTCTCCCGGGAGTAGCGTGTATAGTGAGAGGTTGTTTTCTGAAGCTGGTATCATTCACGACAAAATCGACAAATCACAACAAGTTTTTATCCATCACAACTTACCACTGATGAATTTTACTTATTAAAGTATTGTAATTTGGTACCTAATAAATACAAATCTTGAGTAATATGATGTCTTTTTTGTCCATGATTTGGTATTTGACCGAATACCATAAAAAGTAGCCGAATAGGCCGAATACCGAATAGTTGCCGAATATTCTCTACTATACTTCACAAAAAATATTTTTCAAATTAGTTCATGAGATTAACGCTTTAAACTGAACAAATAAACTCTTCAGCTTCCTAATATTAGACAAATAATTACTAATCCGACCCAGTGCATGGTACTGTTATTAACAATAATGTAGTTTCCTTTGACGTTTTGTAAATTCCATTTTAAGGTCTATACAGGTCAAATGTATTTTGACTTTAACTTTGTAGGTCTAATGAATACTTAATTTTATCGAAATCGGAGGAATTGAATTAACAAAGTGAAGCATTACAAATATTACTATCACTTTATTATTACGTATTTCAGAATTCGATCCTGAACCATGCCCCAAATGGAAATGTCTCAGCGATTTATTGCTGCAAGAAATACCGGATGAAATAAAGAAGAAAGGCGGCAATATCAATAATAGTAAAATATTAATCCTCTGCCAGGATAGTAGAACGTGCTCACAATTAAACCATTACCTTACAATGGGAGCTAACAAATACTTATTTTATACAGCGTTTAGAGGAGATCTTACTATAAACGCAGTATCATCTAAATATACACAATTAAAAAAAACTATAACAGTAAGTAATACTCAAAAACAAGAGGATAAAAAGACAGTCAATATTGATGCCGATAATGGTGATATTAATCACGATGAAGACTTAAATATAGATGATACTAGGTCAAATTATTTATTAACTTTGACACAGTCGGCCACAAGTGATAAGAAGAAGGACGATCAAGATGAAAGTGTGTTCGAATCCATTTCACAAGTAAGTATTATTTTTCTATATAAATGTGGTGTCTGTGAGATTTAGCAATATGGTACCTTATCATTGTGAGAGAAAATAAATACCTCCAAGCTTAACTGCTGCGTTCCATAACACAGGTTCCATAGCCTAGTATGGAACGCAGTCTCACTTTTAGAGTACAATGTAAACTCAAACGACCTCATGTACAATGTAAAATTGAGTCAAATAAATATTTGCTTTTTTTAAATTCATTTATGAAAAAATAGTTAACCCACTAATTACAATTTTTACTATGGAAATATCTATCTATAGGGAGTAATGTAGTAATATTTATTTTTAAACTATCACGGTCTGAATTCATAATTATACAACGGTTCGGGACGGTGCAGCACCTGTGGTCACGACTTGTGACCACAGGTGCTGCAACACGTAATAGTAAGTTCCATGATTTAATCGCGAAAAGTCCCGAACCGTTTCATAATGATATAATACCTACATAACTTAATTTACAGATGGATAACTTAGACATCACTCAATTGGAAATCGAAAAACCTATTATATGTATTCAAACTTTTAAAGAAAACGGGTGTAACTTTTCGCTAGAGAAAACATTGGAGATGTTACGACCTGAATATGTGATTTTGTATCATTCTGACATAGCTGCAGTTAGACAGATCGAACTGTATGAATGTCGGAAAAAGCCTGAAGAAACAATAACCAAAGTATATTTTTTGATTTACGATAAAACTGTGGAAGAACAAGCTTATCTTACGTCACTTAAGCGGGAAAAACTAGCATTCGAATTATTGATTCAAACAAAAAGTGTAAGTATTATAATCATGTTTTTTGTGCTAATTTCACCCTCAGGGGGCGACGGTTATGTCAGACTAAAACCGCACGTAGTCTCGAGTTTTCAGATGTTGGGGTGTTAGGTAGGCCATTAAACATATCTCTTGCACCCCGGTAACCCTAGCGCCATCTCCGGTATCGAGATGGCCGGCTCGGTTGTGGGAACAATGGTGTCCCCATCATCTTTCCCTACAGTCCTTTGTTGCACTCTTACCTGGAGATTTCGTATCAATCGAATATATTGAGAGTTCTGCGTACCATTTCCCTCTAAGCGTTAATTAAATGGTGAAACTGAATTTACAGGTAATGGTTGTACCGTCGTACCAAGATGGAAAGTCAGATGAATATTTTAATTTAAATGTAGAGCATGATGACACCTCTGTGGATACTCGAAAAGCAGGTAATATTTTGCAAGTATATATAGATAGCATATCAAAGATCAAAATGACATCATCTTATCTTTTTTTTTTATACAATTAAGGTGATAGACAAGCACACCTAATGGACAGAGGTTACCGTGACCTATGAACGTGTGTACCACCAATGGAGTCACCCCATGCTGCCAACCCTGTAAGAACAGAGATTTTCTGTGCCTTCAGTGCAGAACACAAAATCAGGACAAGCCTTTGGTCTTCCCACTGACAGCATAAAAATTCGCTGGCAGCCTTTCGTACCGTCTGACGCAGATGATCACCGAGCACGGGTGCTTCGGAAAGTATCTGCGTCGGATGGAGAAAGAGCCAACGTCCGAGTGCCATCACTGCGACGCGAACGAGGACTCGGGGCCGCACACTCCTCACCGAGTGAGCTTGTGGCGGCCCTGGGAGTGAGGGTTCTCACGCTCTCCACCTTGCTCAAGGCGATGGTCCGCCGCGCGGATGCATGGGCGGCCGGCGCCTCCTTCTGCGAGCAAATAATGCTCGTGAAGGAGGAGGCGGGGCGGGAGCGGCAGCGGGAGTGACGAAGGATCGCAAGCCAAGCTGCCCGCGTACGAAGGCAACTCTGGCGTCAGAGGTCGATGAACGACCTCCGCCCCCCATGAGCGCAGGCCTGGGATCTGGGATCTATCAGATGGAGCCGCCTGTCACCCTGGCAGAAGCAGGCCGCGGTGGTGGCGCGCCTCGCGCGTCTCTCCGTTTCCGGGGTCGAGTTGGGGACTTTGTAGTCCCCACACCCGAGAAGAGGGCCAGATCGTGAGAGATGGCCCTACGTCGGCCCGGGTGCGAGGGATATGCCTGTCAACCTCACCTTCGGCAACCAAAACGACCCACAGGCGGCGTGCGTTTTAGTCGGTTCGAGTATCCGACATAACGTCTTCCACCGGTTCCGGTGGGGAGATATCCGCGGGGATTTTGTGCACGTAAAAAAAAGCACAAAAACTCTCTTTTGACTCATAATTTTGACCGATTAAGATATATTTTTCTTTTTTTTTTAAATTAAAACCGAAATTACTAATATTTCCTCTAACCCCTTCGGTTTAGGTTAGGAAGGGGTTCACGTCGGTAGTGTAATGGTCAGGATTAGAATACGGGTCCCTTCGATCGTAAGAATCCTTAACCACTAAGCTACTATTTTTACGATTTTACTTTACTGTAATATTGCCCTATGTGCCTACGTAACATATCTTATTATTATTTCTACGATAGCATTTGTATGTAATGAAACCCTCTTTGCTACGTAAACTTTGATATAAAAAATACCTACTATTTTTTTAGGCGGCCAAAATCAACAGAAAGAAAAGCCAATAGTCATAGTGGACATGAGAGAGTTTCGATCAGACCTGCCGGCTCTTTTACACAAGAAAGGAATTCATATCGAACCTGTTACAATAGCTGTTAGTATTAATAATATTTATATTTGGAAATGTAGCGAGTATTCTAGGTGTTAACTATACAGAAAAGGCCTAAAGCATAATAGATAAAAGCTAAATCGGACCTTATCCATGCCATGTCTGTTCTACGCCTTATGCCTTTTCACGCCCTATTCATCCCACTAAGGACCTTATTCAACAACCCCGCAGCCAGTAAATGACCACTGATGAGATATTTGCACTGAGCTGAAATCGAAGCCGCGACCTCAGACTTAACAGTTGAGCCTTGAGCGCTCTAAACTCAGACAAGAATAACATAAGCGGAACGCATAGAACTAGCGTCTGAAGCCGCGTAAAGTAAAGCATTTCGTTCGCACCTATTGTGTACACTCACGAGTGTGAGCGAAATAGTACTACGTTAGTATTACTTTAGGCGGCTTCACACGTGAGTTCTATGCGTTCCGTTTATGTTATTCTTTTAGTCTAGAGGTTCTAACGAGGCGCTCTACCACTACGCCACAAATAATGATGTCATTAATTTTCAGATCGGCGATTATATTCTAACTTCTGAGATTTGTGTGGAAAGAAAGTCGATATCAGATTTGATCGGCTCACTCAACTCTGGTCGTCTATATACACAGTGCACACAGATGTGCCGAAATTATATTCGACCTATTCTTTTAATTGAATTCGATCAGAACAAGCCTTTCAATTTACAGGTAACTCTAAATATATCTATTAAAAATTAAAGACAGTTCAATTCACTATAGTCTGCATAACAAATTTTAAAACCGGCCAAGAGTGAGTCGTACTCGTGAAGAAGGGTAGGTACCGTACTATGTAAGGGAACCCCTTTATATAAAATTATGTATTTGATATTTGTTGTGATAGCAGCAACAGAATACATGTGTGAAATTTTCAACTGTCTATGACAGTTGATGAGATAGGTGGATCTAAAAAGGCCACATTGAGCGATAGCTAAAAACTACCCAGTAAAGTCTCAATACATTCCTATAAAATTCGTAAAATGGTCACTGAAATGAGCATTATCAGAATAATTCATGTAGTAAACAGATTCTAATTTTTCGTGTAAATATTATCGCATGACAAAATATTATCCTAATACGATAAGTATCAATAAAGTGGTCTTTTTAGAACTGCTGGTGACAGACGGATAGTGAAGTTTTAGTAATAGGGTTGCGTTTTTACCATATTTTATTGTAATTTCGTTATTTAATTGTTATTACTTACTTCCAGGGCCACTTCGTTGTTGCCAGCGATGTCTCTGGAGCAGATATACAACAGAAACTGCAGCTTCTCACAATTCACTTCCCTAGATTGAAATTGGTTTGGTCACCAAGCCCTTATGCTACGGCCGAGTTGTTTTATGAACTCAAAGTTAGTATTCATTCAAATATTTAAGCACTAACAAACTGGCAACGACCTCGCAGCTATCAGCGGCAACTTAACCCGATGCGAAAGATAACGAGTAAATGTTTGGTGCTTTACATAGTTTGGTTGAGCGATTGCTGTCTAAACCCCACAATCCTGAGAGGAAAGCCTGCGCCAGAGCCTCACATAGGCTCGTAGCTCCTACGTTAAGTTGGCTTGAACTTCAAAGATCTTGGTGGAGTCCCAAGCACTTACAGTTCCCAACCTTTAAAGAGTAGTTTTGTATTTATATTAGAAAAATTAAATAAAAATGTTATGACGGTTATTATCTTATGTAAGCCTACTAAATCAATAGCCACCGGTAATTTATTAACTTCCCAATGACATTTATAGCAAGGCAGGAAAAATCCCAACGTTGAAGAGGCTCTAGCTCTGAGTGGCGAAAATACAGCAGATGACATGAATTATGAGCGATATAATATATTGGTTCACGACTTCGTGCAGAAATTGCCTGGAGTTACCTCTAAAAACCTCGCCAGGATCATGAATAGAGGCCTTTCTTTGGATCATTTAATAACACTATCACGGGTATGTTCTTAACTTAATCTTGTTTCTAAGGCCATCCGCTGCCACAGGCGTGAGGACGCATGCGGGCAAATAATATTGTGTGAATTTCGTGCAAATAACTATGAGTGAATTTCTGCCTACAGGAAGAACTGCAAACAATGATGGAAAACAAACATGAAGCAGAAACTCTATATTCTATATTACATATTAAACCCCAGCCGATAGATGTCAAAAAAGACGAAAAACCCTTCGGCAAAAGGAAACTAACAGGAAAACTATTTCGGAGCAAAAAATAATACAAAGTTTGTTAAAATATATTTTTTAATAATTTCATATAATAATTTAAAAAGAAAACAGGTTTTATTTTAAATATTATGTGCTGAACCTATAATAAATTATTAAAAAGTCTTGATGAAAAGATCGTATTATTAAACAATTATACATACAGTAATGTGTAATGCAAAATTATAAGTAATACATTTAAAACGGTCACACTGGATATTATTAACGCCAAGGACCTAGAACAAAATATACATTGACTTCCATATTAGTTGCCTTAATCTTAGCTGAAGAGATACTCTACCTATGCCGCAACCCCAATCAATCTTTGATAATTTTGGTTGATCAGAATATACAGCACTTTCCTGCAAAGGACAGCTCATTTTCTTATTCCTAAAAAGAATTGTATTTTGTAACAAAATAAAAATAATATACACAGACATAAATGTTTCTAAAATATAAATGACACATAATATGGGATGAGTCCCATCAAAGGTAATTCTAACTTGTTGTACTTGTAACTGTGGTGTGTAAGGACCTTAAATGAAAAACATTGTGGATCAGTAAGCTTATACAATACATATCGTCAATACTACTCATTATTTTCTTATCTTATCAAGCCTCTGCATAATTGTATCTATGCCTCGTTAGGAGGTGTTTTTCGAACATATGATATTTAAAAATAGTTATTGTATTACAGTTTATTTATAAATAGATTTGGCTGTTCAATAGTAAGCAAACTGACTAATGCACCTATAGCTAGGTGAGTTTGAAATGTTCCATAAATATAATTTTTTATGTTGCTATTTATAACAATACATAAAGTACCTAATATTTTTTGGTAATTAGCATCTGCTGAAATACTAGGCGTAATTTGGATTTTTAGATAAAATTCGAGATTATTAGTATTCAAGACATTAATTTTAAAAGTTATAATAACTAAATTAGCGGAGACTCTCAAACGGCGCAAATATGCCAATTTAACTGGTAATTGTATTTTTGAGCCGTTTGGAGTCGAAACATTGTGTCCGTGGGGTCCAAGCGCGCGCGCGCTGTTCAAAGAAATAGCGAAGCGACTAATCGACGCTTCCCGTGACCATAAGGCTGGCCTTAACCTCGCTCAAAGAATTGGCATCGCCATTCAGCGTGGTAATGCCGCCAGCCTCTTGGGTACAACAACCAGTAGAGATCGATGGGGAGGAATTTTTCGATGCCTAAAATTACAGTCCTTCTTTTCTCTATTCCATTTTTGTATATATTGTATAGTTAGCATAGTTTTATATAAATTTGTAAGTAATTGTATATTATAATAGAATACTATATTTTTAATGTAAGTATAGAGAACATATTTTTTGTTTCGCTTGTAAATTTACCTCACTTAATTTGTGTATTATATGTGTATGTATGCGTTAGTGCTTAGCTGGTGTGTACCCTGGACCAAAAACCGTCAGTTTTATAAGTTCAACAACTGCAATAAACCTGCTTTGAGTATAAGTAATTTTAGTGCCATTCTTATACTGAAGGTATAAGATTTATTACATTGGAGCCTATTTGTTACAAATATTCTACTTAAAAACTACATTCTTGGTAATCTTATTAATAATAATAGTGATCTGCAACAGTTAATATTAATTACTGTAATATAAATTGAGTATTTTATATGGGTCCTGTACAATATTGACACGAATAATATAATAATGATAGTGTTGTTGTACTGAATGAGGATTGTTTATGTAACAAAGTAACTTGACCAACTGAAAATAGGATATCAGCGCAGTCACTCACGGTATTGGTGATCCTTATCCGTTAGTGGGACATAGATTACACTCATTAATTTCTTTACAGTCGTTGTACCGTCTGCAGCCTTATCAACCTGGAAATAAAAATAAATCTCTGAAAATCCTACTTAGAAATAGCTTTTGGGATGAATCATTATAATAGGTTTAACTAAATCTAATGCTAATATACATAATTTCCTTGCATACATACAAAAAGCAGGAATCAAACCCGCGATATCACACGTAGCAGACAAATGGTCTAATGCGGCCAACATAAAGAAAAGATTATGGAAAGAACTTATAAAAAAGGCTACCTCGTCGCCGCCGCGTAAAATACTGCTTTTAGTCTCATAAAATGTAGTTTTAATTCAATATAGAACAATACAATTGTATAAGTAATCTATCTTTGTGCAAAATTTCATCCACATAAATAGATAGTAACACATAGTAGATAGATGGCCCAGGGTTAGCTAGTGTAATGCCTTATAATAGGGTCACCTTACACCGCAGCATTCATAACTCGAGACGGTGCTGCGTGCGGTTTTAGTCGGTTCGAGTCCGACATAACCACCCCGATTGCCGACGGGGGTCGTATTGTATCCATTCAAACTTTCGTATTTATAAAATAGTATATATTGATATACCTGAGTTAAGTGTTGTTCTCCACCCTCAGGTCCCACAGGTACGATAAGCCTTCCTCCAGGCTTTAGTTGTTCTACTAGCTGTAAATGAACGGAAATAATATTTTAGATCGCCTTACTGGATCTGGATTTGTTTGCATGATTTTGTGCAAGAAAGTGGCTCAGTATCAAGTAAATAAAATTAACAGTTCCTCACTGAAATAGACCCTGACAAGATCATAGGCAGTCATTTAATGCTGCAGGAAATCAAAAATAGATACCATTTGATATCAATCTTGAGTTTTACTGCATAGCTAAGCAATAACTACTCACTGCTTGCGGTAATGTAGGGGCAGCAGCTCCAACGTGAATTGCATTATATGGTGCTTCAGATGGGTATCCTAGACGCCCATCACCAACTAAAAGGTACAACAAGACAATAGTATATAGTTACCAAAGCAAATAAGTATCATAACCACACAGACAAGCACACGCACACCAGCCCCGGATCTTCATATTTCTTTAGGAGGGGCAAAACTGATAAATTGTTGCTTGTTCGTGTAAGGAGGCTGTGACAGCGCATACGCTCGCGCTCCGCACCATCGCTGTGAGCAAAGCGTTGTTTCAGAAGACTACTTTTCTAAGGCCCACCTTGCGGGCCCACCTCGGAACCTTCCACACCGGGCTCCCCTGTGCAGCCCTCAGTCCTCCCTTGCATCACAGTGACGTATGCAGACGTTGGCCTCTTCTCTCCCTATTCCGGAGATGCAAGTGGCATCAACCGGTATGTCTCGACTCCCACGTCGCCTCCCTAGCTAGTCCTTCACGATGTGTCGTACCGCCGATAATACTGCGCGCCTTTCACTCGGTCGCCCTAGTCGTTCTTACATGCCACACGCACTCACGTGCCTAAATATGACACGTGACTGTGGCACCGTCAGTGAGCTCATTGCGAAGTATCCAATCGTGTCCGGTGTTCCACAGAAGTGATCCCAAGAACGGTCCCTGGACCTGGACCTGGACCTGGACGCATGACAGTTCACGCCTTCCAAGGCTGGTCACTGTCGGTTAGATGATGTGTCTCTTCATCAGTTAGACCCCGACTATGCTTCAAAGGTAGAAAAGCACTTCATGATAGACGCGCCTCCCTAACGCAAGATGTTGAACGCGTTGGCGATGTCTAAGAACATCGTTAACATTATCTCGCCCCGGGCAGCTGCATCCATCACCAGAGCCCTCACGCGCGTAATGGCGTTTACGGTGGAGAGTTGCTCGATGAGGTAACATCACTATAACTCTTTCAAAGAGTTTGCATACCTCGTTAAGTAACACTATGCTATGGGTCGGTAGGCGGACGGAGAGTCCGCCGAGCGCCCCTTCTTTCGGACGGAGAGTATACTGCTCCCCGTCTTGCTCTGCATTGAGAAAGCTCTTTCAGTCGGGGCTCGAGAGCATCTTCCCCTAGAGCTAGTACCACAGGCGATGTTCTTGACCACCTCCTTCTACCCAAGTGACCTCGGACAAGTCGTTGTCATCCACAAACGGCGCCATGAGCGGTCGAGGCAGAGGCAAGACAGTCCACCGCCCGCGCTGGGAACAGGGAGCCAATAACGCCTCCAAGCAGCTCTGGCATAGACACCGGGTCAACGGCGGGATAAGACCGGGACCTGGGGCAATTTGCCGCCCCCTGGTGCTGCCGCCCGGGGCCCCGGCTTGCCCCCCCCCCCCTAGATCCGGGCCTGACGCACACGCACGCACTCACAAACAATTTGTTTGAACTATTATTATCCATAACTATTTTTATTCACTGTGGGACAGCGAAGGCCAGACCGGTAATCCACCGGTGACTTCTGTGAGTCATTTCAACCAATTCATAACCATTCTCCATAAAGTTTATATTATAAAATTTCATAAATCCTTTCACTCCTTTTTTTTCCATTTACGTTACTTATGTTATATGAAAGCTGCCTTGTAAAATATTAAAACAATACCTACTTACCAATCAGCTTGATCCTTTCAGAAGAAAGCAGTGATTTCTGGTCATTTTCAATATTTTTTTGGGCAAGTGTCGCAAGTTCTGGTATATGTTCAATGCCTACCACCCGCCCAGTATCACCCACCATTATAGCCATACATGCTGTCAGGTAACCAGATCCAGATCCAACATCTAATGCTTTTTCACCAGGAACAAGTTGCTTTTTCAATCTTTCTAGAGCATGTGCATGCTAGAAAAAAGCCAAAGATATTTTTTTATTAAACACTTTAAAAAGAAAAGGCAAGAATTCATGATAGATATTTGTTTTGTGTATTGAAGAATAATATTTACATAATTAGATTTCTATTATTTGTTTGTGTTCAAAAGTAGAAAACAGTAGGAAAAAAAGTCAGTCTATAACTTGTGTGCATTAACATGGCACCTGGCTTCTCAAAAGTAACTAACTCGAAGCTAACTATTCAAATCAATTAATATAGAGAAAAAATTAAATTGGTTCTAGCGGGATTCAAACCTGCGATCTTTCCCCACAGAGGGAATGCTCTCTGACCACTAAGCTCTTAATCTTATCGATTTAAATGGTCATAGTCGCCGCACCACCAAGACCTGGAATTCATTACCAGCACATGTGTTTCCTTCTTCCTACAGTCCCGGGGCCTTTAAGCGGGGAGTGAAAAAGCATCTGATGAGGCTGCCAAGCTGAGTGCCACCATTGTAGCACTTAGTGTCTGTAATGGTGACCCTCTTTCCTGAGACTTTGCCTTTAGCTTACCATCAGGCGAGGTGAGGTCAAATTGGCGAGTCCTATATAAAAAAAAAAAAAAAAAATAGTCATGGTAATGGTTCTGCTGGCCTAAGAACAAGTGTGCGGCCTCATGTGGGGATACAAGAGGAGGGTTGTTTTTGAGCCAAGTGCCATGTTAATTTTCACAAGTTGTAGATGTCATCAAACTGTGATAAGCTTTCTATAAGGAAAACTAAGTTTTTAATACTTGGTATTTTGTCATGCTTGTTATAACAGTTACAGTTTAAACTGCGGTAGCCTAGTGATATAGGTAATGGACTGCTGAAATGAGGTCTCGGGTTCGATCCCAGGTTTTATCATGGCACACACCAATGACTTTTCGAAGTTATGTGTGTATTAATCGCAGGTTTATAAGTGCCCGGTTAATGGCAATAGGCTCACCACCTATTACATTGGGACCTAAACTAACTGGCGAAATGTAGGTGCTAGCACCTCTGCTTACCCCTTCGGGGATATAGGCGTGAGTTCATGTTATGTTATAACAGTTCAAATATTCTAGGGCATTTACAAACTTACTCATCACATAATATATATGGAAATATTTAATCTGACCAATTCTTACTGATGGTATTTATGCCAACAAATAAATCTCCAGTTAGTGTGTAAGTGAGGAGTTGATTGTATTTTAGCAGCTTATATCATAAATTTTACCATGTGTGGTGCGCTGATTGTAGCTGAAAATCCGATGGATTGTGGTGAATCATGATAGGGTGCATACGGACAGTAATTTTTTCGGTCAACCGCCATCATAGCTCTTGCTACATTATCATTTTTAATGATTCCATTTTCTGGTAACAAAAACAAATAACTGTACATTACACACATTTAATATACATCATATTAAAGTAATTAATTAAAGTAAGTACTTAATCTAATAAAAGCATGTTACGGGCTATTCTAGACAATACCCCAATAAACACTACATTAATAATATAATGATTTGGTGAAGATTTTCCTAGTATTTCAGACATAAAAGGTGAAAAATTCTTACTGCGTAAGTTGTTTATCATGTCAGCATTGCTTACTCCATGACTTCTCCAAGCCATAGCTACAAAAGCGATGATTATTACACCTAAGGAAAAATTACGCCATGAATACCCTATTTTATTTAGTTCATTACAATGTTTAGAAGTAAGAAGATCCTCTTTATTATTTTTTTCTTTTATAGTTTCTTGACTTTTTATTCTAGTTGTGATTTTTGACAGTTTTGTTTTGATATAATTTATTTGTGTTTTTGTGTTGGTAACGCTGCTTGGCCACAGCAAAGAGTATAGGCCACAGGCTAAATATATTTTCGCTTTATTATCCAAAGAGTATATAAGAGATTTATATATCCATCATGGCCAATAAATAATACCGTTGTGGCTTGTGATCACATTGGATTTTATGGTTTATTACTAAAATAATTGTAGTGTGACGTGAGCGAAAGTTCATAGCAATCCTGCACACAGTTTTGGTAACAGCTTCAGAGTCAAGAAACAAAAGAAGTACCGGGTGGACGGCAATAAGTTCACATCCCTTTAAGTAGAGTACGAACCACAAAGGACTACGGGTAAATCAAATACCCCAAAAACCCTTTTTACCCGAATCGAAACCGGGACCTTCCGCAAAGTGGGTAGCACACCTTGCTACTGCATCAATGATCAGTATGATCACGTTATATTATTGCGAAAACTCAAAAGAATAATGAAACTAGTGACTAGTAGACTACAAATTAATATTATAAACTTTACTGTACTCACCTAAAGCTATCATTATCGATCTTGCTACAATCATGATGCTAAGGATTTGTCGCTTTTGATTGTTCAGCTGTTTATAAAATAATTATTATACGTTGATACGAATGAAATTGAACAAAAAATAGGTAATACACCATTACAGTAAGTATTATTTGGTTTTATTATGTTTCTAATCTGCAAAAGAAAGGCCAATTTCAGACAGTTGTAAAGCTTTCTTTGAAGATGGAACAATGCACTAACGAACAATACTTTCAGTGTTTAATGATAACGAATAGATTGAAAAACTGAATACTCAGATGAGACAACCCGCGCCCAGTCCCGAACGGGGGAATACTCTGACCACTATGCTACTGAACCACGTCATGAGCATTGTCTTGTTAGGTACTTATTTCACCGGCGACCGCGAGGAAAGTGATTTATTGTCAACCTTACACTTCAGTATCTGAAATTCCAACACGGCGTGGGATTATAGTCAATTCGAGTTCGACATAAGAGCCTCCCGAGTGTAGTATACATGGGGATTTCTGTACAAAAATAAATTGCTGGTAACTATTTGTTATACTTATACTCACTAGCGTTAGATGACTGGGCGATTTCATTAGTCGTTCATATCTCCGGTTCTACAGTAGAACCTTACGTAGAACTTCTAATCAACTAATTACAATCCATTTATGTATTTATTTATGTATACACGAAAACCTACATTCAAATACATAGCTGGAAATGTAAGTACAGAGGCTCTGTTTATTTCTATTAGATTTCTCTTCCAGCACACCTGCGAGAGGAGAGAATGAGAAGTACATAACATAGTGAAAAGTGTGTAGGGAAGACGAGAGACAGATATCACCGTGGATATTGGACGCAAGCGAGATCCTTTCTGCTATGAGAGCGGAAAGGGGGATGTCCAATTATGGCCATACTGAATTACCGAGTGCCCAAAAATATGCTATATAGCAAAAAAACCGCCGTTATTTTTAATTACGTATCAAGATATTCGTATATCAGTATAACTTAGGAGCAATGTTCTAAAATAGTAAAGTACCGTCATGATTTCCTGTTTACTTTTTGCAAAGCATAATGGCATGGACGTAATGTTACCCGATTCTAAAATCGGTAATAAACTACATATCGATTATTACAATAATAAATTTGTTATTTAGCATTATTGATTTTAAATCGATAAACAAAATAGGAAAATGAAAATAATTTTAGTATTGAGTACCATTTTTAATCATTTGATTAACTGGGAAAAGTAGATGACGTGATTATTTTATTTTATCAGTTGCAATATCCCGTGAGGCAGTAAAAGTTAGAAAAGAACATTGGGTGTGAACAATTCATTTTTTGCATAATGATTTGGATTTTGCACTATCAATTAAAAAATCAATAAATAAAATAAGAAAAAAATTTAAAAAAATATAACTGCAAAAAGTTGTACACAATAAAAATGCAAAATATTTTTAATGAATCGATTAATTATGTGTGTGATATCGATTTGCCAAATGTTTTATTTCATTTATGTTGCAACATCGACATGTAAGTTAGAAAATAAACTGTCAGAAGATTTTCAAACTTCGTATTTATAATATAAATATTATTCTCTTTCCTTTGAATACGCTAAGCGTTTCGCTTTTGGAAATCTTTTATTAACGAATAAGCATCATAAATGGACCACGACGATACGGCTTTAACATGGACTCTGCTACTTCTTCTAACGATAATCCCGGCACGAATTTGGAGTATTTCGGCACGACATAATCTGCTTTGAACGTGAACTCGCATCTGCATACTCTAATAATAGCCCAGGCTCCAGTTCTTCACAATCTTCTGGAGCTACAGTGCCAAGAGGGCATTTACGGTGCATTAATTGTGGTTTAAACATTAACCGGCTTCGTAGACATGTTTTGGAAATAGCAGAAGTTCGACTTCTCATACAGCGACAGCGGCAACAGGTAGGCGTTTATGTTCCTGTTTTAATGTATTTGAGCCTCAGTCTAAAAGAAATGTGATCTCAATTGGTAACTTTCTTTTTTATTTCAGATACAGGTATCAAGCGACAGCCAGTTGACCGCCGCATGGAATCATATACGTCATCCAATCAGTCATGATATACCTATAATTGGTCATGGGCATGTATGCATCAGCTGTGACAGATCAGCACTCTCTCCGGTCTGAGACTCCACACGTTAACCGGATAAGAGATGCTGTAACCCATCAAATCTGTCCACTTCATGTAACACTATATAACAATTTCTATGGTGGTTTTTCACCTCCTTTTGGTTTAAATTAAATGATTTTTATGTCTGCAAATGCCCTCCGATATCCCAACCTTAAGATGAAAGCCCACACCAGAGTCTCAACTATCAATCCAACTGGCTTAGACTGGCTGGCCTCATACACCCACACACTTCATACTGATGTTACAACTATATTCTAATTTACCAAAAGCATATTAAACCACAACTTAACCTTTGCTTATTGTTATAGCTCCCACCAACGGCTCACCTTAGTCTCGATTGCTGGCGAAGGACTGACCAAGCAACATCAGATTACACTGAACGATCTCAGTAAGTGTGCCGGTGCAATCAGAATATTCCCATATTCCTCTACAAGAAAGACCTGCAGATAGTGTTACCACTAATGGTATTTTGCTACCTAATTATTCAAGAGAAGCAATAATACAAAATCAATGTTTTGTACCCAGTTGTCATGAACCTAATCGGCTCTCTGTTCCAACTGCGTTGTGAGTAGATTTGTTTTGCAACTGTAATTATTACATACCACCAAATTGTAGGATTTGCCAGTCATATACGTACCAACAACTGGGACTTAATCTTGGAGCAAGGTACTCCAATAAGAATATTCAGCGCTGAACAAATTGAAGATGCATTATGGAAGGTTTAAGCTTTGGTCCTAACTGCTTATTAATTAGAGCAAGAATTGCATGTTTTTTTTTTTTACGTGCGCAAAATCCCCACGGATACCTCCCCACCGGAGCCGGTGGAGGAGGTTATGTCGGACTCGAACCGACTAAAACGCACGCCGCCTGTGGGTCGTTTTGGTTGCCGAAGGTGAGGTTGACAGGCATATCCCTCGCACCCCGGCCGATCCAGGGCCATCTATCACGATCTGGCCCTCTTCTCTCCCTATAACATAGAAAATGAGAATATAAAAATAGTCATAAAGAGAACTTAAATATCATATTTGGTACCATCAATACAACAATATGTAGTTGAGTATGTAGTTTGAGTTTTAAAATCATGTTCAGCAGCTGTTAAAATCGATTGTATACATGTTTTTCTGTGAAATAAAAACTTGATTTATTTTCTAAACTCGAAGTTTTATTTAAAATATTACAATTGTATTTTAATGATGGTATGGTATACTACCATTTGCATACACTTTTAGCTGTGGGCACCACATGGCCAAAGTGTCTATGGAAAGTGGTCATCCCCCTTTGTTGACATTGGCATGCAAATAGCAGGCGTCAACATAAATAAATATATAATGGTCTGTAAATATATAAATATATAATGGGTTTAGTCACAGTAAACTTTTATTTTAAATGGGAAGAAGCTCTGGATAGGTATCAACGAGTTAAAAGCGAAACGTACCTTTTCACTGACTGATCATCTCGATTGCACAAGTACAGTGGATTTCCAGTAAAAAACAGCATCAAAATCTATGCAAACAACAAGAACAGGATAAATTCAAATAACAAGAATTATATTATATAATTATAAGATGAATTGTGAATTTTACTGTTAACATGCTTGAACCAAGTTTCCGTGGGGATTTTACGCACATAAAAAAAGGTTATGTAGGTATATTGAATGTGGATTGTTCCAAATCATTATAATCAAATAAACGAATATTCGATTTATTTTATTGCGTTTTTGCTATATAATTTTACTATATAACATTTATTACTAAACTAGCTAGTGAGATAGGTAAGGGATCTGATATAAGAGTACATTTAACTCAATTTTTGTACAGCAAAAAAAAAAGAGTAATGATGATTTTATAAATTACATCATAATTCATCATTAACATTATAACTGCATTGTCCTGTTGCATCCAAAGATTCCATTAAAAAATTAAAGGCATTTTTCTCTTGATTTGGCTTATTTTGACTTTTGCGGGAACGACTGCCATCCTGAGCTTAAAACTAGTGTGTCAAACTGTAGGTGTAAATAACAATGTTTTTTAAAGAAATTCTTCTTCTTTTTCTTCTTTCTTCTATCTTGTTATCATCTTTATAACACTGACTACTGATAATAAACACGTAACATTATTATTAGATTTAGATCATTTTCTTTACCTCTATGGTTTAAAATAGTTTAATAAACACAAAATCACTTTATTTCATATTGATTCAATGTTTATAGTTATTTAAATGTGTAAAGTATATCTCTTATTTTCGAACAGAATATAAATAAACGCAAATAACTTTCAATTGAATGGTTTATTTTATACTAATTCTTAAATCGATAATTAGTTTTGATGGGTTGTTCATTATGTACTAGCACTTCACTAGGGTGCTAAGGGGGTGGTGACCACACCGTGACCACTTTATGATAAACTTCCGGCTTCCGGTACGCTTTCCGGTGACCATCAAACTTTTTTGAGATTTTATGAACTGGTAACTAAGACCTTTAAGTGAAATCCTTTTTATATTGACCATGATCAACAATCAATAACGATTATATAATCTTTAATAACAGTTGTTATAAAATGAATGGTACATTGTATTCGATACGATTGCATTGCACTGTAAAAAAAAATTATAGACGTGACGTGAGCACTTCATATTACGTTTTTAAGACGCAGACATAGTTATTATAAGTCTATATTTTTAGGGTTACGTACCCAAAGAGCCAAAGGGTAAAAACGGCCCCCAATTATATTTCTTTTTTACACCTCTATAATAAAGAATAGAATCATAACCATTCTCTGACGTGAACTGTCAAAACCAACAAGTATCAACAAAACAACGATTTTTTTTTATAATTAATTATCAATTTTACCTACTTGTTTGTTATAGATATATGTTATATCCTGTGCCATCTGTGTTTGTTACTTGTTTCCTAAAGCAAAATAAGTTTATTACACACGGCCAAGTTCATAAAATGTAATATTTTGATAACACAATAATTATGGTTTGCGACGGTCCTGATCCCCCTGAGAATAATCCACAGGAACTCGTTCCGCCTCCTAGACACGAACTCGTTATGAACGGTAATGGTGATGAAAGTGATGAAGAACACGAATATTTCGGATACGAGCCACTGGCTCAGGGCCCTGAAGTAGCACATTCGGATCACGACAGTGACGATGAAGCCGAGGTAGATATTCTAGCTCACTTATATCATTTTACAAATAACTTTCACAATCACAACAATATAAATGATTTTATGACTTCTGATATGATAAATTTCACTTAACTACTCTCACCAGCTCTATGATGTTCTTGCTGCTGTAAATTAATAAGGACTACAGTGTTTTATGTCCTAAAACTCAGGTCGGCTGGGGACCTAAGTTTGCTATTGACAATTTAAATCGCATTAAATTAGATTAATCATAATGAATGTTTTGATGCAGGGTGGTGATAGCTTACCCACAAGTGATGTACCAAATATAGAAACAATGGACACCACATTAACTAGAGATGTGTGGAATGCACCTCGTGATGTCGATCCCATACAGATGGATAGTGAACGGGAGCAACAGGTAAATATCACTTCATAATGAAAACTATGTTGTAGTAAAGTTTAGACCCATCATCTTCTCATTAGTTGTGGTCACATCCAATAATTGTAGTGAGGCTAGCACATTGCCACATATATAATGTTACTTTGTAGCACCTAGCAAGCAATGGTATACTTAGTTTTAAGCAGAATTTGATGTGAAAAAGATGTTATTGCACTGTTTTGAGAAATAACATAACATAAACATAAACTCAGCCTATATCCCCGAAGGGGTAGGCAGAGATAGTTTATGTTTAGGTCCCAATGTAATAGATGGAGACCCTATTGCTATTAACTGGGCACTTATAAACCTGCGATAAATACACACATAAAGTCGAAATGCATTGAAAAGTCATTGGTGTGTGCCATGGTAAAATCTGGGATCGAACCCAAGACGTCGTATCAGCAGTCCATTACCCATACTCCTAGGCTAAAGAATTTGAATTTGAATTTTGTACCATACCATACCTTTGGTTACACAATTGTTAAATGAATATCTGATATCAGGCAGTTAGCTTCTTACATCTGATGCATGATAGAAAATCATACAACCATCTCTGCACTTCAATATATCACTTATCGTTCTGACATATTCCATCATTGACTGAAGACTTTTTGCTCAACATGACCACCTAGCTTGTCTTCTCTTCATATTATTGGGAGCTCAGAATGCAGTAATAAATGTACCCAAGGCTCCAAAGTGTATATTTGGGACACAATCAGGAATTTGCTATCAGGATGATAAGACTGTAAGTCGCACAGCTATTGGAAGTTTAGGTGATTGTTATCATTTTGAACAGAGAAGAAAAGAAAACAGGCCTCTTACATCAGCTCTTTAAAAGGCAACGAGATGCCAAATAGCGTTGCCGCGATACTGTCAAAGACTTTTTCACATGACCAATTTCGCGAAATCCGAAACTCGAGTTGCGATTTAAGTTGCGCAAATCGAGGCGACAATACCAAAGTGTTAATGTAGCATAATAATATACGAAATAATAGTTTGCTTGCTTACCCTGCTTGCCTTCGTATTCCTAAAGAGCGCTAAAGTGTGGTTTACCACTTACCTGAACATTTATTCCCTGATAGAATTCATTAATATAATTTTGCGTACATCTGTGATAAAGTAATTTTTTTCAGGAGTGTTTAAAAATGTTCTCTTTCGTGTGTCGATTTCGCAGTACGCATGACCGCGTGATAGTAAAACAACGGACAACCTTGTGGTCATAGTTCATAGCAGTGTCTCAGAGTGTATTCAAATAGCGTATGAAAACAAACACTAGAATAGGTTATTGAATTTGCGTCATTGTAGAGAATCATTTTGTAAATATTGGATGTTTACATCCGTGCTTGAAGATTAAACACACTACTAGTATAGTACCTTTTTATTTGCGTTTGAAAATCCCCTTGGGGCGTAATTAACCTCACCGGAGCCCAGTTAGCTCCATGGGCTCTGGTGCTAACAATGTCGGGACTCGATATGGCTATAATTTTAAGGTGTTTCCTGGCATCGACCTGTGTGGCCGGGGAACATTCCTGTGCCTTTCCGCCGCCCCAAGGCACGCATCACTGTCTAGCAAAAGAAGGCGGCAAAAGTCGGTACTGACTGTCAATAGTCGTAACATCAAGACGAAGACCCATATGGACGAGCTAAATAACTCTGTCAGTGGTTGGCCACTAATCACAACTCAGGCTGGGAGGTCAGACAGCAGTCGCTCACAATATAGGTAGTTGAAAAACATATCATATTTAACTGGACCCCCCGAGGTAAAGGTTTCGGTTGCTACTGGGACTAACACAAGGATGATGACCATAACCTCTTTTCATAAGATGTCGGATGCGTGACAAAGCCACAAGCTCAAATTATCTTCTAAATTCAGTGTAACTAAATTAAATTTTTAATTAATTAAAAGGACCGAGAATAGTTCCCTGTGGCACACCTACACTCAACAGTGAAAGATGTCTTACTCCAGAGGTCCTTAATTTTATTTTCTGAAAATAAAGTTACATTAATCCAATAGGAAAGTGATGACGTAATTAAAATAAGTAGATGGAAGGAAAGGCCTGGATTTTAAGTAATCTCAAGATTTTTAAGAAAAAAATTAGAAATTTAAGCAATGTCAAGGATGAATTCGGTATTTGGTAGTACACACTACTCAAGTGTAAACCATTCTCGAGGTTGGATTCTATAGTTTTTTTATTTGAAACCCTAGAAACATCTGAAGATCGACCTCTGAACAGAATATCGTCTGATTTTGAGTAAATTCAAGTCACAACAACTACTTCGTTGCAAAGTTATAATTTTAATTTATGTATTTTGTTTTAGGTAATGCGGGCAATGGCTAATTTTGCGCTTCCACAGAATTCAATACCAGAATGGGCTCAAAGCATTAATGAAGAACAATGGAAACAGACTCTAAAAGATAGGATAGAAAAAATGAAAAGTAATAGATAAAATGTATATATAATATATGTATAACAATCGCTTTTTAGAAAAATAAAACTGTAACAAAATCTTGTAAATCCGCCACTTATAAATATTATCTTTACTTATGGAATAAATCATGTTATATCGAAATACAAAACGAATTTCAATGTTTACGAAACTATATTTTAAAACTAAACTACATCATTTCAGTGCACAATGAACGTGCTCTCTGCTTCTGCCACTCCTAAACGATACTGGTCAGTTCTTTGGTGTCAAATCATCTCTAATCGTGTAGTACTTTGTGATAACATCTATTTCACTGACTGAAACTTTTATCAAACTGTGGGGTCATAAATTACAGCGCTGAAGGTCACAAGTTTAGTTCTATTATTTCTAATGAAAATGTAAAACGGGGAGTCAGCGTAAAATTGTTCGGCTGTACGGGCAAGAATGGCGCTTGTGGCGGCCACGGCTTCAGTTCCATATTCTGAAATAAACATCGTATTATTTAATTTCTTTATATGGTACAAAGAAATTTCTAAATATCATCACACATCTTACAAGGTTGCCTAGAAGAAATCACTTCAGTGATAAGACCGCCCATTGTACATTGAACTGTATACTTGCTACCTAGTTGTCCTACTGAAAATATATTGGTGTACAATAAATAATTATCTATCTATCTATCTCTGTCAGCAAGCAGTCATAACTACATTCATAGACTTGTCATTCATTCGAGTTTTTTTAAACTATTCTTGATCCCGATCAACTTGCTAATGATATATAGTGCAATACGCTTCAGTAAATTATTAATCTAGTCTAGTAATTTAAATACATGTGACTATATTTTAATATTGCAACATTATAATGTGTTTGATTGATTAAAATGAAGTTTATGGTTTATGGTATTCGTCCTACAGTTTGCACGCGATGAGAAATAGATAAATTTTATTTTTTTATACAACTTAGGTGGTAGACAAGCACACGGCCCACCTGATGAAAAATGGTTACAGTGACCTATGAACGTGTGTAACAACGGGGGAGTCACATCCGTGCTGCCGACCCTGTAAGAACAGAGCGTTTCTGTGCCGTCAGTGCAGAACACAAAATCAGGTCAGGTAAAGAAATTATTTTACAAGAAATTTCTTGGCAGGTAATTTTATGGCTGCTCTCAGAATACGTTACGTCTTGTGCAAATATCTTTTTCGAATATGGATTTATTCTTAAAAAGCCGTATATACACAATTACTTACCATTTATAGTCATTTTAACATCATGCATTACTGAATCAACGTATATTCCTGGATTCGGTAGTAAGTCCAGCATATCTTTTACTCGTCTTGACTCCTCGTGATCGTCCTCCTTACTTTCTATTCTTGTAATTAATTCCTCTTCCGTTTTGTTTACAATATTATTTGCATTTACCATTAGAGCGAAGTTCGCTACGCCTGGCCTGAACATATCGCGCAGGCCAATAGCTTTTAAGGAATTCTCCAAACTGATGGTGCTTTTCAGTTCCATTTTCGGAAAACGTACTACGCATTTTTTTAATGTCATTTCATTTATTACGTTGTCAATAATGCTGTAGTCTATTTTTTCCATTACTTCCGAGAGATTCATTTTTTTAGGTAGTCGTGGTTTTAAAGCGTACATGACTGTTTCACTGTCGTTGTAAGGCAGCGCCATTATGATGAAATCTGCAAATAGAATATTTCTTAACATTTTGAACTTTGAACTGCCACTTAACAACTCTTATTTTAAGTAAAAATTGTAATTTAGGTATGACTTATGGTACCCCCTTGTCTCTTGTATACGGAAATATACAGGATGCGTTACGTAGTAGGTAGGTACATACATATCTACAGTTCACTTCGTTTTACATTTTCAATGCGATTGGGTTTTTTAGTAAATATGTTGCAAGTGTTCAATGAAAAGATAAACAATGGATTCAAATAACCTCCAAAAGCTGAACAAGGAAAACTAGACTAGAGTTCTACGGATGTTCTTGATGTTCGACTCCCACAACATAATTTTACTCTGACCGAGTCTGATAAACACGGACTTGCAAGCTTTTCTGATGTTAACTATTTTCGTTTCCCGTAGACCTGTGATAACTTTTTAAATACTTAAATATTAAAAAATATTTACCGTAAGTTTCAGAAATTGTGAATGGAAAACTCCCGAAGTTTAACATAAGATCAGCCCTAACTTCATCACCGTTTTCCTTCTTAAATGGCAACCTGAAATAATATTTAATTTAAAAAAAAAGAAAACGTTATCACATCTAAGTCAGAAGCGTAACCTAAGTACATGATGAATGACTCTTAAACTTCGCTTCCCATTTCCATGATATCTCCTCCTGAATAATGTTAACCTTCGAAACGCCTGATCAGATTGCAACGGCTGCGGCCGGGGTGAGTCTGATGACTCACCCCGGCCGCAACCGTTGCCGCATGTTTAAAAAGGTCACATTGAGCGATTTTGCTCAAAACTAGTAACATAATGAATTTCCAGTAGATCTAATAAATTCCTATAAACTTTGTTAAATGGTCACTCATATGAGCCGAATCACGATAATTCATGTAGGTACTAAGCAGATACTAATTTCGTGTAAATATCGCTGCATGCAAGACAAAATATTATCCTAATACGATTTCAAAAAAGTGACCTTTTTAGACCTGCTGGTACCTGGTTGAACATTATTATACATATTTATGTAGGTACAATAATGTACTACATACAATTGCCTCTCGCATAGGCACCTACTCAAGTTAAAATAAAATAAAGGTACCTACATGATGAACCTAACCATACACTGAGAGTTTTTGATCTTTCTCTTGTAAACTAAATCTAAATCAATCAATTAGCCCCCCGCAGTCAACAAATCTAAATACTACTTAACTAAATCCCATAATTAAACTTCATTACATAGGAGAACAATTTATTGTTAAGTAAGAATTTCCTGCACGAGAAACAATGCAATTGCTACGATTTACTAAACTGTAGGCTATTTTCAATAGGAAGGAAATGAACACATAAAAGATGAGGGTCCAATTAGAGGCTAATCGTTGATATACATAGATCTTGCTGCTGTTTCTGAAAGCGTGTGTTTTGGGCCTTCCCGTACTGCTTTGCAACATTGTGTTGATAATTTAATTAAAAAATAATTCGTATTCATCAAGTAAACCAGCAAAAGTGTTCATTCAGAGCCTCTGCGATATGCGATACTTGACTACTTACTTAAGTAAGTAATTATTAAAGACAATAACTACGTTCAAGTTCAACTTAACCGGGGTTCCTACATTTTCTCACGATACTTATTTATTGTGTAAAACATGATAGATAAGTTATAAAAAGCTATGTATGTATGCGTGAGTCTCGGTCAAGCAAATTTCTTGTAAGGTACACACGGCAAAACTATAGCCATTATTACTTCTTATCATTATTTTACGTGCGCAAAATCCCCACTGATACCCCTCCACCGGAGCCGGTGGAAGAGGTTATGTCGGACTGGAACCGACCAAAACGCACACCGCCTGTGGGTCGTTTTTGGTTGCCGAAGGTGAGGTTAACAGGCATATCCCTCACACCCCGGCCGACCCAGGGCCATCTCTCACGATCTGGCCCTCTCCTCGGGTGTGGGGACTGCGGAGTCCCCGACTCGTCCCCGGACGGCAATATGCCTGTCTGTTAGCCAAACTGTACCCTACCTACATCTTGTTTGACAGGGTGTTATTATCAACCAAGACGGATGGCTCCGCTATGTGCTGTGGCTATACTCACTTGATCGTATGTTCTGGTATGAAAGGCTGTTCCCACTGACCCCTGAAGTAGAGCGCACTTAGTAACGCGACTTTAGTAGATACAGGAAGAGAGCGCTGGAGGAAGTTTTCTATTTGACCTTCTGTGTGGATTTTCACCCATCTGAAATAACATTGATTCAAAATAATATTCACCGTCCCCGTCGTGGTAAGGGATCTAGTATTGTTAAATACTAATTCCAATTCGACCCGTAGAAGGAACCTCCGCACTACAGAATACCGCGGTTATAATAACTTCGTGTTGTCTTCCCAGCGGTGAGTAGGGTAGCTAGAGCTCACTGGAGAATTTGTGCTGTCAGTGGGAAGACTAAAAGCTTGTCCTGTTTTACTTACAGGGTTGGCAGCGCGATTGATTCCTCTGGTGTTACAAACGTCCATAGGCCACGGTAACCACTTTCCATCAGGTGGGACGTGTGCTTGTCTGCCACCTAAGTGGTATATAAAAAAAAAATCTGGGATATAAGTATGTCGTTTAATTAACTTGCTGTGTTCATTTGTTACATCACCAAGTGTCAGCTTGTGTTATTCCAGACTGTTAGGCAGAGGTGAATTAACACCCACATTTCACCAATCATAAAATTCGGTCCCACGTAATAGGCGGTGAGGCTATTGCTGTCTTACGAGCACAATTGTTGACTTAAACCATGCATTTGAGGCTGAGTCTGGGCTGTATATATCTGTCTGATGTTAAACAGCCTTATCCCTAAGGCGCCTTTTACCGACGACACTGCATGGGCAAAGATGGGGTGGTCCAAATTCTACTCAACCGGGAACCACGCGGCTTATAATATATAATAGTTATTTAACTTACTCGTTAATTAAGTTTTTGGCATCTTCACTTTGTTTGAAATCTGTGCTGAGGACTTCACCGCGATAAACGTCGTGAAGATAATTGCGGTACAACTGACGTAAAGGCGTCTGTGCGTCTACAAATATTGCATCTGCGTAAACGGTTTTCGAAGTATCACTCGTGTTCACACTTTGCAATAGTTCACCAAGTTGTTCGTGGCTTTTGCGGTTTGCAAATATATCTGTGAAGTATTAATTAAACAATGACGTGGTACTTATTTCGAGGAATACAGAAAATAACTTCAATTTATCTGAAGATGGAGCTGGAATTTGATTATTGATTAGTCTGATTACTACCCTTAGAGTATACATAAGAAACTTTCTTATGTAAACTCTAAGTTACTACCCTTACTTTTAACTTTGATTTTTAGTTTCCCTTTTGGCTCTCACTTCAAAAGTTGTAATAATGTTTTTTAATTTTTATCAATAAGCAATGTTTTTTTTAACCAATGCATTAAATATTGCATTCTATGTATATCTATGGTCAATTCGTGGACAATTGTGTTGGTTACGTGGTTGATAATTTGTTTAATTTTAAAGATTATTTGTATAAGACTTTATCATGTAACTGTTTTTTGTCCCCAATTAATAAATAAACAATTTCTAGAGTGGAGACTGCGAGAAAACAAACGTTAGGTGAGACACGCTCCCTAGTCAGGTGGATTGATGACCTGAAATAGGTGGCTTCATGCTGGGCTGGGACAGACTGAATGCTGAAAGCGGAGGATCGGGTGCAATAGCGTCGGTAGCTTAGTGATAAGGAGTCGGCCTTACGATCGAGAGGTCACGGTTTCGATTCCTGGCCATTACGCAACCGGTGTGCACCCACTCCTAGCATAAGCAATTTAGCTTAGTTGGTTAAAGGCGGAATATTAGTAATTTAAGTTGCTAATTTTTTTTTTATACCACTTAAATTCATTATTCAATGGCGCAATTTGAAAAAGGTCTCTGTCCAGCAGTGGCCTGCAATAGGCTCATTGATATTTGAAGCTGCCTGAGTATTATCACAGATAATATAATATGTATATAATTCTTAGTGTTATCTATCTTATACAACAATATTCAAGTACATAAGGATATACACGAGCAATTCCATCGAACCCTGGGCCTTGAGATAGCGTCTCTATCTTGCCCCGAAAAGAGGAGAGGGAAACTCCTTAACAGGCAGTGTGGGTAGGTTTAGGTACTTTACGACATATTTCAGTGTACTGACCTACCCAAATTATGCAATATCCGTTCAAAGGTTTGGCTGAAGGTTATATTGTGGTTATATCTCTGTGAAATTTCGTGTTGTTATTTTTATACAAAAATGTCCCTGACATATAACAAAAGGTACGTAATCCAAGTAGAACAATAATCTGGGACATCATTGCGATACGACCGTGTGAACAGTCATTAAAATGTATAAAACTGTGATGCTCTAATGAACGGTTAAATTATCGATGTTTTAATTCTATTACCTCATGAGTCATAACTAGAGACCGGATTATATTATAAAATATGCAATTGCATATTTATATTGCATTTGCATATAAAGTCTATTTAGTTTGCATATTTACACATATTTTAACTAATATCTATTCGTGATGCACATTTTCGTTTTTGCTCTTATCGGTACACATACAATAACTTAATATTGATAACGGAACAAGCAGTCCCTACACACCACTCGGAGAACCATGCAATGAAAATGCAAAAAGCATGGTGCACAGCAGCACAGCTCTGTGACCGCGGTGCCTACATTACGTACCTAATTACTTTACGGTAGTACTTAGGTATGTTTTGGCGTTCCGGAACGGAATATTTACGGCGGAATGGTACAGTGCAGTACTGGACCATTCCGCCGTAAATTTATTTTATACTAATTATTATATAATAATTAAATATTGTGCCTTACAGTAGGTAAAGTGGCAATAGGCACTATCGTAGTAAGCAAATATCAATGTGATTTAATTATGTAATCTTAGCACTACCAGGTACTACTCTTACCTTGAGAAAAACCAAGCGCCTCGGCAATCTCGTCATAAGTTCTTCCAACGCTTCCCAATAGCGTCATTGCTAACAAGCCTGTGAACAAAGTAAGTCTTCAGTATCAGAATAAACGGGATATGTACCTACCATGTTTCATTGTTTTGAGTTTCCGATATTTCGGCGCTGTTGCAAGCACCTTGATCACGGAGGAACGCTTGCAACAGCGCCGAAATATCGGAAACTCAAAACAATGAAACATGGTAAATATCCCGTTTATTCTGATACTGATGTGATGTGAGTGACCATGATAGTTTAAATACAAAGTAAGTCTTGTTGGTTAAGATTGTATAAAGCTTTTGCCACAGAATAAAATAATAGTCCTTTTGCGTTCAAAGTTTGCATTTTGGTGCTTGGGATTCGGTTATTATTTTTAATTGCATCTACAATATATAGTTTTTTCCGTCCAGAGTAGGACTTTATGATGCTCTTTATTGCAACGAAACTGAGGATTTGTAGCTCAATAGTCGGCCCCAACTTTGTATGTGGCTGACTACTGGTGCCACGAACAAACCAGTAGTAAGCCATTTATAGACTGACAAAAAAAATTAATCAAAAATTTGATACCCAGTCGTCCGCTATTGAAATTATAACGTATTAAACACACAATATGCATATCTACAATAATGTGTAAGAAAATATATACAAAATAAAATAAATAGACACAAAAACTTAACGAAAACTCGAACGTGTTAATTAATGAAAAAAATAGTGATGGTCACGAATTTAGACAAGTCAGTGGTGACCCGGCAAACAAACGAGTGTCGCTTCTAAAATTGAAATGCATAATTCGCATTTGTGCATTTTCGAGATATTTTTTCGATTTTCAATTAAGAGACAGGGATTCGTTCAAACGTTATTTTAAAAGAGTAAACCAACTTTAACCGTCTGTACCATGGTGAGTGTTCTGATGAGCTCTTCCAATTAGTCCCACCCTCCCCTTTCCTACACAGGACAACACGTGCAGGTCTTAGATGTCACCCGCACACGGTGCAGAACACCCGATCAAGAACCAAGCGGTTCGGTGACTCTTTCCTCTGTCGCACCATTAAGGCCTGGAATTCATTACCAGCTCACGTGTTTCCTTCTTCCTATAGTCCCGGGTCCTTAAAGCGGGGCGTGAAAAAGCATATGATGAGACCGTCAAGCTGAGTGTCACCATTGTCACACGGTATGTGTAGGTAATGGTGACCCTCTTTTCTGAGACTTTGCCTTCAGCTTACCATCAGGCAAGGCGAAGTCTAATTGACGTGATCTATATATAAAAAAAAACACTATTTATAATGTCTGTAAAGCCTGACTAATGGTGCAGGGCAGACTACTGGGTTTTTACCCTACCTACCTATTAATTTTAAATTTATTCTGCTAAATCATATTAAAGTTACTTTGTATGCATGAATATGGATATTTGCATTGGTCTGGGTGCTTCTATATATAATATAAATTTACAAAATAAAAGTTCGTTTTCTAGATTCCATAACACAAGCCAGTTAAGCTATGCTTACCATGGGTCTATCAAACCAAATAAAAAAAGAAATATATAATTTTAAAAAAACTTTACCTGCGATACCAGTAGGTGATATGACAATATTTTCATTTCTCCTTTCGTTCATCATCTTCAATAATAATTTGTAACCAAAGTTATTGAGGGTTGCTGCTATATTATTATTAGATTTATCGGGCAGTGCCGGCGGCAGAGTATTGATGACAGTGGTGCTGCAATAAAAAAAAACATCGTGGATTACAAAGCTAGCTGGAAGCTGGAAGTAAAAATTTACAGGCAAGTATAGGTAGAACCTTTCTAGGTTCTTCAAGAAGAGGCATTATAGAAACCTTATGGGGTCGACAGTGCGAGTAACTGAGTAAGTACCTACCTATAAAGCTCCTGGTGTTGCAAACGTCTTATTATAGAGCGGTGGCAGAGCTCAAAAATCTACTAATCATAGATTTTATTCAACACAGTGCCTCATTTCTCTTGCAACGTGGGGTCGAGATATATGCCGGAAAATGTTTATGATAAGTAATAGCTATAGAGGACGGCAAACTTCGTGACAGTATAGGTACCCACACAGGCCGCGCAAAAAAAAACGTTTAAGGTTTGTTTAGTGACGGCGAAGACGCGTCAATCAACCAAACTCTCAAAGGGCTCACGTCTTTGGGTGATCGTTCCTTTTTACCCGACTACGCTGAAGCAAAAGGAGGGTTATGAATTTGACAGGCTATGTATGTATGTAGGTTCATCTATTCCCTCGTAGCTCTACAACGCCTCTACCACTTAGTAGAACCGGACAAATAAGGTATCGTTAGAAGCATCTTAGTCGACCACTGATATGACGTGTGAACAATACATTCTTGGGAAAAGAGTCTTTGTCAATTTCTTGTTTTATACTTTTTAGAGCGTGATTTTTCAGTAGTCCGGTTTTAGTTTTAAACTTAATTATATTACGAGTTTTGATCGACCTTAATACAGTACATATGCGCGAAACAGGCGGTAAATGCGGCGCAGTTGTGAATGATGAATGTAAACCTTTTTATGATCTCTTCGGGTTCGATTTCCGTATCGAACAATTCCTTATTGGTTTTTTTTTAGGGAAATATTATACTTATTAATCTAATAACAGGTCTTTACCTATGTAATTGCCGAAATTTTCTTACAGATTCACGAATTCCTTATTCCTGTAAGTTAATAGCTATTTCGGACGGACTGACTGACATAGTGATCTATCAACGCACAGCCCAAACCATTGAACAGAACGGGCTGAAATTTGGCATGCAGGTAGGTGTTATGACGTAGGCATCCGCTAAGAAAGGATTTTATTTAATTCTACCCCCAAGGGGATAAAATAGGGGATGAAAGTGTGTATGAAACTCTGTCAATTTTAAACCGATCGGACTGGACTTTGCATGCATAAACCTACTATGACGTAGGCATCCTCTAAGAAAGGATTTTGAGATGCAGGCTATATAAGACTAGCTGTTGCCCGCGGCTCCGCCCGCGTGGATGTCGGTTATCGCTTAGTGTTAAGTCAACGCTATTGAGCATAAAATAATTCTAAAATAAAAGTAGCCTACGTTACTCCTTATTACATCAGCTACCTGCCAATAAAAGTCCCGTCAAAATCGGTCCAGCCATTTTAGAGATTAGCTTTATTGGCAGGTAGCTGATGAAATAAGGAGTAACGTGGGCTACTTTTATTTTACATTTTTTTATGCTCAATAGCGTTGACTCAGCACTAAGTGATAACTGACATCCACGCGGGCGGAGCCACGGGCAACAGCTAGTTATGTATATACATATGTATTTTATTTGAAAGTTGATTTTAAGATTTTACAACTCTGTACCTATTAATTTTTGTTTTTAATGGCCGCTTGATAAATTAAATTCGATCTTCAAAAACAGTACCTACTTTCTAAATGTTATCTATTTCGATGGTAAATTCGTATTACTTTTTAACAGCTGTCACTTTTGAAAAATGTAATAAAAGTGTTTGTTAGCTTAATGTTGTCTCATTCATACACAAATAAATCATAAAACTTGTATCTGTCGTTCCTAAAAAAAAATGCAAAAATGTTAGTACTAAAAAGCTTCCTCCAATTTTTAAAAAAAAAGCGGCAATTTCATATGTAGCGACCTAATATTACAATCCATAGACGAGATACAGCAGGTACAATCTGGGCGTCAATAAACCTCTGCCTTTTATTACTTGCGAGGCAGTGTTACTAGGCAAAAAAGTACCTACTTACTCAAACAAAAGAAAAAGGACATAGTAAAAAAAAGAATATGCCGAGATATTTCCTGTTCACAGTGATTTATTACATACATAAGTACTTATTATTTTGTGCACCTTGCAAGTTGTAGGTAGGTAGGTACTGTAGGTAAGTACCTATTTGTATTCCTATTTTTAGACAAGGTAGGTTTTAACTCTATGTACTTACATAAACCTACAATTTTAAAGTGTTCTTAGCAGATCCAAACAGTTTAAAACATGGGATTTTAACTAGGTACCACCTTAGTCTCCGAAAATTAACCGAAACGTTGAGGTCAGTGTAAACCAAATAACACCAACAAAAATCGCTGTAGAACCTGCCAAAAACCAATTTTATTTCAACATACGCGTTAACTGCCGACAATTTCTGTTAGAATAAATTATATTATAATAACTTTTAATGAACAGAGGTACATACCGTAAATAATAATTTTAAAGAGCTATAACTACATATAAATTATGAGAAAATAAATTATAATTAAAATTGTAATAATATAAAATGCCTTCAAGTTGAAATTCTACGTTAATTAACTTTATTATGAACATGAGGGCAGTAAAGATTATAATTTTAATTTTGGCAAGGTTAAATGCTCTATAGAACAAGTACTTAGAAGGAATCCCAGCAAAATACGAAATTTAAATGAAATGTGTCTAAAACACCTACTATTTTTTTAATATAGGACACGTCAATTTGACTTTGCCTCGTCTGTTGGTAAGCTGAAGGCAAAGTCTCAGAAAAGAGGATTACATACGTATGCCATATTACAATGGGGACACTCAGCTTAACGGGCCACATCATGTGCTTTTTCACGCCCCGCTTAAAGGACCCGGGACTGCAGGAAGAAGGAAACATTGCAGGCCATAATGGTGCGACAAAGGAAAGAGTCACCAAATCGCTTGGTTCTTGATCGGATATTCTACACCGTGTTCGGGCGATATCTAAACCCAGTACGTGTTGTCCTGTGTAGGAATGGGGAGGGTGGGACTAATTGAGCTCATCATTTACGTACGTACAGACGGTAATACTGCCAAGGACGCTACATCTCTACGCATCTGCAAAGGCTCTAGTAAGTACTTTACTGAGCCATCCCAGAGATGATTTGTGTCTTGTAGAGAATCAAAGAAGAACGATCAAAAAAAAGAATGCAACCGGTAGGTATCATGTAAATAAGGACAAGTCTGTAGCAGCCATAGTACTTGTCTGTCGCTGCCTAGTCAAGGCATCTAATGAAATTAGCCATTTCATTAAATGCCTACAACGTGGCGTAATCAAGTTAACCCGTTGAAATTGCGGCGCTTAAAAAAAATAGTTTAGGATAATGGAATGACAACAGAAAATGGTTTTCGTAGAAATTACACTGCAAAAACGACATAAGTCATAAAATAGAGAAATGAGTAATCCATCATTCTGTCTAATTAAACTAGTCATGTAGTTATTTACCATAACTGCAACATGACGTTCAGGTATCTGGTTAAACGTTTTACTCAGCACTAGCAGTACTAGCACTTGCCTACTTGTTCTTCAACCATTTGATTAATGAACGGTTTAGGCATCCAATTATCTGTGTACCTACTTTAACCGACGACGGCTGCTATAAATAGTGATAAAATAATACCACAGACAATATAATATAATTCTTATTATAATAGTTAGTACAACTTAGAACACTTTAATTTATTGATCACCTTAAGCTCTTAAACTTTTCATAAAACAATAAGAATGCGGATCATAAAACTATAGGTACTATATTTATGATTCGAAATTGACATGGTCATTCACATCAATAGTGTAAAACTCACCGGGTAGGTACCATGTTTCTTAATTTCTCTGATTATATACCTACCTATATCTGTTTTTGCCCAAAATCTCTGATGTCGTCCGAGCAAACAATGTTTTCACGTAAATTGTAAACTTATTTGGCACCCTACACCCACAGGACAGGCTTTGCCTAGTGTGAAGTCACACTATAATACTTAACATCGTTACATATCTACTCTTTGGCAATAAATGAATTTTTATTATTTATTTTTATATCAGTTACTCAGAAAAAATAATAAATATGGTAAATATCCTGTAGAATTTTACACTATTAACATAAAACTATACTTGAAAGTAGTACCTACTTAGACAGAGTACAGAACAAACATGACTTTGTTCTGTATTCTGGGTACTTACGTTTATTTTATACAAGTAGTTATTCCAATGTAAAAAAAACTGATTGTAGTAACTTTTGTCGTTGACTGTATACTCGTAACAAACCAATTGATGATGGTGATAAATTGATGTTATGGTTACCTACCTACCTATACCTAAATCGATTATAACATAATGTTGAGTATAATCTAGTTATAAATATATAGAAGGTATGCTGAAACTGAGTTGGTAGAATACTAGATTGTATGACAAAGGAGCAAAGTAGTATTTTTACGGCGATTGCGCTATTTTGAATTATTATCCGAGCAAAGCGAGCGATTCTAACGCATCCTTCGCATCGCTCGTGATTTTAAGTATTTTGCCAGAGGGAAAATTATAGTAGGTATAATATGACTCGCATATTATACCTACGCTAATTTTCATCCCTTTTCTATGAGAAAATAGCTTACTTACATGAACCTACTGATTACTTACAAGAACAGAGACATAATTATTAAATAAGGCACTTGTCCGTCCGCACAGTTTTCTAAAAACGCTGTAGAAACATACAAATGCCTAATTCAATATGTGTAACAAATTACACCAAGCGCCATCAATCTCCACTTTAAACAGTCAGGGACTTAAGTAATACGCGCGCTTTTGTTTATTTTATCGTTAGCACGCACGGGTCCCCAGGTGGTGCGGCCAGCACGTACCAGCCAGGTAATGCATGGCATACAATCTGTATTCGATTTCTATGAATGATATATATGTTCCTAATTCAAATCGCTTTTCCATCCGCTTAAAAGTCCTTAACAGAAATGTACTACTTTGCTCCCGTCTATAGAGGAACAAAGTGACACTTCTCGAATCGAAGGGATGAAAAATTATTATTAAGTAGGTATATTCATCATACGCACCTTGACAAATCTAGATCCATTGTTGCCTGCCCGGACAGTCCGATGTATAACGATGTGATGGTATAAAAAATCCACAGCTTGAGCTCCATTTTTCTGGAAACAAAAGTAACAGGACGTTTCCTTAGCTACTTTCAAAATATAATTAGGTACTTAAACTATCTGTTGCCGTTGTTGGTGTCGAATTCTGATCTTATTCCCGCAGCCAGTGGGATCCCGTATCCGGGACGATAAATAGTCTGTATTTCAGTCTATCATCTATCCCTGTAAATTTTATCCGTTCAGCCGTTTGAACGTAATTCTGAAATAAACATCTTCACAACAATGGACCCAATGATATTACATATAAAAAGGAAATTGAATGGACCAATGTGTAAGTACACGCCAAAATCCACGCAAAACCGAGAACCAGGGCCACAAGAATCGTATTATTAGGATATTTTTTGTCTAGCGAAAATATTTACTCGAAATTAGAAACTGATTAGTTAATGAATTATTATTTTGTTCATACGAATCATTCATTACGAGTCTATATGAATCTATTGAGATGTAGATTTATATATACTGGAAATTCATATGGTTACTAGTTTTTAGCAGAATCGCTCGATATGGCCTTTTTAGACCCACTAATGGCTAATCGTCCGCCACTGTGTACCATTGCCCCTTGTAGGTACTAAGTCTTACTTTGGGCCATTGTGTAAGTAGGTACTAAGACCTAGCGTTAGGCAATCGACTTTATTTTACATATACTTATATGAAATGTTGTCAGCTACGATGCTAAAAACAGACAAGTTAAATTTATAACACCCTTTTTTGTGTCGGAAGTTAGAAACACCTCAATCCCGTCGCGTCACGCGTAGGCAATTTGTAAACAAACAGTTTTCATTTCACAATGCGACCCTGTAGATGTTGCATTGCATAGCTGACTAAAGTTTTTATATTAAATATCATTGATGCACAGGATATAAGTTCATATTTATTATAATAACTAAATACTTTTGCCTTCTGATTTTATTACTTCTTTTCCTTTTTTTTAAATCGTATGTGGTTCATCAGTTCATCGCCATCATATTGCAAAATTCATAATTTAAGTACTTACCTGATTATTATTTTTTATTAATGATAATGTAAGTGCTACATACAAATGAAAATAAAAATGTGTATATCAATTATATTATTAATCTTATAACAATTCTAATTTAGTAATTTAATGATATTAAATAGTTTTGAAGTAAATTTAATTTTTTTTTTAAATAAATACCTACTTTTTAATTGACGCTTGCATTGGTTTTATAGGTATAAAAAATAACCCTGATCGCTTGTTTTGGCTTGCTGCTCATAATTTAAGCTTATCTGTACACGACCTTCTTGTGTTCAATGTCGGGTTATCAATGGGCTCGAGTCAAAAATCACCGAAGTACTTAGGTAGGCATTTACTTTACCAATTGTTCACATTTTAATTGCTTTTGAAGTCATTAAGCATTTAACCATGTTTTAGGAACAAACCTTTTGTTAAATATTTCAATGCTAAATATAAACGACTTTCTGAATTCTTTAAGGAAATAAATATTAAGTACCAATTGTTCAATGAAACCACAAAATGTGTTTTAATAACCTTTTTGGAATCTAATTATTAATTATATTTAATAAAGTCAATCAAACACTATGTATACTTACCAATTTAATTTATGGTTGCTGGCGCTATTCCATTGATAGTTAAAAAAAATCACATGAACACGTCTGCTCGTCAGATCGAATCTCTCGACGACTAACAACCTTCACAGTGCAGTGTATAGAGATGGTATAGTACAGTATAGCGACTACCGTTGTGTACGGGTTTGTTTTGTAGGACAAAAGTGATTCACTTTACTGTTCATAGCATAGCTACTTAACAAAGGCGTGCCTATTCATGCTGATGCTGCCATGCTTTAATCTTTATTGACAAATTAGTCAAGTCTTTAAATTTCCAGTGAAATCCTTTATTGCGTGTCAAGTAAAGCGGAATACGCGTGGTATTTCCAATTCTTATTTATGAATTAGGTACCCTTACACGCCAATGATATGTGAGTTAGTACTGCCTTTGTAGTGTGGCGGTTATAAACGCGACTGTTACGCAGGAGGAGCGGGTTCGATTTCCGATTACAATTTTTTGTATACGTGAATTACCTACTATTTGCATTGGTCTTGTCAAATGTCCGACTAGTCAAGCGGAGGTCAGATGGCAGTCGCTTCACGGCAAATAACGAAGTTCAATCGCAGCACAGGTAAACGAAAGTCGCAACAGTGTTGGCAAAAGGTATAGTATCTGATTAATTAAGTAGGTGAGTATCTAAGTAATTTAACAAGTGGCTTCTAAAATACTGTAATTACGGCAAAATATTTTATGTACTTTTTTGTACTTTACTTAGGTTAATTATTAACCTAAGAATACAGAACTTGATCTCGATCTTATTTCTTACAGTACACAGTTCGTTCTGTATTCTTAGTTATTAACTTAGGTTAATTATTTTATTATAAGGTTTTTTCTTTTTTATAAAGTTTTTTTAGATACTTTTTAATTATCGACGAATTTACATTAGTCCCGTGTGAACACGGGACTAATATAAATTCGTCGTAAATTATGTAGTAAAGTATGTTTACGAACAAAAGTATTGTATTTGTAAACGTATTGTTTATGAATATAAGAATTGAATTAAATCGTAATTTCTAAATGTAACCAAAAGAAAGAAAGTCAAGAATGGCATCAGAAGGTTTTTTGTTATCAGTAGGAAGGCCAAAGGCTTGTCCTGCTTTGTATTTTACATTGCAGCTTAGAAACTCTTTATTCTTACAGGGTCGGCAATACAAGTGTAACTACGAGTATCTTGGTGTTGCACACGTCCATAGGGAACCACTTTCCATCAGGTGGGCCGTGTGCTTGTCTTCCACATAAGTGGTATAAAAAGGCTTTATTTATTCAAAAAAATTGTATTATGATATACCCAGTTTTAAGCCTTAAATAATGAAGACTATGTCAAATCAAAATTTAATTTGACTCCAAGTCACGTGAGGAATCGCTGTCGCCTGGAGAAATTCGGGACGTCAGGGTCTCAGCTACACCAGGATGACAGAAGAGTGGAAGCTACAACTTGGGCAACTTTGCGCTGTAGGTACGATAAAAATAAAGTACCTACGGTGTTAAAATTACATACCTATTATGAGATATAACTTTTTTTTTATACCATTTAGGTGGCAGACAAGCACACGGCCCACCTGATGGAAAGTGGTTACCTTGGCCTATGGACGTTTGTAACACCAGAGGAGTCACAGTCGCGCTGCCAACCCTGTAAATAGAGAGTTTCTGTGCCGTCAGTGTAGACACAGCAGGACGAGACTTTAGTCTTCCCACTGACAGCACAAATTCTCCAGTGACCTCTGGCTACCCTACTCACCGCTGGGAACACAACACGAAGTTATTAAAGCCGCGGTATTCTGTAGGGCGGAGGTACTTCCCCAGTCGTGACGTGTCCTACCTCACTAACTTTTAAAACTATTGTTTTTACATTATTTAATTGTTAATAATTTTGGTGAAAAATTAATACGTTTATTGTAAATTGGCAACATTATTCAATTTTTAATGTTCTCACTCGTTAATAAAATGAATAAAAGATATTTGAAATTTAGTCGGAAATAGTACGCCAGTTCAAAGCTACATCGCCCATTCGATTACGATCTGTCAGAAACGCTAGCTTTCAGCGACAGCGAGGCGTTTGTTGCGCCGCGCCGTTTCTTCTCTACTAGCGCCTAGGAAGCGGTGGTAAACATAGTTTTAAGCAGAATTTAACGTCAAAGAATTAGACGCGGTAGCCTAGTGGTATGGGTAATGGACTGCTGAGACGAGGTCTCGTGTTCGATCCCAGGTTTTACCATGGCACACACCAATGACTTTTCGATGCTTTTCGAAGTTGTATGTATTTATCGCAGGTTTATAAGTGCCCGGTTAATGGCAATAGGCTCGCCACCTATAACATTGGGACCTAAACATAAACTGGTGAAATGTGGGTACTAGCACCTCTGAAAACCCCTTCGGGGATATAGGCGTGAGGTTATGTATGTATGTTTCACGTCAAGAAGATGTAAGAACGTTACACTATTTTGAGAAATAAATAATTTGAAATTGGCGCCTAAACCGCTGAGGCTACAAAATTGAAATTTCTACTTTAGAATGAACAATGTGTTGAAAGTGTATATGAGAAGTTGGTCCCTGAATAATTTAGACTCACTCTACCGCACTAGGATAATCTATATACTCTACCGCTTCGCCACATATTTCATATTTAGCTCGTGGAAGAATTAAAGCCATATACCTTCACCGAGACTACTTCGTACATAGTAGATTGCCTCCAGGGTCCTTATCACAGCACTTGGAAATATATATTTGACCGCGGAACGCACCAACTATAAATAAGTTTCCGCCCCTTAGACCATTGACATTTTCAACTTGTTATAGAGAATAATCCCATTGGTTTTAAAATAATAATAAAGTACCTTTTTTTTTTTTTACGTGCGCAAAATCCCCACGGATACCTCCCCACAGGAGCCGGTGGAGGAGGTTATGTCGGACTCGAACCGACTAAAACGCACGCTGCCTGTGGGTCGCTTTGGTTGCCGAAGGTGAGGTTGACAGGCATATCCCTCGCACCCCGGCCGACCCAGGGCCATCTCTCACAATCTGGCCCTCTTCTCGGGTGTGGGGACTACAGAGTCCCCAACTCGTCCCCGGAAACGGGGAGGCGCGCCACGCGTGCCACAGCCGCAGCCTGCTTCTGCCAGGGACACAGGCGGCTCCACCTGTCACCCCCAGGCCGGCGCTCATGGGGGGCGGAGGTCGTTCATCGACCTCCGACGCCCGAGTTGCCTTCGTACGCGGGCAGCTTGTCTTGCGATCCTTCGTCGCTCCCGCCCCGCCTCCTCCTTCACGAGCATTACTTGCTCGCAGAAGGAGGCGCCGGCCGCCCACGCATCCGCGCAGCGAACCATCGCCGCGAGCAAGGTGGAGAGCGTGAGAACCCTCACTCCCAGGGCCGCCACAAGCTCCCGCCAATAATTAATAATAAAGTACCTACTTCCGTAAGAAGTTAGGTAGTTTATTCATTTTCGAATATTGTTTTGCACAGGTTTCAAAGAAATAAAAAATTAAGTGTTCGGTTTTTGTCTATAGGTAATCATATCTTGTAAATTATTGATGTATCTAGTTAATTGTTCACAAAAAAGCAGTTGACCTAGTACAACTAGTGAACTATTGCTATGCAGGAGAATTTTCCTTTTTTTTATACAACTTAGGTGGCAGACAAGCACACGGTCCACCTGATGTAAAGTGATTACAGGAGGTAGGACACGACGGCATTCCTGTCCCAATTGACCAGTCCGACTGTGGAAGTACCTCCACCCTGCAGAATACCACGGCTATAATAACCTCGTGTTGTGTTTCCTGCTAGTAGAGTAGCCAGAGCTCACTGGAGAGTTTTTGTGCTGTCAGAGGGAAGACTAAAGGCTTGTCCTGATTGTGTGTTCTGTACTGACGTCACAGAAACTCCGTTCCTACAGGTTTGGTAGCAAGGGTGTGACTACTCTGGTGTTGCACACGTTCGTAGGTCACGGTAACCAATCAGGTGGGCCGTATGCTTGTTGTCCCCCTGAGTCGTATAAAAAAAAACAGACGGACAACGAAATAATCCTATAAAGGTGCCGTTTTTTCCTTCTTGAGGTTAGAACCCTAAAAATCGATAGGCACATATTTTTTTATACAACTTAGGTAGCAGACAAGCACACGGCCCACCTGATGGAAAGTGATTACCGTGACCTATAAACGTGTGCAATAATTGGGAATACCATCGTGTCCTACCTCCTGAAACATCTTTACAAATTTAACTATAAATCATGTAAATTTCAACAGAGACATGCGATTGCACAAAAGGCAGGCGACAGATTTGCTATATTGAAATCTTCACGTCTATCTGCGAAGTTCTTCAACAACGTAGTTTCTACAACAGCGCATGTGCAAGAATATAGATAAGTACAACGCTTGTGTTCCTCTCTTCTTAAATCTATGTTGTGTCCGCACGTAGTTAGGGTGTGAGCGTGAAAAGAGAATAAACCGAATAAATATATCTAATTTTAACAGACTTTTGTTACCTTTACATACCTACAACTTTGAACTTGTTATTGAGCATTTTTAGCTGTGTTGGTTATACCTACTCCAAATAGGTTAGATAGGTAGGTACAAATGGTTTGAAAATCTGGAACAGAATAGGTCTGAGAACATACCCTGAAGAACCCGCCATCGACTTGGATCCGTTGAACGAGTCCATTGATGGATTCAAGTACACTTTTTTCCACCTGAGTCCATCGTACCAGTCAACTCCAAATAATGAAATCTAAGGTGCACTTGGATCTTCCAAAGAATTTTATACGCTAATTTAAATTATACTTCGTTGATGAGAACTGTCCAATTAAGAGGACACTTGGGGTATTTAAATGGGTGGTTTGTTGGATGTGGGCCCACCAATATCTTCGAGGCACAAGTTAACGTGCCCAAAAGGTGGTTAAACTTGAAACTTACCTAGTAATCTTTGGTAAACTAGAATTCAGCCTTCATAATAGATAGGTACTGATTAGAAGAACTAGGTGGAGGCACTTTAATAGACACCAAACTCGTTTGACATAGGTAGATAGATGTTATGAAGAGGTTAGAAAGGTATGGCGGAACTTGTGGTACTACAAAAAGAACGACCCCGTCCATCCATGTAGCTGGTCAGTAAAATAGATCCAAGTTTAACCACCTGATTACCGGCACTTAGGCTCTAACACGATAACGCTTCTTCCTGCACCGCTATAACCACGCATCTGGCTGACGGACGATTTGGTTACATAGGGTCCCAGTTCCATCTTTGGGTAGTTGTATAGTCCAACTTACGCTAGGCACTACGCTAGGCGGTTCGGAAATTCATTCCAAATGCCACGGGCTTATGACCGATAACCGCGTAGTTACGACAGTTTGTCAAACATTCAATTTAAAACGATACAGGAATCAACTACTTCGTGACACGCGCGTACTGTATGCGTAACTATACAACCACATGATTTAATCTTTTCAATTGGCTAGCTTACCTCGAGACAACCACTATACTGACCCAGCATGGTTCTCTTTGAAGCACTCATCACTTTGCCTTTTGCGACAATATTCTTCGTTAACTGTAACTACGAACTCGCGTTATCCACTCGATACGAAACTCGTACGAACCTACTTGTTTATGTTTCATAATCATTCATGATACCGATAAAATATAGCAGATTGAAATCAATACGGGTGTAATAAATGAAACGCTATAATATCAATCTTTTATAAATGTTGGTAAATATAGGTCAAATGTGGTACATTTAAAATCAGAGGAAATATTTTTATCAATTTCATATCAAAATGGAAACATCCATGCATTATTTTCTACACTTTATCAAAGAATTATGTAAGAAATGTTATGCCATAATTATCTGCATAGGAACATGAGTATAAGTCAATGTCATTGACAGGGTTAAATATTTATTCGGTAGTTTCTTGAAGAATTAATAGAACGATAAAACGCCTATGAGAAAAAATAACTGCACATGGAAATAATAACAATGTACATCATATTGTACACACATAAACATTTTTAAAACGTTTCTAACGTAAGGGTTTATTACTAACGACCAAAAGGAAGTGAAAGTACTTTATACTATTTCACCCCCTTACTAAATTACTGCCATTTAAAAGCTTTACATCTCTTAACATTAATCGAAAGTATAATGGGCTTTTATTTCAAATTTAGAAATATTATTTACCAAGTATATAATTGTATTTTTATCAGATTTATTGTTACACAGCAATATAAATGCGATAGAGTGTAGAAAATGGAAATTTATTGAATGAGCTTAAAACCAATAAAACATTATTAAATTCAATTAATATAGCTCTTTGTATTGGTTACACATAGCTACTGCATATTCCAATAAAACCTATTAGCGCGTTCAATATTGTATAAATGCTTTTCATCATGTCTATTGTTCCTAAAAATATAAACTACGTATATACGTATATATCTTAAAATGGACCTGAAGTTTACTATAGTAATTTGGTAATTACATAAATCTACTTCACACAATACACTGTCAGACAAATTTGTTATACACCAAACGAAACTAATACTATTATTAGTGGCCGCAAGTAAAAAATATTTTATTGTTTACATAGACATTTGTCTACTTGATTAAAATCACTGAGATAATTTAAATGTTATTGCTATAAAAATAATTTAAGTATATTGTGAAGTTAAAATATTTTATATCTAAAACTCAATACACATAGTAAGAACATATCGCAGCAGTTTGACAGTATGAAAATTAGGGTATGGGATGGGTACTTTTATGTTTTATTGGTTTTTAGCTAAATATACAAAGAAAGTAAGTCGATTAAATATAGAGGCGATCATCATTTACAAACTAATTAATAAGAAATAACCATTTTAATACTTTAAGACATAAATAATAACACATTTTAAACAATTTAACTTGCTTCTTTGACTTAAAATCTCTTATTACTATATTGACTACACTAATAGTATAACCAAGTCCGTTATGTTACATTGTTAATTATGCTATACTGACATAATGTAAAGGCGGTAGGCAGACAACTCCTTATCACTACGGACTCAGAAACAGAGTGCGAAATAAGCGTCGAGAACAAATTGTAAGACATCAGGGCTACTTAACATGAAATATACGCTTATGGTTCATATTATTTTATTAATATTGCTTGTTATATCCAATATTATTAGAATAGAATCGTTTATTTAAAATTTGAATGTTCATGTGTTGAGCTGATGAAATGCAGTTCGTCACCACAACACACGAATGTTAAATATATTAAAAATACATTTCGAGTACAGAGCCCTGTCTCCAGTATTGTCAAATTGACAAAGTCCCATTAAACACATACACAGAAAACACTTGCTTCACACAACTACACTATTTACCCAACAGAATTAGAGAGATCAATATTATATAAATATAATTTAATTTCTTGTAATGGAACTTGCTTACATATATAATTTTACTAGCCATAAGAACAGTAATGTACGATTGACATAATTATTGCTATGTTAACACAGTATGATCTTTGTAAGACTGTCAGGTCTAACAACACAATTTTGGACTATATTATCACAACATACATATAAATAGCTACATAAACGTAACACACACACGCACACACATTATTCTATTAATATGGTGACTTGAACTAGCGTAACTTAATAATGAATAAATGATCAGTCTTAAAAATTCAAATGGTTCCGTCAACAGAACCATAGTATCATGTCTGCAATGCGTTGTACTTGTTGATCCACTCTGTTGCTGAGTCAAACTTAAAATACATTCAAAACTTACAAGAAAAATATTAACAAAAGAGCACGGCATATTACATATTTTATAACAAAAATGTCAGCATATTAAAGCAAACCTTAAAGTTTAATCGTCATATAGAAATACATTACCTAAGTCACAGAAAATGTAAGAACTATGAATCTTAATGCTTACAAAGTAAAATAGTGAAACATGATTGTCCACTGTTAGATTCCAAAGGTTGATTAATTATTTGACATAAAGCATTATCATCTGCTTGTTCCAATGTTACTTGATTTAAAAGAAATGTTTCTTTCCTCAATATTATGTTTTACAAATACTTGAGTAGTGTAGACAGAGCTTTCAAGTTCAAATGATTCATTCTTACTTGACACATGATGTAAAACGTTTTTCATGTAAATTGGGATTAAATGAACAGTTCTCTTATAATGGGTTTCAACATATATCAGTTGTTGCCAACTACACTACCTATATAATCCTAACTGATTTAAGACCTAAAAGTAGAAGTTCCAAATAAAGAATGCTTATATGAAGCAATACATAATTACACTAGTCAGTTAAATTGAATACATTACATTATTAACTTATGCTCCAGTCAACTACGTCTCATATGCAGAATAACTCTCTTCAGGAGTTTTCAACAACATGGAATGCTCTAAACTTTCTGTCTATAATTTAGGGATAGCGGCGTAAAGCGCCCATAATAATTTACTAAGATCACATGTAAAATATGCATTACACTGGGTATCTTATTCTGAACGAAAAAAGCAGCAACACTGGATAAACATTATTTCATAGATTATACTATAGATCCTATATCAACCTTTTAATTAATTTTAAATGAATTGTCACCATCATTACTGGATATTTCAAACAATATTTTGTGTAAATATAAATGGCACACTAAATGCGTTGGTGATGAAAATTTGGTGACTATCTGATACGCCATTGTTTAATTATGCACCTAATGAGCTAAATTTATTTTATGTGACTTTATCATACACCAATTTTTATATTGCTTAATGTGGGATTAATTAACTAACAACTGAGTAAGTAAAAGACGTCTTATAGCCGCATGCCTACATACCCTGCAATTCACAAAAAAATGTTAAGAGTAAATACTATGCTTTGATGTAAAAATATCAAATAGTTGAATGCAGAGTCAATTTACTACTACCATATTTTTGTCACACATTTTTTTAATTTTCTAAACCTTTATCCACCTCATGTCTACAACATCCTTTCTTTAATTAAAGATCACATTTTTTTATAATCTGTTTTTTTTAATTCAATAACTGCTCTTCATGGTGACTTTGTTTTCTAAGATTGTCTAATGAGGTGAAATAAAATTAGCATGCGGCATGCATGTACTGCTTATTCTTCGTCTTAGCTTACATAAGTCAGTCAATCCTCTTTCCAACGACAAAATCTTCTGCAAAGCCAAATTAATAAAAAAAATTTACATTATTATAATTACATTTGAGACTAAACTAAGCACAGCGCCGATCGGCATACGCGCCAACGCATCCAGCTAATTCTATCACTTATCGATTCGACATCAATGCGTTAAAAAAAAAAAAAAACAAAGACGCAGACTTATCGATTCGTCACTTTGGAAAAGATAATTAAACAACTAAAATTTAAAACTATATTCGAGGAGGGTCAGGTGTGCTCGCTAAGCTGAAGCAATTTTACGAGCTGACAGTTCAAACGCGTCTAACGCAATCACGAGGGCTTCACCACAATAACACCTGGTCTTGGTGGCGGTGCATGGTCTGCCTTCTTAGTAAGTGCCAAGGGAGCGTCGCCTACTTCTTCGCGAAATAGGTGATCGCCCTCAAGGTGACGAATGGCCTCCACAATTGTTTCTAAGTTCTGCCGACTTGTGCTTGCTAGATACAAGCGTGATGGTCCATCATGAGTGGCATCTGGTAGCACTTCCACTTCAACGCGGGGCTCAGCTTTGATAGCTGCTTCCAATAAAGGAGCAGCTACCACTGGTGATGGAGCTTCTGCAACCACAAGGGGTGCTTCAACCTCCTCACTCTCAAGCTTACATTCAGCAACATCGGTCTGCTCAAAATGTATTACTGGTCGAGTCAGCTCGTGTGCAGTATTGGGATACATTTGTCCTTCAAGGGTATGTAAACGCTCTTCGAGGTGACGCCGGAGTCGCCGCTCGCGATCCAATTGAATACGCAATTCATTGCTTTCCGTATCTTTTTTCTGTGGAGCACTAGTGACAGATATCACAGGTACTGGTTCAGGTGATCGAGAATTGGTAATTGTATCTTCTGTAGAATCTGGTATAATTGCTGGAACATGACTAATAATTTCACCTTTTCTTTTCTTCAAAGGAATTTCTCCACCTTCATGTTGGTTGAGTAACCTTTTAAGTTGACAGTTTTGAGATAGTAGTCTAGTTTTCTCTTGTTCCAAATTATATATATATTCAGCTGTCTGTTGTAAAATGGCAGCCTGTAAATTACATACACATTCAGTTAGACATAGGTACAAAAATATGCAATTATATATTATATCATTTTATAGTCATGTTGTTTTTATTTTTTAAGTAAGTATCCTTCTATACTTTAATCAAATTTGGTAATACATAATAGTAAACTTCCAACTTTGAAACATAATGTGAATAGTGTTCTACATAGTATATGCAATTATTTTGATTTCTTATTTTTAATTGGGCTAATGCTTACAAAGTTAGTAATGCTAATTATTACTCATATACATACTTTGCTTAGCTTTTCTCCTTCATGGCGAGGCAACAGTGTACGTAATGCTTGAAAACCAGCATTGATGCTCTGCATACGTCTTCTCTCATTGCTGTTTGCAATCTCTCTTCGAATTCTTTTTTCTGCCTCCATTGTCTTACTTCCAGAGTTGGAATGTTTCTCACTGTAGAGTGAAAAAATATTTCAATTCTTATTTGAATGTTATATCTAAAACTGTGTCTTTGGTAATTTTAATAACTTGATTTCACTAATAAGAATTACAGTAAAATTCATGTTATTGTAGTAGAGACTTTCTGGTAGACTACACTTTAAATGAAATATATCATCAAAATTTGCACATAATGTTGAATGAATTGTGTCCAATAAGATTATGATACATAGAAGGGCTAAAATAAATAATGCAATAAATTTTAAATAGAATTTATTTACAGCGATATTTCCCATAAAAAACATGAATGGCTTTATTTACGCTAGAGTGTACATATGTTTGATAGTACATTTGCGGTATGTAGGGGCGCCTACTACGCCTATTCGATTTGACCAAACATGGCGGACCAACAGCTGACTACGAACCGGCACGGGGCGTGAGCGTCATCATATGGCCCGCGCAAACATCAAATTATTAGTTATGTTGGAAAATTAACAATATGAAATGAGAAAGAATCTGTTCATACAAATATTGTGGATTAACGAGCTCAAACAAGCACGGATTCGGTGACCACGCCGGTTATTCATACCTGGTTAGAGCGTGATCCGATGCCTCCTCTTCGTACAAGTTGTAATCTTCTACTTCTAGCAAACAAACGTCATTACCGTGTAATGACATCACTTATGTCCACTAATTATTTATTCCTCATCTAAATTTGGAGGAACACACTTAAAATCACCGTAATGATAAATCCACAGGCCACAATGGCGGGAAATGACAATGAGCTCAGTCAGGTGACGCTACACAAAATAAAGAACACACCCAGTTCTGTAACCACTGCACACACGGTTTATAACATTTATTATGTATTAAACAAAGTCTAGCAAAACTTCTCCACTAATTTTTCGTCAAATAACTTTTAAAAACAGTAATTAAATAGATGGAGTCAAGGGCAACGCGACATCAATGCATTTTACACCATAGATATAGGGACACGAAAAAAGTATCGATACCTTATGGTATCGAGTAGATTTCCTTTCGATACCGATACTTTTTTACTCGATACTTTGTGTTCGATACTTTTACTTAACAAGTACTTTTTGACAAGTATCGTATCGAATATATATTTTTTTTATTAATTTTTTATTATTGAAAAAATACATGAGATGGCGTTTGGGTCGCCCCAATGCTGCCAATTATTACATAGGTTTCATTTTATAATTTATGGCAACATTAGCAACGCCATCTTGTTCGATCGTGCTGAAGCTTTTATTCAGGCATAGAGTAGATCCGTTACCGGATTCACATTTCACTTGTTTAATTCTAACTCGTTCATTTAATACTCTATGGTTCGTAGGCTGTATGGGCTTAGATTTCTTTGCTTTTCATCACAGAAAAATTATACAAAAAAACAACTTTATGGTTCGTTCGTTGTTGTTGTTACTTGTTGTTTAAATATTTATCGATTTTCTTGCGATATTATTATTTGATTTCTTGATATGTAAACAATGTACGAGACATTGTAAAATTTTTCAAAACCAGTGTAATCCTCAGTGACTCTTTACGTCAAAAGCAAACTGGGTCTCAACCTCTCAAACTGATTTTAGATGTCAAGACTCGGTGGAATTCGGTCTATTATATGCTACAGAGATACATAGAATTAGCACCAATAGTTCATCAAATTTTGATGTTAAATACAAAAGCACCACCCACACCATCGGCTGTAGAAATGCAAAATATTAAAACATTGATTTGTATTTTGAAACCGCTGGAATATGTAACCAAAGAGTTATCAGGTGAACAATATGTAACCATTAGCAAACTAATACCAATGGTGAACTGTTTAAAGGCGCAGATTAATAATATACCTTTGGCTGTAGGTGATGGTGATGGTACCCATGGAAATGTAATAAATACAGTAAAAAACGAAATCCTAAAACAAATAGAACGCCGATTCGGACATATTGAAGATAATTATTTGATTGCTATGTCATGTTTACTAGATCCGAGATTCAAGAATATACACTTTCAGGACTCCAAAGCTTGTGCAAAGGCAATTTCTTTACTGAGAAGATATATAACTACGTCTCCTAATGTTACCGGCAATGAACATGACAGCGATTCTTCTCTCGAAACAACTTACGATTTTTGGAGTTACCATAAGAAATTAGCTCACACGAAAAAACGAAGTAAAACCAGTTCTTCATTACTGATTGCAAATAAGGATGAATTAAGCCATTATTTATCTACACAGGTTGTACCACTTTCTTTAGATCCTCTAAAACAATGGGAAGATATGAAAGTTGTTTTCCCAAAATTGTATAAGTTGGCACGAGAATTTTTATCGATTCCTGCGACTTCAGTGCCCTCAGAAAGATTGTTTTCGAAAGCTGGAAGTACAATTACTAAAACCCGTAACCGCCTATCGCCGAAAAGGCTCGACAAACTTCTTTTTTTGAGCGATTGTACGGAGGAGGAATGGGATTTATAATACATTTCATTAAAAAATTGTGGCTTTACTTACAGGTTACAGGTTGTTTTTATTAATCTTATATTTATGTACCATTTGTTATATTTTCATTTTCTCTTACTGAATGAAGTTACAGACAATACTAAACATAAAGTTAAACATACATAAGTTATAGACAATAGACAATATAAACTAATGTTTAAGTTTAACGTGCCCTGCCCCCCCCCCCCTGCCTGAGAAAAGTACTCGATACTTTAAGGTATCGATACTTTTGTGTCGGTTCTTTTACGAGTACGATACTTTCTTATCGATACTACTCATGAGTACAGTATCGATACTTTTTATTCGATACCGTGTCCCTACATAGATATTGTTTTTTTTTTTTTTTATCAATTACTAGTACAATAACTACCGTACCGCATGCATTGCAAAATAGTAAGGACCATAAATTTTAAATTTATGAATAGACACTAAATACTTAGTAAATCCAAATTGGATTGTAGGATTCTGGACAATGTTTTATTGTTGTTGGTAGTAAGATTCCTTTCAATAATATTTCAGGCCTATTCGACTCGACCATGGACCCTTTTTGCGCGCAGAAAACCCTTCGGGCTTCTCCTCATCGAAGCTATAAATATACAGGAATATCGTGTATTATTCCGTACTTAACACAGACCCAAAGCACAGACCGTGAGTCGGTCTACCGACTGATATGGACATGAATTGTTTTCTCCGATTAAGGACATGACAAACTCGAACCGAAAATTGTACAATGGTGTGAAATTTTGTCACATTGTGAAAAAAAGAAAGTTTATATGTAGCACTTTGTATAGTTTTTTCTCCGATATACTTTTTATCACTTTCAATGTTGCTTTAAGATGAAAAATAACTACATGTATGTTAATAATATAATGTGTGTGATTATGAACCATATTGTTGGTGTTGATAAAATAATGTTAAGATGAAATCGTTAAAGTATTTATTTATAGGTAAAGAAAGAGTTAATAGGTCAATTCTCCAAAATCGTCTAAATCAAATGCGTGCACCTACGCACGCACGCATACATGAACGCACGCGTGCGTACGCATATGTGCATACCACACACATCCACGCGCACATGCGAACACGCACGCACGCGCACGAACACACACACACACGCACAAGCGCGCGCACACACACACACACGCGCGTGTACACGCACACACACGCACAGAAGTGGCCCTATTTCCAATGAAAACAGCTGAAATCGTGATAAATTTTGACATTTGCGCGTTTGATATTAGGTCGAGACTGGATTTTGAAGAACTTTAGAGTTGGGCATTTTCCTGTACTTAAAATAAATTATTTAACTGAGCTTGGGCAGTTGGGGTTCGGAGACAAAGGCCTTATTTGCTGAAATTGGTCGCCGTATCCAAAAACAAGGTGGTGACTTCGGCTCCGGCTTATTTTTAGGGTAATGGATGGCCATCACGATTCAGCGAGGTAACGCTGCCAGCGTCATGGGGGCCTTTGCGCCTCGAACCATACGGGCAGGTTATTTTATGTGACATAATAGTAAATTGTTTGCCTCTAAAGTAAGGAACATCATGAAAATTTTAGTAATATTAGTAATATTTTCAATTTAATAAGCTCTATGCAGAACATTTTAGAGAAAGAAAAATATCTCTTGTTGTTTAATTTTTGTCACCTTAGAGAAAGTATTATATTTCTAAAGTGCCAAACAACTTTTTTTATTTGAAAAGCCATAGAGATTAATTCTCTACAATGTTTTGTTCCGTATTTTTATTACAAGCACGCAACGAGAAAAATGAATATGTTGCTAAAAATATGAGCTGGAGCCGCACCTACCGTTTTGACATTTAGTAAAAAGTAACTATAATTTTATAATTTTTTATAATAGTAGTGCTTATGAGCAAATAACTTCTATTTCTTTTTAGTAGGCCCAAACAAATCAAATTGAACTTTTTAGACACTTCAATATTATGTTATTGAATGTCCTTAGTAGGAATTATTAAAAAGTGCAGTAACTACGTACTATTTTATAATTTTTAGTTTATAGCAAATATTTTCCATAATCTTTTTATTTACATTTTAATTACATTTATCCATCAGAAAACGACGAAAATGATGTACTTAAACTTGTGTATAAATAATAAAGCTTCCAACGAAAAATCTATTGACAATATTTGCTCATTTATGTTGGTACTTTTTAATATTGGTAGCATTGAAGCGTCTTGATTAGACGCGCCAATCACAGGCAAGTTAAATTTTGAATTATTTTTTAGGTGGGGATTTCGTCGTCCTGTGCCGCCATATTGTGTTGAGCTGTGAGTGCTGAAAGTGAATATTTTACGTATTTGAGTGTAATTTCTTTGACATTAATTTTCGGACTGAAAAGCCTTAAGGTAAGCAGTAATTTAGTATTAGTTTTTGTCATAACAATCTTCACCATATTTTAGTTTCATTGGGACAAGATAACAAGCCGGCTGCGCAAATTATTCCAGCATCGGCAAGCACATAGGTACGAGGTAGAGGTACCTTTTGCTTTCCAAATTGTTCCTTTACTGAATAATAGACTTATAGTAACTTAACTTTTATATATTAGGGCATTTACTCCTTTACCTCGTAGAATGCATCCCTTCAGAATTGTCAATCATATTTGTGGAGGTACACCACATCAAGTTATGGATTAACTCCTACCTACTTACAAAGGATCAATTAAATAATTTAAAGAAAGTTTTCCACTAAAACTGTATGGTTTAGTGAAGTAGTAGTGTATTTTAAAATGGGGGTGATAGGAACTTAAACACTACATTATTAATTCCGACAAATAAGTTCTTTGTGATTAACATCGGAACGATGAATCATCGTTTGAGTAACTGACTGGGGGAGACAGTAATCTGCAGTACAAGGGTGCTTTAGGTGTGTACGTGCTTAGATTCGAAGTGAGTTTGAAATACTAAGCAAGACTTACTAAAGTTGATGTAATTGATGAAATAGAAATAGGCACCAAGTAAATTATTCCTAGCATATTCGGGCGTTACCTACTGGTTAAACAACGACAAACGAATCAATTAATCTGAAACTGAATCTTAACACACCTTTTTGTGTATCAGATTCTAACTATTGTATGTATCCTTAGGTGCATTACTTCCTGTTGATATAAATGATATAATTAAAGGGCGCACTAGTGATTAGATAGCAAGGATTCCTCATCAATTTTATAGGAATCCCTACTATCCAACGTTAAATATTATTTGTGTTTCAGAGTTTGCTTTACATGGCTTAGATGATTATCGAAATAAAATTTGAACACGAAATGAAAGTTTAGGTCTACTTATGCTCAATATTTACAAACTTTTAATTTGAGAACAACTTTATTCACTCACAAGCCGATGTTAGTTTTTGATTAGGCATGTCTACCATACTGAGGACTTCCTTAGTATTTAGTTCTCAGTTACAGTTATGTTAACAGCCTTGTCCTATGTTTCTTTTGTCAACCTCACAATAGCTAATTGCGAGTAGTTCCTAAGTTTTTCCAATTCGACTCTTTTCTTATTTCTTTTTACTAGGTAGGTATAGTATTTAGAAAAAATACCAATCAGTCAAAAACGTGCAATGTCAGTAAGCATGGTTACAAATTGAATTTATCTCTTGACGAATTGGCTACTATAGACTTACGAGGAAGCAAATCAACTTTATGCAGCAGACTACTGTATTTTGTGCCGTTCATGAATGCAAGGTTTAATTTTCTTTTAAATGTGCTCTATACACGCAGTACAATTTTCTTGACTGTCACTTGAAGATAGCACGGGATGCTACGAACGTGGACAAGTTTCAAATCACCAAGCAATTTATTATTACAAAATAATCCGAGCGCGTCAGTATCTGGTTTGTTTCGCGACTTAGGTCCAAGATAAATGCCACAACATCAGGGTGATATTTTACTTGTTTACTACCTTCACTTCAGTAGGTACGAAATGTATCCTTTCTGTAAAATACTTGCAAGGCGCTACTTCTATTATTTCCGCGTAGTAATAGAGTCGTAAGAGATAAACTCGTATTCTCTTACGACGATATTAAGGTACTACATTACAGATTAATTTATTTTATACTCACTTGTAGCCGTATCTTCCATTAAATTCATTTTGCACATTCCTTGCCTTGCACTTTCGAAGGACAATATGCCCTGCGGGAGTCGCGGAGTGTTTTTTTGCACGCTACAAATAAAATTATTATGTCCTACCTACTTACCTACCGCAAGAAGCGTCATAATAATCATAACACAATATTTTATACCTTTGCGTCTAAAATAAAATTTTAGCCCTTAGTGTCTAATTTTTATTAAGGTGTAAAATACAGGATAACGTCTCTACAAAGAATTTACAATTCATGTTTTCATTTCATTACATCCTAGGTATCAAATGTTTTAAGTTCCTTGACCGCAAAAGTCGTTACGTACAGGTTTTTGTAGCGCGTCTTCTAAATAACCAGATATATTCCATTCCGTGTCGTGAACAATATTTTTATCATTTTATATAGATATCTTAACGAGGTCCCAAAATAATTTGATTTGTCTCCTGATGTTAAGCTGTTACTGCTATAGCCATCATAGCATGGCTGGACATGATAGGGTTGGTGCAAACTTCCATTCAATCAAGCAGTAACTCTGAATCGGCAACAGACTGGAGTAACTCCTTGCTCTTACAAACCTCTATAATAACGATCAAATATGTAAAAATGATCTCATCGTCTGCAATTTCGTTCAAGTGCGGCACATTCTATCTAATAACGGTGGAATGTGTTCCAGTCAAGTCAGTTTTAAACAGCCTGTCGTAATTCTCGTATTACAAGCCCTACAGAATACCACGGCAATAATAACCTCGTGTTGTGTTTCCGGCGGTGAGTAGGGTAGCCAGAATTCACTGGAGAGATTTTGTACTGTCATTGGGAAAACCAAAAGCTAGTCCTGCTTTATCTTTATTTTACAATGACGGCATAGAAACTCTTGTTTACAGGGTTGGCAGCGCGAGTGTGACTCCCTTTGCGTTGCACACGTCCATAGGTCACGGTAACCACTTTCCATCAGGTGGGCCGTGTGCTTGTCTGCCAACCAGGTATAAAAAAAAAAAGATTGCTAGCCTCAAAAGAAACGGTCGCCAATAATAGTGGCTAAGCCAGGATCTAATAGAAGTTCATTTCGGCAATTGATCTAGTTTCGAATACACTGTGGTTGCTGGTGCTATTCCGACAGAACCGGTTTGTCACGATTTGGTGTCCGGAAGGTTCCACATAGATAAAAAAGAATGAAAAAGAGTAAGCAGGTGGACGGCGATTTTTAAGACATCAGCAACTTATCTCGGTAATTTATCTCTTCCACGGTTTTGTTTCTGGCTTGCTCCACATCAAAATCGTCATAATCTCTTGGATCTGATCTACAATATTACCAAATTGAACAGACTATGATGTTGCAGTATATTGTTGAAGTGATTTGCAGTCTTGACTCGGTATATTAGTATATTTTAGGCAGATAAACAAACAAGATTTAGACTATCAGTATTTTGAGGGGTAGACATATTAGTTTCAGTTAAAATACCAATGAACCCAGCTATTACAATTTTATCATTTGTACCGTGGGACCCCACTAAGTGATTAACAATGGTTCTACTACGGAATCAATAGTTAGCTTAAGTGAGCAATTGACCAATAAAAGAAGTTCTCATTCGTATGTGTTACTTTAATCAGTTCATAATGCCGACATGTTCACTATTATTCTGTAATTTAATCGATTCCCAGGAGAAGATAAAGGCAATGACCTTGTGCATCTAAATACTTCAGATATTTTGTCAAAAACTGCAAAAAAATGAAAGAAATGTGTTTTGTCAATATGATGGTACTGCGTATGTAAACCTGTTATTCTTATTAGTGGCAGCTGTGTAGCAATGGTCTGGTTCCGGTCCACTCATCAACTTCCATTTTTCAACAGACTTCATAATACGATGTTTTTAATATGATGAGCATTTATAAATAATTGCACATGAATATACACAAAATGCCGTATACACAAATTTCTCGTTTTTACGCGAGAGTAACAAACATCCACACAGACATCTATTCATCCTCACAAACTTTCACATTTATATAGGTTGTTTAATGTTATTTTGTGAAAAAGATTGTAGTTAGTGGCTGTAAATAGTTGACACTAACATTTTTGTTTTCTGTGTGAAAGCACTTCCCTAGCAATCTATACCAAATGCCATTTTTACAGAGTTTAATTGTCGTCATCAAACTAAAGTATTTCATAGAATAATTAATTGTAACAATTTTTCCCCATGCGATGCTCATATGACAGGGTACTGTGTTACTTGTGGTTTAAATCCGCAACTGGCCGCTGCTATCGATTTTCCACTCGCGGTGCACGTGCTGCGCCCCTCGCCCACATGTATGTATGCACTGCTTCAATATAATTGTATTAAAATAATTCCTCATCCTTTTTCAAATAGTATCTTGAATTCATGGTTTGTATTGATCAATGTCTTGCTTTGACCTACATTATCGTAATCAAATTCATTATGTGATTTATTTTAGCTGTCGTATAATAACAGCTGTTGTCCGCGGAATTCAGAATTCGGATTCAAACTTCAATGATTGTTTCAAGTCCATGGTAGCTACGTGCTATGCTACTTACTTATTGTGGCTTGACGTAATACCGCTTCTGTTTTACATACCGGGAAGCCCCTTCTGTTATGTTTGTGCATTCCAGCAATTTGTATAATATCAGTAGTTGGTTTTATGAGCGTAAAGTTGGACTCGAACCGTTTAAAACGCATGAAGTCTGTGGATCTTTATTGGTTACCGGAGGCTGAGATGGCTGGCATATCCCTCGCACCCCTGTCGACCCAGGGCCATATTCTTCGATCTGGCCCTCCCTTGAGTGTGGGGACAACTGTATTGGTAAAGGGAAGATAGGTTATTCAAATATATATCATTTTGACACTCCAATGTATTGAAGTCATGTAAACATCCAAAACTTGCTCTTCGTAGCCCCGTTTTTTCGTAGATCTATTCTGTGCCCCGGGTTCCGCTCTTCCATTTCTTCTTTCCATGTTTTTTTTTATCTTAGCTCCGTCTGACCATCCAAGTCCGTGAACAAAGCCAGAGCTAGAGCGCCAGAGTCATGTTCATGGGAAATTGACATACAAGTTATGTAATACATGACATAATAAAATAAGGCTTTATATATTTATTTTTAAATAGAATAATAGTTTCACATAAACAAATGCAGATGACCGACAATTACGAAAAACCTGCTTAGTTTTCGAATACGCTAATAAAAAGACACGAGTCTTTGACGATTAGCTTAATTATCATTTTATTCAAAACCTACGATACTGACAGTCAGCGGTAGTTCCTGAAGTGTCGGCAGTTAATTTTCTATTGTACGCGCGATTGGCTGTTCTAATAAGATATTCATATCCCTGTTGGAAGGTCAAGTTGAAGCATCGCTCAACACCATGAATAATGAACGAGATGATAAGGTATTATTTTCAAAGATTGATCCATGGTGTAGCAGCTAAGTGTTTCAGTAGAGGTGTTACCATTTGTGTATATTTTCCTACATTTAGGGATAAACTAACAAACTATTAGGTACATTTAATATTCGAATGTCTGTTTCAAAACTAAGGCACTTCCTGGTAGATTCATCGTGGGCATACTACACTCAGCTTAAAGTAGGTATGGTTTAGTTTCGGAATTTTATACAAACTCTGCCTAACAGTCAAAAACAGTCCATATAGCAGTCTTATTATTAGCAAGTTATTTGTAAATCCACAATCCATAGTTGTAACTGTCCGCACGAGGTTTTTATGGCAATGAAACAAACACTGAACCTGCATGAAGTTATAAAAAAAATGTTTCTATTAAACACCCGTATTAAAAAATCGCCCAGAAATAGGTGTGTTAGTTGTATGAGTAAACCATTGAACTATTTTTGAGGTTTAGTGACAGCTTCATAACAGATTCATCTGGTAGGGACGTTTAGATTGCCCCTCTTATACAATGAATGCTAGATATTATAAGAGATTAGTAGAGGAGTAGACGGCAGCGGGAGCGACGAAGAATCTCAAGCCAAGCTGCCCGTGTACGAAGGCAATTCAAGTATACAAGGGCGTCAGAGGTCGATGAATTACCTCCGCCCCCCATTAGCGCAAGCCTGGGGGTGACGGGTGGAGCCGCCTGTCACCCTGGCAGAAGCAAGACCTCGGCGGCGGCGCGCCTGACGCGCCTCCCCATTTCCGGGGACGAGTTGGGCACTCTGTGGTTCCCACACCCGAGGAGAGGGCTAGATCGAGAGAGATGGCCCTGGGTCGGCCGGGGTGCGAGGGATATGCCGATTAACCTCACCTTCAGCAACAAAAAACGACCCATAGGCGGCGTGCGTGCAGACAAAACTAGAGAAACATTGTGCAACTCTAATCTAGTCTTTTCGCACGTCAAATCTAAAATACTTACTAGTCTTCTCTTGACTTGTTAGAACATACAGCTTATCACGCGTAGCTGGTTCGATTACCTATATACAACATATTTTTCACATTTATTTTTAATTTATACTATCTTCTAAGTTACCCAACCCTAATAATCTCTGTCTTTTTTGAAGTCAATTTAGGTACTCCTGTGATTTTAAGTAATAAAGTTTCAAATAAAAGTTGATTTGATTTAGTTATTTTGTTGGCATTTATACTTTTCGTTCTACATATCTTTGTGTTAATAATAATTATACTTACTAGGTATTTATTGTTTCGTGTCACTTTTGCCAGTCGTCCACTAATGCGCCAGACACGTTACGAATTTCCATTTACACTGGTATACACTGGTAGAGCTGTCGACCTTGAGCGCACCCAAATCAAGGTCATCGATACACCTCAGCTCTTCAAAAACGAAACAGCCCTACTTAAAAGTGCCTCCTATTGTATCGACGACAATAATCAGTTTGGGTTGACTGGTTGAGCCCAAAAAAACTCAATGTACGAGAGAGGGGGAACTAAACTGAGGTCAATAACCTCAACGCGTAAACCAATTTAAAATAACTTCCCATCATGACATGATGAACGCTCTCTGCGCAACGTTCTCTATACAATCAAGGACAAAGGATATATTGGTATGAGTAGATAATTGTTAGTCTATGTATAAAACATAGATGACGTGTTAACAGGGAATCTGACATTTTGAATTCTAATAACTCTCTAGAGGCCCTAAATTCAAAAATCTTGTTACACTTTGTTATAATTTTTCAATACACAACTATATCTTGAAAGGAATACCATAATGGTCCGATAAGTTTAAACTATATCGTTAATGGTAATGGAAAAGATAAAAATGTCTTGCTAATTGTATGGCACTAGCTATCATTTTGGTGTTGCAGTGTCTGCACATAAGATAGAGCGTGGTCCTACCTATGTGACTAATGATAATACTATTTAAAAATATTTTCGGTAAATAATAAATGGGATAACAAACGATAAAACCGACGAAGAAACGGCGCTAGGAATTCAGTTCACTGCTAATGACCAATGTGAACAATACAATAACCATACGTGGTTTGTTTCACTCTCAGTTTCATTTTATACGCTGTAATAGTAGTTCGTTTCCTGTTCTCTGTGAGTATTGTGAGTTTTGATTATGTTATGCGTTAATTAAAAATAGGACGTGACTGTACCATTCGTTGCTACTCATGAAACAGTTCTTTTTGTTAGTTAACATGATTATGACGGGCCGGTTAGCAGATTTCAGTGAATCATCAGTGTTGTGTTAAGTTTTATTGTTCGTTCGAGATATTATTAGCAGAATTGTAGGTATATATGCTGCGTAATTTGTGTTAACGGTATGAGTCAACGCCTCGTACCTAACTAAAAAGACTAGCAATGCATCGTGTTGCACTTTCGTTAAGATGCTATTTTGAGCGGCAGTTAACATTTATTTCGAGCGTGTTACCAGCACCGTGACCCACTGACGTGCTTTGTATTCCAATTTGGTACTTCGTACCTGAATTATTTATTTTTAACTGCCATCGAATAAGTTATTTAGTAGTGTATTTTGTATCAAAACGCCACAATTATACGTCACAATCTTAATATATATATTTCTTGTGTGCGTGTGTATGTGACTGAACTCCTCCTAAACGACTGGACCGATTTTGATGAAATTTTTTGTGTGTGTTCGTGGAGATTCGAGAATGGTTTAGATTTACAATTTGGTCTACTGGAAAATGTTTTTTCAATTAATTTCTTATTTATAAGGAGTCATTAAAAAAAGTATGAAATTAAAGACGTGTGTACAGGACAACGTCTGTCGGGTCCGCTAGTATTTTTATAATAAAGGAACTGCAAGGTAAGTAAACAATCGTTACGAGAACCTAGTGCTATTTCGGGGCTATTTATTTTGGAAGTTTTTATGGCCACTTTCCTTTCCATTATCAGTTCAATTCTTTGGTACCATATTTATACATTCTCATCCAGGCTAAACGGGCATGGGTATATAAACGGGTATGTAAATATTTTCCACATCAATCAGTTGTGGTTTTGACATTATATTTTTTTATATTTCAGCTTTGTTCAGTACATATTATTTTTAGAACCACTTCTATACAAAAAGATAAACGCTATAACGAACATTTATTCTCTAAATTATGCGCGTTGTAAAGAATGTCCTACGATGACACAGAGGAGTTAATGTTCGTTATAAAATAAATAGTGTAAAGTTGCATAATTAAAACATAACTTTCGTTAGTAATAGTGAATCACTTTTGCAATGTATTATTCTTAGTAAATTGGTTGTAACTGTAATAGTATTTTAGGAATATCTTAAATGCTATTTCGGATACCACCAATCTGCACAAGATGCCCGAAGCACAGGACTACCTAGTTAACTAGATAACTGCACAAATATATATCATACATACCTAAGATATAATAACGCATGGTAGATTAAGAACCCATTACCCATGTAAAATATTCTGTACAACGATTATGAAATAAATTTGATTTGATTTGAGTAAAATTACTATGATTTAATTTGGTTGCAATATTTGATCCGAACATACAAACATACTTGCAATACAAACATACATAGCAACTAAAATTAAAGTGTGTAATAAATCGTAATAAAATGTAAATTAGTTTGTAATTTTCAGATTTAGTTAAAAAACATAATGTACATTATAAAGTGTTACATACAAATTATGTTAATTGAGGAACAGGTAGAATTGCGATATCTTCAGTTAATGGCCAGAAAACAAATATGTAATGTGATAGTGTTATTACTGTTAGGTGCTAATTATAACATTTTATACACTAAACATGTAGATAATGTAACATGTTACAAAATAATATAAATCTGTGGTGTTCGTTGGGTTGGGACCCACTAATCTTAGGATTGAGTTCTCGAGGTATTTATTTTAATATTTGTTATAAAAAGATAATGGAATGAATAAATTAACGAATGATAAGTCTATCAGAAGAATTTAAGCAATTTGAAGTGAGTTTTACATATTATTTCTTAGCATAGTATAGCGCAGTTTTGTTCATTTAGAGATTCACTATGGATAATATGTAAGTTTGAATGTGCGCGGCCGCCTTGATAAATAAAGAAAATGTCGGTCAATCACCAAAATCTATGAACACCTACGGAACGATTGAACTTCCATATCCATACTAATATTATAAATGCTTAACTCTGTCTGTTTTTTACTCTTTCACGCCTAAACCACGGAATCGATGAAATTTGGTACTGACAGAGATAGATTAGATCTTGGTAAGACATCTACGCGGGCAGGATCGCGGGCAACATCTTTTTTCAAAGAGGGACTGCCATATAACCTTATCAAACATACTTACTTACGGGCTTGCTCTATCGAGTTCTATAGTTAGACCAATTCCGACCGATCTATATTAAATTTAAGAGAGCACATAACTATAGACTCGTTGACCAATGAATTCCGTCGTTTTGGGCACACAATTTTCTGCTGATTTCATTCCTCGGATAGACTTGAGAGACCTTCACTATTCCAATCACCCATCACTTAAATTGCAAAGTACTTACCAAGTAGGTTATTATCTTCATAAAACATCTACAAAATAATACTCATTTAAAAGTAAGTACGTAAGTCTCTGCTTTCTATGATAAATTTGAAACTGAAGAAATTTTAAAAATAGTTTCGTAAATCTACTAAGGAGAAACCGAAGACTAAACAGGAGAAGGTTGTTGAAATCATAAAAAAGAACAATCAAAGTTGTTATTATAAAAACTTGCGTTTATATAGATAGTTAGTATTTAAAGTCACGTACGTTATTCTAAAATTGATAGACAAACAGACGAACGGAAATGGATAACAGTGGATTGGTAGTATTTGTAGAATTTAAAATTAGAACTGTTGTTTAGTGGGTGCGTGACTATGGTATTTAAGAATTTTATTGATCTCATGTTAGAATTTTTTATTTTATTTTATATCAGACAGATATATACAGCCCAGACTCATTAATTCACCTCTGCCTAACCTTCCGGGGATAAAGGCGTGATTATATGTATGTATATTAGAATTAAATCTCTTTTATTTAAATATAAAAATCAACCTAATTTACAGGCCAACAAAAAGCATGGGTGCTAAGCAGAGCAAACGCTCGGTCGACATAAGCGGCAAGGAGGCAGAGAGTGCCGGTGAAGTGGCGGCGTCGATTGCGGGTGGCGAGGGTCGCGTGGAGCCACTGGCCGACGCCGACGCGTTGAAACCACAGCTCAACGGCGATGCTCACATACACGAGACGGTAATGTACTCACACATTTTGACAGACATACTCCATTCAACAAACAGTTATTTGTATTCAAGAGTAAGAACGTACCGGTTCTTCTTATAAACATTCAACGTCATGGCACTCATGGTGTGCTTATTGTAACAAATTTAATAATATAATTGTTGTTTGGGTACGGTTAAATTTTAGTAAAAAGCAATACATGGCTTTCTAACGGATTAGTCACACGATGGAGGGAGGTGCTTTAGACGACCGACTGGTGATTATATTCTAAAATGTATCCTCTTTGAACTTATCAACAATTACATGTGTAGGTACGTTGTGCGCTAAATCCCAGAGCCAGCAGAAATTTTAAGTTTTAAAATTTCTCGTTCTCTAGGCTAGACTAACAATTACTGGAAGAATTAATGAGCTATTCCACTAATTGTTAGAACATTGTTATTCGAGTATCACGTATTTATCCTCCCAACCCAAACACATTGAAACAATTAACAGGAATTTCTTATGACGAGACAATTGCAGAATTGCTTCCCACAATTTCCTGTAACGATAAAGCTTCTAGTTAAGATATGATGTTGTATATAACTTAGTCATATCTTTATCGTAACTCCAGACCTGGCAGAATTTCGGTGTTTATATCATAAACTATATGATCTTCTTATCTGGTGTTTCCGGATACTTAATCTTAATTATCAAATTCTTAAGAAGTGAAACAATGCGGGATGGGATACGTTAGAGAGGGTCGTATGTTAAAATTGTTGATTATAACGATTTACAGTTAAACGAGTTCTTTGTTTACCTTTTTCTTGCCTAAGCCATTTGTTGTCAACCCATTAAGATGAAAGAAAAAGAGCTTTGTACATATAATAATGAGTATGTAGTACTTACATGTATATTCCATGAAATTAATTGTTAATGTTTCGTTGGTTTTGTTACTATATACCATTAGATACGTTATGGCACTCGGTACTATATTTATAAATATCGTTGTTATTCACTTTACTCGTACTCTGGTAATTTAATACAAGGGGATGACTAAGCCGTTATTGATTTTCCAACGACACGCAAACTAGGCAACGTGACTGGGAAAATAAATGCACTAAGTGTACCGGGAAAACACACAACTTTGTAGAGGACATTTAGACATACAATTTAATCGTTTTCTATTGTTAATAGGAGGAGAAGCAAAAGGACATTGATAGTGGTACCCCCGAAAATGAAAAAGATGCAACTACCGAGAAAGAAACGAAACAGCAAGAGGAGGAAAAGGAAGTTGCTCCTTTAACAAATGGGGAAAGGGAGCAAAAAGTGGAAAACGGAGAATCTACTCCCACGCCGGAAGACGGCAAAAAACCCAAGAAGGAGAAGGTGTGTATTATTTGCAAAAAGCTGTTTTATTTAGTATATAGTTAACAACATCTAACGCGTGTTGAGTATTGCATGAGTGTGCCGATTTATTATTTATGTTATTAACACAAGCATGTCATGGGCAGGTCAAGAAGAAATGGTCGCTCAGATCGATCAGTTTTAGCAGAAAAGACAAACCCAAACAAGAGAAAAAGCCTAAAGATGAAGAACCCAAAACAAATGGCGAATCTGAGAAGGTACCTGAAGAGGTAAGTTCTAGAGTAGTTCATATTATTATGTAGATTAAGTTTGATGAGTGGAATGAAATCCCAACAAATTGGAAAGCATTCAACCTTTTGAAGTTGTTTTCTGAGAATAGTTGCATTGTTCAACAAATTCTTAGAATACAACAATTATGATGAGTTAATACCTACTAGCTGAATACGAGTTGACGAATTCAAAATTATTTAACATTGTGGAAAAATATGTTCTGACGTTAAAATTACTCACCTTACTTTTTGTAGTCATCCGTTGATATTTTAACCACGCTTTATGTATGAGCAAAGTAATTATTTAAAACTAATAAAAAGTCATTGCCCCCGGCTTTGTGAAAAGTTGAGGACATGTGAAATAGCGCACATGTGTGACACGAACGTCTTCATGCAAAATGCCGCTGATCCTAACATCTACACTGTTGACTTCTATTGCCATATCGATTACGATATTATCAGTGCCAATTTGACAATACTTTACTGTGACGTCATTTGTTAACATTTATTGCTGTATCGTTTACTCATAAATAAATGCTGCAACTATTGCTTAAGTGTTGTCCTTCAGTTCGTAATCATTTCCCGCAGACATTAATTAAACATCAGTTTTGATGAGTTGAGGATGCCATATTTTTGCTGCTAACAACATTATGCATACATAGTAACTATTTATTTTGATCGAACGCTTAATGTTAACTGATTGTTCTACGTAGCGACCTTGTAGTCGGATATAATAGATGAAATCGATGATTTCTATTACAAGTATTGCGACGTAGTGCAATGCACCCAAACCGTCGCAGCGCGAGGGACAATACGCATTATAATTCAAAGTGGTTGCTATATCCGTGCTAACCATCGTGAGCTACCATTGTCATTGACGATATCGTCCAACTAGTGGCACTTTAATGCACAGACGGTTGAACGTGTGACGCTATGTCGTTCTGGTGTCTTAAGTAGTTTACACATTGAAATAAAACCAATTTTAACGGATACACTGATCCCTACATTTCGATTGCTTCTCAGCAGCCATTGGTCACGGTCACGGGGAGATTTCGTTATATAGGTATAGAATGCTATAAAAATTGCTGTATTTCAATCTGTAATATTCACTGACAATATGACGTAGTTTATTCGAATGTAACATCGTTTTTACCTTTATCTTTAAATAGTAGTGAATTTTAAAACTATTCGTACTTGTTTACGTTCTGTTATTAAGTTTCTTCTAAAACCGTGAAGAGAAAACTTTTATCCCATTTTAACGTAAATGTGTTTTGACGTCAAGTTTATATAGGAACGAAGTGAAGAAAGATAAGAGAAGAGGTATAACAATGAAACTTCGACCAGAGGGCGACCACTACTTACCATAATTACAAACACTATGTGGGGTATATAGCCGCGCTCCCATCGTTTGTTGATTTGCGGTCATTGGCATTCAACCTCCCACAACGAAAGTTACATATATAAAAAAACAATAGACAATAATATTTTATTGCTAGATAGTATAAAGATTATTCAAATTACGCACTCAGTTATAGATAAATATTGCCTTTTACATAGTATGCGTAAGTGCAATATCAGTAAAAAGTATTCATAAGTATATGTTCAATGAGTTGTCTGATTTTCCTGTCCGTTTTGGAAAATTTAGCCTATTCATCTATTTTTTACAATACTTAAAATAATTGAATATATAGCCGACTACGGCGAAGAAAAGGAGGGTTATGATTTTGACAGGCCATGTATGTATGTAGATTAGTCTGTTCTCTCATAGCTCTTCAACCATTTATTAAAACTGGACAAATGAGGTATCGTTAGAAGCGTCTTAGTCGTCCGCTGAGTATAGGCTATATAATATGTCACTGAATCTATCGTGGCGCCTTCCAGCGGCCATAAAGTACTGTGTTAAAAAATAAATATGAGATAAATATATCGTGTTTGATATCACATTTTAAATATGTATACATTATACCTATTGCTTGCCCTAAAATAATATAAATAAAAAATAAGAGTAAACCCTTTTTTTTATTCATTTTTGATAATACCATAGCCTTGTTTAATTTCTATTCATATTAAAAATAAAGACTTATAATAATGTTGTCTAAAGAACACCCGTCTGAGTTCTTCACGTTGGTTAGATTTTGTCATATGCTCATTGAAATAACCGCGAGTGATGAATGTGATCATTCTTCGCACAGCTCGCCTAATTCTTCTGTCTTCTTTCCCGTCTTCCCGTCCCGTCCCGTCGTCTAGATTTAGGTCCCTTCCTGAATATACACCCAAATAGTACAAGATATTCAACTAAATTTCAATCGATTGTAGGTATAATTTATTTATTCACTCTTCTAAACAGTGTATTAATTAAATAAATTGAATTAAAATAAGCAAATACGTATTCTAAGATTAGATAATTATTATTTTTCACAACACACTCGGCACCCCTAAGATTAGGGAGAGGCGAAGTGGACAACAATTGCGAGTGAGGGCAACTGATAGAAAAACCGCTGAACTATTCATCATGGTAAGGAGTTGGTTGAGATGAATCACTGTTACTCACATTAATTGGAATTTGAAATGTGTCACATGAAATTGACTCGCTATTAGTCATTATTCTCATTGAATTATTATAAACTAGTTGCATCCTCGGGTTTCACTCGCGTGTCAAAACTATATTGTATTTTTTTAAATACAAAGTATTCCGTGTGCTTTTTTTATCGTTCTTTTTATGCTATGCTATTAAAGTCATATTTCTGCTAAATTTATCTAGATTCAGTTAGTCGCTCTGGTATGTTTAAACAACAAATATACCTACATCCAGAAACGTGTGCGTTAATACTAGCAGTTAGGGACTTTATTATTAATCTCATCAAATAGCGGCAATGTTTGTAAGTACATCCAAACATGTAACTATGTTTTCAAAACTTTAAAATTACAGCGTGTCGACACTGTCGACTGTCGATATGTGATCGAACAGATGTCTACCATGGCTGTTTTTTAGCGTGGCGTGCTAATTCGTTACGGTCCATCGAGTATTGTCTTATACAATTATTAATATACGTTTTATTACGTAAAACCAATTTTCTGTTAATACGCTGTTACAGCTGTTAGGGCTTACAATTTTGTTAAAATTGTCGGATAAGGTGCAATTTGTAATAAAATCGCATTGGCTATACGATGACGCAAGGACTACTGGCATTAGGAAACAAGTTTGTGGAGTGCAAAATAAAATTAGCAGTCTTTGGCTGGTTTTGCGACGCTACTCGTGGGCGGGTGGGTCCTGTGCCCGGACGGGTTGAGAGGCTGATACGTAGGAGGTCGGTAAACCGCTTTTCTTTCCACAACCGCGCTCTTTATACGCATGTAATAAATGTCTGCGAAGTATTTCTCATATAGATAAATTAGCAACAACAGCCACTATGAATAAATTTGGCATATAAATTAATTAACCCAGCGTGTAAAATATCGTGACCAACGATTGTACACCCATCAACTTCTAAACTATGTTCTGCTGATTATTTTCTAAATATTAAATTAAACGGATATAAATACATGAAGTGCTGCGATTGTCATGTAAACACTAACAGTATCGGTAAAGTACATATAATTATGTTAGTGGCGATTTCCATATATTGTTTGTGTTTCGCCCGTCAAATTACGTTACATGATGCTCCATTGCATGAACAATACGTCGTACTCCGGGTGCATGCGTGTAGGTAACAAAACTGACTAAAGGAAACCACGATGAACACATACAGCTCAGATTGCATGTTTATTGAATGACGTTGGTGAAGGCGGCAGCGAGTTGTCCACGACGACGCTCCAGCGTATTTATCCGCTGTATTTTCATAATATGACGGCTCAATAGTGCATTGACATAACAAGGAAGGCTCAGTTTCCTCAACTGACACGGTATTATGTGAAAAATTTCGAGATGACACGCTAGAGATTGTTTTTAGTTCATTTCATTTGTAATTTGGTATTGGTAACTTCTTGGTATACAATTGCAGACGAAATAATATATAAAACTATAAATGATATCTACTTCTATGTTCATTTTATCTGAAAGTACACTATAAATACACGATATATTTATATAGCTACTTGCATTATAGGTACACATATTGTATATAATATATGTATATTTGCAAAATGTAATTAATTGTTGTGCGAGTAACATGAAACTATTAACAATCGATGTCAAGACAGGACATTCAACCTCTGATAGCAAGTACGCAGTGTGAGTCGTTTATATTACGGCACTAGTGCATCAACATTATTATATAGGTACGTACCGTGCGCGATGCTATCTCTTCGGTTATTTATTATTCATGCAAATTACACCCGTCTGCCGGTCACACGATGCCTAATACTGTTCTGAGATCTCTAAGGGGCAACGCAAATAGAAGACGGCGAGACGAAGGTACGGTACAGACACGGCGCAGATACGGTGCAGGCGCGATATCTGCGCAAACAGACGCGGGGACGGTACGGCACAGAGTATTATTATACAAGGTGCTATTTAGTGGAAATAACATTTAATACACCTCCTTTCGGTTTTTTTTCGAATACTAATTCCCTCCTTTTGTATCATTATAATTCCTATGTACAGTCGAGAGCACATCAAGTGTAACATTGCGCTACGAAAGCCGCCACTATTACAAGTGCAATAAAGGCGTGCTCAAGGTCAAACTGTATAGCTTGATGTGCTGTCGACTGTACTTATGTTTGCAATATGTAACCGCTATGTTTGCTATTTAACTACTTTAAAATACGAATAACATCGAAATACATAAATCAAATCATAATAAGTTAAATTACATCGGATTTTCATTAAAATCATGGATTAAGGCTGATTTACATTGATACAGTAGCTGGCGCCAGCTACTGTATCAATGTAAATCAGCCTTTAAATATCCATATGGACGAAAATTTGAACAGTTTAAAATATATCGCTACGTATCTTTGTTCATACTGTATATAATGCGAGACGCCGCTTGCGCCTACATCTGCTGGCGACGTGGCGGGGGGCGAGGAGCGGCGTGCCTGCGCCGTCCGCTTGCCGCCTTCAGTCACGAACAAAAGATAACGCAAGACGCACGTCGCTTCGTATACAGGATGCGTGACGATATTGAGTTTAATATTGAGTTTTGCGAGTTAATTGAGCAATACCCGAATATCTATGACTACACTAAGACAGGGTACAGTAACAGAAATGTGCAAGACAAAATATGGCAAGAAATAGCAATAAAAGTCGGTGCAACAGGTATGTATTTTATTTAAATTTTAAACATTATGTCTAGTCTGAAACGGAATCGGAGATCGTTGTGTTAGATATGTTGTAAGATATTCCCTGATATGGTAGGGATTTTCTCCCATTAATCGCATGTTAATGTTTGCTCCTATCAAATTATTTCTAAACCGTGGATTTGATTTTTTACCATCACATGTGCGAATTACGTTATGCAACACACACATTGCTTTTATAATATTATCAACATATTCTGGTTTGCAGCAAATAGGCGTGTAAAGTCCACCAAACTTTGACGCTAACATACCATAGGCACATTCTACTGACTTACGTGCCCTTGACAACCTGTTATTATAAGCTCTTCTCTCATTAGTCAATTGATTTCGACCATATGGTCTCATAATATTTCTTTTTAGTGGAAAAGCTTCATCTGCCACAAAATAAAAGGGCACATTCTGTGTTTCTCCAGGCAAAGGTGTAGGGTTCGGTAAATCGAGATCGCCTAGATCCATAGCTTGTCCAAAAGAGCTAACTTGTAATACTCGCCCATCACTATTTCGGCCGTATTCACCAACATCTATAGTTAAAAAGAAACCATCTGCATCTACAACTGCTAACAATACAATAGAGAAATATCCCTTATAATTTATGAAAGTCGAACCCGAGTTGATGGGCGCTGTAATTCTAATATGCTTTCCATCTAAACTCCCAACACAATTCGGTAAATTCCAGAGAGTGTAAAACCGTTCAGCAACTTCTACCCATTTTTGTCGTGTAGGTACAGGCATATATTCCGGCTGTAGGCATTCCCACAAAACGCTAGAGGTTTCATGCACAATTTGCCGGACGGTACTGCCTCCTCTCAATACATATCCAGAAAGTGATGTAAACGAACAGCCATCTGAGTAGTATCTGTAACAAAAATAAAATAGCAATAAGTATGTAACATTTGTGTGTTTAGATTGAGGTGCCACTTTTCGCATCGTAAAGTGGCTAATGGAGTTATTTAGTAGTAGTTTAGAAAATTTTGTAGAACGGATATTGGATTTTGTATTAGAATACTTCAAAAGTTAAATGAATATAAAGGTGGCACCTCAATCTAACTGTTTGCATTGAGGTGCCACTCAGAACTGGGAAAATTATGGATGAAATTTTATCAAAATTTTGTATTATTTTGTAGTACTCCAGAATTCTGGAGTACTACGAAATTTTGATGAAAACTCATCCATAATATTCCCAGTTCTGAGTGGTACCTCAATCCAAACAGATTGAGGTGCCACCTTTATATTCATTTAACTTTTGAAGTATTCTAATACAAAATCCAATATCCGTTCTACTAAATTTTCTAAACTACTACTAAATAACTCCATTAGCCACTTTACGATGCGAAAAGTGGCACCTCAATCTAAACACACATTGTAACTAATCTCCTTAAATATTTTTCAGCCCAAGAATGTAAAGAACGGTGGAAGAATATTCGATGTAGTTACAGCAAAAACAAGAAAAGGCTAGATTTGCCATCTGGATCAGGTGCAAAGACGATTAAAGAGTACTACCTTTCACCACATCTACATTTTTTAGACAATTACTTGAAGTCCCGACCAACCAAAAGCAATCTAAGCAAATATGATTGCACAGACGGTAATGATAGTGAAGAAGTCGATGAGACACTGTTTACTGGTCAACTATCTTCTGAAAACACAAATTCGGATTCCATCTCCAATCAATCCACGCCAACACCGCCACTGCTACCACTATTAAATAAATCTAGGGCAATCTCTTTAAAAGATGTTAATAAATCAGCACATGAATATTTCAGTCAAAGAGCATTACAAATGAAGACCATACATAGAGCTGAGCCTGAAACAGACAGCGATCTAGCTTTTTTTCAAAGCATGCTTCCAGATTTGAAATCAATGACACCAGCCCAAAAACGAAGATTTAAAATGGGCGTTCTCAATTTATCAGAGCAAATTTTAAATGACCCAGTACCTAGTTATCCTAGGACACAGCCGTATTATCCACGAACACCTTCTCGAGAGACAGATTATGATCCTAATGAAGGTGCAACCCAGCAGACTCTTACATCCAGAGCTAATACAAGTCCAGCACCTTCGTTTACCTCGACTCAGCAGACAGCTAAACATACTGCAGCAGCTAACAAAAATCCGGAAACTCAGCTGACTTTGATATCCGGAGAGTATATAAATCCAGCACCACCGGCGGCAGTGGCTGTAATTGAACAAATAGCTGGGCCTTCAAGACACCGAACTTATGATGAGAAAGCTTATTATCAACTCAGCATTTCAGAATATCAGCAAACGCGGACACCGGGAGCTTATGAAAGAGCACAATCCTTAGCACCTCCGGCAACTCCAACTACATTATGTTTGCCAATATTTTCACCAATAACTCCAGCTACACCTCACCCGAATCCAGAGACATCTATCCAATCTCATGAAGACGAAATAAGTGATTTTAATGAGAACTATCCAATGCCTTGAACTTTATTTATAAATGGCTCTTAGTGCGACAGCTAGCTTGAGTAGTCATGTGCTGTCCCTGTCCGCATGCGCTGATTCTGTATTGTGAGATAAGGACATCACATGATGACAGCTTGACAGATACTCAAATTAGCTGTAACACTGAGAGCAATTTATAAATACTAATTGTAGCAAAGATGCTAAACCAAAAACATTTTCAATGAATATTATCTTTTGATTTGTCAATAAAAGTTTGATCTGTAAAAAATAGTTTCACTTACCTTAAAGTTATCAGTAGTCTTTCTTCAGGGCTGATTGGTTTTCTCCAATTTGTAACTTGCTTCCGAAGTCCTTCTCTTACTTTTGACAATACGATATGGTAACATTCCAGTGACATTTTATAAACTGTGCGAAAACGATCAGGATATTCATATAATGTTTCCATTATTTTATAGTACCTGTGCTCTTCTGCATTTCTCCACACTGGATGTATCCAATACCTTCTTGGTCTTTGCTGTAAATTAATAATCTGTAGCAAAGCCAGTGCATCTTCATCTTCGTCTGAAGAGGAATACATGTCTTATCCCGTCAATATCACGCTCTATAATGACTTAACTTGCCGTATCGTCCCCGCGTCTGTTTGCGCAGATATCGCGCCTGCACCGTATCTGCGCCGTGTCTGTACCGTACCTTCGTCTCGCCGTCTTCTATTTGCGTAGGGCCTAAGGCATTTGACACTGTATTTAGTCAGTAATAGTAAACAAGATATTACAGTGTTCTGTTTTAGTCCTCTCATGCCATATTTAAAAAATAAAACTTTCAACAAAGAGATCATTAAAATGCATGCTTGCAAAAGTTGCAATTCGGTAAGCAGGATCAAATTTACTAAATGTCAAGCAATTTTTAACGTAGGTATATCATGATCATGAGCAACGTTTTAGAGCGGAAAGTCATTACCATAGTCACATATCCATGGTATTGCGTGGTGTGGTGTATGGTGAGTCACGTCTGATGTCGCATATTTTACCGTTAATTATTTGAAAAATCGTACAGCCACAAGCCGCTGCCGTGATTCGGTAACAAAATACGTCACTGACACTAGGCTACATTCGCTGTCCTTCTCTCTCTCCCCTAAGGATTTCCTTCCTAGAGCATAACCCGCGTCCCCTGCGATAGACTCTCGTGACGGCTCTGACGGAACACTGGTTCTCTATGTTGGAGACGGTTTGATTCCAACATAGTTACGCCCGTCACAATTAGTGCCGTTTAAATGGCACTCGAAAAGCATCCACAAGGAAATAAAGAATGCATAATATCATATTGTTTGTCATGAATGTTAAAATGACGATGGTTTGCCATAAGTTGATGATACCTGATAATGTCGTAATGGTCGAATGAAGTTTACCTTTATAGTGAACCGTACCTGAGTTTCCTTTGTGTCATTCATTGTTCCCTATCTCTTCACAAACTTGTTTTTGAATAAATTTAGGTTGCTTTGCAAAAACTGCATTACTATATTTTTTGTGTAATTGGGATAAACTTTCCATGATTATTATTAGAACGATAGAAAACCGACTATCTCATTTCATTAAACACCTAGCAAGTTTATGGGTGTAACACCAGTTCTCTATCAAACCAGAACCCCATTTGTATCATTTTAAAATTCTATAAAATTGTAGTTAAACTATGCATACGCACGGGTACTGTCTAAAATATAGATAAATGATCCGCGATTATTTATAATGATAATGGTAGTCATTCATTCGATCCTGTTTGAATATAAACCGTTAACTTCCCGGGGCCGGGTCGACGCCGAAGTGAAAACCATTGTTCATGTTCCGTTCGTTACGGACGACGATCGTGTTTTTGTATCAGTAGGTGTTTAGTGTTGCGTTGTTATTAGCTTTTAAATCACAAATTGTACAATTCCACACATACATGTTTATACTTTTCTGTTAAACACATACTTATTTACAGGCATTTTTAGACATTATATCCATAAAGGTAGTATTTATAACAATACTTTTAAAATAGGCATCACGCATGAAACGTTCACAAGGTTCGTGGTCTCGGGTCAATGCTCCTTGCTCCTAATAATCAGTTCACAATTAAATCATAATAAACAAGCGGCAATACTTATTATAGACAATCGCCTCACTCGGTTTACATTAATTACTACATAGTTACACAACATGTTGTAGTATCTAGAGTTGTATTCTTGCAAGTGCTAATTACAACTTAATATTTCGAACATTTTGTGTACATTCTTGCATAATATAGGTACTCAACGTCATAAGATTTAGGATGATTTCAGCGACAAAATACATTCATACAAACAAATGTCTACTAAGTCAAGGTCGCGCACTGGGCGGGAGTCGAACCCGCGACCTTTGACATAGCAGTCGAACACTACCGCTGCGCCTCAGCGGTCAATGACACAAAACAAGAAATATTAATTTTGTCTTATCTTTTGTTTGGCGACACTAGTTTCATACTAATAAGGTTTAAAGACACTTCCTCTTAGATTTATATTCTGTGGCCATCTTAGTACACTTCCTATTCCTTAATTGTTTTATAGTTACACAATCTTCCATAAACGAACATGAGTATGAACATCACATACCCCATCAAGATTTTTGGGTTACAAACCAACCTGCGATTTGGTAAAAATGATGATGACGCACAAGCAAAGTATAAATTGTAGTACAAGTCTTTACCGCAGGTTTTCCTCTCGGGGTTGGGTGTGTGGCCAGACGGTAGAAAAGCCAGGATACGCCAAATCAAGACAAAGAGTAGGAGAGCAACGCACAGGCTTAGCCGCTTCCAAAATGATTATGTTACGGTGTTAATGACTGTGCCACAAATATAATAGAAATAAATTATAATAGCAGGAACAATAAATCTTACATACCTAAAAACCTTTACAATTGTATTGTATTGTTATTTACTACGACAATGTGAATGTATAAACACATCTTCCTCGTAGATAACTCGCCGAACAAAGAAAGCATCTACTTAACATACTTTTATTAATGGCATAAAAATATAACATTTGACACATGAACTCAAGTTGAAGTCGGTCTACATGTAACAGGTTAAGTCGAAGGATTTAAAGTGTAAACAAATACAGTGGTAATACAAAAAAACTTGACTAATAAATCGACTGTTTTCTACGGCGTCTTTATCAATAATACAAAACAGAGGACTGTAAAATGGCAAATCAATACGATTAATAAAGCTGTTAGTCCTACACCCAAGTATTTCTTTCTACTTCAGTAAACAAAGACGGCCTTGCGTACTAGTATCGATTTATTATATGCCACAACCCTGCGGTTGATTGTCTACAATATGAAATAATATCCTCAATAATATAAATTCAATAACCAGTTACACAACTCAAACGAAACATTTTCTTTTTAATAATAATATAGAAATTAATTCAGTCCTGACATAATCGACTGGAATTTGTAATGAAATTCTTATCGTTGTTGTAAAAATATCAGTTTTAGTTCAAGCTTGGGCGTCGTTAACGAGGTTCTCGATATTATATTTTAAAAACCATAAAAGATTAAGAATTAAACCATATATTAGAAACCTGGATATGACTTACCTGGATCAGGCGTGGATGTTCACTTTTTCCGATTTAAATTCACTGGTTGTTCTATTCTACGAATGTAATGATTTTGAGATGGAAATTTTCGGAATTAAATATCCTGTTATATTTTCTATCTCAAAATTATTATCTAAATTATTATTCAACACGCAGTGACACTTAAGAATTTCAAAAACTCTTTCCACGGCGAAAGATACACAAGTTACAGCTCCTAAGAAACAAATCTTACCGCCATGTGACGATATATAATAAGATTTACTGTGCACTTGTGTTTTGTAACAAATTAAATATAATATTCGGTTACGTTTGTCATTGCTATCATTTAATTGGTTTAATTTGGTTATCATTTAATTGTTTCCATGGTATATTTACAATCACAAATGTACCAACCCTAGTCATTTTGCAACACAATATGTTCATGAGCACTGAAGGGTAACTTCTTATCTAAAAATGGATGCCAACCGTCCGTTACAAAATAAAACAGCCCTATAAATTATATTGCGCATTTTAATCTCCCTTCAGTCTCTGATCAGATTTCTTCGATTCGACTTCTGCATCGAAGGTTATTTAGTAGTCATGGCCGATGATAAGGTATTATTACTGCTCACAATACTTGTTCTGTGCGAATACAAACAGAAGTCCCATGTTAATATAAATAAATTAGGAAATTGAAGTATTTCAAAATAGTGTTTTCTTTTTTTAGACGGCCGAAATCGCTTCTGAGGTGCCAGTGGTAACCGAAATTGCTGTAGAAGCAAAGACTCTAACAGAAGTTAAGGAAGATAAAACGCCTGAAACCCCGGTTACAGAACCCATCACCAATGGAAGCTCTACCCCAGAAACGCCCAAGGTTGAGACACCTATTGTTGAAGAACCAGCACCAGCAGCACCGAGTTCTGAAAATGAAACACCAGAATCCAAAACGGAAGTCGAACCTGAGCAGTTACCAGTAAACGGGCTTTCTTTAGAAGAACCTACTAAAGAAACAACTGAAAATGTGAAAAATGAGGACAGCAAAGAAGAACCCACCGCTGAAACGGCTGAAAGTGTACCTGAAATTCCCGTCAAAAAAGAGGTTTGTGTTGAACAAATGCCTTTGATAGATTCCAAGCCTCCACCACTCCCCGCGAATCCTCCTCCTTCTTCTGTGGCATCCTTTGCCGCCACCACTATGGCACCAGAATTGACAGATGCTTCGCTAGTTAACACTGATAACGCAATTCTCCCACCACCATCACCACCCTCTGACCCAATTGTAATAGATAAACTTGATGAAATCGTCAACAAACCCGAAATCAATTTAACAGTCGCCCAAACTGTTAGTAATGAGCTTTCCTCCCCTGTTAAAAAAGTTAGTGATATTACTTCGGAACCAGCAACTGAAAACGGAGTAGAGCATGATGCTAAAGACACCACTGATCCTGTTCAATGTAACAAGCTTGCTACAGTAGACAATGTTAAAAATGAGAGTGAAATAAGTGAGAAACCACTTGCGGAAAAAGAACCAGTATCAGATGATGTCTCACCCAAGGCGCCATCTCCACCGGAAATAGTAGAGGAAGGAAGTTCCTTGCCGTCTAACACAGACTTGCAACTGGAAGTACCGGCAGTAGAATTGCCTGGAGAAGTGATGGTCGAGTCATTAGAAGAAGTCGAAACAGAAATGCTTCCTCCTCCTCCAGAAATAATTGAAGAAATAGAAACAGAAAAGGTATTAGAACAATCTGAAATAGAACCAATTGTGTCTCCAGTTAATGAACCAGTGATTGAAAAGGAAGTCGAAAATGAAGACATTTCCAGTTCAGAGATGCCTGCTCCTCCACCGCAGGTTTTCGTGGACCTTGACGAGCCAAATACCGTAGAAAATTTACCGGAACCGCCACCACCAATATATGACGAAGCTATCAACGGTTTGGGGAACAGTGTCCCGGAAAATAGTGAAATCACAACTGATGTGACCGAAGTTATAGTTAATTCTAATAATGTATCTGACACTGAAAAAATAGACCACCAAGAAGTGGAGCACAAGAATAATGATGAGAACCTTGATAATAATCCAATTAAAAAATCAAAAGAGTCCCTAGGCAATGTAAACGAAATAATCGAATGCAACGGTAACATTCAAAATGAGACTGTCGAATTAACATCGCATAGTTTGACAAAGGAATCGGTGGAATTGACATCGGCAGCCGCTATAGATATCGTGAACTCAGAATCAGGCGGAACGGCGTCTCCTGTGGAGCCGACGCTGCCGCCGGCCGCGGCCGCGCCCGAGGCGCCGCCGACGCCGCCCCGCGAGCCGCTAGCCGCCGCCCCACAGGTGAATACCGTCCGGAACATCTTGCTCTTGTAGTGGACTTAGTACTGTATTTTCAGAAGCGTTTGACATCCCGTTAACAGTTATCGTATTTAGATTCATGTGCATTTCTTTACCAGCATGTATGGACCGTCAATAACCAGAAGATTCATGAGTGTGATCGAATCGACACAGTAAAATCATTAAATACAGCCTTTGGCTGAAATCCCATCCTTTCCTCTCCTAGCTTGAATCTGAGTATATAGATACATAATTGATAATATGCTAGCATGGTGATTTAAGTTATGCTTTGGTGCTAACACATTTTGATATATTACATTCACACATCTAATTAATCTTATCATATTGTATAAATAGAGATAATCTGTAACCACCATACATTCGTCTACTTTCATCATTACATCTAATTCATTGTATTACCATGTACACTTGATTGCAAAGTACATTATTAAGTACATACTTCTCAAAAAAATATGTAAAGAGATTCGTTTAAAATAAGGAATTCAAAGGCATTAATTTGCTTAAATCTTCAATAATCCAATGTACCAATTATTAATCATCCAATATATTATGTTATGTTTATTTTGTGTATGCATAAATCTTAAATAATAAAGACTCAGGAAGAAAATAAATATTTAAAAGGAGAATGGGCCAAAATATATGGGGTTACATCTGAACCATACAATTAGTTTTTAGCCTATATCTATTTATATAGCCTATAAAAAGCCTAAAATCATTCCTAGATAAATTCTAGTTGAACTAAAAATTGTTTAATTTATAATTATTATATTTCTTTGTTTGGGATAAATAATCTTATGTAGGATTAGGGCAATAAATAAAAGCAGTCATTTGAGTGCCAACAATAATATTTGAACTAGGACGATTGTCGATGATTCATAAGAGACACCTTTCCACTGTCCAAGCCGCATGTCGCCCAGTTAAATGAGTGTAACAATTATGTGACATTCCATTGATGTCCATACGATCCCAGGCAATTAAAATATAACTGCGATATATTTTCGTTCCCATAAGCCTGGACCGAGTCCACCCTGTTATTAACTTGCGGCATATTCCATACGTGTTAATCACTGAGCTCCGAAACGGCAGAACCGATTTGCAGTGCAAATAATTGATAAATTTACTATCAGAAAACCTTCAATTGTGTATTTATAACCAAGGCGGCTATAAACAATTGTAATTGTAATAGTCAATTGATATTTTTATTATTGTGTTATAGTTTTCCTTATTATAGAAATTTTAAAATTTCCAAACTGCTTCTCTATCATAGTTTTGAGTAAATAAGACTCGAATAGATAATCAAAACCCTATATAAAAATTGCTGTGGCTAGTATTTCATGTTCCTACTTGTCTTAGGCCATGCGATGAATTCAGATGACGTACAAAGGATTATTTTACGAATAAACTGGCGCGATTTCGCCGTTATATTTAAATTGTCTTAAAACGATCAACACATTTTTGCATCACAATTCATTCACCGCCAGCCTCTGGGTCGTAACAGCTGCACAAGTGCCTCTGTAAATGTCGACAGACGTCAGAGATATTGTTTATAATATTAATTCAAAATATTAATCTCTTATTGTTCACATTCTTGTAGACATTCATATCTATGGACTCACTATACCTATAGGTACTTTGTGGGAAACGACATGGTGATTAACACCATAAATATTTATAAATAAAACTATTAATATCGTTATGTAGTATTATTATTATTATTATTAGAGCTAGGCTAAATTTCCTGAAATTCCCTCACATTTGCATCAGGCACCTGCCCTTGTTTTTTTATTGTAATACTAATACAATAAATTCCAAATTTTGATAATTTGATTTGTCTATCACTTCCAGTAGTCAAAACTATGCATACTGAGTTCAGAATTTCAAAGTGCGCGCATTATCAATATTATCATTCTCATTATCATTAAGTAAATTGAAATAAACAGAATCGAAAATAACGATTATTTAGGTTAAGGTTGGGAATGTGTTTAGGAAGTTTAGACAAATTCCGTGGAGTATTTTAACTAATTATAATTACACGATTAAGGTCTCAATGGCTTGTATGTTATTTTTTGCCATGGCGGAGCAGTGGTATCGACTGGCTGGTTTAGTTAGGTTTAACAAGAAGATTAGTGCAGTTAGGCCTGAAATTATACATTATTTTAGTCTCTAGCTATTTCAATTATTGAAATAAAAACAAGATGTAAATGATGTTATTATGTAAATAAAATAATGAGGGTACTATAGTGATCATTAATGTAAAGTTAGTGCTATTAATGACTAACTTCATCTTAATAATTTAATGTGCTGTAAATCTATCGACGCTATATATGAACAAATAAGTGTACATATTGTAAAAAGTACAAAAAAAGAAATTTATTAAAATGACCTATCATACTAATATATTGCGTATTTTACAGGAACCTCTCCCCATAAGTGACAAACTGGCAGATTTGATATCCGAGGTCCCTGAAGTGCCAGATCTAAAAATAGAAACGGTATGTTTTAAGCAGCCTTCAAAAAGCGTATGATGCTTAACAATATTAGTCATGCTTATTAATGTAAACAAATGTAACATATTCACGTAGTACCTTCAGTTGCAGGTGACGACGAGCGACGCGGCGGTGGCCAACTAAGCACCACATCACACATAACCGCAACCCATCGTCCACGACACGGACCGTGTCAAAAATGAGCCTTTAATTTATTTCGATTTAGTACTGTGGTGTATTATTGTCGAACTAAGTTCGCCCAATAATTAGCATTATCAAAAATGCGGTTTTCAATTTCAAATGTGACGTTCATATAGAATGATTATACTATAAGTTTAGCGTGCTTTGCTTCTATAAAATTAAGATTTTATACATTTTATTCGCTAGAATCGAGTTTTTATAATTATATTACATTAACAAAGTTATATAGACAGTATACGGTGCGATAAGTTGGTGCCATTATTACAGGGGTATTAGTTTGACGTTGTCACGTGTCGCTCGCTCCAAGTTTCACACGAGTCGTGTGTTTTTTCAGTAAAAGTTTATTAAATAAAATAAAGACAATTTATTATTTCTTTCTCCTTTTAAGCCTTCAGCAGAACATTTTCGTTATTCTGTATCATATATTATTTAAAAATGTTTAGTTCATTTCTAACCCAAGCTCGTTAGCTGTGACTAGATATATATTTCAAAGATTCGGTGGCTTGTGGTTTTCGTATTCGTTATATAATATACACCGAAGTGTATCTAGATATCTAAAATTAAAAACATCCTTAAGTATCGATATGCGTTAATTAAACGAACAACGTAATGTGCTTTGGAGGATAATCACGTCATATATGGATTACTATGTTTCGAAATGTAAAATGACATTTGTTTCTAAGGTCCGTATTTAAAAAAAATTACAGTTTTGATATTTTGTCGAGTATGAGACATAAAGTATGCTAATAATGTCGCCACTTGTAATAAATATAATTTGAAACATTTTATTATGTATATATGAATACAGGTTTCATTTACTTCGTATACCTGCTTATTGTGTTAATTGTCAAATTGAAGTTTGAAATTACTTTGTAAATTGTTAAGTATGAGGGAATATGAATTTCTTTATTATCTCATTAGTGTATTCTATATCCACTATGTTTTATTCGTAGTCTTTATATTAAGTTGTATAAATTTAGTGTGTCAGCAGCTCTCTGTAACGCAAACTCATGAAATTGAAATAGTGTTGGCAAGTTGCTCCGTGTGTCAAGTGAGATTGCAGTAAGGTTGAACATTTAGGCATTCTTTGTGGTGTGTGGTTGTTGAATCAAAATTTAATGGATGAGGATGGATTTTGATTATGTATTTGAAATTGATATTCAGTGGCCAAGTTTGTGATTATACTATACAATTTATAAACTTATACAGACATTATTATACTATTTAGAATGTAGTAACGTGTAACAAGTTAGTGAAGGTGGCAAGGTTATTATCTGCTGCCATTAGTATATTGTTTTCCACCTCATTCATATGATACAATTAGAAGACTTTTAAGGTTTGATATTACTATACAACATTAAGGTAATTTTCTACATATAATCTGTGTCCAGTAACCATGATGATTTCCAGATCAGTTTTGTAATTTTATACAATTTTTATGAAATTTAGTGTGACACACTCCACGATTGGGAAGAATATTCCAATATAGAAGCAGTAAAAGTGAGTGAGACATTCCATATCAAGTTCAAACTTCTGTCTAAAACTATGCATTGTATGTACTCTTATTGCTATGTTATCTGATATGCGACCTCATAACATGTCGTCGAGTGTACACAGTAAGTTCGTCAGAAAGCAACAAGATACAAAGCTGTAGATTAGTGTCCTCACATAAATGTACACGTAGAAACCGTGTAAATACAATTCTATCCAGAACTGATGCTGTAACTTTAAAGACGGTTACCATTTGAGTTTGTATACAGATATAAATTGTAGTGATATTAAAGGGTGTTTATAATATAGTAGGTACTTCATATCAATTTGTGAAATCTTTACCATTGCTTGTCCAATAGTTGGTATGTAATGTTTAAGACATCTTATAGTCTAATTGTAATAGAATGGTAACCTGAAATTGACTAAGTTTTTATAATTCAAGGAAATTAACTTATTTGCTCATTATGCATTGTGGAATTTGTATGATAATTAAAATAGGTAATTATGTTATTCCAATTATTGAAACTTAATGTTGATGTGTGAATGTCTCTAATCAATAAATTTTGAAAATATGATTGTGTATTTTAATGCAAAGTAACGTGAAAAAAGTAAGTACATCCAAAGAGTAGTATCAACATGAGAATACGTTTTCCTACATGGTGCGGCGTAGACGACATACTATCCGTGACGTACTTTTCAGAGCCTTTATAGTAACACCAGCGCCGCATGAAAGTGCGCGATAAAATTGAAATTCCGAATGACCCTTCACATGCTTACTCTGGTCGGCTCAGGCAAACAATAACATTGTGTGCGATCTTTCTAGAAATGTTTGTGCACTTTGTATACTACATGCAGCATACTGCGCGCACACATACAGTGGACTCGCGTCGACTGGCTGTCCCACTTCATATACTTTGTCCTACTATTTATCTTTGTCCCACTTTATATAAGCAATAGTTTCCAAATAATCTTACGTTATTATTTGAAATATCGTACTAGGTAGGTACGTCAAACAATCCGCTGCCATTGTAAAGGAGTCCGCACACTAATGGGAACGGAAAGGGATCGTAATCGTATCGCCTCGAGCCGTTCAGAATGGTTTGTATTAAACTCCCTACTGCAACGCACACTAATCGGAATCGTAACGTAATCGCCTCCCCTCGGAACAGGCTCCGAACTTGCAACTCCAGCGCTTACGGCTCATCGTCCCCGCGCTTACGTCTCTCCGTCCCCGCGCTCACATCTCTTCGTCCACCCTTGCCTGTCCCCTCCCGCGACTTGCCTGCTAAAGAAGAATTATTTAAGAAATTCAATAACCCACGTGATTATGATGTCTTCTCCCTTTTACGTAGGTACTAGAGCCAAGAAAATGATTGATCATTGTTATAGGAATTACGTCGCGTCAATCGAAGGGTCCTTAACAGATAATAGAAAGGGTTTTTGGAAATTTGTTAGTAGAGTCTGGCTATCGGTTCTCTGCACTGGACTGTTTTTTTAAATCTATACATGGCAATATTTTTGAACTGTCATGTCACTGTCAAACGGATTGACCCGTTTTTGTGTTTAGTGTTTCTCGATCAATATTCTTTTGAAATTATTGAAAAATAATGCCTAAAGCTATCAAAGGCGTAGTTAGAAAGTTGATATTTACCATGATCGGCAAGTATCAAGACATAAAACTTGATAATGAACGAATCCAGAACGAAAAAATACATCGCTTAGACGAAATCCTTACAGCTGCTGGTAAGTAGTCTTGATAGTTGGCTTGATATTTATGTCCGGGTATCATGTGAATACTATTTACTATTTTTTTTCCTTGTATGTGTTTTAGAAGGTGACATGGCGAGAGTCAAGACGTTAGTGAAAGAGTTAAAATGTTTTGAGGAAAAGGAATCGCTGAACTCTGAAAGGAAATATTTGGATACAATTTCTACGATGACAGGTAAATTTATGTTTTTGAAAAATGTCTTAAAATCTTTGTACGATTATTTTCAATGTTTGCATACAAGTTTATCTTTCTTCATAGTATAGTGGGACAGTTAAATTATTGTTAGGCTTTTATATTTTTTACATTCAATTACATTTATATATTTTTCCTTTGCAGAAATATCTGTTAGAACTATTAAAACAATCAAGAAGGAAGGTTCTATAAACCAAGGAGAATGGAATACACCCGGCAAGAAACGCCCTCATCAGGGCACGGTATCAAATCTGGATGATTTTGATTTAACGGCTATTAGGAATAAGATTAATGAATTTTACTGTGTAAAAAAACAGGTTCCTACTCTACGGAATTTACTTGTTGAACTCAGAGAGTCAATTGGCTTCACCGGCTGTCGTGAAACATTACGGCAGATATTGAAAAAAAATGGTTTCGAGTTTAAGAAAACATAACATAACATAAACTCACGCCTATATCCCCGAAGGGGTAGGCAGAGGTGCTAGCACCCACATTTCGCCAGTTTATGTTTTAGGTCCCAATGTAATAGGTGGCGAGCCTATTGCCATTAACCGGGCACTTATAAACCTGCGATAAATACACACATAACTTCGAAAAGCATCGAAAAGTCATTGGTGTGTGCCATGGTGAAACCTGGGATCGAACCCGAGACCTCGTCTCAGCAGTCCATTACCCAAACCACTAGGCTACCGCGGAGTTTAAGAAAAACCAGAATGAAAGGTCTTTGCTCATAGAGATCTTTGAACTAGCTGCTTGGAGACACAGATATCTTCAAACAATTGCTGAGAAACGACAACAAGGGAAACCAATAATTTATCTTGATGAAACCTATGTTCACCAAAATTATAAGGTAAAAAAATCATGGCAAGGTCCTTCCACTAGTGGAGTGATAGACAAAATTTCGTCTGGCAAGAGACATATTATAGTACATGCTGGATCGGAAAAGGGTTTTGTGCCCAATGCACTGTTAGTATTTAGTACCAAATCAAAAACAGCTGACTATCATGATGACATGAATGCAGAAAATTTTATGAAGTGGTTAGGTGAGAAATTGATTCCAAATTTGACAGAGCCTAGTGTGATTGTGATGGACAATGCTAGTTATCATGTTACACAAATAAATAAACCACCAACAATGCAGAACTTAAAAAGTGACATACAGAAATGGCTTAGAGAAAACAACATTCCATTTGAAGAAATTTATACTAAAGATGAATTAATGTGCCTCGTTAAAGAGAATAAGCCTGAACCCTTGTATAAAGCAGAAGAACTTCTAAAACAACATGGCCACGAAGTGCTTAAACTACCTCCATACCACTGTGATTTAAATGCTATTGAGCTCATATGGAGTTTAGCTAAACGAAAAGTGGCTAGCAAAAATATAGGAGTACCAGGGGCAGAAAGGAATTGGAAAACTTAATTAAAGAGTCTTTTCTTAGTGTAACGGCTGATGATTGGAAGAAATGCACAGATCACGTCATTCACGTCGAAAATGAATACAAATTAAGAGATGGAATCACAGAAACAGTACTGGAACGATTTATAATAAATGTACGTGATGATGATGACGATAGTGACAGTTCATTTTCTGGTGTTGAATTTATAGAATCAGACTTTGATTATGAATCAATAAAATTATAAATATTAATGACTTGTAATTTTTTTTCTTGTATCCTGGACATGATCATTATTTGCATGATGAGCAAGCATGTATGTTAACTTTATGTGTAAGTAGAAAATTTCTTTTTTAATAAAAGCATACTAGCAACTGAAATTACTAGTATAAAACTGCTTGTGTGGTTTCATACCGGTAGTGCAATGACTGGGGATCAAAACTGCAACGTCAACATTGTACGTCCAACGCCATAACCATTAGGCTACAGTCACCGTTAATTCATAAATACCGGAGTGCAAGTTTGGGCCGCAAACGGGACTAAATGCTATGATGATGATATCTAAGCTAATTTTAAAGTTTGTGCAGCTTATCCGACTCAGTTTGTTATATATGTACAGATATGAATAACACGTAATAAATAAAAATGTATAAAATAACTTTTATTGAATATAAAAAATAATAGTATCAAACGCTTTTTCAGTCTATAGTCGGTGTTGTCACCCCTTGTTTTTTTGAATTTACCGCTCTTTTCTTGTGCAAAGAACCGATGGCCAGACTCTAACAGGAAGGGACGTGTCTCAATTCCAAATATAATGCACTTTGAAAAATGTTCTTCTTCAGCTGGATCGGGTGTTTGTGAGCTTTTCTCACAATATTTTGCCTCAGTATTTGACTCCAGTCAAACTTCTTCTGTTGTATCTAGTGACAACCTTAAGTCGGTTGAGAACAACAATCTGGACCCCATTTTTTATATCAATATAGCCGACAACGACATTCTCATGAAGATCAAACAGCTCGATGCCGGTAAAGGGGCAGGTCCTGACCAAATACCCCCTTCTTTTGCCAAGCATTGCGGTCGAGAGCTGTGCGTGCCTTTGGGAATTATATTTAATAAATCCCTCTTAAATGGAACCTTCCCGTCTCGATGGAAAATAGCTCACGTTGTTCCCATTTTTAAGGGCGGCGACAGGTCTCGGTGCGAAAATTATAGACCCATAAGTATCTTGTCCTGTGTTGCAAAGATCTTCGAATCTCTAGTATATACGCAGCTGTACAACCATTTTAGGCCCTTAATATCGGAAAATCAACACGGTTTCGTAAAGGGAAGGTCAACAATAACTAACCTTCTAGTTTACAAAAACTACCTGTGTAAGAGCTTTGGTAGGGGGGGACAAGTCGACTCAATCTATACAGAATTCTCCAAGGCCTTCGACAAGGTTAATCATAGATTACTTTGCAGTAAACTCGCTGCGTATGGTGTGCATGGTAGTCTTTTTCGTTGGTTATCCTCTTATCTGATTAACAGAAGTCAGTTGGTGGCCTTGAGAGGATATATTTCTTCTCCCGCTGGTGTACCATCTGGGGTACCTCAAGGGTCGCATTTGGGGCCGTTGTTGTTTATAGTGTTCGTTAACGATCTCGTAAAAAATATATCTTGTGAATATTTTTTTTTTTTTTTTTTTTTTATATAGGACACGCCAACTTGACCTCACCTCGCCTGATGGTAAGCTAAAGGCAAAGTCTCAGGAAAGAGGGTCACCATTACAGACACTAAGTGCTACAATGGTGGCACTCAGCTTGGCGGCCTCATCAGATGCTTTTGCTTTTATACGCTGACGACTTGAAAATTTATAAAGCTATAACCTCTCTCGATGACTGCAATCTCTTGCAGCGAGAGATGCTGCTTCTCCATAATTACAATAAATTAAACAATTCAATAGAGAAACAGGCAATAAACAGAATAAAGACAATACAAACTCCTTCATCTTAACTCATTGTACACGCGTTCTTGTGGAATGCAACCTATTGCTTTGTATTATTATTGTATTTCTTATTGGTTGTAATCTGTTACGTGTGATAAAATAAATAAATAAATAAAATGGCAGGGTCCGGGGGCGCAACTACTGGGTACTAAGGCTGCATAAGGTAAGACTACAGACGATAGGCCGCCCCCAGTCTGCAAAGTTTGAATTAGTCGCCCTCAGTACTATTAGTACCCAGTAGTTGCGCCCCCGGACCCTGCCATTCACCCGGTGTCTATCAACCGAATCAAATCACACCGAAATGAGCCTAGGCTCAAATCACACCGAAATGGCAGCGCAGCGGCGAGCTTTTTCAGTGCCATATGATTTTAAACTTTATCTTCATTGCCGTAATACATAGTATCGCTTGAGAAACTTGGAAAGACTCGCGCCGCGAACACTGACGACTCCTACGCAGCGGCGGCGCGCGCTGATCGAGCAGTCGCGGGTGGCCGCTGGCAGTGTATTTTCTTCCGTAGGTCGAGAACCCAAAAAAATATTTTTCTTCTACGTCTTTCCCGCCTCTCCTCTTCTTCAGGATATACGTGCAATAATAATGAAATCCATAACACTCATTTTCACTGTCAAGTACACACAAGATTCCTTGTTAAATATAGAATGTAAACTGTGCATAGAAATATCATGAGGCAAGTCACGGGCGGTCGCGAGCAGTCGCGCCACTGCCCCGCGCTGCCATTTCAGTGTGATTTGAGCCTTAAACTCGCCTGTGTAGTGTGTACTGGCCTTCTACTCACCTCTGTTTGGCTCAGTACTCTACGCTTTAGGGCCGGCGCCCACTGCCGGCATGGCATGGCAAAGGATTTTATTATTATTAAGTTATTTTGAATTTTATTTCAGTGACTTAAGAATTCATTTTACTTTATTTCGTCAAACAATGCCGCGGCAGGCCGTGGCATGCCGCGACGTGTCACGGCATCCTGCGGCGCGACACGACGTGCCATATTCCGTTTGACTGCCTTTGTGTCGTGGCGGTAGTGAACGCGGCCGCTACGATCGGGTTCAATCCCCGCTTGGTGAAAATATTTGTATGCATGAATAGGAATATTTGCATTGGTCTGGGTGTTTCTATCCTACTAATATTATAAAGGCGACAGTTTGTAAGTAAACACCTCAACAAAGTCTAGGGAACAAGATGACCCCAATTTTTTTTTTTCGTGTAAATCTTGTTTTCCAAATAACTGGCAGCAAATAAATAAAAATAGAATAAAGTAGATTACAGAGTTGTTCGAAATTTAAAAATAAATTTAAATAAGTAATGATTTTCGAATATGGAGGGAAAACTTTTCTTAAGTGTTTGATTGTGCAGTTTTTCTGAGGCAAAATAAAAATTATTTTCTTTGATTGTAAATAACGTTTATTATCAATAATACGTCTTTTACGTATGGTTTGTGCATTTTTGTGACTGTATTCATCATGTCACGTCGTCATTTAAGTCGCGAAGAGATGTTAAGGGCTGTTGGTATGCTGCAAGCTAGACGAACTCAACGCGACGTAGCGGATGCTGTCAACACCCAACCAAGCGTAATTTGCAGATTATGGGCACGCTACAGGTCTACAGGGGATGTTGCCGAACGTCACAGGGGACGAAATAGGGTTACTACCCCGCGACAAGATCGTTTCTTGCAAAATTCCGCAAGGCGGCAACCCACGATTACTGCTCGTCAGTTGGTCGCAGGCCTCCAGTCTCAGCATCAAGTGGTTATTAGCGATCAAACTGTCAGAACAAGACTACACGAAGCCAATCTTTATGCTCGCAGACCGCTTAGGGTTCCAACTCTTCGACGTGGAAATCGAGGTCGTCGCTTATTGTGGGCTAACGCACATTTACAGTGGACCGCCAACAATGGGCACGGGTTCTGTTTTCCGACTAATCTTGCTTCGGTTTTCATCCTGATTCGAGAAGAGTGCGTATATGGCGAGTTCCTGGACGTCGGAGTCGTCTCCAGAATCCGCAAGAAGTTCATCCTTACCAAGGTGGAACAATCATGGTATGGGCTGGAATTCGCCTTGGTGGAAGGACCGACCTCGTTTGGATACGGGGCAATTTGAATGCAAACCAATACATACTTTATACACCCCATGGTAATCCCTCATCGACAGCAGTTCGGCCAAGATTTTATGTTCATGCAAGATAATGCACGGTCACACACCGCGAGGGTAGTGGTCAATGCGTTAAGCGAGCACAATATGACGACGTTGGAATGGCCTGCTCAGTCTGCCGACCTCAATCCCATAGAGCATGCCTGGGATTTGCTTGGGAGAAGAGCTTTCAGTGATTCTTTGGAAAATCTGAACACTGAAGAACAACTTTTTTTACACCTTCGCAGTGTATGGAGCCATATTCCACAGACGATGATTGACAATCTCATACTAAGTATGCCACGCCGTTGTCGAGCTGTTGCTAATGCTTTAGGAGGTCCTACAGATTATTAAAAACGTTTAAAGTACGGTTAATTACTGTATTTCTTACTACCTCGTTATTTTTGTGCCTAATCATAGAAGGTTGTAATACTCAATATTGGCACTATTCAATTCTTTCTTAAAAAAAAAAAAAATTTGGTATGAAAATGTTTTTATTAAAATTAAAATTAAAAACGGTATAAAAATACCTTTCTATTGATATAAAACACTCACTATTACAAGAAAGGGTTTTTAAATAAAAACTAGAAATGTCCTTGTTCCCTAGACTTTGTTGATGTGTGTATGTGAGGATGTTTATTACTCTTTCACGTAAAAACTACTGACTGGATTTAAATGAAACTACTATAATATAGCTTGTACCTACATCAAATTCAACACATGGGCTATTTTATTATCAGCGATGAACGGGATCAGATCGCGGGCAACGCGGATGTATAATATTATGTATTTACAAAATAAATTGTATGAAGTATGTTTATAGGCATTCTAGAACCAATAATACAAGCTAGTTAAGCTATACTTACTTTGGGTCTAGATAGCGTTGTGTAGATTATAATTATTGATAGCAAATCACTTCACTTCTCAAATTTATCATAATCCATTGTGTAATACTTAATCATTAAATTTTCGCATGTCGTATCTCAAATTAATAAACAAGTTCTTGCATTCACCATCTTGTTTTCCACAAATTATGCACCCAGAGTCGTCTTTTCCTCAAATTAGCAGTTCTTAATTGTGTCTATTCATCTTCAGCTAGAAGTGCTATTAATACTAAATTCCAGTCAACCATAACGACACAATCACACAACCAACTTCGAATGCACGATGAGCAAAACTGATGCTAGAGTAGCTGGGCCTTGCCGTGGAATGCCATGCCATGCCGTGTCGGCAGTGGGAGCCGGCCCTTACTCGCCTGTTTTCGACTACCTACTCGTCTCCATATTTGACTCTCCTACCCTCTCGGCTCTCCACTCCTCTTTCTACTCGACTCTACTCAACTTGTAAGCACAAAAATTAAGTTTAAAACTAAAACCCGACTACTCAAAAATCAAGCTTTAATAAGTATTAAACAAGAAAATTTCAAGAACGGCTGTGTGGACGTATGCCACTAACTCTAACAAAACAATACATTCTATGAAAAAGTTTGAGTAGTCTGGTTTTGGTTTTAAACTTAATTTTTTATTTATATTATCTTGGGGCAAGCAACAACATAACTATAATTTTTATATTTTTGAAATGTGCTAATTAGGCTCTTTTTCATTCGATACCAAACATGGCATATTTATCTAAAATTATTTTTTTAACACAATACTTTAGGACTGCTAGAGGGCGCCATATTAGATTCAGAGACAAGTCATGTAGCCTATAACCAGCGGACAAACAAGACGCTTCTAACGATACCTTATTTGTCCAGTTTTAATAAGTTGTTGAAGAGTTATGAGCGAACAGATGAACCTACATACATACATAGCCTGTCAAAATCATAACCCTCCTTTGGCTTCACCGTAATCAGGTAATAAATGAAAGGAAATAAGCTTTTATAAACCTATATTTTCTAAAGTATTTATCATTTTTAATAACATATCTTTATTAATATCATATGACAGTCTACTCTGTTGACCAACTTTATTTACTGTAGTAACTTGCAATTGCAACAATGGATATTTTAATGTTTTCAATTCACTTGTTCCAATAATATATTTGACTAGCCAATCTGTATTGGTTACAGTTTCACCATAATTACTACTATAATGATTAAGTGCTGCACCAATAAGTTCAGACCAGTTTTTTTCAATTAAATTAGCAAAGCAGTTAGCCTTTTGCTGATCCCAACCTTTATTGTTAACCGAGCTGATTACATTTTGTAGATTGAAATCACAGTCAGAAATAATAGTTCTAATGTCTTGTTTTGCTTTTTCATAGATGTTTGGTTCCAGATGTGTGTTTGTACCATTGTCTAAATAGTATAAACTAGATAATATTTCTTGTGAAGCCTGAAACAAATATTGACAAGTAAAGGTTTTTATAACATTCACACAAAAATCGGGCCAAGAAATGGAGTCGCCGATACCAACCCGTGATACCATACCATAGTACATACTGTTTGCAAGTGTTATTAAAATTATGTCAATAGCTTAATAATTATGAAAACTATGAAAAGAGTTATTTTAGATAGCATGATGACTCATTGTAAAACATGGATCAAAATAATGGCAATCTGCATAATGATTACTTTCATAAAAAACTTAGGCATACTATGGAAGTATAGCACAGAGGTATGATAGTTTTGGCATTAGTTTTAGTAAGTCACACTTTCCCCATACATTACCATAATAATAGCAGTAACACACGAACAAGTCATATATATTTGGCAGATATAGAATCAAAGAATCAATTTCATTTATTCAGTTTAGGCACACAAAGAGCACATATGAACGTCAAAATTTTACAATTATGTATGTCAAGAAATAATATAAAAATATTAAATAATGCAAAAACAAACCATTGGAAAATGATTCTTTCGCTGGTTCGTTAGATTAGTTCTACTGAGAAGATACCAGCAAGAAACTCAGCGAACTACATTAGAACTAGATTATATATAATTGCAGTATACTTTAAATTTGTTTAATGAATTGAAGTGGAACATGAAAAAATATTGTAGAAATTCCTTAAAAATGTGGATCAGAGTGCCAATACGTGTAGGTTGGACATGGATTACAAATGAGAAACAAAAAGCGGGTCGGTATAAGAACGTACAGATTGGTAGGATTCTGTAGCAGTAATGCTAGTCTAGTGCCAGTATTAGTAGTGCTATTTACACAATAATTTTGCTTTTAGTTATTAAGTAAGTACTTACATTTTCAAACTTATCAAAATGTTCAATTTTAATTACGGAATCCATTTAGTGTTTGTTATTCAATTCAAAATTGTGTTCGCTCGCAACTTGATGGTTCTTATTTTTATTGCTTATGGCTTTCTACAGCAACTTACGCCTACTACTCTGCTTCTTATTGTTATTTATATACACATTGCAATTAGAACAAACAAATTTAATGTTTCTTTGAACTATAAGCCCTTGATAAACAAATGTTTTATCAATTGTGATGTCAAAATTGTCAAATTTGTTTTATTTATTTAACGACATTCATACGGTGTTGGATACCGGTCCTTAAAGCTTACTTTCGAAATGTCAATTCCAGTATAGCTAGATCAATCTTCTGAATATTCTCCATTTTTATAAATTCTTTTCCCCCAAAGTTCAAGAATATTTGTTTGGTGTACCGTGAAAATGGCCTCACCGCGACCTATGAGCGCAGAATCTTAGTCCAACAAGTACTCGCTTCCACACTGCACGAGTATGGAAACGCTGAATGGAAGTGAACTACTAACCATAGGACTCTACTAAGTTGTAGCCTCAAATCTAATGACTAGGGTAATAAAATATGAGAGGATACCGGCCTTGAGAATCCTTGGTGGCCACAGCTAGACGTTGAAAGTATCTCCAGCTAATTCTATTTATCTTGTGTGTACTGTACACACAAACCCGTTCTCTTACTACACAGACACAGTTGTACCTATGTTTGTAGTTGACAGAAGTTTTATTGTTTAAGTCTGACCTGACTGTACCTCGCCTACCGGTATAACGGATGAGATTCTGGTTTAGGGACTATAGGGGTTGGGATATCAGACGGCATTCCTGTAAAAGCCAAGATTAGTAGTAGAAAATAAGTAGAAAAAGAAGGAGGCCGCGTCGCGCGGGCTACATGGTTTTTTTTTTTAATACTTTCAAATGATTTTGCTATCCAAACTGTGATCAACATATTTCGCTCCGAAATTATCACAAAATCAGCTTGTTTAGAATATTCTGCCCCTCATTTGTATAGCTGTTTTGTGGCAATTTTATAAAAAATATAGTAATAAATAGGCAAGTCCAAATAATCCTCAAAAAGTATTGAGTGTTTTATTATTTTATTCAGAGCATAATTAGAAACTCTATATTATCATACTGGTAAAACATTTAATTATTAATATTAATACACAATGAAACAAAATTTTCTTAACTTAGTCAATAGGCACAAAAGTGAAGACTACACTAGTTATTTCCTAGATCGTGGCTTACTGAATTCGGACAACGTTTATTTTTTTACAAATGGTACACTTCAATATATTTATGTACAGTACATGTTATATTCACAGACGCACGTACATACAAACATAGTTATCTATAGCTTTCATGACCATGTAATTACAGTATGTATTACATATTCATACAAAAACAAAAAATATATTCTATGTGTTTAAATATTCTATGGCAGTAGGTTGAATCTTCTCTTTATACAGAGTATTGTTTATTAAAAGGGGTTTTAATGGTTAAGTTTTAATGTAAGTTATTAATGTAGTTAAACTTATAAATGTTCTATAATTTGTGTATTGGGTATGTTGGGTCTCATTTTACTTACTTGTTTTTATAATACTAACTTAAGTAGTAATCAACATGGAGATAGATAATAGAATAACAGATTTGAGTTAATCAGGTAAAATAATTATCAGATTTATTTATTAATTAATCTGATATAGTTTTGGGCAAACAGAAAATGACTTTGTAAATTATAAAATATGGAAAAGATGGGCATAAAAAAAAATAAAGTTAAAAAGAGATAAATTATGAGTAAAGTGTAACATTCCTACTAATTAATTATAAGTACATGTTTCAGGATAAAATATTTTAGGGTATGTAATATTATTGTGTGAAATGCAAATTATATATGTATTTTAAAAAAGTACTATAATTTAAAATTATAGATCTATCAATAATAACATAATCATGATTATAAAAATAATATTTGTATTCTTATTTGCTCATAATATGGTTTGCATGTCATTAATTAATAACTATATAAATATAATCCCATAAAATAAGTCTGTTAAGTAACTTGAACTAAGTAAATATTATATTTCGACATAATGTAATATAAAATAAATAAAATTAAGTATCAATTATTAAGTATTTGAACACTTTAATGATCTCATCGAGTGTCTAGCTATATTTCTCACACATAAACATTATAAGTTATCAATAAGGAAACCTTTTAAATTGAATTCGTAACTGTGAATTTAAAATTAAGTAACTGTCATTGCAAAAATAATATTGTAATAATATATTCTCGCAGTAAGAGATCGTTATAAAGTATTTTGTATCTACTTTCATAGGCTTTTTAATCTAGCATGGAAGATTAAGGTTTCGAGTAACCTATGTAATGGGTACATGGGTACTTTTTAGAAGTAACATGTCTAAGGCTATAAAAACTCAATAAAACGTTTAACTTGAGATATAGCTATAAAAATACGAAGCACATCGCACAATTGATTTGTTAGAACTATAAGGCAGTGTCGACAGGCAATCTTCATTTTTTCCAATTACATATTTATAGAAAAAGTGAGTATTTATGTTGTTTCTAAGCAAACATATTTCCAATGTCTACAATTTTGTGAGGCCTTAATGTATGCCCTCCATAAATAACTATAGCGTTACAGTATATTATACGTTAGGCGCAGTACCATTAATATAGTTTTTTTTACGCAAAAACTCCAAGAAATGGTACTATAGAAAATAGTTTATTAGCTGGTGCAATTGTGAAATGATCTTAAGAAACTCGCGCTCTACACCTACCTACTATGTATAGTAAAACTGACACATATCTACGTGATTCTCACAAAAAGAAGTTCAGCACTAGTAATGTGGAAGATTTGAGAGACAAGGCACATTGGAACTGGTCAAGGTCTGCTTAGACATAGTAAATTTAATAATGTAGTTCTGACAAAAGTTCTCTCTGACACTTATAGTTCATTTGAATCATTGTCCTCACTCTCCAAGCTATCGCGTCAATTTTGTTTCGATGCCGCCGTCTAACACGAGTGTTGCCATGCTCTAAATAGCGTGCGAGTAAATATCCAATCTACTTTGTCCAAGCAGACTTTACAAGAAATGTACAGCGGTCTAAGCCCACCAAGACACCAAGTGAGCTGAGATTAAAGCTGCCACGGTTTAAATAATTTCGAAGTAGCATTTGCATAAAAATCTGTATTTTTATGGGACGTTATTAAACGATAAATATGTTATTTATTATTAAAATGAATGTTGCCACAGTTGTGACGTTTAAATGCGTAATTAATTGATATACCATTATTTTAATTTGGATCATTTATAAATAATATTACGTAACAAGTAAAGAGGTATAGTGCCAAATTAAAATGATGGTTGTCAATAGTTGTCAATAGATATTCTATATTGCGACTTTATTTGAGCTTACCTAACTAATATACCTATTACTGAAAACTCATAGAAATCTCACCCTGTCATGAATCTTAAGTACTATATGTATTTAAATATTTTAACGCCTTATTTATTAACTGTGATGAGTCGTAAATGCTTCCATGTCTGTTTTACGTTCTATATTTTATAACAATAAAAATGTGAAGTAATTAAAGTCGATCTCCTTGAACCACAACGGATTGTTCATCGTTGAGCATGATAGCTTCTCTTATTAATAATATTCGAAAAACTCGTAGTAACACACTAAAATTACACAATAAAACGGTGTTCACCTTATAGAAGATGTACATAATTTTATACAAATAGCTATCTTAATATAACAAATCCGATGAACTCACATAAAACTATATTCCAAAAGCACATGTTTTTAGCGCAGTAGCGAGTGAGCTCATATTATTGGATAAACCTCTTTGAATCAGCTTGGCTGACGCTGCCTATAAAACGCTACATATTCACACAAGATGAGTGCATTGCATGTGCTATAATTTAATTAACCAGTCCGGCGTCTTTAGCCATACTGAAAAATATGGAATTTCTGTCCTGTAGTAGCTGTTCCGGAGGCGCGTACTCGACCAGCTGACCCTTGTCCAGCACCATGACCTTAGTGGAGTCCATGATGGTGTTGAGACGATGGGCGATGGTGAGTACAGTGCACGCCGCGAACTCTGAGCGAATGGTTTTCTGTAATGTAACACACGTGTTGAAGAGCGCGGAAAAAATACGTCATACACAAACTGCAGGACGGTAACTGTCAACTTGCTATACCTGAATAAGCTCGTCGGTCTCCAAGTCAACGGCCGCGGTAGCCTCGTCTAGCACGAGCAGTGGGGTTTTTCGCAGGAGTGCTCGCGCCAGACAGACGAGTTGTCTCTGACCTACTGACAAGTTTTCGCCGCCCTCGGATACCTCGTGGCCTAATCCTGCTTGTAGCCCTACGGACGCAAATAAACTCATATAACTATTGAAACACACTCCGTTCGCAATAAAATAACATTTAGTTATTTATTTTCTCCACATCATTATCTTTACAGGCTAACTTTATACAATAGTGTGGTCCTTAAATATTAATATATTTCTTCAAACATTATATATAACATCAATAATTACTCACCGAGTACAAATGGCTTGAGATGGGCGTGTGTGAGCGCGCGCCAGATGTCGTCATCAGAGTATGTCCCGAACGGGTCGAGGTTCATGCGCAGTGTGCCGGAGAACAGCACCGGGTCCTGCGGGATGATGGTGATGCGCGAGCGCAGCTGATGGAGGCCGATGGTAGAGATATCCAGTCCATCGATGAGAATGCGGCCCGAAACTGCCTCCACGATCCTACGAGAGAGTGACGTCAGACGTGTGCAGATTAGTGGTATAGTGTAGAGTTCCGATAGTGTGCGTGTGTGTGGTGTGTGTGTGTGTGTCTGTGTGTGTGTGTGTGTGTGTGTGTACGCGTGCGTGCGCGTGTGTGTGTGTGCGTGCGTGCGTGCGTGCGTGTGTGTGTGAACGTGTGTGTGTGTGTGAACGTGTGTGTGTGTGTGAACGTGTGTGTGTGTGTGAACGTGTGTGTGTGTGTGAACGTGTGTGTGTGTGTGTGAACACTTGAGTACATGTAGTTAGGTGCGTACCGGAACAGTCCGAGCGTGAGCGTGGACTTGCCGGCGCCGGTGCGGCCGACGATGCCGAGCTTGTCCCGCGGCGCTATGGCGCACGTGACGTCACGCAGCGCCGGCTCGCCCCCCGCGCGGTACGCCAGCGTCAGTTGCTCCAGCTGCAGGGCCCCGGTTTCAGGCCATGTGGCTCCCGGGCCTGGAGGTTTGACCCACGGCGCTTCCTGTTATACAATTGGAAGTTTTTTTTAGTTTTTTTCGAAAATGAATGGAAATATTATTTTCGAAAAAAGAACACGCGAAGTATCGAATTTACGGAAAAAGAAAACAAAATCTTTTGCTGGAACGTTTTTTGAACTTGGAACATTTCAACATCCAATCAAAGAGTATTTAATAACCCCAGCACGCCGTCATGCAACATTGGTGTTCCCAATTCAAAAAACGCTCCTGCAAATGATTTGATATGAATAATGTAATAATTTAATATTATTTAAATTAAATGTTTATTTAAATTATTAAAGTATGCTTAATTTCCCTGCATTCTTTTGATCTTCGCGGCTCAGTCTTTCAAAGAGTGAAATCAGGGAACATAAACATATAGTTTTGGACTAAGGTGCACCAAGTGCGGGCGGGGCGGGTTGGCGAAAATGACAGCGGATGTAGCTAGTGGGCGGGTCTACGCAAGTTCTTTCCCGCTCGAATTATTCGGTCATGCCGTTGACGTTTAATAAGTGCCGTATTGTCTTTGCCACCTTTGTGGAATTCTAGTGATTTAGATCATTCGAATCGACAAGTAATTAAAAAACTATGGAAGGAAATAAAAATGATAAGCGGAGATTCTGATGGCAAATAACTTTATAAAAATATATAAGTACTAGCTTCCAAATACTCTGGCATTATTATTTGAAATATTGCACGAGGTAGGCACGTCCAGGCCGATCATACGCCCCGCTGCCACAGTGCACTGTAATGTAATCATCCATTGAAATGTGCGTTTTCCGTTTGACCCGCCACCCGCAGCCCGGAGGTACTTCCCCAGTCGGACTGCTCAATTGGGCGGAAATACCGCCGTGTCCTCCCTCTCCTAGTCCTACTCCTAGTTCTCGAGCAAATTTTCTTCATCTAATATATAACATAGCATAATACATGTATACAACATCCTACCCACCCACTAGGCGTGCGTGATAGACCTTTCGTCAATTTGTGTCCGAGAAACGTAATCCTTGGTTTCCTTACCTGATCAGTTTCTGCGTATTCTTTTATTCTTTCGACAGCCACGATGTTCGTTTCTACTTCTGACGTCATTCTGACCAGCCAATTTAATGTTTGCGTAATCTGCAATTGAAGAGAAAATTTAGTAGTCATAATTTTTTTATGTGAACCTAAGCCAGTAGTTGAAGGAAGAAAGTACCTGTAATGCATAGCTGACAGATAACCCCACTAGACCAGGACTGATGGTTTCCCTATTATATACTGCGAACATGGCGGAAAAGAATATGATCAAATTCCCCATCATCTCAAGTCGAACTGCCAGCCATCTGTTAGCGATGCAGCTTGGATAGTAACAAGACTGATTGTGGTCGACGCCTCGCTCAGACTCGTTTATAAATCTGTAAACGATATAGTAAGTCATTAATATCAGGAAATTAAACTTCTACATGGCTAAACATATTTTATTACATTCATCATCAATCGCATCAGTTACACAATTTTTTTCCAAGATTTTAACTCCCAAAGTAATACAGACTACTAAGCTATGGTACCAGTTGCGAACTTTATTATTGTGTAACAAAAACCAATTATTGTAATGTAAACACTGTTTATTATTGTATTTAAACAGCATTAATTGAAGTACAAAATATCTATATTAAAACAAAAACACACAAAATTGACTCGCGATTATGTCGCTTCGAACAACCCACTCCGCATCGTTCCCGGCACAATGGTGTCCATGATGCTAGCGGCGTTGGCTCGCTGAATCGCCCCAGGAACGAGCCGGAGCGGGAGTCACCGCCTTGGTCGTGGATACGGCGACCAATTTCCGCGATCAACCTCTTCGTCTCTGACCCCCAACTGCCCATAGTCTCCTCCGCAATGGGCACAAAATAATATTGTGGCTCCATTGCAGCGTATTCCACCCTTTTGTATTGTATTGTATATTGTTTTGTTTGTTGTGAATAAAGATTAGATATTATTATTACTCAAATGAACAAATTAGTCAAGATCAATCTTTAGTCTGTCCTCGTTCCCTTATATCGAATATAATATTTTACGAGTTTGGGTCCCGATTAAGTAAAAGTAAAACTTTATAAAACGTATGAAATTTTTTAAAATGAATATTGTGATCTAAGAACCTAATCACCTTTGTGGGATTCTGAAGGTTAAATTAAATAACCTCACGAAAACGTAATTTTTATTTTAATAAATATGAGCATACCTTTGAGCGACACCATAAGCTCGAATAGTAGATGCACCAGTGATACTTTCACCGAAATGCGAATAAATGGGTGAGCGTGACACGGACTCGAGGCGCTTCAACTGTCTTGAGGTCGCCACGTAAAACCGCTGGATTACGTAGTAGAGAATACCGATCGGTATAATCACTGCCATGAATATGGGCGTCGATAAACTTATCACGAAGAGCGTACCCAATACCTAAGGAATATAAAAATTCATTAATAAATTATATTCTAGATTAGAGTTTACAAAATAATAAGAATTATTTAAAAACTACTTCAGTATCATTAATTTTGTCTTAGTCATGTGTGCTTACTTGAATATTTTACACGCGTCATAATTATAACAAGCTAAATTATATACTTACATCAGAAAATAAAATGGGATCAGTTTATAAAATAAATGTTTTTACAATTTTTACAAAAATGCCTTATTTTACTTATATCGACAACACAAACGAATAACAAAATATAAAATGCGTAACCGGCTCTACGGCCTCATGTGTGTCACACAAGCGAGTGCCCACATATCGTGCAAATCGCATAGCTTGTTTTGCACGATTTTGTATAAATTATCTGCACTAAAATTAGCTCTGTATTATTTGCACGAAACAGGTGCCCGTATGAGTGCACACACATGGTGCAGTGCAGGCCTTAACAGGCACAATAACGCAACACAAAAAGCTTCTTAAAATAACAAATTGAGGGTAATATGCTTAGGTATTACTTTGTTATCATTAAAATTTGTTAATTTCCAAAACAAAACTGACGGATCTCTAATAACATAAAACTATTACGCATATTCCCCTCTATAATAAACAAAAAACTCACCTTTAAAAAAAATACAAAAAAATATGTTAAGACAGCTTAATAAATTCAGTCAAAAAATACCCACCAAGATAAACAAGTCTAGACATAAAACTTAACCCTCACACGCCCTGGGGGTGAGATTACCTCAAAGGCGCACCACACCAAGTCAGCTATCTGCGAAGGAAGAGACGTGTCCAAAATATCCACGTCTTTAGAAAATCTAGCGAGTATTCTGCCCACCGGTGTCACTTCGAAGAATTGCAAAGGTGCTTTTAACACATGGTCCAATAACAGCTGGTGGAGGTACCTCGCCGCTCGCCAGCACGCCAGGTAAGGCATTAAGTCGGCAAAAAACGATCCTATTGCTGTAACAACGTACGACGGATACGTATTTTAGTAGCTAGCTCGCAACAAGTTATTGACACTGACAGATACTAGTAATAATGAATACATTGTTTACGATGTCCACAGCTACGAGGCAAAAGGCAACAGGATCCACATTGATGATCAACAGGGATGGGTCTAGTGTGCACATTTACAACAAAAAAAAGAAGCTATGTACTGTACTGTCTACGCTAAGGCTAAGGATATGAAAGGTAAGTGACATGCAGCGTGTGTTTCTTCACACGTCTGTTTTCTAAGAAGCTGGCTTGTGATTAAAGAAACGCAACATTGATTTATTGTTATTTTACAAACTGATCCCTTAATAATATATTACCTATAAAAAAGAATTCGTAATCAGTAATTCGAATTCGAAAAGCATGAAATAGTTCCATTAATAAAATTAATATTTGAGCTAGCCATAGTAAGACACGTGGTATGTACAGTCATCAACGATGGTTGCAACACTACGTACTTTTTTTTATCTGTAATTTATGGTGTATCTTTACAACACCAGGCCAACTTATTCTAAGTTGAGTTTAACACATTGTAATAAATTGCTTGGCAGGATAAAATTATTTTTCTTCAATAAATGTGTTAAGCTATTTTCGTTACTGACTGTACAACACGAATAGCAATATATTGTTAGAAGGTTATTCCCAGAAATTATAATATGATTTCTAAAGAAAATTTAAATTATAAGAACAAATATTAAAATAAAGAGAACAATGAAACGAGGCCATTGCAGTTTCGTAGATTTTTCATTGACTTTTACGCCTTACTTCCACTATAATATTTTTCACGTAGCATGGGTACGGTGACATTTGACTAATTCCATTTCATGCATGATTCATTTCGAAACAATTTACCTAACGCGGAATACAGGAAACAACACTTAATACGAAGATAAAAAGAAAACTGTTTTATTTTGCATTTTTAACTTAAAACTATTTTTATTTCTCCGTAATTATTTAAACTTTAAATATAAACATTCCAAATACATAATTCTTGATGCGTGAATCGGAACAGGTTGCGTTAGAGATTGACATAGTAAAATCGTTATAATCGATAAATTGTCGAATAAAGTATCATAAATCGTTAGTTGTATTTTTAACTAAAATACGATTATAAAATATAATTATGTAATAATAAACTTTAAACAAAGCATTTTTGTCTTTGTGGAGCTTTATTATAATATAGCAACACTGCTTAAGCATGAGCTGGCAGCCATCTTGTTATATCAACTCAGTACGAGTGCGTCTGCCTTGTATGCGGTCTGTTTTCTTTGTTTTGAGCTTGCGTGGTGTTTTTGTTACTTGTTTTTGTTATTGACTATCGTTGTGCTTTGTTGTTTTCGTTACCGTTTTTTGTTATTGACTTTTGTTTTGTTGTTTTTTTTTGGCAAAATGCCAAAAAGAACGAAAAAGACTGTGCTTGGTAGTCAAGCCCGTGAATTTGTAGTTCGATTGCGGGATTACTTTGAGCGGGAACGTGAGAATGGCGGAACGCTATTGCCTGTGTCCAACGTTTTGGATCGAGTGGCAGATGCGTTAGACATTGGGCGGAACACGGTTTCTCGAATCACTCGAGAAAAATATGGTGCTCACGATACAGAAGAAAATAAGTTGTCCACCCCTAATAAAAAGCGAACCAAAAAGGCATCTGTAACAGATGTAGACAGTTTTGCGGCCGATGCTATACGGAGCCACATTTATAACTATTACCAGAATTCACGGAGTGGTTTCAAAATATGCTTAGCAATTTAGAAGAACCCAGCACAATTATTATGGACAATGCCCCATATCACTCCGTGCAATTGAACAAACCGCCGACTTCTTCCAATAAGAAGAGCGAGTTGATCGAGTGGCTCCAAGCCAATAATGTGGAAGCCGATGAGACGAAATTAAAGGTGGAGCTAGTGAAGCTCGTAAAAATGCACAAGCCCCAAACGACATACAAATTAGATATGATGGCAAACGAATATGGTCACGAAGTCCTGAGGTTTCCACCGTACCACTGTCAGTACAATGCCATTGAATTAATTTGGGCCCAAATCAAAGGTAACTTGTTTAACCATAGTCTATTTACATACTGACAAAAATATGATTATGTTTATTACTTGAATTCTATGACTCAATTTGTTTTTTATCTTGTTTCAGGATACGCTGCACGAAAAAATACAGCTCCGCCTTTTACAGCCACAAAAATGATGGGGTTATTGAAAGAGGGATGCAAAAATGTCACTGGCGATGACTGGAAGAAAGTAGTGGAGAAAACCAAAAATCTAATCTTACATGACTGGGAGCGAGACATTAGAATAGACTGCATAATTGATTCCCAAATAATTATTCACGTCGACGAGTCAGATGACGATGATGATGATGATGAAGATGATGAACATGTTTGATTTTTAATAAATAATTAAACAGGTTATCAATTTTGTTTTACTTTTTTTCTTCAAAATTATTAGTTAATAGAATCGATTTCTTCTTCATTAATAAATGATCTCGATAAGATATATAATCGATTTTATTTCATGCGATTTTATCTTGACTACATCTCTAGTAACTTCAAATCCCAAACGTCACCGTACCCATGCTATGTGAAAAATATTGTAATTAGTGTATTTATTCTTCATTTAGAGAACTTTGTTTAGAGTACCGTTCATTACTGATAACAATGGCTATGATAGTATAATTAGTTTTAAGAATTTATGATCCTGTTTCCAGACAATAAATTATTAGAACTAATTTAGTATTCAGTAAAACATCTAAATATAAGTAAAACACTATTCAAATCTGTATAATGTAACACTCGGTTGGAATAAAAAATATTAATTAAGGAAAGAGTTTAAATAAAAGTTAAGATTGTCAATTAAAGCTACAACTGTAAACAAAATGTCAGGCAGCCGATGTAGCGTCTATTATTGCGTCGTCACATTATACATATTAAGGCGCTGTTCCAGTAAGTTTATAAGAAATAAGGACACATATATATATGTATTATTTTAAGACCTTAATGAAATATATGGCTATAAAGATGATATTAAATGATTTAGTGAAGTAATGTTTTATTATATAGCTCTTGTTGTAGGTGTGTTTGAAATAGCAATTCAGAGCGGTCTCTCTTATTGTAAATCACCTTTTTATTTTTATCGTTTTTTAGATATTTTAATCGTTTAAGTACGACAGCGGGCCTACCACGACACGCATAAGCAAATCAATTAATTGCGATTCAGTTCCAATAGCCACTATAGTGCACAGTGGTTCGGTACTCGCGGTCACGCTATGCTATAGTATAGCGTGACCGCGAGCGCTGAACCAGCCCTATGATACTCGCGGCGCAGCGGGGGACGCGGTAAAGAATGATCATGAGACGAGAGCGAGCGAGAACGCACTCGGTGGTATCTCGCGCTCACGGCCACACTATACCTTGCGATACCGAATTTGAATTGCTTATGCATGTCGAGGGAGGACCGCAGGGCTAGACTGGAAGAGCGCCTCAACGCGGCGTTAGTGCGGATGGAAGCGTCGCATACCGCGAAGAAGCAGGACGTCCAGCCCCTGAGCGTCATCGGCAGGACGTTGTCGAGCACGTCCACGTCCTTGCTGAAGCGGTTGAGCACGCGGCCGACGGGCGTGCAGTCGAAGAAGCCGATGGAGGGCGCGCGCAGCACGCCGCCCAGCAGCGCCGCGTGCAGCGCGCGCGCCGCCGCCAGCGTGCCCAGGTACAGCGCCAGCGACGACACCGACACCGACACCACTGCGGGCCGCCGGGCTACAGCCGCCGCCCATCCGCCCGACCACCCCCTCCCCCATCACCCCGCCACCCCGCAAGGGCGGATCCACATGCGCTCATCAAACTCATCACCTCTCGTAGTTTTATTTAAAGCTTTTGAAGCTTGCGAAAATAACTACTCATGTTTTGTTGCTATACAAAAACTGATAGGCGTTAATTACGATTTACTGATACGTAAGAGTTTTATGCAGCTATTATTGTAAAAATACAGTTTATGAACATAAAACCAAGTTAAGTTAATTTGGAGTTTCAATTATTATCCAAAAAACCCCAAAAGATGCATTAGTGTGGATTGAGTTAATGACCTCAACAATTTTTACTTTTCGCTTGAAAGGTGGATCCGCCCTTTTCAGTCGCAATACCGGTAGGTGACTCAAACTGGGTAACGTTGCGTTGTGGTCGAGTAGTAAGCGGTTTCATTTATATATGTTTATATTAAAGGAAGCTGTTTGAAAGTGAATATAACTTTTTAAAACTTGTAACTCAAATATCTTTGTATCGTCTATGTACAGATTCCTTTAACATGTCTATATTTCTAAAAGAGATTCGGTATGCTCACATTGGGACAGTTCAATGTGTCACTTCACTATGGTTTTATTAAAATAAAATTGCATGCAGTTTAGTACATGAATTGGAGTAGTAGATTAATATACGTGTAAAACAGGTATTACACAGTCATAACTTCGACAATACCAAACTCAGACAACTTTAGAAAACAGCATCTTGTATCTTATATTAAGATTCAAATCAATATTAATTATTTAGAGAATTTTCTTGTGTAGCTTGTTGTGATTTTCAATGATTATTATTTGGAAATAATTTCGTTAATATTCATACAACGATGGAACCCGAAAAGCGTATTATTAAGTGATATCTACTTTCGGATATTTTTCAATTCAGTTCGCGTCGCAGTTAGCAAATGAGCTGGAAAAAAGTTCAGAGAAGGAGTATGGTGATCTTTTTATGGATTGAAATTTTCTGAGTAAGATATTTGATGTCTCGTCATAACCGATGTACAAATACCGGCAATCATCTTGAACAAAGTATAGTGGGAGAAAGTTCGTGTGCACTATACGGACCAATCAAAAAGTCAATAAAAGGATAGATCATTGATTAACCAATGACGCAAGCCCTTTGAGTCCGTGATTTGTTAAATATAAGCTGTGATTGGTTGATTGGTGCACCGGCAGTCGCACCGGTCGCGACTACCAAAGAGAACTAAAAGACGCTTTTTGAACAGTAAGATTATATTGTCTAGATGTTTGCCAGTCTCTATAGCTATCAGATTGAATCTATTGTTGTAAATTTCATGCGTACTGTAAGTTAACTCATTATCGAAATGTACAAAACCATGCAATTGGGAATGTCATGTTAGAAATATTATTGTTATATATGAAACTGACAAAGAATTATATTTCTTAATCACGAATATTTATTCAGAAAGTAAAAAATGTATTCATTATTGTAAGTTTTCACCTTATTACCTTTCCCAAGTTACATTTATTATTTGTGAATATTTTTAACCGACTTCAAATAAGTTTAATTTTTGTATGTTAGTATATGAGTTTTTTTTAAATGACATGATTGATTTTCATACCCTTTTCACCCAAAATATATAATTTGAAATCGGTTATGTTTTGCATAACATACAATATTAGTTTCTGAATACTTTTGGTATAGTAGTATACTAAAACTAATTTTGTATTTATAATATTATGTATACTTGTATACTTATAAATACATATAATTCCAACCACCTTGGTTTTAAATTCATGTAATTACTTCGAACCTCTGATTGATATTATAACTTTAAATTAATAAAATATGTTTATCAGTATTTATGTTGATAATACTTTGTGTAAAGCCGTATATTCATTTTATTTTACTTACACTTTTCTCTCTTTCTTTTGTTTTTAATACACTATCTATATAAGTTTAGTCGGTAACTACACCATGTATTGTTTTTATAACACTACTGTCCATCCCAAGGTTGCCTGGAAGAAATCGCTTCAGCGATAAGGCTACCTACTTGTCCTACTGTAAATCTGTTGGTGTACAATAATAAATTATCTATCCATCTATGTCACCAAGTTTCATTAAATAAGAAAACAACAGCAATTGTACAAGTAATATCAATTAGAAAAAAGAACAGGGTAAGTCGAGTTAAGTACGCAAAAAGTGGCGTCATTCAAATTCCTCTTATTTACTCGACTGATTATAGATAATTTAACAAGGATTTGAATTCAGAAAAAGACACGCGTATTCCTTATTGGAAGATTTCTGGCCTTGAATATTTTATTGTGGTTTTCAAGTCATTGCAGAACGGTTGGCAAACCATAGTTTGAACTTCTTTCATATCAAATAACTGGTTTGAAGTAATTACAAGCATTCAAAGTCACCTGTATAATTATGCATTATTTTGTTTGGTCAAGTCTGAGTATATGTAATTGTAACAAAGGAAATCTGTCTCTAAAATTATTACGGTCAAAAATAATGTTAAAAAAACAAATAAATGCCAAACCCGAAATAATAAACTTAATTTTAAAACAAGTGTAAGTACATTATGTCTTTCGGCATGACCGTAATACTGTTTAAAAGCTAGTTATTATAATTGTTAGGTGAGACAAATAAAGAATTATATTTACCTTGGCCGACGCCGAGCCCTCCGTACACGCCGAGGTACATGTCGCGGCGCTGAGTGTCGACAGTGCCGTTGACAATCTGCCGCACAAACACAAATATCATTTCAATCGAGGATCCGTGTAAATTATTGTATGTAACCGTCTACTAACGTGAATTACTTGCTTTTATAATGTGCTGTTGCAACACCACATGTACTCAGCGCCATCTAGCGAAATCATGCTGAACTATTTCGGTACTACTATGATTCTGCGTTACGATTTTGCATATATACATACATATAATCACGCCTTTATCCCCAGAGGGTTAGGCAGAGGTAAATTAAGCCTCTGCCTAACCCTCCAGTCTGCAGCCGTCTTCCGGGCACTATTTTTGACTCAAGGCATGCATCTGAGGCTGAGTCGGAGCTGTATATGTCTGTCTGACGTTAAACTGCCATATCCCTTAGTCGTCTTGTACGACACCGCATGGGAAGAGATGAGGTGGTCCAAATTTTTCTCTATCGGGAACCACGCGGCTTTTATTTGTATTTTGGTGCTCAATTAATGGGAATTGACCTGTACGACATAGGCTAAGGGCCTGTCCATCACTCAACATCAATAGCATAGGCTAAGGGCCTGTCCATCACTCAACATCAATAGCCGTACCCAACCGTGGACAAATCTGTCATTACGCACATATAGTGTTGCAGTCCAGTCGATTGTGTACTCTAGAGAGCCCTGCACGTGCTATATTTATTACGTTGTTGGTTGTATACTATCGCACCGGTGCTTTCAAAATGCAAATACACACATCATCAGTTTTTCTGAATAACTTGATTGTATACAACTAGACTGGTAATCCTAAAGAGCCTAATATTCTATATTCGCATTCTAGATCCCACAAAACAAGCTGTTTAAACTATGCTTGCTTTGGATCTAGATATAGCTGTGTAGATTGTCGTAGAATATTTACTTACGAATTAATGTAACGACAAATTTTCGAAATCATTTGAAATTTTTGTTTGCATTTTTGTATTAGAGATTCGTATGCTGCTTGTTTCAGTTAGTTATTGTGATTTGCTTTACTTTTCACTTCCCACCAAGCACGTATCATCTTTAAATAACAGGATAAATTCCTGCCTAAACTCTTTTTTGATCGCCGAGCGATATTCCTATTTCGACCTAGTAAGTACGTACGTAAAAAATAATACAGCTGCGTGTACAAGAGGGCGATGACGAATGACAAATATTCGCGAACATATTCGTGATGGCACTCATACGTACGGATTTGCCCGGCGCGACTCGGGAATAAGCTTGGCATGTCTTTGCCTTAAATAATAGTAATAATGCAACTCGTAGCTCACTTTCTATTGGTATATTTTAAATTTGGATGGTGGTCCATTTGATTGATAAATATTTTTAGTTATGCTATAATATTATTTTTTTAAAAAAAGTTACGTGTAAAAAGTAGTCGATTATTGTAAATTATTGTGATAAAATGTTATGATGAAGTTTGTTCTATATGCTGAAAATACAATATCGTCCTAAAAGTATAAAAATATTACCATTTTGTCGTCATTAGACCACGCCGTAAGCCAATAGTTGGAGCCAACTTGAAAAACTTGCAAAATAAGGTTCATTAATATTGTTACCACAGACGACAGCACACCTACGCTCATTAAGTAGTGTTTGTACACACTCCATTTCACCTGTAAACAAAACATCAGTATATAACCTCTTGGTTCATAAATTTATTTAACGTATTAAAGATACTATACCAATACGCAGCAGATACACTTAATGGTTTGGAAAAATATTTTTTTTTTTTTACGTGCGCAAAATCCCCACGGATACCTCCCCACCGGAGGGTTTGAAAAAACACTGTAAAGGTACGAGTTTGTAGTTGACCGCATACAGCAGCAGCAGATGAAGTGTCGCTACAGAAGTTCGGCCGCGGCGGCGAATTCTGCGGCAAGTGGTAAGGTAAGCTAAAGAGAGCGCCCGCCGTTCATCTCTCTTTTAATTTCATTAGATTGTCTTACCGTTTGCCTTTTTGGTGAAATACATAGACTTCAGTAGTTCGTAGCGACGCGACACTATTGGTGAAAAGGCAATTGTGATTGGGTAAAACCGCGTAGGTGGCGCTAACAGGGTGCTACTTAAATCTACACACAATATCTGTATTTGGCGTGCGACGATGGTAAGAGGCCAGATAGGATGTCATTGGTGTCTTGGAAGATGGAAAGGCATTTGTGTGGGATGCAACATGTGCTGACACCCTTGCGCGTTCACATCTTCCAGGGACTGCAAACTGCGCCTGCGCTGCTGCTGCGTCGGCAGAGACCCTCAAACGGCGCAAGTATAGTAATATAAGTGGTAATTACATATTTGAGCCGATTGGGGTCGAGACGCTGAGATCATGGGGTCCAAGTGCCCATCTTTTGTTTAGAGCCATTTAATGTATAATTGAAGCTACCCGTGACCAGAGGGTTGGTTTATTCCTTAAGCAAAGGATTGATATTGCCATTCAACGTGGCAATACCGCCAGTCTTCTAGCCACCCTCCCGGTTGACATAGATGGGGAGGAATTCTTTGATGCCTGAACCTGAAGATTTATTTAGGTATATTCTGTATTGGTTTTATATTTTAATTTAGATAACTCCCATGTACATTATGTAAATAGCAAATAAATATTTTTGTACATTGTATATATATAGTAAAACAAGTGAATAAAATACTTACACTTCCTGTCTCTGTTTTCTCAGTTTCTATGAGTTTATTTTTCTCTTTCAATTCTTGTGGACTAACAGTATCAGGAGTTTTTCTCTTTACACTGCCGGCGCGATCACCTGCACGCCAATTTGTTAGTCAACATTATGGTTAGGCATACAACCTATATTTATGTTTATTATATTGCCGAAAGTGCATAGTAATTGACAACACCCGCATTTCATGAATTATTTTTTGGTTAAAGTATGTCAATATCTTCATTATGGAGACGTTTCCAGATTGCATTCGAAGCTAAGGTGAACTCAAAACTCAGGGTCCACCTTCCGGTTTTGGCATTATAAAGTTACAGAAGGAAAATATCCCGATTATTGTAGTAAAAGAGATACCTTATTAGAACCCGCAAGAGGACGACTGGAATTTTTATAGTGGTTCAGTTAGTGGGACTGCTTACTGCGATTTTAATTCCCAATTATCCCGTACATTCGATTCCCGCTCAGTGCAAATATTTGTATGCATGAATATGTATATTTGCATTGGTCTGGGTGTTTCTATGTATAATATGTATGTATTTACAAAAAATAGTATCTAAGTATATTTATCCGCATTTTAGATCTCATAACACAAACTAATTAAGCTATGCTTACCATGGGTCTAAATAGCGTTGTGTGGAACGATGTGGAATATTTATTTATTTATCAATTAATCAGTGTACTTACTTCCGATGTGCACCGTAACCCACATATGATGTATAATAATTTAAGTATGCGATGGACAACTCGGGAAGCACATTAAACCCCCAATACGTTCGTAGTTACAAAGTTCCAAGTTACAAACCTGCAGCGGGTTGCTCCGATTCTGAAGCACTCTCAGAAAGAGAGCGCGCTCTCTGCAGCTTGTTTTGGAATTCAGATCCAAGTTTACTTTCCAGTTCCTGCTTGATTTCATCCAGTTCTGAAAAATGTATATAGTGTGTTCAATCAGTGTGAACTATATTAATAGTCGTAGAAGTAAAATTGTATATAATTATAAAGGAAAACAAAATACATTCATTATATTATATAAATGGTCCAGTTTTCTCGTTTTCTACAAGCACACGTTCTTGTAAACCCTCGTGGTTCCCGGCAGAGTAGAATTTGGACCACCCCATCTCTTCCCATGGTATACGGTGTCGTACAAGGCGACTAAGGGATAGGGCTGTTTAACATCAGACAGTTATTGACCCGGATTCGGCCTCAGATGCATGGCTCGAGTCAACAATAGTGCCTAGAAGACGGCAACAGATTTACCCCCTATTACGTGGGACCGAATTTAATGATTGGTGAAATGTGGGTGTTAATTCACCTCTGCTTAACCCTCCGGGGATAAAAGCGTGATTATATGTATGTATGTAATTGATTATTAAATTCAAGAAAACTAATCACTATATTGAAAGGTCGCGGTTTCGTATTCAGCGGGTCTATCATATCAATCGGTCTCAACGGTCTCATCATATGCTTTTTCACGCCCCGCTTAAAGGACCCGGGACTGTAGGAAGAAGGAAACACGTATGCTGGTAATGAATTCCAGGTCTTGGTGGTGGGGCAAAGAAAAGAGACTCCGAACCGCTTGGTTCTTGTTCGTATATTCTGCACAGTGTGAGGGTGACATCTAAGGCCTGCACGTGTTGGCCTATGTAGGAAAGGAGATGGTGGGATTAGTTGGAAGAGCTCATCAGAATCCAATAATCCAAATGTGATTCCATGAAAGCGACCTTTTTAGACCCGCTGGCCATTACACTACCGACGTGAACCCATTTCTAACACAAGCAATTTAGCTTAGCTGGAGGGAACAAGGAAAATTAGTAATTTCGGTTGCAAATTATTATTATTAAAATTATGGACGAGTAGAATGTTTGCTGATATGTCCACTTCATGGTGTTGGAGTAGAGTTCAGTCCAGTCCATATCTATTTTATTGTTTGTTTTGTATTGTAAGCCACTCATCTAAGCGATACTTAAAGGTCGTTAGCGTAGCAGCTGACACCACTTCCTCGGGCAATTTGTTCCACAGTTGCACAATGCGGTTGTTTAGTGAGTGGTAAGCTGTCAAGGAATGTGCGTGTGAGCGTGTGAGAGTGAGGCTGTGGTGTGGAGGTCTTTTTTTTTAATATTTGTCGTGACAAATATTAAAAAAAAAGACCTCTCTATTGAGTCTCACGTGATTAATACACACGTGATAAACAGCCCCATTTCGGAATCGAGAGAGAGGTCCGCATTACCTTCGGGCGACGTCCGCTCGGCGTCGCTGAGGTGGTGCAGCAGGAACTCTGCAAAGGCGCCCTTCTTCTCGAGCAGCTGCTGGTACGTGCCCGCCTCCGACACGCCGCCGTCGCGGAGCACCAGCACCAGGTCCGTGTGCGCCAGGTACGACACGTTGTGCGTCACCCACACGCGCGTCGTGTGCTGCAGCAGCCCGCCCGGCCCGATCACCTGCGCCAGCGACCGGTCATTGCCATCGAGCATTGCACAGGTTGGGACCCTAACTGGTGGAGCGCTACGTCATATTATCGGAAAGATCCAGGATCCCCCCGACAATGACAACGCTTGAATCTAAATATGGCGTGGTGGTAGTGAACACGACTGCTACGCAGGAGGGGTTCGATCCCCGCTCAGTGCATATATTTGTATGCATGAATATGTTTATTTGCATTAGCCTGGGTGTTTCTATGTATAATATGTATGTATTTAAAAAAAAAGTATTTAAGTGTGTTTATCCGTATTCTAGTTTCCATAACACAAGCTAGTTAAGCTATACTTACCATGGGACTAAATAGCGTTGTGTAGAATGTTGTAAAATATTATTTATTATTATTAGGTATATCAAAGTTATAGGTAAGCCTATAACTAACTAAACTTATTTTCGACTTTTTGAGGGTTTTTAATTTTTGGCACGTAATATTTTGGTCACAAATTGTCTGAAAGTATTAAATTGAACAAAAAATAAATAAAAAATCGATAATTATTACAAACAAGTGGGGTTATTCGTTATATTTATTCAGTTGTTCGGATTTTATTTAATTGATTTTTTTTAATAAATAAATTAACGAAACTGTGTCCAAAGTGTTACGTTCCAAAACAACTGCAAAATCTACAGGTAAAAAAAACATTTTGTAGAATATTCATTTATAAGAAACCAGAAACCTTTGGGATCAGTGATCTTTAGTCTAGCAATACATCCCATCATACAGCAGATAAATTCAAAATTCAACATTTGGTACCTAGACGACGGAACCCTAGGGGGTGATGTGCAAACAGTTTTACAAGATTTAGAACTTATAAAAAATAAATTTCAATACATCGGCTTACAACTTAACTCGGACAAATGTGAAATCTTTATCAGCGACACGACAGACAGACCCTCGACTATAGGAAAATGTAACCTCGTAGCTCCAAATATCAAAATTTTGGAGAAAGCTTCACTGCGCCTCCTAGGGTCCCCAGTTTTGGAAGATGGATTTCATACATTTATCGAGGAAAAAATTAAAAATTTTGAATACATCACAGATCATTTGCAAAAAATAAGTGTTCATTCCGCCTTTACTGTACTTCGGTTTTGCCTTTTTGTCCCTAAATTTACCCATGCACTTCGGGCATCCCAGTTTTGGCAACATTTGACACTTTTGACAAAAATTGACAACATTCTGCAAAACACACTCAGCACAATTTTAAATGTGGCCTTGAATGACCGAGCCTGGCTCCAAGCGTCCTTACCAGTTCGCTTGGGTGGTCTCGGCGTTCGCAAAATTTCAGACGTTAGCCTTCCAGCATTTCTGTCGTCGGTGCACAGCACTGAGGATTTAACCAGGAAAATTCTCATAAACACACAGGTTAACTCTGAGGTGTCATGCAAGTCCGATGCTATTAATGCTTGGAAGGCTGCTTGTCCCAACACTGAGTTGCCTGGTAACCCTTTCTCCCAGAGACAATGGGATGCGCCGCTCTACAGGCTGGTAAGAAATACCTTAATACACACATCTTCCCATGTTACAGAACGTGCGCGCCTTCTGGCTGTGGGGGAATGGGAGTCAGGCCTCTGGATTCAGGCACTTCCATCGCCCAACATAGGTACTATGTTGGACGATACTACTTTCCGCCTTGCCACTTGCCTTCGCTTAGGAGCGCCGTGCATTTCTCCGCATCATTGCCACTACGGTGAAGCTGTCGACAGTCTTGGGCATCATGGCCTTTCATGCAGCAGAAGCGCTGGACGTATACCGCGACACGCCTGCATCAACGACATTATCCGTCGTGCTCTAGTTACCGCTGGCGTGCCAGCCATTCGTGAACCTAAAGGGCTGGTGCGTAGCGATGGCAAGAGACCGGATGGTATGTCGTTGCTACCTTGGAAGATGGGTAGACCTTTGGTGTGGGACGCTACGTGCGTCGACACTCTTGCGCCTTCACATCTTTCAAGCACAGCAGGGTGTGCCGGTGCTGCTGCTGCATCTGCGGAAAACCTCAAACGGCGCAAATACTGTAACCTGACAGGTGATTATGTTTTTGAGCCGTTTGGGGTTGAAACGTTAGGGACGTGGGGTCCAAGTGCTCGGTCTCTATATAAAGACTTGGCAAAGCAGCTGATCGACGCTACGCGTGACCAGAAGGCTGGTTATTATCTTGCACAGAGGATAAGCATTGCCATTCAACGTGGCAATGCTGCCAGCCTTCTGGGTACGTTACCGGTCGGTGATGATGCGGAGGAATTTCATGACGCATTATGTATGTAATTTTTATGTTTATTTTATTTTAGTGTATTTTAGTAGCTATCTAATTATAGTTTTAGTTTTAATTTTCAATTGCATTGTAATAATACTCGTTCTGAATAGATAAATAATTATCCATTATAGGTGAAAAAAAAAAAAATAATAATAATACTTAATTATAAATATTATTTTGTTTTAATTTACTTCTTTATTGATTAACGTCATAAAGGCGCGACCGTTTCCTCCATCGAAATCTGCGGGTCTACTTTTTAATAAATATATAGTTTTTCAGAATAGTAGTATTTTACAGTTCTTCAACGACACAGCTATCAATTAAAATAATAAAACATACATGTACACATATTGCCCATCAGCTACCGAATACCGTACCTTATCGAAGATGTGTTTCCCGACATGTGAGTCCACAGCACTGAGAGGGTCGTCCAAGAAATAATTGTCGGCGTTACAGTACACGGCGCGTGCCAGAGACACGCGCTGCTTCTGACCACCAGATAAATTTATACCTGAAGGCAACAAAACATATTCGTTTAAAATTGTGGTTCTATCTTAGTAGTAACGTTTTTTTACGTACAAAAAAACCTCACGGATACCCCACTACTGAAGCCGGTGGAAGAGGTTATGTCGGACTCGAACCGACTAAAACGCATGACGTCTATGGGTCGTTTTTGGTTGCCGAAGGTGAGGTTAACAGGCATATCCCTGGCACCACGGCCGACCCAGGGCCATCTCTCTCGATCTGGCCCTCTCCTCTCCTATCTTAGTGGGTATCCTGACCACGAGTTTATTTACTTATAGAAACAGGTAATAACTTCATAATTATATTTTATACTTATCATAATAAAATCTATTATACAAAATTGTTAAATTCGTTTGTGTACGAGACTTAAAAAGTTCAGATTGGATAGCACATTCAATGTGGGATGTTGATATAAACTTATTCTTCACTCTTATCTCTAAAGTAAAGAAAGCATTATGTGATCACTACTTTGTTAATTGAGTTATTTTCTTTTATTATTATAATACTTTATACAGATGTGAATGTGTTCGTAAAATTGTGTTGACGTAATATCCTCAAATGTAAACGACATGTTATCGGTGAAAACTTGTAAGTGGCCTTCAGTATGTTATTGATTTTCACCTACTGTTATTTTTTAGCTGTAAGTTTTCCTCAAATGTTAAAATAAAATAAATAAAATACAACCCACTTTAAAGAATGTTACCATCTATTCTGGTAAATAATTCTAGTAATTTATTAAGCTACGTTCTAGAATAGATAATAGAACAGAAGCTTTGATAAATGTGACTATAACAGCATTGAATAATGTGACTATAACAAAGCTGTATTTAACATGAAGTTACACTTGCGATCATTAGATGCTATAAAATAAAATTCAAATAAATTATATTCTTATTTGGTTCCATCTACAAATTAGTTAATAATATGCTGAGTCTTAAAATGCTTAGCAGTAGTGGTACATACCCTTCTCTCCAATTTCAGTTTGGTCGCCTCCAGGGAGCACTTCAAAGTCGGGTTTGAGTGCGCACACGTTTATCACGTCATTGTATTTCTGCTTATCAAGCGGCTGGCCGAAGATAATGTTGTCTTGGAGCGTCGCATTTTGGATCCAGGCTTGTTGCGGCACGTATGCTATAGAACCTGTAATTCATATACAACATTAATAGTAACACTTCACTACCTACACACGGAGCACACTAACTTAATATAGAATTCTGAGATTAAAATTTAAAGTTTAATTTTAATGTTCAGAGCTGTCAATATTGCGTTTTTATTTTAATTTTTAAATTCTCTTCTTGCCTATACTTGTTGCACTCATGTCTATGATGGAACTCTGGTGCCCAGTTCGGCATGGAGGTGTCGTTAGTGTCTGCGACACAGTTCTAAACTAATGCAGACACTATCACACTATTCATGTTTACAATTCCTGTATTTTATGGTTCCTATAAAGATTTTAAAAAAGATTTTAAGATTGTAATGTAATCATACGAGTTGTATACTATACTGGGCTGAGAGTTTCTAATGCTGTTGTTTATTTTTTTTAAACATTTTATTAATAAAGAAAGATATTATTAACAGAAATTTCCAGTATACCCGTTTAATGTTTAACTTTTTAGTTAAACTAAATTACTTGTTAGGAGTGTGTTCATTTCGGTAGTATAGCCACCGGTTCAGTCAGACCCCTGCTACCGAGCAGGGGTCTGACTGAACCTGCGACTATGTCTCTGCATTGTGCCTTTGTTATAAAGTGTCTCTACCGCTTTTGATAATGATGATTGCATAAAATGCAGCAAACAATAATAATGTGGACAATTTCTTATAACATAACATAAACTCACGCCTATATCGGTAGGCAGAGGCACATTTCGACAGTTTATGTTTAGGTCTCAATGTAATAGGTGGCGAGCCTATTGCCATTAACCGGGCACTTATAAACCTGCGATAAATACACACATAACTTCGAAAAGCATCGAAAAGTCATTGCTGTGTGCCATGGTAAAACCTGGGATCGAACCCAAGACCTCGTCTCAGCAGTCCATTACCCATACCACTAGGCTACCGTGGTTATTTTTTTTTTTATACCACCTAGTTGGCTGACAAGCACACGGCCCACCTGATGGGAAGCGGTTACCGTGGCCTATGGACGTATGCAACACTAGGGGTGTCACACTCGCGCTTTCTTATAACACTGTTAAACTTAACTTTTACTACAAAATGGGTAATACCGGTTATGATTTTTAATTAACAGGCTATGAAACGTACCAGTAGTGTTAACACGTCCAGAAGTTTTGTTCATCTCTCCGAGCAACGCAGCGAGGAGCGAGCTCTTGCCGGAGCCGACGGCGCCCACGACGGCCACGAGGGAGCCGCGCGGGATTTGCAAATTAATATTCTTTAGCGTCGGCTCGGCATTCTGATCTCCCCACGTGAACTGGCCGTTTTCTATCACAATTGGATTGGCTAAAAACAACAAATATGTTATTAATTAAAAATGAATTGGGTCTGTTAGTAGAAAGAAAGTATTTTCTTATGGTCTATGGAAAGAAACGTCTTTAACTTTTATCGTGGACCATAGTAAAATTCTTTTTCATAACACTCACTATTTATAGTTACTGGTCATTAACCTTACATTAATGCACTTATATGATAAAGGAATTATGGAATCGTCGGTTACAACATTGAATGAAATTTTAAAGCATTTATTATGCTAACTTAATAGTCTTCGAATAGTAATCTATTAAGATATAGAAAAAATTTAATCGGTTCAGGTGGGATTCGATCCCACGATCCCCCTGTAAGGGAAAGATCGCGGGTTCGAATCCTGCCTAAATAAAATGTTTTTATGGTTAGGTTTTCTTCGTATTACACCATTGATATTATATAAAGTTTGAATTCAAGGCTGAACTTACGTTCTTTAGGATCGTGTTCTACGGAAGAGTCATCCAATTCATCGCAGTTCATAAATTTGTTTAATCTCTTTATACCAACAGAGGTCTACAAACATAAAAATACATTAGTTTTATGAACGTGAGATAATGATTGTGTTACGATATTTATTTTTTAATATTATTATAACATTATACATTTCATAAAAGTAAGCGTGTACTACAACATTAATATTAAATTTTCATTCACAATATACTTAATCATTTATGTAGCAGCTTACTATTGCAATCTTACACATATATATAATTCTATTATTATTCCTCGCCAAAACACACAAAGCTTACACTAAATTAAAACAAAAGCGTGCATTTATTAATTGCAAAACTGTAAGAATGTTAAAAAGAGTTCTGAGTAATGAATGGGCTATATGGACTTGTGGAATTAATATAATTTGTAGCAAGACATAAGCAGCTGCGAGGCATTCTATTTCACTAAAACTCATTCCAAACTAGGTCAAAATTACTGCTTCATATTTTTTTATTTCAAATTTTAAAATAAAGCTGGACATTACACAATAAATTTAGTAAAAACTTACTTGTACAACATTTGATATTACGTTAGGCAGCATTGAGAGAGGGAAACGTAGAATGTTGAAAAGAGACAACGCTACGAAAGCTCTTTCAGAGTCCAGCACTTCTTTATCGTTTACCAACACAAAGCACCCGAACGACATCAGCGATACCTACGAGACCATTCCAGTAGTTAAATTAAAAGATGGACTCATGCAAAGGTGTTGGGCTTGGGCTTTCTGTTTACTTTGTGTTCTCGGCTACAACATTGCACGCTGACTTGTGTCGAATATGTTTTACTTTTGAATTTATGTACAACTCAACCTATGAATAAAGTTCATTTGGTTATTATGAACACCGATATAACTTTTATATTTTTGTAATTAATATTACCATACTTAATATGACTTTAAATATTTATGAAAAAGAATGATCTTTTAACACATAAAGAAAAAATTACAGAAAGTTTTGTGTAAGATATACTTCAAATCTTTGTCCAGTAAAGTGGAAATTTTGTAGAAGTTACTTTATTCGATGGGTAGGTCGAACTGATAAGCATATTTATAATGCAAGTCTTTAGCTTAAGAACACAAGGCAAACACATATCCGGGAGTCGGCATACGTAATTATTAACAGTAACACTAAAATGTCGTGTACGTGTTAGTGAGTCCTTGTGGAAAAGAACCAATAGCCATTTATGCAGATATAATAGGATCTTAACATGTTGTGGCACTACCTCGATCGCAGAAACAATGATGAGTGGCAATAAACCTAAAGGCAAATGCATTGTGTAAAACAGAGACATCGACACGAATATGTTTTCAGCTGTCAGGATATGGTTCTCTGGGTCACTTATCAAAAATGTGAAGAATGTTAGGAAGGTCACCTTGAAATAAACAAAATTATTATATTTTCTATGTCAGACTTATCTAGTAATGTAGGTTAGTTTTAGAGTCAAACTTAATTGTATTACAATATTTAAATAAAAACGTATCTACAACTCGTACCTATTTTATTAGTCGGTGAAGAAGTTTTTTGTTCAGTTTATATTTAGATGGCCATATTAACTGCACCCCGGTAGATTCAGGTTCAATCAAAAACATAAACCAATAGGCCTCAGATAAAGTGAAAAGGGATCCTAGTGGTTTTGTTTTTCAATAGGAATAAATATATGTTCGCAAAGGTTTCCTTTGTTGACATTTCTATGTAAAATCCTAATTCATAGACATAAACTAGACATATATTTTAAAATCGAGTCCATGTACAGATAACCGCGGTAGCCTAGTGGTATGGGTAATGGACTGCTGAGACGAGGTCTCGGGTTCGATCTCAGGTTTTACCATGGCACACACCAATGACTTTTCGATGCTTTTCGAAGTTAAATGTGTATTTATCGCAGGACTATAAGTGCCCGGTTAATGGCAATAGGCTCGCCACCTATTACATTGGGACCTAAATATAAACTGGCGAAATGTGGATGCTAGTACCTCTGCCTACCCCTTCGGGGATATAGGCGAGTTTATATTATATGTACAGTTAACTCTGTAGATTAGAATGAACTTACTTAAAGCATCCCATTTTAAACAACAGTGGACTGATTGATGAAACTAAATTCAAGATCCGAGTTGGGTTCTGTACACAATCACGTACACTCATGTTCAATCATAAATCATAACAGATAATGTGGCTATAACCTGTCAATCAAAGAGTTGTTCAAACATATTGTATTTAAATAATCGAATTATCAGTTTGATTGGATTTATAAACATGATACGTATTATCAATAATAATAAAAATATAATACCATTACTTAAGCATGTAATCTGGCTATATTGTGTCTTTTGATAAAGTTCGAGTTTGAGTAATTTTATACGGCTACGATTTTTTTTTTAAATTAATAATATTACATGACCCCAATGATAAGATACAGGCGATTCTCTGCAAATTTTATATTAAGTAGTTTGATTTTTTGTTAGTTTAAGTATAGTATTCAATGGTGCCTTTTTTTCTGCCACTTTGGTAGGAAGGGAATCACTGGGTTTTTAGATATGGGTTTCAAGGCATTTTTTCTGGGATTTGACAAAGCTCACTCATGTTCGATGTCTTTATGCCTTACTCCTGTTATCCTCAGTCGGGCACACGTTGTTTCACTCACTTGTTTTAAGTACAAAACGTGACAATGCCGCACTGGCGTACAGTCAATACGTAGGTACTTATTCGTACAGGTTATGTCCACATTCCCTGTAACTTTCAAACCTTTTCTTTATTGTCGCTCGCACTTCGTCACTATCTCACCTTACTTACCTTTTCAGTAAGCAAGTTCGCTGCAGTTGTATTTTCAATTATAATTTTATTTGATACTGGCTTTGCGTATTTTTTCATCTGACGTGGTGTTTGAACCCACAAAATTCTGCGCTAGGTACGTTTCTCAATCGAGAATTATATTAAAACTAGATGTGATGATCTGATAGGTTTAACAGCACCCTTCTCCGAGCCTTTTTATAACTCATTTGAAGTCGGCTTTCAGTGTAGTGTAACTTTGAACTGGCGTCAATTTAATAGCCTTTTGTAGTTTGATCATCAAACGATTTTAAATTACATACATATGCTCACGTTTATTTACCTCTAGGCAGAGACAACAGCCCGCCATCTACTTCTATCCTCATATCCTACATAATAACTAAAACGTTAATTAAGTAGTTGTATTACATACTATGCTTTATATCTAGTTATTGATAACACACATACCAGAAAAGGCGCACACGACCAAATAAATGAAGTGGCAGAGTTTAGATAGGCGGCTTGTTTCAATACGTTCATTTCCTTATTACGAATTTTAAGTATTTGCTCTTCGAAACTTGGCTCCCAAGCATACATTTTGAGAACCTAGAAGAAATATTTTTTTTGAATTGTTAGAAACAAATTGTACAATTAAAGCTTGACCTTTGGCACAAAATTGTACGTATAAGATTCAGCTGTTTACAAGGATGAATTGAGGTTTTATTAATTACTAAAACGTCGGTTTAACCTGAACTCCTGTCGTCATACGTGTTAAGCCACGAACATAATCTACAGTTTTTTTCGTAAGTAATTACATATTTATTAAATAAATGTTAATTTAGAATGCCTTAAATATCCATGAAATAATAAGATAAATAATGTATGAAACCAAATTTTCTGATTCGTTATGATAAACAAGTAAAGCTACCAAGTTAGGGGAGGGGAAGATCACCAACAACACGCAGAGGTCGCTTATGTGGGGGGACAAGTTCCGTCGGTCTCTGGGATATCCTTTTTAGGCCCTATCACATTCCGTGGCCTCACGAGCCGATGTGACGTAACTGATGTTTCGGTAACTCACTTCTTTTCTATAAGGTTGGCATATTGCATACATAACAAGAGAATTACGAGATACATAATTATTACCGTATTGCCTATTAATAATAATTGAGTTGAGGAATCTGCGCGGACTGAATTCTAGGCTGATAGTCATTTATCTACTGTTTGAGCAAGATAAAACACATGTACAACGCTATCTAGCGCGCCGCGACCTAATAGAGCTAATTGTTCATTTGAATATGATATATCTACATTAACTTTGCAGTATTTTGAACATAAATGCCAACCTATTATAAATTTGAAAATAAATGTGACATGTGGAGTCTGGCCAAAACGGCAGGTTAGGTTAGGTTAGGTTAGGTTAGACGGCACCGAGGAGGCCTTCGTTGGCCCTGGATCAGTATGGGTGTAAGGAATATGCCTTAGCCACCATACTTGGCTACTGATGAACCGAGAGGACTGTGCGGTTTTAGTCGGTTCGAGTCTGACATAACCTGTCCCGCTGGCTTCAACGGCCCAAAAAATTGGAGGAAAAAATGCGAGGTAAAATGGGAAGTGGAACCGAATTCCAAGCGAGCCCAGCCGCTGGCATCAGCTAGTTTGTTTACAATATTTATTGCATTGTGCTAAACCTATGACAAGGTGAAGCAAAGTTCGTAAACAAACATTTTAGTGTAAATATACGTAGTCATACATATATTGCAGCAATAGTATTTGTGTAGCGATACTGTATCAACATAATGATATAATAATGTGTATACAGAAAGATTTTTAGCAATACATTTCAGATAAAGTAAGGTAAATATACGCATTTAAAACAAATGTGATGCAATCGCGCTATCTGAAAAATATTTATAGTATACTGAACACGCGAAGCAATGAAAATTGTGTCTTATTAGAAAAATTAAACCTGCGATGTCATCAAAATGCATTTAAATTTCATAGTTCCTGGTTTGAGCATATCTCATGATAGTCGGGTTGCATTATGCGCAGTTCAGATCTCCGTCCTCCATGAGCGCAGGCCTGGGGGTTACAGGTGGAGTCGCCTGTCACCCTAGCAGAAGAAGGCCGGGGCGGCGGCGCGTTATGTGTCGCCCACCCCTTTATTAGGAAGATGGGGACACTGTAAAAGGATCCCACATCCAAAGGGGGCTTACTCGAAAAGTGTGGCCCCGGGTCAGCCAGAGTGAGAGGGATATGCCAGTTGTTGGGAACAGTACGAATCAAGACGGCTTGCGTTTTTAGTCGGTACGCATCCGACGTATTTTCGCACTATAAAAAAAAGAAAATAAGTTGCAATCTAAATGTGCACCTGCAATACCTATATTCTTCAGAATGCTTATATAAGCATTCTTGCTTGAATGCTTGTGTAGATATATACATATGTATATATCTACATTCTAGTAAGTATATACATATTTGCCGATATTGCATAATAGCCTATAAGTTTGCGCAGTGCTCATTTTAACAGGCAACTCTGTCGACCTACTAAATTTCTAAGATAACACGTAATCTTATCTGGGCATTTAGAATTTGATATATTGATTTTGATAAGATCAATCCTCATGGGTAAAACAGATCCCCCGATATTAACTGCAAAAGCGCGGACAATTTATTTCGGATATTGAATGCAGGTATTATACTTATTTACTTACTATATTTCACTTATTTACTACTTATATTATACTTACTTTAATTCCGTTAAGTACTTCATTCATAAGTTTAACTCTTTCATCTTTATATTTCATTTGCTTGATCTGAAGGGTCTTTACTCTGTTAGCGATGAGTCCATTGATTGGGATAAGTATGATCATCACTGCTAACCCAGCCAACACTGAGGGACCAAGAATTGCCCACAGGAAATACAAGGCAAGAGCAATTTGTAGCGGTGCTGACCAAATCATGTTCAAATAGGCAGTTAGTTCAATAAACCTGGAAAAGATTTCAATAAATGAATAATATTTCTTACATTGCGGGCATAGTACTACACAACAGAAGATGTCATACGAAAATTTCGGTCGATCATAGTGAGGTAATTACTTTTGCAAGTTATGTACCCAGGCCAGCAGAGCTTAATACTTAACCTGTAACTGTAGCATATAAGTACTAGTAACCATCCTCTATTATCGTACAACGTACCGATGGCAAATCTGTCAATTTTATTTGATCAGTGTCGTGTTACCTTCATTGTGTTCACAGAGACGCTCATGAGATGACATTCCGTGTTCTTTTGTATCAACATTTGTATTTTCCCATGTGAGGATTTAAGTCAATACTCACTTAGGCAATTAGCGATATGGCTTACTGAACCATTGCGCCATTCATGCGGAAACTATGTTACAGAGAATATGCGCTGTCATGGTTATTTGCAAATACTCTTCTCTATATAGGAAGCAAAATGTTCAATAAGCTTATACAATATTTGGCTGAAGGAAATAGGTAAGTAGTCAGAGATTTTAAGCATAATGATAACATTTGAAATCTCTTGTTTATTTTCACGGCTAAGTTCATGATAAGATTACAAATACTAGGTATTAGTAGTATAGGAAAGAAAGATAAGGAAAATAAATTGAATATTTTTGACAAAAGCCGATATAATTTGGCGTTGCTTTATTAAGTATAAGAAATATTGTTTTTTTTTACATGATAAGCCTGTGATACTTAAGGGTACATGCCCTTAAGTATCATGGATGACATGGATATATAGGTATGTAAACTACGAAAACAACGCCCTTCGACCTAACTCGCCAAAAGCACAAATACTGTGCGGGTCCACCCTCGCAATCACGAAGTGACCAGAGCTCCTAAGCTGTCGTGGCGAGGTGTCAACATTGTACACTGCCCAAATCCGCGCTACATCGGTGTGACCCTAGACAGATTACTGGCTTTCCGAAGTCGTTATAACACCCAGCAAAAGGTGGTTTGCTGAGGCGATTCGTTGCCTCAATCTGGGGAGCAGCTCCATGTTCTTAGTACAAACGGCCTGTCGCTATGCTTCTCCGTGTGAGGGAACGCATGTCCAGTGTCATGCCATCGTTCCACACTCGCCAAGGAAGTGGACGTGGCGTTTAATTAAACATGCAGGATCATTACAGGCTGCCTCAAATCAACGGCACTGAACATGATGTAACCTCTGGCAGGCATAGCTCCACTAGAGGTTCGACGAGAAACAGTTTGTGCAATAGAGCAGCGAAAACATAAAATGGATCCCCGACACCAGTGGGTGTGCAAAATGCCTGCTGTTCGCTTAAAGAACCGCCGGTGCACCTTCCTCATTTTATAGTTAGTTCATTGCGGGAGCGAGAACCGATAAAATCTTTGAAGGCAAATTGGACTGCCACATATTTCCTCGCAAGAAATAAAAAAAAAAAGTCATACTCGTTGGAGTAACAGTATCACTTTTTATGATTGTTTATGATTTCGTCGCAAACTTTCGATAAAAACTCGTCAAACATTTTTTTGGTTACATCATCACAAGAAAGTAAATTACTCTAGTGAAGCTATTTAAAGAGTGCTGATAAAAAACAGGTTTCAGTGACAGAGGCACAAACAAGTAGGTATTTAATGCGTGATACTTAAGAATCCTACAATAAATACCTAGTAGGTAGGTATTTTTACTAGCGCTCATTTGGTTAATAATATTATTATTTCTAATAATATAATGATAACCATTCATTCGAATAATCTACCTATAGAATCCTTTGTTTTTAAAGTTAATTTTTAAACTCAAAAAGCACCAACTGCAACGCGGGTGCCAATGTCGGGATAAGTAGGATAGTTATCGGAGTATTCTTTCGTAACGAAAGCTTTTAGGTTAGTTACGGAGGTTACCACAAGAACACTTACTAGAAATATGTTCACCCAGTTTACTAGTGTTCTGTTTCTACTCACGATAACCTGATAAGTGATATCAGACGCATCGATATTTATGTTCTATACATCGTAGGGCAGGGATGGTGAAACAATGGCACGCGTGCCACAGATGGTACGCAGCACTTCATGGGCACGCCACCACTAGGTATTATTACGCAGAAATATAAATTGTTAGATGCCTCTGTCATACCTTCGGTCAGAGTATTCATTTGTTGCATTTCATAGATTACACTTTTTATGATTCTGTTCTGACTTAGATGTGCGTTATGTCTTACTATTTGTACAAGCAAGAGAGATCTGTAAATTAAGCATGTAAAATTGTGTGTTAAATTCAATTACCTTTGTGCATCGACTGACATAAGATTAACAATTTCTCCGACGGTAGATTCTTTTCTTGCTGCATTAGACATTCGCAGTGACTTTCTATAGATTTGACTGGTTAATGCTGTTCTAATTCTCATACCCACTAGATACATTCTAGTGAAATAGTGCGCTAACAGCATAGTTTGTACGGTAGCGCAAGCAAAAAGACCAACGGCGTACACGTAACCTTTCCATGTAGGCTCATCAGTTCGTACGAAATTGATGAGAAGTCTAAAACAGGCAAAATAAACGCAGATTCATATAACAAGCACTGACAATAAATTAAGTAAGTACATAACTAAGTAATGGATTAATATAATTTTATTATAATTATGACGCCATCATCTTATCGCATACATATAGCTACTGAGAATGACTAAGCAATTCAATATAACTTACTTGAGTAGTTGTGGTGACAGGAACATTAATACATCGTTAAATAGTTTGAGGAGGGATCCGAACAGAAACTGCCCTCCGAAGGCTAGGCATAAAGCTGGTAGTATGGATGCGGGCTTCTTATCAGTATCTGGTTTGAAGTTAACGCTGGCCGATGTTATGCGGTATGTCGCTTTCGTGGCGTTCAAACTGTACCAACACAAAGTATGACCATTACATTACATGAAACCGAAAAATTATTGACCAGTAAAAGGTCAAGGTGATATGAGTAGAATAACATTTTATTCAGCAATAATTTGAAGATCATTAAATATTATTGTAGGTATTCAAATTATATTATTATACAAATACAATTATTATATAATTATGTACATCAACAACGTTTGTTATTATCGGTCAGAACGGGAAATCAAAAGTTAATAATATGAATATTGATTTTCACGTTATTTACCGTACACAAATATATTTGTGATACATAAGAAAAGGATACTATGTACAAAAAAAAGATTAGCTCTGTGTTGAGTCACCTTCCAGCAAACTTTAGACTGATAGAGCAGAATTAACTGAAGATAGAGGGTAAGATACAAAGGAGCAACAATAAAGTAGTTTTGATTGGATACGGGAGTTTAAGAACTAAGTGATATAAATCTCTTATTATGAGGGTGGGTGTGCAATCTCAGAGGAATTAAAAAGATTTTATGTTTGATTAATCTCGAATTAAAAAAATATTATGTTTGATTAATCTCCAATCAAAAAATTCGTCAAGGTTAAAATCAAGAGTAAAAAATAATGAGATTATATATTTCGGTAAACCTAATCGTAAAGAACAAAAAATGTTTTCCTTGAAACGTCAATTTTCATGTAATAGGTAAAACTATATTTGATCAATAAATAATATAACCGCTGCTAGGCATTTTAGATTAACGGGCTTCATACTTACGTTTCTCGTTTTTTTAATGATTTTTCCCAAAACTTATCGAACTTGGGCACAACTTCTGTTGAAGAGTCCGGAGGATTCAAAGCCCACAGGTCTTCTTCCGTTAAACTCCTACGGAACCCTGTCAGAGCGAGAGGATCAAACCAGCTGAATGTGAGCCGACTCGGGAAGCCCGATGCTTTCTCAGGACATTGGTTCTGTACAATAAATTACCAAAAATTACTGTAACACAAAAGTTCGCTTGACCTTGAACTCCGATGCTTAATTGAAGTTTGATGTGTAGGCGTGCTAGCCTGTGCTTACGTAACTTGATATTCTTGTGGTGAGCGTTTTTTTTTTAAATTTGACCTTAAATGTACAAAATTGACGACTAATATAGAAATAACATTCTGAGATATTATGATTTACCATAATTGAATTACCTATATACCGAGTTAAAGTGATGTCGTAATTACTTATCACGAAATATTATGCAATTATATATATTCTTGTCATTAAGTCAGTTTTTATTAAAATTATGATAATCCTTCGTTAATTTTTTTGTAAACCTCACCATATATGTGCACATTATCCATTGAAAATTACATCGCAATTGTATGTATGTATGGATTGGATAGTATGGTATACACATTTATAATAGAAAAATAAAAAAGAAAATTATTTTTTAACGATTTATATAATAGTAAAGTATGTAAACACTCACCTTTTCGTATTTGTACGGTGTATCTTTGGGTGGCAAGTCAGCGAAACAGTTCAATAGAAACATGAAGATTATCAAGCCAAAGTAAATCATGTAACTAACGAAATTGTATTTGACATCCTCATCCTCTTCGCTGTTATAATGCGATACAATCTGTTCTCTCAGCTGAGGCAAGCCGGCGAAAATTAAAAGTAACCAAAAAAAGAAAAGCACCCCCGATGCTCTCATGCCATATTTTCTATTATAGTACAACAGTGTCGCTGATAAGGCCTGTTGACACAAAATAAATATATATTATACTAGGATTAGTAATTACGTTAACAAATATCGTGAGTCAGTGAAACCCATCGAAGCTTGACTTCAAACTGGTAAAATATTCGTGTCGTCAGTGCCTACTGGATAATTCTTTTTTAAATCCCTAATTGTACATGGTAGATTTTATGAAAAGAAGAGAAATTATCATCCTATACACAATGCTTTGAGAAATATCGATAGGTAAGTAGAATCGATCGATTTTACGGGAGCGTGTTGTATTGCACAATATTACCAACATAATACAAACAACACTATCCAACCGACCGAAGTCCGTTTCATGCTCTATGCAAGTTTTTATAAAGATTTTATACTGTTGTGATTATAGCACAGTCAAGGTCAATACTTAGAAGATCCGTTCGTTGGTAACTGTGTTGCGAGCCATATAATGGGCGTTGTGACTATTCAAGGCATTTACTCTAATAGTTTATGGGTTACGTAGTTTCGTCACCACGGGTTTCATTCAAATTGTTCGAGCATAACATAAATATATTTGGTAATAACTGTGTTTGATAAGAACATAGTGAAATTATAGAGATATCAAATAATGATAGGTGTGGTGTGTATGTAAATTAATCAATAAGTTCATAGATATGGATTAAACAAACATTGTAACGAATGAGTTAATGGATTAATAGCGACCGGTTTCGTTCACTATACACACATAAAGAGGGTCATATAAATATTATTCAAAATTAGTTGATGAGTGATGACGTCATGTACCTGCGGTGTGCTAACGACCATTACTCTTTGGTGTTGGTGTTCCAAACTGCAGGGTTCTAGTGACTGTTAAGCGTGGGTATAAATATCTAATTGCTGCCTTTTCATTTAGAATCGGCAGCCAAAATCAAGATTTTTTTTTATACCACTTAGGTGGCAGACAAGCACACGGGCCACCTGATGGAAAGTGGTTACCGTGGCCTATGGACGTTTGTAACACCAGAGGAGTCACAGTCGCGCTGCCAACCCTGTATGTACAGAGTTTCTTTGCCGTTAGTGTAGAAGACAAAGCAGGACAAGCCTTCAGTCTTCCCACTGACAGCACAAATTCTCCAGTGAGCTCTGGCTACCCTACTCACCGCTGGGAACATAACACGAAGTTATTATAGTCGTGGTAATCTGTAGGGTGTAAGATAACAAGTAGGTGATCACCTTAAAAGCTGAGGTACCTATTAAGCTTAAAAATAAACAGTCGGTTGGTATTATTATTAAGCATAATTATTGCATTCATTATCATCTCTGTACTAACTACAGTTTTAATTATTACTTGTTAGTGAATGGCGGTCAATGTAATTACTAGGAATGTAAAAGTAATATTTATATACACGGACGTTGAACTGTTGACATTAGAAATTAAGGCAGCCATCTTTGACACCCGAGTCCGATGACCACTTTTCTAAACCTCCTTTCCATTATTGGTATATTTCTGTTCCAACGGTAATGACTGCCTTCTGACAGGGGGTCAGACGGCAGTTACCTACCTGTAGTCCTTAGAAGAAAGCCTAAGCCAAATTCTCGTCCGTCCATCACCAGGTCTACAAGCTTGGTGGAGGCCTATAGACCCTAAACTTTCGGTGAGGCCCTATAGACCCTAAAGAAAGTAAGACAGCCTACAAATATAAAATGACATTGACAATCGGGTAGGATAAGTAATGGATGATATAGAAAGTGTGGAATATGGTTCCTACTAGTGATTGTAGTGAAGGCTCATACGATTATCTGTGATTCATGCCAAGCACTTGATGATAATATTTTACATGATGCAAAATCGAGCCAAGGCCGTAAGTCGTAGATAAGTTTAAACTCCCTACAAAATATTGGTAATGCTGTTCATATTTGTACCTATCGGTCTTACGGCAGAGTCGTTTTTGTCAAGTTGAAGTAAGATTGGTGAGGGTGGAGTAGAGTGCCAGAATTTAAATATAATAAAAACAGTGTTAAAATCTTTGACTACCACAATACAATTGTACCAATTATCATGTATTAAAATGTTACGAAAAATTAAATTAATTAAGTGTCATTTATACATAAATATTTTATTTATTACTTCACAGTCAGCTTTACAGTACTTAATTACTCAATTAGAGAAATAAAGTAAAAAAATATTTTTATCGTAGCATCTTTATACCTGTATTTTGTTCTGTTATCGCTATTATAGGACTTTTATTAATGTAAATAATAATATAATAATAATTTATTTCATTAATTCAAAAGTATATGTTACATAGTTTCATAATCTATTGCTATCTTATAAAGTGGTTATATTCTTTTCGAAACAAAAGTTGTACTAAATGCATCCATGTTGCTTTTAAGTAGGTGTGTTATTTAAATCGTATCGACCTCTGAGCTATGTACGAGTATATCCCAACTCAGTTGAGATCGGCTTTCAGTCTAACTATGTAATGGACGAACATTGATATTTTCCGTGAAGTGTCTGCCATATGACCTCCATTACTCACTGGCGAGACGATATCAAAGTTCGCAGACCAATTTGTCGTACTATATAGGGTATTAACTACTCGTAACTAATTTTGTTTAACTTATAATAATAATACCAAGGCATGGACGGGACTTAATGTACTTATAAGGAATGGTCACCCATCGTAAGACTGACCTGGTTAATATTCTTTATGGTGGTTGCCACTTAACCACGGGCCCCTGTTATTTGAATCGTATGTATAATCTATTGAACCTATGTCTCGACTCGACCACTGTATAATACATTGTTGTCGTGAACTCTTAAACAAGTCAGTTCGGAGAATATCAATGTTTTGATACTTACATACATACATATTTGTTAATCCTGTAAGGTTAGGTAGAGGTGTATCAACACCCATATTTCACTTTGATTTTCGGTGCCACGTAATAAGGGGCGAGCGTACTTTTTTTTTATACAACTTAGGTGGCAGACAAGTACACGGCCCACCTGATGGTTACCGTGACCTATGAACGTGTGTAACACCAGTGGAGTCACATCCGTGCTGCCGACCCTGTCTTACAGAGATTTTATGTGCCCTCAGTGCAGAACACAAAATGACGACAAGCCTTTGGTCTTCCCACGGACAGCACAAAAACTCTCCAGGGAGGTCTGGCTTTCCTACACACCGGGAACACAACACGAGGTTATTATAGCCGTGGTATTCTGTAGGCTCTCCACCCTACAGAATACCACGGCTATAATAACCTACCTGTACTTCCCCAGTCGGACTGCTCAATTCGGATGGGATTACCGTCGTGTCCTACCTCCTCGTGGTACTGCCGTCAAGCAGGCACTTTACCATTCGGATCGGATGGAAAACAGCTACCTATATAGCTCAGTAGTTTCTACGACACCCACAGGAAAAGACGTCGTAGTCCTATACTATATATATATCAAGATTATCTATTTTTGATACTTGTATGTAGATAAAAATAAAGTTATACTCACAAATGTCAAAATTTTTATAATCGGACTATAATAATCAGCGCTGAATACTTCCGAGTCTTCTTTCGATGAGGTATGTACTGTAACGCCCAGGTCCACGAACTTCAACACTATCAGTAAGCAAGTTAGGACTAACTTGGTGATGTTTAATACATTCCATGGTATATTTCTTTCTTTACTATTTAGTATATAGTAAGTGTCAAGAAACGCCGCTACCCATAGGTATAGGCACGGAGTCCACACAAGAACTGTTTTTTGAAAGCATGGCGTTAGCTCCGGGTTTTCTGTGTACCATGTCAGACTGCTATTCTAGAAAAGAAAACAAAAGCGTGTCATTAATAAATAGAACATTATCTATCTTAAGATAATGTTAATTATATATTGTATTAATATATCCATATGAGCATTATATATTATGAATATTATGTACTATATTGTAGATATATTGACATACTGTGTAGTATATATGTATATACCTATTCAATTTTAACTAATGTATAACTTGTTTATATATTTAATCTATTATCATTTTTCCTTCTTCTTTTAAAAATAATCGTACGATACCCTATCATTTCTTTTGCTTCTTTCCATCCAAAGGTTGCCTGGAAGAAATCGCTTTTAGCGATAAGGCCGCCAATTGTGCATTACCATTATTGTTATAATACTTTGATGGTGTACAATAAAAATATCGTATCTTATCTTATGATAAATAAGTTAAATGTGAAAGTTTGTGAAGATGTTTGGATGTTTGTTATTCAATTACGCTCCAACGGCTGAACGGATTTGGCTGAAATTTGTTGTTGGGATAGGTTATAGTCTGGATAACACTAAGTTCCTATCTGGTTACAGGAACGGGATCAAAATTCCTCGCGGGCGTAATGAAATAGACACGTCGCCAACAACTCAGCAGTTCGCAGCAAAACAATATTTTGAGATGTTTGTTACTGTTCATTGTGTGTTTTATTGATTCTATACGAATGAATTACTACACTGACGGACTCATAAACTGCATCAAAGTTCAGGTTTACTCTAAAAGGATTTTTTATAATAAGTATGCAAACTTTTTAGATTAAATTATATAAATATGGAAAGACTGGCTCTTAATCTTAAAAAAAAATTAAATTTAAAAATAGAACTGCAGTAAAACAAATGAATATAGCCGGGAAAGAAAATTTACTTGTAGTATCAGATTTGCGTGTTATTTATAGCAAAGTTTTAAATTGATTCTCATTGATTTTTTTTGTTTTGTCAATTGAATTATTGTTACCAGCATAATTGTTGGGTTAGTTTTTTAACACATCGAGAGTTTTTGAACCATAATATGGATACTTCGTCCGAACAAGCGGCACAAATTGTAGCATTGGTGCGGGAGGGCTTGGATCAACGAACGATTGGTAGAAATTTAAATTTAAACCAGTCTACGGTTTCTAGAATATACAGAAGGTTTGTAGAGACAGGTTCTTACAGGAGGAGACGTGGTACAGGCAGAACTCGAGCAACCACAGGTCGTGATGACCGATTTATTGTTATAACTTCCCTGCGAAATCGTTTCCTCACGTCAGTTAACATCAAAACCGAGCTTAATGAAGTGCGTGGAGTAAACGTGTGTGCACGAACAATAAGAAGAAGGTTAAAGGAAGCGGATATCACCCCTTTTAGACCAGCAAATGGTCCAAAGTTGTCTACAGCTCACAGACAAGCTCGCTTAAGATTTGCGCGTCATCACCTGAATTGGACAGAAGAGCAGTGGGCCTCTGTATTGTTCACGGACGAGTGTAGGACATGTTTATATGGTGCAGATGGTCGCAGAAGAGTCTATCGTCGACGTGGGGAGCGATATGCTCAAAGTTGCATTGAGGAGCGTGTTCCTTTTGGAGGCGGTTCATGTATGGTCTGGGGTGGCATATCGATGAACGGGCGAACCGAACTTGTGTTCATAGACATGGTCCGTCAAAACGGTAATAGAGGGGGTTTGACAGCACATCGCTACATAACAGAGATATTAGAAGATCACGTGGTGCCTTACATGGGATTCATAGGCGAAAATTTTACTTTAATGCAGGATAATGCCCGGCCGCATGCAGCTGCACAAGTTCAACATTATTGCGAAGAGGTTGGGATACGTACAATGAATTGGCCAGCACGCAGCCCGGATCTTCTTCCCATCGAGCATGTTTGGGACAATTTAAAAAGAGCTGTATATGCGAGAAACCCTTCGCCCACGACAGTGGCAGCACTAAGAACAGCACTTTCAGAAGAATGGGACAATATTCCGCAAGATCTTTTAAAAACCCTTATAAAATCTATACGGAACCGATTAGAATCCGTAATAAGGGCACGTGGGGGTAATACACCTTATTAAAACACAAATAAACCCTTGCATAAAGTTTGTGTCTATTGTTAAAACCAATTTTTTAATTAAACCAATTTTTCTTAAATTTCTGTTTTTTCTTCAATAAAAGTCTTAAGGTCCTTTCCAGTACATAAACTTAAACTTAAAGATATGACCCTACGCTGTTTTAAAGTTCACGAACCAATCTAGAGGTTTCAATTTAAATCTGCATAGAAAGTATGCATACTTGGTTAAAATATTTATTTCAAAGTCGTCTATTACTTTGATGCAGTTTATGAGTCCGTCAGTGTATTTTTGTTCTAAGGAAGTTTGAGAGTGATGCCAAAGAAGTTACGAGTAAAGTGGGTGATAAACTAACGAACCGTAACATAACATAAACTCACGCCTATATCCCCGAAGGGGTAGGCAGAGGTGCTAGCACCCACATTTCGCCAGTTTATGTTTAGGTCCCAATGTAATCGGTGGCGAGCCTATTGCCATTAACCGGGCACTTATAAACCTGCGATAAATACACACATAACTTTGAAAAGCATCGAAAAGTCAGTGGTGTGTGCCATGGTAAAACCTGGGATCGAACCCGAGACCTCGTCTCAGCAGTCCATTACCCATACCACTAGGCTACCGCAGCGAACCGTATACCATGGTTTTAAGAGTGACAATTTGTCCGCGAGGCTATTCATCGCTAAAATTTTGTGTTTTCTCGTTATACTACACCCCCATAGACAAGTACCACAACCGTTAGTAGAATAAAATAGAATAATCATTGTATGGTATTGACACGGCTTTTGACGTTTACGCATTCGCGTAATATGTTTTGGTTACCTGCTATAGTATGCACCGAAATTATAAAAAGTGGTGATTGGCGAGCGGTTTTGGATAGCGAGCCGAGTAAGAATTCAAACATCAATCAAACCACGAGACAGGTCTCAGTTTTTGAAGCCGTTATGCACTGACGAGCTTCAGCGACGAGCCCTAAGAGCAGCGATTTTACTCGTTCGTCGGATCGGGCTTTAATCGCTTATCCTAGTTCGGATAATAATATGTCATGTTTAGAGAATAAAGGTAAGGAAGACGTCAAGTATAGAAGTGGACGGATAAAGGGTGAAGGAAACCTAAGGGGAGACGGATGGACGTGATGTGGATGTGAAGACCATATCCGGGAAGGGTGTGAATGTTAAGATAACAGCAAGCAATGCGCCGCCAAAAAATAAATGGCATAAGAGCAGAATAGACGATGATAACCAAAATTAAATAGATTTTTTTTATCATTATGTGGATGGTAAAAGTGCACATAAAATTGTTACAAGGACACAATTATATTTCCTAGTTAAGGTATTTGAACAAAAAAGGATTACTATAAAATAATGTAACCATTTGTTTAGTTATGGACGGTCTGTCTCTTGTACGGTTCTTCGGTCTGCATCGACCGGAAAAAGTTCGAGCGTGAAATTTGAGTTGGTCGAGCGCGGGTCGGCGATCGCGTAGATTGCGTAGGAGATAGCCGATTTATTTGTGCCGCTTGTTACCAAGCAACATGAAGCGGAAAGGGGCAAATCATTAGGTAGTTCAAGTACTTACAACCTCAAACACAACAGGTTTGATTCTTTTGTATATTACACAATATAATAGTACTTAACTCTTCCATTGCTTGACTTTTAAATAACCATGTATAACATGGGCAGTGAAGCTTATTTGACAGTGATGCGTTCGCTGGAGCTATTTCACCTTTCGATGTTATATTATACCTATCTGTGCAAGTTTTATTTATTTTATCCTGACGCTGTAATACTTACAGCGAAATGACAATGCTCGCACTTATCGTTATTAGTAGTAGTATTTTTTCTTTTTCTGAACATATGCCGATCATGGTCCAAACTACCGTAAATTTAGCTCGAGAAAAAATAGAAATAGGACGATTCGTGGATAAGTTCGTCTCAAAAGGCTCATTATGATCGTGTGCTGTGTCTATAGTTACGACAATTAGACATGAGCGGGACGTCTGAAATTACAATTAGAAGATGCTCACCCTAATGCCAATACAAAAAAGTTTTAATGATTCTTTAAACCGTCTGTTCCGGCACTGACAATTCGACCCGTAAGTAGGTACTCATGGAGTAAATCAGCTTCTCTTTTTTAAGAGTTTTTTAATTTAATGTGTAAATACTTAGCTATGTGTATACAATACACTGAGCTGTAAGTGTTATTTTAACGATTCTGTGGTATCTTTAGAGCCCTCTATGTTTTTTTTTCAAATCATAAAAACAAGTTACGGCGTATGTACAGTATATTATTATTGAAAATGTCTTAGGTCATGGTCATGTGAGTTTGGTTCAGCGGCAGCGGTTTTAACAATACCTATGGGAATTATGTTGGGAACGACTTCTTTCAAGTCTACAATCACGTATTAAAGCGACAGTATTTTCTTACCTTGTAAAATTGTACAACTCCGGTGATAAAAATGAGTCTCGGTGGTAAAGTCCGAGGTACATTTTTAGACTGGCGTAAGGTACTTTGTACATTTTTTTGCAAACGGCTTTTGTATTTTGTACATATTTAGTTAAATATCCATTACGGTCTACGCAACGGCGCGGCGCAATGCTTTTCCTCCTGTACACGCTAGACTGGGGCCATCTCAAAACCGCGTATGGCCCAGGTTTAGCCGAGATCCGAGGGAAATGCCTTATTGATAAAGATGGCATAGGTTCGGTTTTAGTCATTCCGAGTCCGACATAACCACCCCCGATGGCCAGCATGGGTGGTAACGGTGAAGAATTCAGCACAGAAAAAAAAAGTACAAGCGCAAGATTTAGAAACAACATTACAGATTATTGCAGATATGCATATTAGTGCTTTTTTTTTTTTTTTTTTATACCACTTAGTTGGCAGACAAGCACACGGCCCACCTGATGGAAAGTGGTTACCGTGACCTATGGACGTCTGTTTTTGAGGTATAACTTTGATACTTTCTGCTTTTAGGTAGCTTTTTTACTTCTATTCAAAGTGTTGTCCTATAGAACTTTAACCTTATATATGTAAGCGGTTACTTGTGCCTATAAATGCTTGCAGACGTGCCAATTTTATGTTACCGATCAATTCCTAGACACTTATTATCTTGGATAACCACGGGACACAAACCGCGAATCTACCCAATTCACGAATCTGTCGTACACCGAGCAATGGCTAAGCAGTTTAAAAGTGGTCCTATAGAAATTTAGGGGATGCGGCATTGCCTCCTAAAAAGAATTACGACTGGAAGGGATTCTTGTGAAAGATCGAACTGTAAGATATGATTAACATTTTGTTTGCTATTGCCAGGCATTTGTTACGCACGTAGACTGGCGGTTGTCGCAAGACGTGGTCGCACCAGCAAAGCTCTTGAATTTTTGCGGCTATGGATGCGTGAATTCCTCTCGTGTGACTCCGCACATCCACCGCAGCATTTTCACGCAGCTCCCACTTGTGTTGCTACAGCAGCGGCCACGCCTCACAGCCGTGTAAAAGGACAGGCGTCTTGGACTTGCCCCTTCAACCTGACTGGCATTCTAGGATCATATGTGACCCCAAACATATTCCGTCACTTGCTCCCATGTGGCGGCAATGCGTTATTTGATGCCACCATTCACGTGAAGTACAGATCCCTTCTAGGTTCTGAAGCCTATTCTCAAATAGAGCATCATTGTTGATGTGCCTCTTGGCTCGTTCTCTATCGACTCAAGTGCTTCACACTGGTATTAGACTAAAGCGACTTTGTAGTGGCAGGTTCAAGTGTACCGCTGAGCTGGACCGTATAGCTTTTATCCTCTACACTTATACTACGCCGAGCGAATTTCACCAGCGAAAGTATTTATTAAGACCGCCATGATTTACACTTACATAAAATTGAACTACGAGAAGATTATTATAACAACTATTCTGAACTTCGGAACAGTGATTCAACTGATGTCCGAGAAATGATATGTCGGCCTTTCTCTAATTTGATGCCAAGGTTCAATTGTTAAGTGTATTAATATTCAAACTGCTGTAATACACTAACTTTACTGCTTTTTTTACATACCGGACCAAATAAAAATTATTTTCAAAGTTTTATACATATTTATTCATTTAAGTAAAATGTAAATATTAAAATAATAATTAATTTTTATATTGTTTTAATTAAAGTAATCGAGGAGATACTAGTAGGTACATTTAGTATTTTTCTTAATTCCCTTCTTGTTCTTTGTTTGTGGTTTTTAGTCGGCATCTTCGTGAAGTAATGTAATTTATTAATTAGCAAAAGTGTTATCAAGTAAATGGCATTAGACACATGATGTATTTGCCGCTAACTAACATACTTTCTATTAGGAATCGTTACTACAGTGAGCCCTTGGGATAAGGAAATATTCACAAGGGTCCGTTATTTCCTAATAACGATACGAGTGCTTTAATGGGGTTCCTGTTCATATGTACTTCTTTAGGCAAACGACCTGTCTATTGAAATTTTTGATCGGGCGTACATCATTCATCTGTGGGGAGAGGGTAAGGACAAGCATGACGAGCCCATTGGCTATTAGTCTTGATATCGCCAAAGCTTTTGTTTCGATAGAGCACAGTTCGTTTACTACCAAGCTTTTCTCTTTTGGTCAGCCTTTTAGAGTATGTAACTGGGTTGGCAACTTTCTGCATGAGATCTATATTCGAGTGCTTTGTGACAGACGGTAGAGAGTTTGAGTACACTTTCTTCTTCTGCATATCAATAACATATTGTTTATTGCCGACATTTATTGCTATGCACATGATAGCACTTTGAATGGGCGATATGATTTACATTCTTAGGTCAAGCTTGAGCTTGACCGGGTCCTGAGTCGCATTTCTCAATGGGAGTCTAAAACCTGGTAAAGTTAAATGCCAAGAGGCATACGCGTACCTTTAGAGAACAAGTTACTATGATTTGTTCGTTTGGAGACGTTGTATCTTTAGTAATAAGACACAGATTTTACTACTGTGTGGAATACTGTTCACATTTCTGGGATGGAACACTCGATAGATTGCATGGGCGTGCAGCGTGCAGTCCGTATTATTAGGAATCCTGCGTCCTTGAAAAGTTATATGCAGTTAGGATACATTGCCTTATTAACAGATTTATACAGCCTCGTCTCGGCAATATGGCTTTAGGGCGAAACTATCTACAGGTGATCTTAGCGTTCGTCACACTTTTTTTTATAGAAATGAATTATTGAATATGCGATTCAATAGCTTTCAGTCGCCAATACCTGTGATAGTCTGATACAGTTCGCTTCCTTCTAAGGCTTTTTTCCATGCTCGATTGTGCAACTAAGTTACCAGTTTATGCATAAACGTAGAATCCGACTATTTCAAGTTCTTCGTGACAGCTTCTTCGTGTAGGTCTTTCTTCTGTGTATATCAATGATATGCTGAATACCGACAGCCAGCATGGGAAATACTATGAACATTCTGCGGCTAAGTGGACCAACATTGAGGAAAAATGTCGGCAATATGGTACTGAGCTTGACCGGGCCCTGGTTCGCATTACCCAATCTTGCCAAAAAGTATAGTATAACCGCATACCACTATTTTCACATTATTGGCATCTATAATGCAAGGTTAGGATCGGACTCTATGGAATAGGGCGCAGATATCATATGGGTGTAAATGCTAGCCAACTTCTACTAGTCTCAGAGGCTCTTCTTATCGAATGCTTTCTTTACGAAAAACCACAATGGAAGCGGACAGGGCGAAGTTGGGTTTCAGTGGTAAGGAACGAGATCGAGTTTTTCATCACAGATAGTACCTAGTAAAGCACATATCTGAGACGTCTCTGTGACTAGTAGGTTTAATACTGGAATTAATCAGACTTATCCAAAAGGCGAAGTACCAAATCTTTAGACACCAGCCAACTCACTTTTGCGCACATATAAAGGAAGAGAACCAAGACAACCTCACTTACTAGTTGTTGCATCTTTTAAAGATGGACAAGGAGAACGGTATCAGAGTACACAGGCTTTCTTCTCGGAGCTGGGAGGTCAGACGGCAGTCGCGTCCAGAAAGCTCACATATCAATCAAAAACAATGCAGCTTCTGGTCTCTGGACACAAGTGGTCACTATGTGGTTAATGATGATTAGTGTGAAATACTGCCCAGCTGTGACTATTGGCACCACATTGTTGTGTCTACCACTATCATCATTTCTGGTACAGAAATGTCAAAGAAGCCTTTTATTTAGATATTTACACAGTTGCTTCAGAGTTATTACAACACTCATCAGCAACACAGCAATAGTCCCAATTGCATTCAAACCTTGCACTTTGGAGCCTGGACTTTGTACTCCAACTTTGGTTTGTCTTGGCCTTAACAGGAACTACTGCTGTCTAACCCCCAATGTCATTGGATAGTCTGTGTTGGGCCTTCATTCTCTGATCTAAGTGTACCAACCAACAGATAAGGGTGGCTTCAACCCTAAAGATCTTGATGAGGCTCTGTACACCCAATGGGAATTCATACACCAAGTGAGACCACTGGGTGCCATACATCTAATCATATGTCAACTACCACCCATTATTCACACTAACTGCCCAAAAAGTGTGATACCGATATATATGCTGTGATATGGTCTATGGATTATAGAAAAAAAAGTAAGTAGGTAGGTCAAGTCATAAGGAAACTATTAATAATTTTAATTGAGTATGAACTTGATTAATTGGACTAATTGCTTATGTTAGGCATTTAGATGATGGAAAATACAGGCGGAAGAAAAGTAGGTGATACCTACATAATGTTATGTTCATTATAAACAACAAATACCTACATATCAAAGAAAATAAATGTTTATTTAGATACTTTTTTCAACATACATTCAATGTATGCACTTATATACATATTTTCTTAGATTACATACATACTCATCATCATCATCATATAATCAGGCTTTTATCCGTGGAAGGTTAGGTAGATGTGAATTAACACCCACATTTCACCATTGTACATACATACATAAAATCATGCTTGTTTCCCATAGGGGTAGGCAGAGATCACCTGGATGGATGGATCCTCATTTGCTACGATCTTGACATACTACTCTCGCTTCATTCTCTCTCATTACATTCTTCATTCACCATTGTACTTGGTCGCACAAAATAGGGGGTGAGCCTATTTAATATTTCTGGATAATTGTGTCTGTATAACTGAGAGCTGATTAGTCAAGATTGTACAAATAGTTTGTTTGTAATTCACAATTATTTCAATTCTATTCTTATTGAATGGGTTGTGTTGCCACAACTTGCCAATATTAGTGTGTTGTGAAAAGTTATTTGGCAGAGTGATTTTTCTGTTAGATGAAATTTCACTATTGTTTATTCACATTGTATTACATGCACTTGTGAATTTTATTACAGATCTGCAGTCATCAATATTGTATATAGATAAGTATATTAGATTCTGTTAAAGATATTGACATATGTAAGACAGGTTGAAAGCAATGTTGTGAAATACATTCTTAATAAAAATGAGTCAGTTGCTAAAAGTAGATGTACTTATATCCATAAAAGATAGCCAGATGACAGACAAAAATGGATGGAGGTAAAATTAAAAAGAGGAAGCTTTTTAATTAGTAATTTTTTTTTTTCACTTGTGAAATTACAAGTGTAATGAAGATATTCATGCCGTTTTCTTGGCCTACTTACTGACCAATCTGAGTCTTATCAGAACTGGATGAATAAGTCAAGTAGATCTCTTGACTTTAATTCATGGTAATCACCAAGATTTAAATTTTATCAAATATTAGTTCAAAATTCTGATCTTGGAGGGTTTAAAAAACAATATTCCACTAGTATCTAGCTACATTATGCTCTATCATGAGATTTACATCTGCAAATAACCTAGAAATAAAGAGAGTAAAAATATTTTTTAAGAATTTTTTATAAGGTTTTATTAATTAAAGGAAACTAGAAAACTGATTTATGTAACCGTTAGTCCTGATAGAGCATTGTATACTAACAAATATAAATTATTCCCTACTCGTAAGATATTTATCAAATAATGACTTCTTCTACATAATAATTTCATAAAAACATCACTGGCACGTTTCTCGTAAAATGACCTTTCAACTCGGTCTATGTAATATTTAGACGCCGCAAAACTGGTTAATTTATTAGAAATTATCATTCTTATAAGAGGTAGGTGGTAATAGTAGGTTTGACATTCACCAACATTTATTTGTTAAATGTAAGTAAAGCTTAAAGTAACAGAAATGTAATATCTACTTACCCAAAATTTAGATCCACAGAAGCTATCAAGCGAGGAATTGTAAGACATTGTCACAATTTATGATTATAAATTAATTGTAACTGCCTTATATACTTGACGAACAGTCACTGTAGAAACATAAAAACAAACTTTATTACATATTTTCACAGATCTGGTTTATAAAGATTCATGTAATCTGTGATTGTAAGACTTTATTTGAGAAAGCAATAAAATCCTTGCGAAAAACTCGACATAACACACCACATCACACCACACCGCACACCGCACCACAGCCCACCATAGAATAAAATAATTTACGGTTATGTAGTTACGTTCGGGTTACCAAACCTGATTTTAGTAAATCGGTAGATAGTGCATCAGACATTGGTCGAATTATATGTTTCTGCCCAAACAAATTTATCCATGGTTTACACAGAACACGGTTTCGCTCTATGGTTTATGGTTTTCGTTGTACAGTTGGCAAGTATCCGTATCAACAATGATTTTTAACAGACTTCCAAAAAGGAGGAGGTTCTCAATTCGATTGGTATTTTTTAATGTATGTACACCGATTACTCTGAGATTTATTCGATTTATGTGATTCTTATGTTAGTTTTAGTTCGATGCAGAATAGTTGCCGTTTCTTCCCATAAAAATTTAACTTAGTTTGGAAAAGTAGTTTTCATTTCATGAACATTTATATGCGTTTTTAAGGGTAAAAGCCATTAAAGGACACTTAAGATAAAATCAAACTTCAATCTGCCTAATTAAATATAGTAATTACAGAATGGTCTTTACATCCATTTTTGACGTGACAACGTCTTATAAATTGGTTTGCCGGGTGACACTTCAAGAAACTGCGTTACGCTCCGCTCACGTTATGCGCTCACAATGAGAGCGAGTGAGAGGCACGCGTCCCTTCCACTCGGGCATGGTTAGCCCGCCTAAGAGCGAGAGAGACAGACATAAAAAGTGAAAGGCACGCGTTCCTTCCACTCGAGCACAGTTAGCCCGCCTAAGAGCGAGAGAGACAGAGCGAGAGAGAGAGAGTGAGAGAGATAGGCATACACACTGAGTGTAAATGAATTGCCAATATGTGTAAAGGTAAAAATAAAATTTTGTTAATATGAAATTCAGTGCGAGATTCTTTGTATAAATTAATGTTTTAAATATAATTCTTTGTATAAATAAATGTTTTAAATTGTTACTATTATTTCATCCTTCTTCCTACTATACGAATGAATATTCACATTAAAATTATTTTACCACTCAAAGTCGTTGTCACGTAAAACTTTCGCCCGTATACCGACTTTACAGGCAACCAATTTTTACATGTTACAGCAACATTTATACATTAACTTTTGTAGTTATAGTTAAAATCTTTCACTCAAATATGAATTGTAAATAATTTATTTTTACAAAATAAAGTTCCGATTATTTGGTCTATGTTTTAAACGAAGCAAAACGCGGGCGAATCAGTTGACATTTCACGTGATGTCACTCAATTCACGCATTCCGAGAATGTTTCAAGTGGTAAAAGTAAAATGGTCCCGTCTCGATTACATTGTACCTGTATCTAATTTATGATTTACTTGCTTTTCTACTAATAAATAACAATAACTTCTTATATACTTACTGTGTGATAATATTTAACAGTAAAATTATTAAAACCGACAGTACAAAACTATCAAAATTCATTAATGATAGCAAATTTTTTTGCTTCAAGTACGAAAACGTAACTATTGCTCGGGACATATTTCTTGTACCTAAAATGAGCTATGTACGCGTTATATATTCCTTCAGTGTCTCTTGAAGACAGCACTGGGTGCTACGGCAACAAAGATTACTATAAAAGAATCTGGGCGTGCCAAGGTCTCGTTTGTTATACGAATCATCGTCTCAGGACAGTACCATATTGCATTGTTTATCCAAAGTAATGCAGCGTTATAAATTTACAAAAACAATAGTTAGACTATAAAAAGGCTTGGAAATAGTTTTCAGGAAATACTTTGTGAATTATCTATTCCTTTTACGTTTCTACTTTTAATAGGTAAGATAAGTTTCTGTAGGCCCATTATGCTGTACCTATGTATGTATTGTTTGTACCTAATTATTTATATTATTAGGGAGCGGTAAGAGATATATTTATATCCACTGATCGCCACCAATATTCATGGATTATGCGTGAAATCAAAAAATATAAAAAAATCAATAGGGAAGATGGATTCTAACTATCTGGAACGTGGAATCCAGTGATTAATATACTAAAACTAAAAACACAGTGACGTTAAAAACTGACATAGTGAGTGTGGTGTGTCGCCATTCATAATAAACGCAATGGTGGGTAGGCGCACATAAAATGTTCTCCGCATACCTCTCGACACTCGTAAGCTAGTCATGTCGTGACCACGGGTGCTGCAACGCATCCAAAACCTCGGCAAAAATAGTAAGTTCCATGATTTAATCGCGAAAAGTCCCGAACCTTTGTATAATTATGAATTCACACTGCGATAGTTTAAAAATAACACGAGTAAATAAAAATGGCTTAGAGTCAAAATAGGTACATTTTTAGCCGATATTGGTAGATAGGTAGAAGGGGCGTAAAATAAAATAGGTTAAACTTACAAAGGTAATTCTACCGGTAGCGTTAGATAGGACAACACTTCGTTATGTTCATTCTACGCAAAGTGAAAATGACAGAATTTGGCATAGATTATAAATTCATTTTTTTAAGCTGGCAATTCTGACGCATGCCATGTCAGAAGCATGATAGCCGCCTATATATTCTGTAGAATTATCTTAAATAATTTTAATTAGGTAGCTACAAACTCGAGTTAACCGGTTACATGCTGGTCCTCTTTGTCTCTTAATACTTAAATAGCTCTGCTACGGGACATTGTCGAAATTGATGCTAAAAGCACAAAGCCATTAAAAAAGTCTTAAACAAGAATAATAGATCCGAGATCCTATCAATTAACTATTACACAGTAATCAACAAAGTAATCCTAGTATAACTAAAATTACAAAACTGACAATTTTAAATTCCTAACAAATGACCGGATTTGGTAGATACAGGTCGAACCATCGAGTTTCGCAATACATTCGATATTCCGAATATTAGATAGTGTGGGGACGGAGAGCCAGTCCGGTCTTGGTCGTACATGTATAGGTATCTACATGGTAAGTACTAATTACATGTGTGTATTGCACTTTTTGTAAAAAATCCTAACAAAAAATTAAGAAGAAAACCATGAGTTAATGCAGTAAGTATAACATTAGCAGACATAAGTTACCTAAAAAAAATTATTTGAGTATCTAGAAGTTTTCGAACACTACAAATAATAAACGACAGGAAAAAAGCCATATAAAAGTTTTGAACAAATAATCTTCAGTTTTCGTTGGCCAGAGTCTAAATAAAAGGGTCGTTACATTTTTCAAATAAATTCTTTTACAAAACTTCCAAGTACCTAGGTGTGTATTAATTACCTATATACCGGTACGGGACTTTTCGCGATTAAATCATGGAACTTACTAGTGGGCTATCCGACTTGGATAGATTAGCCTTCGCGGTTATGTTTTTCTATAACCACTCAAACAAAACCACCCAAAAATCGATATTTCGGGATTTTGAACTTCGGAATTTCGTATTTCCGGTATCTTGAACATTCGGTCAAATGAACATTCGGGACTTTTAATTTCGGTCTTCCGTAGATCGACATTATGAAATTAGGTATTAGGTATACCTAATTTCATAATGTCGATCTTCGGGATTTTTATAGTATCGTATTATAATAGTCATCAAAACACGCTCGCGCCCTACTGTGAAAAACAAAACTAATAAGTAGATACTTACCTAATAAGTGAATAAAAATTTAAATCACTTGGCAGTTGGCTGCGTGTTGGTAATCCATCTTCAACTTGCTGACTTTGACAAACGTTGAGTGTTTAAAGTACAGTTGACTTTTCACTCCCGCAAAGTCAGTGTCAAAATAATAAATAATTTATACCTTCGTTTCGTATAGATCTTAAATGTTTTTTACAAAACGTCAAAAGAAAAGAGAACCAAATCTTAGATTATTAATCTAAGAATCAGATCTAGACCTTAGTATCCAGAACAAAGTCAATATTTAGACTTTAGCAAAAAGACCACCGCCACCGCACCGGCAAGAAAGTCAGTGGGCTTTTTTTGGTCTATTTATAAACCTGTTTACGTAATCTAATTACAATATTTTGTTTGAGCATTCAAAGTAAACAGTTCATTTCCAAGGTTGTTTGTCATCAAAATATTCAAGGGGGGATGCATGGCCATGACCCATGACTGTGACCGAGACGATGAAGAAAAGTCAACGTCCATTATATCGAATATGCAATGGGTATCGTAGATAAGTATGAACACATAAAATTAATAACTTTACACTTATTATGGACGTATTTGTGGTGACACTGCAATAATAAATGTAGAACTATATATGAATTATACGTAAACCATCTTCAGCGGTAACATCTTAATATTCATGTTTGTTTCACATGTTTTATATGTTCCTGTCGAATGACATATTGAGTTCAGTGTGATTAATCCCATCATTCAGGATGTAGGTAGTTAGATCAAGTCCAAAAACTAATGAGTCTAATTTTTTTATAAATACAAACAGTATCTCAATTATTTACATATTATATATACTTACATAAGAATTATCTAAATAAAAACAACACGTAGGTAATATAGGTTAAAGAATTCCTCCCCAACGATGTCAACCGGTAGGGATGCGGCAGAAGACTGGCGGCATTGCCACGTTAAATGGCAATACCAATAGTAGTAGTAGTAGCGTCTATTAAACGTTTAGAAATTTCGCTGACGGGCATTTGCTCGCCATGACGGCTCAAATATGTAATTGCCACTTAAATTAGGTACTAGGTATATTTACGTCGTTTAAGGGTTGCCGAGCACAGTCTGAACTGAACTAGCCTGCAGTCCCTGGAAGATGTGAAGGCGCAAAGGTGTCAGCACATGTTGCATCAAACACCAAATGGCTTCTCATCTTCAAAAACACGAATGACATCCCATCTGGCCTCTTGTCATCGTCACGCGCTAAATCAGAAGGTTCTAAAGTACGGCTGGAACGCCGTCGGTGACATGTGCCCGACGGATATGTCATAGATGTACGTCTGCGGTGAAAGTCGTCCTGCGCTCCTGCTGTATGAGAAGCAATGGTGCATGCATATTGTGAATGTAGGAGTACCTAAACGAAGGCAAGCAACGATACAAAAGGTTTTATCGTCCAACATGATACCAACGTCTGAAGCCAAACACCCGATTCTCATTCCCTCACTGCCAAAATTCACTAGTCATAAATTGACAGATTAGATTTTTTTTAATATAGAACACGTCATAGTTAAAAGTGTTTTGACTTGGGACTTCTGTTACAAGATCGGGTGGAAAAAAGAGATGGCTCGTACCCTTGTTATCATCATCACCATCATAGACTACATTAGATACTCACATAACAAAAATGTAGGTACTTTGTTAGGCTATTAATCGATTTTTAAACAAGTAGGTAGGTTCATCTCCAATAATACAAATCTAAATCTATTAATGTTTATTATTTTTAAAACTTATAGCTATATCATCACAATCATTAATAATTAGCTAACTAAACCACCATCTCTGGCTAGACTATAGAACATAGAGTTCTTGTCCTGTAGTAGTTGTTCTGGAGGAGCATACTCTATAAGTTGGCCCTTGTCCAGCACCATAACTTTGGTGGAATCCATGATGGTTTTGAGCCGATGGGCGATGGTAATCACAGTGCAGGTGTCGAACTCGGAACGGATAGTTTTCTGGAAAATGCAATACGAGATGAGTTCTTGAGCAGGTGTCAACACAAGAATTATATTATATTATCTGTGGTAACATTAAATAGAGGCATTCATCATTAGGTGCAGGTATGGGAACCCAACAAAAGCCTCGGGATACATGCTAATGTCATCTGCTAATCGGTACATATACAACTGCTGCTACTGACTCATGGACAAGGATCTAGCGCCAGCTTTTATTCGCCAGAACCTCGCAGATGGAAGGTGTTTCCGTAAATCGAAATAGGCCAAAACAAGAAAAAAAGTAGTGGTTGAGTGGACCTCGAGAGCTTAGGATGGAACCTAGCGCTGTGATGATTATGATGAGACGTTCTACTAGACAAGAAACGATTTAGCAAAATGGTCATAACTCTGGCAAGCATAAATAGTTACACATTTCAAAACAAACAGTTCCATTTAGTACCTATTAAAACTATTATCTATGGACTGTTTCGGTTTTTCCTTGCAAACAAATTCATTTGGGTACCTACCAAATGAAGTTGTTTGTACCTATTAAAATTAGTTTCGTTTTCGGTTGCTTATTTGAAGCTGCTTGGAAATTATTGTCGCTGCGATTACCTGAATGAGCTCGTCGGTCTCCAGGTCAATGGCGGCGGTGGCCTCGTCCAGCACCAGCAGCGTGGTCTTGCGCAGCAGCGCGCGCGCCAGGCAAATCAGTTGGCGCTGTCCCACTGAGAGGTTCTCACCGCCCTCCAACACCTCGTGTCGCAGCCCTGCTGGTAATCCTATAGATACGCGCTCTTTATTAGTATATAATTTATACTACGACCTCCGCCCCCCATGAGCGCCGGCCTGGGGGTGACAGGTGGAGCCACCTGTCACCCTGGCAGAAGCAGGCCGCGGCGGTGGCGCGCCTGGCGCGCCTCCCCTTTTCCGGGGTCGAGTTGGGGACTCTGCAGTCCCCACACCCGAGACGAGGGCCAGATCGTGAGAGATGGCCCTGGGTCGGCCGGGGTGCGAGGGATATGCCTGTCAACCTCACCTTCGGCAACCAAAACGACCCACAGGCGGCGTGCGTTTTAGTCGGTTCGAGTCCGACATAACCTCCTCCACCGGCTCCGGTGGGGAGGTATCCGTGGGGATTTTGCGCACGTAAAAAAAAAAAAAGTATATAATTTATACTGCGTACATTCATACATACATAATTATCACGCAGAAATTAAGAAAGCCAAATCAAAAGAATGGGGAGCGGAGCGTAGATTTCAAAGTACAAGCGTTGGAAGCAGCTGGGACTCACGTTGCAATGATAAACAGCTACATCCATAGCTACCATATTCACGTGGAGGTAGGACACGACGGTATTTCCGTCCAATTGAGCAGTCCGACTGGGAAAGTATCCTCCGCCTTATAAAATATCGTGGCCATAATAATCTCGTGTTGTGTTCCCGGCGGTGAGTAGGGCAGCCAGAGCTCACTAGAGAGTTTTTGTGCTGTCAGTAGGAAGACCAAAAGCTTGTCCTGCGTCGTCTTTTACAATGACGGCACAGAAACTCTCTGTGCTTATAGGACAGCGCGAGTGGGACTCTCATATTTTTGCACACGTCCATAGGCCACGGTAACCACTTTCCATCAGGTGGGCCGTGTGCTTGTCTGCCACCTAAGTGTTATATAAAAAATTCAGATCCTTACTCAAGTGTGACGTAGAACACTATTCTATGTAGGTACAAATAGTTATAACTAGTTATGCTCTTTGGATGAAAGAGGTAAGGTATGCCTCTTCGGAAAAATTCGATATACTCCTAAAATTAAGTGTACTTACAGAAAGATATACAATCACGACCTACTCACCAAGTACGAATGGCTTGAGATGCGCATGCTCCAGGGCGCGATAGATATCTGTATCTGAGTAAATCTCGAAAGGATCTAAGTTCATACGCAGTGTGCCCGAGAACAACACGGGGTCTTGAGGAATGATGCTGATGCGCGACCGCAGCTGATGAAGCCCGATGTTAGCGATGTCCAGTCCATCTATCAGGATACGGCCTGACGTTGCCTCCACGATCCTGCGAAAAGTTAAATCAGAGGTAGGCACATGTTTGGTAGATCATGCTTTTTTTTATCCAACTTAGGTGGCAGACAAGCTCACGGCCCACCTGATGGAAAAAGGTTACCGTGACCTATGAACGTGTGTAACACCAGTGGAGTCACATCCGTGCTGCCGACCCTGTAGGAACAGAGATTTTATGTGTCTTCAGTGCAGAACACAAAATCAGGACAAGCCTTTGGTCTTCCTACTGACAGCACAAAAACTCTCCAGTGAGCTCTGGCTACCCTAATCACCGCCGGGAACACAACACGAGGTTATTAAAGCCGTTGTATTCTGTAGGGTGGAGGTACTTCCCCAGTTGGACTGCTCAATTCAGACGAGAATACTGTCGTGTCCTACCTCCTCTGAAAAAGTAGCACAAGTACTTGTATAGGAAGATACGTACCTGAACAAACCTAGTGTGAGCGTAGACTTGCCCGCGCCAGTGCGGCCAACGATACCGAGTTTGTCACCGGGCGCTACCGAGCACGTGACGTCACGCAGCGCAGGCTCAGCTCCGTTTCGATAAGCCATCGTTAATCCTTCGAACTCTACTCCTCCTGATTCTGGCCATGAAGATGGTGGACCTGTTGTCTTATTCCATTCTGCTTCCTACGGATATATTTGATGTCTTTAACCAAATGTAATTTGTAAGCTTGTATACTTGTCTTGCTTCGTCTTTTACACTGACGGCACAGAAACTCTCTGTGCTTCGCAGCGCGAGTGTGACTTCCTTGGTTCTGCACACTTCCATAGGCCACGGTAGTCACTTTCCATAAGGTAGGCACACGGCCCACCTGATGGAAAGTCTGCCACCTAAGTGATATAAAAAAATACCCATGCAACAGTAGGTACATAGGGGTACAAAACTTCGTTTAATTGTGCTGAGTAATAGCGTTAGCTTCAACTAGAGTTTTAACCCGTACGTTAGCTTAGAGATATGTTATGATGGGTTGTACTGTGTAGTCCATATTCGACCCATTTACTTACTTTTTCTATTTCTCCATACTCTTTGATACGTTCCACTGCTACAATATCAGTTTCAATTATTGAAGTCGCTTGGACTAAATAGCTCAAGGTTTCAGTAATCTAAAACACAAATGAAAGAATATTAGCATACTTAATTGGTGGTCGTGGATGTAGTGAGCAAGATAGAGAAAAGCGATGCTTTCGGACACGTGGAGAGGAGTGAGGTTGAATGGGCAACCCGGTACGGTAAGGGTCAACCTAGACACGTTCTTAATCAGATTTCAAAGAAAGGACATGTAAAGAGTACCTGAATGAAACCTGCGAGCACTTTCAAAAATAGAACGATGTGTCAACGCCAGGATCGTAAGCAAGTGCGGACATGCGGTCTCTGTCTACCAAAGAAATGTTGGGAAAGAGAGTAGCCCAACATATAAAGCCCAGGTTTTTATCGCTCAAAAGCGCTGTATTAGAAGCATCTGCCAACTTAAACAGACCGATTCATGTATACCTCATTTTAAGACACTAAACATATTGACATTACCTTTATTCTTTATGTATATGAAGTTGCAATATTTATTAAATCTAACATAGAATTGTTTGTGTTCCGAACTAGGGCTCGAAACTGTAATAAATTGTCCATAGTAGCTAGTAAAACAGAATTGGCACATAACAGTGTGTTTTGCCTAGGTCCACGAATAATAATAAAATACCAATAACATTTATTATTGAAATATATATATTTAATATTGAAATGCAACAATTTTAAATTAAAACTTCGCAATTTTTAATTGAAAAATGTTATCATACCATCAATGAATTTTTGGAGGATAACTCACTGTAATTAATAGGTATATACCTACGTGGGGCGCACTATAAGTTTCCGGAATGAATATGAAAAAATACTATTAAAGGTACAAAATTAATTTATTGTTTTTCAAAATAATCTCCCTTGGCGTCTATGCACTTTTTCATTCGATCAAACCAGTTTTGAAAACTTTTGTGCCACTCCTCTGTGGTGACCTCTGAAACGTGTTTTTCATACTCCTCGACAGCCTCTTCTGGTGATGAAAATCGTTGGCCGCGTAATTGGTTCTTAATTTTTGGGAACAGATAAAAGTCACAAGGTGCCAGGTCGGGACTGTATGCAGGATGACTCATGAGTTCTACATTTTTCGCCTTCAAAAAGTCGTTTGTCTGTCTGGCCGTGTGAGAACTAGCATTGTCGTGGTGCAGGATGATACGGCGTTTACGGTTATTTTTACGGAGTTCGTCAATAACTTCCGGCAAACAAATGGTCGTGTACCAGTCACTATTCACAGTACGACGATTTTCTAAAGCAACAGTAGCCACGTGTCCAGTTTTATTAAAAAAAGAAGCAATCATCCGCTTAGATGCACTTTTCACGCGCGCCACTTTGGTTGGTTTCGGCTCATCTTGAAATACCCATACGCTCGATTGCTGCTTTGTTTTGGGATCGTAGCAATAAATCCATGTTTCGTCACCTGTTACTATGTCCCACACCAAATTTGACGCACCTTCGTTGAATCTGGTAAGCATGGCACTGCACCAAGTGACGCGGTCCGTTTTTTGATCCTCGGTCAAGTTATGTGGGATCCACCGCGAGCACAGCTTTCTCACACCCAAATGTTTGTGTAGGATTGATTGTATTTGACTCATGCCTATTTCTAAGGATGCGCGAATTTCATGGTAGGTCAACTGCCTGTCTGTTTCAATCATACGGCGCACAGCATCGATGTTTTTGTTGGTCACAGCGGTGGACGGCCGACTATCGCGAGATTTGTCACTGAGATTGATACGACCACGCTTGAATTCTGCAAACCAGCTATAAACAGTCGTCTTGCATGGAGCTTCATCGCCAAAAGCTGTTTCAAGCCGAGCGATGCTCTGTTGAGCCGTCAAATTACACTTAAAATTTTCCCGAGTTAAATCCATGTTGATGCAGACACACAATTTTTTAAATGGCGCCACAAGGTAAAAACAAAAGACAGATGAAACAAACTGTATTCTACAGCCATAGAGTTCTATTTTCAAATGTTGTAATAAATTTTTAAATATTGTTTATGTAAGTGGCCAGTTCCGGAAACTTTTAGTGTAACCTATGTACCTATAATGACAACATGAATTTGGTGCTGGTGCATGATAATTTATTGATGAATAAAATTTTTGTTACGATTGACATTGTGTTATTTGTATTTTTTATTTAATTTTATAATTTTATGTGATAACTAAATTAATAATTTAATTAATAATCTAATAACTTAATAAAATTAATAACTTACTTAATATTGTATACCTAAATGGTGAAACATAGCTGAACTATTTATTATGTGAACATCTTCTGTACCTATGAGTTACAATAAATATGATTTGATTTGATTTGAAGAGGCGTGACTGTATGTATGTAGGTATAAGAGTCGGTACAATTCTCGAAGGTAAGGCTATCAATCAAATCAATTAGGCCATCGCAGTCCACAGCTCTCCCAATGTTGGGAGGCTTTGGCCTACGGTTTCCACGCTGGCCAGACGGGTTGGTACAGGGTTTTATTTCGAGATTTCCTTCTCTCGCAGTGATATCGGTTGCGTATTTTTCGTTAGTCGCGTCTAACGACATACTTTTTACTTGTATTCTTTCTCCGTCACCACGTGGATAAGTAAAGTTAAAACATGCTCTATTAAAAAGGAATTAAGTAATACATAAGTACCAGCAACGTATAACTGACGGACAGCCCGGCGAGACCTGGACTGACAGTTTCGCGATTGATCACAGCGAATAATGCCGTGAAGAATATTATCAAACTGCCAACCACCTGCAGCCTGGCTGCCAGCCACCTGTCTGCTATAGATCTCAGGTAGAAGAATGACTGATAATAGTCGACTTTGTCCTGAGATTCTTTGATAAATCTGAAATTTAAACAAAGTTTTCTTCTTACTATTTACATTGTCTAAAGACAAAATAAAACTCTTCCACAATGTTATACTTATTTATACTTTAGCCGCTCAGAGAATACATTTTTATAAACCGGTGACAGGATTTTAAGAACAATTTTTGATGAAAAAAAAAGGAGTAGGTACCTGGTCTACTTAGAATTTAGTTTTATCTTTTAAGAATACACGTCTCAATACTTGATGATTCTTGATAAGTTTTGATAAATTACAAGCCTAATACCTCGTTTGCACCACGAAACAAGTTGTAAACTTGTTGAAGACTTGTAGAAGACTAATCAAAACACAATACCTACTTGTATTATATCTCAGATACTTTTTGCTCACCTAGGATGTATAGCCAACAAGTTGTGAACAAGTATAAAACACATTTGCGTTCACAATGTAGCCTGTGACATATTGCAACTTGTCATGTCACATGTTTTTTATACTTAGGTGTAAACGAGGGGATTTAGCTAGATGCCAATGCTACAAAGACTATCCCCTTAGACAAGTGTCAATTCGTTGACCGGCTTATTGAAGAATAGAGTGTTAAACGAACCTAGGGATTGACACGTATTTTAACGTTTATGACAGTCGTCTACGTATGTCATTCTATTTTACAATACGTACCACTCGTACCAGCCAACAAATTGCCATTTGTCAAGGGAAGGCATATTTAATTCATTAGGTTAGTTTTTAGGTAATAGGTACTGACCTTTCTTTAACTCCAAATGCACGAATACTGGTAGCACCTAAAATGCTTTCGTTAAAATGTGAAAAAATAGGCGAACGAGCCACAGACATAATCCTCATGAGCTGTCTCGACGTCGGCACGTAGAACCGTTGTATGGCGTAGTATAGTATTCCGATAGGCACTATCACAACCATAAACATAGGCGTTGAGTAACTTATGACAAACACCGTTGCTAATACCTGCAACAAAGAAATTCACCATTCACCGTTGAAGTCCAACTAATTTTCTCGATTGCTGATCGATGTGCTTTGTATAATTTTCTGTTTCTACCATTGGTGAAACCGGCACTTGCTTTTCAATGATAAATGATGTATTATGCGGTGTGTATACGAGATGGAATAGGCCTACCTAATGAACATATATAACAAATTATTATATTCACGTCTACTCACGCCTTTCTGCCTTCAGGGCATATAGAGACCAGAACAGAACAAATAGTCCACTATGTGCTTCTTTCCGTTCAATAAACCATGTTCGTTCGTTGTGGTATTAATTAGTATCTATTAAGTTGTTAAAAGTGGTTAAATAAATAAAATATATTGATAATTAGGTAAGTACTATAGTTATTATACCTTTTTTTTACGTGCGCAAAATCCCTAGGGATACCCCCCACCGGAGCCGGTGGAGAAGGTTATGTCGGACTCGAACCGACCAAAACGCACGTTGCCTTTGGGTCGTTTTTGATTGCCGAAGGTGAGGTTGACAGGCATATCCCTCGCACCCCGGCCGACCCAGGGCCATCTCTCTCGATCTGGCCCTCTCCTCGGGTGTGGCGACCACAGAGTCCCCAACTCGTCCCCGGAAATGGGGAGGCGCGCCAGGCGCGTCTCCGCCGCGGCCTGCTTCTGCCAGGGTGACAAGCTCCACTCGTCACCCCCAGGCCTGCGCTCATGGGGGGCGGAGGTCGTTCATCGACCTCTGACGCTAGTTTTTATACCTAGTTAAAATGACAGGCGGTAAGATATTTTAGCACTAGTGTTACCTCGAATACACAGTTGATTGCAGTGGCAATTTGCCATGGAAGCGCAGTGTCCACGGCATCCACGTCTTTAGACAATCTTGATATTATTCTACCGACGGGAGTCACCTCGAAGAACTGCAGTGGAGCTCTGAGTAAATTCTTCAGTAATATCTCATGGAGAACTTTAGCTGCCTTCCAGCAGGCCAAGAAAGGCAATAGATCGGCAAATATCGACACTGTTACTGCAATGAGATCACCACATAATTTGCACCATATACCTACTTACATAATTGTAATAGTGATTAATTGTGACCGACTAAGTCCAGTGAATCTAGGTCAATCTAAGCAAGTTTCTTATACACATAAATTGACTTAGAATATCTAGTAAAAATATTTTATCATGATCACAGCGTTAATCCCGGTTACCTACATCTAAGGTTTCTACTTGGGAGCCCAGGGAACGCTCTCTTAGCTTGAAAGAGATGGCACTGGGTCGGCCAGGGTGCGAGAGTATATCTCTCGCACCCCGGCCGACACAGGGCCTCAGCCAATCTTATATCCGGCAACCTACGACCCACAGACGGTGTGCGCTTTAGCCAGTGAAAGTCTGAATTAACCACTACCAACCAACAGACCTTCGACGGTGCGGCGGGGATGTGGGGATTTTGCGCACGATAAAAAAATGGTATACTTTCTTATTCTTTTTGATTTGGATTATTTCGACTTTTGCCTCCCTCTCCTACTCCCCTACCCCCCATATGGAAGCAAGAAGTCTACGTCAGAGACCTGTCCCTTAATCAGCAGTCGTACCGACTAGCTGGTCACAGGTGAGGGGGAATTGTATGAACTTTGAAGATTTTGGTAGATTCATAACAGACACGCAATTTTCTTTGAAATTATACTTATCTAATTTTTTTAACTGTAGTGAGGCAGCTCTTATTATTCTTCATGTTTGAAGGTCTTAGAAGAAAAATTAAGTCCTCAGTAATCACAAGATGTAACTACTAGCCAACTAGTCACAGCAATCAAGCATGATTACTATAATACTGTCGGTCATTGTCTAACTCTGTGTCAATGTTTTGATGTAATTTGCGCTAAACTACTGTGAAATTTTAAATTAAATAAATGATCAGATAATGACTTGTTTTCCTCACTACCAGGGACGCCTAAGATCGTGGGAAATGGACGAGGAAGAGTCAGAAGGCGGACCCTGAGCTCCGAGGGCACCAGGGCCTCAGATGCAATCAAGAAAATACGTCTCCATGTAGATGATGTTGAAAATCTTGTTTTTTTGTCTGTATACTAACGTTGATGTATGGGGCTTGGGACCTCACCAAGAGCTTTAATGTCCAGGTTAACCTTCAGATTACCCGCTACGATACCTACTGATTGACAGATAGGGGTCTGGTGCGGGATTTCTCGCAGAGATGAAGAGGGGGATCAAATAGTAGTTCTTTGCTATATTTAAACTGTCGCGGTGTGAATTCATAATTATACAAGGTATCGGGACTTCTCGTGAATTAAATCATGGAACTTAGGTACTATTTCCGCCGTCGACGTTTCGGATGTGTTGCAGCACCCGTGGTCACGACTTGACTAGTCTTCAAGCGTCGGGAGGTATGCGGGGAACACTTATATTTGAGCGCCTACCCACCATTACACTTATTATGGACGGTTAGGCTGGCGACACACTTCACTCACTATGTCAGTTTTTAACGGCACTGTGTTTTTTGGTTTTAGTATCTTAATCACTGAATTCCACGTTCCGGATAGTTTGAATCCATCTTCCCAATTGAATTTTTTATATTTTTTGATTTCAATGGATCAATTCGAATTCAATTCTATGGATTTCAGTGATTGGTGCACCAATCACTGGATTTCATCCGAAACGTCGGGGGGAACGTCCCGATATCTTGTGCAAATAGTAGTTGCTTCCAGATAAAATCAATATAAACTAATTACGAAAACGAGGCGCTGGGAGATTTTATCATAAATCTTAAATTCTTGTAATGTTTGAAATGGAGCAACTTTCCGAAAGTACTTCAATCTATTCCTGTACCAAATTACATCCGGATTCGTTTCAGCCTTTGAGCATGATTGAGTAACAAACATATTCATATAAGCTTTCATCGTACTGCAGGTCAAATTGATTAAACTCCGGGAGAAGAATGTTTTAAAAGGGATCATAAATCATAATCTAATCAGCTGGCGCTGCTACAAGATTAAACAAGTGATAACTACCATGAACCAGACCGATGCCGCCGTACACTCCCAGGTACTTGTCTCGTAATTTCTTGTCCACAGTGCCGTTCACGAGCTGAAGGAACAAAACTAAGAAATTATTTATTTATTGCCCTGCACATTATACTAGGCCAGTGGGCTTACCATGTAGTCTTAAAACTGGTCAATTATTGAACGACTGTCATTTACTAAATGCATAAATTACTATGTAATCCTATATAAATTTGTTAGGAGGTAGGACACAGCGGTATTTCCGCCCAATTGAGCAGTCCGACAAGGGAAGTACCTCAGCCCTACAGAATACCGCGGTTATAATAACTTCGTGTTGTGTTCCCAGCGGTGAGTAAGGTAGCCAGAGCTCATTGGAGAATTTGTGCTGTAAGTGGGAAGACTAAAGGCTTGTCCTGCTTTGTCTTCTACACTGACGGCACAGAAACTCTATACTTACAGGGTTGGCAGCGCGACTGTGACTCCTCTGGTGTTACTAACGTCCAAAGGCCACGGTAACCACTTTCCATCAAGTGTGCTTGTCTGCCACCTAAGTAGTATAAAAAAATAAAAATAAAATAGGATTATATTTGCAGTATGGAGTTCAATTATTGACCTGTTTTAAGCATTCATTTTACTAGGCCAGTACAATCCCAGTACAGTTAATATTTTGGCAAAAGAGTAGTTTTGAACTTGGACTTACCATATTTTTGTCATTGGACCACCGAACGAGCCAAAAGTTGCCGCAGATTTGTAAAATGTGTATCGAACTGTATACTAAAGCGGTCCCTAGAGCTGCGTATACTCCGACATTCATTAAGTAGTGCTTGTAAACTGCCCATTTTACCTGCAAACAACGGTATTCTCATAAGACCAAGTTACCTATGTAATGTATGATTTGAGATTGACATGGTCATTCACATTTCACCGTACACAGTACACCGCGATCATGGCGCCTGTAACAGCGCCGAAATATCGGTTATTCAGCGAAAATAATGATAAATATCGTGGCGAGTATATATTAATACCTATGTAATGTTTGTATTGGCTGAGCGAAGCGAAATTAGGCTAGTTTTGCCATTTTGTTGTCAAGTCTAGACGGTTTAATTATGTAGTCATGTGTGGTAGTTATCATGGGCATTGTTGGAACACAAGAGTACACACACACATAACACAAGAGTTTACAATTGGGTATTTTCCTGTTGTTAAAATAAGTATTTAACTGAGTTAATTGAATTAAGAATGGTAAAATGGCGGTAACAGTTGCGTTGGTTCTTATTTCATCGTTTTTATTTATTTTTAATCATTCACCCAACCTATAATAGTAAATGATTTTACTTTTAATATTAAGACATAATAATTAATTTAATTATTTCATACAAGTTTCCTTATAACCACAGATAATATAATATTTATAAGTTACCGTTTTGACGTTTAGTAAAAAGTGAGTAATTAATTTGACTAGTCAGTCAAATCCAAATTATTGAATTATAAATACTTACTCTTCCGGTTTCTGCTCTTTCAGCTTCAATAAGTTGGTCAAAATCCTTTTCAGCTTCATTTTCATCCAAATGTTCTTTTGACTTTACGAAATGGTCACCTATTAAAAATGTTGTCTAAATTATATTAAAGTTTTAAAAAGTTATTACGATACAGAATAAAGAATTATTATAAGATCTATATTAGATTTAAAAAAGTTAACTTTATTGCATGATCACAACATTGGTTGTAAAGCAAACCTACTGCAAAGTAAGATGATTAAATGAAATACATTTATAATGGAAACTACGGCATGGAGATGAGCTAACAGTAGTTTTTAAATTAAGCACTACTAGAGCATAAGTAAGGCATCCGAATTCCAAAGCGGCGGCTTACCACAGATTCCACACGCAAAATATCTGTGGATAGATAACTACTTACCTACATATCAAAGGTATCTAGATTTTACTTAGTAGGTGCATTTTGCAGTAAAAAAATTATCAAAATTATCAAATCTAGCCTTACAAATTGGCTTGTAGTATTTCTGACATTAAGTATACGTATTATATACATAAGTATAGTATGCAAACTATTTTGATGTTGGTAAGTTTTTTAATTTCATGCCTAGGTGTTTTTTGAGGTGTTATATAAACTGAATTACCTGTTTCAGATACCGAATGACCACCAGATGACATAGACCGTGCCCTTTGCAGTTTCTCTTGAAACTGCGGACCTAACTCACTCTCCAGGTCTTGCTTAATATCTTCCAAACCTAAAGAATAAGACAGTCGCGGCAACATTAGTTGATTCTTATACTTACTTTGGGTCTATTTAGTGTTGTTTAAAATATCGTGGAATGTCGTGGAATATTTGTAATTCGAATTCATTTATCTTACAACACGTGTATGATATGCCTGATGAAATAAATTCTTTTTTTTTAAATGTTTTTTTAAATAGGTTTGTGTCATCTAGTATCTCTACCTAGCCTACATAAAGAAAGTAATTAATACTTACTTCATTATTTATTTAAATACTACAGACTTCAGTAGGTATTTGCTCGTCAATTACTTAGATAGGTTTATTTCAATACATCTAAAGATCGTAAGTATTTGTAAATTTGTTACTATTCATTACTTCGGAGGGCAACTGTGCTGTAATATAAGTTAGTTTTACTGGTTCTATTTTCGTTGCTTGACCTTCGGTCATTGTTCAGTTCCTTCTGTTCTGTCTCAGTGTAGATATATTGTATTGTAGTCTTTGACAGCTTGATAAGCATAACAAAGACGTATGTTCAATGATAAATAATGTAGATAGGTATCTATAGATTTACTGATGCTGTAACAACGGATTACCCTAAACTAAATAATGCTTTTTGATCCAATATTTTACGTAAGGAACATAGAATCAAAAGGGAAATCTAGTTAGAATCCTTCACACGAAACAGTAACATGTTTGAGTTTGATTAAACTAACTGCTGACCCCAACTGAGTTGGGAAGAGGTTCGTAGGATGGTGACACAGCATGGTTGTACGCAAGTGGTAACCGAGGAGAAATTACGTTACGTAACTATCTTGCTAGACACCTATAGTTCAACTCAGTTGTGCACGCGGCCATATGTGTGCGTGCGCTTGTAAATAAACAACTTTCATTCGTGTGGCAGTGACTCGGCTCGGACGACGACTGACGCGTCACTGCCACACGAATGAAAGTTGTTTATTTACAAGCGCACGCACACAGGGCCGCGCGCACAACTTAGTTGAACTATCTATATTTGGTAAATAAAAAATTTGAAACTCACCATTTGCGTTTTGTTCAGCATTGCTCAAGTGATGCAGCAAGAACTCAGCGAAAGCACCCTTCTTCTCCAGAAGCTCGTGGTACCTGCCAGTCTCCCAGACCTGGCCGTCCCGCAGTACTAGTATTAGGTCTGTCTGAGCCAGGTACGATACGTTATGTGTCACCCACACGCGGGTTTTGTTCTTTAATACACCATTTGGGCCTAATACCTGTACACGACAGATGTAGGTAACATTATATTATAATGTCTTATAACAAGACACAATGATAATGGCAAAGATTGACTGCAATTAGGTACATTTAGTTACTTAAATACACCACTGCCGAAGTTGTTCCGTGGGTACAGGATATATTGGTAGAGTGCTTAGTGTGAATGTAGCAGCGCCGTGTACTTCTAACAGCTGTTGGAGCCGTAAGCCTCTCGTTTCCGACCCTGATATAGCCATGGTCGGCACCGAGATTGTGTGGAATACCACGGCCTTCTTTTGCGGGATAGTGACGCGCGTCAAAGAGGCTACGGAAAAGAGCCGGGAGACGTCTTGTACTCTCTCATGGTGTAGAATGCACATCGGGTGACAGAGAGATCGCAGAACGATCTCCGTCCTCCATAAACGCGGCCTTGTCGCCCTTGTCGAAGCAATAGGGTAGGCCACTTAAAATTTACCTGATCGAAAAGATGTTTTCCAACGTGCGAGTCAACTGCACTCAGCGGATCATCGAGAAAGTAGTTGTCAGCGTCGTAGTACACAGCTCGCGCCAGGGACACGCGCTGCTTCTGACCACCAGACAAATTTATACCTGCACATATGCATTGGAATATCAATAAGTTTTACGTTATACTCGGTGTACTCAATCGAACTGTATGCGCAAAGCCAGGATACACACACAGGACAAGCATAGATACGGTGCAGAATATTCCAGCAAGAAGGCTCGGAGATTCTTTTCTTTGCCGCACCATTAATACCTTCATTGAATTCATTACTCGTCAAATGTCTTCTTTATGCTGATGATCAGGTTTTACTGGCGTCATCGGCAGATGAGTTGCAGGAGATGGTAACAACTATGCATGAAGCTTTTGAGAGGAAAGGAATGAAAGTGAATGTTAGTAAGACAAAAGTTATGGTTTTTGAAAGAGATGAATGTGTGACAGAGTGTAGGATTTGTATAGATGGAGAAAAAGTGGAACAAGTGAATGAGTTCATATATTTGGGAACATTGTTTACGAGAGATGGAAAGCATGAAGAAGATGTTGAAAGGAGAGTGATGGCTGGAAATAGAGTGAATGGGGCACTACACAACTTTATGAGCAGCCGGAAAGTGTCCGAAAAGGCACGACTGGCTGTACATGGAGGAGTATTGGTGCCGACTCTTATGTATGGTAGTGAAAGTTGGGTGTGGCAGAAAAAGCATCAGAGTAGAGTAAATGCAGTAGAAATGCGTGCGTTGCGAAGTATGTGTGGCTTGACCTTGAAAGATAGAGTGAGAAATAGCGTGATAAGAGAACGATGTGGAGTGATAGAAGATGTAGTGATGAGAATTGAGAGAGGAATGTTGAGATGGTTTGGTCATGTTGAGAGAATGAATGAAAGAAGACTAACGAAACAGGTGTATGAGGCGAGTGTGGATGGTGCCGTCGGAAGGGGAAGACCTAGGCGCACATACCTGGACCAAATCGGGGAAGTTTTAGAAAAGGGGCAGGTCAGGAGTACTCTAAACCGACGAGCATGCATGAAGAATGTAATGAGAGTGAATGAAGCGAGAGTAATATGTCAGGATCGTAGCAAATGGAGATCCGTGATCTCTGCCTACCCCTATGGGAGACAGGCGTGATTTTATGTATGTATGTATGTAATTCATTACCAGCTCACGTGTTTCCTTCTTCCTACGGTCCCGGGTCTATTAAATGGGACGTGAAAAGGTATAAAATGATGAAGCCGCTGTGCCGCCATTGTAGCATTAGGACAGAGGGTCACCATTACATAAACGTGTAATGGTGACCATCTTTCCTGAGATTTTGCCTACAGCTTACATCAGATGAGGTGAAGTCTAATCACAGATTAATAAATAGTTACTAACTACGGCTACGTAGTCTTATTGACGTGTTCTATATATAAAAAATAAACAACTGTCTCACCTTTTTCTCCAATTTCCGTTTGATCCCCTCCAGCGAGTATGGTCAGGTCAGTTTTTAACGCACAAGCTTCAAGAATTTTATTATATTTGGTTTTGATTAGTGGTTTGCCAAACAAAATATTATTTTGTACAGTAGCATTTTGTATCCAGGCCTGTTGAGTTACGTATGCCGTGTTACCTGAAATATTCATACCTAGATAACAAGAGTCTAGTTATGGAGTTAAATAATTCTAAATTTCTAATTAAATATTACCTAGTTACTTTATAAATTTCTGTCTGTAGTAATGATATTTGATTGATATTAGGGAAATCTACAATACTTTTTGAGACTGATGACTCAGTCTCAAAAAGTATTGTAGGTTTAGTAACTAGGTAATATAGCTCAAAGTATTTAGGTACCTAAGTATGACTACTTAGGTAAATACTTTGAGCATCGTATATTAATTCATTTATTGCATAATACATGATTTAGACCTAACACTGAATTTAAATAAAATTTCTTTACGAGGCGCACGAACAGAATGCGGTCCAATTCTGGCCAATTAATCTTAATATCTGTTTAATAAACTGTAGTTAACTACTGCACAAGATGTCTCTGCGAGTGTGGTAGATAAATATATATCTAATGTACAACGATTCAATTTATTACACCCAATACATGACAGATCCAAAGATTAGGTAGGTACCAACAAAAATAATTATGCGTCATTGATTTATTAACCGCTCCTGTGGCGGTAGTGAACGCAGTCGCTACGCAGAAGACGCGGGTTCGATCCCCGCTTAGTGCAAATATTTAAAAGTTACAAATTGTAAATAGTAATTGTATTTTACAGGTTACAAGTCTACAAGTTTCTGTTTATAAAGATTACAAATTTAGATAACATAGCATAAATTCACGCCTATATCCTCGAAGGGGTAGGCAGAGGTGCTAGCACCCACATTTCACCAGTTTATGTTTAGGTCCCAATGTAATAGATGGCGAGCCTATTGCCATTAACCGGATACTTATAAACCTGCGATAAATACACACAACTTCGAAAAGCATCGAAAAGTCATTGGTGCATGCCATGGTAAAAGCTGGGACCGAACCCGATACCCCGTCTCAGCAGTCCATTACCCATACCACTAGGCTACCGCGGTTATACAAATTTACCATGGTGTTTTATAAAGATTTACTCTCTACAGAAGACAATTTACATATTTGTAGGGAAAACTGTTTTATTGAACGCATAATTGTAGTTACAAGTTTACATATTTTGTAAATTGTAGTAAAATTCCTACAGGTGGACTCGACTGTCAGAAATTTACAATTTTGGTCATTATCATATAATTAGTAAAGGAATTCAACTGTAATACAAAAAATGGTTACAAAAAAGTAGTGATAGTAGTGATAATGAATACAATAATACAAGGGAAGGGCAACGACGCGTTTTTCGTAAAAGTATAAACTTTTCTTTGGATGTGACAGATTCTACGTTTAACGATCAATTTCGTGTCAGTAAAACTACCGTCGAATATTTAATGACAAAAATTAGACAACATCTTAAATATAATTCTATTAGAAACGAAGCGCTTACACCCGCTCAGCAAATTTTGTGTACATTGCACTGGATGGCAATACCATGTTATAGCGGATGCAGATGTTCTAATTAAAGGAACAGAACATAACTGTATAAAAAATGTGTCTAGGTTTATTGTCAGTAAATTATTCGGAGAAGAAGTCCGCTGGCCAACTAATCCCTACATTGTTTATGAAATAGAATAGCAGGCATTGTTAATGGTTCGCTCATCCCAATGGATGCTCTTCGCCAAAACGAATCAGCATATGTAGACCGAAATGGAAATCATTCCATGAATATTATGGTAGTATGTGGACCAAATTTGGAAATATTTTACGCAAGTGCAAGGTGGCCAGGCTCTGTTCATGATGCAAGAGTACTTAGATGCTCTTCACTAGAACGAAAATGAGGAAATGAATGGAGGCAATTTCCTAACGCCATAATATTAGGAGACAGTGGTTATGGCCTAAAAACTGCATTACTTCACTGCCCTCTTTCCTGAGACTTTGCCTTTAGCTTACCATCAGGCGAGGTGAGGTCAAGTTGGCGTGTCCTATATAAAAAAATGGCCCAACATTCCAGTACAAATATCCAGAACGTTAGCACTAGAAAGATATTAACGTGCTTTTAAATCAATACGTAGGTAGAATTGGTTGAAAATGCACTGGGCATCATAAAAGAAAAAAATCATGGCTGAACCATTTAAGAGTATCTACAGCCAAATATTGCAAGCAAAATTATATAATCTACAATAGTTTTACATAATATTGAGAAACGTTTAGGATCGCAGTATTATACACCCTACTCAGAACAAAATAATGGACGTGACAACGAAGTCCCTAACAATAATGACGAGGAGGAAGTAGGTATATGAACATGAACAGGAAGGTGTTGAAGTAATACAGTCATTAATACCTACAACTGTTTGAATAATTTGTTTTATTAAATAGGAATTAATTAAACAATTATTGTTTAATTAATTCCTATTTAATAAAACAAATTATTATATTTATGATAATAATTTTTTCCTTTTCTATTTTTAGCATTTCCAAATCAAGCTTGTATCGTCACGTTTTGTAATTTAATGTTTTTCATTCGTTAATTCCAATTCTACTTTATTTTTTTGTGTTTTTAAATCGAAATATCTTTGCGGGAGATTTGATTCATTGAATGAAATACTTTGTAATTTGTTTCTTAGCCTTTAAGGAACTTGAGTAGGAGTGTTTTCGGGAGGCGTATTTATTGTGGCCTCACGCGACTCTGGCTCATGCACTGCAGAATGGTTTATTGAATTTCAATGCACCTTAAAATCGTTTGGTTAGCGCTCAATAACACTTCTGAAGGCGACTGTGTGGAAAATGTCGAAAATAGAATAAAATATGATAAATTAAATATCCAACCTCATCTAAAAATGTGAAAAATCTAATGTAAAAGTTACGAAGTTATATAGTGTAGTGTCCCAACTAAATCTAGAACCTACTGGTTTGTCGTCTCAAGAATATAATGTCGTCGAATACTGCCACAACGATCGAACCGGAAGGCGTGACGGTACTTGGTGCTGCTGTGATACAACGTCGATGACTGTTATTAAACATTTTAAACCAACATCCTTCGTACTTTTAGGTATTTATTACGTTACCTGCTCATTCTTCAAACCATTTAAAAAGTCCAGTCGATTGAACTGATACTGACTGTACTTTTAGTACTTTGCTAGTCAAGATCGAACTAATGCTGACTGTACCTACCTACAAAACTTAACTTTCCGATATAAATCACCATAACTAAGGTTAAAATACCAATAAGGGAAAGTATTTAGGTATAGTGATTAAATCGAAAGAAAAATGCAAATAACAAATCCCATAGAATAAATAGGTACCTATGACTATTAATTTCATAACTGATAATTTATTTATAACTTGGTTGGTAGGTACACCAACACCTAGTGAAAAAGTTTCAAGTTTATCTTAGACGAAACATCTAACGTAATATCACTGTCTAATGATTTTTACCCTATATTCTTGATTAACACAATAAAGATAAAACTGTAATATTTTACCTTTTACATTAACGCGTCCCGAAACTTTATTCATTTCTCCTAGCAACGCTGCAATAAGCGAGCTCTTGCCAGAGCCAACAGCGCCGACGATTGCCACAAGTGAACCACGCGGAATATGGATGTTTAGATTTCTTAGTACCGGCTCCGAATCCTCATTACCCCAAGAGAAGTAGCCGTTTTCCACGACAACCTGATAAGCTGCAATAGTAACTTGTATATAAAAATAATGCATACCTATGTAGGCAGTCTTATACTCAAGAATTAGCAAGATACCAGTTATACTTTTCCTTTGATCTAGAGTCTAACAGAGATTAGTTCTAATGATTTGTTAGCTGTGTGAGACCCATGAAGAAGGAAATTATATTCTGTACTCCGTGTTGCGGCCTCAATGAAAGAATTATTAAAACTCGTCACCGTAATCCGTCTCCATGGTTAGCGAAACAAAATTCATTGTTGGGGAGTTAATGTAACTCAACTCACGTTCGTTAGCATTGTTTTCTATCATATGTGTGTCTAATTCCTCTGAGTTCATGAATTTATTCAACCTCTTGATGCTCACATAAGTCTGTTAAAATACAATCGGATTTTAATGTCGAATTAGGAACATAATGTTTATGTTAACAAACAGTCAAATTAACCTGTATCGCGTTGGATATGACGCTAGGCAACAATGTCATGGGGTAACGAAGAGCATTAAACAGAGCAAGAGCCACGAATGCCCTTTTGGAATCGAGGACTTCTGTGTCGTGCAGTAAGACGAAACAACCAAATGACATTAGTGACACCTGAAAATGGATGAAAATCTACATTTTTGATAACAATTGAAATAGTAAACACACAATTTACTTAGTTACTATAAAAAGGCACTAACCACAAATGGTGTAGAAAACCAAACAAATGCCGTAATAGAACCGTAATAAACCATTGTCTTCATAATTTTCAGCTCCTTATTTCTTATTCTTAAAATATATTCCTGAAAGCTCGGTTCCCATGCATAGATTTTAAGAACCTAGTAGAAAAAAAAACGATTCATTTAATCAAGAATCTGTCAAGAAAAAAAAAGGCCCACCCATGTTTGATATTTTATCTTACTTTCATGCCGTTTAGTACTTCGCTCATAAGTTTTAATCTTTCGTCTTTACAGTGCATCAACTTTGTCTGGTACTTTTTCTGTATACCAGCAAAGCAACCATTGATCGGCATAAGTAAAATAATTACTATTATACCAGCCAGCACTGACGGGCCCAGCACACCCCATAAGAAGTACATCGCCAGTGCAATTTGCAGAGGGGCAGACCATGCTAAATTTATAAGTGTTAAATCATTGAACCTGAAAAATGAAAACCAGAATCATAATCTCGACTTTCAAAGCATTATTACTTATTATTATTTAAATTATATGATAAGTCCACTTCATGGTGCTGGAGTATAATTCAGTCCGGTAGGTACATATCACTTTTTTTGTTTGTTGACTGCAAACCATTTGTCTAAGCATAATATGACTGTGAATAAAACAAGCTTTATTTATATTTATATTATAAATGGGAAAGTAACTCTGCCTGTCTGTTACGATTTTACGCCTAAATCACTGAACCGATTACGATACAATTTGGTACAGAGGTAGATTAGACCTTGGGAAAGTACATAGGCTATGTTTCGTCGCGATAATCGACATCCACACGGGTTGAGCTCCGGGCAACAGCTAGTATGTAATATTTAAAAAATGGTTCATGTGAAATTTAATAGTGTGCTTATGCTTGTCATTATACATACCTGCTTAAATCTGTGGACATTAAGTTCATGATTTCCCCAACTGTCGAGGTCTTCCTAGCTTCATTTGTCAAACTTAGTGCTTTCTTATACAGCATGCTACTCAAAGCGCAATTGATTTTTACACTAATTTTAGATGTCTTCAAATAATACTGCCCCGAGAACACTAGTTGTAGAGAAGCACACGCTAACATACCGACAGCGTATAGGTAGCCCCTCCATACCGGCTCATCACCCTCTACGAAACCTACGAGTAATCTGAAAAGTTAATGCGTACATTTATGGCGAATATAAGGCGCTACTTAAGCGATACAATCTTTTCAATACATTCTACTTAACACAACATAACATAAACTCACGCCTATATCCCCGAAGGGGTAGGCAGAGGTGTTTGCACCTACATTTCGCCAGTTTATGTTTAGGTCCCAATGTAATAGGTGGCGAGCCTATTGCCATTTACCGGGCACATATAAACCTGCGATAAATACACACATAACTTCGAAAAGCATCGAAAAGTCATTGGTGTGTGCCATGGTAAAACCTAGGATCGAACCCGAGACCTCGTCTCAGCAGTCCATTACCAATAGGTACCACTAGGCTACCGCGGTTCTCATTATACACAAACAGCACCAGAAACAGCAACAGCAAGCTCCTTTTGTGAGGTGATCCTTGCTCATGGACCATCTCCCAAGGGAGTGACTAGAGCATGATCTAACTTCTACATATTCTTGAAAATTTACTCTCTGCGCAGCACGGGATTTTTAGGTCTCTTTCCACCAGGAGGAGGTAGGACACGACGGTATTTCCGTCCAATTGAGCAGTCCGACTGGGGAAGTACCTCTGCCCTCAGAATACCGAGGCCATAATAACCTCGTGTTGTGTTCCCGGCGGTGAGTAGGGTAGCCAGAGCTCACTGGAGGGTCTTTGTGCTGTCATTGGAAAGTCCAAAAGCTGTCCTGCTTTGTCTTTTACACTGACGGCACAGAAACTCTCAATGCTTACAGGGTTGGCTGTACGAGTGTGACTCTCTTGGTTTTGCACGTGTCCATAGGTCACGGTGACCACCTTCCATCAGATGAGCCGTGTGCTTGTCTAAGTGGTATAAAAATTAAAAAAAACAAACAAAGTTACCGGTCGGACGGGTTGCTCATGTATGTACCTATCTATTCGAGTAGCTGTAAAGCTGGACAAACCTAGAGCGTAAACTGTACCGAGACTTTATAAATGTATGTTAATACTTACCTAAGTAAAACTGGTGATGCAAATATAAGTAGATCGAAACATAACTTTAAAGCTACAGTAACCATGAACTGTCCACCGAAAGCTTTGAACATGACAGGAAGGATCGAGACTAGCTTCTTCTTCTTACTTTGGCCTTTTAAGGCAGAAGTTTCTGAACAGTCTGATTCAATTGGTTTTCTGAAATTAAAAATACATTTAACAGCCCTTTCGACCGGTTTCTGAATTGAGATTTTAAAGTAGTCTCTCTCAACACTCGGATACTTTAAAAGTTTTCAGACGAAATTATGTTTATGTAGACATTGCTAGAGACTCTACTACATTTAAATAGAATGCTCTAACCGCTGAGTCACTGAACCTCACCTGAAGCCATCCAAATGTTACCTATATTATCCGTCTTGCGGCGACGGCGAGAGCCATCTACCGATACTTGAACGAACTATAGGTACCAATAAAGATGTGACCACGACTACTGCAATGTATCCGAAACGTCAGCAAAAAAAGTAAGTTCCATGACTTAATCGTGAAATGTCCCAAACCGTTCTATAGTTATGAAGTTACAATAATTTTTGATGACTCCGTCCAAACAACTGTGTGAAATTTTTAAGCATTTAGTATGCTATTAGTAGTAATAGTTAGCATACTAAAGGCTTTAAAATTTCATTCAAATGCCCTGAACAAATTATTCACCCGTAATGCAGTAACGCTACAGTGGATAAAAGGGCACAGACGGTCCTACGGCAATGATACCGCAGACGAGTTCACGAGGAAGGGCTCCGGTATGACCGTTGTTGGCCGCGACCACTACTACCGATCTCTTTCTCACAGTTTCACACCTGGACACGCAAGAGATCTGCGGAACTACATAACCAAAGATGGGTTAGTGTACAAACCACCGGCAGCAGGCAATCGAAAATGGATATGCCGTCTCAACAGGATTTAAAAAGGCTGCGTCTTCCTTTCAGCTGGACCAACAGGAAAAACAAAGCCGTCGATTAGTCGGGGTCGGGGCAATAGGAAAGTGTTTCCGCGTCGGCCGATCAGTCGGACCTATAGGAAGCAAAATTCCGCGTCGTCCGATCGGTCGGAGCTACAGGTAAAAAAAATCCGCATCGTCCGACCGGTCGGGACCAACAGGAAAAAAGAGAACGCGTCGTCCGATCAGTCGGACTACGCGGTCATAGCCTCATTTACCACATAATCTAGTTGAAACAGATTTAGGAGGCAAAAAAGATGAAATTAAAATAACCTTAACGCTTATGTTACCTATGCAAATTTATGTAATCAGATTTTCTGTATCTTTATTATCTAATATTTGCGACGATGCTTTTGAAAGTAGGTACCTAGTTTTATTTTCATTTGCTGCACTGGACGCAATGTGCAACTAGTTACATAACATGCATGTTGCCTACTCCTGCATCAGTAATTTAATTACACATAATCGTAAATCATGATGAATGCAGTTCTGTTAAATGTACTTACAGCAGATATTCTGAGATAAGCAACATATATTATGTAATAATTTGAGTATTTATTTCCGTAGCTTCATTTTTTTGTTATCTGCACGTCGCGCTTAGTCATTTAGTCGGATAGAAACAATGAAACAACTAGCAATGTTTAATGTACCTACATAATAATAGGTCTTTATCTATGAAATTGCCGGAATTTTCTTACAAATTCATGAGTTCATAATTCCTGTAATTTAAAAAAATGGCATTTTCATATGTAACGACCTATTATCAAATGAACTCACGATTTTGTTTAAAGCACAATGCCTCTTTCTGATTTGACACTATCTTGGTAGGTAGGTCTGTACTCGGATACGGTCAACAAACTTATAAAGGCGCAGTTACTAAGAGTACCTACTAGGTACGACTCCACAATAACCGTCATTCACTAATGAAATGTAATAACTAATCTCGTTAGCACGTGTTACGTTTATTACGATATATTTATTGCGTTACCGATGTTTTGCTGCACTAGCTGCTAACATGCAGCTAGTGCTGCAATGTACAGTACTGCAATGCAATTCTCTAAGCAGTCTATGTATACAGCGTCGAGCGCAGCGCTGCGACAGCCTTTTCGAGATTGTCATTGGTTGGACCGGGTGACGTCACTGGGGATTGGCCAATGATAATCTATCAAGGCTGTCGCAGTGTCGAATTGCACAGCAGATCATTTAAAATCATTTATCTTTCAAGTTACAAGTCGACAAATCGGTATCGGACATATGACAATAGGAAGGTTTACTCATATTTTGTTCAATGAAATAATAATAATAATAAATAAATATTCCACAATATTCTACACAACGCTAGCATAGCTTAACTAGCTTGTGTTATGGGATCTAAAATGCGGATACATATTCATGAATACAAATATTTGCACTGAGCGGGAATCGAACCCGCGCCCCCTGCATAGCAGTAGCATGCTTTACACCTACGTCAATGTTTTAATTTTCTGAGTGCCAGTAGGATTATAAATGTGTGTTTGTTATTTACTCAAATACGTAAAAGTGGCTGAATGAAAATTGGCAGAAATTTTGTACACCGGTTGAATACCTAGGAACGACAAAAAAAAAGCTTCCTGTGGGTCCCGGGAGGAAGATCAATATCCCCAGAACTGCAGGAATGATTCTGTTAGATGGGTCATTCAATCATCCAACGACAATACTAGGTACTAAATAAATTTTAATGGAATCAATAAATTTCATAAAGAGAGAGGAGCATTAGGGACAAGGTTTCTATGTGTATAGGTCAACGACAACGTTTCTGTTTAGAATTATGACATAGGCAACATACAAACTCAAACACTTACGATCTGTGTTTTTTCAACGCACGTTTCCAATGTTTTTCAAATTGAGGAACAGCTTCTTCTGAAAGTAGATTAGGGCTCACAGAGCACAAGTCATTTTCTGTTAAATTTCTTCGGTATCCTGTAAAAGTTATTGTGTCGAACCAGCTAAACGAGAGCCGGCTTGGAAAACTTGATGCATCCTCCAGAGATTCTTTCTGTTGATGGATAGAGTTAGTTATTAACAGCTAATTGTAGGATAGTTTGCATTAACGATGAATTAAGAGTTTTATTGATCTTATAATGATTTTATAAATGCGATGCGCACTGTGCGTTATGAAAGAAACTTCATCCCACGCACACTTAAGCTGTGGAATGACCTCCCTGCTGCGGTTTTCCTAAGCACCTACAATATGGGGTTCTTCAAGAGGGGCATCAGAAGGTTTCTTCATGGTCGGCAGCGCGAGTGTAACACCCCTGGTGTTACATACGTTCATAGGCCACGGTAACCACTTCCCATCAGGTGGGCCGTGTGCTTGTCTGCCACCGTAGTATATAAAAAAAGTAATTACTTAAAAAAATACTTAGATCGTTAGTTGATAGTATTATAAAAAGGTATATTTTGATTTTACGGTCAATTAAACAGGCATTCTAATAAATCACACCAAAACATAATTATACCTCATCGTAATGGTAGGGCGTATCTTTTGGTGACAGATCGGCGAAGCAATTATTTATAAACATTGCTATCAGGAGCAAATAATACACCATGTAACTTGCAAAAGTGTTCAGATAATTTGTAGTTTTATAGTTGATTATCTCAGTTATCAACTGAGGTAACCCAGCCAATATGAGGAGTAACCAGAATATAAAAAGAACTCCTGAAGTCCTTAGGCCATATTTTTTGTTGTAGAATGTAAGAGTCGCGGATAGCACCTGAAAGAAACATTACATTATTTACAGCAAATATCCTTTGCCCTAAGATGAAATGAGTTGGTTGTATCGCAGATTTGTAAGATAATACCCACTTTTTTTTAACGTGCGGAAGTCCCCTCGGATAGCACCCCACTGGACCCGGTGGTGGTGCTTATGTAGAACTCGGACCGACTAAAACCGCACGGCCGCCTTAGGCCATCAGTTGCCGGGGGTGAGGTAGCATTTGGCATATCCTTTGCGCACCGCGACTGACCCGGGGCCATAGAAGGCCCTCTCGGGCGTGGGACTACGGTGTCCCCATCTTTCCCCAGAAAAGGGGAAGATAATACCCACTTGTAAGATAATATCGTACCCACCGGCATTACTAGACCGCGCAATTTTTTTGTAGCTGTCATATAGGTGCTATAAAAAGTCCCCAATGGCGATAATAGTGTCAAAAATTATTAAATTGCCTAACTAAATGTCTCACCTTTGTAATTCTTATCAGTTTGTCTACTATACTTAGAATGGTGTGTACTTCAGTGGCGATTAGAAGACCGGCCGTGAGTTTTAATTGCCTGACTCTTTATTCATAGGCTTGACCTTGCAAATCTAGTTGGAAATGTTGCGGAAGTAATAATCTTTAGGTTGATGACATGATGAACCGTACCTACATAAGGTGTTTGATACATTTCGATAACTAAGATACCTAGTTCTTTTCGGAATAGCGGGATGTTGTTTTCTGGGATGTCGTGGTTACTTTTTAGTGATATTGCCACAGAATATATAATAGCAGTTGTCAACCTCACCTTCGGCAACCGAAACGACCCACAGGCGGCGTGCGTTTTAGTCGGTTCAAGTCCGACATAACCTCCTCCACCGGCTCCGGTGGGGAGGTATCCGAGGGGATTTTGCGCACGTAAAAAAAAAAAAAAAAAAAAAAAAGTATTTAGTTTACTTTTACCAGATATTGGTTGGTAAAGGAATTTGTCTTGTGGCTGGATATGAAATGTACCAAACTGTGAAGTAAGTAGGTCTGTCACTGAAGATATTATTTGAGAAATCGATTTGCATTCGGCAAATGTGATAAGTACCTATATGTTTACAAATAAAGATGAATGAAAAAGCATTATAATAAGGTACTGGTCTTCTTTGACGATTGTACATTTTCCATTGATGACAACAAAGCTTGCGCCATTTTTGAAAACCGACAAGACCCAAATTGCAATGACATGGTAATCAATCTCCAATAAAGGTATAAATCAATAACGTATTATTTACAGATACGTCATAAACGAACATGGCGGTTTTCAAAAATTGCGCAAGTACTAGGTAAACAAAATAATCTCTAATAATGCGTCAATATTATTAATTTACATGAATTAATATAATTCATGTAAATTATTTCATGTAAATTTACATGAATTAATATAATTCATGTAAATTAATAATATTGACTTTGATTTTTATTTATCTAAATAATGATATAATAATTAAGAGTTACTTATTAAAGACATATTTTTTTCTATAGCGCACTGTCGCGACTCGGATGGTGCGTAAAATGATATCGAAAGTCATAACTTTTTTTGTCGTCATTTTAGTATCATTTTAGTATTATTTTAGTAGTATCTACAACATTGGGTTTAATAGAATTTGTCGGTAAATTATCATATTGTATTAAGATGTGCTATTTCAAAGGGTGTTGTTGACTTATGACTTTCAAATGAAGGTATAATAGGTACTTACGAAAGTAAACATTTTTACTACAGGATCATAATAATCAGCTTCAAAAACTGTATTCGGCTTGTTAGAAGCTGCGTAGATTACTTGACTGATGTTTATTATCTGTAGCAGTACCAACAATAGCGTGATAGCCATCTTGGTCACGTTCAGTTTGTTCCACGGGATGTTGGCCTCTTTACTGGTAAACATCTGGTACACTTCTACCAATGCCGCCAGCCATAAGTAGCCACATGGAGCCCACACAAGTACTGTTTTTTGGAAGCATGGTGTGAAATTTGGGTTGTCTGTATTCCATGTCAAGCTGGTGTTCTAAAATTACGAAATTTACATTTAATATAATATATAATACTTACATTGGTCAAGGTCTTAACATTCAATAAGACCGTTAACATCTGTTTTTTTTTAATAGGCCTAGGTCGGTACAGTCGCTCTCTAAAGTCGCTGAATACTCACGATTGTTTTTTTGATTATTGAAATAAATAAATTCATGATTCGGAGAGCCCATCCACATCTAGCCGTCTCGGTTCCGGCTGCCATACGAACGTCTGTGGCAGTCGTTACGGCTCAACAACTGCGATGCTTCGATATCGCCTTAGGGCTGTACAGGTCAGAAGGTAGTAGCTTCACGGAAAATATCGAAGGTCAGCCAAATGCTCGGCTAGATTGGTAAAGCGGCGCCCTGACTCTGCGGCGAGAGCTTCGGATGCGATTGGGATTAACGCTGGGATGAAGGAGATATAAATAATTTGATGATATAATCTTTCTTCAGTTCAGTTCTTTCTTTGTTTTATTTTATGTAACGTTTTCGAGAGCTAAAGAGGTCGGTAACTTGGATTCGAATGTGTTAAGAGGTTTTAAGCTAAGCAATAACAATTACCAATAGTAAATCACATTAATTGTGAGTGTCATAGGCTATATATATATATATATATCATCACGCTATCGAGGAGAGTCAACAGCGGGACCGGGATCAGATATCCACGCGGGGAGCGGAGCTGCGGCCAACAGTTATATAAAGTTTATATATAGTTATGTGTTCATTTGTTTGTAGCATCAGTAGATTTAAGTAGTATTTAAAAAACGCCGCGTGGTTCCCGGCAGAGAGAGAAGAATTTGGACCATCCCATCTCTTCCCATGCGGTGTCGTACAACGCGACTTAGGGATAGAGCTGTTTAACATCAGACAAATATAAACAGCCCAGACTCAGATGCATGGCTTGAGTTAACAAGTGCCCGGGAGACGGCAATAGGCTTACCACCTATTACGTGGGACCGAATTTAATGATCGATTGGTGGGTGTTAATTCACCTTTATCTAACCCTCCGAGGATAAAGGTGTGATTATATATAGTATGTATGTATGTTAAAAATAAATAACGCCACAAAGGTTATAATATACATTTTGGCTATTGCATGTATCTACCTAGTTACTTAGTTTGATTCATTGCATGTTACTTATCGTGCGGAGTTACCGTCTCATGGCAAGAATTGTTTACCCTATAAGTGTAAATAGCAACACCCGCGTGGGTAGGTAGGTAGGAGTGGATAATGCGGAATTTGTGAATCTGTGACTCTCTTTGTATACAAGTACAACTTGGTATTATTCGAAACTGAAGGAAATAAAGCAAAACTGAACTAGCTATCTACTAGTAATAAATCTTACACAAGTAAACGCACCACTGTAAAACAGTTTTCGAACAACATGTAATGCAACATGATGGAGTAGGTTATCAAATGTTACATAATAAACACGATTGAATTAGATGTTACAATACATGGTACCATAAAACCATTGTAAATAGTAACCATTGTAAAGATGCACAGATTATTTTGTAACTGAGTGGTCAATGGACATCAACGACAACGTAATCACATTATACAAATGTTGTCCTACGTTATATAACCGCGGTAACCTAGTGGTATGGGTAATGGACTGCTGAGACGAGGTCTCGGGTTCGATCCCAGGATTTACCATGGCACACACACCAATGACTTTTCGATGTTATGTGTGTATTTATCGCAGGTTTATAAGTGCCCGGTTAATGGCAATAGGCTCGCCACCTATTACATAGGGACCTAAACATAAACTGGGATAATGTGGGTGCTAACACTTCTGCCTACCCCTTCGGGGATATAGGCGTGAGTTTATGTTATGTTATGTCCTACGTTCTTTTTTTTTGTGCGGATATACCTCGCGTGTTGCAAGCATGGTGTCCCCCATTAGCTCAGGAAGGGGAGGTGAAGGGGGGGACTTGCGATTCGCGTCACCGCGCCCGGCCTGCCACAACAGCTGTGCTATTCTCTAAGCACAGCACTTTGTTATAGTCATTAGTCGAGCTCCAGTGACGTCACCCAGTTCGACCAATGAGAATCCTTTTCAAGGCTGTCGCAGCGCTGTGCTCAACGCTGTGGGCTTAGAGAATTGCGCAGCAAGACGAAGACCCAAAAAGCTATTAGATTCCTTCCTGAGCCAATGATCCTAAATATTTGTTCCGTAATCTTGTGTATCGCTGGAAACTATAAATAAACTTTTCTCATTTCTCTCTTTCTTTTGTTTTAATACACTATTTAAGTTTAGTCGGTAACTAAACCATATCTTTTGTTTTTATAACATTACTGTCCATCCCAAGGTTGCCTGGAAGAAATCGCTTCAGCGATAAGGCCGCCCATTGTACATTGAACTGTATACAAGCTACCTACTTGTCTTACTGTAAATCTGTTGGTGTACAATAAAGAATTATCTATCTATCTATCTATCTATCTATCTATCTAAGTTCCTATCTTCTGACTCATGCTTAGTAACTCTCAGAAATCGATACAAAATTCCCATGATAAGGCGCCTCTGTGACGCTTGTGTCGATATGAGTGTCAGTGTGACACATTCACTTATCTACAAATCCAATGTATTATTTTTCTGTGTGTCGTTCCGTTCGTTCCAAGCCATGTAAAATAAACACAAGAACATTAGAATACCTATAATCGTGTAACGGGTAAACTGGTGTTCACTAGCTATCGTCACCTGCTAGTAGGTGTACCGACTAGATGGCAGATGAGGCTCTAGCTGATGCACGCTTTTCTCTCAGGATTGGGAGGTCAAACTACGAGTCACTCCCGGAAAAGCCGACATGTCGACATAAGTTGCATCTTAGAACTTATTTAGACAGCTGAGGTACAAAGTCTATGAGTGAGAGTGTTATTCTAAGTTCGCTCGCTAAATTAGAAACCTACTTAATTGAGTTAATTGTGTAGACTCAAGCAGGTTTTTTTATAGAGTATCACAGATAGGTATCGTCCCGCCGCCATGGTGTAACTTTTTCCTCAAGAAAAAATAGTTCACGATTGTTTGAAAAATAATGGTTAAAAGGCATGATAGATTTTTATCGAACTGATTTTTTTTTTTATATAGGACATGTCAATTGAACTTCGCCTTGCGTGATGGTAAGCTGAAGGCAAAGTCCCAGAAAAGGGGGTCACCATTACTTACACATACCGTGTGACAATGGTGACACTCAGCTTGACGGCCTCATCATATGCTTTTTCACGCCCCGCTTAAAGGACCCGGGACTGTAGGAAGAAGGAAACACGTGAGCTGGTAATGAATTCCAGGCCTTAATGGTGCGACAGAGGAAAGAGTCTCCGAACCGCTTGGTTCTTGATCGGATGTTTTGCACCGTGTGCGGATGACATCTAAGACCTGCACGTGTTATCCTGTGTAGGAAAGGGGAGGGTGGGACTAATTGGAAGAGCTCATCAGAACACTCCCCATGGTACAGACGGTAAAATACAGCCATGGACGCAACATCTCTACGCAGCTGTAAAGGTTCTAGGGTGTTCGTGATCTCGGGATTCCCAATGATGCGGACCGCACGTCGCTGCAACCTGTCGAGAGCATCTAGTAAGTACTTTGCTGAACCATCCCAGAGATGCGAGCAGTATTCCACACAGGAGCGAATTTGTGTCTTGTATAGAAGACACCGCTGCTCCGGCGTGAAAAATCGTCTCACTCTGTTCAGGACTCCGAGTTTTCGTGAGGCTGTTTTGATGATACTTTCGATGTAATTTTTGTTATTCAGGTTGCAGCGAACATCCATACCTAGGATATTGAGATTGTCCTGCAGTGGCAGTGGCGTGCTCTGAAGAGTGGGGAGGGGAAGGAAAGAAGATACTTTTGCTGTAAACGCACATGCCTGCGTCTTCTTGGCACTGAACTCAACCAGGTTCTCAGAGCCCCATTGAGAAATGTGATTCAGGATCCCGTCAAGCTCAGTGACAAGAAGCTGCCTTTTCTCTGCGATATCTGACTGCTTGGCCGCAGGATGTCCATGATAACTCCCATGTAAAGTGCTATCGTCTGCATAACAATGAACATTGCCGGTAGACAGCATGTCGTTGATATGCAGAAGAAAGAGAGTGGGTGATAAGACGGACCCCTGGGGCACGCCAGCATTTACCTGCAGAAACTCCGAAGCTCGTCTGTCACAAAGGACGCGAATACGGCGCCCCTGCAGGAAGCTAGCAACCCAGTTGCACAGCCTAGAAGGCAGACCAAAGGCAGGTAGCTTGGAAAGAAGCGATTTGTGCCAGACTCTATCGAAAGCTTTGGCGATGTCAAGACTATTTGCCAGTGACTCGCCGTGCTTGTCCATAGCCTCACCCCAAAGATGGGTAACGTATGCTAGAAGATCACCCGTTGACCGTTTCGGTCTGAAGCCATATTGCCGGTCATTAATTAAGGAGTGATCGTCTAGGTGCCGCATGAGCTGTTTGTTAATTATGTGCTCGAACACTTTGCACAGCACTGAGGTGACGGCTATGGGTCGATAGTTGGCTGGCTCCAAGCGATCCCCCTTCTTGGGAATCGGCTGAACATTCGCCTCTTTCCAAGGCAAAGGCACTGTACCCGAACTGTAGGATAGCCGGTACAGGCGCGTAAGCATTGGAGACAACTCCGCTGCACATTTTTTCAAAACTACCGCTGGAATACCATCCGGACCACTGGCTTTCCGGACATTGAGTGATTGCAGCACTGCACGGACATCGCGTTGCCTGATATGGATATCAGGCATCGCGTGGTCACTGTCAGGTAGTGTTGGTGGCTGCGTACCACAATCATCGATTCGGGAGTTGGCCGCAAAGAGATTAGCCAGCAGATTTGCCTTCTCTTGCGGCTCATGGGCCAGGGATCCATCAGGGTTACGCAGCGGAGGCAGCGAAGGCTGACAGAAGTTGGCTTGCACGGCTTTAGCCAGTCGCCAGTAGCCACGGCTTCCCGTGGGATGCATCACTAGCTCTTGACCAAGCCGCGCTATGCGCAGGGCATCCGCTCTGACGTAGGCCCCTCTACAGACCTTTGTGGCTCTGTTGTACGCCGCCTTGAAGTGGCCCAGATTGGGATGGCGCTTGGCGCGCGCCCTTACCCAAGCGCGGTACGCAGACTGTTTTTGTTCAACAGCTTCCGCGCACTCGCGCCCGAACCAAGGGCGCACCCCGCGGTCACCGGTGATATCGGTGTATGAGATATAGTATTTCATACCCAGACCGATCTCACCGGCGACAGCAGTAGCACAATCCGATGGGTTCTTACTTCAAAGCAGCGCTCAACCCACGGGATGGACGCAAAATAGTAACGAAGTCCATCCCAGTCCGCTGACGAGTAGTGCCAGAGACGCCGCTTCCCTTACACGGGTCGTGGGGGCGCTATAATAGGCACCGTGGAACAGACCAGGCAGTGGTCGGAGTTGCCTAAAGCGGCTCGCACCGATACACTGTACCGGTCCGGATCACTCGTCAGCAGAAGGTCTAGCAGAGAAGGTGCTAGGCCCGACCTTCTTGGTATCCTAGTGACCTCGTGCACCAATTGGGTCAGGCCGTGCGCCAGAGCAAATGCGTGGGCGGCTCTTCCCGCATGGTCTGTTTTGGAGGAGCCCAACCAGATCTCGTGGTGGGCGTTAAAATCCCCCAAAAATACCATTTCGGCATTCGGAAATTGCTCCTGCGCATCATCTGCCGCTTGACTCAGATATTCAAAGAGTTGACTTGTCTCAGCATCTCCTGTATGGGAACGGTAGAGGCACACATAGATCTGACTCGTAGGGCCATGGTCTACGTGTACCCAAAGGATGGAGAAGGATGGGTCCTCTAGGCAGCGCAAACGGCGACAGCAAACATCCGCCCTAACAAACACGCACACCCCGGCTTTTGCACGAAAACTTTCCTCAAGAACATAGCCAGGGTAGAGCAAGTAGGTCGTGTCGTCAGGGCGGTGTATTTGCGTCTCCGTTAGAAAAAACATGGCAGGTTTCGCCGTCTCTAGGTGTTGGTGGACGGCGTTGAGGTTTGCATGGAGCCCACAGATGTTAGTGGACTCCACCTCAAATAGCAAGCTTTTGGGAGTGTGACGAGCCGCTGTGTTGCTTATTTCTCTAAATTGCGCTGCCATGAGTTTGGGTGGGAGAAGGCGTGAAAAAAGAGGTGATTGCCGCCGCAGCACCGTGTGACAAAGCGCGGGATATTGGTTTTATCTATGAATGTGAGGCATGGCGAGAGCCGATGCGTCGAACGGAAGGGCCCCCGTACCCCCCCGAGTATGGTCGCCGTGCTCCCAAATCCGGTCACCAACCGGCACGACGAACCATATCGGGATTATGCGCGGCCTGGTGAGGCAGCCTCCCAAGGTGGTTAACCCCAGTTGGGCCCCTGTACTATACCGCGAGCGGCCAGCGGCACCACCGTTTCTACAGGTCTCCCTGTTCGGCGCATCGCCCCGCGCCATCCCCACTAGACTACGCCAAGACCCACTGGTTCCACTAGTGCTGCGACAACCACCACCTCTGCCCGGCTATGCACTTGCTGACCCCTGAACACAATCCAACCGAGATTGAATAGCTATGGAGGGTTTTTCGCAATAGTGCACGGTGGTACCTACCCGGTCGAAACTTGAGACAAATTTGTGCCACCAAGTTTCTACCACCATCATCTGTCACGAAAATTCGTTTTCTAGGTTATTTCAAAGCCATAAATAGCTCAAGGACATCTGAGATGCGAGGGGATTGCCTTATTAAGTGAGTTCATAGTCAAATAGAGAGTTAAGTAATTCAAAAAAGTATTTTTAATACTTATTTATTAATAATTAACAGTTGGTAAATGTGATGAATTTTACTATGTTTACCGTAAGTACCTATACGTATGACATACTTTTCTTAAAACAGGTATTTTTTACATCCATACTAAAATTAGTAATATAATCATTATTAATAAATAAAAAAACATATCTATTAAAATTCAGTATCGTTAACAAAATCTTAAGAAACAATACAATCGTGTTCACCGGCTCACATTAGTTACTGTTAACTGCCGCTAATTCAAAATTTGCTTAGGACAGTGTTGCGAATTGTTGAACAAATCTTATATAAATAAATAAATAAATATTCTACAACATTCTACACAACGCTATCTAGACCCATGGCAAGCATAGTTTAATTAGCTTGTGTCATGGAATCTAGAATACGGATAAACATACTTAAATACTTTTTTTTTGTAAATACATACATATTATATTATATATCAACCGCGGTAGCCTAGTGGTTTGGGTAATGGACTGCTGAGACGAGGTCTCGGGTTCGATCCCAGGTTTCACCATGGCACACACCAATGACTTTTCGATGCTTTTCGAAGTTATGTGTGTATTTATCGCAGGTTTATAAGTGCCCGGTTAATGGCAATAGGCTCGCCACCTATTACATTGGGACCTAAACATAAACTGGCGAAATGTGGGTGCTAGCACCTCTGCCTACCCCTTCGGGGATATAGGCGTGAGTTTATAAATAAAAAAAATAAAAAAAAATATACATATTATACATAGAAACACCCAGACCAATGCAAATACCCATATTCACGCATACAAATATTTGCACTGAGCGGGGATCGAACCCGCGCCTCCTGAGTAGCAGTCGTGTTCACTACCGCCACGCCACAGAGATGCCATTAGGCGTCTTTTGAGACAATAGTCTTGTAAACCAAATAATTACTTTTCTTAAAATAAAAAGTTTTTTCGAAAGTGTGCACTATTGGGTTAGTGTCCACTATTGGAGCTTTTACCTTACTTCACGGCTAGTCTTTTAAATTATAGAATAAATATCTATCATGTTGAGTAGATTGACAATTATATGTCGAAGTCCATAGGTATTTATGAAGGACTATTATAGAAGCTTCTTGATGTTGGCCGAAATATCGTTTTATAGTTATAGATTTATTTTAAATCGTCAGTGTACTACAGACGATACGTGTACGTCCATAGGCCACGGTAACCGCTGCCCATCAGGTAGGCCGTGTGCTTGTCTGCCATTAAAGGGGGAAAATAAAAAAAAGATTGATATAAAAAAATGTATGGGTAACGTTTCCGTTGTTTTCGTTTTTGGGAGCGTCCCTAACATTCTATAAACAAAATGCAATGAGTCACTTTATTAAAATAAAATAACGGTTCAATGATCCTATTACATTCTTCAAACAGGATATAAGTAAGCGTTAATTTTACAATTGAATACTATAAGCTAGTCCCTTCACTTTTAATTGCAGATAAACACTTTCACTAATACTTATCTCACAAGAATCGCAATCACTAAATAAATCACTAGACATTTACTATAGTAACTATGACTACAAAAATACATAAATCAATACAACACGTTGAACAGCTGGTTAAACTCAAAACCTCATAAATAAAAAAAACAAAACACAAATAAATGCTTACCCAAAAAGTCGATCCACAAAAATAATCCATTGAACTACTGAAGTTCATATTGAACCACTTGCCACAGTTTCACTATAGACTCGTACTGTGTTAAGTTATAGAAATAAATAAAATCAAGTTCGCTTTACAAACGAGCATCGTGCGTGAAATATAACTTCGAAGTGAGTGAGCGAGCTCTGCGATTTCCGCGAACTGCCTATTTGCGATTGTGAACGGACTGAATCATACTATAAACGTAGTGGTAATGTCAAGTATTAGTGTCGGGCGTTGTTATGCTGAACGGCTTTATTCTCACAACGCTTTTTAACGTCGTGCTTATACTTTTAAGCAGATTTACAATAGGGAAGAGACTCTTTTTAGTAAGTCGTTTAAAAACGTTTAAACTAATTTGGTCACAGTAAGTTTTTTTTATCATTTTTTAAAACATACTTATTCAGTGAAGTAGTGGTATTCTTATTTATATTCAGTGCGTTGATTTGTCTGCACCCCATTAGATGGGAAGAAACTAGGGTGAAGTCCATTAGATACATGATGACTCAAGTCAAACAATGCACTCTTTCTTTCTTGTTTGAATAGTTATTGTTACTGATACATTTATTTTATAACTAATTTCAGGTAAATAGCGTCGAAAGCTTAGTGGTTAAGGAGTTTGTCTTACGATCCAGAGGTCCCCGGTTCGAATCCTGGCCATCACACTACCGACGTGAACCCATACCTAGCACAAGCAATTTAGGTTAGTTGGAGGGGTAAGAGTGAATATGTAGTTGTAGTTTCCACTCTTCTGCTATCCTGGCGGAGCTGAGACCTCACGGTTAGGTTAGATGATTAACGTAGAGTAGCGTTTAGTGCAGCGATTTGCGTAACAATCAGCAAAGTGTGTTGACCATCTCGTGGCGATCAGCGTAATGATTAGCGTAGCGGAGCTTTTGCCCAAATTCTCCCTGCGTGGTTGTTGATTATCGCAACTTTTAATCATATCTCCGGTTCTACTCAACCAATTGCGATCAAACTTACGTAAATAAACGATATCAAAATCCATTCTGTAGTTTTCGCGTCCATCGTGAACAAACTGATAAAAATTTCATAAAAGAAGAAAATGTATTCAGTCTCAATAATATAACATAACCTAAATATTTTTCCTGTACATCTCCAATGTACAAGACTACTTTATAATTTTATTTTATTTTCATGCCATTAAGTACTTCGCTCATCCTTTCGTCTATATAAAGCATCAAAGAATAAAAACTATGTCGGGTATTTTTTCTGCATAGCAGCATAGAGCCTGTTAGTTGGCACGAATATAATAATCCTTGCTATGTCCGCCAGCACTGATGGCCACAACACACCCCATAAGAAGTACCTACATCGCCAGTACCGACAATTTGTCAAGGTGACGACTGTGCTAAATGTATACCGTGTAATCGCTGAACCTGCAATAAGAAACCACATTATAACTGGTTGTAATACGGCTCGAAGTACCAAAACAATGTATGGAACACCGGAGGATAATACTTAGGTATAAAATTGATATAGGTTTAACTTTTTCGTGTCAAATGCGAATATGAACTGATAAGATATGAAGTGCATATCATTTACGCGCGATTGGTTTAATATTCGCTAATGGAAACTTAAACTGTAAATTCTAAAGTACCAGCTTGTAACAAAATTGGTGTTATTTGTTTATTCTGAGGTAGCTCGTGAAATGCGTAAGTGTAACGCTTCCATTAGGTACGCGTAAACATTCTATGCGAATATGATTGCTATTGTTAAATGACTACGAGAATATTGTCACGTACCTGCTCACGTCTGTGGACATCAAGTTCATTAATTCTTCAACTGTGAAGGTCATTCTAGCTTCATTGGTTCAGCTTAGGGGTTTCTTATACCTATAGTAGGTATGCTACTCATAGTTGCTCTGAGAAAATCGTCTATAGAGAAACACAAACATACGACTGCGTACATAATATTCTTTCCATATCGGCTCATCTCCGTCAACAATACCAACGCGTTATTTAAAAGTTTAATTGACATAACATAAGGAATGTAGATAGTAACGGTACGTGAGCGGTCTTGAACCTACAGATATTTGTAAGCAAGCGTAGGAAAAAAATGTCTGCTTTATTCCTTTTTATATTATTTCTAGTCTCGTTTTAAATTCACCAACTTTATAATGCAACATTTGTATATAGTAGTAGGGTAGGTAAGTACCTCGGTAAAACTACCACAAAAATAAGTAGATCGTTGCATAATATTAAAACTACTGTACCTAATCAGGAACTGTCCGCCGAAAGCTTTGAACAATACGGGAAGAATAGAGACTAGCTTCTTCTGCCTTTGACCCCTCATTGTTTCAGAATTGATAGCTTCTGAAACATTAACCGCGTGGTTTACGGCAGAGTAGAATTTGGACCACCCCATCTCTTCCCATGCGATGTCATACAAGGCGACTAAGGGATATGGCTGTTTAACATCAGACAAATATATACAGCAGAGACTCAATCTCAGATGCATGGCTCGAGTCAACAATAGTGCCCGGAATACGGCAATAGGCTCACCCCTTATTACGTGGGACCGAATAAAATGATTGGTGAAATGTGGGTGTTAATTCACCTCTGCCTAACCCTCCGGGGATAAAGGCGTGTTTATATGTATGTATGAATGTATGTACTAAGCATGATTGCACATCGTCTTACGTTGTACCTACACTGTTGTAGCTACATATATTACCGCCATAATATGTGCAATAAATATTAATTATAGGTATTTACCAGCCTTCAGCCCACGGTTCTGCCCTCGAGGATTACGATTAACGCGACTTTTGTTTATATCTCCAGTCCTACTAAACCGATAACGATAAAAAAACAGTAAGATTATAAGTCTTTCAAACAAGATGAAATCCGCATCACAATCTGTTCAGTAGGTTTTCCATCACCACTACGGAGGACAGAATATGACTTTAATCTACGATTGCGTCTCAAAAGAATTTGCGACAATTTACTTCAGAACCCATCAAAAACAAGATGAAGAATATGTTGTATAACCTAACCTAAAGCATTTTTATAAATATCTCCAATTTGTATAAACAAGATAAGTATAAATCGATTAATATATAGAAAAATTAAATCGGTTCAAGCGGGATTCGAACTCGTGATCTTTCCCTTGCAGGGCAAACGCTCTGGCCACTAAGCCACAGAACCTTCGCCCAAAATCATCCAAATTCTTCTATACACACATATATCCGTCTTACGGCGACGGTTAAGTCCCATCTTCCTTCGTCAACCACCAAAAAATAAAAGAATGATAAGTATTAAACTTTAAATATTATTAAAGTATAAAAGTCCACTTAATGACATTCAATAACCTTTTTTTCATATTAGTAGTGATAGAAATATCTCCAGATGTAGGTAGGTATATTATCTAGCTTATCTAGGCCTAAGGTGGCTAAGGTATAGATAGATAAAGTACTTATCCTTTTTTTTTTTTTTTTTATATAGGACACGTCAATTGGACTTCGCCTTGCCTGATGGTAAGCTGAAGGCAATGTCCCAGAAAAGAGGGTCACCATTACTTACACATACCGTGTGACAATGGTGACACTCAGCTTGACGGCCTCATCATATGCTTTTTCACGCCCCGCTTAAAGGACCCGGGACTGTAGGAAGAAGGAAACACGTGAGCTGGTAATGAATTCCAGGCCTTAATGGTGCGACAGAGGAAAGAGTCTCCGAACCGCTTGGTTCTTGATCGGATGTTTTGCACCGTGTGCGGATGACATCTAAGACCTGCACGCGTTGTCCTGTGTAGGAAAGGGGAGGGTGGGACTAATTGGAAGAGCTCATCAGAACACTCCCCATGGTACAAACGGTAAAATACAGCCATGGACGCAACATCTCTACGCAGCTGTAAAGGTTCTAGGGTGTTCGTGATCTCGGGATTCCCAATGATGCGGACCGCACGTCGCTGCAACCTGTCGAGAGCATCTAGTAAGTACTTTGCTGAACCATCCCAGAGATGCGAGCAGTACTCCACACAGGAGCGAATTTGTGTCTTGTATAGAAGACACCGCTGCTCCGGCGTGAAAAACCGTCTCACTCTGTTCAGGACTCCGAGTTTTCGTGAGGCTGTTTTGATGATACTTTCGATGTAGTTTTTGTTATTCAGGTTGCAGCGAACATCCATACCTAGGATATTGAGATTGTCCTGCAGTGGCAGTGGCGTGCTCTGAAGAGTGGGGAGGGGAAGGAAAGAAGATACTTTTGCTGTAAACGCACATGCCTGCGTCTTCTTGGCATTGAACTCAACCAGGTTCTCAGAGCCCCATTGAGAAATGTGATTCAGGATCCCGTCAAGCTCAGTGACAAGAAGCTGCCTTTTCTCCGCGATATCCGACTGCTTGGCCGCAGGATGTCCATGATAACTCCCATGCAAAGTGCTATCGTCTGCATAACAATGAACATTGCCGGTAGACAGCATGTCGTTGATATGCAGAAGAAAGAGAGTGGGTGATAAGACGGACCCCTGGGGCACGCCAGCATTAACCTGCAGAAACTCCGAAGCTCGTCCGTCACAAAGGACGCGAATACGGCGCCCCTGCAGGAAGCTAGCAACCCAGTTGCACAGCCTAGAAGGCAGACCAAAGGCAGGTAGCTTGGAAAGAAGCGATTTGTGCCAGACTCTATCGAAAGCTTTGGCGATGTCAAGACTAATTGCCAGTGACTCGCCGTGCTTGTCCATAGCCTCACCCCAAAGATGGGTAACGTATGCTAGAAGATCACCCGTTGACCGTTTCGGTCTGAAGCCATATTGCCGGTCATTAATTAAGGAGTGATCCTCTAGGTGCCGCATGAGCTGTTTGTTGATTATGTGCTCGAACACTTTGCACAGCACTGAGGTGACGGCTATGGGTCGATAGTTGGCTGGCTCCGAGCGATCCCCCTTCTTGGGAATCGGCTGAACATTCGCCTCTTTCCAAGGCAAAGGCACTGTACCCGAACTGTAGGATAGCCGGTACAGGCGCGTAAGCATTGGAGACAACTCCGCTGCACATTTTTTCAAGACTACCGCTGGAATACCATCCGGACCACTGGCTTTCCGGACATCGAGTGATTGCAGCACTCCACGGACATCGCGTTGCCTGATATGGATATCAGGCATCGCGTGGTCACTGTCGGGTAGTGTTGGTGGCTGCGTACCACAATCATCGATTCGGGAGTTGGCCGCAAAGAGATTAGCCAGCAGATTTGCCTTCTCTTGCGGCTCATGGGCCAGGGATCCATCAGGGTTACGCAGCGGAGGCAGCGAAGGCTGACAGAAGTTGGCTTGCACGGCTTTAGCCAGTCGCCAGTAGCCACGGCTTCCCGTGGGATGCATCACTAGCTCTTGACCAAGCCGCGCTATGCGCAGGGCATCCGCTCTGACGTAGGCCCTTCTGCAGACCTTTGTGGCTCTGTTGTACGCCGCCTTGAAGTGGCCCAGATTGGGATGGCGCGTGGCGCGCGCCCTTACCCAAGCGCGGTACGCAGACTGTTTTTGTTCAACAGCTTCCGCACACTCGCGCCCGAACCAAGGGCGCACCCCGCGGTCACCGGTGACATCGGTGTATGAGATATAGTATTCCATACCCAGACCGATCTCACCGGCGACAGCAGTAGCACAATCCGATGGGTTCTTACCTTCAAAGCAGCGCTCAACCCACGGGATGGACGCAAAATAGTCACGAAGTCCATCCCAGTCCGCTGACGAGTAGTGCCAGAGACGCCGCTTCCCCTGCACGGGTCGTGGGGGCGCTATAATGGGCACCGTGGAACAGACCAGACAGTGGTCGGAGTTGCCTAAAGCGGCTCGCACCGATACACTGTACCGGTCCGGATCACTCGTCAGCAGAAGGTCTAGCAGAGAAGGTGCTAGGCCCGACCTTCTTGGTATCCTAGTGACCTCGTGCACCAATTGGGTCAGGCCGTGCGCCAGAGCAAACGCGTGGGCGGCTCTTCCCGCATGGTCTGTTTTGGAGGAGCCCAACCAGATCTCGTGGTGGGCGTTAAAATCCCCCAAAAACACCATTTCGGCATTCGGAAATCGCTCCTGCGCATCATCTGCCGCCTGACTCAGATATTCAAAGAGTCGAGTTGTCTCAGCATCTCCTGTATGGGAACGGTAGAGGCACACATAGATCTGACTCGTAGGGCCATGGTCTACGTGTACCCAAAGGATGGAGAAGGATGGGTCCTCTAGGCAGCGCAAACGGCGACAGCAAACATCCGCCCTAACAAACACGCACACCCCGGCTTTTGCACGAAAACTTTCCTCAAGAACATAGCCAGGGTAGAGCAAGTAGGTCGTGTCGTCAGGGCGGTGTATTTGCGTCTCCGTTAGAAAAAACATGGCAGGTTTCGCCGTCTCTAGGTGTTGGTGGACGGCGTTGAGGTTTGCATGGAGCCCACAGATGTTAGTGGACTCCACCTCAAATAGCAAGCTTTTGGGAGTGTGTCGAGCCGCTGTGTTGCCTATTTCCTTGAATTGCGCTGCCATGAGTTTGGGTGGGAGAAGGCGTGAAAAAAGAGGTGATACCTAGATAGATAGATAAGGTACTTAAGTACTCTTTATGCGGCAGACATAATAAAGGATTTATCTTATCTTATTATGCGAATGCAAACATTATAATTATTATATTGTTGCATGGTGTGAAAATGTGTAAATATGTGTCTTGCTAAACCTCAGACTAAAAGAAGTTTTTTTATATCATAAGCTTGCAGAAACAAGTTATTTGCCTATCCATTTGATCAAATGGCTGAATACCCGAGCCTACAGGCGATATTCTTAATAGAGCCGAAGACGGTAATCATCAATACACACGTGTATCCATACGTTTTTCAACATACTTGAGAATAAAATAATACTAAAAAATAATTTTTCAACACATCAAGTGGCTCTAATTTCATGGGGGAGTGGCTAGAGAGGCCACACGGCAGCCTCTCGTACCGTCTGACGCAGATGATCACCGAGCACGGGTGCTTCGGAAAGTATCTGCGTCGGATGGAGAAAGAGCCAACGTCCGAGTGCCATCACTGCGACGCGAGCGAGGACTCAGGTCCGCACACGCTCACCGAGTGTCCGGCGTGGGAGACGCCGAGGCGGGAGCTTGTGGCGGCCCTGGGAGTGAGAGTTCTCACGCTCTCCACCTTGCTCGCGGCGATGGTCCGCTTCGCGGATGCGTGGGCGGCCGGCGCCTCCTTCTGCGAGCAAGTAATGTTCGTGAAGGAGGAGGCGGGGCGGGAGCGGCAGCGGGAGCGACGAAGGATCGCAAGCCAAGCTGCCCGCGTACGAAGGCAACTCGGGCGTCGGAGGTCGATGAACGACCTCCGCCCCCATGAGCGCCGGCCTGGGGGTGACAGGTGGAGCCGCCTGTCACCCTGGCAGAAGCAGGCCGCGGCGGTGGCGCGCCTGGCGCGCCTCCCCGTTTCCGGGGTCGAGTTGGGGACTCTGTAGTCCCCACACCCGAGAAGAGGGCCAGATCGTGAGAGATAGCCCTGGGTCGGCCGGGGTGCGAGGGATATGCCTGTCAACCTCACCTTCGGCAACCAAAACGACCCACAGGCGGCGTGCGTTTTAGTCGGTTCGAGTCCGACATAACCTCCTCCACCAGCTCCGGTGGGGAGGTATCCGTGGGGATTTTGCGCACGTAAAAAAAAAAAAAAAAAAGTGGCTCTAATTTCACCGCAATTAGAATAGAATTTATATATTATTATATTTTAGAACGGATTAGCTCGTTGAAGTGGCAATGGGCAGAAACATAGCGCGCAGAACAGATGGTCGATGGAGTAAAAAAGTTCTGGAATGGCGACCGCGTACGGGCAAACGTAGTGTAGGACGCCCAACGGCCAGGTGGAAGGACGACCTCATCAAGGTCGCCGGGAAGCGCTGGATGTGGGCTGCTTTGGATCGGTCATTCTGGAAGTCTGTGGGAGAGGCCAATGTTCAGCAGTGGACTATGTGTGGCTGACATGATGATGATGATGATGATGAGAATAGAATTGAATAGAATAGAATATCTTTATTTGAAGAACATAGGTATACAAAGATCTTACATATTATAAATATTAAGTTCACGACGTTTTGCCACTTGAGCATACAAATTGATTTAAAAGCTATTTAGCCACAATGTCATAATACAATCATAGTCACAATGTCATAGTTTAGAATTAAAATTATTACATTATATTGAAGTATCATTTAAGAATTCGTCAAGCATATAATAGCATTTGTCAATTAACAAAGATTGTAGGGATTTTCTAAATTTAGATACCTTTTTTTTTACGTGCGCAAAATCCCCACGGATACCTCCCCACCGGAGCCGGTGGATGAGGTTATGTCGGACTCGAGCCGACTAAAACGCACGCCGCCTGTGGGTTTTTTGGTTGCCGAAGGTGAGGTTGACAGGCATAACCCTCGCACCCCGGCCGACCCAGTGCCATCTCTCACGATCTGGCCCTCTTCTCGAGTGTGGGGACTACAGAGTCCTCAACTCGTCCCCGGAAACGGGGAGGCGCGCAAGGCGCGCTACCGCCGCGGCCTGCTTCTGCCAGGGTGACAGGCGGACCTGTCACCCCCAGGCCTGCGCTCATGGGGGGCGGAGGTCGTTCATTGACCTCTGACGCCCGAGTTGCCTTCGTACGCGGGCAGCTTGGCTTGCGATCCTTCGTCGCTCCCGCTGCCGCTTCCGCCCCGCCTCCTCCTTCACGAGCATTACTTGCTCGCAGAAGGAGGCGCCAATTTAGATACCTACAGGCATAGATTTCATATCCCTTGGGAGTTTATTAATTTTTATTTTTTATACCACTTAGTTGGCAGACAAGCACACGGCCCACCTGATGGGAAGCGGTTACCTTGGCCTATGGACGTATGCAACACCAGGGGTGTCACACTCGCGCTGCCGACCATGAAGAAACCTTCTGATGCCCCTCTTGAAGAACCCCATATTGTAGGCGCTTGGGAAAACCGCAGCAGGGAGGTCATTCCACAGCTTGAGTGTGCGTGGGATGAAGTTTCTTTCATACCGCACAGTGCGTACCGTCTCAGGTCGCAATGTGTGGGGATGAATTCCCTGCCTATGGCGAGAGGTGCGATGACAGAATGTAGCTACGGGCATCATGTCAAACAATTCATCTGAGCACAAACCATTGTATAGGCGGTAGAACACACACAGTGAGGCAAAATCCCTCCTAAGGCTAAGAGGTTCCACTCTACCTGTGAGTATGGGATTGTCAACCAGCCTCAATGCCCGTCTTTGCAACGAGTCGAAGGGGTCAAGCTGGTATGCAGGTGCTCCAGCAAAAAGGTGACAGCAGTACTCCATGTGAGGCCGGACCTGTGCTTTATAAAGAAGGAGTTGCTGCCCCGCAGTGAAATACTGCTTCGCCCTGTTGAGCACTCCGAGCTTTCTTGATGCCAACTTAACCTTGTCCTGCAAATGACTTCGGTATTGGACGTCACTGGAGATATCGACACCAAGGATCCCGATACTCGGGGAGATGGTAAGCGGTGTGCCCAGGAATTGCGGCGCTACAATGAATGGGGTTTTTTAGCGGTGAATACACATACTTGTGTCTTAGTGGGGTTGAATTGGACTAGGTTTAGTCGACCCCAATCGGACACTCCAGAGAGAGTAGTCTCGATTTCAGACATAAGTTGTTCGCGACTCTTCTCCACCTCGGACTGAGGGATATTTGCACGGCCCGTGTAACACGTGTCCCCGGTACTGTCGTCCGCATAACAATGAATGGAGCCATCAGACAGCATGTCATTGATATGCAGCAGAAACAGCGTCGGAGACAACACGGAGCCTTGTGGGACACCAGCGTTTATGTTCATACGGTCCGAGCAGCTGCCGTCGACGACGGCTTGGATGCTTCTGTTGGACAAAAAGCTGGAGATCCATTCGCACAATCCCTCGGGGAGTCCATAATATGGCAACTTCGTAAGAAGACCTTTGTGCCAGACCCGATCGAAGGCCTTCGCTACATCGAGGCTGACCGCTAGTGCCTCACCGCGACTCTCGATGGCTTGCGCCCACCGGTTTGTGAGATACACAAGAAGGTCACCGGTAGAGCGACGGTGGCGAAAACCGTACTGTCGGTCGCTCAGTAGATCGTTTCCTTCAAGGTACCTCAGGAGTTGTGTATTAATAACACGCTCCATAACCTTCGAGAGAAGGGAGGTTATAGCGATAGGCCTGTAATTGGTCGGATCTGTCCTGTCACCTTTCTTAGGTACAGGGTGCACGAATGCAGTCTTCCACGAGGCCGGGACCTGCCTCGCGGAGTATGAGAGTGCGAAAAGGCGTGTAAGTACAGGGCACAGCTCGGGGGCACAGAGCTTAAGCACCATCGCCGGTATACCGTCCGGCCCACTCGACTTCCGAACATCTAGGGACTTAAGCTCGCGCCGGACCACCCGTTGTGTGATTTTTATTTCGGTCATCGAAGCACCACAGCTGGGGATGATGGGTGGTTCGGCGTTCCCGTCGTTCATAGTCGAGTTTGACGCAAAGAGATTACCCAAAAGATAATGTTTTTGGAGCTGTACCAAATATACTTTTTCCCATAAGGGCTGTTTTACAATTAACATTACGGAGCTTTTCAACATATTGTTGGCGTATTGGACCTTTCTTAACATCTGCTACTCGTTGAAAATGTTTAGAATTGGTTTTTACAAACATAGCTGTTTCCATTATATACAATCCTGTTAAAGTAAGTAATTATATTGTTACGTGCACGGGGTACAATTAAATGTCGTTTACTCAACGAAGAGATTTATTAGCTCACCACAAACTAGACAATTAAATCACTAGTACACACAGTACTCTTCAACAGTTCCAGTCGCTCAGTAGTTCCGCTCTGTCCACTTCGATCCATTGAATGAATCCATTGATGGATCCAAGGACACTTTTTCCTCCTCTTGAATCCATCGTATCAGTCAATTCCAAATAATGGATTCTAAGACACTTTAAGGTGCACTTGGATCCTCCAAAGAGTTTTATACGCTAATTTAAATATTATACTTAGTTGATGTTAATAAATTATAAAATGCAGTAAAATCAATTTTTGTTGTTGTAATAATTGTAATTGAAACACATAAAACTCGCCTTCGTTTAGCAACATAAACCGTGGAACGTTGTGACCGGGAAAACAAAATAGATAAGATTATCAAACCGCGTTATTTTTGCAATTTTTAAAAACAAAATTTATTTTTGAAATTTCATGTATGTCCGGGGCATACATTGAAAAATTAAGTAGTCTTAATTTAATTTTTTCTAAGAATAAAGGCACGGATATCAATCCATTAACTAGCTCCATTTGACATTCCTGTATAAAGTTGTCATGAGATATTTGCTTCTCAGTCCTTTTGGTCATATGCTTTTTTTTAATATGAATCGCGGTGAGCTTGGCATCTTTCAATAAAAGATTCAAAACAGATATAAAATTAGGCTTTTTCCTACCCACCCGTTTATTTAATTTATAATTCCATGCTTCGACACAGTTGTTGGTTCTGTGTCATTCTCCAAAAGTGTTCCAAATATTTGTTCAAAATTTATTTTTTATGTAATATCTCTCCATATATTTACGTAATTTCTGGTACTGCTTGCTATCAGTCATCTGACTACAAATGGAATTCTATGCTTCTTCAATATTAGGTTCAGGGACAAGTGGTAGAACTGCACACAATTAGACTATACGCCGTGTCACTTTACTTTTCTTTAGGCCAAGTTCACGTCCTTTTTTTCCATACATTTCGTTGATAATGATACCAACAGCCTATAATATTAACATTTGGATAAATATTGCGTATAGCTCTAATAGCTGCGATATCGAAATCAGTTGAAATTTTGTTTGGTTTTAAATCCGGTACTTGTGACTGTAACAACTGAAATAAAATCTTATATGATTCTATGTTCCGATCTGTCATAAAGACGTAAAATAAGGGTTTTACATGGTTGTGGGTAGCGGTGCTCCCAAAATCTCCATGAATCGTACAAATCTGAAGGAAAGGCGTGGGCGTACTTTTGAATGTCCCATCCATGAACAAATATTTAATGTCGGAAATGCCATTTAAATTTTCTTTCAAACCAAATATTAAAATAAGTGAATCCTGATGTCTGTACCCGGCGAGCAAAAAATGTTGAAACACTTCCGGTACTACAACATTATTAATATAATTTGTGTTTATTTGCTGTATTTTTATTTCTTCGCTTGAATCCATTTCACAAAATTATATAATTATATGCACTTATGTTTACTTATATCGTTACACTTGTCATATAATTTTATCTATAATCATCAAGTGGCCTCTTAACTGGCCAGTTCTCATCAACTAAGTATAATATTTAAATTAGCGTATAAAACTCTTTGGAGGATCCAAGTACACCTTAAAGTGTCTTAGAATCCATTATTTGGAATTGACTGGTACGATGGATTCAAGAGGAGGAAAAAGTGTCCTTGGATCCATCAATGGATTCATTCAATGGATCGAAGTGGACAGAGCGAGTAGTTCACAGTAGTAAACAGTCGTTGCTCAGGTCGCAAGTAGAATCTTCTTCGGTCGCTTAAGCTCGCTGTGTTCGTTATCGATCTCAAAGACAGAATCAATCGTGTCGCTATGCGAGCTTGTTTTTATACCTCTCAATTAGGAGGGTCGAATCATTTAGAAAATACGCGAGCGATAACTACCTACACTCTTTTGAAGTTTGTCGCTGTCGCTGACCTTTCGAGTTCATTCTCGATATTTACCTATTGTTTGTTTTTATTCAAGAGAGTAGGTACTCGTAGGTAGGTTGTAACTTTGTGTTGACGATTCTAGATTTTTCTATGCCAATCGGTAGAGTACCTCGTCACTAACAATGCGTTTTTATTTCTTGAAGATTCGATTATTAATTTTCGAGATATCGACGTCGGTCGTAACAATATAATCTTTAAAGTAAGGCACATAACTATCAATCATTCTCAAACCCCACATGGACCTGACATATCTTTTTTACATCTTAAAGACAGTTTCCCGGTCGCTTGATTGTGCCCAGAATATGACGCCATATCTTATGATGGATGCCACTAACCCATGGTATGCCATTAAGAGTGATTCTTGATTAACTTTTTTTGAGAATTGTAACAGTGCATATGAAGCCTGACTCAATCTCTTGCATAACTTATCTACATGTGGCTTCCAAGTAAGTTGGCTATCAATTATTATGCCCAAGAATTTAGCTTACGCAGTTTCCTCTATTTTAAAATCATTATATTTCACCTCTATATCCGGAATACTACTCCTTTGGTGAAAATGTATTACTGTAGTCTTTTTTAGATTTATTATGAGACTATTTTTATTGAGCCAAGTTATAATATTAGATAATGAATTATTTATTTCGCCGGTATTCATTGGGGCCATTACAATTTATTACTGCCGTGCTGTCATCAGCAAAAAGCACCATGTTATTATTATTCGTAGCTTTTGGAAGGTCATTAATATATATTAGAAATAATAAAGGTCCCAAAACACTGCCTTGTGGCACACCATATTTGACCACTCTTGGTTCTGAAAGGTGTATGGTTTCTAGATTATTTTTGGACATATTCTAGATATTTCTATTTATTGTATTCGGTTGGTCAAGTGGGATTCCAAGAGTCTCAGAATATTACCTCTGATTCCATAACCCTGTACTTTATTCAATAAGATTTTATGGTCCACATAGTCAAAAGCTTTAGTCATATCTGTGTAAATGGCACAGACTGGTATTCGTTTATCAACAGGATCCATAATCTGCGATAAGAAATAAAAAATTGCCATATTAATGGTCATGTTTTTTCGGAAACCCTTTTGTTCGTGACAGAACAAATCATACTTGTTAAAATAGTTAGTAATAGAGTGATAGTGTTAAGGGTTACTCTTCTTCGCCTATATCTGCCTCATCAGGAGTTCCTCAGGGTTCACATCTGGGCCCGCTTCTTTTTATTACCTATATAAACGATCTGGTCAGCCAAATATCCTGTCCCTCTCTTTTATACGCCGACGATATCAAAATTTTCCCTGATGTCAGAGACCCTAGGCAATATATGGCACTTCAACCAGATTTACAAGTTATCTAGGACTGGTGCTCGTTCAACAGAATGAGCCTTAACGTGAAAAAGTGCTGTTTTATCTCTTTTACTAGGACGCGGAATATTCTTAGCTCTGAATATTCAATAGAGGGTCAAGTTTTAGAGAAAAAGGATGTAATTAAAGATTTGGGTGTACTTTTTGATGAGCAGCTAACTTTCCGTCCTCACTACCTATATATAATAAATAGAGCCCGTAGACTTTTGGGATTTATCATAAGATCTACAAGAGATTTTAAAAGGCAGCAAAGTGTATTGACTCTTTTCTCTAGCCTGGTCTGAAGCGGTCTTGAATACTGCTGTCCAATCTGGTCCCCTTTCTATGATGTTCATATAGATGCCGTAGAGAGTGTACAGCGGCGGTGTTTAAGATACGTTTCCCGTAAATTCAACTACGGTAGATCGCTGCAGCACTATGGTGATGGGTTGGTTGAGTTCTATATGATATCACTTGAAGCCCACCGTAAAAGGTATGATCTTCTTTGCCTTCACAAAATCATATACTCCGCCATCGATGCGCCGGGCTTGCTGTCGCTGATCGCGCTGTCTTAATGTATTTTCGATTGGAATTTACAAAAACAACACCTCCTTCTATAATCCTATCGTTAGGATGTGCCGCACATACCGCACAACTGAATCGGACTGAGGACGTGGATATATTCAATAGTAGATTCTCCCAGTACAAGAAGGCCATATCAAATTTAGTGGGTGTACAATGCCTATGACATTCGAGCAGTATTTTTATTTATACTTGTGTTTTTATGTTTTTTTTTAATTGAGTATTCAGTATGTATTATTGTAACCTATTCAAAGAGGTTTTTAGTTGTATATTTTGTATGAGCATGGCGAGTATGTGGATGTAATTTTATGTTGTGTATGCTATATTTGGAATACTGTCTAGGTCTTATAATATATTTGATTGTATCCAAATATTTAGTCACGCAATGACAGTAATCTGTAAGCGTACCTTTAAGAAATAAATAAATAGATAGATTAATTTTTCGATATTTTTTTTAAATATTGGAATTTTTGCTATAGGTCTATAGTTATTTAAGTCAGTTTTGTCTTCTTTTTTATGAATGGGTTTTATAATCACTCGTTTCAAACTCTCAGGGAAGACTCCATTTATAACACTTAAATTGAAAATGTGTGCCAGCACCGGAGCTATTATAAAAAAATCCTTTCCAGATTTTTTTCTAATTGTTCATAAGATATTGTAAAGTGTCTTGAAGGATTTCTATAAATGCGGACAATTAGAATTTGATGAGAAACTATTTCGACACAATAACATTCGAAAATTCCCGAGATTAAGAGCTTGGTTACGTCAGGTAGTTCTTTGTATTGAACTCCTGCCCTCACAAGAATACATGCACCTCCTCGTTTTTTATTAATTCTAGAAAAACAAGCCGCTGGACAAAAATTTGGTATATGTAGTAGGTTTTCATATCCCCTTTCTATAAAATGTTCTGTCACACAAATGACATCAATTGTTGTACCAGTACTATGGAGTTCGTCTAATTTCACAAGAAATCTGTCTGAAATATTTATAAGTCCAGCTACATTTTGGTGGAGAATACTCAGAGTGTCAGAGAAAAACTGCGAATTGCTCTGTACTGACTGCGTCATATCAGTTACATTTAATTTGGTCAGATCTAATACAAGGTCTTGTAAATCTAGAATAATGCGCCTCATCCCATTATAATTTAGACGTCCAGTGCGCCAGTCAAACATACTATAGTCACATGAGAGATTGAGATTTGAGTCAAGAAGATAAGCATATTTGTGTGTATCATTGTCCATGCAAAGTAGGCCATTGAAATAATCTACTCTACTGTTATACATACATGATATTATTACAGTTAAATTTATAGGTTGTAAACATATAATAAAGTTAGTATGGTTCAGATTGATAAGTTTTTAAGATCTATTTAGTTTTGCGTTACCTTGAAATTTTCTTCACCTATATTAATTATACAGTAATCAACTTTTTTTTTACGTGCGCAAATTCCCTTAAATTACGTGCGTAAAGGTTATTATAAAGTGGATGAGTATCTTAATGATATTAATGCGTGGTCAACATAAGTCTCTTGCTTGCTCGCACAAAATAAATTGTAAACAAAAGCAAATTGAAAAAAAATAGAAAAATAATCTAGTTCTAATATAGTTCGCTGAGTTTCTTGCTGGTATCTTCTCAGTAGAACTAACCTACCGAACCAGCGAAAGAATCATTTTCCAATGGTTTATTTGTACATTATTTAATATTTTAATATTATTTCTTGACATACTCAATTGTAAAATTTTGACGTTCATATGTGCTCTTTGTGCGCCTAAACTGAATAAATGAAATTGATTCTTTGATTCTTTGATTCTCCCTACGGATACCTCCCTACCGGAGCCGGTGGAGGAGGTTATGTCGGACTCGAACCGACTAAAACGCACGCCGCCTGTGGGTCGCTTTGGTTGCCGAAGGTGAGGTTGACAGGCATATCCCTCGCACCCCGGCCGACCCAGGGCCATCTCTCACGATCTGGCCCTCTTCTCGGGTGTGGGGACTACAGAGTCACCACCTCGTCCCCGGAAACGAGGCGCGCCACTGCCGCGGCCTACTTCTGCCAGGGTGACAGACGGCTCCACCTGTCACGCCCAGGCCTGCGCCTATGGGGCGCGGAGGTCATTCATTGACCTCTGACGCCCGAGTTGCCTTCGTACGCGGGCAGCTTGGCTTGCGATCCTTCGTCGCTCCCGCTGCCGCTCCCGCCCCACAGTAATCAGCTTTTGTAAAATCACGTGTATTATCCTCAATTCTGTCCAGTATGCATTCCAGTGCAGCATTTGGTTTCCGAAAATGAAGAATGTTATAATTACTCAGATTATTAGAGGTTTGCATTATTTTATACATCCTAGTTGAGGTTTCACTTGCTACGTAAGACGGTAAGACAAATCCTTGACTTTCGTAAGGTCCGTATCGTTATTGATGGGACCCTTTTGTGGTTGCTCTTGCTGAACCATTGTTATTTATTATCTCAGGTGATATGGAATTATGTGTTATATTCCATGTTATATTTGTCTAACTTCTATTATTTTTAGTTTTGCTCTTTGTAGTCGTCTCCTTAGAAGCTGATATATCCGCTAATTCATTTCTAAGTTGATAATTTTCTAGTGAGAGCTTATCAATTAAAGCATGGGCGCTAGCTAGCATTTTCCCTTTTCTTTCAATTCTATTTTTAATTTTTCAATCTCTTCTGATAAAGTACTTGATCGTGTAGAACTTTCATCCATACTTGTGGAACTAAGATTTTTATCAAATTCAATACCATCCTGTGAAGCGTCATCATATGGCGAGTTGCTCGACAACACCCGTGTTATTCCCTCCGTCGCTGTATATCATATTCTCAAAAGACCACATTAGTAAAATATCATATTCGCAAAACACGATATTCGCAAAACATCATATACTCATAATATCATATTCTGAAAACATCATAATCTTCTAAGACCATATTCGCAAAACACAACATTCTCAAAACATTATATTTTCAAAAAAGGTAAAAAAGTACACTGGTCTTCAAAAACTTTGCGACTTTATTGTATCAATGTGTTAAACGTTGCGTCGTCACTGAATAAAACCTATGTAGGGGAGAGTGGGGGAATTGGAGCCATGTAAGGAAAAGTGAAAACAAAAACCAGTTTAAGTTACAATCATTTACTTTTTTAGACACTAATCAGTCTTTCAGTTATCTGTCTTTATGTAATTACCTTCAAACATTAAAAAAATATACCCGTAGATAATTAAAAATACGTTTTTTATAAATTTAACTTTCGCTATCATTACCCCACACGTCGGGTAATCAGAGCTAAAATATCCCCATATGTGTAATGAGAGCTATCACATAATAATAAACAAAATTAAACTTATTCTTATTCACTTAACTGGAACTTGAACAAATCAAAACTTTAAAGAAATCCAAAAAATATAATCTAGAACAAAAGTAAAGTAGTTTATAAATAAAAATAAATTTTAATAAAGTATTTTAGGGATCTAAACAAAAAATCCAAATATAATCTTTAGGATCATCCCAACCTGAACACTTAGAGTGAGCCCATTTACCACAAGATCTGCAACGGTACCATAATTCTGCATTTTTATTTCGTTACACATCATGCATTCATTTTCCTCCTCTGATTATTCAGAATCATCACTACAAATGTTATTTTCATCTATACCTAGATGATTCGTCAGTTGTACTGTCTCGGAACAAATTTCTAGTTGCTCTTGTTTTAAACCCGTGCTATAGGGTATTTGATATTCCTTGGGTTCGTTTAGATTATATTGCAGATTCAAACGTAGCCGACGTCCAACTAGCTTGATGTCGTGCGATTTCTAGTTCATGTCATCTAAAAATAATAAGCATAAAAAACATTCCTTTAGACCAAAATTTTGCTTCTGGGGTAATGGGAGCGATAGTAGCTCCCATTGCCCGAATGGTAAACATGTCTAAATAATGCAACTAAACTACGAAAAACATTGGAAAACAATTCATCATCGACTTTAATCGTAAAAGTAATGAAACAATGCATATAATAAACACAAGATACAATATAATAATAACAGTTCAGGTACTTACTTTGGTTGCGAGATTTGACACTTTTTTATAACGATGTTTAACGAAAGTAACATGTGCTCGTCACCGCTATGCGCGTGCTATTGAGCCGGCCAGCGGCAGTCGACGGATACAACCGAACGTTCCCGAAGCAGTTTGGGTCAGTTTAGGATGACTTGTACGCTCCTGTCTCTGTAAATTGTGGTAGCTCCCACTACCCGCTAGCTCCCATTACCCCATTCTCCCCTACATACGTAACCTCTTTGATTCATACTGGCCAGCAAATTATTTCCTCTTATAAGTGATAATGACCTGTCACACACAGTCATATTTTATTGCATTTGTGCATTTTCTTGTAATATTCATATTTCATGTAAGACAGATTCTGAAAATGGATCAGACCAGTGGCAATAAAAGTGAATTTAAATTAATTAGCAGTTAAAAAAATAAACCAGTACTACTACATGGGGGATATAGGTATTGTATAGGTTGCAAAGACGGGCATTGAGGCTGGTTGACAATCCCATACTCACAGGTAGAGTGGAACCTCTTAGCCTTAGGAGGGATTTTGCCTCACTGTGTGTGTTCTATCGCCTATACAATGGTTTGTGCTCAGATGAATTGTTTGACATGATGCCCGTAGCTTCATTCTATCATCGCACCTCTCGCCATAGGCAGGGAATTCATCCCCACACATTGCGACCTGAGACGGTACGCACTGTGCGGTATGAAAGAAACTTCATCCCACGCACACTCAAGCTGTGGAATGACCTCCCTGCTGCGGTTTTCCCAAGCGCCTACAATATGGGGTTCTTCAAGAGGAGCATCAGAAGGTTTCTTCATCATGGTCGGCAGCACGAGTGTGACACCCCTGGTGTTGCATACGTCCATAGGCCACGGTAACCGCTTCCCATCAGGTGGGCCGTGTGCTTGTCTGCCAACTTAGTGGTATAAAAAAAAAAAAAAAAAAAAGTATAATCTTTATTTAAAAAATAAGAGCGGAACAACGAATTGGCGTTGTTCGAAGCAAAAGGATTGCCGCACCTCCATAACACTAGGTACTAATAATGAGATCTTGCGACCCGCTCAGCACACATGTGATTCTCCGAATTTTATACGCAATAAAATAGACACAATTATGGACGATTGCAAAAAAGAAGTATGCAATAACTTCGAATCAGCGTAAAAGATTTTCGAAAGAAATTTCATAAACCAGGACTTTAAGGGTCAAGAGCATGAACTGCCATTGTTTTCCTCCAAAAAAGATACTCTTTATAGAGCTCGTAAGATTTTTTTAAACATGAACAGTTTAAAAGCAAGTAACTCGAAAAATGTAAAACTGCCACATAGTTTGGTGCAAGATTTTTTTTTATACGACGAATATTATTTATCCGATAGAATAATCATATTTTCAGTGCTAACACGTTCAGACTTACGAGAATATTTTAACTCCACCAAAACCTTATATGGCGACGGTACTTTTAAAATTGTACCAGCTCCTTTCAATCAAATGTATAGCTTACATGTAGATGTAGCACGGAATGATGATATGGTGAACTTTATACCTATAATTTTTGCTCTCTTACCCAATAAGAAACAGAGTATATACAAGAGATTCTTTTTAATACTAAAACAACAATTCCGATTAGAAATAAATATGTACAAATGCGACTACGAGTTAGCAGTTATAAAAGCAGTAACTGAGGTTTTTCCGCACATAGAAATAAAAGGTTGCTACTATCATTTTTGTAACGCCGTATTCAAAATGACCAAAAAATGAAAGCTTGAAGAATCTGAAGATCAAAAAGTAGCAAAATACTGTTCACTCTTGCCTTTACTGCCTTCGAAATTGATGCCAGAAGCCTTTAATACCATCATTGAAATGTCATCACCACGTGTCTACAAATTCCTAGATTACTTCAACAGTCAATGGATGAAAAAGATAAGTAGTAACATATTATGCTGTCATGACCAAAAAATTAGAACCACAAATGGCGTTGAAGGTTGGCATCGCCGCATCAACACGAGAATTCCATCAAAACCCAGTATGTACCAGTTCATATCACTGCTAAAAAAAGAAGCCAAATTGCAAAACATAAAATTAAAAAGAAATTATTTACATTGTACTGATGTAAAACGAAATAGAAAAATAATTGAAAAAAATAAACAAATTGAAAGTATAGTTAATGATTGTGTAAATAAAACAATATGCATTCAAGTGTGTTTGAAACGCTTATGTGCAATTAGTACATAATCAGGAAATAAATACTTACTAAGAATATTTTTTTTTGTTTTGTTTAAGTTTGGTTATTTTTTTGTTTTGTTTAAGAATAATTTTTTTTTTTATTTAGTTACCAATTTCGTTTTTAATAAATAAAAATAAAACATGAGAGACTGAACTTTATTGTACTGAACTGTACTTTGAATGTGGTATCACAAGAATGTTGTGTTTTACGAATATGGTCTTAGAAGATTATGTTTTCAGATTATGATATTATGAGTATATGATGTTTTGCGAATATCGTGTTTTGCGAATATGATATTTTACTAATGTGTTCTCTTGAGAATATGATATACAGCGACAAAGGGGTGTTATTATATGTTGTCGAACAGTAACGTTATCATCAATGCCGTTTTAATTCATGGTGCAGATATAACTTATTATGCTGTTATACTTAACTTATTCACTGCTCTGTGTCTTTTGTCATTTTGTCTTATAACACCTTCACAGAGAATAATATGTAGGCTCTGGAGACACTTCAGGGAGAGACCTTTATGTTAACCTTATTGATGTAAGGACTCCAGGACAGGTTGACATCAAAGAGTACACCCAAATTCTTGTTGGTATTCGCGTAGGATATCAGAGTTCCGCCCATCGTGACAGGAGCCAGTATGGAAAAAATTGTCAGTTGTCAGCGCACGTGTGTGTTGCCAACGATCATTGCCTGTGATTTGGTTAGGTTGATGATACGTGGCCGAAAGATATACGATTCAGATTGTGGTTCATGCCAGATACTGCAGAGGATGCTTCAGTCGCAGCAAAGTGATAGTAGCTGCAGGTCAAAGGCATAAAAATCACACCTGGAAGAACTTTGACTGGTAACAGAGCTGATGAAGATGGAATCTGCATTTGCATTTGTCTATATATATATAAGCCTCAATATATTTCTAAGCCTCAAGAGCACGGTAAGCCGTCATCGTCAGTCCGACTTTCATATGAACTTATATGGTCAACGACTGGAAACTAGATATTTCGATTTCGCGGGGGTTGTGGAGGTCTTGCAATAAAACAAGTCTTTCAATTTTATTTTATTTTATTTTCTACACAACACAGATTTCAATTGTGATTATCATGAAATTAAGATAATAAAATGGCATATTTATTACTTTTTGTATTAAATAATATCTTTATATTTCCCAGTAAGATTGTTCATTTTAAATTACAATTCATACATATTCAAACTGTGACTGTACAATATTTATACAAAGTAACGAATTGAATTCAAGAGTTGAGTTGATTCAATGCTTTGGCTCCAAATTTAAAAGTTTTACAAAAAAGTTCTCTCCGCCTCCTTGGGTCGCCAATTCTTGAAGATGCTTACGAGTCTTTTGTGGAAGAGAAAATATTTTTTTTTGTGATGTTTCGGAGCAATTGTACCAAATTAATATACATTCAGCTTTCACCATTATTCGGCATTGTCTTTTCGTACCAAAATTTACACATGCTCTGCGTTCAACTCAACTTTTTAAATTTTTGGAACTTTTAGGTCAAGTGGATAAAGTGCTGCAACTCTATGCAAAATTTAATATAAATTTGTACGATCGAGTGTGGCTTCAGGCGTCCCTTCCAGTTCGTCGTGGGGGCCTCGGCATTCGCAAAATTGCCGATGTAAGTATGCCAGCATTTTTGTCGTCGGTCTATGGCACTGAAGATCTCATTCACTGATTAATTCGAAAGTGCCAGGTAAGGCCGAAGCTGTAAATGCTTGGAAAATGACTTGTCCAACTGCCGCCATGCCCGCCAACCCATCTTCCCAAAGGCAATGGGATGAGCCGCTCAGTATTGGTGTTAAAAAACATTTAATCAGTACAGCTACCAGCGCTGCTGAGCGCGCTTGCCTATTGGCTGTGGGTGAATGGGAATCTGGTGTATGGCTCCAAACGCGTGCAGGCCTTAGATGTCATCCGCACACGGTGCAAAACATCCGATCAAGAACCAAGCGGTTCGGAGACTCTTTCCTCTGTCGCACCATTAAAGCCTGGAATTCATTACCAGCTCACGTGTTTCCTTCTTCCTACAGTCCCGGGTCCTTTAAGCGGGGCGTGAAAAAGCATATGATAAGGCCGTCAAGCTGAGTGTCACCATTGTCACACGGTATGTGTAAGTAATGGTGACCCTCTTTTCTGGGACTTTGCCTTCAGCTTACCATCAGGCAAGGCGAAGTCCAATTGACGTGTCCTATATAAAAAAAAAAAAAAAGTACTTCCTTCGCCCAACATTGGAACAATGTTGGACAACACAACCTTCCACATTGCGACTTGCCTACGTTTGGGTGCACCGTGTGTTTCTCCGCATCGGTGTCTCTGTGGAGAAGCTGTCGATAGCCTTGGACATCAGGGATTGTCTTGCAGCAGGAGCGCAGGCCGTATATCACGATATGCAAACATTAACGACATTATCCGTCGAGCTCTTGTCACCGCCGGCGTGCCAGCTATACTTGAACCTGTTGGCTTGGCACGCGACGATGGTAAGAGACCGGACGGTATGTCGTTGATGCCTCGGAAGATGGGTAGGCCTTTGGTGTGGGATGCAACTTGCGTCGACACCCTGGCGCCTTCCCATCTTCCAAGTACGATGGACTGTGCATGCGCTGCTGCTGCATCAGCGGAGACTCTCAAACGGCGCAAATATACCAAATTAACTGATAATTATATTTTTGAGCCGTTTGGAGTCGAAACGTTGGGTCCGCGGGGTCAAAGAAATAGCGAAGCGACTAATCGACGCTTCCCGTGACCATAAAGCTGGCCTTTACCTCGCTCAAAGACTTGGCATCGCCATTCAGCGTGGTAATGCCGCCAGCCTCTTGGGCACGGTACCAGTAGAGATCGATGGGGAGGAATTTTTCGATGCCTCAAATTACAGTCTCTCTCCTTTTCTCTATTCCTTTTTTGTATATATTGTATAGTTAGCATAGTTTTAAATAAATTTGCGAGTAATTGTATATTATAATAGCATATTTTATGTACCTAAACTGAATAAAACAGTGTAAACAAGAGTTGATATAATTGACAATATTGACATAAATAATTGCACGATATATCGGCAGTAAGTCAACAACCAGTAAAAGATACATCGCTGAAATGTGGAGCGGTGTTCTTGAATTTAAATAAAATTATCTACATCACTTAGTTTCAACACGTCACAATTTAAGTTGAGAGCGCGGAACTGCTTCAACTTGAGCAGTATATTTGACTTTTACCTCGGTAGTGAGATACATAGGTTACACTAAAAGTTTCCGGAACTGGCCACTTACATAAACAATATTTAAAAATTTATTACAACATTTGAAAATAGAACTCTTTGGCTGTAGAATACAGTTTGTTTCATCTGACTGTCTTTTGTTTTTACCTTGTGGCGCCATTTAAAAAATTGTGTGTCTGCATCAACATGGATTTAACTCGGGAAAATTTTCGTAGTATGATTTTCTACGATTTTAAGTGTAATTTGACGGCTCAACAGAGCATCGCTCGGCTTGAAACAGCTTTTGGCGATGAAGCTCCATGCAAGACGACTGTTTATAGCTGGTTTGCAGAATTCAAGCGTGGTCGTATCAATCTCAGTGACGAATCTCGCGATGGTCGGCCGTCCACCGCTGTGACCAACAAAAACATCGATGCTGTGCGCCGTATGATTGAAACAGACAGGCATGTGACCTACCATGAAATTCGCGCATCCTTAGAAATAGGCATGAGTCAAATACAATCAATCCTACACAAACATTTGGGTGTGAGAAAGCTGTGCTCGCGGTGGATCCCACATAACTTGACCGAGGATCAAAAAACGGACCGCGTCACTTGGTGCAGTGCCACGCTTACCAGATTCAACGAAGGTGCGTCAAATTTGGTGTGGGACATAGTAACAGGTGACGAAACATGGATTTATTGCTACGATCCCAAAACAAAGCAGCAATCGAGCGTATGGGTCTTTCAAGATGAGCCGAAACCAACCAAAGTGGCGCGCGTGAAAAGTGCATCTAAGCGGATGATTGCTTCTTTTTTTAATAAAACTGGACACGTGGCTACTGTTGCTTTAGAAAATCGTCGTACTGTGAATAGTGACTGGTACACGACCATTTGTTTGCCGGAAGTTATTGACGAACTCCGTAAAAATAACCGTAAACGCCGTATCATCCTGCACCACGACAATGCTAGTTCTCACACGGCCAGACAGACAAACGACTTTTTGAAGGCGAAAAATGTAGAATTCATGAGTCATCCTGCATACAGTCCCGACCTGGCACCTTGTTTGTGACTTTTATCTGTTCCCAAAAATTAAGAACCAATTACGCGGCCAACGATTTTCATCACCAGAAGAGGCTGTCGAGGAGTATGAAAAACACGTTTCAGAGGTCACCACAGAGGAGTGGCACAAAAGTTTTCAAAACTGATTTGATCGAATGAAAAAGTGCATAGACGCCAAGGGAGATTATTTTGAAAAACAATTAATTAATTTTGTACCTTTGATAGTATTTTTTCATATTCATTCCGGAAACTTATAGTGCGCCCCACGTATAATAAAATCTTTGAATAATATATATGTATTTGATTTTTGTTAAAATTATTTTATTTGTGACTAGCATCGTCTCGCTGTTTCAAACGCGAAAGTCAGGTCTCCGCGGGCATTTTTGAATTTATTCATTTTATATGAACAATAAAATCTTTCTTATTTATAATATTAGTAAAACATATAGATAACTAAACAATAAATAGGTTTACGTTTTTCTATTTTCTGCATATATTTAATGCATAGACTGACAATTTGATAAAAATATTCTCCGTTTAAGTAGATATCGCGTGCTAGCGGTGAATGTGGGGATTTTTACAGAGCGGTCATAAGTGTTGCCATTATAAAGTTAAATCATTTTAACAAATTCATTTTCTAGTCATTTATTAATAGATAACGCAATTTAAAATCGCATAACATAACATAAACTCCACAAAAAAGATATTTGAATTTGAATTTGAATAAACTCACGCCTATATCCCCGAAGGGGTAGGCAGAGGTGCTAGCACCCACATTTCGCCAGTTTATGTTTAGGTCCCAATGTAACAGGTGGCGAGCCTATTGCCATTAATCGGGCACTTATAAACTTGGGATAAATACACACATAACTTCGAAAAGCATCGAAAAATCATTGCCATGGCAAAACCTGGGATTGAACCCGAGACCTCGTCTCAGCAGTCCATTACCCCTACCACTAGGCTACCGCGGTACTGCGGTTTAAAATCACGTATAAATAAATTTATGTTAAATAATTTAATAATACTGTCATGTTTTGATGCGAAACCTTTATAAGGCAATCAACTATCAAGGACACATTTATTACTTAATTGAACTTAGGGTAACCTAATTTAATAAGAAAATGCCACGGAAATCAGGTTTTAGCTTACTAGACTAGCATCTTTTGCGAGACTATAGAACATAGAGTTTTTATCCTGTAGCAGGTCCTGTGGAGGCGCGTACTCGACGAGGCGGCCCTGGTCCAGCACCATGACCTTGGTGGAGTCCATGATGGTGTTGAGCCGATGGGCGATGGTTATGACGGTGCACGCCGCGAACTCCTCGCGGATGGTTTTCTGCAACACGCAACGCTCAGGTTAGTTCGGGCGAGCGGGACGTCCCTCGTGACGTCAGTGGGCGGGGCGCGCACCTGTATGAGCTCGTCGGTGTGCAGGTCGACGGCGGCGGTGGCCTCGTCCAGCACGAGCAGCGGCGTCTTGCGCAGCAGCGCGCGCGCCAGGCACACGAGCTGGCGCTGCCCCACCGACAGGTTCGCGCCGCCCTCGCACACTAAGTGCAGCAGCCGCGCCTCCAGACCTGCCGACACATATACACTTTACTAACTGTTGGCTGCGGCTTTGTCCCCTATATGTGTTCTCAACTCACCCAAAACAAATGGCTTTAAATGAGCGTGCTCGAGCGCACACCAGATGTCGTCATCCGAGTATGTTTCGAATGGATCCAGGTTCATACGCAACGAACCGGAGAACAGTACTGGATCCTGCGGGATGATGGTGATGTGCGAGCGGAGCTGGTGTAGTCCCATCTTGCTTATGTCCAGTCCATCGATGAAGATACGGCCGCCAGTCGCCTCCACAATTCTGAGGGACAGTTCATAGTTCCATCAAACGAGAGCGCACGCGTATCTGAACACTTGATTACATCTAGTGACGCGCGTACTTAATCACTTCAGTACATAGTTTCGCGCGTACTTGAACATTTAACAGGTGGACACTTGAGTACATTTAGTTAGGCGCGTACTTCAACACTTGAGTACATATAGTTAGGCGCGTACTTCAACGCTTAAGTACATATAGTCAGGCGCGTACTTGAACACTTGAGTACATATAGTGAGGCGTTAACTTGAATACTTGTGTACATATAGCTAGTCGCGTACATGAACACTTGAATACATATATTTACTCGCGTACCTGAACTCTTGAGTACATATAATTAGGCGCGTACTTAGAAACCTGGGTACAAGTTACGCGCGTATCTGAACACTTGAGTACATATAATTAGGTGCGCACTTGAACATTTGAGTACATATAGTTACGCGTGTATCTGAACACTTGAGTACATATAATTAGGCGCGTACTTGGAAACCTGAGTACATATAGTTACGTGCGTATCTGATAACTTGAGTACATATGCTAAGCGCATACCTGGACATTTGAGTACATATAGTTAGGCGAGTACTTGAACACTTGAGTACATTAGTTAAGCTCTTACTTGAACCCTTTAGTACATATAATTAGGCGCGGACACCTGAATGCATATAGTTACGCGCGTATCTGAACACTTGAGTACATATAGTTAGGTGCGCACTTGAACATTTGAGTACAAATAAATACTCGCGTACCTGAACATTTGTGTACATATTGCTACGCGCGTACCTGCACGCTTAAATACATATAGTTTCGCGCGTACCGGAACAGTCCGAGCGTGAGCGTGGACTTGCCGGCGCCGGTGCGGCCGACGATGCCGAGCTTGTCCCGCGGCGCTATGGCGCACGTGACGTCACGCAGCGCCGGCTCGCCCCCCGCGCGGTACGCCATCGTCAGCCCCTCCAGCTGCACCGCGCCCGCCTCCGGCCACGACGCGCGCTGCCCGGGGGCACTCTCCCACTCGGCCTCCTGCGGACATTCACCACTGTTACAGGGTGCTGTGAACCAAGAGTGTTATCAGCTTAAATGTGGCAATAACTCACTTGTTCCGTCTCTGTATACTCCTTCATGCGTTCTACTGCCACTATATTGGTTTCAACTGACGATACCATTTCAACGAACCAGCTCAATGTTTGGGTGATCTTGAAAATGAAAGTAATCATAAAAACTTATATTCTCAAAAAAAAAAACTGTTAGGCGCAGATAACTTACCTCTAACGTGTAGCTGATAGAGAGGCCTGCGAGGGCTGGAGTTATGCTTTCTCGACCGAGTACAGCAAATAATGCAGCGAAGACAATAATAAGACTGCCGACTACTTGCAGTCGGATGCCAAGCCATCTATCGGCAACGGATATTTGGTAGACGAACGATTGGTAAAAATCAACTTTCGTTTGGGATTCTATCACAAATCTAAAATTAAATAAAATACAAGTTATAGGATAACACATTTAAAAAATCTACCATTTTTTATACAACTTAGGTAGCAGAGAAGCACACGGCCTGTCTGATGGAAAGTGGTTACCGTGACCTATGAACGTGTGTAACACCAGTGGAGTCACATCCGTGCTGCCGACCCTGTAAGAACAGAGATTTTATGTACCTTCAATGCAGAAAGCAAAATCAGGACAAACCTTTGATCTTCCCACTGACAGCATAAAGACTCACCAGTGAGCTCTGACTACCCTACTCACCGCCGGGAACACAACACGAGGTTAGTATAACCATGGTATTCTGTAGGGTGGTGGTACTTCCCCAGTCGGACTGCTCAATCAACCTCTAGAAATATAAGAATAAAATTCTGGTACTAACCTGTCCTTAACACCAAAAGCACGAATACTGGTCACACCCAAAATGCTTTCGTTAAAATGTGAAAAAATTGGCGAGCGAGCCACAGACTGAATCCTCATGAGCTGTCGTGACGTGGGCACGTAGAACCGCTGTATAGCGTAGTAAAGCAGCCCTATTGGCAGAACCACTGCCATGAATATCGGCGTTGAGTAACTTATTACGAATATGGTTCCAATTATCTGTTGACAAACGCGTAAAGCTATAATAAACGCGTAAAGTTCTAGTAAGCGGTCCTTCAAACTCAACAAGTTTATACAAACGTTTTAGAATTTTTTCAATTAAATACATAACATAAACTCACGCCTATATCCCCGAAGGGGTAGGGAGAGGTGCTAGCACCCACATTTCGCCAGTTTATGTTTAGGTCCCGATGTAATAGGTGGCGAGCCTATTGCCATTAACCGGGCACTTATAAACCTGCGATAAATACACACATAACTTCGAAAAGCATCGAAAAGTCATTGGTGTGTGTGCCATGGTTAACCTGGGATCGAATCCGAGACCTCGCCTCAGCAGTCCATTACCCATACCACTAGGCTACCGCGGTATATACTTCCATAATACACGTGTTGAAACTCGCAATGCATTGTAATATACTTTGTAACATCATCTGTACACATGTTTCTGCAAATATATTTATCTTTTTATCTTTAATATTTTTTATTCAAGCGTAGAAGGGAGCAACTTACCTCAAAGAAACAGTCAAGTGCACTGGCAATCCTCCAAGCAAATTCAGTATCTAAAGCGTCCACATCTTTTGAAAACCTTGAGATGATTCTGCCAACAGGAGTTACTTCGAAAAATTGCAGCGGTGTTCTAAGTATATTGTGTAACAGTTTATTGTGAAGGATTTTTGCAGCTCTCCAGCATCCCCAGTACGGTAGCCAATTCGCGAAGAACGATGCTATTCCTATAATTAATACAAACAATTGGGAATATTTACTAGCGTCTAGGAAGCGGTGCTAAACTTTGCTTATGTAGAATAAAATTGACGTCAATATTTTTTTTTTACAACATTGTACACAACGCTATCTAGACCAATGGTAAGCATAGCTTAACTAGCTCGTGTTATGGAATCTAGAATGCAAACATACTTAAATACTTTTTTTTTGTAAATACATGATACATATTATACATAGAAACAACCAGACCAATGCAAATATACATATTCTTGCATAGAAATATTGGCACTGAGCGGGAATCGAACCCGAGCCTCCTGCGTAGCGGTAAGATATAACTATGTTATATTATTTATTCAAAATGAAGTCACATGTACTATGACTTAATAATTTCTCCACCATAACATTTCAGCAAGAAATTATTTAATTAAAATATCCAGGCCTACCTTCTGCTAGACCGATGGTGCCGTACACGGCGAGGTATATGTTTCGCAATCGAGTATTCACTGTACCGTTCACGATCTGAGGAAAGATAAACCTAATCAATTTATTTTATGGAATTAGATGAAATTTTAACCATTTGACAGGTACAAGTACAGGTACCTCGAGGTTAGTTTGTTTTTTATACCACTTGGTTGAAAGACAACCACACGGCCCACCTGATGGAAAGTGGTTATCGTGGTCTATGGACGTGTGCAACACCAAGGGAGTCGCACTCGCGCTGCCAACCCTGTAAGCACAGAGCTTCTGTGCCGTCACTGTAAAAGACAAAGTAGGACAAGTTTTTGGTCTTCCCACTGACAGCACAAAAACTATCCAGTGAGCTCTGGCTACCCTACTCACCGCCGGGAACACAACACGAGGTTATTATGGCCGCGGCGTTTTGGTAAAATTCTAAATAACACAAGTTATTAAATATTTCACTTAATCATACAAACCATATTATCATCGTTGGTCCAGCGTGCAACCCAAAAGTTAGCGCTAATTTGAAAAGAACGCATCAGAATGTAGACGAAGATAGTCACCACCGACATGAGTATGCCAACATTGGTCAAGTAATGCTTGTATACTTCCCATTTTACCTAGAAAGTAAAAAAAAAAGTTAAAGGACTACACTATTTTTGCCCATAGGGGTAGGAGTCTAAAAATCGCGGTCTAAACTGCTGAGACGAGTTCTCGGGCTCGATCCCAGGTTTTACCATGGCACACAACAATGTCTTTTCGATGCTTTTCTTTTGTGTATTTATCGCAGGTATATAAGTGCCCGGTTAATGGCAATAGGCTCGCCACCGCCATTGGGACCTAAATATAAACTGGCGAAATGTGGGTGCTAGCACCTCTGCCTACCCCTTCGGGGATAAAGGCGTGAGTTTATGTTATGAGTTTATGTTATGGGTAGTAGTCATACACCTTACAATAAACAAACCTGTCGCTTCTTCTACTTGCATTACTGTTTCCATACAATTTTATCTACGTTATATTACAGGTTAATTAGGTATCAATTATTGCATGTAACACTATAATCCATTCGGTTATGTACTTAACTAAACATAAACAATTTTGATGTGTCTTTTTAATATGTTTCATTTAAAAACTCAGATTATTAATATTTTTCTGTTTAGAAACTCATTATAAAGACTTAAAACCGAAATCGAACAGGTAGTTAGTCAGTTAGCCTAGTTCATTTGTTTAATATGTGTTTTTATAAATAGTCGCTACAAGATTGTTTATCTTTAGTTAAGGACTTGTATCATGTAAATAATAATTTCCACGCCGCATGCGGCAGTGTATATATAGTAAACATAACATACTGTAACATCTTTTATACCATGTTCTTGCAAATAATTAAGTTTCATTGGTTTGACAATATGCTCGCCGGTTGCTATCTATTAATGGCAATATCAAATGTTACTTACTCTGCCGGTTTCTGCTCTTTCTGCTTCAATAAGTGGGTCGAAATCATTAACCATCTCGTTTTCGTCGTGATCATCTGATAAAAGAATAAGTGCCAATATTGTATTACTTGCAAGTTATATACCTACGTACTTACTCGGATTTCGACTTGACTTATCGAAGACGGGCGAGAGTCCAACAAAGACCTATTAGCTTCGGTTTTATAGAGCGTGCCCTCTATCGCACATTGCACAGGACCAACAGTTGGAAAGTTTTATAAAGTAGTTAATACTCTTTTTTAGGCGCCTTGAGTTTGTAGTAAAAAATTTCCAGTCCCGCTCGACAGTACAATTCACAAAAAGTTTTTACTTCTTTCGGCAGCCTCCAAAAAATCCCCCGCATGTTTTTTGTTTATAAAATATTAATAATTAACTACTCTAACCAGATAGCACTGTGCGATAGACAAAACGTTCTATATAAAAAGATACCAATCGAATTGAGAACCTCCTCCCTTTTGGAAGTCGGTTAAAAAGCGAAACAAGTCGATCTTTGATCATTAGTAATAGCCAGACGCTCACTCTTCTTAACCACGCTTTCACAACAGAGGTATCTTTTCTACTATTAACTTTTCTTCACACACTTCCGAAATCTCCGTATTGTAATTACCTGCGCCAGTATCAGATCCCACAGAACGGGCACCAGAAGACAAGGACCGAGCCCATTGCAGTTTACGTTTGATTTCTGAATCAAGTTTACTCTGTTTCTTGATTTCCAAATCTGAAAAAGTAGGGTTGTCAACATCCATAATTTGAAATGACGTTACCGTTACTTATACTGTCGCCAGCCTAACCGTTCATAATAAAAGTAATGGTGGGTAGGCGAACAAAAAATGTTACCCGCACACCTCTCGACGCTCGTAAGCTAGTTAAGTCGTGGCCACGAATGCTCCCCATCGTCGGCAGAAATAGTTAGTTCCATGATTTAATTGCGAAAAATCCTGAACCGTTGTATAATTATAAGGTATCTTGGTAGTTTATATAAAAGTCACCAAGGACAACTAAACCAATTTTAGAAATGGTGTGATATATGTGTCTCCGAAATAATTGATTTGCCGCAAAAATTTAATCTCGAGTGACGTCGACAGGACCATTATTTCTTCGTGTGTTATCTATTATAAAAATAACCTAAAACGGAGAGATCAGCTAAGATTTCTGCTAGACCTCCGCTAATACCCTACAGATTACACAGTAATAGTAGTGAAAATAACAAACTCACCTTCAGCCGAGTCAGTTTGTTTAGCGACGCTCATATGATGCTGTAAGAACTCGGCAAAAGTGCCTCTTTTGTCGAGGAGTTCTTGATAAGTACCAGTTTCTGATACCTCTCCATCGCGCAGTACAATCACCAGGTCTGTTTGCGCTAGGTAGGTGATATTGTGAGTCACCCATACACGAGTTTTATTCTTAAGTAAACCATTTGGACCTAAAACCTGTTTAGACCGGTTTGTTATAATTTTCTTACTAAATTCATAAACATTTTAGCATAGGCATAATGTTTAGATGACGTCCCACCTCATTGCCACTGATGATGGAGTCTAAAAACCTAAAAGGCATGGAAGTATGCGATAGAATGGCAGTACTTACCTCGTCGAAAATATGTTTCCCAACGTGCGAGTCCACCGCGCTGAGCGGATCGTCCAAAAAGTAGTCATCAGCGTCGCAGTACACGGCACGAGCTAGAGCTACGCGCTGCTTCTGACCGCCAGATAGATTTATACCTAGAAAGTATTGTCATATATATAAATAACTTGATCACCGACGACTCTAATACAATATTACATTAAGTTATTACCTTTTTCACCAATTTCCGTCTGATCACCAGCAGGAAAAATGGCTAAATCGGTCTTCAATGCACAGGCGTCGATAACTTGATTATACTTAGTTCTATTATATGGCTTTGCAAACAAAATATTATTTTGCACGGTGGCGTTTTGTATCCACGCTTGTTGAGCCACGTATGTCGTAGTACCTGAGAAATTAAAGCATAGTTTGGATATTTTTCGATATCGGTTTTAATAAATTCTAAGGAGATGCGAAAAAGTGTATGATGATGGGAGTGGGAAGGTCTTGTAGTATTAGCACAAACCTTTTTATTATTACTACTAAACTGTTATTTATGTCCGTATTATGTAATTTGTTAAATAAATAAAAGAAAGGTATCTCGAAATTTCTACACTAAACATTTTACCCAGTTTTCAAGTTCGGCGCCTCCTTCTGCGAGCAAGTAATGCTCGTGAAGGAGGAGGCGGGGCGGGAGCGACGAAGGATCGCAAGCCAAGCTGTCCGCGTACGAAGGCAATTCGGGCGGAGGTCGATGAACGACCACCGCCCCCCATGAGCGCAAGCCTGGGGGTGACTGGTGGAGCCACCTGTCACCCTGGCGCGGCGGTGGCGCGCCTCCCCGTTTCTGAGGACGACTTGGGGACTCTGTAGTCCCCACACCAGAAGAGGGCCAGATCGTAAGAGGGTCATAAAGGGTCCGGGGTACGAGGGATATGCCTGTCAACCTCACCTTCGGCAACCAAAATCAACCCACAGGCGGCGTGCGTATTGGTCGGTTCGAGTCCGACATAACCTCTTCCACCGGCTCCGGTGGAAGAGGTATCCGTGGGGATTTTGCGCACGTAAATAAAAACCCTGTTTCCAAGTTTGAGCTTATTTGTTTTGTCTTGGTATTCAAGTTCCGAAAATAAAGTACTAAGGGAGATTTTACGGCGGCAACGGAGTTCTTCTTCTTAACGTTAATCCAAGTCGCGTCCAAAGCTTTCACCTCGGAGTCTGGGGTCCGCTTTACCAGTTTAACTGCGGATTTGGCTGAACTTCCATATTTTCCGTGAAGCGACTGCCATCTGACCTCCACAACCCTAAGGCGATATCGAAGCATTACAGCTAGACCAGTTGCTGGAATTTTTAGGGCTCCAACTATCCGTAACGTCTGCCATAGATGTTCGTATGGCAAACGGGACCGACGGCTTAAAGTGCTCTCCGAGGCACAACCAGACCAATGTACCCATATTCATGCATACTAATATTTCCACTGAGCGGGGACCGAACACGCGCTACTTCCGTAGCGGCCGCGTTCGGTACCGCTACGCCACAGAGACTGTCAACGGACTTATCTACCACAATTATTCTTCTTATTGAGCACCGTTTATTTTAGTTTAATCGAGTCAGTAACGAACATCGAAAACGCATCACAACAAAATATTATTCTTCTAATATTCTGGTATCTTGTATCCGATGATGTTAAACTATCTGATTCACAACTGTAAACTGTAAAATATCTGTTATATTTTTTCGAAACAGTGGTCATACGTACCCTTAACATTGACGCGGCCGGACAGTTTGTCCATCTCCCCGAGCAGCGCCGCGAGCAGCGAGCTCTTCCCCGCGCCCACGGCGCCGACGACGGCCACCAGCGCGCCGCGCGGAATGCGCACGGACAAGTTCCGCAGTACCGGCTCCGCGTCCTCGTCACCCCAAGAAAAGTTACCGTCTTCTATCACGATCTGATCGGCTGAAAATAAATCGGGGCGATTTCATATATACTATTGCACAATTTGCTTTTTAGAGGGTTCCGTACCTCAAAACGGAAAATGGCACCCAAATAAGATCACTTCGTTGTCCGTCTGTCTGTCTGACAATACCTTTTTCGCAGGAATGCGTGGGGTACCTCCCCACGCAAGTTGAAATTCATACCACATACCCAGGTCTATATCTTGAAACGCAATCAAAGTATGCAATATACTTTGATTGCGTTACCTTAAAAATGTGAGTTTATGTAGTTAAAGTTTGACCTTTTATGTAAGTTTTGTAGGGAACCCTCACGAGTCCAACTCGCACTTGACCGGCATTTTTTAAATTAAAACTGGGTTATTATTATACAGGATGGAATTTACGAAATCTACCTGGAGGGAAAGTACTCTTCTCTCCGGGTCATCATCATCGTACTTGCGTTTGTCCCGATCGCATCAGAGGCATAAACCTCAGAGCCCGGAGTCACTATTCCCTCCGGGTACAGTTAAAAAAAAAAAAATGTATGTGATTGCTCTATATTTTAATTATAATAAAAGTACGATTTTCGTTAAACGTTCAAATAAGATTTCACATTATGATGTTATGTTATAAAACTATGATAAGTAGGTATTCGGTATTATCAGGTACCTACTAGCTACTTACTTTCATTAGCATGGTGTTCTATCATAAGTGCATCTAATTCTTCGGAATTCAAGAATTTACTTAACCTTTTGACGCTCACGTATACCTGTTAAAATAAAATAAAATGTACAGAAAAAAGAAAGGGAAATATTGATACACAGTTTCTTTTTTAACTGGAACAATATGGGTAGAACTTAAGAACCATGAGTAAATTTTTGTAAGCTTGAGCTCTTCATAAAAATAGTCATTTTAATCGGCTGATAATGTCCCAGTTAAAAATATATACTGTGTATATTAATGTTTATTTCTGCGTTTTATAACCAACCTGTATAACATCAGATATGACATTAGGTAACATTGTCATAGGGAAACGTAATATGTTGAAAAGGGATATCGCTACGAATGCTCTTTTTGAGTCGAGAACTTCAGTGTCGTTTATTAATACGAAACACGTAAATGTCATCAGAGATACCTGGAAAAATAATTACCTTATAATTAGGGACTTATATACCAGGTAGACTGGAAAGTTCACGACCTAGTCAATAAAATAAAATAAAACCAGTTCAAAAATTTTAATAGTATCTAGGCATTTCTTTCACTAAATTTCTTTTCCACTTATACAAGTTTAATACGTTAAAAATTGTTAATGAGTTGAGATAAAGTGGAACATTTATGAAAATTTAACTGCAAACTGCAATTACTTACCAGAAACGGTGTGCAGAACCATAGGAAGGAATAAATAGAGTAATAAAAAGAAATCTTCTTCAAAAGTTTCACCTCCTTGTTTCTTATTTGAAGTATGTACTCCTGAAAGCTTGGCTCCCACGCGTATATTTTAAGAACCTAGTTCAACATAAAGCTAGAATTAATTTACGGGAAAAGAAAGGATATTAGTCTCATTTATCACTAGTATATCTTACTTTTATGCCATTAAGTACTTCATTCATAAGCTTAATCCTTTCGTCTTTATAATGCATAAGTTGCGATTGTAGCTTCTCCTGAAAGCGGGCAAAGTATCCATTCAATGGCATCAGTACCAAAATAACTGCCAGACCGGCCAATACAGCTGGTCCCAGCAAATTCCATAAGAAGTACAATCCCAACGATATTTGCAATGGTGCAGACCATATCAAATTTATGAACGTCAAATCGCTGAACCTGAAGTAGTAAAAACGGAACATTATATTTCAGTGCAACTTGTGAGCAATGGTAGAACTCAATATTTGGCAGCATGAATAGCTTGACATAGAAATAATCACACTTTTACTTCAGATGTATCTAAAATGTGGTGTAGTGACGCATCAGAAAAGTATAGGTTTCATACATTTAATTGGTAGCGTTCATATTTCTTACATGCAGTGCAGTATGTTGTGTACGGCTTGTGTTGTATCGCGTCAAGAGCGGGCAGAGCGACAGAGACAGAGCATTAGCTATTTGAAAATACTGTACTTACTTTGTTACGTCAGTAGATATCAAGTTAATGATTTCTCCAACTGTGGACTGTTTTCTAGCTGCGTTAGATAAGCTTAAGGCTTTCTTATAAACCATGCCGGTCAACGCGCTATTAATTCTCATGCCAACAATAGATGTCCTTAGATAATACTGACCCAGGAGCACAGTCTGAACGGTGGAACATACTAACATACCCACAACATAAAGGTAGCCTCTCCACACAGGTTCGTCACCCTCGACAAAACCTATAAGTAAGCTGAAAAGTTAAAATACAAATAATGTAAATGTAAGCTGCACTAGATGCATTAAATTAAATAGCTATGTCTGCGCATTCAAACTTTGTGATTGGAAATGACAAGTCACTGATAGATAAAATGAGATGCATTTACTGATCACTATCACGTAACTTATGCAAAAATGGATTAATGAGTACCGCTTATTATGAGCTGTGAATGCGTACTGTAACGAAAATTATGTTGTGTTCCCAGCAGTGAGTAGGGTAGCCAGAGCTCATTGGAGAATTTGTGCGTCAGTGGGAAGACTAAAGGCTTGTCCTGCTTTGTCTTCAACACTGACGGCACAGAAACTCTGTACTTATAGGGTTGGCAGCGCGACTGTGACTCATCTGGTGTTACAAACGTCCATAGGCCACGGTAACCACTTTCCATCAGGTGGGCCGTGTGCTTGTCTGCCACCAACGTGGTATAAAAAAAAGGCGACAGAAAAGTGCTGATGTGAATGACGTCCACTTGCCATGTTCGATATATGACTCGTACACTTTATGAGAATGGCGTTCAGGCTCCTTGAGTTAAGCACCTAGGTACTCACAGCGTCATAAAACCGAGTCGTAATATTGATTATATCCTTATAACATCCGAGCACGAAAAGCATTCGAATTCGTAACGTAAATTTATCGAGAGAACGGAGTATTGCGATTGGTAAGTTTGTCACACACGCAGGTTCACAACAGGCAGGCGGCCAATCGCAAAGCTCCTTTCTCTCGATACCTTTACATTACGAATTAGAATATTTTCGTGTGTGGGCGCTGGTTCCATACGGAAATGTGATATTGATACTCCATATATCAGTCTATCTACTGACGAACTCACCTAAGCAGTTGTGGTGCCACAAAAGTGAGTACATCGCTACATAGCTTTAATAGCATGCCCACGAAGAACAGTCCTCCAAAAGCTTTCGCCACGATTGGAAATACAGATATCTGTTTCTTTTCCTTTTTCCGACTTCGCATAGGGGTCGTCTCTGAAGCTTCTGATTCGATTATCCTCCTAAAATTAAGGTACAAGTATTCTTTCTGGGGTCATTTTTAACCAGAGGATGTGGCCCAATCAAAAATGTATTAAAATTGTTATCCATAAACATAAATTTATTACAATTTATACTTACGAATCTCGTTTTCTAAGAGCTTGATACCAGTACTTTTCAAACTTTGCAACGCACTCCTTGGACACATGTTCAGGTTTCAAAGACCATAAGTCACTTTCCATTAATGTTCTTCGGTAGCCCGTTAAAGCTATTGGATCGAACCAGCTGAACGTGAGCCGGCTGGGGTAACCTGATGAATTTTCCGGGGATTGTCTCTGTTGATAGGCATGTGACTTTCAGAATCAATATACGAGTAATACTTAGAAGTAAAATGCTACACAAGTAACTGAATTATTCACACAGAGCACACTATAGTTGCTTCTACAGTATTAGTGACTAATGATCTGATGACTCTAGCTACTATATCTTAACTAACACAACATAAAGACTATACTAACACAACACATAAAGCAAATAAAAGTATGTCCAAATACCTCATCATAAATATAGGATGTATTTCTAGGCGGTAAGTCCGCGAAACAGTTCAATATAAACATTAATACAACAAGCAAATAGTACACGATATAGCTTGCAAAATTATATCGGACGTACGCGTCGTCCGCTGAGTTATAGTTCCTCATCTCAGTCCTCAGCTGAGGTAATCCAGCCAAAAGAAGAAGTAACCAGAACATGAAGAGTACTCCTGAAGTTCTAATACCATATTTTCTGTTGTATGATAATAGTGTGGCTGATAACACCTGAAACAACCATGAAGTTGATTTTTAATTTAAATACAGTATAGAAATGCTGTCTATTACTAACCTCTGGCAAAGGCACACATAGGTATTTTGGGTTTGTGATTACATTCGTTTCTGTATTGTACTTAGTAGTACCTGTTTAGCTTTAGTGAGTAGTCTTTAGGGACGTTACATTTACTTGTAATTATAATATTTCACGTAATTTATAGGCACCCCTTAAATATGATTTAGGTGAGCGGAGTGGCCAAGGAACAGTCCCGGTAGTGAAGGTAGGTACTCAGGCGTCGGCTTCCGATCTATAAGATGCAGGGACAATAACAAAAGGGCAATACCTACCTACTCGGTTAGGTTGGTGACTGGCTGACGCAGGCGGTGCCGTAAAAAGGCTTTTCTGCGTCCTGTGCAAGCTTCTATAACTGCGCACTAGTTTCTTTACATATTATAGGTACCCTAGCTAAAGCATTGCTATGTATAGACCTAAAGCACAAGGACATTGGTGTTGGTGGACTAATTAATTAATATTTCAGAAGTAAACTCATTTTTTTAAAGAACTAGTACTTATGTGGGTAAACAAGTAGGTTGCCCAAGTCATGAAACGGATCCAGCGACTGGGTCTTCAAGTGGCTCTGCACAAAGCCGAGGCCATATTCCTACATGCACTTCGGCATGTGCCAACGGTGGGATCCAGCCTCACAGAGGAGACACTCTCATCGGCATAAAGCTCCAAATGAAATAAGATAAGATTTATTTCAGATAAAATCATCCATAATTTATTAGTATGTTGGCCTATAACTATGTTAGTATGTAATTATAAAATAATATTAACAATTCTTTTTTTATTTTATTATTATTAATTATGAGTTATATAGGCGCCGATGTCATGTCTACAAATAAAACAATTGATCATAAATAACATGAAATTTGTTAATATATATATTATATGAAAACTATTAGTTGATTAAATAATACTTAATAAATAATATTCAAATGAATTCCATTAATTAAATAAATTAAAATAAATAATTAATTTATAATGTCCTATTTGCACCCGACTACCGACTCGTTAGTCAGTGCATGAACCATACATAAGTGGTTCATATACTGACAGTCAAACCTATTTGCAAAGACACTTAGTATGCTGTTAGTGCTACCTCGTACCCTATGATAAAGGGACGTGCACCGTTTGCGTATAGTCGTGTAAACACAGTCTACACGCAACTCAGCGAACATCCCCGAAGCGCTGCAGTGTCGGGGCAGACCCAACAGCAACCTAAGTGCATTATTGTACTGGATGCGAAGGGCGCTAAATTGTTTCTGCGTGTATGAGACCCACAGGCTGCCAGTGTAAAGTGATGTACAGTATGCTCTAAAGAGCGTCAATTTGACACTCTCCGAACAACGAGCAAACCGGCGGGCAATCATGTTGGCCCTTACAGAAAACGCCCTTCGCTCCCGCGCTATGTCTGCATCGTCTGTCAGGTTAGAGGTTACCAGGTGCCCAAGGAAATATATGGGGCTCGTGCTCGCCAGCCGACAGAATTCTCCGAAGACTCCCTAATTGAAGGGCACACCTAACGTTCCGGTGCGGCTACTGCCCAATATGAGGGGACTTGAGGACAGCTGCAGGAGATTCTATGCGGGAATCGTGATGTTGAATAGGAGTCCATTGACCTATACGGGTGTCCCGTAAGAACTGCGACCCTGAAGGCCAGGCATGTGCGCCACCTGCGTGCTAGGCAGAAGGCAATGTCCATCAGGCTCATCAGGGTGTACCGTACGATATCCTTGAACGCGGCGAGTCTCCTCGCCAGATCCCTGCCGTGGATACTGGAACTGAGAGCCCTTTTGGTACTTTATCGGCACAGAAAGGAGGCGCGGGATCGGGGACACGAGCCCGAGTCTGAAGATAATCGGGCGCAGTCGTGAAGTCTCAGCTTCACAATGACTTGGTAGCGGAGTGAGAACGACGACTTAGGCAACCCGCGTGGTTGGCACGCCGTGGTAGCGGCAGTAAGACCCGGTAAGTCCGGGCACGGTACAGTAAGTACTTCGTATGGTAGAACTTTGCATAATGAAGGTTGCACAAGAATAAAGTACGAATTAGAAAAAGCGGTAAAAATTATTGGCATGTAGGCATATGTGTTGGAATCGACCACAAGACGGCGGAGACGATGCAGCGGAAACTCATCAGGAGCAAACCGAAAAAACAATACACCTGCCTGGCCATTCTTGCGCCCCCCAATGTCTACGCCCTGTGCCTAGGCGCCGATGGCATCGTCCTATTTACGGCACTTAGCGCAGGTAGCGTCAGCTGGTAGGAAAGGTTACCGTGGTGACTCTCCACCCATTCATCCATGACGGGTTTTACCACCGCGAGACAGCGTGGGGTGAACCGCGTATGGTACCTACCCTACCTATATTTTGTTTCTATCAGTTTAAGTTTATGTTAACTGTTATATTATTTTATACTACCTTGCAACCTTATCTACCTAACTTTTTAGCTACTTCATCAAGGTAGCAGTAAGTACCTTTTTTGGTACCTTAATAAGGCAACAAAAAAGGTAGGTAAGATTACTAAATCTTATATCAAGATTAACTGCCAATTGAATCTCTATAAATAGAAATACACTCTACCAGACTAGTATCGAAATATTATCATATCTACTATAATCTTATCCATACATGAAACTGGTTGTTGGTTTTGACATTAGTCACCATTCACAGCCGATAAAATTTGGATAAATGTGATAAAATTTTGTAGTGTAAATGTGTAAAAATTGTATTGTTATAGTGTGCACCTGTGGTAAAGAATGTTAACTAATTCTTCATATCTTATCTTTTCACTGAGGGTAGGGTAGTAGTACATTTAAAAAACTGAAGAGATAAACGCACACACATTACATAACTTTACAAAACCTTGTAATTTCACACGATGCAATAATTCAAAATATAACTGAGAGAAATGATTCATGTTTACAGAGGTTCTTACCAAATACATGAAAACCTTTACTGTTTCTGGCTTTCATTAATTTGATTACTGAGCAATACACTTTTTTGAATTGTATTTCCCAGATTTTCTAAATATGAAACATTTATTTTGTGTTGATTATCGGTGTACAATAAAGTTATATTCATTCATTCATATAAAAAACGCTGATACTTACAAAAGTCAGTAGTTTTACTGCTGGATCATAATAATCTGCATCAAATACTTTGTCCTGCTGTCTAGATGACACATAGATAACTTGTCCAATGTCTATTATTTGCAGCAGTATCAACACTAATATTACAATCAATTTGCTAATATTCAGTTTATTCCATGGTATATTGGACTCTTTACTGATAACCATTTGATATACTTCAATCACTGCTGCCAGCCACAAGAATACACAGGGGACCCATACCAGCACAGTCTTTTGGAAGCATGGTGTGAAGTCAGGATTATTTGTATCCCATGTCAGGCTGGTATTCTGAAATAAGTGTGATAGCCAAAGTCAAAGTCAAAATTCAAAAATTATTTATTCTGCATAGATAATTAAATCTGCACTTATAAAACGTCAATACCAAAGGTAATATGAAACTAGTTTAGCAAATGGACCACCGGTTCGAAACACCCTTGACCTGAGAAGACTCCTGCAAGAAAGGGCATTAAGCTAATTTATTATTACTATAACTTTGTTGAAATTTTAGTCAAATTAAAACATAAACAGGAGACGGACATCACATTTAAGGACATACCTATCCACTATGTTTTACTATAAAAATGTTTAATTGACATCAAGCTCTTGAAATGCTGTTTCCAGCAATTATAAGTGTACAAAATTTGCAATTAATTTGATGTTATAAAATGCTTCAATTTTAATTCAAAGATTCTGTTACAAAAATTTAAATGTCTTAAATAGGAGTAAGCTAACATGTATCAAATTAGTATTGAATAGCATTTATAATTACACATATTGTGTAACTAATTTGAAAATTGTCACAATACATTTCTGCATGATTATTTCAGTAGAAGTTATCAATACTGATATGTTTAGCAAACATAACATTATGAAATTATGTAGTAACCTAAGAGTCTCATGACATCAACTTTAATTAATACCTAATTAAGTAATGCTTATATACTTTCGATTTGATTAGAATGCATTTTACAAGTTTATTATAAGAGTAAATTCATCATCATCATCTTAACATTGTTCCCCGTGGCTAAGAAAACAAGTAAGCTCAGGGCTTACTCATTTTCTTAGTTTGTTTTGCCTTGCAAAAATATTTAAAAATAGACTCATATACCTAATGGGTAGCCCCATGCACTCACGTAATATGTTGACTCATGAAATATTTTAAATATTCATTGTATTAAAACACATGGCTTCATTTAAATGGCTTTAATTAAATTAAAATTCCTAAATTCTCTAGGTAAACTAGAATAACCCTGAATAGGTACACTGAAAAATATAGGTAGGTCGATACTTTCGAAACGAATCATTTATAATTAAAATATTTAAATGTTAATTAAAAATAATATGTAGCGCTTGTGTCCTTGCGGTTAGATTCGGTGTTTTAAAAAAAAAGACATAACTTAGAACTCATGTTATAACATCTCATATTAGATTATAAAATATAGTAATAAAATAATACTTAGAAAAACAGATGATCAATGTAAACATTGCCTGCGATTGCACAACATTAAAATATTGATGTGATAGGTCAATGAATATTTGCTTTGGTTTTCTAATAAATATGATAACTTACCCAAAATGTAGATCCACAAAAATTATCCATAATTGAGTTTGAAGTCAATAATACAGTCATATAATCATTTCACGAAGTTATATCAGCTTAATAAAAATATTTAAGTTTAGCGCACTGCTAAACTTTTGAGAATTCTACATACTTATTATGACACTATTGACAGCAAATTGACACTAGTTATTTTGACAGTACCTTGGCCACAGAGTGCTTTTAAGTCTGTTAACCACAGACATTGATTTACGAACTTTATCGTAGCGTAAGATTATCATAGCGTACGATTAATCGCAACTTGATATGACGTTTCTACGTATGTTAAAAAGTAGAACTTTCTTGTTTTGGTATAATAGTAATAAAGTTGGGTTACCACTTGCGGGTTACGATAATCATCGTATAAAGTTTTTGACTTCCGTGTGAAACAAGCAATCGTCAATGAAACTCAAAGGGGTTCAACACCACGCCAGGGTGCCTGGGAGTTCATAAAAACCCATGATACTAATCGCTTGTAAAAAATGAAACCACATAATAAATAAATGTATATTTCATTTAAAATTAGATAAAGGTAAACTCTGCAATTCTTAATTTAACAATATTTACAAAAAGAAGCGTCTTTTCTGGTACGTTGTTTTAAAATTCATAATTATTTCTTATCTAAGGTAAAACCACGTTTTCAAACAGTAATGGTTATCGTGGTATGATATCATTCGATAGGTAAACTTTATTAAGTACACGTAGGTATTATAGAATTCTATTGTACTCTTTCCCGTTGACTATCTTGCTATGTTTAAGTTTTGTTACGGTGACAACGCAAGTATAGTGTGTCAAAGCCTTTATTCGTTGAACATGATACAAAATAGTGTATGTTCTGAACATTATGTACCTCTCATATTCTGCCGTAGAAATTTTACATTGATTAATTTCATTATTAATCATTAAATATCAACACATGCAATAGGTACAATTAATGCAGCACATACCTATATCTAATTACTTCCATTTTCTAATACTTAATACTGTTATTTGAACATAATCTTACTTGCTAAGAACATATTATGTAACCTACTTTAGCTAATAGCTAATTACGGATTCAGTTTACTAGACCAGCATCTTTTGCGAGACCATAGAACATAGAGTTTTTATCCTGTAGCAGGTCCTGTGGAGGCGCGTACTCGACGAGGCGGCCCTGGTCCAGCACCATGACCTTGGTGGAGTCCATGATGGTGTTGAGCCGATGGGCGATGGTTATGACGGTGCACGCCGCGAACTCCTCGCGGATGGTTTTCTGCAACACGCAACGCTCAGGTTAGTTCGGGCGAGCGGGACGTCCCTCGTGACGTCAGTGGGCGGGGCGCGCACCTGTATGAGCTCGTCGGTGTGCAGGTCGACGGCGGCGGTGGCCTCGTCCAGCACGAGCAGCGGCGTCTTGCGCAGCAGCGCGCGCGCCAGGCACACGAGCTGGCGCTGCCCCACCGACAGGTTCGCGCCGCCCTCGCACACCGAGTGCAGTAGCCCCGCCTCCAGACCTGCCGACATTCAGTACTAAATGAAATGTTTTCAAAACATAGGTAATAGGTATCCATCGTATCTAATTCAATTTTACTTACTAAAACTAAGTTTATGAAAAAATAAATGACTAAAACATGAAGCGTATTCGTTACTTACCAAGCACAAATGGTTTTAGGTGAGCGTGCTCGAGCGCACACCAGATTTCTTCATCAGAATACGTTTCAAATGGATCCAAGTTCATTCGAAAAGATCCTGAGAAAAGCACTGGATCCTGCGGGATGATGGTGATGCGCGAGCGTAGCTGGTGAAGACCTATCTTGCTAATGTCCAATCCATCGACGAAAATGCGGCCGCCCATCGCCTCCACGATCCTGCGGGAGAGCGACAGTGCTATTAGAAGATAGTCCATGTGAGCCACAGCTGGCAACACGAGCAGCGCATACCGGAACAGTCCGAGCGTGAGCGTGGACTTGCCGGCGCCGGTGCGGCCGACGATGCCGAGCTTGTCCCGCGGCGCTATGGCGCACGTGACGTCACGCAGCGCCGGCTCGCCCCCCGCGCGGTACGCCATCGTCAGCCCCTCCAGCTGCACCGCGCCCGCCTCCGGCCACGACGCGCGCGGCCCGGGGGCACTCTCCCACTCGGCCTCCTGCGGACATTCACCACTGTAGTGAGTAATACAAAAAGATAAGGAACATTATACACTTCAATGTTGCGTTCTCTTACTTGTTCTTTTTCAGCATACTCCTTCATTCGCTCTACTGATACAATATCCGTTTCAACTGAAGATGCTGTTTTTACTAACCATCTCAAGCTTTGTGTAATCTAAAAATATAAATGTTCATGAACAGAGACATAATAGTGAAAATTACTTATTATGCAAACAAATACTTAACCTTCAAGGTATAACTGATGGAGAGCCCTGCGAGGCTTGGACTTATACTGTCGCGGCCGAGAACGGCGAACAATGCGGCGAAGAAAATAATCAGACTACCGACTGCCTGTAGTCGGATTAGGATCCACCTATCCGCAACGGTAATCAGGTAGGCGAATGATTGGTAGCAATCATTTCTTTTTTGAGATTCTTCCACAAATCTGAAATTAAGGTTTTTAACATAAAGAAGAATTTGGTTGATAGTGTTACTCTTTTATCGGAGCTACGGCCATCTGAGCTTTCGCAAGCACTAGCTAGGTAGCAGGTAAAACTGACTTGGGCCCCGTAGATCTTGATAATAAGACTCTATAGATATTGGTGAACACACGTAGATCTTTGTAAGGTTCCGTAGAGGTTGGTGGGGTCTCATAGATTTTGTTAACGCCCCGGTATCTTGGTGATACCCCTTAAACAGCTTAGTATTCATTAACTTCATTTGAAACTAACCTGTCTGTAACACCAAAAGCACGGATACTGGTTGCACCCAAAATACTTTCATTAAAATGTGAAAATATTGGTGAGCGGGCTACAGATTTTATCCTCATGAGCTGTCGAAACGTTGGCACGTAGAATCTCTGTATAGCGTAGTAAAGTATACCGATTGGAACTATTACAGCTATGAATAACGGTGTTGAGTAACTTATTACCAATATAGTTCCTATAATCTGTAGACAGAAAAAAAAATGATAAAGAACCCCGATATGTAATACGGGTCGCGTAAAACACGCTAACGGTGATATTCTTGTTTGTGTCTTACACAGATGACCTTGTTTATAGTGTTATAATTTCTTACCCCACCGCCGTGCCGGCGGGGGTGGGTATTGGATTCGAACCGACTAAAACATTATGGCATATCCGTTACACCCCTGACAGGCTTCACGTCAATTAATCAGATTGCATGTAATGAGGAATTCAGTTATTCATGCCATAGATCAATTGATTCAAATATGTTAAACCAAGAGTTTATTTAGGCGCGTGGTTCTGGACCATCCCATTGCTTTCCATACGGTGTCGTACAAGGGGACTAAGGGATAGGGCAGTTAATCATCAGACAGACATATACAAACCAGACTCCGCCTCAGATGCCTGGCTAGAGTCAACAATAGTGACCGGAAAACGGCAATAGGCTCACCCCCTATTACGTGGGACAGAATACAATGGTTGGTGAAATGTGGGTGTTAATTCACCTTTGCCTTACCCTCCGGGAATAAAAGCGTGATTATATGTACTTGAATTTGAGTACCTAAAAAGTCCGACATTTTAGACACTTTTCGAGAAGCCTAATGGTTGCGAGCAGTAGTAGGTAGTACCGTTAAAACTATGACAATGAAGTCTAAGGCCTATACTCCAGACCGATATTCAGTCCAGAATCTCAATTTATAAGATCTGATAGATAGACCCTAAATAAATATACCTCAAATACAAAGTTAAGTGTGCTGGCAATTTGCCAAGCAAGAGCAGTATCCACAGTATCCACATCCTTTGAAAACCTTGATATGATTCTGCCAACAGGAGTCACATCGAAAAATTGAAGTGGCGCTCTAAGAATGTTGTTCAACATTATTTCATGAAGGGCTTTTGCTGCCTTCCAACAGGCCAAGTACGGTAGCAGATCAGAGAATAACGATGTTATCGCTGAAAATAAACAAGAGTTCACATGAGAACTGTGAACTAAATCTAACAATCGCTTGTATGGCTTTCTCCCTCAATCAAAATTGAAGTATGACGAGCAGCTGTCTCAGTTGTCTTCTAGAATATAATAGGTCGTTTTACATATGAAATTGGTGTTTTATGGAAGTAATTCGAGGAAACCTAATTTTCGGTACTAACATTTTAGCATTTTTTTTAGGAATGACAAATCCAAATTTTATGTCATTTTTTTTTGTGTATGAATGAGACAGCATTAAGCTAACAAACACTTTTTATATTTTTGAAAAGTGACAGCTGTAAAAAAGTAATACGACATTTTTCATCAAAATGGATGGCATTTAGGAAGTGCTGTTTTTGAAGATCGAATTTATTTTATGAAGCGGCCAATAAAAGCAAAATTTAATTCAGAGTTGTAAAATCTTGAAATCGACTTCATGAATCTGTAAGAAAATTTCGGCAATTTCATAGGTAAAGACCTAAAATTACAATTTTAAATATCATATCAATCAATTAGCATATTGCAGTCCACTGTTAAACATAAGCCACTCCCAATGTGCGTCATTTCTGCCTCCTCCGCTTTCCGCATCCAGTTTGTCCCAGCCACTTTTCAGGTCGTCAGTCCATCTGGCTAGCGGGCGTCCTACCTTCCGTTTGCCTCCTTGCGGTCTCTCGTTTACTTCGACGGCCATACACGCTTATTCTGTGAGCTATGTCGGTAACTTTAGCTTTTTGTCAAATGACCTCAGCCTCGTTTCGAATTAAAAAAAACTTAAGGCGTTGCTTGCTCCATAGCCCGCTGCGCGACTTTTAGGTCGTGGTCTAACCACACTACGTTGTCAGTTTCCATGTTTAACTTCAATTCAACTTCATTGTGTTAAGTTTAATTCCAGTTTGGCGGATTTTTTCACATTTTCTTGGATCTCTCTCGAATTTAAGCTTAGTTCTTATAATCCAAATCCGGTGAGCCGTTAGTAACAATATTTTTTTTATAAATAAAAATTCTAGGACATATTACATAGCGAGGTCTAGATTGCAGAGCTTGCTATATGGGTTCTAGAATGCGCATGAATATGTTTATTTACTTTTTAATGTAAATGAGTAGTATATACATAGTAACAAGCAGAGGAGTGCAAATATACCTATTATACATATTCGAACTAAGCGAGAATCGAACCCGCATCCTCTCACTTAGCAGTTGAACTCTAGTTTTATAATAATAGTAAATTTTATTTTTGTTGTAGATGATGAATATAATAGTTGTGCCTAAGCAAAGAATACTTATGTTGTTTTTTCGTAAACGTGAGAAACACAATAAGAATTTAAGAAAAAACAACTTGTTCTAAACGCTCAAAGCGTGAATTGTCATTGCTCTTGACACCATAAATGTATAACTATAGTAATCATATGTCATTACTACGTTTGTCATTGTGCAAATGTGTTTCCGACGTTTTAAACTATACGTATAACAGGTGAGTACATTAGGGATTTAGAAAAAATGACTAGACGTTTTAACAATTGTGTTTTAGCATCTTACGTTTGAACCAAAGTAATATTTTTTTCTTTATACCATATAGGTGGCAGACAAACACACAGCCCATCTGATGGAAAACAGTTGCCGTGGCCTATCTTCCCACTGACAGCACAAACACTCTACAGTGAGCCCTGGCTATCACACTCACCGCCGCCGGGAACACAACACTAAGTTATTATGGCCGCGGTATTCTGTAAGGTGGGAGGTACTTTCCCAGTCGGTCTGTTCAATCGGACGGAAATATTGTCATGTCCTACCTCCTGTTATTGTATGTTAACAATCACAATACTAAATCTTGTCATTTCCATTAAAACATGGAAACTTCAACTTCTTGAAATTTTGAGAAAGGCGTAATTACTTGTGTCCCTTATAAATAAGTCGTCTTATTTACCAAGTATAAACGTGAAAGTTTTGATAGATGTATGTTTGCTCTTAACTACGCTCGAACCGCTGAACGGATCGAGACGAATTTTGACACAGGTATAGATTATACTTTGGAATGGATTATAGATTACGTTACTGTTCACACGGAACCAGTACTGCTTGCTGGCGGAGGCGCAGGCTATAGCGAAGAATTAAATCAAATATAGCTTGTGGGAGTTTAAAAAAACTGTAGGTACCTTGAGCTATTCCAAAGCCGCCGTAGACTGCGAGGTACATGTCTCGCAATTGAGCGTTCACCGTGCTGTTCACGAGCTAAAATGATAAATAATATAGATAAATTATCGATTTACTATGTCAAGATCAGTATTCAGTATTTAGTAGTATTCAGTAGTATAAGATTCCACAAAGGAACAGATATTCAATGTAATTTTAAAGTTGAAAAACTACTCATTCTCATTTACTTTTTCACTTATCTAAAGCGTTATTTACGTTCGAAATGTTACATAATCTGTTGATGTGCCTAATAAAATAAAAATAATAAGCTCTGAAAGGTACCTACAGTCGACAAGAGATACGGTTGCAATGAAAAAAAAAAGTGTAGGTACCTAAGTGTACAGTTCGTCGACAGTACATGACTTGTCAATATCGTAAGACCACGTGTTGCTTAATTAGCTTCAGGTTCATGTGACGCGATTGCTTTGTCCTCGAGGTGCACTTTATCTAAACTTAAAATGATTCCTACAATATCAAAATGACTATAATACAAACTCAGACGAAAAGAATAAGATTTCGTCTGAGAATACAAACCATATTCTCATCGTTGGACCAAAGCGCAAGCCAAACGTTGCCACCGATTTGTAAGGTATGCGACAGGATGTATACAAGTATAGTCCCCACAGATGCGTATATGCCAACATTGGTCAAGTAATGCTTGTAAACAGGCCATTTTACCTAGAAATTGCAAGACAAATATTATAAAATGATACCCGTTATACTCGACAGTTCCGTTTATGATTATATTTCTTTCTAATACCGGGTTTCACGGACGCGGAGACAGACATGGACGTATATGCTATAGTAAATGTGTCTGTGGAAATCACCGACGAGCCTCTTTCCACGGTATTCCGCGAAATCGTACACGCTTCTGTAAAATCACGGATAGTGGAAAGCGGCCCTTAGAATTCTCTAGAATTCTTGGCAAGAGTCACTGCCAGATAGATAAATAATACTTTATTTTATACCAATACATTTACAGCTGAGACAAGTAGGTAGGATGCATATATAGTTTAATATACAATGGGCGGCCTTATCTCTGAAAGCGATTTCTTCCAGGCAACTTTGAATTTATTGAGTTTCCTTATTCTTATTTTATATGACCTATCAAGGTCACTGCTGCATCAGCCCAGTTTAGTCATATTCAGAAATAATGTTCGCCGTCTTTTTTCCACGCTAATATTTGTTTGACTTAGATTTGTTAGTAATAATGACACAGTTTACTCACATTTCCCGTCTCTGTTTTCTCTACCTCAATAAGTTTCAAATTTTTCAGCTCTAATTGATCAGTAATTTGTTCTTTGCTTGACTTTTCGTCATGATCACCTAATAACAATTTAGGAATTATTGAGTTGCAATCACGAAATATCATTTACACTGATTTAGACATAATTAGTTGGTTAGAATTTGGTATGTCCTATACCCCGTCGTCCCCGAGCGTCTGACTATCCAATCCTGAGATAAAAGCCTAAGTAAGTGCATCGTCCGTTAAGGCAGTGTGGTTTGTTTATGCCTTCAAGGTGTTATTTAAAAAAAATGAATATTAGAACCGAATATATACTAATTTTCCCTCTAAACCCTCCAGCTAAGTGAAATTTCTTGTTCACGTCGATAGTGTAATGGCTAGGATTCGAACACAGACCTTTCGATCGTAAGGCTGACTCTTTAGCCACTGAGCAAAGGAGGAGAGGACTTTTTAAGCTTTATAAACAACCTTTTTAAACTTATTGCTTCAATATAGATTGCTAAGTACATTAAAAGTATCTCGAATAATATAATACGTGTACGTAATCCGTTAACCGTACTGTCATTACCTGCTGCGCCATCTGTTTCAGACGTATTAGAACGAGCACCAGAAGACAAAGAACGTGCCCACTGTAACTTGCGCTGAAATTCTGAACCAAGTTTACTCTCTAGATCCCGTTTGATTTTTTCCAGTTCTGGAAAATATAACATAACAAAATCACCAAGCATTTTAGAAATGATAGGTTGGTAATCCAGATAATTATGCTACTTTTATCCCTAGAACAGTATCCACCGTGTTGCTGAAACGAGATTTGAATTCCACACGATTAACAAATTTTATATAGGATATAGATAGATAGATATTTTTTTATTGTACACCAATAGATTACAGTAAAACTTGTAGTTAGTATGTATACAGTTTAATGTACAATGGGGGGCCTTATCGCTGGAAGTGATTTCTTCCAGGCAACATTGGGATGGACAGTAATGTTATAAAGCAAAAGATTTGGTATAGTTAGCAAATAAACTAGAAAAATGGTATTTAAAACAAAAAGAAAGAAAGATATGTGAGAAGTTCAAATAAAGTAAAATAAATATACAACTTTAGCACATACATAGATATACGAAGTAGATAGTACATACTAATAAGAAGGGAAAATAGTGAGGTGTCACAGTGTTCAAAATGATAGGTAGTAGTCCTTTACCATTGTTTTAAATACGTTTACGGGTTTTGCTCGTCTGATACTCAATGGCAATGCGTTCCATAAGCGCAGAGCCTACACAGATAATGACTTATCAACAAAATCAGTTGAATGCATTGGTATTCTCAGCCTCAAATTCTCGGATGACCTCGGAGGAACTGGAATCGTTCTTTGAGATAAGAGGGAGTGGTGGGATTAAACACTACATTATATAATTATGTTAGAATATGAAAATTCCAATATAAGAGTGGGAAAAAATATATAATTTTTACAGTGAAACAAAACTGTCACTATCGCTTGCAATAGTGAAAATATTTAATTCAATCTTACCTTCAGCCGAGGCTGTTTGTTCAGCGACACTCAAATGATGCAACAAGAAATCTGCAAAAGCGCCCTTCTTCTCAAGAAGCTGTTGGTAAGTGCCACATTCCGATATTTCTCCGTCGCGCAGTACCAGCACTAAGTCTGTTTGCGCCAGGTACGAGATGTTGTGAGTCACCCATACACGCGTTTTATTCTTTAGCAGACCATTTGGACCTATAACCTATTTAAACAAACATTTTTCACATTAATACAATTTCTTTGCGTACATAATATAATAATACAAGAGATACACTGGATGCGGCAAGCGGACTGAGCAATGGCGCACATTGGGAGAGGTTTATGTCAAGCAGTGGACTGACTGTATTCGGCTAATAGATTGATTGAAATAGTTCATCTGACCAACTACCTCCTAGTGGTAGTCTGGCGATACATTTTGTAATTACCTAAAAACTGTTTACACGGATATTAATTTAACACATAGAGATCCTTGACGCGCAAGATAGTGATATCTTAACTACCCAAGAAGTGTCTGGACCTTTAAACGGAAACTAGGTGATATTTTTAATGTCCAATCACTTAAACTGCTGGTAAAATATTAAAATTCATTATTGTTTTTGATTTCGGAAACTGTCGCTAAAGGAATGCTTTGGGAAAGCATTAAGGATAACCACACCTGTAGTGAACGGGCCGCAGTAACTGTTATAGCATTAACAGACTACTACTCAATAAGTGGTTTGTTTCAGCCTACTGGCAAAGAGTCACCTTGATTAAATTACTACAACACAAAGAATGTATCTATTGCAGTCAACTAGCTTAATTGGCCGTTCACTTAACCGCGTACCTTTTCTGTTTACTAAACTGAATGATCAGTATTTAGCCATTTCATCAAACAACAAGGCAAATAACTTAGATTGACGATGTATCATTGCCTGCCTAGCCATTTAATAAAATAAAAAAAATCACAGATCATCATCAAATCGCTTTTCTCGATCACTAACTTCGGTCTTATTTCTGAGTGGTACGTACACATTGTAGGAATTTAATTTATTTACTAGCTGTTACCTACGGTTCCGCCCGCGTGTATTTCGTTCCAATTTTTTTTTCGTGCGGAGTTTCCCGTTTGTCATAAGGTTGTTTGCATGTTTGTCTCACTCAGACCGACGAAAACCGCATGCCGTTTCGGGTCTTAAGATGCCGGGCTGTAAGATTGCCTAGAGCATCCCGTGCTCCCCGGGTGACCCTGGGTCACCTACTGTTTAAGATGACCTCCTCAGAAGTGCCAAGCACAGTGTCCCAAGCGAACCGCGGAAGAGGGAGGGGCCGGGCGGACGTGAAGAGTGGGGCTGGTCGCTACTTGCTTGCTCTCAACTGTACCGTCTTCAGCAGCCTTCTACAGGGTTGCTCCCGTTAGGACCGCTATTTGTCGTAGGTCGCAGCGCCTCCCCTCAGTGAGAGGCGCTGCCACATTTATTACTCAGGATGCATCGCATGTAAGTTACGGACCACGTATTAAGATCCCATTCCCGTAGCATCTTCTGTTCATGAGACCCTCCTACTTCAGCCGACATACTTCGAAACCCCCATGGCCGTAATTATATAGTTTTCAAATAATGTATAGGTATTCACCAGAATTACTGACATTTATAATTTGGTAGGTAATATTTTTTAAATAGAACGTCCGATTTCAATAATTCAAAAATTATCACTAGGTACTGGAACAGTCTTGAATACGAAATTAATGTATTTGGAAAAGAATTCATTAAAAGGTATAGATAACATGGTCTGATTTTGAACGACTTTTTTGCTTGAATTTATTTCGGTGCGAGTATAATTGTTAAGTAATGAGTAATGATTAAGTATTCATCGTAATTATACATTATATATTATTATAGGTATTTAAACTATCATGGTCACTCACATCAGTATCAAAATAAACAACAGTTCCTCCGTGATCATGGTGCTTGCAACAGCGCCGAAATATCGGAAACTCAAAACAATGAAACATGGTAAATATCCCGTTTATTTTGATACTGATTATATATTATTAATTATACATATTATAAATTATTAAGTTCCTCATTTAGTATATAGTTTGAATGGTAATTATAGTAAATGTACAATCTATCGTATTTAATTGGATAAGGAAAAATACTGTATTGTTAAAAATAGCTTCGAATACGAGACATTATTTTTTTGTGCTTTGTAAAAGATAAAGTGGTTACTGTGGGTTTTCATTAGGAGATAGACATATGCTATTGCGGACTTTTATGTAGATCTTTTTAAGTTTTACACTTCCGCAGTACATTATTTTGTTCTATCATCAATAGTTTTCACAGCGCACGCGATATAAGGAATTTTTAGGTCATTGCATTATTGGAGTTTTAGTAAGGATACTACTTTTTGGATATTATTCGGTAATAATGCAACTTTCTAGTGGTAAAAGAAGTTTTGAAATCTGTGCAGTAGATTTTGAGTTTAATCGAATACAAAAATACTACTCTTCAGCTTTATAATATAGGTTTCAATTTATTATCATTCAATTCCTAAGCATTAGTCAGTCAGTTTATTAAATGTTGTAACGCTACTGCTGAATATGATTACGGCCGTTAGTTAAACATCACCTTGTAGTTAATAGGCTAGACTCTAGCTAGACGGTTAATTGAACGGCTGATTCAGCTAGTTGCCTGCGACGTATCATTAGATTTAAATACGAGGACCTACCTCATCAAAAATGTGTTTCCCAACGTGCGAGTCCACGGCGCTGAGCGGATCGTCCAGGAAGTAGTTGTCGGCGTCAAAGTAGACAGCGCGCGCCAGAGCCACGCGCTGCTTCTGCCCGCCCGACAGATTGATACCTGGGAAGTATTATACTTAATAATAATAATATAATAATAATATTTATTTATTTATCAAAAAGGGCTGTACATTGTATTATTACTAGTTTTATACATAAGGTCAAATATAACTACTTTACTGCTAATAATGTCTACGTTAAGAATTAACCTTCAATAAAAAGCCACACTGTATACCTACACAGTAAACAAATGGAATTTAAAATATATTACTTACATTTACAATTTGCGACCTACCTGATCTAGGTTTTTAAAAACCTGTGTTTCAGGTTATGTCCGCTCAGATACATATACAAATTACGCATTACAATCAATTTTATTAAACAATATAAACAAAAGAATCTATATTTACAGCTTATTGCTACCTTATTTTAATATTTCTAGCAGTTTCTCCGTGTCCGCATAATCTAGCTGCTCTAGATATTCTGCAACTAATACCTTACAGTTCCAATAGTTTAATCTATGTATGGTTAGTAATTTGTTTAGTTTATTATACAGAAAATGACCCAAAAATATATAAAACCTATTTACAAATTCATGTTTTGTTTGTGATTTTTCACAAACTATGCCCTTTCTTCTCCTGTCTAGATTTATTGTGGGTGTGAGTTTGGTGTGTTGGTATAGAGTGATATTTAGAATGAATAATTGACGCACTGTTAGTACTTTACATATCTTGTAGAGTTGATCTGTGGGAAACCTGTATGGACGAAACGTGGCTACTTTTAAAATTGCTCTTTGGGCACGCTCAAGGGGTAGCAATATTGTACGTCCTGCTCCACCCCAGGAAGTTATACAATAAGTAAGAATGGACTGGCACAATGCCAAGTATATCAGTTTAATTATCTTGGGGCCCGCTATTGAGCGTAAGTTTTTGAAGATATACATTAATTTTCTTAATCTAGTACATAGTAATTCAATATGTTTACGGAAATTCAAATTTGTGTCAATAGTTACACCAAGATATTTTAAATTATCAGTTTTAGTTAATGTAGGGCAAGCGCATGCAATGTCAGCAGTGTTACAGTAATGTGCATATATGTTTATATTAGTCATTGGCTTATTAGAGTTTCGCATTGTAAATAACATGTATTTCGTTTTGTCAGTGTTTAGTGATAGAAGATTTCTCTGGAGCCATTTAGTCACAGAATTGAAACCATTTTGAGCGTTTTTAAATACCTCCTCTCTTGATTTGGCAGCGAATAAAAGAGCCGTGTCATCGGCATATGATATAATAAATCCATTTTGAAGGGTCAAACTGCAAAGGTCATTTATATAGATTATAAATAAAGTTGTTCCTAATACACTCCCTTGTGGGATTCCATACCCACTATTTTTCATTTCAGTGCTCACGTTCTGTCCAATTTTCACACATTGCTGACGGTCCTTCAGATAATCCGACAGTAATAATAGTTGCGTCCCTCTTACCCCAAGAGCTTCAAGTTTTTTTAATAGTATAGAACAGGAAATTGAATCAAATGCTTTGGCCAGGTCAAGAAAAATTCCCATAGTGTGCATGCCTTTATCTAGGTTGTTAGTGACATAGTCTGTTAGTGTATGTACAGCTTGACTGGTTGACCTATTTGGCCTAAAACCAAATTGACTGTCAGAAAGTAAATTATTATCTTCCAGGTATTTAGTTAATCTGTTGTGAATAATTTTTTCGAATATTTTAGATAGGCCTGTTAACACTGAAATAGGCCTATAGTTATTCGCACAGGTTTTGTCACCAGATTTAAATATCGGCGTGACGACTGCCCTTTTAAGCGATGTTGGGAATATGCCGTTAGTTAGACATAGTTCGAAAATATGAGTCAAAGGAGGTGCAAATACGTTTTTGAGTTTTTTTAATATGCTATTAGGAATGTTATCCCACCCAGTAGAACAATTGTCCTTCAGCCCCGCTATTATTCTCAGTATTTCTTCAGCGTCTGTATTTAATAGAACAAAAGAGCTTAGTGTAGACTTAATACCAATACAGCAGAGTATTACAGTGTCTTGTTAATCAATCAATTGAAGACACTGCATATTTTTGGGACTTACCTTTCTCACCAATTTCTGTTTGATCGTCACCAGGAAGAATGGCTAAATCTGTTTTTAATGCACACGTGTCGATAACTCGATTGTATTTAGTTTTGTTTAATGGCTTCTCAAATAAAATATTACTTTGCACAGTGGCGTTTTGTATCCACGCTTGTTGTGCGACGTATGATGTAGTACCTGAAATGTTAATTTTTAGTTGATTCCAATAGAAACGACTCTTAGATAAAAGGAATTAAATGCACTTCATAGCTCAAAGCACATACGTACCCTTAACATTAACGCGGCCGGACAGTTTGTCCATCTCCCCGAGCAGCGCCGCGAGCAGCGAGCTCTTCCCCGCGCCCACGGCGCCGACGACGGCCACCAGCGCGCCGCGCGGAATGCGTACGGACAAGTTCCGCAGTACCGGCTCCGCGTCAATAGTCCCCCAAGAAAAGTGACCACCTTCTATTACGATCTGATCACCTGAAATCGATACGATGTTTGTATTGTTCTCACTTAGACAATATACAAACACTATAGTATAAGTTGACAAAACATACAAATACATACATCCCATGACATGCACACGTTGACAGTTAAATGAACAAGATTGACATTAACTTACTAACACAACGCGTTTTTCAAGCAGTTTTTGAAAAACAGTGATGTTCTTGCATGTTGTGTCTATACGGTATTCTGTTTAGACACAACATGCACATTAGACCATATTTGGTGTTCTCATTAGAATTATTACATTGCTGTGTCTGACTATTAAACATATCCTAGTAGTTAATTGATTAGGTTAATAGGCATGTCATTCGACTATTGAAACATTGAGTGATTGGAGATTTAGGCGAATGGTACTGGTACTTGATACTCACTTTCATTGGCATTGTGTCCTATCATAAGTGTGTCTAACTCTTCGGAGTTCAGAAAATTATTCAACCTCTGGACGCTGACATAAATCTGTTGATTATGCAATTAATTCTTAGACAAAAACTAAAAGTATAAAATAACAACAAGTTAACTGCGTGTTTTTTTTACCAACCTGTATAATGTTAGGTATGATATTAGGTAACATCGTTATTGGAAAACGTAATATATTGAAAAGAGACAGCGCTACGAATGCTCTTTTCGAATCGAGAACTTCAGTGTCGTTTACTAACACAAAACACATGAATGACATCAGTGATACCTGGAAACAAATTAACACCCAATATATTGACAAAATATTTTTTCTTGTGGATTTATATACATAGTCGTGAATTGCGAACACTTACCAGAAATGGTGTACAGTAATATATGAAGGCAGAGAAAGCGTTATAGTAAGCCATCTTTTTTAAAATTTTCAGCTCCTTATTTCTAATTTTAAGTATATACTCCTGAAAGCTCGGTTCCCATGCGTACATTTTAAGTACCTAGCACAAAAATGTATAATAAATTATCGAGTCTTTAAAAGAAAGTTATTTAGAGTTATTTATCAATATTTTATCTTACTTTAATGCCGTTAAGTACTTCGCTCATAAGCTTTATTCTTTCATCTTTATAACGCATCAATTTAGTTTGGAGTTGCTTATGTAAGCTGGCAAAGACTCCATTTATCGGCATGAGCACAATAATGACTGCTAGACCGGCCAAGACCGACGGCCCCAACTGATTCCATAGGAAGTACAAGGCCAACGCTATTTGCAACGGTGAGGACCACAAGAAATGTATGAATGTTAAATCACTGAACCTGTCAACAAAATAGTATCATGCTTCCTAAAGGTTAATTAAAGGATGTAAATATTCGTACCGCGTATTCTGCCCGTCAAAATACGAATGTTGACGTCAGAATTCAGAAGAGTCTTGTGTTGACTCTGCCCTGTATTTATATATTGGAATGTGCCATATTTACAAAAAAACATCGGGAACTGTTTGAGAGAAGAACAAGGATTCGCCATACTGAAAAGCTATGTGTCGTACCTTGTAAAACGGCTTTAATGCACAGGAGTTTTTTTTGTATCGCTCCTCATATTTACAATAAATTACCTAAAGAGCTAAAAGATCTACCGAATATAAATCTCTTTAAAAGAAGATTGCAGCAGTTCCTGGTCCATAAATGTTATTATTCATTGCATGAATATTTAGAGGATAAATGTAGCGAAATATAATAGATTTTTTAGTCAAATTTATAATATTTATTCGTAGGTATTAATTGTTGACATACTTATTAATCATATATTTTGACATTAATTGTTATACTTGACATTATTAATTATGCTATACATACTTATTATTGTTTTACTGTAATATTTAATTATTATTTTTTGACATTCTAATATTGTATGGTAATTTAACTTTTTACAATTTGCACACCTATCAAAGGTAATAAGCAAAGCACTGCACATATTATGTAAACCACTGACCAACCCTATGTACCTGTCTTATGTGAATAAACATGATTTGATTTGTGCTGCCAGTGGAAAGACCAATGGCTTGTCCCGTTTTGTCTTCAGCAATGACAGCACAGAAACTCTGTTCTTATTGTGTTGGCACTGTTGGCCACGGTAACCACTTCCCATCAGGTGGGCTGTGTACCTACTTGTCTGTCACCTAAATGTTATAAAAATAAATTCATTTCTTTCAGATTATTTTGTAAATAGTACTTCACAGTTAGATATTCACCCCTTTTGATACTATGCTCTGTTTATCACACGTACCTGCTTACATCGGTAGACATCAAGTTAATAATTTCTCCCACTGTCGACTTCTTCCTAGCTTCGTTAGACAAGCTTAGCGCTTTCTTATACACCATGCTGCTCAATGCGCAATTCATTTTCACACCAACAATATTCGTCTTTATAAAAAATTGCCCCATGAACGCAGCTTGTACGATAGAACTTACAAACATACCAACAGCGTAGAGGTAGCCTCTCCATATTGGTTCATTACCCTCAACAAACCCTATAAGTAATCTGGAAGAGAAAAATATAAGTAAAATGTACGCCAACTGCAGTGCCAAAGTTAAACAAAGTATCTTGGAACAAGATGACAATTTTATCATACCGCCAGTTTCGGTATGAAGAGAAGTAATGCTGCTATTGTCACCTGCATGCTCCAGTACTCACCTAAGTAACTCTGGTGCCGCGAACGTAAGTAAATCGTTACATAGCCTTAATATCATAGCAACTATAAATAGTCTTCCGTAAGCTTTGCACACAATTGGAAATATAGAGATTGGTTTCTTCTCCCTCTTTTGATTTCTCGTAGAATTTCTGGAATTTAAATTTATGTTTATATAGACTCTAGAGTTACACAAACAGTTTTCTGGGATAGGTACCTACAATTTAAGAGCAAAACGAATGATAACAACTGTGTTGCAAGGTGCAGGAGACATCATATACTATCCCTCGACTAAAAACGCAAGATACAATCACTCTATTGAAAATATTACAAAGCCAAATTAACTCCCCAGAACTATTATCGAGAGTGGGTCTTGTGGTAAGTACCAACAAGAAGCCGCCCAAACATTAATCTTCTGCACGTGCGTAGCGGTACTAATTACAGGAAGATTTTTTTCAACTGAGCCTCTTGTGGTAGCGTTCCCAGAATATATCTTAAGTACGTTTATATCGTTGATAATATAAAGGGTGTATTTTTGAAACGGAGCAGTAAGGGCAAGTACCTTAACCGTTGCAGTTACAGCAAAACGTTCTTAGAAGACCTTCCCTAACTTTTTGACATATTTTGAACTGTATTCACAGATTTTGTAAAACGTTTTTGGCGATTTCTGTCTTTTCTAGTACTGAAAGCTAAAATGGTCCCATAGAGATTTTTGATCCCCACATGAAATTGAATCGATTGGCATAAAAAAAAAATTTGAACATTTTGCATTTTTTTTGCTAACTGTAAGTTTTTTACCAAATCTGTGAATGCAGTTCAAAATGTCCCAAAAAGTTAGGTAAGGTCTTTTAAGAACGTTTTGCTGTAACTGCAACGGTTAATGTACTTGCCCTTACTGCCCCGTTTCAAAAATACACCCTGTATAAATAACATTGCTGCACAACACAACGCAGCAGCCGAGCTCAACCACATAACTTAATTCACTTTCCATAATCAATTTATTCCTATTATTGTTTTCTTTATTCTTAAATAATAAAAAGGTTAACTAATAAAAATAGGTATTTAAATTATCATGGTCACTCACTTGCACCAAAATTGTGCCGAAATATCGGAAACTCAGAACAGTACAACATGGTACCTAAGTATCCCGATAACTTTAATATTAAGGTAAACTTATCTTCCTACCTCCGATGCATTGTTGCATATTATGTATTATTTGTTCAATTGCGCATGCTTGTACACACTAGCTATTGCATTATATTTAGTACATAATTTAATTGAGTGAGCAGGACAGGCATAGTTTTTAATCTTAGTTTTAAGATGCGAAAATTAATAAATGGTTTTCAGACATTATTTAAGACACCAATGAGGATTGTAAAAACTGTCTGGTTTACTAATAAAGAAAAATAAATAAAATAACAATAAGCAGTGTTTCTATGGAGGTCACATTTTGGTATACACGAGGAAAGTTATCAGTAATCATCTTAATTACTTACGATTCTTGTTTTCGTGAAGCACGATGCCATAGTTTTTCAAATTTTGCGACAGATTCCTTAGAAACGTGTTGGGGGTTCAAAGGCCACAAGTCATTTTCAGTTAATGTTCTTCGGTATCCAGTTATAGCTATTGAATCGAACCAGCTAATCGTGAGCCGACTGAAAAAGCCTGACGAATTTTCCGGCGATTGTCCCTATCCCATGAAAATACAAGGTCAGTGCTTGCCGAGCTTGGTGATTCATTAGAATTAATGAATTGTGTGTTAAAAAATATGTGTAAGAAATTATAACATTTTTTACGAGTAGGGCGGGTAATAGCAATCTGTGGACGTTTTTGAGAGGAATTCCGATATAATTCTACCCAATTGAGCTATTGAGTGGAATTTGAACCGCAATCTCTCATAATAAAATATGGATATTCTAATATTCTACAACATTCTACACAACGATATTAGTCATTTAGTAATATGCTAATGGTTTTACATAAACTGCGGATTTAGTCGTTTTTGACAGCAAATATATAAATAAAAATATTTGTAGCTAAATAAATAAAATAATATAAGCGTTCAAGTATCGCGACACTTACCCACTTACATTTCATTTAATAGCAGTTAGGCTACTTTTATGTTATATGTGATGTGAGTAGATATTTCAGATCCTAGATTTCAGACACTATATATATATTTGTGCTTCAGTTAGTAGTTAATATTTTGTTATTTTTGACTAAATATAACCAAAATACCTCGTCATAAACGTAGGGGGTGTCTTTAGGCGGCAAATCCGCGAAACAGTTCAATATAAACATAACTACAACAAGCAAATAGTACACGATATAGCTTGCAAAATTATATCGGACATACGCGTCGTCTGTGTTATAGTTCGTAATTTGGGTCCTGAGCTGAGGTAATCCGCACAAAATAAGGAGTAACCAGAACATGCAAAGCACTCCTGAAGTCCGTATGCCATACTTTCTGTTGTATGACAATAGCGTTGCTGATAACACCTGTAACAAGTGCGTTAATTTTAATAATCGGCAGTATTTGATCATTTCTCAAGTGGCAGGCATGTTTTATCAATTATTGAGGACTGCCTATTATGTGCCTACAGTCGAAAAAGGAGAAATGGTTACATCTTTACATAGGTACATACAACTTTACTTGAATACCTACGTGTTCTTGAGCTAGGTTTGATCGATAGCGCTGGTTTTATCTAGTGCCTAATACCTAGCTAGTGGCATACCAATTTTATTAAACATAACATAAACTCGCGCCTATATCCCCGAAGGGGTAAGCAGAGACATTTCGCCAGTTTATGTTTAGGTTCCAATGTAATAGGTGGCGAGCCTAATTGCCATTAACATATAAACCTGCGATAAATACACACATAACTTCGAAAAGCATCGAAAAGTCGTTGGTGTGTGCCATGGTAAAACCTGGGAATCCGAGACCTCGTCTCAGCAGTCCATTACCCATACCACTAGGCTACCGCGGCTAGGCCAATTTTATTAAGCTTTACATATTTACAAGTTGGTACCTACAGTTAAAATCCATTAGTGTGCAAATTCTTCGCTGTTTGTTGAAGTAAGTATTAGATATAAAGGATATAAAAATTATCATTATCATTATTACCTACTTAATTAATTTGTCAAGTCTTTTTTTATAATTAACATAGAAGAAAACATTTAACATAATCATCGGAGAAATGGCAGAATTGTGTGGAACATGTCATTAAAGTTGAGGACAATTTTTATAGGCATATTGATCATATGATCGATAATACAATGGATAGCTTTGTTTGTTATAAATACGGCTGATTCAGAGTCTTCCGACGAATCCAATATAGACGACAGCGACGATGAAATGTAATTGTAATTGAAATGAAATAAAAAAAAATGTTTTCAATCGCCGAAGCTTTGTTTACATTCTTTATCTCGTCTCGTTGGCCTTACTTTAGGTAGGTACTGATTGTTGACAATGATACGTATTTAACTCTTATATAACTCATATCTAATTATCTAGATAAATAAACTTTAAGCGAAATCTTCTATTTGATGTTTATTTAGGTTTAATTGGCTTACAACCTCCGGCTCTGTTAATAATAACATAAATTATAGAGAGACTCTGTGGCGTGGCGGTAGTGAAAGCGGTCGCTACACAGGAGGTGCGGGTTCGATCTTCGCTCAGTGCAAATATTTGTATGCATGAATATGGGTATTTTCTCTTTGTATAGTTTAGGGTCGCCCCTGGTGTTACGCAAGTCCATAGGCCACAGTAACTACTTACTTCCCATCAGGTGGGGCGTGTGCTTGTGAGCCACCTAAGTGGGATAAAAAAAAAATTGATGTCGGCTTCACATACTTTTTGGCATTTTATGGCAAGGATACTACCAGTAGTACCAGCGATACTACCAGTAGTGTCGTTTACAAACTAACGACACTACCGCGCCCATTTTAGATCAAATTCTACAGCCAACACAGAAGTTAATTTAACTTTTTACTCCAAGTCCTAACTGATGATCAACCTCTTTACAGTTTTTTTTATTATTTATGGAATCGTTACCATGAAATCAAATGACATTGTCAGACTATTTTCTCACATTATCTTAGGCAATAATACAGATCAGTGCATTATCTTACATTAGGCATATCTTCATAAATTAACGATAAATTATATATAGCGCTAAGATGTCGGAAGTTGATCTGACAGAAAGTGAATCAGTTTTACAATATGTATCAACAAATGGTGGAACTGCGTTGCTTTTGGGCAAACACAAGTATCATGTTTTGAAAAATTATAAAAATGGTGCATCTATTTGGAGGTGCTCAAATTATAAAAAGGGAAAATGTTTAGGAACAGTTACGGTCAAGGTATGTACAGCATAATTTTATTTTATCAGGAATCTATCATGTAAGCCGACCGAGAGTTGAATTTATAGCAATCTAGTACAGTCAACTTGTATTTTTAATTAAGATCAAATTAAGTACCTATGAATTACAAACTTTTCGTTTCTTCAGGGCAACAGTATCCAAAAAAGAAAAGAGCATTCCTGCAAGCCAGATATTTCCAAAAACTTAGTTTTAAGGGAAATTGTTGACTTGAAGGAGAGAGCACGAAATACAGATATACCAGTTACTCAAATATATGATGATAAACTATCACAAGTTCAAAATAGCGGCATTCATCCGTTTGTAATAAAACTACCTCCGTTTCCTAGTGTTTCCCGTATCCTATATGGTGCTCGACACAAAGCAAATGATGTCCCTAGAAGTACATACACAGATGTAGAAAGCGTTGTAGTGCCTTTGAAATTTCGTGAGTCAATCTTAGCTGACTACTATGATAACGGTAATCGAATCATAGTGTTTTGCTGGTTGGATTCGGATGCACGTAAGACAATTAAAAGCGTAAAAGAGATCTTTATGGATGGAACTTTTAGCAGCTGCCCACATCCGTTTGTACAGCTTTACATAATTCACGGCGATATTGGTAGCTCTATCAATTCAAACAAAGTGAGACCTTCATTTTTTGCTTTAATGACGGATAAAAAGACATCTTCTTATTATATTTTATTCAGTCTAATCAAATCACAGTTAGCGGAGTTCACGCCCACAAAAGTGCATTGCGATTATGAAACTGCACCAGTAAACGCTTTGACGGTAATATACAAGAACATCCAAATTAAGGGCTGTTTTTATCACTGGTCGAAAAGTGTCTGGAAAAGAGCAAAACTCTTGGGCCACATAAAATGTAAGGCAGAAAAAAGAATTATCGCGCTTACGGCTGCACTGCCATTGATTCCACAGGCACTTATTAAGGAAGGATGGGAGTACATTTAGTCGGAAAGTATCAACATGGAAATGTCAAAATTTATAAATTATATCGAGAGGTTTTGGATGAAACCATATTTCAGTACCATGTTGTGTGTGTTTGGAGAACATCATCGTACAAACAACATCTCTGAAGGCTGGAATTCTAAATTGAATAAGTGTCTAAACAAAAATACTGTAAATCTGTTACGCTTACTTAACGTTTTACAAAAGTATCAGAAAACGACAGACATAAAACTTCAAAATAGTAAAACTAAAAGACCCAAAAGAGTTATCTCTAACGACGATTTCATCTTAAATGTGCAAATGCAACTTCTAAACAATGAGATAACCTTAGGCCATGTACCTACTTGATAAACTCAGATAAGGAGATACAGTTACATTCCGTCACTTGATATTTAAAAAAAATAGGTAATAATATTATTATTATTATTAGGTAGTAATATAAAAGGTAGTAAATAAAGAATTAAATTAACTTCTGTGTTGGCTGTACAATTTGATCTAAAATGGATACTGGTAGTATCGCTGGTAGTGTCCTTGCCATAAAATGCTTTTCGGTAGAAAGGTAGGTACTTACCTACCTAAATATGTTTTAAGTTTAGATAATTGAGTATAGAGTAGGTACTTACATCGTACCTACCAAAACGCGCATATGGCCACTTTTAACATAATAACGTAATGAACCTATAGGTAAATATCGATAGATTTATAATGTTTCTGTAGATAAGCACAAACCGTGCAAAGTACCTACCTAAACACAAACGGTCGGAACTTAACACATCACTGAGTCCATTGGCGTTAGTCATCTCATATATAATTGACGTCACTCGCAATCGGGGCTTTCCGGTCAAATTTGGAGATGTATAGTTCTAACATAGATACCTCTAAAAAAGGTAATACTTACTTACTAGTAGGAAAAGAAGATATAGCAGACCAGTTCAAGATCGCCATAATAACTAGCTGTCTTTGACTATTTATATAAACGTAATACCTAGGTAGATAGGATTTCCAATCCGACGGAAAATCGGTGCGCAGAGTACGGAACAGATGCAAAATGTGAGCAGCTGGCGACGGAATAACCGAAATAGCGCGTAGCGTGCTCGTTATCAGACATTTAAATATATGCACATGAAGTTTGCATTATGGGCACCCTGGAACCCAATGTAAGCTCAAAACTATTATTGCTAGCGCGATTTAGGACGGACGTGTTAATCTACCTAACGATATTACTCAAACTGTCATTAAATCCTATTCAGTGCAAAAGATACCTTAAAGTAGTGAGTGGAAGGTTTATTGTTGCGTTTTTACAGTGTTGATTGGCCTGTGTATATCGTACAAAAAAAATACAATAAAGCTTACAAAATCATGTCAGTGAAACGTTCTCCGAAGAAAACCAACTTAACTCCCGATTTGTCAGCTGCTGCTGAAACCAAGGAACCTAGTACTGCGATTCGAAGAAGGAAGCAACCGGATTGTTTTGTGCCTACCGTCGATCCGAGCCCATCTGTTATGAGTCGTGAAATCGTGAACGCGCTCAATGATTTGCGTTGTGAACTAGATGTTAAGCTAACGAAAATCAATGACAGCATAATTAAAACCCTTTACACCATGTATGCCTAATACGCAGTTCACCTACCTCGCGTTATGACTAAATGTCATTTTCAATAGCTTTTAGCCTAAGTATATGTTTGCCTAGGTCGCCATTTGCTTACTTCGGATGAGGACTACTTCGCTTTATGCCTTAATCTTACATGGTCTATATCGCGTTATGCCTAACCTTTACGCTATGTAGGCCTAATACGCAGTTCACCTACCTCGCGTTATGACTAGTCAAAAGAATAAGTAGGCATAACGCTAGTTAGACCTACTTCGATATAGGTTACAACAGAGGAAGGCAAAAAGAGTCAGACCTTCTGCATTACAGTTCAACAGCGAGGACATAGAGAGAGAACCAAGTTTGTGGTTCCTATAGGACATAGGTATACGTCCCTAATTTATTAAGATTTCTGGCAGGTGTGTCCTTGGCTCTTGGTCTAAAAGGAAGGTGATGAAAAGAGTAAAACACTAGTTCTTTAAAAAATATGTTAATATTGAAAACTAGACTTAAACGAACCACACCGGTAGTAGTTATACTTATACCTACTCTTACTAGGACAACAAATAATAAAAAAACTAAATAATAAGATTCACTTTGCCAATATTAAATGTAAAATAGGTAAATGCTCACTAAACACATTTTGAAAAGGTTTTGGACATGCATGCATGAAAACTAAAAAATAATGAAATAAATGCGTTATATTTCTTATATTAATATTTTTATTTTTATTAATATTAATATTTAATGACCGTGAATATTAATGAGATCCTTTTTAATTTTGTTAATATTTTTTAAGAAATATAACGCATTTATTTCATTATTTTTTAGTTTTTCTAGTTCTGTTTTGTTTTTTATTGAAAATTATATCTATTCTTCTTCTTGTGTTGCCTTCAAACAGATTTTGTTTAAGTTTCAAGTTTTGCCAACGGGATTCTTTTTTTAATTTGTATAGAAAATGAATTAAAGACAGTTTATAGCCCATTCGAGCATTCATACGTTTATGCCAACCTTCCAGACTATTGTTGGTGCGATGAATTTCGCTGGCACAACTAATTATATTATTTAATTTTGATATCCACTGATTTTCCATGTACTTGTTGAACTTGTCTGTATTTTCGGTATTTTCGTCATCTGCTAATATTTTGATTTCTGGCCAAACCTTAGTTATATAATTACTTGGTAGTAAAGGTAATAAAGAACAGAGAACAGTTTTTTTATACCCAATATTTGTACTCAAGATTCCAAGCTTTTCAGCTTTTTTGAATACCGCTTTTGAGTAATGGTAATAAATAGCATCCATTTATTATTATTTCTGGAAATACAATCTTAAGTGCTTGAATCTGTGAAATTTCATAATCACATTTAAACCTTCCTATGCTAATCCCAATTTTGCTTTTAATCAATTCGAAAAGCCTAATGTAAGTATCCTGCGTTTTATTAGGCAATAGGCAATATATCACCGGAACAATATTTACAGTATCGCTGTTCTCTGTATTTATTTTAACGTGAATAGTGTAAAGTTGATAAAATATTGGCACACATTTGAAAGTGCCGTCACCATAAAATTGTGTGGTCTATATTATCTGCCAGTACTTTTAATTTATTCACGGCAAATGAACTACAGAAAATCAAAATCTTATTCTCGTCGTCACCATCATTGCAGACTAGAAAATTTTCGGAAATAATATTTGGTACTTGTATATCTTTGATAGATTTGTTAGTTTTATCAAGGTTTAAAAACTTGTTTCTTGTTCGACATAGAGAGTCTTTTTTTGATTTATAAAGAGATGCCTCGTTTATATTGACATTGATTCCCATAACAGAGTCCTGAACATTTTCAGCCGATGTGTTATTCTCGGATTCCTGTAAAATTACATTTTCTAATATCTTGTTAACAGGCCCAAAATTTTTACACACCATATTCTTCGCTTTATCCACAATTATGGAAATTTTGTTTTTTGCATGGTTAGGGTCACAAGTGTGTTGACTGACTTTTACAGCTTGATTGTTTGAATTGAGTTTTAAAGAAGCACTGCACACCCTCCGGTTCGAACATCGCCAAAGTGAAGATTCATCTTTATTAGTTTTATTTAATGTAAATCCGTAGCCGTCTTTCAATACATTTTGAGAATCTTTTTTATTTTTCACAAATACTACTTCATTAGAGTTCATTTTATTGTTTTCAAAGAGAATACAATACTACGTAAGATTATTTTGATTGTTATTGTTATTCTGATTGTTTTATGCAAAACACGACGTCCTATTGCAATAAAGGAAAATAAATTAAATTCCATAGGTAAAACCGCAATGACACACGTCATATCGATTCATCCAAGTATTAGATAAAGGATTTCAGATTCAAGTGCCAGTATCTACATAAGTGTATAGGTACTTATAAAACCACTATAGAGTTTTTACTTCCTATATCGACCTGTATAATGTTAGGTATAAAGTGATGTAGATCAAGGAAGATTTAGGCATGTATCGAAAAAGCCCTTATGCGAAATTAGCAAAAATCTATTGAAAATTACATTTAGTCATAACGCGAGGTAGGTGAACTGCGTATGCGTATTAGGCATAGGTACATAGCGTTTTACCAACCCGGTTGAGTTTTGCGTGTGAAACGTGCACAGAAGACTGGCAGCATGGCCAAATAGCAATACTTAATCTCTGTGCAAACTAATAGCCGGTTAACCAAATTCAAGTGTTGAGCTAAAAGACTAAATCTCAGTTGGTCTGGTTATTATTTGGCCTTTACAGCTGTTGGTCTATATCGAAGTAGGTCTAACTAGCGTTATGCCTACTTATTCTTTTGACTAGTCATAACGCGAGGTAGGTGAACTGCGTATTAGGCCTACATAGCGTAAAGGATTAAAACGATAAAGGCTGATCTTGATGTCCTCAGAGACACGTCACTCGAGATCAAACAAGATATTGATGCATTTCGCTTAGAACACTCCTCTTTCAAAATGCATCTCTTGCAAATAGCCCAATTTGAACACTCGCTTCAATTTCACGCCAGTGAGGTATTGGACCTTAAGAGTAAAGTTGAAGAAATTGATACACGGACTTTATCGATTTCCAATGTGAACGACCAACTCTCAAGTCTCGAACAAAAAATCGAATCGCTAGAACAGCAAGCCCGTCTCAATAAGGTAGGACACGGCGGTATTTCCGCCCGATTGAGCAGTCCGACTGGGGAAGTACCTCCGCCCTACAGAATACCGCGGTTATAATAACTTCGTGTTGTGTTCCCAGCGGTGAGTAGGGTAGCCAGAGCTCACTGGAGAATTTGTGCTGTCAGTGGGAAGACTAAAGGCTTGTCCTGCTTTGTCTTCTACTGACGGCACAGAAACTCTGTACTTACAGGGTTGGCAGCGCGACTGTGACTCCTCTGGTGTTACAGACGTCCATAGGCCACGGTAACTACTTTCCATCAGGTGGGCCGTGTGCTTGTCTGCCAACTAAGTGGTATAAAAAAAAAAAAATCTGCCGGAAAAACGAGACGAAGACCTTCATGGGTTGGTGGAACGTATCGGTGCTGCCATTAGATGCCCTATACCTCGCCAGGATGTCTTAGCCATTCACCGCGTCCCCCATGCCCGTACTCAGGAGAACAATCAACCCAAGAACATTATAGTGAAATTGGGCTCAAGGACCCTTCGTAATAATATATTAAGTGCTTATCGTTTATCTAAAAATGTGTCGTCTGACGTAATTGGTATATCAGGTACTGCCCACAAAATTTACATTAACGAACACCTCACGTTATGCAACAAAAAATTATTTCGTTTATGTCGTGAGATGGCCAATAAACGTAACGTTAAGTACGTATGGGTTAAAAATGCTACTATTCTTGTTAAAGCAACTGATAGCTCAAAAACATTCGCTGTGCGATGCGATGTCTTAGCGATGTTGACAAAATTGCAAAGTATAAATAATAATCTACTGCATAATAGTCACTTTTGTTGTTTGTGCTTAAGCTTGAGTTATAACCCTAAACACATGTCTACCCGTTACTCAATTAACCGTAATAGATACCATTCTACTTATGATATATATCACCTATATTATGCAATTATACTGATTACTGTTCAAATAGTTTTGTCAAAACATCGGCACAAGTGTATCAAGATACCATTCTTGAGAAGGTAGTTAAACCCCTTAACAACACCATGTTCAATAACCAAGTATGGTCCTTCCAACAAGACTCAGCGCCGGGTCATAAAACTCGGTCCACGCAGTCTTGGTTGGAAGTGAACGTTTCGGACTTCATCAGAGCTGAAGACTGGCCGTCGTCTAGTCCCGATCTTAATCCGCTGGATTATGATTTATGGTCAGTTTTAGAGAGTATGGCTTGCTCTAAACGCCATGATAATTTGGAGTCCCTAAAACAATCCATACGATTGGCAGTGAAGAATTTTCCCACGGAAAGAGTGCGTGCTTCTATTGATAACTGGCCTCAACGTTTAAAGGACTGTGTTGCAGCCAATGGAGACCACTTCGAATAAGCTTTTTATATTTTAAATTGTTTTATATTTATGTATTAAACTAACACACTGTAAAAGTAATAAATATTATTTGCAATAAAAAAAAATTTTTTTTCTTCGTAACAATATTTATGGCTAGAGTCATAATCATAACCCTCCTTTAGCTTCGCCGCAGTCCGGTAAAAACAAGGTAGATAACTAGTTTTGTGTAACAGCAGTGGTTAACACTACAGTTTTAATTTCAGCTTATCAGATCTCGATAAAAGACGGTAATTTCTCATGGGGTGATGAAGACACAGAGCCTATTTTAAAAAACTTGAACGTGCACATTCCACGCGGCTCGCTGGTGGCTGTCGTCGGCAGCGTCGGCTCCGGGAAGAGCTCCCTGCTAGCTGTGTTGCTAGGAGAGATGCATAAACTCTCTGGGCACGTTAATGTTAAAGGTATGTATCACTTTGGAATGTGTTACACAATTACTTTATTACCTCTTAAATGGAGAACAATTAAGATAAGATATGGTTATCTCAATTATTGTATTAATTGTATCACTTCATTAACGACGTTGTATTTATTTATGGCAATTGCTACAAAAGTATGGGTCACATAATTGTAAGAGTATCTTTCCTTAAAATCAGGACCATGAGGATATAGTCAGCATCCGATCGATCGTGACGAACAAAGTACTTAAAATGATGTTAATGACTTGGATTTACCCCCTTCCGGTTGACTGAGTGTTATGTATTTGGTCCACAGCTTTATTTCGGACAATAATACAATTTAAATAAAAAATCCTATTTGATTTGCCCTTTTCTTACGTTCGAAAAATTCCACGGATACCTCCGCACCTGAGCCGGTTGGAGAGGTTATGTCGCACTTTTGGTTAATACCACTTAACGTCAGGCACTTCTGGTCGTACATCTCAAACCGAAAGAGAGATTCCGGTCCTCCAGCAAACATGTATTATGAAAATAAAGCATCTGACTGCCCCGGTGAAATATGCGTACTGTTTTCTACTTTCTTTAACTCCGTCTATGAGCTCTCAACCTTTGACCCTACAAACTGGACACCTCCGCACACTACAGCCGAGAAATCTGTCTGTATCTCTAGCCTTTATCTTGAAAAGAGTACCATAAGTAGGGCACTGTCGTCACTAGACATAACAAAGGGGCCTGGCCCGGATGGTCTGCCTCCTAGATTTTTTAGGAACACAGCACAAAGCATCTGTATTCCATTACATTTCTTATTTTTAACAAATGTCTAAGCGAGGGAGTATTTCCGAGTATATGGAAGCGGGCCTTTATTACACCTATTTATAAAAGTGGGGATAAGGGCAATATTGCAAATTATAGGCCAATATCCATATTGTCCGCCTTGTCTAAGCTTTTTGAGAGTCTAGTACACAGTCATTTGTTTCCACTTCTAAATGATATCATTATACCTGAACAGCACGGTTTTGTCAAATCCCGATCCACTATCAGTAATCTCACAATTTTTACTCAATTTTTATTTGAGAACATGGATCGAGGCACCCAAGTTGATACTGTATATTTATACTGACTTTCGGCTTTTGACAGGGTGGATCATAAAATACTTCTCGATAAAATAGCTTTTAACGGTATAAGAGGGAATTTGCTCAGGTGGTTTGCATCTTATATATTTCGCAGGTCACAGAAGGTTGTTGTCAATGGACATGAGTCCGATTATGTGGTCGTTGAGTCTGGTGTGCCCCAGGGATCAGTATTGGGCCCTTTGCTCTTTATTATTTACATAAACGATATAAAGTCTTGCTTCCTAAACTCTAAACTACTAATGTACACAGACGACTTAAAAATCTATAAGACCTGTACGAACAACTATGACTGCATTCTTCTACAAGAGGATCTAGACAGGCTCTCAGAATACTGTTTGGTTAATAAGCTTAATCTAAGTCTGCCTAAATGTCATGTTATATCATTTACGAAAAACATAAACACTACAAATTTTAAATACACTCTTAACGGCACAGTGCTAGATAAGACTGATAGCGTAAGAGATCTCGGCGTCCTACTGGACTCTAAATTACGTCTTGACACTCACATTGATTACATCATTAACAAAGCCTTTAGGATGTACGGATTTGTCATGCGGTCTTGTATTGACTTCAAGAAACCTTCTACTTTCCTCTACCTATATAAAACTTTAATTCGTTCCCAAATTGAATATGCGGTGCCTATTTGGACCCCTTTTTACCAAAAATATACGCATAGAATTGAAATGGTTCAAAAAAGATTCCTTCGTACCACCCATTATAAATGTTTTCATACTAAGATTCCTTACACGGAACTGCTAAAATATCACACAATTTTGAGCTTGGAGCACAGACGTAAATTGCTGATGGTTATGATGCTGTACGGCATATGCAATAATAAATTCAATTGTATTGAACTTACTAATAAGTTGTGTTATGTGGTTCTTAGAACTGTTGTTCGGCGCGGGGTGTGCGAGCTCAGATTGTTTTACACAGAAAAGTGTAGAAAAAACGCTGGGGAGCGAGCACCTCTGCGGCGATTATTGGCAACCTACAACTCACATTTTGCTGATCTCGATATTTTTGCGCTTTCTGAGAATCAATTCAAGAAAATGGTTTCTGAAACTCTCGCTAATGACTCCTAATTGGATGTCATTCTGCGGGGATTGAGTTTTTACTACGCGTTCGTATTTTAAAACACAATTATAAATTCGTGGACAATAGTGTGGGTTGTTCGTTTTTATTTAGTATGCCTGGATTTTAAGATTTTATTGTAACGCATAACTGTTTTTTGTCTCTAATAAATAAAATAAAAATAAAAAATAAAACAAACGTCCGAAATTTGGCTAGACTAACTAAAGATGCTATAATAAAAATGATCCGTAGGTACTTACAAAAGTCAGCAACTTGACAACTGGATCATAATAATCTGCATCAGAATATTTTATCTGCTTTCTAGAGGATCCATAAATAACTTCACATATGTTTATAATTTGCAGCAGGATCAGCAGTAATGTTACAAACAGTTTGCTAATATTCAGTTTATTTCGTGGTATGTTAGCCTCTTTACTAGTAACCATTTGATATACTTCAATCACAGCCGCCAGCCAAAGATATCCACAGGGTATCCAAACAAGCACGGTCTTTTGAAAGCATGACGTGAATTCTGGATTGTCTGTATCCCATGTTAGGCTGGTATTCTAAAATTCAAGATAGTCATGTTACGACTTGAACTTATAAGGCAAAATTCTAGCAATGTTGCAGCATAGCTAGAATTTTGCCATTTAAGTTCAAGTTATCTTTTTATTTATGCTTGGCTTCTATCACTATATTACAATAAAATAAAAGATATACATCAGTTTTAGAAGTCTATTCCTCAGCATCAACTGCCTTTCATAAACATTATCATACACAATTTTTTGTACATTAGTATTTTATGACATTTTACACAGCGATATTTACGGTTTAGACTCAAAGTAAGGATATCTTAACTAGTTTGTGTTATAAAATCTGGAATCCAGAGATATTCACACATATTGTTTAAATTATATACATGTTTGAGTAATTATTATTACTATTCCTAAACCCTGTTCTTGAGTTACAGTTATAAGAATACGAATCTTTATTTCCCAGAATATGGTTAGTTACAGGTGTTGGGGTGATTTAGGATATACAAATAAATGAATCTTATCTTATTTTATTCTGCCGTTTGTGGCGTACAAATATTAAATTTCTATTCCCTATCAGATTTTTTACATGTAAAACCTCCACATATTTTTAATTAATAATTGCTTCATAGGCTAAGTTCTAAGTTAAGTTAGATTCTTATGAACATGTACACTTATTACATTTTTTAAAAACCCAATAAAAAATTTAATGAAAATTAAATATTTTTAATAAATTTCTATAAATTACATATTTTGTAAGTTAGTGCATAATGACATTAATAACAAATAATGAATTTAATTCATTCTTTTGACATACCTATTAGACTATTTGCTTACTCAGATGAAAGAAACCATAGTTAGGCGGAAAAAAATATACGACATTTTAAGTTGTGATAAACAGGTGACCGAAGCCAGCACAAAAAAAAACTTTAGCATACATAGAAGTTATTAGTAAATTTAAAATTAACAGATTCTTGGTTGTGATTAAACAATAATTAAATATGAAAAATGAGCAAGTAATGTACCTACTTTAAAAAGAGTAACTTACCCAGAATGGAGATCCACAAAAATAATCCATTGTTGACTGTGAAGTCATGGTTAATGATGCCGCAAAACTGTTTAACGAAATTCTTAGTTAAAAAAAATATTTTGAATGTAGCGCACAAACAAAACTTTTCAGAAACAAGTTTTGATTGACACTGACAAATGACAGACTATTATCAGTGTGACAGTTGACTGGACAGTTCATAGATCAGTGTTGCCGCAAGCTAAGTAAGCAACTGCCTAGACAGACGGAAAATTATTAATTATTACATTATATGAACTTTTAGATCCATAAAAGATAAATATGTACATATTATTAATAAAATGGACACGGTACCATTTACGGCCTCAAGTATCAGAAGTGGAATCCCCTACAAGTACCGTCTCGCCTTGGTTAACGATAAAAAGTGATTGCGAGAAAAATGAGAATGGAACCGGCCAGCGAAAGATGGTTAAAAAACGGCGGCAAATTTGAACAATCGACAAGTTGCAACACCGATTGTACATTGACAAAACGGAATTGATTCTATGATAGTATGTATACATGGTAAGTACCAATGACATTAATACTTACTAAAAAAAATAAAGAAAAAAACGTATGTTAATGCAGTATACCTAACGCTAGCAGACTTGCTACTGAAAAAAACTGACCTATATGAAAATCGAACTCAATAATTAGCCAATAACATTGGGAAACAGTAGATTTGTTTTGAGAAGTTACTTATCTGATTTTGTATGATTTTGCCACGCTGATTCCAAATCAATAATCAGTTTTTTTTCTAACAGTTCTAGTTTTTGAAATATAAACATAAAATTTTTAGTCAAAAATACTACAATTTTTGAATTAAAAAATAATTTGCTCTCACTTAACATGATAAAAACTTTCTTTTGTGTACTTTTCTTGCATGAGTAAAAACATCACTTTTGTTTTGAATGTTCCAGCAGTAACCAGCCATCATACACTGACGGACTCATAAACTGCATCAAAGTAATAGACGACTTTGAAATAAATATTTTAACCAAGTATGCATACTTTCTATGCAGATTTAAATTGAAACCTCTAGATTGGTTCGTGAACTTTAAAACAGCGTAGGGTCATATCTTTAAGTTTAAGTTTATGTACTGGAAAGGACCTTAAGACTTTTATTGAAGAAAAAACAGAAATTTAAGAAAAATTGGTTTAATTAAAAAATTGGTTTTAACAATAGACACAAACTTTATGCAAGGGTTTATTTGTGTTTTAATAAGGTGTATTACCCCCACGTGCCCTTATTACGGATTCTAATCGGTTCCGCATAGATTTTGGGTTTTTAAAAGATCTTGCGGAATATTGTCCCATTCTTCTGAAAGTGCTGTTCTTAGTGCTGCCACTGTCGTGGGCGAAGGGTTTCTCGCATATACAGCTCTTTTTAAATTGTCCCAAACATGCTCGATGGGATTAAGATCCGGGCTGCGTGCTGGCCAATTCATTGTACGTATCCCAACCTCTTCGCAATAATGTTGAACTTGTGCAGCTGCATGCGGCCGGGCATTATCCTGCATTAAAGTAAAATTTTCGCCTATGAATCCCATGTAAGGCACCACGTGATCTTCTAATATCTCTGTTATGTAGCGATGTGCTGTCAAACCCCCTCTATTACCGTTTTGACGGACCATGTCTATGAACACAAGTTCGGTTCGCCCGTTCATCGATATGCCACCCCAGACCATACATGAACCGCCTCCAAAAGGAACACGCTCCTCAATGCAACTTTGAGCATATCGCTCCCCACGTCGACGATAGACTCTTCTGCGACCATCTGCACCATATAAACATGTCCTACACTCGTCCGTGAACAATACAGAGGCCCACTGCTCTTCTGTCCAATTCAGGTGATGACGCGCAAATCTTAAGCGAGCTTGTCTGTGAGCTGTAGACAACTTTGGACCATTTGCTGGTCTAAAAGGGGTGATATCCGCTTCCTTTAACCTTCTTCTTATTGTTCGTGCACACACGTTTACTCCACGCACTTCATTAAGCTCGGTTTTGATGTTAACTGACGTGAGGAAACGATTTCGCAGGGAAGTTATAACAATAAATCGGTCATCACGACCTGTGGTTGCTCGAGTTCTGCCTGTACCACGTCTCCTCCTGTAAGAACCTGTCTCTACAAACCTTCTGTATATTCTAGAAACCGTAGACTGGTTTAAATTTAAATTTCTACCAATCGTTCGTTGATCCAAGCCCTCCCGCACCAATGCTACAATTTGTGCCGCTTGTTCGGACGAAGTATCCATATTATGGTTCAAAAACTCTCGATGTGTTAAAAAACTAACCCAACAATTATGCTGGTAACAATAATTCAATTGACAAAACAAAAAAAATCAATGAGAATCAATTTAAAACTTTGCTATAAATAACACGCAAATCTGATACTACAAGTAAATTTTCTTTCCCGGCTATATTCATTTGTTTTACTGCAGTTCTATTTTTAAATTTAATTTTTTTTTAAGATTAAGAGCCAGTCTTTCCATATTTATATAATTTAATCTAAAAAGTTTGCATACTTATTATAAAAAATCCTTTTAGAGTAAACCTGAACTTTGATGCAGTTTATGAGTCCGTCAGTGTATTTGCATTCCAACGACCCTGATATCGTTCTTCCATAGTGCGAATATACTGATGAAAGCGTTCGCCTTGTTCTTCGCTGAAGACGTCTAAATTCTCTGGGAAGCGGTCTAAATGGCTGAAAAAGTACATCTTGATGCTCATGTTACATACTAGCCTCTGGAAGTGCAACATGAGCTGCTTAATGTGTTGAATGTGGTCTGGAGACTTTATAATTCCTAAGAAATTTTGCACAACCCAAACAAATTCAATCCATGCAGATTTGAAAGAAAGAAAGAAGAAAGAAAGAAAGAAATTTTTTATTTTGCATCTCACAGTGTTATTAAAATACTTATGAACTATATTTACATCTAACCTTAATCTAGTATATCTCACACTGTGTGAACCCAAAATAGGGCCCCATCTCAGCATTAAATGCTACGCACACTGAGAGTATGCGCAGCGCTGGTTTTCAGATGGGGCCGCTAGGCAGCGCTGACGCCACGCTCATTTATTTTAAAAATCCCGCGCAAACATTCCAGCCGCTTCGACGCTGTCATTGGTCACTGCACTGCAGCTTGGCTTGGGTTGCGTAAGACATTATTTATATGTTACAATATTTGATTTACATCACATTGTGATGTAACAATTATAATCAAAAGTTGCAATTACATATCCCCTCATTTGCAACGAGTAAGCCAGTTAGTGCAATGCAACGTATTTGCCCGTAAGTGCCGTGCATAATATGGTACCGATAATATTGTTGGTGACTATGGTGAGTGAATAAAGAAAAAACCGAGAAATGCGTAAATGAGAGTAATCAGGTGTCATCATGCGGTCGCGCAGCCAAAAAAGCGTGAAGTCATCACCGGGACCACGCCATCTCACACGACAGCAGAACAGTGGATCGCCCTCGCCAACCGCCCCTACAGTTTCTAGCGTGCATTCCAAGTGTGAGTTTGTCATTTCTGTTGTTGTTTATTTAATAGATATACTCGATACATATTTCTAAATGACTTTACTGTTTTCAGGGCACGGATTGGCGGTGGCAGGTCGTTCCAGATCCGGCTAGCCGCGAACTTGAAACTACCCCTGTATGCAGTGGTCCGGTGGCCCGGTGTTATCATACGGTAAGCAGACGCCCTCGTCCCATGTTTATTGTAGTCACTCGCCCACGATAACCTATCGTACAGATATCTCGGTCTGTGTTTTTGTACTACCCCAAAGAGCAAGGTGGCCAAATGTAACTCTCTGCGCTCTGCCATCTTCATTATGTTGTCCCTGTTCAGAAAAGGTGTTATATGCGTACGTGGGGGGATCCGGAAACAGAACCGTGCACAGGCATTCTGCACACGTTGGATCAGTCGCTCAGTTCTACCTAGCAGACAGTTCCCGTACACACTGTCAGCATAGTTGAGCCTGGAAAGTATAAGTGACTCACACAGCAACTTTCTAATGTTGACACTTATATAGGGGCGAATCCTGTACAACACTTTCAGCCTGTAGAAACAGTTTCTGACAGCTTGCAGGATGTGTGTCTCGAATCGCAGCTGTTGATCAAAAACCACCCCCAGATTCCGCGCCTCCTCCACCTGTGTTACAAGACAGCCATTGATGTTGATGTTTAATTGGTGTTGAGATGTTTTATCCACTTGTTGTCTTGTTCCCAGGATCATAAATTTAGATTTAGTTGGGTTTAGAGCCAGACAGTTTTTCTGAGACCACTGCGAGATTCTAATTAGGTCTTCATTTATTTTATTTATAGATTCCTGGCAGTCGGATGGTGGAAAAGATATATACATCTGCAGATCATCAGCATAGAGGTGGTACCTGCAGTTGGTGATTGTGCTGGTGATATCTGCACTGTACAGGATGAAGAGCAATGGGCCCAGGATCGAGCCCTGCGGAACGCCCCGAGTGACCTGGCGATGCGGGGAATCCCTCATGTACCCTGTTTTGTTATCCTTCACCTGAACAAACTGATACCTTTCGCTGAGGTAGCTGTTGAACCATTTGACCACCTCCGCACTACATCCATAATATGCAAGTTTTGACAGGAGCAGAGAGACATTAAGACCATCAAATGCACGGGAAAAATCAAGAAGGGTAAGCACTGTGCTCATACCCTGGTCTCGGGCTTGCAGCACATTGTCCACCACATCCATCAGAGCTGTTGCGGTACTGTGACCCCTTCTGAAACCCGACTGCATTAACGGTAGGATGTTTGAATTTTCCACGTAGGCTGTGAGTTGATTGCTGACAACCCTCTCCAGGACCTTAGAAAGGCACGGCAGTAGGCTGATCGGTCGGAGGTCCTTAGGGCCAGTGGGATTTGGTAGTTTAGGAATAGGCCTAACCTTTGCTGTCCTCCAAGAGCTGGGAAAGATTGAAGTAGCAATGGATGTGTTGATAATATGAGTTATCACTGTGATGGTCTGAGGAAGAGTCATTCGTAACATGTCCAATGATATGTCGTCAGCACCCATTGCATTTGACTTGAGATCTCTGATTATCTTTAAAACATCGCCCTCATCCACTGACCTCATGTGAAAGGTGTTATGGCTGAAGCGGTGGAACTCAAAAAAAGTGAGATCTGATAAGCTGACATTCTCGCTGCCTGGTATATTCAGAAAGTGCTGATTTAGGCTATCTGGACTGCTACATAGGTCAGACAGCTCACAATCATTTCTGTTGTTGGCTAGGATGTTGGACTTGAGTTGGCTCCACAATGTCTTTGGGTGTTTTATGTTCCCATTGATATGAGTCGTAAAATATGCCCGCTTCTCATTCTCTATGGCAGCTCTGGTTATGCTTCTGAGGTCATGATACAGTCTGCGATGTGAGTCCTTGTTGGTCACCTTTGCTTTTTCATGGTGTTTGTCTCTGAGACGCATCATGTCCCTCACTGTGCTGGTGATCCACGGGTGGCTCTTATGTTTCACCAAAGTTCTCTTTATCGGAGCATGTAGGTCAAATAATGCAATGATATAGTTATTGAAGGTTTGAACCATGCTGTCTATGTGGTCCAAGCTCATTATAGACTGCCAGTCGATTGCATCTAGGTCCTGTTCAAATTGGTCCAACAATATATCCTGAAGGGGCCTATATGTTATCCATTGGGGTTTAGGCTTCTCCACCTTAAAGTCCATCTCAGCAGATACGATGGCATGCCCACCCAGTTCAGGAATGTGTAACACCGCAACATTAGTTGCCTTAGCATCCGTGCAAAGCAGGTCAATCGCGGTCGCACTGTGGTCAGTAAAATGGGTAGGCACTGTTACATAATTAATCAAGCCAGTACTAATCAGGAAGGAGTTAAATAACTTACATTTGTATTCTGTCTGTTCCAGTTGGTCTATATTGAAATCGCCCAGGAGTACAATTTTGTCGACTTTAGAGAAAGAGGAGATAGAGTTGGTTAGTGCATCAAAAAATGTGTTGACATTGTGATGCGGTGGCCTGTACGCAGTGCCAACGATGATCGACTGACCATTCCTTGTAAGTCTCAGCCACATTTGCTCGACATTGGGAGAAACTGGGTGTGTTATACTGCGGACGTGTATCCCCTGCCGTATGAAGAACCCTACCCCACCTCCCCTGTCCGCTATATTTAAGGGGCGCGGAGTGTGCCGCAGTCTGTAGTTAGGCACTCTTGGTGCGCGGCCCTCTTCGCCCTCTCGTATCCAGGTTTCGTTGATAGCCATGATATCCACAGCCAGGCCACCCATAGCCACAAGAAACTCGTCATGGCGGGTCCCGAGCGACCCCGCATTAAATAACCCGACTTTCAAACGTCTATCCCCCTTGTTATGCATGTTTGAGTTCAATCCCGAAGACTCTATAACATGGGACGCACGTCATTAAAATTGTCACAACAAAAGTACAGCCACATTCACACACCACACAACAGCACCCGACCACACAACAAATCCGCACCAAAAAAGATTTCCAATAGAGAGGGATCATACAGTAATAATACAGAGCACACAGAATAAAAAAATCACAGTTAAGAGAGCAACAAATACAGTGGTACAAGTATGCAACACGGTACAAGTACACAACACAAGCATTAATGTTCACCAAATAATTATTGGCCGTCTTAAATAATTGATTGGCCTCAGATATATTAAATGCTATATTTAATACCATCACACATACAAAATCCTTTCCTGCTGGGGGAATAATATTTAATTTTACCATTAGGATAACAATGTTAATCAGAGGAAGCGGGATGATCGTCGGACCCAAAAACACGCCTCAGGTCCGCTTCGGTCCGAATATAGTGTATTTGTTTACCGTCAGCTTGCCTGGTCAATATTCTACCATGGCTCGTCCACGTGTACTTCCAGTTGTGCCTGCTCGCAGCCTGACGTGCTTGGTAAAACAATATCTTGTTTTGTTTATTTAGCCGCTCATTGACGAAGAAACGGCGCGCAGGCGCGCCCTGCCCGAGGCCAGCGCTGGTGGCGCCGCGCCGCACGCGCGCGCCCTTCAGCAGCTCGTCCCTGAGCGCACGCCGCGCCAGGCGCACCACCAGGCGGCGCGGGCGGCCCGCCTCGCCCGTCTGCCCCTCCTTGGTCAGCGCTCCCCGCCCGGTCGGTGGACCCACCCTTTCCGCGAACACGATGTCCCTCGTCTCCAACTGCACTCCCAGCTTCCTCGCCACCCCTTCGACAAGGTGCAGGGCGTTTTCACCGCTCTCCTCAGGTAGGTTGGTGATCTCGACGTCGGATGCCAGCAGCTCTTGATGTCTATCATTAAGCTCCATCTTGAGCGCGGACACTGTTTTTTCCAGGTCCTCCGCATTCTTTTTGTTGCCTTCGAGCTCGTTGACCCGTTCCTCCAGGCTTTGCATACGTTTCTCGCAAGCCGCTATATTGCTTCGCAGATCTCCAACCTCCCGACGCAGGTCCCTGATTTCCTTCGTCAGTTCGTCCTTCATTTCACGCAGCTCAGCTCTAAAAAGCCTTACTTCCCCAGCAAAATCCAACCCGCAGGTCGCAACCACCCCCGAGTCCAGCAGAACTTTTTGCGATGATCCCGTTCCTGCCGCGACTACATTGGCAGCGCAAGGACTCGCCATTGGGCTTTTATCTTTATGCTGAGCGGTTTTTAGGGCAATACATTTGCATATAAAAGCGCCATCTTTACCTTTCATATACTTTCCACATTGGTTACACTTGGCCATGACCCTAGACGATGCCTACCAGGATCGATAGATGGCGTTTGTTCGATTCTAGTAACCGCTCAATAAGACCAGTGTAGGCCCAGCAACTATTTACCTACTGATGGGATAGATGGCGCTGTACTTAGGAAAGGTTTTAAGACGATATTTGGGGGCTTTTATATGATTTCCAGGTTTTAATTTATAAAGTCTTCACCGCAGCACACCCGACACTTATGTAATATATTTTTTTTTTTTATATAGTTTAGTCTTCCACAAAGTGATTCAATTTATTTATGTTAACGGGTAGTTTTAAGGATTTATATTTATTCTATTTTAGGTATAACACTTGTGAAATTAAGTCACTGTATATACTTGTATGTAGATTATTAAATTGCTTATTAAACAACACTAGGTCTATTATTTTAAACACGATCAGCTGATCACAGCCGTTCACCCCGTCACATTCAATGTCACTGCACAGATTTTTCGATGTCCAAAAATTTGGTTTGTTTCCGTTAGACACTGTAGATAACACTAGTGGTGGAAGTTTACGAGGTTCCGTTCATTTATTTGCTCTTCAAGCCGCATATAACTTAATAAATCTATTTTTTATTAAATATTGTAAAATAGCGACACAAACTTAGTATTTACGAGACGGCAGCGCCATCTAGTCTCCCTTATCTGTCATACTATCAGTAAAATGTTGGTCCTTTATTAGTTCCCTGATTTGAGGACCGTCAAAAATACCAGCTTTATTGGGGTTTATTCCAGTAATATTTACAACACAAAAATAACAGTCATCGTGATGATTAGTCGGTTCATGCCAAATCATAGGACTTCTGAACTTTAAACTATTTTTTATTTTATTAGCCCATAAACGTAATAAAGTTACGCAACTACCACATACAAAATTTGGGATCCAAGGCTTACTAAACCATCGTAATGGCTTCCCAAAGTAGTCCAAATAGGCAATTTTTAGACAATCAGATGCACTTAAACAGCATTCTCTAAACATATAGTCACCACAAACAGCACAAACACTATTCGAATAATTTAAACAAGTTTTTCTTAATGTAGACAGCGATTTCTTTATAAAATTTAGTAATTTTAGCGTCAATAATTAATTCAAGTAAGCCGAGTAACGATATTTCAAGAAGTATCTTTATCACTAAAACTAGAGCTGCTGGAAAGAAAATAAGGGCAGATTTGAAATCAGCGACGTCAAATTGTAAGAGACAGTTTAGAAACTACATATAACAAAAAAAAAAAGTTTAATTTTGTTTACCAGTGTAATAATTAATTAAAAAATAATTATTGGTCAATTGCTTACTATAAAATATTGGATAGTTAGTTATTTAAAATCTTTTATTTTGCGATGACTATTGTCGCGGGTTCCCGTCTAGGATAGGATTGGTAGGATTGTAATCAGGAAATTTATAATTGGTTTAAAATACAGTAATAACAAAAGTTCCGTTTAATAAATTAAAACAGCGAAATTATATTTATGCATTCTTTTATCATGATATTTCATAAATTTATGTATTCTTCATTAAATAATTTTTCAATTATAATTCCCAATGCATCTTAAAAACTAGCAGTCAACGCTTGCGTCTACAACGAGAGGCTAAATATATACCTAAATTATCAAAAATAATACTAACTACATTATTAATTTATAAAATAATTCTCTAATATATACGAGGACGGTAGTTAACTTACTAAACCTGCATTTTTAACCAAATTATAAAAGTTAGACTTTTTATCCTGTAGTAGGTCCTGTGGAGGCGCGTACTCGACGAGGCGGCCCTTGTCCAGCACCATGACCTTGGTGGAGTCCATGATGGTGTTGAGCCGATGGGCGATGGTTATGACGGTGCACGCCGCGAACTCCTCGCGGATGGTTTTCTGCAACACGCAACGCTCAGGTTAGTTCGGGCGAGCGGGACGTCCCTCGTGACGTCAGTGGGCGGGGCGCGCACCTGTATGAGCTCGTCGGTGTGCAGGTCGACGGCGGCGGTGGCCTCGTCCAGCACGAGCAGCGGCGTCTTGCGCAGCAGCGCGCGCGCCAGGCACACGAGCTGGCGCTGCCCCACCGACAGGTTCGCGCCGCCCTCGCACACCGAGTGCAGTAGCCCCGCCTCCAGACCTGCCAATAATACAATAAATAAATATTCTACGACATACTGTCATCATCATTATAAATATGTAAATTCCCGATTGCTTTTGAGGCCTTTAATTCGGGATCCAGGGGTAGCTGATCACCGTCTGCAACCAGAGACGGCTTGCAGTTTTAGACGGTTCGAATCCGATATAACCCGCCTTCTCCATTCAAAAGAAATTCCGCACAAAAAAGGTCCGCGTTCCTGCTTTTTAACCGCCTTCCAAAAAGGAGGACGTTCTAAATTCGATTGGTATCTTTTTTTTTTTAATGTATGTACACCGATTACTCTAATGTTTATGATCCGATTTACGTGATTCTTCTTTAGTTCGATGCAGAATAGTTGCCATTTGGTTCCATAAAAATTTGACATAGTTTTTTTGGACTAGTACTTTTAATGTTATTTTTAAACTATCGCGGTGTGAATTAACTGCGAAAAGTCCTGAACCGTATAATTATAAATAGTAATTTTAATTTTATCAACATTGATGTGTGTTGTGACTTGTATATTTTTAACAGGCTTCTTCTCTATATTCTTCGATATTACCGTCTCGTTTATGAACCGATTTTAAAAATTCTTTTTGCATTGGGTTCGGCATAACTCACAGTTTATTCCGTATAAACTATGATGCGTCGTTACGATGTTCAAGGGCGTGCTAAAATTACCAAGTCTTAAACTATGGAGGCAGTTAACAGAATTTCTTAATGACAGTCTCGTTAAGTTTTTGAGAGAATAAACAGAAAATTATGGTCGGCATGCTGGACTGCCTACTAAAAGGCGGGACAAAATTAATAAAAAATCTATAATAATACTAAAAAGTAAAAAAAAACCTTCGTTCAAAAAAACAACTTCAACAACTAAAAGCTGTAAAATAACATAATAGTGATAAAAGAACGCTGAATTTACAGGTTTACTGATCTGTATGAAGTTGGTGCCTACTTTGTCTGTTGTGCCCTAAACTATTGTAATGCAATCAATTGAAATAATATAGCCTCCCGGGCTAGGCACCGGCTTTTTATTCAATTTTCTAAACGAATGACAAAGAAATATAGCATATTTTTATAACATGCGCAAATCCCCTCAGAATCCTCAGATTCCCAAGCCACAGCCAGTGGGGGCGGTGGTTGAGGCATTAAAACATACACTAACTTGGTATATTTAAAATGTTGCCAAGTGTACACTTTTACCCTTACAATATGCACTTTACTTACCCATCACTAAAGGTTTAAGATGAGCGTGCTCCAGTGCTCTCCAGATATCGTCATCGGAATACGTTTCAAATGGATCCAGATTCATTCGTAATGAGCCTGAGAACAGCACTGGGTCCTGCGGGATTATTGTTATACGCGAGCGTAGCTGGTGTAGTCCAATCTTGCTAATGTCTAGTCCATCTATCAAGATGCGGCCGCCTGTCGCCTCCACGATCCTGCGGAAGAGTTAAAGTCCCATCAGATGAGCGAGTGTTCGTACTTGAATACTTGATTATTTATAGTTTCGCGCGTACCGGAACAGTCCGAGCGTGAGCGTGGACTTGCCGGCGCCGGTGCGGCCGACGATGCCGAGCTTGTCCCGCGGCGCTATGGCGCACGTGACGTCACGCAGCGCCGGCTCCGCGCCACTTCGATACGCCATCGTTAATCCTTCAAATTTAACCGCGCCCGTCTCTGGCCACGAAGGGCGAGGACCAGTTGGTTTCACCCACTCAGCTTCCTGTATACATTGTTAATCGTTACTAAGCTAAATTTTATTGTGGAAATAAGAGCATTACTGAGCTAAATATGTGCATTAACTTACTTGCTCCGTTTCAGCGTACTCCTTCAAGCGTTCTACTGCTACAATATCACTTTCAATAGACGATGCCGTTTTAACTAACCACCTTAAGGTTTGGGTAGTCTGAAAATCAATATAACTATGAAAAGTGTAGTTCAAAGAAATAAAATTTAAGGCAGAATACTAATTACCTTTAATGTGTAGCTGATGGAGAGCCCTGCGAGACTTGGACTAATACTTTCTCGACCGATTACAGCAAATAATGCAGCGAAGAAAATTATAAGACTGCCGACCAGCTGTAGTCGAACTCCAATCCACCTATCGGCAACGGCAACCAAGTAGGCAAATGACTGGTAGTAATCATTTTTTTTCTGAGATTCTCTTACAAATCTGAAATTAACGTTTAACCATAAAACATTTCAGAGTTTTAGTTGCTGGTCTCTTAGATAGATGGTAGAAGATAGACTTTAACAGAGATTGTCTTTATTTAGCTTCACAGCACTGACGTGGCCGCTCCTTGGTCCTTTATGGATGTGACATATTTTTAAAGTTTGCAAAATTCCCATGGATCAGCAACCTCAACTCTGTACTTATCTACTACATCGGATACTAACCTATCCATAACACCAAAAGCACGAATACTGGTTGCACCCAAAATACTTTCGTTAAAATGTGTAAAAATTGGCGAGCGAGCTACAGATTTAATTCTCGTGAGCTGTCGAAACGTTGGCACGTAGAACCGTTGTATGGCGTAGTAAAGTACTCCGATGGGTAATATCACAGTCATGAACATTGGTGTCGTATAACTAATTATGAATATGGTTCCTATTACCTGTTGAAACAGAAAATATTAGGTGATGACATGTGTTGGTGATGCATGGAGTGCGTAAGTTTGGTTACACAGATGAAGACAGATAATAAAAAACTGCCCCATCAAAAGTCATTGTCTTCATCTTTATGCAAAGACATGTTTATTTTGAAATATTGGAAGAATGGGGTAGTTTCCTGAGTCATCGAATTCTTACTAATACTACGTAATGTACTAGTATTTTATCTAAAAATATGCATAGTATACTACTTTCTGTATTTTACCGTCTGTACCATGGTGAGTGTTCTGATGAGCTCTTCCAATTAGTCCCACCCTCCTTTCCTACTCAGGACAGCACGTGCAGGTCTTAGATGTCACCCGCACACGGTGCAGAACATCTGATCAAGAACCAAGCGGTTCGGTGACTCTTTCGTCTGTCGCACCATTAAGGCCTGGAATTCATTACCAGCTCACGTGTTTCACTCTTCCTACAGTCCCGGGTCGTTTAAGCGAGGCGTGAAAAAGCATATGATGAGACCGTCAAGCTGAGTGTTACCATTGTCACACGGTATGTGTAGGTAATGGTGACCCTCTTTTCTGAGACTTTGCCTTCAGCTTACCATCAGGCAAGGCGAAGTCTAGTTGACGTGTTCTATGTATAAAAAAAAGGTTCTCTGTTCAGGACTCCCAAGTAAAGTGATCGTAAATCGTCTGCATAACAATGAACATTGCCGGTAGACAGCATGTCGTTGATATGCAGAAGAATGAGAGTGGGTGATAAGACGGACCCCTGGGGCACGCCAGCATTTACCTGCAGAAACTCCGAAGCTCGTCCGTCACAAGGACGCGAATACGGCGCCCCTGCAGGAAGCTAGCAACCAAGTTGCACAGCCTAGAAGGCAGACCAAAGGCAGGTAGCTTGGAAAGAAGCGATTTGTGCCAGACTCTATCGAAAGCTTTGGCGATGTCAAGACTAATTGCCACTGACTCGCCGTGCTTGTCCATAGCCTCACCCCAAAGATGGGTAACGTATGCTAGATGATCACCCGTTGACCGTTTCGGCCTGAAGCCATATTGCCGGTCATTAATTAAGGAGTGATCCTCTAGGTGCCGCATGAGCTGTTTGTTAATTATGTGCTCGAACACTTTGCACAGCACTGAGGTGACGGCTATGGGTCGATAGTTGGCTGGCTCCGAGCGGTCCCCCTTCTTGGGAATCGGCTGAACATTCGCCTCTTTCCAAGGCAAAGGCACTGTACCCGAACTGTAGGACAGCCGGTACAGGCGCGTAAGCATTGGAGACAACTCCGCTGCACATTTTTGCAAAACTACCGCTGGAATACCATCCGGACCACTGGTTTTCCGGATATCGAGTAATTGCAGCACTGCACGGACATCGCGTTGCCTGATATGGATATCAGGCATCGCGTGGTCACTGTCGGGTAGTGTCGGTGGCTGCGTACCACAATCATCGATTCGGAAGTTGGCCGCAAAGAGATTAGCCAGCAGATTTGCCTTCTCTTGCGGCTCATGGGCCAGGGATCCATCAGGGTTACGCAGCGGAGGCAGCGAAGGCTGACAGAAGTTGGCTTGTACGGCTTTAGCCAGTCGCCAGTAGCCACGGCTTCCCGTGGGATGCATCACTAGCTCTTGACCAAGCCGCGCTATGCGCAGGGCATCCGCTCTGACGTAGGCCCTTCTACAGACCTTTGTGGCTCTGTTGTACGCCGCCTTGAAGTGGCCCAGATTGGGATGGCGCGTGACGCGCGCCCTTACCCAAGCGCGGTACGCAGACTGTTTTTGTTCAACAGCTTCCGCGCACTCGCACCCGAACCAAGGGCGCACTCCGCGGTCACCGGTGATATCGGTATATGAGAAATAGTATTCCATACCCAGACCGATCTCACCGGCGACAAATTTAATATTTTTAATATTACAAAATTAATATTTGTCATAGATTTTACAAAAGTAATGTAGGGCACGTCATAATATCTTAACCCGCCAGGTGATAGAAAGCTGTAAATGATTGAATGAAATGTGTGATTGGGTGTTCATATATCATATTGTTACAACAAGTAACCTCACCTCGGAAAAGAAGTTGAGTGCCATAGAAATTTGCCAAGCTAGACCAGTGTCTGCAGTATCCACATCTTTTGAAAATCTAGAGAGTATTCTGCCAACAGGCGTCACTTCGAAAAAATGCAGTGGCGCTCTAAGAATATTTTTCAACAATATTTCGTGGAGGATTTTTGCTGCCTTCCAACATGCTAAGAACGGCAGCAAATCGGAGAATAGAGATGTTATAGCTGAAATTAAGTTACAAAATTAACATATTGTTTTTTTTATACCACTTAGGTGGCAGACAAGCACACGGCCCACCTGATGGAAAGTGGTCACCGTGGCCTGCGGACGCGTGCAAAATCAAGAGTCAAACTCGCGCTGCCAACATATTAGTAAACTGCACCGGTATAATTATTAAAAGCTATAAGTAGGGATCCTGATATAGTCAATGGGTCTAAACAAATAATCGCGATTAAAACCTTAATCATAATGAATAAATAGTAAGCACCTTGAACTAGACCGATGCCACCGTAGACTCCAAGGTACATGTCTCGTAATTGAGTGTTCACCGTACCATTCACAAGCTGAGGATATGATAACATAGTTTGAATACGAGTAGACGTAACAAAAAAATAATATAAGTATGTCTTGTTCTATTATACAGTTTACAATTTCTCGTACTTATATGTTCTAACAGTCAATTGATCCATTAATTTGGAAGTCTCCAACTCTGTTCACTAAAGCTACATGCAAGGTAGAGGATTTCAGACGTCCCCTATTAAATAGATCTCGTATAGTAGAACAGGTTCCTGAAGTCGACTTTTTCAGATATAATATTAATTGCACAAAAAACGATGATTGTGACATACCATATTTTTGTCATTAGACCAAGCTGCAAGCCAAAAGTTCGCACCGATTTGTAAGGAGTGCATCAGAAAGTATACAAGTACAGTTCCCACCGATGCGTATATGCCAATATTGGATAAGTAATGCTTATAAACCGGCCATTTCACCTAAAAAGTATCACACATGATTAAAATGCATATAATACCTGTGTATAACAGTTTCTTAGTAAGTTAAGATAAGATGTTCTTTATTGTACACCATAAAAATATTATAAGATAACAATTTCAATCAATCAATTAGCCCACCGGAGTCCACTGCTGGACATAGGCCTCTCCCAATGTGCGCCATTTTCTCCGATCCTGTCAGTCTGTCCCAGCCACCTTTTTCAGGTCGTCCGTCCATCTGGCTAGGGGGCGTCCTACCATTCGTTTACCTTCTCGCGGTCTCCACTCTAGGACTCGTTTGCTCCAATGACCATCGGTCCTTCGACAAACGTGGCCAGCCCACTGCCACTTCAACTTGCTTACCTATGTCGGTAACTTTAGTTTTCTGTCGGATAACCTGGTTCCGAATTCTATCCTTCAGAGAAACTCCAAGCATAGCTTGCTCCATAGCCCGTTGCGTGACTTTTAAGCTATGGACCAGCCCCACGTTTTGGCACCGTAAGTCATAACAGGTAGGACGCACTATTCAAAGACCTTTGTTTTAATATCAGCTAAAGATGCTGGGGTAACTGCACACGGTCGTTATCAGAATAGCTGCCAGCTCAATCTTTATCGTCATGTTTTATACCACTTTGGTAGACAGACAGGCACGCGGACCACCGTGCAACACCAGGGGCGTCACACTATTACTGCCAACCCTGTAAGAACCTTCTGATGACAGCAAACATTGAATTCTTCTTCGAGTCAATGGCAACAATTAAAAGAAAAAAGTTAAATGCGCCCAGTCCAAAACTCAGCGATATTGACCGCACTTTCTGTCGCTTCATTCACAATTAATTTAACAATGGGCACAACAGAAGGCACAGTGGGCATGACAGACGAACAGGAGAACAATAATAATTATGAACAACACTTATTATAATTGTTAACAGTACTTACACTACCGGTCTCTGTTTTTTCGGTCTCAACAAGTTGCTCAAATTTATTTCTCCCTTCATTTTTCTCCTTTTGTTCTTTGCTTGACTTTTCTTCATGATCACCTAATGAAACAGTTATTATATTATTAAGTTAATAGCATTGGTTTTAATTTTATATAACACTGGTCATATTTTATGTTTGAACCTGTTTTGAAGAAAGCTTTTACTGCAGACACTCTTTCTTAGCGACTTCCAGTACCCCGTATATTTTGTGAAAGAATATCTTCACGAAATATATTTGGTGTTTATGTAAAACAAAAATGAACGTGAAGGTAAAGAAGCTGTAGGCAAAATTGTGTTTCTTACCAGCATCCGCCGTTTCAGATACTGCAGAACGAGCGCCAGAGGACAAAGATCGAGCCAACTGCATTTTGCGCTGGAATTCAGAGCCGAGTTTCCATTCTAAATCGTGTTTTATGTTTTCGAGATCTGGAAAAATTAGTGTTACGAGTTGTGAATTCCTTTTCGCGAATGTAAGAAAAGAAACGCACAGATTACAAGACCCAAGCTTGAGATCACGAGCAACCTCTACAATCCATTACAAGTACTTATTTTTATATGAATTAAATTAAAACAATCAAAAGTGAAAATATTTTAAACTAACCTTCAGTCGATGCTGTTTCTTCAGCTACGCTCAAGTGATGCAACAAGAAATCAGCAAAGGCACCTTTTTTTCCGAGGAGCTGTTGGTAAGTGCCACATTCCGACACTTCTCCGTCGCGCAGTACCAGCACTAAGTCTGTTTGCGCCAGGTACGAGATGTTGTGAGTCACCCATACACGCGTTTTATTCTTTAGCAGGCCATTTGGACCTATAACCTGTTTAAATACAATCAATACAATTATATAGTTGTTTACTAGAGCTTGTTCTCTTCTGCACAAGTCTTCTGAACTAACGCACCATCTTACGATCAATTATCGTGAGTAGAAAACTCTTCGGACGACATGGATTTTGTTCCATATAGAATAGATAGTGCCAGTTCTAGATACTTGATCAACCAATCTTGATCAATATTGGAATATCCTACCTGCTCGAAAATGTGTTTCCCAACGTGCGAGTCCACGGCGCTGAGAGGATCGTCCAGGAAGTAGTTGTCGGCGTCAAAGTAGACAGCGCGCGCTAGAGCCACGCGCTGCTTCTGTCCGCCCGACAGGTTGATACCTGGCAAACATTAAAGTACTAGTACCTTGTGTATCTACCTGAAGAAACTGCACAATTTGAGGGACTTACCTTTCTCACCAATCTCGGTCTGATCGCCGCCAGGTAGGATGGCTAAATCAGTCTTTAGTGCACATGCGTCGATAATTCGATTATACTTAATTGTATTAAATGGCATCTCGAATAAAATATTATTTTGCACCGTGGCATTTTGGATCCATGCTTGCTGAGCCACATATGACGTATTACCTAAAAATATTAAAAAATAATGTAAACTTATAGACCATCGTGCGATTAAACATTACATCATGTGGATTTTATTTTATTTTTTTATTTAACAACTGAAAAGGGCATCCAGGCAGACATCGTCACTCGCTCAATCTACGGAGATAAGCACCTACGGCGCGCTACAACCCCGAGCAGCAAGAGCAGTCAGGGCTTGCGCGCGCTTGCGTGACGCGACTTCAACATAATATTGTCACATAATATTGTACAAGCACAACATAATATTGTCTTGTAACTTCTATTTATCGATGTTGAAAAGTATTAACTTTATTACACCATGTAAATGCTTTACGACAGAATATTTAGCGACGGATGCCTGACATAACTAACAAAATTTAATACCTAAGTAATATTTAGTTTTAATGAGATATTGCTTGTTTCGCTAAGTAGTTTTTAGTTTTAATGAAACTGGAAGATCTGGATGAAATTTGGCACAGAGACAGACTACTACAACAGTCTGGAATAACGCATTGGCTGAATTTTAACCCGGGAATAGGTCACATTTGCGGGATTAGGGCAGAGCCGCAGGCAGCAGCTTCTAAATAGTACTTTTATGGTACACGTACCCTTAACATTAACGCGACCGGAAAGTTTATTCATCTCCCCGAGCAGCGCCGCGAGCAGCGAGCTCTTCCCCGCGCCCACGGCGCCGACGACGGCCACCAGCGCGCCGCGCGGAATGCGCACGGACAAGTTCCGCAGTACCGGCTCCGCGTCCTCGTCGCCCCAAGAAAAGTGACCACCTTCTAACACGATTTGATCAGCTGGAAATGAAATTTAATATTTTAAATATTTTTTATTGAGTGGAAATATGGTTGATCATTTAACAATATTTAGGCATTTAACTTTAGGTTAATCTACTTACGTTCGTGCGGAGTATGCTCTATCATAAGTGTATCTAATTCCTCAGAATTCAAAAAATTATTCAACCTCTTGACGCTGACATAAGCCTGTGAAAATAAAATCTTATAATTGACCGGAAAAACTGAAACTAAATAATTTACAAGTGCATTTTTGTAACCAACCTGTATAACGTTAGATACGACATTAGGCAACATTGACATTGGAAAACGAAGTATGTGGAAAAGAGACAACGCGACGAATGCTCTTTTTGAATCGAGAACTTCTTTGTCGTTGACCAATACAAAACACGTAAATGACATCAGCGATACCTGGAAACAAATCCAACATATTTTAAAGTACACAGGATGAATTTTTCAAAAGGTCTTGGATGGCCAAATTCGGAACTATAAGGAATAGCGAAAAATGCTCAAAGGAGTCTCGAGCTCAATTTTGACGAAACTTAAAACCTTATTAGATTTTTGACAAACCAATATTCCTAGTTGGGAATCCAACCCGTTGATTTTGAAAAAAAAAACATTCTTTATTATTACACCATACGATAGTGTCGCTCTTAAGAATCCCTTTTGAAAAACTCACCCTGTATATATCCTACCATGTGTTCTACCTTTTATTTCCGTACCTATATAAATCGCCGGGTGTCACCTCGCCATCGAGTTATTTATCGGCACGACGTGACAGCGATTATATTTAAGACTAGCAGCCCGTCCCGGCTTCGCACGGGGTAGACACCCCACTCCTGTATTTCAGTGCCCCCTCCACCCCGCCCGCCGCGATGCCCGGCGCGCTTTTCAGACTGAATCGCAAACAACGGCCACGGCGCTATGGCGGTTTTGTTTACTGTTTGAATTTTTTAATTCGTAATATCTTTTGAATGGAAAGTCCAATTTAAATAATTTAAAAACTATTTTATAGGTAGTTAAATGGTCTTGACCATAAAATAATTTATTTGGATAAGGATTAATATAAACACATAAATAGCATGGTTTGAATTTGGTTAGCATTTTCATTAATGTTTAAAATGAAAAAAGTTGTTGTAGTGACATAACTACAATAGTTGGACATATGCTACCGCGGAGTGTTTTGTAGACATTATGATGTTCTTCAATATTGTTGTACATTATTTTGTTCTATCGCTAATAGTTTCGGCAGCGCATTCGACGAAAGACATTTTAAGACTCATTTTTCTACACCTTCGGTTACATTGTTCAAATTTTACCAAGTGGTTGCGCCGATAGTAGAATTTGTATTTTTCCGCTCAAGTAGTAGTAGCAGTAGTAAATTCAAATCGTCTCTCAATTGATTGACACTGAACACACGCTTCCTATACCCATCTCCCTCCCGCACTACCTTTAAAGTGTGATAGCAATAGTTTTCGCCCCGACCAATGGTTGAAATGGCCGCATCTTGACTCCCGCTTTGAACTAGCAATCAGCAATGGCGGCGGCGCGCGCGACTCTCAGAAATTAATAATATTTGTTGGATTTTAACCGCTTTCATAGACCTTTACCGATCGGATTGTGCCTCTCGTGTCCCTCAAGTGATTTAGTGATGTGGGCAGCAGCTCCTGAGCCAGGAAGAGAAGACCGGTGCACCGGCTCCGACAGCACGTGGCGTCATAAAGGTTAGTGCATCCTCTCCTAATTTCTTGGGTTGCATTCACTGCCTAAACCACCTCCGTGGCAACCCGATCACCTATCTTGTTTGTTGTGTAAAGTGTCATATGAAACATTTAGCTTCACCCCCCGCAAAATACAGTCCCACTAGCTCACGTGGCGAGAATTGCGCCACCATTCTTTTTGGTCCCATCTCACCGGATCCTTAGTCGTAGTTCGCATTTTGTTATTTATTCCATAGGGAATAAACGCACCGCACCTAAATACCTAGTTATTTTAGTAGAAAACCCCGCATCTAGGCATTTAGGTTTAGATCTTAGGTATCCTAGACACCCTAGTGCATAGGCACAGTGTAATACCTAACGCATTTGGCTATTTCAATTTCTAAGTTGTCCGTTCGCCGCCCGCTAGTTCGCATCGTATTTACCTAATACCTACATAGGTAGGTACGCGGTTATACCTCGCTCGCATTTCTCTTATCGTATCGATTCTTAGTCGTAGTTCGCATTTTGTTATTTATTCCATAGGGAATAAACGCACCGCACCTAAATACCTAGTTATTTTAGTAGAAAACCCCGCATCTAGGCATTTAGGTATCCTAGACACCCTAGCGCATAGGCACAGTGTAATACCTAACGCATTTGGCTATTTCAATTTCTAAGTTGTCCGTTCGCCGCTAGTTCGCATCGTATTTACCTAATACCTACATTGGTAGGTACGCGGTTATACCTCGCTCGCACTTCATTCAAATTCATACGAAAGTATTTTAATTTGAATAGATATTACGCAATACTTAATCCCTGAAATAATAGTTGAACCTAGACAGCGATCTAGCTCGCGTAGGTACGATCTGGTTGTTGTTATGCGCGTTTTGTTCAAGCTTGCACTCGCGGTTATAAGTACCTACCTACCTACGGAATATCGTTCGCGCCACGTCGCTGTTCTATACCGCTAAGATTAAGTTATTTCATTTGTTGTTTACCGCACTTTAGTTTGATATTTAGTTGTAAAAATGTCCCCAAAGGTTGGTAGTACCGATAGTAAAGTTCAATTGAAACTTTTATACGCTAAAAGAGAAATGATTTACTCTCGCGTACAATCGATTTGTGATAATGCACTTAAAACCTCTGATTTGGCTATTAGAGATTCGTTCTTATGTTCTATAGAAAACTTAGATAGTTTACGCGCGGATTTCGAATCCTTAGTACATGACATCAACGTTTTAGAGTTAGATTTAAATCCCGATTACTCAGTGAGTTATCAGGCCTTGTCGTTTGACGATTTGTATTGTCGTATCAAACGCGTCGCTAGGAGTTTGGAGAAACCGTCTGACCGACCCAATCCCACTCGCGACCGACCTAAGTTGCCACCAACTCAAATACCCGAATTTGATGGTAACATCCGCAATTGGTGTTTATTTATAGATAGTTTTGAGAATACAATAGATAAGAACGTTTCGTTGACAGATCACGAAAAATTGCATTATCTCGTTGAAAAATTAACTGGTAAAGCTATAACTGTTTGCGCTGGAATTACGTTTAGTGCCGAAAATTATAATTTAATTTTAAATACTTTGAAAGCTAAGTATGAGGATAAAAGATCGGTAGCTAACGCATATTTGGATCAGATGTTTGACTTGAAATCCATTACGGCATGTAACGATCAAAACTTAGAGAAGTTTCTAGATACTTTCGCATCATCTGTTCGCGCCGTAAAGAACCTAAAGATCGAAGACCTCTGCGACTTCTTATTTTTGTATATGGGTTTAAAGAAATTAGATTCCGAAACCATTCGTTTATTTGAGTCGGATCATCGCGGCAATAAAATTCCTAAGTTCGAAGACTTAGAAAGTTTTGTTCGCGAGCATATAAAAATATTGCAACGCTCTTCATCGAAACATGAAGGCGCGAAGAAAGTTGTTAGTTCCGAACGTAAAATAGATGCGTCATCGAAGTCACTGAGGTCCACTCATACTTATGTTAATACCGCACCAGCACATGTACAATCACCTGTTTGCTCTTTGTGTAATGCTCATCATTCGCAATTGTACAAGTGTCCGGGTTTCCTAAAATTATCGCCTAATGATCGTTATAAATTTGTTCGCGCTAATAATTTTTGTTTTAATTGTCTCGGTACTAAACACCGCGTTGTTTTATGTAATAGTAGCAATAGTTGTCGCAAATGTCCAGCGAGACACCACACTTTACTTCATTTTGAAAATAGTAACGCCGCATCCAATGTGAGCACAGTTGGTTCGTCGAGCGGTGGCACACCGTCGCATGGCTCGCCCGCGTCGGTGGCGCCTGCGCCACAGCCGCGGCCCGCGCTCGCGCGCGGTCCTGCCCGCACGGAGACCGCTGCGAATGACGTCACCTTGTGTTCGTTGTCCGCTAGTGCTGCGCTCACTACTGTTGTTCTCGCGACTGCTCGCGTTATTATTGTTGATGCATTAGGTAAACCGCACATTGTTCGAGCGCTATTAGATGGCGCTTCGCAAATTAATTTTATTACTCAAGATTGTTGTCAACGTCTTGGTTTCAATGTTAATAAGCGTTCAACCCGCTCAGTGGTGAAGGGTTTTGGAGGTTTACAGGCAGCTGTTCATGGCACCGTTAAAACAAGGTTTGGATCTCGTTTTAATAATAATATTTGGTTTGACATGGATTCGCTCGTTACAGATAAAATAACTGAACAGTGGCCTACCGTCCGGGTGGACACGTCTTTATTAACGAAATTTAAAGACTTGCCTTTAGCAGATGAGACTTACGCTGTTCCTGGAGTCGTCGATATATTGATCGGCGCTTCGATTCTCCCGCACCTCCAGTTATCACGTAAGGTTCAAGGGGGACCGACGTACCCCGCTCCGCACGCACTGGAAACAGTTCTTGGTTTTGTTATAATTGGTTCCGCACCCGCTTCTATAGATAGTTTCAGTCACTCGACTGCTTCGTTCTGTTGCACCGTCGAGCCGCCACTGGAGTCTACCATCCGCAAGTTTTGGGAAATTGAAGAGGTCAATGTTCCACCTATCCTAAGCCCTGATGACAAGATGGCTGAGGAGATTTATTGTCGCACGACTACTCGTGATGAGCAGGGTCGTTATGTTGTCGCGCTCCCTTTCAAGGGAGATATTTTTTCACTCGGTGACTCCCGTGTATCCGCTGAAAAACGCTTTCTTTGTTTAGAACGAAAGATGCAGGCGTCTCCAAAGTTAAAGCAAGCCTATGATGAGGTTGTTAACGAATATTTAGATAAAGGTTACATCTCACCTGCGCCTGCGGACACTGACGAGACCCAGCCTTCGTATATTATCCCGCACCACGGAGTTATTAGAGAAGATAAGCTTACTACTAAACTCCGCGTAGTTTTGGATGGCAGTGCTAAGACTAGCACTTCCGTGTCGCATTAATATTAGTAGAATTTTAGCTTTTTCGGACTCAACAGTCGCTTTGTGTTGGGCCCACTCTTCGCCCCATCGTTGGGACACATTCGTCGCTAATAGAGTGGCAAAAATTCAATCTGAATTAGCGCCACAAAATCTCTTTCACGTTGCTGGCACCGACAACCCAGCCGATTGTCTCTCTCGTGGATTGCTTCCTTCGCAAATTTTAGATCACCCGTTATGGTTTAGTGGACCGTCCTGGATTCATGCCGCGTTAGATAGGTGGCCAGTTAGTCAATTCAATCCCACTACGGTTTCCGAACCACCCGAGGAGAAGAAGCACTCGCTTGTTGTATCGGTCCCGCGTGAAGAGTCCCTTATTTTGTTGTTGGCTAATCGCGTCTCGTCTTGGTCGAGACTGTTGCGTTGTGTTGTTTATGTAGGCCGATTTTTGAGAATTTTATCTACGCGCGGTCATATAACCGCCGCTGATTTAGATAAAGCTGAATTGGTCATACTTCGCGAGTTGCAGAAATTTTATTTTGCTTCTGAATTTAAAAATTTAGAATTTAACAAACCTTGTAGTCGTTCTTTCCGACACTTGAAACCATTTTTGGAAGATGGACTCATTCGAGTAGGTGGTCGTTTGAGAAATTCAAGTTTAGGATTTGAACAAAGGCATCCAGTAGTTCTCCCGCGTAAGGACCACGTATTAGATTTGTTAGTGGATTATCATCATAAGGTGAATTGTCACGCTGGTCCCGATTTGTTAATGTCTATTTTGAGACAGAAATACTGGATAATTTCCGCTCGTAATTTGATTCGCGCTAGAGTACACAGATGTGTACCTTGTTTTAAACTCCGCCCGCGTTTTATCGCGCCTGAAATGGCCGATCATCGCTCTTGTCGTGTTGTTCAATCCGCAAAACCTTTCGTACACACCGGCACAGACTTTGCTGGGCCTTTCAAAGTCACTATTGCTCGTGGTCGTGGCATTCGCTCCACGAAAGCTTATGTTTGTTTGTTCATTTGTATGACAACTCGCGCGGTTCATATAGAGTTGACCGGTGATTTAAGTACGCTAAAATATTTGCCCGCAATAGATGTTGATGACGATAGAATGCACCTTCTAACTCGTCACGCTCTTTTAGATAAATTAGTCCAATCGTTTTGGAATCATTGGAGAACCGATTATTTGCACACGCTGCAGTCGTGTCAAAAATGGAATACTCCATCCAACCCAATGACCATAAGTACGGTGGTAGTCCTTATGACTGAGAATGCGCCTCCTTTACATTGGCCTCTAAGAGTAGTAGAAGAAGTTTTTCCCGATTCCCGCGGGATAACTCGTGTTGTACGGGTTAAAACCGCAACCGGATCGTATCTGCGCCCGGTTGTTCGCCTCTGCCCTCTGCCTAACCAGCAGTAGGCGCGAGTTCAAACCTAGTTTTATATTTTAGTTGTTATTTCCCAAACCTAGATTTAGATTAGACTTTAGATTTGTTCCGCATTTTCGTTTTGAAGGTAACCCTTCAAGCCGGGGGGAATGGTTGCGCCGATAGTAGAATTTGTATTTTTCCGCTCAATAGTAGTAAATTCAAATCGTCTCTCAATTGATTGACACTGAACACACGCTTCCTATACCCATCTCCCTCCCGCACTACCTTTAAAGTGAGATAGCAATAGTTTTCGCCCCGACCAATGGTTGAAATGGCCGCATCTTGACTCCCGCTTTGAACTAGCAATCAGCAATGGCGGCGGCGCGCGCGACTCTCAGAAATTAATAATATTTGTTGGATTTTAACCGCTTTCATAGACCTTTACCGATCGGATTGTGCCTCTCGTGTCCCTCAAGTGATTTAGTGATGTGGGCAGCAGCTCCTGAGCCAGGAAGAGAAGACCGGTGCACCGGCTCCGACAGCACGTGGCGTCATAAAGGTTAGTGCATCCTCTCCTAATTTCTTGGGTTGCATTCACTGCCTAAACCACCTCCGCGGCAACCCGATCACCTATCTTGTTTGTTGTGTAAAGTGTCATATGAAACATTTAGCTTCATCCCCCGCAAAATACAGTCCACTAGCTCACGTGGCGAGAATTGCGCCACCACCAAGGATCCCTAATTTTTTTCAAAATGAAATGTAGCCTATGTCAAATTGGAAGAATGTAGCATTCTATTGGTGAAAGAATTTTTTAAATCGGCCCAGTACTTTTTGAGCCTATTCATTACAAACATACAAATATACAAACACACAAAAATAGGTACAAATCTTTCCTCTTTACAATATTAGTGTAGATGTAGACAAAGCGATTAAAACCACAAGGTGTCTCCAACATTAGACCTAGTGCAAGAAAGGTTGGTTCGCTGTATCTCCACAGTGCCCTCTGCTAATCAGAGAGACACGTGGAGATACTGAGTAACCCATCATATCTCATCATATCTTGTGGATTGACAAATACGTGAATCAAATCACTTACCAGAAAAGGTGTACAGAACCATATAAAGCCGGATACTGAGTTATAATAGGCTATCTTCTTCAAAATCTTCAACTCTTTATTTCTTATTTTAAGTATGTACTCTTGAAAGCTTAATTCCCATGCGTATATTTTAAGAACCTAACACAAAACAAGGTCAGAATTATAATCACGTATATTAAAGTAAGTGAGCTACTTTCATTTGTCATCTATTTTGTCTTACTTTGATGCCGTTAAGTACTTCATTCATAAGCTTAATTCTTTCGTCTTTATAATGCATCAGTTTGATTTGTAGTTTCTCCTGTAAGCCGGTAAAGATTCCATTCACCGGCATAAGTACCACTATCACTGCCATACCGGCCAATACCGACGGCCCCAACTGATTCCATAAGAAGTACAATGCCAGCGCGATTTGCAATGGTGCAGACCATAACAAATGTATGAATGTTAAATCGCTAAACCTGTAAGAGTGAGACTAGTATATATTTAGTACCTACATTTTAATTCTTTCAACAGGGAGAGTTTAAAACGTGCAAATTCGTATTATGAAATGAAAGTTCATTCGCTAGAATTTTTTTTTGAGACTACATACATACCTATATGTAGTTTTTTTTTAAATAATAGAACCGAAATTACTAATATTCCCTTTAACCCCTCCAGCTAAGTTAAATTGCTTGTGTTAGGAGTGGAGTGTTGTGAATTAGTAATTGATATTGTAATAGGAATGAAACGTAATACATATTCTCTTCCCTCTTTACATGTCAAGTTTAATTTAATGCCATTGGGTTATTGATTAAACTAAAACCATACCAATACGAGATTTTAGTTTATATGAGTAGAATGCCTATTTTCAGCGAATTCATAAATCAATCTTAATTCAATCCTTTCGAGTTTCAACCCAACCTTTCGTATTGAGATCTTTATACTTAAGATTACGAGAATTGGCCTTCTGATGTATTTAATACCGGCCTCGATTCTGCTAAAGCAAAACCACTGTCATACCTACCACGAACACTGCTAAAAATCCATATAATTTTAGACTTTAAAGCAATGCAGTTAAGGTCTAAAATTAAAAGGCTTTTTGCAGAGTGAATTAAAAAGTGTAATGAAATGACTAGTCAAGTTGTGACCACGGGTGCTGCAACGCATCCGAAACGTCGGCAGAAATAGTAAGTTCCATGATTTAATCGCGAAAAGTCCCGATCCGTTGTATAATTATGAATTCACACCGCGATAGTTTAAAAATTACAAAGTGTTATGACGTACCTACATAGGCATCGTTAGGCAGAGGTGAATTAACGCCCACATTTCATCAATCATTGTATTCTGTTCCACGTAATAGGGGGTGAGTCTATTTTCCGTGCACTATTGTTGACTCGAGCCATGCATCTAAGGCGGAGTTTGGGCTGTATATATCTGTCTAATGTTAAACTGCCCTATCCCTTAGTCGCCTTGTACGACACCGTATGGGAAAAGATGGGGTGGTCAAAATTCTACTCTGCCGGAAACCACGTGTAATGAAACTCTTCATTTAATTTTGTACTTTAAGAGTATAGTAAGTCTGAAACAATTAAGTCTGAAACTTAATGCCATTTTTTGCAGTGTCTGTGGATGACAGTGGTTTATCGAAGACCTGGTTTATTAGATTCTGTCGTTCCCAGCTTGTGAATGACAGAATCTAAACATAACTCACGTACCTGCTTATGTCAGTGGACATCAAGTTAATAATTTCTCCCACTGTACATGTCTTTCTAGCTTCATTGGACAGGCTTAAAGCTTTCTTATATACCATATTATTCAATGAACAATTTATTTGCATACCGACGATATATGTTTTTACAAAAAACTGCCCAATTAACAGGGATTGTGCGGCAGAAAATACAAACATACCCACGGCATAGAGGTAGCCTCTCCATGTTGGCTCATTACCCTCAACAAAACCTATAAGTAATCTGAAAAAGATAGATAAAAATTAGTAGCTATAGTAACAGCTAATTTTTTCTAAATAACTGTGTTGAAAGAAATAAATAAGGTATCTTATGGCCAAGAGTTTATTCTGTTGTGAGTTCACAGATTATAGCCGAGGGATTGGGAGTGAGAGTTCTCACGCTCGCGATGGTTCGCAGCGCGGATGCGTTGGTGACTGGTGCCTCCTTCTGCGAGCAAGTTATACTCGTGAAATAGAAGGCAGGGCGGGAGCGGCAGCAGGAGTGAAGGAGGATCGCATGCCAAGCTATCCGCGTACTAAGACAACTCGAGCGTCGGAGGTCGATGAATGACCTCCGTACCCCGGAGCCGCCTGTCACCTTGGCTGCGCACCTGCCCGTTTCCGGGGACGAGTTGGGGACTCTGTGGTCCCCACACCCGAGGAGAGCCAGAGGACGACCTGGGTCGGCCGGGAGCGAGGGATATGCCTGTCAACCTCACCTTCGGCAACTAACAACGACCCACAGGCGCTGTTAGTCTGTTCGAGTCTGAAATAACCTCTCCCACTGGCTCCGGCGGGGTCTCCGTGGGGACATTTCGCACGTAAAAAAAAGCCGACGGAATATAATATACAGGTAAGTTTATAATAACACGCCTTTACGAATGTACATCAGATACATTCGTATAGAGACTCACCTAAGTAACTCTGGTGCTGCAAAATTAAGTAGGTCATTAAATAGTCTTAGCGCCATACCGACTAGGAACAGTCTACCGAAAGCTTTGCATACACATGGAAACACAGAGATCGGTTTCTTCTCCTTTTTTTCACCTTTTATAGTGGAAGATTTTAAGTAGTCAGATGCATTTGTATTTCTGAAATATTCAATTTGTAGTCAGTGTATAAATATATTTGAAACGGTATGTATGTGTGCTATGTTCATTACATTAAAAACTAATAAAAACGAACATAAAAATGAGAAAGAATAGCAATTAATGACCCTTTCTTACTGATAGCAAGGAGAGAAATATCCCGGTCGGGGTGCGAGGGATATGTTTCAGATAATCTCATCTCTGGCGACCTGCGGCCCACACAGACGGCGTGCGGTTTTAGTCGGTTCAAGTCCGACATAACCTTCCCCACCGGCGACGGTGGTGGAGATATCCGTGGGGATTTTGCGCACATTAAAAAAAAAGGAGAGAAATATTTTTTAGACTACGGATCTACAGAAAGCTACATAAACGACAGATATCCTGATAGGAACAGTGATAGGTTCCTTTCACAAAATCTGTGTGACATGTTTACTTTTCACATCGATATCAACGACGTGCTTGTCTGCCACCTAAGTTATATAAAAAAAAGATGGTGTTGTATTTAGTGGCGGTGTGACTTACAAGAAAAAATCCTAATAGTCACACTAGTGTGATAACCTGGTGTGACCACGAGTCCGGAACGACATATTTGTAGGATTAACATGACTTTCATAAGTGTGTACTTTGTGACCTACATTAATGAAGTTATTTGCTGTTAAACAATTATATGTAAGTAGGTAGGTACATACTACTTATTATCTATAAAGTATACCTAAAGTAATTACACAATACTTACGATTCTCGTTTCCTTAAAGCACGATACCAAATTTTTTCAAATCTTGCAACAGACTCCTTGGAGACATATTCTGGGTTCAATGGCCACAAGTCATTTTCAGTTAACGTTCTTTTGTATCCCGTTATAGCTACTGGATCGAACCAACTAATCATCAGACGGCTAAGGAACCCTGCTGAAATTTCCGGGGATTGCCTCTGTTGATTTGAAATAATAATGTCAAGCTTCGATTGTTATTAATAAAGCAGACTAATTTCTATTTGATCCGGCAGTAGAGATTGCAGCAAATCTAGATTTTAATCAAGGTGGGGCAATCTTGAATGCAATGTTTCAATCAATTAGCTTATACCAGTCTACGGCTAGGCATAGGGCTCTCCCAATGTTGGGAGGCTTTGGTCTACTGTTCTCACGCTGGTTAGACGGGTTGGTACATGGTTTTGTAAACCGCGGTAGCATGTATGGGTAATGGACTGCTGAGACAAGGTCTCAGGTTCGATCCCAGGTTTTACCATGGCACACACCAATGACTTTTCGATGCTTTTCGAAGTTAAGTGTGTATTTATCGCAGTTTTATAAGTGCCCGGTTCATGGCAATAGGCTCGCCACCTATTACATTGGGACCTAAACATAAACCAGCGAAATGTGGGTGTTAGCACCTTTGCTTACCCCTTCGGGGATATAGGCGTGAATTTATATTATGTTATGTTTATTCCTTCTTTCGCACTGAAATCGGTTGCATATGATACATATGTTTTAGTTGGACTTTTGTTAAACTATACCTAATTAGAACAATAGATACCTCGTTATAAATGTAGGGTGTGACTTTAGGCGGCATATCCGCAAAACAGTTCAATATAAACATAACTACAACAAGCAAATAGTACACGATATAGCTTGCAAAATTATATCGGACGTACTCGCTGTCCATGGCATTATAGTTGATCAGCTGTGTCCTCAGCTGAGGAATTCCGGCCACGATAAGGAGTAACCAGAATATAAACAGTACTCCTGAAGTCCGCATGCCATATTTTCTGTTGTATGATATTAGCGTTGCTGATAACACCTGAAACAAACCTTTGAATTAATATGGCAGTAATAGGTAATAAACAGTTCTACAACTAGGCATATTCAACTGAAATTGGTAAAATAGTCACGAGTAACTTCTCTTTGCGTTTTCTTAAGTTTTTATTTTATGCAGACAACCCATCTTTTTTAATCAAGCGCCAATCCCGGTAGCATTCAAAGCTTGCACTTTGGAACCATGGATCCATGTTGGAACTCTCCCACTCTTACCTTCCACAATATAGTTTATTATGAATTTTACGGGAGTGACGGCCGGTTGGCCGCCTAACCCCAAGAAGCCTGCAGCTGAGCATCAGCTAATCGGTACAGACTAGCTGATGAATCTTGGACCTCTTAGACATTAGGCATCGTAGAGTATCTAACTCTCTAAGAAGCCTACTATCCCGTTCTGGCCTACTGACCCCTTCTTTAAAGTAGGTACACACTTCAGACCCAACTGGGAGTAACACTGATGATGACATAACTTAGCCTCATCGACGTTGTTAACATCACGAGAACTTCGTACAACAATCTATTAAGACCTTGGGACCTAGACAAAGTGATATCTACCTATTCTATTAGTGATAACGTCAGTGGAAAGGCCCTTATGTATGAATGGATATAATCTATCGGAGTATCACATGATTCATTGATACTGAATAGAAATTGGTTAGACAATGTTACTGTCCTTCAAACCCGAAAATGAAAAAAAAAAATTCTTGTGAATGGAATAATTTACTAGTTATTTGAATATTTCGTGACACACTGTTTGCTGATCATACGTACTTCATAAAATAAATACTTAAAGTAAATAGACGATAAAAGAAACGTTTCGACAAAGTAAACATCGAACTTGCAATAAGAGTAACAGTTCAGTACCTACAAAATATTTTAAAGTACCTATCATATAGTATAGGTGATGATGATCATATGATTCCGAGGCCAACTGCAAACAGCAGCAGCAGACGCAGAGCATACCATGATATAGACTTAGAAATAATAATTTTAATATTTATTTTAATTTATTGCGGCATCTCAATGCCGTCGATTATCCGCATTCACGATTAACAAGTACCTAGTGTATGTGAAAAAAATAAAATAAATTATTACAATAATAAAAAAACCTGACTGATGCTGAAAAGATTGAAACAAGTTTGATAGCAGGCGGGACCAGAGCCAGATGAGGGGAGAGGGGGGCGGGCAGTGCGTGGCAGAAAAATCACGGGGCGTCAAATTCAAGAACACCACCCTTGGACCCGACGGCATTCCAGGCCAAGCGTGGGTCCTAGCTCTAGGGGAAGATGCTCTCGAGCCCCGACTGAGATAGCTTCTCAGCGCATGTTTCTAGCGGGGTTAGTTCCCGCGTCCGGTGGCCTCACGGTTTGCCCACTGACCCAGTTTTGCTTGACAACATATGCAAACTCTTTGAAAGAGTTATAATGAAGGACCTCATCGAGCATCCGTTTTCGAGTCACTTCAACGGAACATCGGATATGAGGTTAGACAGGGCCGCCGTCACGTGTTATATAGATTGTGTGACTCGTGATGGCGTGCAGTGCTACCAAGAAGCGAGCCTGAAGTACACGTGGTTGCCCAAATTGTGGATCGGATCTGGCGGCTGGGCCTCAAGATATGAGACTATGTTCATGTAATAGAATTATGTCGTAGAAATATGTGAGTAGAATTTGGGCCACCCTATTTCTTCCCATGCAGTGTCGTACAAGGCGACTAAGGGATAGGGCTGTTTTACATCAGACAGATATATACAGCTCGGACTCAGGCACAGATATAATGCTCCAGTCAAAAATAGTGCCCAGATAACGGCAATAGGCTCACCGCTTATTACGTGGGACCGAAAACAACGATTAGCGAAATGTGGGTGTTAATTCACCTCTCCCTAATCCTTCAGGGATAAAGGTGTTATTATGTGTATGTTCTTTCATGGGCCTCGGCCACCCGAGGGATCCAGCCTCATAGTGGAAGGTATTCTTCGGTCTTGTGGTGAAACTTTCGGCGTCTAACTTAGGACTTGACGAGTGTCATCACTTGGTGTGTTCGTGGGTCACTGATGTCGATCCTCATGTACAGGACTTACAGTAGTGGGGGCATGAGAGTGATTACGGCCCGTAAAAAAAGAGGAGAACGCGCAGCTCCTACTTAATCAGAATCACTTATCAGTAAAGCGTAGGATAGATGAGTACAGAATTCAAAATCAAGAAGTAGGTACACTTAAACTTTATTAGTGTAGAAATTGTGTTGCAAAATTGCTCTTCAAGCAAAAGATGCTACGAATAGTACGAAGCCATTGACAGTAGGTAAAAAAAAAAATAGTAAACTAACTGAAGTCAGTAGCGGCTATAATAACTTCGTTTTGTGTTCCCACTGGAGAGCTTACTGGAGAATTTGTGCTGTCAGTGGGAAGACTAAAGCCTTGTCCTGCTTTTTCTTCTACACTGACGGCACAGTAACTCTGCACTTACAGGGTTGGCAGAGCGACTGTGACTCCTCTGGTGTTACAAACGTCCATAGGCCACGGTAACCACTTTCCATCAGGTGGGCCGTGTGCTTGTCTGCCAACCAAGTGGTATAAAAAAAAATAACATGATACAAAGGTTTGTACTTACAAAAGTCAGCAACTTTATTACAGGGTCGTAATAATCTGCATAAGAAATTTTGTTCTGCTTTCTAGAAGATACATAAATAATATGACAAATGTTTATTATTTGCAGCAGTATCAATAGTAATGTAACAATAAGTTTGTTGGTATTCAGTTTACTCCGTGGTATGTTGGCCTCTCTACTGGCCAACATTTGGCATACTTCAATCACAGCTGCTATCCACAGATATACACAGGGAACCCATACGAGAATAGTCTTTTGGAAGCATGGTGTGAAATCTGGATTATCTGTATTCCAAGTCAGGCTTGTATTCTGAAATAACAATTAATATGTTGTTAACAGTGTACAAACACTCCTGCTTCAGGCATTCACTGGCAATTGAGTTCACTTGATTATGCCTTCTTGTTAGGTCAAGAGACCAGACACAGTAATCCATCCCTCTGGGTGAATAATATCGATAGCCTTTATAGATACAGATAATACTTGAAAAAAGGAATGACATATTATTATTATATATATATTTATTATTATTTTGATAATATCTAATTAGCCTAGTGGGACTGCTTAGACAAGGTCTCGGGTTCGATCCCAGGTTTTACCATGGCACACACCAATGACTTTTCGATGGTTTTCGAAGTTATGTGTGTATTTATCGCAGGTTTATAAGTGCCCAGTTAATGGCAATAGGCTCGCCACCTATTACATTGGGACCTAAACATAAACTGCCGAAATGTGGGTGCTAGCACCTCTGACTACCCCTGCGGGGATATAGGCGTGAGTTTTTTTTAATTAATAATAATTAATTAACAATATTTTTTAATTTTTTATATTAAAAACTAAGCTGAAGCTAATAAAATTTTATTTATTTATTTTACATCGATTACATTTGTTACAATACAATATGTCAAAACTACTAATCAAATAACCCGCCCCTGATCGCTCCCGGTGCAAAAGTGCCCATAACACTTGCTGCGTTGCCACGTTGGATGGCAATGGACAGCCTTTGGACCAGGAACGACCCGGAACGAGTGTCACCGGTCGCCTCGATGAGCCTCTGTCCGATTTCTTTAATAAGGCTTTTAGCTTCCTTGCCCCAACTCCCCAGAGTCTCCACCGCTATTGGCACGAACTGGTACAGCGGTTCCAAGTCGGCGTACTTAAGCCTCTTCCTTGAGCCGGCGTCTTCCGCAGCGGCCGACGCGGAGTGAATGGTGCGACTAAGGTGGCTGGCGGCTACCGTGCTGACACACGTTACGTCCCAAAGTAGACATTTGCCGTTCTTCCAGGGCACCAAAGTCAGTCCGTCCGGCCTCTTACCATCCGACCTGCTCAGGCCCGGAGGCTCAAGCACACAGGGGACGTTTGCGGATACAAGGGCCCTGCGGACGATATCGTTAAGAGCGTGGTGTCGCGGAAACCTCCCAGTGCACCGTCGGCAACTCATAGCGTGATGGCCATTCGCTTCCACCGTGGAACCGCAGGTGCATATGTGGGGTTCACACACCTTACTTTACAATATTACCATGGTACTTGAACAAAGAGGTAATAGGTACACTTTTTGAATGTAAATAGATAATTCTTTATTGTACACCAATAGTTCCGAAATACAAAATTCATTCTTCCTTCACTAATAGTAATACATAGACGTCATTCAACTTGACTGATAATTCTTTATCCCTGGATTTTGCATTCCCCACACACACGCACGTACACACACGCACGCATGCACGCATTCACGCACGCACGCACGCGCACGTGAACGCGCACGCACACATGCACACACACACACACGCACACGCACACACACGCACATACGCACGCACACACACGCACACACACGGACGCACTCGCGTAATCACGCACTCACGCACTCACGCACGCAAGCACGCGCGTACTCACGCACGCACGCATGGACGCACGTGAGAGTATGACTGTGTGTTTGAAAAATCCATGTCATAGTTTTATTATTTTGGATCCTCATTTCGAACCCTCCGGGGTTCCAAAAGGAATTACTATTCCATTTAGATTCCTTGGGGGATCAAAAAGGAATATAATTTGGTAATATCGTTGGAATAAAATATCCGATTACAATAATTCATAAGTAATCAACAAGTATTGACACAATCTTGAATACGAACGGCAATTTTGATCTACATTAAATGCAAAATTCATTTAACGTATTTGATGTTATCATAGACTTTTAAATAAATCTTTTTAAGTTATACATTTCCGCATTATATTATTTTGTTTTATCATTAATAATTTTCACAGTACAAATGATGTAAGTAATTTTTAAGGACATGTTGTTCACCTTATATATGGTTAGAATAGTTAGTATTCAACAAAAAAATAAACAAACAAACTCTTCAGCTTTATATTTTATCCAATTTGTAATTTTCAATGTCTAGTTGAGGGGTTCTATCACACCATTTATTACAAATATACAGATTGGAAAATACTAATATATTGCACCTACCTAATAAAATGTTGTTTATGCATCAAAAAGTGACTGCGCTAAAATTTGAACTCAACCAATAAGGTACAACTTGCTTTGGAGGACTACCTAACTATCTTAGCCATGTTTTTTCACATTATATTTTCTCAAATATGTTACATAGGAAATGGATTCTAGTTTTACTATAATATTATATGCACATAAATAAGGTACCTTTTTTTTAAATTAAGTAGATACCCTCCTAATTAAATAATAATATGTACTTAATTTCTAAAAATGTACTACAGCTTTTGAAAGAAATAACTCAAAATAAAGGAATAAAATAAATTAAAAAGGAACCAATTGAATCAGTTTTATGATTAATTCACATGTGGGTATTTCTAAAAAATCCACTAATATTGCAGGTGCCTAAATTAGTTTATTAAAGTAAAAAATACTTTAAAATTCTGTTTTATTTAAGAAACTTAAAATATTTAGATGGCAGGTACTGGTACTAGTCAGTAGTCTACAGTAGTTTATCTATAGGCAACATCTTTATAAGAATTCGAATATGTCCTTATCAAATGTGACTCAGTGAGAATTATCACGTTAAAACTGTGTTTACTGAAAAAACTTGATGAACGGTTTGGTATCATAAAAGTAAATATGCCGGTGAGCGTAAGGAAGCCTATAAAAATATCCAATATTAGATACCTACCTACATTAACCAACAACTTAAAGTATTGCACCATTTCAAATAATATTTCGAATAATACAAAGAATATAACTTACCCAAAAAGTAGATCTACAAATGTTATCCATGCTTCAGTTCATTCTAAATATTAAAACAAACAAGACAATTTTTTCACTAAGTTCTGTGATAAATATTTTATAATATAGCCTTGCGCTAGCGCATAAACACTTAAGTGTTTTTGTCCCGTTCGTTCTTTTATTTTGAAACTTGTAGAGAAGTTGATTGACCGATTTGACGAATTTGACACTATTGTCTTGTTTGACAGACGTAAGTGAATAGTGATGTTCGGTATATATATCTTCTATATCCATATCGAAATCGATTACTTAAAATCGTAAAACGGCATGGCGTGTGGTGGGGCTCTTCATAAAATCAGTTTTGTAATATAGTACCTACCACGCTATCCTAACACTCTTGGGAAGTATTCTTAGATTTGAGGTTAGCATTCGAACAGGAGTCGAGCCTTGTCACGTATATACATATAGGTACACGTACGTAGATATACGGCAGCAAATACCTGTGTTGGTGAAGGTGGTAATTTACGCAAGGCCATTTTAATGCGAATATTCAAATCATTTAAATAGAGATTATTCTGCAATTTTGATGGTGTTCCTTATCCAACCTTCACCAACACAGGTATTTCCTTCCGTATATCTACTGAGGTTATTTATGCAGAGAATGAAGAAACACCGCTGCAACACTTTACCCGACTGCGCCTATTTTTAGTTTTCGGTTTTCTTTGTTCCCTCTACAGGCCTAACGGCTGGACGGATTTTGAGGAATGGGGTCTCAAATGAAAGGTATTGAACCGAGTGTCATAGGGTTCATAAAATGTCAACAAAAACTATGCGGTGATTTTTTTGTATTTCATTCACAGCTTTCTTTAGTGGTGATATTGAAGATGCATAAAAATAAAAGAAATGAATGAGTATAAATTGTTTTTAATTAATATTCTCACGTTATGCATGATTACCTAAACTGTCAATCCTTTAATCAGAGATCTGCAACTTAATATTAGGCTAATTATTTTAATTTTAAATATACCTATAGATACGTAAAATGAAAATTATGTTCCACAACGAGTAAACTAGAGTTAGAATATTAATCCAGCATCTTTTGCTAGACTATAAAACATGGAATTTTTATCCTGCAGTAACTGCTCTGGAGGTGCGTACTCGACGAGCCGACCCTTGTCTAGCACTATGACCATAGTGGAGTCCATGATGGTGTTGAGCCGATGAGCAATGGTTATCACTGTGCAGTTTGCGAATTCAGAGCGTATCGTTTTCTGCAACATGCAATAAGAAAGTTGGTGAGCACAGGCGCTTCAATGTTTAGTAGATATCAAGCAGACATGCTCGTACTTGTATGAGCTCGTCAGTCTCCAGGTCGACGGCGGCGGTGGCCTCGTCCAGCACGAGCAGCGGCGTCTTGCGCAGCAGCGCGCGCGCCAGGCAAACAAGTTGTCGCTCTCCCACGGAAAGGTTTTCACCACCCTCTGACATTTCATGAAGCAACCCTCTCTGCAACCCTGTGATTAATGGTTCACAAATTATTATGCTGCTGATATAAAATTAAATTATACTATTCTTTTTTTTTTCAGTTTTGTTGCTAAAATGGCTACAACTCATTTAAAACTTTTCTTTATTTAAGTATAAGTAAGTACCAGACTTTTTTAAATTTTCACATACGTTAAAATAATTAATGACATGAAAAAAGGAATTAATGAAATGAACTTTAATAGTTAGGTACAATTATAAAGTTCTAAATACTAACATTATTAACTAGCTTCACGAAAGGAGAAAGATTTAAAATTTCTTCTCTATATGTATATGTTGTGTAACTTTCAAATAATTTCAAAGTTTTAATTATATTATAATTTTAATAATCAAGTTGTTATCGTTAGTGTATTATATTATTTGCGACAGCAGCGGTACTTTAGTGTTGAGCCAGATTCGTTTAGTTCACGATATACTTTATAAGCATCATTCATAACACATGTCAAAAATTATGCTAATCGATTTTGAAGCTTATCGATGACGTTTGCTCGCATCAACAAAATTTTATTATAAGCCAATACACGTTCGGATTTAAATAGTCGTGGATACATCACTCACAATACTTGCTTAGTTTAGTTGCAGTGCCATTTAAATTATTTTTTTTTTAAATTATACCAAATCGATAAATTTAATAATCGTCGTAAAACTTTTCTAAGACTACGATTTGTACTTATAAGTAAAAAAAGGTGATTTTTCTGTGCTGTACAAAATACTATTTTGTATAGCACAGAATCTATAATCCTTACTAATATTATAAATGTGAAAGTAACTCTGTCTGTCTGTCTGTCTGTTACGCTTTCACGCCTAAACCACTGAACCGATTTTGCTGAAATTTGGTACAGGGGTAGATTAGATCTTGGGAAAGGACATAGGCTATGTTTTGTCGCGATAACCGACATCTACGCGGGCGGAGCCGCGGGCAAAAGCTAGTACTTATATAATTACTCTAATACGTTCTGAGTAACTATCATTTTTGTATTATCTACTCACCCCGCACGAACGGTTTCAGATGGGCGTGCTCGAGTGCGTGCCAGATATCATCATCAGAGTAGGTTTCGAAAGGATCCAAGTTCATTCGCAACGAGCCTGAAAAAAGAACTGGATCCTGTGGGATGATGGTGATTCGCGAGCGAAGCTGGTGTAGTCCAATTTTGCTAATGTCTAGTCCATCGATCAAGATGCGGCCGCCCGTGGCCTCCACGATCCTGCGGGAGAGTTACAGTTCCATCAGATGAGGGAGTGCTCGTACTTGAATACTTGATTATTTATAGTTTCGCGCGTACCGGAACAGTCCGAGCGTGAGCGTGGACTTGCCGGCGCCGGTGCGGCCGACGATGCCGAGCTTGTCCCGCGGCGCTATGGCGCACGTGACGTCACGCAGCGCCGGCTCCGCGCCACTTCGATACGCCATCGTTAATCCTTCAAACTTCACCGCGCCCGCCTCCGGCCACGACGCGCGCGGCCCGGGGGCACTCGCCCACTCGGCCTCCTGCGGGCATTCACCACTGTTACAGGGTGCTGTGAACCAAGAGTGTTATCAGCTTAAATGTGGCAATTACTCACTTGTTCCGTCTCTGTATACTCCTTCATGCGTTCTACTGCCACTATATCAGTTTCAATTGACGACGCCATTTGAACTAACCAGCTTAACGTTTGGGTAATCTAAAACAAAAATAAAATAAAATATAGGTACTTAAGTCATAATTTGAAAACTGAAAAAGTAGGGTAAAAAGATACTTACCTCTAACGTGTAGCTGATGGAAAGTCCTGCGAGGCCTGGACTAATGCTTTCTCGACCGAGTACTGCGAATAATGCAGCGAAGAAAATAATGAGACTGCCGACCATCTGAAGTCGGATTCCAAGCCACCTATCTGCAACGGACATCAGGTAGGCAAACGATTGATTTCTGGGATTCTTCAACAAATCTGAAATTGAGATTTATATTTCAAAATAGGTGTTTTCATCATTTTCTGAGCCTTTTCCCAAGTCAGTTGGTGTCGGGTTTCTAGTCTAACTAAGATGCGGCTGAACTTCGATATTTTCCGTGAAACGGCTGTCATTTAACCTCCACAACCAACTACCCGTAACTACTGCCATAGATAAATATAATACAATCGTTTAGTAGCCAGATATTAGGTAAGTGCGGGATAACCGTCACCAGCCAAAGGCGCCGGTATATTTCAAAATATTATGTAAAGAAACTAGTATCTAGCTAAACTCACCCTCGTCTCAGTGTTAAGGTAATTTATTTTTGACACTAACCTGTCCTTAACACCAAATGCACGAATACTGGTGGCACCCAAAATGCTCTCGTTAAAATGTGAAAAAATTGGTGAACGAGCTACGGATCCAATCCTCATGAGCTGCCGCGATGTAGGAACGTAGAACCGCTGTATAGCGTAGTAAAGTATTCCAATTGGTATTATCAACGTCATGAACATCGGTGTTGAATAACTGATTACAACTATGGTTCCTATTACCTGTTGTCAGAAAAAGTATCATTTGCCGACATCTGCAGCTCATACCGACATCTGTAGCCTAGTGGTATGGGTAATGGACTGCTGAGACGAGGTCTCGGATTCGATCCCAGGTTTTACCATGGCACACACCAATGACTTTTCGATGCTTTTCGAAGTTATGTGTGTATTTATCGCAGGTTTATGGAGGTAGGACACGGCGGTATTTCCGCCCAATTGAGCAGTCCGACTGGGAAAGTACCTCCGCCCTACAGAATACCGCGGCTATAATAACTTCGTGTTGTGTTCCCAGCGGTGAGTAGGGTAGCCAGAGCTCACTGGAGAATTTGTGCTGTCAGTGGGAAGACTAAAGGCTTGTCCTGCTTTTTCTTCTACACTGACTGCACAGAAACTCTGTATTTACAGGGTTGGCAGCGCGACTGTGACTCCTCTCGTGGTACAAACGCCCATAAGCCACGGTAACCACTTTCCATCAGGTGGGCCGTGTGCTTGTCTGCCACCTAAGTGATATAAAAAAAAAGGCTTATAAGTGCCCGGTTAATGGCAATAAGCAAATCCCAGGCTCTAAAGTGTAAAACTATGGTCGCAACCAGGAAATGGATAAAAGAATGGTGAATATCAAAGAGCCTTTGTTCAAGTACGTCGCAGTCGATGTAAAATAATCGTTCAGTAAGAAGATGTTTTAGTAAGTACTGGATAACTATCACCCGTCAGCTGGGCAATTATGTCGGACTTACACCGACTAAAACCGCATGTCGTTTCGGGTGTCCCAGTCGTCATTACCCAATAAGGCATTTTCCTCGCACCCCGGCTGATCCTGGGCCATTTGCGGCTTTAAAGTGGAACTGTAGGTGTAGTATGTAAAATATTTGCAGTATCTAGTAAACTTGAAACGAAATTTTAAAGAATTTCGTATGCTAACAATTCAAATCTATTAATTTAGGAAAAAATTAATTGATTCAGGGAAGATTCGAACCCGCGCTCTTTGGGACCTACAAGGGACAGAGGGAATACTTTGACCAAGGAGCCGAACCACGGCTGAAGCCATCCAAATTTTCCTGTATATCCACCTTCGGGATTTCTAGTATTCTTCGGTTATTCTAGTAAACTTACCTCAAACACGCTACTTAGTGCACTGGTGATTTGCCATGCAAGGCCTGAATCTACAGAGTCCACGTCTTTTGAAAACCTTGAGAGGATTCTGCCAACAGGGGTCACCTCGAAAAATTGCAATGGCGCTCGAAGAATGTTGTTCAATAAAAGTTCATGGAGAATTCTTGCTGCCTTCCAGCAAGCTAAGAACGGTATCAAATCCGCAAACAATGCTGCTATTACTGTAAGTAAATTACAAAGCTTGTACCTCTAACAAAATAGTGGATAAACTAACTAACCTTCGTCTGAATGAAATTTTATACCTAATACATAGTACCGTATCTTTCCGCCATAAATTTTAATCGAAAAATCACCATCTATGGGACTTAGACACACGACTAGTCCCAGTTCCGTCCTGGGTTATCACTTTTTTGACTCAAATTTAAAGGAAACTGTAAACTTGGTGATCCGGCCTGTCGTCCTATATGGAACGGAGAGCTGGCCCGTAAAGGTGACGGATGAAAGACGGTTGCATGTAGCCGAGATGCGAATGTAATATGTTAGAGGAAGTTTGTGAGTAGCACCAATCACGGAAAAGCTACGAGGAAATCGTATGTCCTGGTTCAGACATGTAATGCGTAGTAACTTCGGAAGGCCCTAACTATGGAAGTGGATGACTACAAGGGGAGAGGGAGACCTAAACTGAGGTGGATGGACTGTGTGTAAGATGATATGGTTAAGAAGGGAGTGAATGTTGAGATGACTGCAACTAGAGATGAATGGAAAATACCACATGTTGCGCCGACCCCAAATAAACTTGGGATGAGGGCAGGAGGATGATGAGTAAACTTGGTGAAATTTTACAAGTAGGACTTGATCACTACAATATTTTTGGGAATAATATAAGGGTACGTTAAAAGGCTTCCGGCAATATTTTCATATAAAACTACTAAACGACTGGACTAAGATACCTTGAGCTAGACCGATGCCACCATACACTCCGAGGTACAGGTCTCTTAATTCTGTGTTCACCGTGCCGTTCACGAGCTGAGGAATTTTACAAACAATCATGAGACTTCAAAACACTCCCAAAATTCAAAATATTATCTGTAAATCAAACTTCAGTTAGTTTTCAGATTTTTTTAAATCTTTATGCACAATGATTTGTACAAAGGCGTAACTAAAACGTTAATTCACACATATTACTAATGTTTTGTTTTTTAAAACCCTTTTCAAAGTTTGTAGACCTTGAAACTAAAACATTGTTACCCCTGTGCACGCAGATATAACTGACTCACGGGATAATATACATTTTACTGTAATAATAACAATCAACAAACCATATTATCGTCGTTAGACCAAAGAGCAAGCCAAAAGTTAGCGCCTATTTGACAGGATTGCATCAACGTGTATATAAGAACAGTTCCCACTGATGCGTACATACCAACATTGGATAAATAATGCTTATATACTGCCCATTTTACCTAAAAAAAACGACATATTTATATAGTTATAAATGAAATGAAGTCAATAGATTAGTGGTACAACTCAGCAAGAAAATTATATGCATAATATGAATAAGGGACTCCCAGCGGCAGCGATCGGATCAAAGCAATAGTCTCAATTTATACTTACTCCTCCGGTCTCTGCTCTCTCTGCCTCAACCAGTTGGTCAAAATCGTTTTCGACCTCTTTCTCGTCCAATTGTTCCTTGCGTGATTTTTCGCCTTGATCACCTGATAAAAGGTATTGAATTAGGATCATTACCTAAATATAATGAATACCGAACTGATTAGAATAGATGAAACTCCTCTACACTCCTCTACACTGACGGCACAAAATCTCTGTTCTTACAGGGTCGGCAGCACGGATGTGACTCCACTGGTGTTACACACGTTCATAGGTCATGGTAACCACTTTCCATCAGGTGGGCCGTGTGATTGCCTGCCACCTAAGTTGTAAAAAGAAAAATATTTTGAATAAAAGATTAATCTCTACCCTATGTTTTGCTGAATTATTCGGATTCTGATCTACTGGGACTTCAAATAAATAAATAGTCTAAAAAATTATAGGTATTCTTTTACAGCTTAGGTACAGCTTTAATCTACCAAATAGGGCGGCGGCGGTGTGTGACACAGATAACATTATCTCCGCAGTAGGTACATTTCCTGCAAACAATCTGTAAAATGTAATGTTCTTATAACCTGCAGCACTTGTTTCAGCTCCAGCAGAACCAGAAGATAAAGACCGCGCCCACTGCAATTTGCGTTGAAACTCTGAACCAAGATTACTCTCCAGATCCTCTTTGATTTTGTCCAAATCTAGAAAATGTAGGGCAGTAAATATAATAATTTAATTTCCAATGTTTTATCAACGGACAGCATGCAAAGCAACAGAGTACAAGTGTAGTAAATCTAATTAGATTAGAGGAGGTGCAGTCTCTAGAATTCGATAGATGCGCAGATATTTAATAGCCCATACTCACCCTCGGTCACAGGTGTTTCTTTAGCGACGTATAAATGATGAAGCAAGAAATCTGCAAAAGCGCCCTTCTTCTCAAGGAGCTGTTGGTAAGTGCCACATTCCGATATTTCTCCGTCGCGCAGTACCAGCACCAAGTCTGTTTGCGCCAGGTACGAGATGTTGTGAGTCACCCATACACGAGTTTTATTCTTTAGCAGACCATTTGGACCTATAACCTGTTTAAATACAATCATATAGTTGTTTACTAGAGCTTGTTCTCTTCTGCACAAGTCTTCTGAACTAACTCACCATCTTATGATTAATTATCGTAATCCTCTTCGGACGACATGGATTAATTTAAATACACATACATAATTAAATGCTTCAATTTCTTGTCGTCTGTTTTGTATTGGTGCATTAAACGTAGGTTAAAGAATATAAGAAGTAAAATCTTGGATGAAAACTTGTAAAAAAAAGAGTATGAGACGTCATTCTATTCATTGTCAAATAATTTATTATTATAGGTTGAGTAAATGATTAAAATTAAACAAAAAGTATATATATAAAATATATAAAAATATAAATTTATTTTATTACTCTTTTACTGTTTTCATTTAAGAGCTCAGTTAAATCATTTCTTTAACTACAGAAAAGTACCAATTATTTCGGCCGCCTCCTCTCTGCATATGCTATATGCTCAACTCTATCAAGTTGGAATTCTTACCTGCTCGAAAATGTGTTTCCCAACGTGCGAGTCCACGGCGCTGAGCGGATCGTCCAGGAAGTAGTTGTCGGCGTCAAAGTAGACAGCGCGCGCTAGAGCCACGCGCTGCTTCTGACCACCGGATAGATTTATACCTGACATGCATTCAGACATTAGTACCTTGTTTTCCAAAACTCCATAATTTTTAAGAGGAGGTAGGACACGACGGAATTTGCGTCCAATTGAGCAGGCTGACTGGGGAAATACCTCCGCCTTACAGAATACCGCGGCCGTAATAAAATCGTGATGTATTCTCGCCGAAGAGTGGGGTAACCAGAGCTCTCACTGGAGAATTTTTGTCCTGTCAGCGGGAAACCAAAAGCTTGTCCTGCTGTCTTTAACACTGACGGCACCGAAATTCTTGTGCTTACAGGGTTGGCAGCGCTAGTGTGACTTCTTTGGTGTTGCACACGTCCATAGGTTACGGTCGTGAGGGCCGTGTGATTGTCTGACAACCAAATATAACCAAAATATAACCTTACCTTTTTCACCAATTTCTGTTTGATCACCACCAGAAAGAATGGCTAAATCAGTCTTCAATGCACATGCTTCGATAACTTTATTATATTTAGTTCTATTGAGTGGTTTCTCAAACAAAATATTATTTTGCACTGTAGCGTTTTGTATCCATGCCTGCTGAGCAACGTATAATGAATCACCTGAAAATTTTGGAAGGTATATTCAAATTGTTTACATTTTGAATTACAAAATATAATCCATCACATTAACACAATGAGGAAAGACATTACCATTAATACTTGTACTCTTATATCTGTGCTTACTTAGCTGTGAAGGTATGCTCGGTACTTATTGATAGAAAATAAGGCGAAGTGACCGAAACGAGGCAGCGCAATCGCGCTTCTATCATAATCATAATAGTCACGTGATTGCCTTGCGCAACAATATATAAGAATGATAATAATTTAAAAGTTTACTATTAATACAATAAATGCCCGGTTAATGGCAATAGGCTAGCCACCACACACATTGGGACCTAAACACAAACCTAAACATAAACTGGCGAAATGTGGGAGCTATCACCTCTGCCTACCCCTTCGGGGATATAGGCGTGAGTTTATGTTATGTTATGTTATGTTATTAATACATTTTATTACGACATTAAATATATGACAACCTTAGTGGCATGATTTGATCCCTGTTCAGTGCAAATATTTGCTAATTTACATTGGTCTGGTCGTGCTCCGGAGAACACGTTAAGCTGTCGCCCGGTTGCCATACGAACATCCATGGCAGTCCCATACCAAATTGCGGCGCGTGGTGACGTCACAGCGTGCTAGCTAGCGCGTAGTGCAAAATTGGACGGCATCAAATGAATATTGGATTTATCTCAGTCCACGTTGTGTTTACACGTGTACAATGAGTAATAAGGTTTTAACCTATTTTGAGAATTAAAAATAATAAAAATTCATATTTTCAGTTTAGTGTTTTTAATTAGGCAATATCTTAGATTGGGTGGTAGGACACGACGGTATTCCCGTCCCAATTGAGCAGTCCGACTGGGGAAGTACCTCCACCCTACAGAATACCACGGCTATAATAACCTCGTGTTGTGTTTGTTGAGTGAGTAGGGTAACCAGAGCTAACTGGAGAGTTTTTGTGCTGTCAGTGGGTAAAGAGTAAAAGGCTCAGAGAATATAGGTATTTAAACTATCATGGTCACTGACATCAGTATCAGAATAAACGGGATATTTACCATGTTTCACTATTTTGAGCTTCCGATATTTCGGCGCTGTTGCAAGCACCATGATCACGGAGGAACTGGAGTAGTGGCGGTGAACTAAGAAAAAGTTTTTTCTTCTAGGAGTAATTATATCGATCTACCCTCTTTCGAGTTCTTTTACTACGCGTATCTGCACTACTATTGGTTTCACTCTCACTACAAACTCGAACCCGATCTCGATCACGTTCACGACATACGATGCTCACTGTATCCACTCGCGATTTTGTTTTAGCTTGTTCCCGGTTGTTTTTGCAAAGACGGACCACTGGATGCCAGACGTTCGGCAGTTGAAACCCATCCTCACGATTGAAATTTTTATACTTTTTTATTTCAATTGCTTCCCTAACCAGTCTTGGTATATAGTGGCGTTCTGTCGAAAGCATCTGAGGGTTATGTAGTTCGATCCAGTGGTTCGTACCGGACTCCAATAAATGTTGAGCGATTGCAGATTTATGCGGTTCATTGTTTTTGACTGCCCTGATGTGTTCCTTGATTCGGCATGTAACCGTTCTTTTTGTTTGTCCTATATAAGAACTGCCACAGCTACAGTCAATCTTGTACACTCCCGGTCTGTCCAATGGGGAGCCATCTTTGGGTGAGCGCAGGCATTGCGACAGCTTTTTAAAAGGAGTGAATATAGTTTTGACAGATACCTTCTTCAGGATGTTAGCGATCTTATCTGTCACTCCTTTGATGTAGGGTAAAAAGGCTGGCTGTCTTTCCACCTTATAGTTCCGGGGTTTATTTGTGGTGAGTCTTGGTGGTCTTATCCGTCCATTGTATCCATTCTTTTGTAGAACGCCGCTTATGTGCTTCAATTCTTCCTGTAAATGTTCCTCGTCACATAAACTATATGCGCGGTCAGTAAGCGACGTCACTACCGAATTCAGATGGCGCGGATGATGATGTGAGTCGGCATGCAGGTAGCGGTCAGTGTGAGTGGGTTTCCTGTACACGGAGTGGCTACACGACCCATCCTCACGAACACCGATCCTCACGTCAAGGAAGGCAAGGGTTCTTTCCTTTTCCATTTCGTACGTAAAGCTCATTTTTCCATGGATGTTGTTGAACTGAGCCACGTATTGTTGTACAACATTCTCACTCCCCTCCAGTATACAAAAAATGTCATCAACGTACCGTTTCCAGATTTTGATGCTTGGGGCGGTGGGTATGGCTATGGCTTCGAAATGTTCCATCCACAAGTTTGCCACAACTGGAGCCACCGGACTGCCCATCGCTACTCCATCTATCTGTAGGTAGTACTCATTTCTGTATACGAAGTAGTTTGTGGTCACACAATGTTGCACAAGGTCAGCATATTCTTTAGCGACTCCGTTCACAGGAAGTTCAGGGACAGATGGCGCTGTGCGTCACGATAACATCGACTCCGTATAAATATTTAAAATACAATTAATATATTGCGGTATTTTCTCCAAAAACAATAAAAAAGTATATAAATAGGCATAAAGTGACAGTGCAAGTGTTATCCAGTCTAACAAATTCATCTAAAAGTAAAATCTCATAGTGCTCATAAGGTGTAGTGAATTTGAACAAAACTAAATTGAAACTAGAAGATAAATGAACAATTTGGAAATAAAAAGTACCCATGCAAGTTAAGAATCAAAACAAGTGATCTCAGTCTAGAATTATAAGTGATTGATTATAAACCATTTCAATGAAATAAAAGTGCAGATCATCGTCCATAATATAAGGCTGACATTTTTGCAGCATGACTCATACTGGTGAAATTTTATAAATTTTTAAGACTATGCCGTATGTACTGAACATAAAATTCGATTCAAAAGTTGAAGTCACCGTGGCTCAGTAATACTAGCGATCGGATGCGGGCACGTGAGCTCTCGGATCGATTCCAGTGATACCCATCTCTTTTTGCGCTTTATTATGTTGTTTTTGTACAATTAGAATTGCTGTTTTGCTGTTTTGCTTTTTGAAAGTCATTTTGTTTATATAAATATTGTTTCTGAATAGAACACAATGGATTCTCAAAACATTACGCTGAGAAGACATAAGACTGCTATGAATGACACACTAAACTTGTCATTTATATCGAGCCATTCCGATTATTTATCGAAGAGTCTACCAGATTTATCGTCGGGATGCCTAAATAACGAGGAGGTCGAAGAACTTAGGAAGGTAAATGATGTGTTACGTGAACAATTACAAACGGCACACACAGAAATTGAAAACTTGATTTTGGAAAATACTTCTTTGAAAAAATTATCTACTGAGCAGGAGAGTATTATTAAAAAGCTGAAAACTATTTGTGTAGAACCAATACATAGTGCAAGAAAAAGTTCGCAAAAGAAAAGAAGTACGCCATTACAGAAAATAAGGAGGGAAAATTTAAACGACAGTAGCATTGGACTAGGTTTAAAACCGGATGCAGAGTCTATCACGAATAATTCAATAGCATTCACACAGCAGCCGTCTTCAAATATTGGCAACGGGACGACGCATTACTCAACTAAAACAAAAGATGGCGTCATAAGCGCGCGAAGTGTGCGCTCGCGACTGATGCTTCCTATGAGTTCAACTGATCACCACAAAAAATCAACAGATGGCGCTAAAACAACGCCTGAACCTACAAGAGTCAACAAGCGTCATCCCAATATACTGATAGTGGGTGGACAACAGTGCAGTGGATTGGCGTCGGCGCTTATGTATTCTAGACAAAATCGAGGATACGGCCGGTATAACATTACATCCATCACAAAGCCATATGCAAAATCAGAAGAATTTATACAAACTTGTTGTCAATTAGAAGATGTACCTGATAATTTTTTAATATTATGTATAGGCGAAAATGATACTAATCCAATCAAATGCATGATTAATCTGACTACCATTTTAAATTATTTTAAGAAAGCCAATGTACTTTTATTAAAGGTAAACAAAAATAGATATTTAAATGAAGTAATGTTAAATAACTCAATTAAAAATATCTGTAGAAACTTTGAAAATTGTACGTTTATAGATTTGACATTTACAAATCATTTTACTAAAAATCAGTTCATTATTCACTATTGTACTATAATTAATTCTACAGTTGACACACATTATTATGCAAGAAATTTCCTGACATTTCGAAATATTAAAAAGACCTTGTGTACAAATAATCTTAAACAATCCGGTATTAAAAAAGGCACAATCCCATATTATTTTCCGATAGTGAAACCGAAGCATATTCGTTCTTGTGATACAGATACCAGTAAAGACCAGTTGAATTCAACTTTTTTTCGTTAATAACGATCAAGTCAATACCAGTGTTAGTACATTGACATTATTGCATCAGAATATAGCGGGCTTATTAAATAAGGAGGATCAGCTAGAGATATGTCTGAATGGATTTGCAACAAATAAAAAGCCAATACACATAATATGTTTAACCGAATCGTTTGTACGGTCGGGTGATGAGTGTAACGTACATATTAGCAACTTTAAGTTGGTGAGTGCTTTTTGCAGACAAGATAAAGAGCGGGGGGGTGTATGCATCCTAGTCAGAAAGCATTTAGAATGTGAACCTATTAGTATTTGTAATGAGTTGGCTTTAGAAAAATCCTTCGAATGTTGTGGAATTAGAATACCTAAATTACAGTGCATTATTATCTGTATATATAGAATACCCAATTCAGATGCTAGTACACTTCTCGAAAGACTGGAAATATTACTTCACAAATTAAACCTTAAATCTAATACAAAACTAATTATAGCAGGTGACACTAATATAAACACATTGAAACATAGCACTTTTTCGGAAACTTTAATGAATCTGTTGTTAAATTACAATTTGTACCTACACATCAAGGAACCCACGCGCCAAAATAAGACATGTATTGACCACATAATAAGCAACATTCATGATGCGGAAGGGCACGTTCATAGGTTGTTTCTATCTGATCATGAAACTGGACAAACATTATCATTTCCAGCTGCAAGGGACCGGCAAACACCCGCATATTGGTATGCATTAAGGAGAGATTTTAATAAGGAAAACGTTGAAAAATTTAAAACCTACATCTCCTCTTTATCATGGTCAGAGGTATATAATGAACCAACCTGCAACAGTGCATTCGATCAATTTCATGATATGTTTTCACTCCTGTACAATCTGTGCTTTCCCATAAATAAAATTAAAATAACAGAAAATAACACGGGTCCTAGGTGGTTAACAAAGGGAATAAAAGTATCAGCCATGACAAACAGAAAGTATAGATACCAGTATTATTTAAAAAAAAATGTAGAAAATAAGAATAAATACGACGAATATAACACATTATTTAGAAAATGTATAATTATATCTAAAAAAAGTCACTACAAAAAATACATAACAAATTCGCAAAATAAATGTAAAGCATCATGGAAAGTTATAAAAAACGATAGTGGTATAACGAGGCATGATATTGAAATGGTTGAGTGCAATGGAGAGGAAGTGCGAGATGCAACACAGATTGCGAATAAGTTCAACGATTACTTCTTATCTCTTGTTAATTCAACAAACATAAACAATCCAGACTACTCGTTGATAATTAAGACAGACCCAACTATATTTTTGCAACCCATAACGGAATTAGAAATAGTTAAAATCATAAAATCGCTCAAAAATACAAACGCAGTCGGTTATGATGGTATATCTACATTTATTTTAAAACAATGTGATATGGAGCTGGCAGAGGTCTTGTGTCATTTGGTCAATCAAACATTTATACAAGGTGTATTTCCCGAAAAATTAAAGATATCTACAGTGAGGCCCCTTCACAAGAAACACAGTAGATTGCAAATGAGTAATTATAGACCTATAACTCTGATTCCTGTGTTTTCAAAAATCTTTGAAAAAGCCATGTGTGTTCGAATCAATGACTTTTTGAAAAAATTCAACATCATAGTCCCAGAGCAAAATGGTTTTCAGGCTAACAAGTCAACCACACTGGCAGCTTTTAACTTGTTTAAGAACATTACTGAAAACATTGATAGGAAGAGACAAGTATCTGCTGTGTTCTTTGATATGAGTCGCGCATTTGATTTTGTAGATCACAAAATACTGATCAGCAAATGTGAACGATATGGGCTCAGGGGCAAGGCTCTCGAATGGATAAGTAGCTATCTCCAAAATCGTACACAATGTGTTGAGATAGACCGGGTTGACAATAAAAAATGCTTAAATGCCTTTAGATCACAGTTTGCGCCAAATACATCCGGCGTGCCCCAGGGAAGTGTTCTGGGTCCTCTACTCTTTCTTCTCTATATTAATGATATACCTAAAGTTATAAAAAATCACTGTACTTTATTCGCAGACGATATATCAGTTGTAGTGTCCGACGTCAGGGGTGAACCACAGCACATTTCTGATGTAAATACTGCAATAAGCGACGTAATGAATTGGCTAAATAAGAACAATCTGACCGCCAACATAGCTAAAACAAAAATTTTACAATTTGAGAATTACAAATCAAATAACAAACCACTAAAGATCACCTATCAGGGTACAGATATAGAGACAGCAGTTGATACTAAATTTTTAGGTATTACATTAGACAAACACTGTAATTGGCACTTGCATATAGATGGCTTATGTTCCAAAATAAATCGGTTCGTTTTTGCTTTAAGACGACTACGCAAAACAGTGAATTTAAAAACTGCAATGACTGCTTACCACGGCTATATACAATCAACTTTACGATACGGTTTATTGTTATGGGGTAACTCAAATCATATCTCAAAGGTCTTTATATGTCAAAAAAAATGTATTCGAGCTATGGCGAACATTGGGCCACTAGACTCGTGTAGACCAGCCTTTAAAAGTCTTAGGCTGCTGACGTTGACGTCACTATACGTTTTGGAAATTGGCATATTTGTAAGGAAGCATCCGGAGTTGTTTAAAAAGGCCAGTGAAGATAAGTTGTACAAATCTAGGGATACCACGAAACTTCTGCTGCCTAGCTGTAAAACTTCTCTCCATCAAAATAATTCACATTATATGACAGCCAAAATTTATAACCACATACCCAGACCCATTAGAGAGCTAACCTTCAACAAATTTAAGAAAGCACTAACTACCTGGCTGATTGAGAAGTGTTATTATAGTGTCAAGGAGTTTCTTGAGGATAAATGATGATTTTAATGTATGTCATTTTAATGTATTATGTGGGACTTATTGTATTGACTTTTAATGTATTATTGTATGTGTAATTATTAGTAGGTAGGTATTGTGTATTCTTTTATATAAAAAATAAATAAATTATACTTGCATGTATTCTTGACACTAAATATTGACATTTTTGGACATTTTATATGTATTCTATTTTTAATTTTTAATTTTATTACAATTGAATTGCCTACATCATCATCAATCGAATATGTAACATTTTCAATGGATTTTGCATGCAGAGAAACTGCGAAGCATGTCGGACCTTATTTGTTTTTGTAACACCATTGTAACATACCGTGTTTCGAGCAATAAATGATTTACTTACTTTACTTACTTACTTACTTACTTACTTCTCTGCGATTTTTCGTCTTATGATCTCCAAGCAGTCTGTGATGGGAACATTTGTGAATAGGGACTCCACGGACTTTTTACCCTACATCAAAGGAGTGACAGATAAGATCGCTAACATCCTGAAGAAGGTATCTGTCAAAACTATATTCACTCCTTTTAAAAAGCTGTCGCAATGCCTGCGCTCACCCAAAGATGGCTCCCCATTGGACAGACCGGGAGTGTACAAGATTGACTGTAGCTGTGGCAGTTCTTATATAGGACAAACAAAAAGAACGGTTACATGCCGAATCAAGGAACACATCAGGGCAGTCAAAAACAATGAACCGCATAAATCTGCAATCGCTCAACATTTATTGGAGTCCGGTACGAACCACTGGATCGAACTACATAACCCTCAGATGCTTTCGACAGAACGCCACTATATACCAAGACTGGTTAGGGAAGCAATTGAAATAAAAAAGTATAAAAATTTCAATCGTGAGGATGGGTTTCAACTGCCGAACGTCTGGCATCCAGTGGTCCGTCTTTGCAAAAACAACCGGGAACAAGCTAAAACAAAATCGCGAGTGGATACAGTGAGCATCGTATGTCGTGAACGTGATCGAGATCGGGTTCGAGTTTGTAGTGAGAGTGAAACCAATAGTAGTGCAGATACGCGTAGTAAAAGAACTCGAAAGAGGGTAGATCGATATAATTACTCCTAGAAGAAAAAACTTTTTCTTAGTTCACCGCCACTACTCCAGTTCCTCCGTGATCATGGTGCTTGCAACAGCGCCGAAATATCGGAAGCTCAAAATAGTGAAACATGGAAAATATCCCGTTTATTCTGATACTGATGTCAGTGACCATGATAGTTTAAATACCTATATTGTGCACCGGTACGGGCCGGATTGTATAAAACTTATAAAACATCTAGAACGCGCGCGGAAAAAGAGTATAAGTTTAACTGAGTCGCTATCCTTTTTGGTGAAGTGTCGGGATGCGGACATTATTCCCGTGTGTGTACGATTAAAACCTCGCAAGGATATACACGGTTCCGAAAATATCTTACGCTACGCGAGTGTAAAACTGCTTCGCAAAATGATTGGTAACACTAGATACAAACTTGACAAGGTTCAGTGTGAGCTGTACAATATTCATCTGGAGTGCAGTGCTGTGTTGTCGCGTGAGGATTTTGATAAGTGTGACCGGATTACCTATCTACAGGCACAACGTACGAGGGAAATTAGTGTTTTGAAACAGCCACGTAAGTTTGAATCACTTTTACGCAAACAGAAACCTAGTGTCCCCTACCACGATAGGTCACGGACGGTTGTCAATCTCTCTGAGAAAGTACTGACCGAAGCAGCACTCAGCTCGTTGGAGAAAGGGTTGAACTTTGCCCCTACACCTAAGCGTATTCCGTACGAAAAAGTTATAGGTACGATTGAGGAGGTTGTTCGACGGAATAGAATACCAGCTGATGACGCGGAGGTACTTAGACAAGAGGTTTCTCTCACTCTGCGTCGAGCAAAGATCCCACAATCCAACATGACTGCCGAGGAACGTTGTGCACTTCGCGACCTACGAGACGATGACAGGATGCTAGTCTTGAGGGCCGACAAGGGAAACGCCACGGTAGTTATGAACGTCACGGAATACGACGACAAAATGCGGCACTTGTTGAGTGACGAAAAAACGTACAAGAAGGTCAACTACAACCCGACTGCAAGGACCAACCGAAGCACAGTTCGAATGATCAAGGAACATCAACAGGTAATCGGTGAAGAGGTAGTGGCACACCTGCTGCGACCCAGGAACCTCCAGCCCCCCAAACTATATGGTCTGCCTAAGATACACAAGCCAAACACTCCCTTGCGGCCCATAGTGAGTCAGATTGACTCGCCGACCTATGAACTGGCCAAACATGTGGCGAATATCTTGCAGCCTTTGGTGGGTAGGACCATGTCGTACGTGAAGGACTCGAGACACTTCGTTCAGATTTTGCGTCAAACTTCGGTCAATGATCAAGAAGTGATGGTGAGCTTTGACGTGGAGTCCCTATTCACAAATGTTCCCATCACAGACTGCTTGGAGATCATAAGACGAAAAATCGCAGAGAACGGAGTCGCTAAAGAATATGCTGACCTTGTGCAACATTGTGTGACCACAAACTACTTCGTATACTGAAATGAGTACTACCTACAGATAGATGGAGTAGCGATGGGCAGTCCGGTGGCTCCAGTTGTGGCAAACTTGTGGATGGAACATTTCGAAGCCATAGCCATACCCACCGCCCCAAGCATCAAAATCTGGAAACGGTACGTTGATGACATTTTTTGTATACTGGAGGGGAGTGAGAATGTTGTACAACAATACGTGGCTCAGTTCAACAACATCCATGGAAAAATGAGCTTTACGTACGAAATGGAAAAGGAAAGAACCCTTGCCTTCCTTGACGTGAGGATCGGTGTTCGTGAGGATGGGTCGTGTAGCCACTCCGTGTACAGGAAACCCACTCACACTGACCGCTACCTGCATGCCGACTCACATCATTATCCGCGCCATCTGAATTCGGTAGTGACGTCGCTTACTGACCGCGCATATAGTTTATGTGACGAGGAACATTTACAGGAAGAATTGAAGCACATAAGCGGCGTTCTACAAAAGAATGGATACAATGGACGGATAAGACCACCAAGACTCACCACAAATAAACCCCGGAACTATAAGGTGGAAAGACAGCCAGCCTTTTTACCCTACATCAAAGGAGTGACAGATAAGATCGCTAACATCCTGAAGAAGGTATCTGTCAAAACTATATTCACTCCTTTTAAAAAGCTGTCGCAATGCCTGCGCTCACCCAAAGATGGCTCCCCATTGGACAGACCGGGAGTGTACAAGATTGACTGTAGCTGTGGCAGTTCTTATATAGGACAAACAAAAAGAACGGTTACATGCCGAATCAAGGAACACATCAGGGCAGTCAAAAACAATGAACCGCATAAATCTGCAATCGCTCAACATTTATTGGAGTCCGGTACGAACCACTGGATCGAACTACATAACCCTCAGATGCTTTCGACAGAACGCCACTATATACCAAGACTGGTTAGGGAAGCAATTGAAATAAAAAAGTATAAAAATTTCAATCGTGAGGATGGGTTTCAACTGCCGAACGTCTGGCATCCAGTGGTCCGTCTTTGCAAAAACAACCGGGATCAAGCTAAAACAAAATCGCGAGTGGATACAGTGAGCATCGTATGTCGTGAACGTGATCGAGATCGGGTTCGAGTTTGTAGTGAGAGTGAAACCAATAGTAGTGCAGATACGCGTAGTAAAAGAACTCGAAAGAGGGTAGATCGATATAATTACTCCTAGAAGAAAAAACTTTTTCTTAGTTCACCGCCACTACTCCAGTTCCTCCGTGATCATGGTGCTTGCAACAGCGCCGAAATATCGGAAGCTCAAAATAGTGAAACATGGTAAATATCCCGTTTATTCTGATACTGAGGCTCAGAGAATTATAATAAAATTAAAGATATGTTCCTCGAGAGTTTATACGGGTCTTCTCTGGAAGAGTTATTCAGTTTTATTAGGTAGGTATGTATTACCTACTAATTATACCATTAACATACATACCTCTTATATTAACTCGACCGGAGAGTTTATCCATCTCTCCGAGCAAAGCAGCGAGCAAAGAGCTCTTGCCAGAGCCGACGGCGCCGACAACAGCGACTAGTGAGCCTTGAGAAATGTGTACGTTCAAATTCTTCAGTACCGGCTCCGCGTCTTCATCGCCCCAAGAAAAGTTACCGTCTTCTATTACGATTTGATCAGCTGAAATTAAATATTGGCGATGTAGGATTATAGATGTATACTTTTCTATAATAACCGTTATGCTTTTTTATTAATATGTTCAATTGTTTAACGATAAGAAGAATATCTGAAAAGCTTGAACCATGATAATAGTCTATCCATACTCTTCTTATGTATAAAATTCTCGTGTCACAATGTTCGTTCTCGTGCTCCTCCGAAACGGCTTGACCGATTCTCATGAAATTTTGTGAGCATATTGAGTAGGTCTGAGAATCGGCTTTTTCATACCCCTTAGTGATAAGGGTTGTCCACCCTGGGAACCGACATCCACGCGGGCGGAGCCGCGGGCAAAAGCTAGTATCATATAAGAAAGCGATATGTTAATTTTTCATCAAAATATGTTCATTTTCTTGCTCGATCGTCGGCCACTTTTACAATATTTTATGACGTCAATACAATCATCATCATCTTCATTAAGACGTATTGTCCTGATTGTACAAGAGGCTAAGGTGCCCTTGGAGCTCAGAGTCCGCCTTCCGGCTTCTTCTCCTCCACTTCGCACGATCTTGAACGTCCATGGTACTGAGGCCATTTGCACACATGTCACCCTCTATGACGGCAAGCCATTACTTCTTAGGCCTATCCCTTCTTTCTGGACCCGATGGGGGCGCCATTGACAGGCATTTGTTACCCGTTAAAATCAATTTGATTCTAATTGCTAAACTGTTTAGTAACTATAAATGACTTGTATTTACTCACGTTCATTAACATCATGTTCTATCATTAGGGTATCTAATTCCTCGGAATTCAAAAACTTATTCAATCGCTTGAGGCTTACACATGTCTGTAATAAATACATGAAATTGTAACAGTAAACACAATATTTTTAGTGGCATTATTTTGTGACTTACCTGTATAACATCATATACGACATTCGGCAGCATTGCCATAGGGAAACGTAGTATATTGAAAAGAGACAGAGCTACGAATGCTGTTTTCGAATCGAGAACTTCTGTATCGTTTATTAACACAAAACACATGAATGACATCAGCGATACCTGAAAAAGAAACACCATTTGAAACGTAGGGATAGTTCATGTTATTTTTTATGGACTGACGTATACTGACTAACAATACTTACCAGAAATGGAGTACAAAACCATATAATTGAAGATATAGAGTGATTATAAGCCATCTGCTTCAATACTTTCATCTCTTTATTTCTTATTTTAAGTATGTGCTCCTGGAAGCTTGGCTCCCAAGCATATATTTTGAGAACCTGGAACAAACAAAACAAAGCTAAAATTATAGTTTTATCTGTAATCCAAAGTTACTCTTACATATAATCTGTTTTATCTTACTTTTATGCCATTAAGTACTTCGCTCATAAGCTTAATTCTTTCGTCTTTATAACGCATCAGTTTAGTCTGTAGTTTCTCCTGTACAACGGCAGATAGTGCATTCACTGGTATGAATAATATAATCACTGCCATACCAGCCAGAACTGACGGCCCCAAGAGATTCCACAAGAAGTAGAATGCCAACGCGATTTGTAATGGTGCGGACCATATCAAATTTATGAATGTCAAGTCGCTGAATCTGAAGTAGTAAAATCAAAAAATATGACATCTAGAACGTTTAAGTTTAGTGCATATTTTGATAAAGTCAACAGAAAATGCAGGGAGGAGCCACGTCAAACAAATATCGAAAAGCCATTGCATTAGCAACTTCAAGAGATGAATGCTGTAAGAATTGGCAATGACTTTTAACACTATTTAAATGACTGTTATGCACGTTTAAATGTTTTTTTTTTTTTGCATTTATTATATTGGTTATAGTATCATTCTTATAGAATATAGAATAAAGTAGCAATGCATTACCATTGGAGGTATATCTACTGCAATTAAAAACGCCACACGTACCTGCTAATGTCAGTAGACATTAAGTTAATAATTTCTCCAATTGTAGAGTTCTTTCTAGCTTCGTTAGATAGGCTTAGCGCTTTTTTGTATACCATGGCACTCAAAGCACAGTTGATTTTTAGCCCAACTATGGATGTCTTTATGAAATATTGCCCCATGATCACAGTCTGTATAGAAGAGCATACAAACATACCCACAGCATAAAGGTAGCCCCTCCATGTTGGCTCATTACCCTGAACAAAACCAATTAGTAATCTGAAAGGAAACACATACTTATGGAATATAAGTAAAAGAAACCGTTGAAAAAATAACACATTTTTTCAAAGTTAGAAATGAATAATAGAATAGAATAGAATAGAATATCTTTTATTTCAGATTTTTCAAATCCATATAAAGTGTTAGTAGTACCATTATAATCTTAATCTAGTGTTAGTATCTTAGAAATATTATTAGTGAATTGTGGCCTCCGGTGCGGCATCCTTTGTTAGATGTAAAGATGGCTGGTGGATGGAAATATTGAATGAAATTTTAAGCATTTAGTGTGCTAACTATTTAAAATCGATTAAGTTAGAAAAATATTTCCCCTGTAAGGGAAAGATCGCGGGTTCGAATCCTGCCTGGACCGTTTCATTTTTTTCTATCTTAATCGATTATGAAAATATTGGTTTAATAGGTAAGTACCCATTTTACTCATAAAAGTATGATGGGGGTAATATTTTTAGATGAAAAAGTTGATAATACGTAATTGAATGGACCCGGGATCCTCTACGGATCAAGATCGCGAGAAGATTTAGTCAACTACAGGTAGGCACTCACCTAAGTAGCTCTGGTGCTGCAAAAGTAAGTAAATCATTACATAGCTTTAATGCCATACTAACAATGAACAATCCGCCGAAAGCTTTGCACACAACTGGTAGTATGGAGATAAGTTTCTTCTCCTTTTTTTGATTTCGTCTAAAGGATGTCTCTGAACAGTCGGGTGTAATAGTCCTTCTGAAATTTAAACGAAAGTATTCATAGTATTTTTATAGATGTTAGTTTTTAGTACTTTCTGAAGGATATTGTGATAATTATTCCCTGTAGTTATACCCTCAACTATATAGGTATTTAAACTATCATGGTGTTCCTCAGTGATCATGGTGCTTGCAATAACGCCGAAATATCGGAAACACAGAACAATAAAACATGATAAATATATCGATAACTTTAATACTAATATCCTCAACTAGTTGATGCCCACATTTCTGCCAGCGGCAGCGTCACAAATTCCATTTTACTCATTTAATGAAATCCATTTCCGCCTTGTATAATCTACTTACTTATGTGTTTATATCTTCTTATCTTTCCACAAATAAAATTTATCTTATCTACTGTACCTACACATGAATTTTTATACATATAAATAAATACACTGTTCTTCTTCTATTACAAGATGCCGAATATATCATTTACAAATTATCTATTGATGACAACAGGTCAAACTTATTACTTACTTACCCCATGTTTTGCATAAGTATATGGTTAAAATTGTAAGAAAGTGTTGATGAAAAGATAATATAATCCAGATTACATTCTGGTTTTTACATGTTCAGCAGCACGAATGTTATGCTCCTGATGTTGCACACGTGTGCTTGTCTGTCATCTAAGTGGTATAAAACATAATGGTAGTGGCTATAGCTTCTTCACACTTAAAAAAAATAAATAGAAAAAACAGTTATAACTAAATGTAAGCGGAGGCTCTACCAATGATTTTATCAATCAAATCCATCAATCAATAAGCCCACAGTCCACTGCTGGACATAGGCCTCTCCCAATGTGCGCCATGTTCTCCAATCCTTCGCCTTCCGCATCCAGTCTGTCCCAGCCACCTTTTTCAGGTCGTCCGTCCATCTGCCTAGGGGCGTCCCACCTTTCGTGATTTTATAAGACAACAAATTTCAGAAACTTACGATTTGCGCTTCCTCATTGTACGATGCCAAAACTTTTCAAATCTTGAAACAGACTCCTTGGACACATGTTGAGGGTGCAAGGACCATAAGTCACTTTCTGTTAAAGTTCTTCTGTATCCCGTTATAGCTATTGGGTCGAACCAGCTAAATGTGAGTCGGCTGGGAAACCCTGATGAATTTTCTGGCGATTGTCTCTATCACGACAAAAGATAAACGTTTTCATAAAAGAAATGTAATTTAGTGTACGTCTACGTGTACAAGAATGGCTATTAATGTGGAAGTGAGGGCATGTAAGTTCGTTAGTAGTGTATCTATTAAATGCGATACTCAGTATCTATAGGAAATCTGATTTCCTTGCAAAGATTGGGACGTTTTGTGTTTTGCCGGCAAGGCAGGTATAGTGCTTGACCGGATAACAACAGAATACAAAAATCACGCAGATGTCTTAATGCTAGTGAGCTAGAAAGGTGGTGCGCTCCTGACGAGCCGGTTTCTCATAAGGGGGAAGGGTTGGGGTTCTGCTCTCCTTCAAAAAGGTTAGCAATGGTGACCATTCAGCCGGGGCTTGCTGGCGCTCCGTAACATCGGCCTACGGTACTGGGTCACTGGCTTAGAATAATATAGAATACCTGGTATAATAAGTACAATCGATTGGTTGTCTTCAGAATCGTTTGTATACCAAGGGTACAGACAAGGATATGGTGGCAGGAAAGGTTATGTTTTTTATCATCTATCTTGGACTCCTGAAAATGGTAGTAAAATAAACGGAAAGAGCTCTCTTTACACGGAGGATGTACACACAGGGTAAACTAACAAAAGGTTGATAAAAATACCTCGTCATAAATGTAAGGCGTGTTTCTGGGCGGTAAATCCGCGAAACAGTTCAATACGAACATTACTACAACTAGTAAATAGTACACGATATAGCTTGCAAAATTATATCGGAAATACGCGTCGTCTGTTGAGTTATAGTTTATCATTTCAGTCCTCAGTTGAGGTAATCCAGCCAATATTAGGAGTAACCAGAATATGAAGAGCACTCCTGAAGTTCGTATCCCGTTCTTTCTGTTGTATGATAATAGCGTTGCTGATAATACCTGAAACAGATCTTAGCGTTAGTTTTACCTTAAATATGCTTTTAAAACTACAACAGGTATAAATTATAAAATTGCAAATTAATTGCGTACCTATTGGAGATATTTCAAAAACAAGTGCTTTTTTTTGGAATTCTTGTCTGTCAGTTTGTTTGTGATGGACGCAAAAAGTATTGAATGGATTTCGATGTGTGCCTATGCGTTTTATTTTTTCATTATTCTTGAGATTCAGCGTAATTAGTTGATAATACATTTTATTTTAAAGATTTTTTACAAAAAATTATAAGGCGATAAGGCTATAAGGCGTTAAAGCTATTTGCTTAGATATAGTATTTTTTTTTTTAAATGAGCATCATTTCGTAAGAGTTATTCGGAAGTTATGTCAATTTAAATTTTTGTGGATCAAGGCAATGTGTCAGGGGAATCTATGTTCCCATCTTCTCGAGAAAAGGGGGAGGGGAGGGGCGAAACGCGCCACCGACTCAGCCTATTTCTGCTAAAGTGACTGGCGACCCCATCTGACACCATAGGTCCGCGCTTATAGAGGACGGAGGCCTTCTAGCCAGTTCTCCATGATAGATCTTACCGCCGCTATCACGCCGTGCCCTAATAAGTATAGGTACTGGTTATGGATGTGGATAAAGATAAAGTAGAAAATATTAAAATGTTCTCTATATACTTACAAGACAAATCGGAAAAAAAGATTTTCTAGGCAATTAGCCAAGGGAATCAAGCTCAAGAGAATAAAAAAGGAAGTTTTTATCGATAGACACAAAATTAAAAAATGCATATTGACAATAACTATATTAATAGATTTTTATAGAACAAATAACATAACCTGGAAAGTAAAATGTTTTTTTTTAGATGGACAAAGCAGTCAATCAAGAGTGAAACGAAACCATCGAAATCAAATAAAAAGCTACGTTATTTCCACCACGAGCGAAGAGAAGCGCCAAATTTCACCACAACGTACCTAGGTATGAAGCGCAACTAGTGCTTGCAAAATAAAGTAGATGCGGAGTTCCACAACAATCCACTACTATGCGTAGCTTAATGACGTACCCAGGCACCCACAGGACAGGCCTAGGCCTAGTGTGGGGCCACCGGAAATGTAACGAAAATGTGTATGTGTGTTTTTTGGTAAGTAATAAATTATTATTATTATTATATTATTATTATATTAATCACAAAAATCTGCGGTAGCCTAGTGGTTTGGGTAATGGACTGCTGAGACGAGGACTCGGGTTCGATCCCAGGTTTTACCATGGCACACACCATTATGTGTGTATTTATCGCAGGTTTATAAGTGCCCGGTTAATGGCAATAGGCTCGCCACCTATTACATTGGGACCTAAACATAAACCGCTGAAATGTGGGTGCTAGCACCTCTGCCTACCCCTTCGGGGATATAAGCGTGAGTTTATGTTTTTTTATGTTATGTTTTATTAATCACAGTTTAACCCCGGACAAACCTAATATTGCAATTCTAAGGAAATCTAATCATAATACACATGCCGTATTTTTTTATCAAGAAACGATCTATTCCTTGGTCTGATATATTACATTGTTTACTTATTTTAGAGTAATAAGTAGGTGTTTTGTTGATAGTTTTGTTATGAAAAGTGGATGTCAAATTTGGCTTTTAGAATTTGTTTAAAACTATTTCTTTCTAAATTAGAAACTATAACTATCGGGCCCCAGTAAGATCTTAAATTGAATTAACGTAAAAAATATACGGGTCTTAGGTAATATTGGGACTAAATTTAGACTTAAATTTAGCTTAACTCGACTATGAACGACGGGAACGCCGAACCACCCATCATCCCCAGCTGTGGTGCTTCGATGACCGAAATTAAAATCACACAACGGGTGGTCCGGCGCGAGCTTAAGTCCCTAGATGTTCGGAAGTCGAGTGGGCCGGACGGTATACCGGCGATGGTGCTTAAGCACTGTGCCCCCGAGCTGTGCCCTGTACTTACACGCCTTTTCGCACTCTCATACTCCGCGAGGCAGGTCCCGGCCTCGTGGAAGACTGCATTCGTGCACCCTGTACCTAAGAAAGGTGACAGGACAGATCCGACCAATTACAGGCCTATCGCTATAACCTCCCTTCTCTCGAAGGTTATGGAGCGTGTTATTAATACACTACTCCTGAGGTACCTTGAAGGAAACGATCTACTGAGCGACCGACAGTACGGTTTTGTGTGACCTTCTTGTGTATCTCACAAACCGGTGGGCGCAAGCCATCGAAAGTCGCGGTGAGGCACTAGCGGTCAGCCTCGATGTAGCGAAGGCCTTCGATCGAGTCTGGCACAAAGGTCTTCTTACGAAGTTGCCATATTATGGACTCCCCGAGGGATTGTGCGAATGGATCTCCAGCTTTTTGTCCAACAGAAGCATCCAAGCCGTCGTCGACGGCAGCTGCTCGGACCGCATGAACATAAACGCTGGTGTCCCACAAGGCTCCGTGTTGTCTCCGACGCTGTTTCTGCTGCATATCAATGACATGCTGTCTGATGGCTCCATTCATTGTTATGCGGACGACAGTACCGGGGACACGTGTTACACGGGCCGTGCAAATATCCCTCAGTCCGAGGTGGAGAAGAGTCGCGAACAATTTGTGTCTGAAATCGAGACCACTCTCTCTGGAGTGTCCGATTGGGGACGACTAAACCTAGTCCAATTCAACCCCACTAAGACACAAGTATGTGTATTCACCGCTAAGAAAACCCCATTCATTGTAGCGCCGCAATTCCTGGGCACACCGCTTACCATCTCCCCGAGTATCGGGATCCTTGGTGTCGATATCTCCAGTGACGTCCAATACCGAAGTCATTTGCAGGACAAGGTTAAGTTGGCATCAAGAAAGCTCGGAGTGCTCAACAGGGCGAAGCAGTATTTCACTGCGGGGCAGCAACTCCTTCTTTATAAAGCACAGGTCCGGCCTCACATGGAGTACTGCTGTCGCCTTTTTGCTGGAGCACCTGCATACCAGCTTGACCCCTTCGACTCGTTGCAAAGACGGGCATTGAGGCTGGTTGACAATCCCATACTCACAGGTAGAGTGGAACCTCTTAGCCTTAGGAGGGATTTTGCCTCACTGTGTGTGTTCTACCGCCTATACAATGGTTTGTACTCAGATGAATTGTTTGACATGATGCCCGTAGCTACATTCTATCATCGCACCTCTCGCCATAGGCAGGGAATTCATCCCCACACATTGCGACCTGAGACGGTGCGCACTGTGCGGTATGAAAGAAACTTCATCGCACGCACACTCAAGCTGTGGAATGACCTCCCTGCTGCGGTTTTCCCAAGCGCCTACAATATGGGGTTCTTCAAGAGGGGCATCAGAAGGTTTCTTCATGGTCGGCAGCGCGAGTGTGACACCCCTGGTGTTGCATACGTCCATAGGCCACGGCAACCGCTTCCCATCAGGTGGGCCGTGTGCTTGTCTGCCAACTAAGTGGTATAAAAAAAAAAAAGACTCAAGATTCACACTAAAATGATCTTGGTTTAGTGGAACCGAAGATATGACCAGACGTCGCCATAATCAACCTCCATGCGAGCGGAGTAGCGAATTCGTTTATTCTGAATTCATCATTTTGTACCTTAATACCATTTTTTTCGTGCAGATATTCCCACAGATACCGTCATGTTTATGTTGTGTCGTAGGTATTCGAATCGACTAGCGACTAAAACTAATTAGGCACATGTCTCGGATCTCTCATACGGTTGTAAGGTCGCCCAAGAAGGCATTTTCCTCAAAGCCCGGCTGACCCTGGGTCAACCCCGGTTTCGAGATGGCACCTCAAGCGCTCTTTATCCACCTAGTGCTGTAGGTACCTATATTAAATTACACCGAAATACTAAGAAATTCAGAATAACCATTTCTGAAAGAAGGAAAATAAGAACACAATATTGTTCGGCTTGTGTACTATGAGTAATGTATCTATCAGATCAATTTTTGATTCAGTATTCATACACATTCGTAGTAAACCGATAAAAAGAGGAATGTACTGTCGATAGATAAAGGCAGATAACTACAATGCACAATAGGTATAGGCCGTGATTAAACATTTAAACGAAATAATTACTTTTTTTTTTTTTTTTTTTTTTTTTACGTGCGCAAAATCCCCACGGATACCTCCCCACCGGAGCCAGGTTATGTCGGACTCGAACCGACTAAAACGCACGCCGCCTGTGGGTCGTTTAGCTAGGTAGGTAGATACTCTTCCTAAATCCTCAAGCTAACTCACCTAAGCTAATTTCTTGTATTAGGAGTGGTTATGATAGTGTTCAACCTTTGATCCCGGCTTAGGTACTATATTGATCTGTTGGCGAAGGAGAGCCCTTATCTACTTTCTATTTGGCAGAAGAGTCGGGTGACAAGTGCGTGCGGGCCACCGTGCTTCTTATACCTGAGTGGGGGTCTATCTTAAAACCGTAGATCGCTTAGGGTCTACCGGGGTACGAGAGAAATTTCTAGTTCGGTAACCTTACAGCCCGGTTATCGCGTCGCCTCGGCCGACTGGTGGTGGTAACCGTGAGGATTCTCGAACAAAAAATAAATAAAAAGGTAGATATTGCTATTAATCATTGCAAATTCACTTAACTTTTGCTCATACGAATATAGTCATTGTGATCGTGGGACTATAATGTTTGTCTAGTCACGTCAAGGTCACGCGATAATCGCACCGCTGTTGGTACGATGATGCCCAAATAAGGTAAAGGCTCACCAAGCGCAAAAAGTTTACTGTGACGCGGCGGGTTGCGGTTCACGTGAAATACTTATTCACATAGCAAAGGTACTTATTTGAAGATTGTACTACATTAAAATCACGTGAGTTTGTGATTATCTTATCTTCCTACTATTAAAACATAAACTCACGCCTATATCCCCGAAGGGGTAGGCAGAGGTGCTAGCACCCACATTTCGCCAGTTTATGTTTAGGTCCCAATGTTAGAGTTGGCGACCCTATTGCCATTAACTAGCATTAATAAACCTGCGATAAATACACACATAACTTCGAAAAGCATCGATAAGTCATTGGTGTGTGCCATGGTAAAACCTGGGATCGAACCCGAGACCTCGTCTCAGCAGTCCATTACCCATACCACTAGGCTACCGCGGTATACAATTAAATAATGCGAAAGTGTGAATGGAGGATGTTTGTTCATAGCACATAGGTTATTATTTACCCCAGTAACAGTAATGGGATCCTGTGCGTCGCGAGCATGGGATCAATTGTGAGCGTAGGCGGTACCGCAGGCACTCCTTGTATATTTTTTCTCTTTTCTATGTAAATTCTTTTTTAAATAATGACGCTATATGATATTGTCCATTTTGGGATTCATGTTTGCTTGCCAGTGAATACAGGAAAATATGTCACTTGTCATCCTATCAGGAATGTATCTGCGATGATGGTGTGAAGGCATAGGTACATGTGAGAATGTTGTGACTAGTCTGTCTGAGGCCACCGAAAGTGATGTAAACATAAAAAGAAATGGTTAGAGCTTACAAAAGTCAGCAGCTTCACAACTGGATCATAATAATCTGCAGCAGAAACATTGTTCTGGTTCCTGGATGATGCATCAATAACATGACCAATGTCTATTATTTGTAGCAGTATCAAGAGTAATGTAACAATCAATTTGCTAATATTCAGTTTATTCCATGGTATGTTGGTCTCTTTACTGATAACCATTTGATATACTTCAATCACTGCTGCCAGCCACAATAATACACAAGGGATCCATACAAGCACAGTCTTTTGGAAGCATGGTGTGAAATCAGGATTATCCGTATCCCAAGTCAGGCTGGTATTCTGGAATAAAAATTATAGAAAATCTACATGTAAAAGTTTTGAACATGTACATATTGAGTATGAGTTGAATGATGATAATACTGATTACATACATACATACATAAAATCACGCCTTTATTCCCGGAGGGTTAGGCAGAAGTGAATTAACACTCACATTTCCATACTGATTATGATGTTTTAAATTTTAATAATGATCACTGGTGGGTCATCGTCATCCTTTTTCCATTCCTTGGTCCTAGTTTAGATCATCCTTGGTCTTAATCAGTTTCGGTACACAACAAAATAATATGTATATCCTTTAATAATAATTTAAGTACTTAAATGACGTACATGAATATTTAAATGACCAATTTATAGACTGACACTTGAACATAAATAATAATGTTAATTAATAATAATAACATATAGTTATTTTATTTCTCATTATATCACTTATCATAAAAAGAGAACTCAATTTATTTCAGTAATCAATAATCAATTTAGTGCTACTAGAAGCCTACTTAAATTAGGAAAATAAAATTATTATTTTAATAAACAAATCATGTACTTAAATCATCATCATCAAGTACTTAAATTAAATATATAAATTTTTAACTCGAATGTGACTTAAATTAATGTTCAGATAAAATGTATGGAATGTTAATATGATATCAGTAAATTTAAAGATTTATTGTAAGACAAATACATTTTTGACTGGTATTTAATTATAAATGATAAGATATATTATTAAATTACTTAGTACTTACCCAAAATGTAGATCCACAAAAAGAATCCATCGTTCAGTTAGAATACCACAAAATAAAACTTTTTCACATTCACACAGGCACTTAATTTGGTAGCAGCAAGAACATGATTTAAATGTAGCGCACTTATCAGTTCTGTTTGAGTTTTGAAACTTGCCGGTCTCTGCCAAAGAGGATATAAGATATAAGAGTAGTCTCTGGCTGTGGATTTGACATGAGAATGACTTTGACTTGACTTCACTGACAGTGCAGTGACATTGACACATCAGGGATAGTGTTGAGTACGATGTTCATTAATTGTATCGATTATAGCTTCATTATCCATCGACATTATTAGTCACTTCACAACTTCTCATCGCAATGTAGATAAATTATGTAAAATCTTACTAAATTTTGGTAACCAGAAGATACGAAAGGCTACAACTCACTGTGATATCCCAGTTTCTTACACTTGAGTGCGTTATAAAAGATGTTATGTCAAAAAATCCACCATTTTTATACACATAAACTCGAATTTACACAAATTTTGTAAAATAAAATACTACACTGCGATGCGCCCTATTTCGTGTTGGCACCAAAACTCCTATCTTTCTCACCTTGGACGAAGGAAACATGTTTCTCGATACTATCTGATATCGATATAATTATTGATATTCTGTTTGATACTACTCATGTGAATGGTATCGATTTTTAGTTCGATACCATATCCTAAATAACGCTGTTATTCGACGAGTGAGGGTGACACATAGGTATTTGAATAGTAGGATATTCTCGACGCACCGGCACGCTGCATGGTAGCTAGTAGTAGTACTCTGAAAATGCGTTGCGTTCATAAAGTCGTGGAACACCGCATTGCGGTTAGTCTGAGAAGAACGTTCAGACCTTTGAGTCTGACCAAGGAAACATTATATATATATATTTTTTTTATACCACTTAGGTGGCAGACAAGCACACGGCCCACCTGATGGAAAGTGGTTACCGTGGCCTATGGACGTTTGTAACACCAGAGGAGTCACAGTCGCGCTGCCAACCCTGTGAGTATAGAGTTTCTGTGCCGTCAGTAGAAGACAAAGCAGGACAAGCCTTTAGTCTTCCACTGACAGCACAAATTCTCCAGTGAGCTCTGGCTACCCTACTCACCGCTGGTAACACAACACGAAGTTTTATAGCCGCGGTATTCTGTAGGGCGGGGGTACTTCCCCATTCGGACTGCTCAATTGGGCGGAAATACCGCCGTGTTCTACCTCCTATAAACCTATAAACTTAGATAACATATTTAATACTTTTTTTTTATACCACTTAGTTGGCAGACAAGCACACGGCCCACCTGATGGGAAGCGGTTACCGTTGCCTATGGACGTATGCAACACCAGGGGTATCACACTCGCGCTGCCGACCATGAAGAAACCTTCTGATGCCCCTCTTGAAGAACCCCATATTGTAGGCGCTTGGGAAAAACGCAGCAGAGAGGTCATTCCACAGCTTGAGTGTGCGTGGGATAAAGTTTCTTCCATACCGCACAGTGCGCACCTTCTCAGGTCGCAATGTGTGGGGATGAATTCCCTGCCTATGGCGAGAGGTGCGATGATAGAATGTAGTTACGGGCATCATGTCAAACAATTCATCTGAGCACAAACCATTGTATAGGCGGTATAACACACACAGTGAGGCAAAATCCCTCCCAAGGCTAAGAGGTTCCACTCTACCTGTGAGTATGGGATTGTCAACCAGCCTCAATGCCCGTCTTTGCAACGAGTCGAAGGGGTCAAGCTGGTATGCAGGTGCTCCAGCAAAAAGGTGACAGCAGTACTCCATGTGAGGCCGGACCTGTGCTTTATAAAGAAGGAGTTGCTGCCCCGCAGTGAAGTACTGCTTCGCCCTGTTGAGCACTCCGAGCTTTCTGCCTAATGTTGCCTGGAAGAAATCGCTTCAGCGATAAGGCCGCCCATTGTACATTGAACTGTATAGATGCTACCTACTTGTCCTACTGTAAATCTGTTGGTGTACAATAAAGAATTATCTTTCTATCTATCTATCTTTCTTTCTCTTGCTTATGTTCATGCGGTCCGAGCAGCTGCCGTCGACGACAGCTTGGATGCTTCTGTTGGACAAAAAGCTGGAGATCCATTCGCACAATCCCTCGGGGAGTCCATAATATGGCAACTTCGTAAGACCTTTATGCCAGACCCGATCGAAGGCCTTCGCTATATCGAGGCTGACCGCTAGTGCCTCACCGCGACTCTCGATGGCTTGCGCCCACCGGTTTGTGAGATACACAAGAAGGTCACCGGTAGAGCGACGGTGGCGAAAACCGTACTGTCGGTCGCTCAGTAGATCGTTTCCTTCAAGGTACCTCAGGAGCTGTGTGTTAATAACACGCTCCATAACTGTCCATAACATCCTGTAATTGGTCGGATCTGTCCTGTCACCTTTCTTAGGTACAGGGTGCACGAATGCAGTCTTCCACGAGGGCAGGGACCTGCCTCGCGGAGTATGAGAGTGCGAAAAGGCGTGTAAGTACAGGGCATAGCTCGCGGACACAGTGCTTAAGCACCATCGCCGGTATACCGTCCGACCCACTCGACTTCCGAACATCTAGGGACTTAAGCTCGCGCCGGACCACCCGTTGCGTGATTTTAACTTCGGTCATCGAAGCACCACAGCTGGGGATGATGGGTGGTTCGGCGTTCCCGTCGTTCATAGTCGAGTTTGACGCAAAGAGATTACCCAAAAGATCGGCCTTCTCCTTAGCGCCATGGGCCAGACTACCGTCGGATTTTTGCACCGGCGGAAGGCAAGACTGGCAGAAGTTTCCCTCGGCAGCTGTAGCGAGCGACCAAAATGCACGACTGCCAGATGGGTAGCGGCCAAGCCGCTCGCCAATTCTGCCGATGAACTCAAACTTTGCTCTAGACGTTGCCTTTTTACTGGACCTTGAAGCAGCATTCAACTTTCGCTTCACTTCAGCGATGTTTGGATCCTTATTGGCAAGAGCCGTGGTCCAAGCCTTGTATGCAAGAAGATTGCTTGCGGTCTCTAGCTTCCCTGCAAGGCCTATTAAACCACGGGCGTTTGCTCGCTCCTGTCGCGACCCAGCGGTTGGGGATGTAACATTCCATACCCACTAGAATCGTGTCAGCGACTGCTGTTGCACAGGAACTTGGATCATGGATGGCCAGAGGTTCAGACCTTAATATCTTATTAGGGTTAATTCCCATTGGAAGAGCAGCGGCTTTTTGAGACAAGTGACTAAAAAGCTGTTATAGAAAAATGTCACAGTAGGTAATTTTTGGTCCGCTTCTTTTACTCTGTGGTGCACCTAGGTAAAATCAGACAAATTCACGATGTATGCAATAAAATCTTTATTAAAATTTTGTGTATAAATACGAAGTTGTAACCATAGCAATGCAACCAGCTACTTGCATTTTTAACTAAAGGAATCTTGTATTAAAATATATTTAAGTAGATTTGGGTTAGTTTAATTATTTTTAATCTTTGAATCTATTAAGTTTAGTTTAGTTTAGTTGTGGAAAAAGTACCACTGTGTTCTCAACATGTGTAACAATTAATTCCACTAAATGCCATCAAATAAAAGTATAAATAGTTATCTGTCAATGATTTATGAATAAATTAATGAAAAATTAAAGTGTAGGTATATAATAATACTGTCGGCCTCTTGATTATGAGGATATGCTCGATATTCATGTTCTTTTAAGTACTACCTACGTGAACTACGTCTATTTACGCTAAACTACATCGCTAACTACTTTAGCTTACAAGACCAGCATCTTTTGCGAGACCATAGAACATAGAGCTTTTATCCTGTAGCAGGTGCTGTGGAGGCGCGTACTCGACGAGGCGGCCCTGGTCCAGCACCATGACCTTGGTGGAGTCCATGATGGTGTTGAGCCGATGGGCGATGGTTATGACGGTGCACGCCGCGAACTCCTCGCGGATGGTTTTCTGCAACACGCAACGCTCAGGTTAGTTCGGGCGAGCGGGACGTCCCTCGTGACGTCAGTGGGCGGGGCGCGCACCTGTATGAGCTCGTCGGTGTGCAGGTCGACGGCGGCGGTGGCCTCGTCCAGCACGAGCAGCGGCGTCTTGCGCAGCAGCGCGCGCGCCAGGCACACGAGCTGGCGCTGCCCCACCGACAGGTTCGCGCCGCCCTCGCACACCGCGTGCAGCAGCCGCGCCTCCAGACCTGCACAGCGTACGGGCGTTAGCACTGACGGCAGGCTCGTGTCTCACTCACTTCTGGTGTTCGTTACCCACCCTGCACGAAAGGTTTTAGGTGAGCGTGCTCCAGTGCGCGCCAGATGTCGTCATCCGAGTAGGTTTCGAATGGATCCAGATTCATTCGCAGTGAGCCCGAGAACAGTACTGGATCCTGCGGGATGATGGTGATGCGCGAGCGCAGCTGGTGAAGACCCATCTTGCTAATATCCAGTCCATCGATGAGTATGCGGCCATTCGTCGCCTCCATGATCCTACGGAAGAGTCAGAACTTATACCAGACGAGCGTTTTATCGCGACAGCGGCAAGTAGGTGCGTGCGCGTACCGGAACAGTCCGAGCGTGAGCGTGGACTTGCCGGCGCCGGTGCGGCCGACGATGCCGAGCTTGTCCCGCGGCGCTATGGCGCACGTGACGTCACGCAGCGCCGGCTCGCCCCCCGCGCGGTACGCCATCGTCAGCCCCTCCAGCTGCACCGCGCCCGCCTCCGGCCACGACGCGCGGGGACCGGGAGCACTCTCCCACTCGGCCTCCTGCGGACACAAGCGCGGTTAGCGGCAGTGCGCGGCGTGCGCCCCACTCGACCCAATATGGCACACACTTACTTGCTCAGTTTCAGCATACTCCTTCATGCGCTCTACTGATACAATATCAGTTTCAAGTGAAGATGCCACTTGAACCAACCAGCTCAACGTTTGGGTAATCTAATTAACCAAAAAGTCATTAAATGATGTTTCAATTTAAAGAATCAATATCATGTATGGATATATTTACCTCCAGCGTATAACTAATAGAAAGACCTGCGAGGCCTGGACTAATACTCTCGCGCCCGATTACTGCGAATAATGCAGCAAAGAAAATTATAAGGCTGCCGACCACCTGTAGTCGAACTCCAAGCCACCTATCAGCGACGGACATCAGGTAAGCAAATGATTGGTAGTAGTCCACTTTTTTCTGAGATTCTATAATAAATCTGAAATAGAAGATTTTATAACATCAAATATTGTGAAGTTATAGTTAGAAAGAACTTGCTACATAGTAAATTGCGATAACGCGTGCGGTATTATCGAACGATAATAATGCGCCTATTTGTTTGAGGTTTGATGCTCTGCTCTGCTTAGCATACCTGATACTAACCTGTCTTTAACATCAAAAGCGCGAATACTGGTTGCCCCCAAAATACTTTCGTTGAAATGTGATAAAATTGGCGAGCGAGCTACAGATTCAATCCTCATGAGCTGTCGTGTTGTGGGCACGTAGAACCGTTGTATAAAGTAATAAAGTAACCCGATGGGCAGTATCACAGTCATGAACATCGGTGTCGAGTAACTTATTACGAATATCGTTCCCAAGACCTGTTAACCGAAAAAATATTATGTACCGACGGGATTCCCTTGAAACACAATGTCTTAATCCTAATATACTTCGGCTTAAGGGAAAGTTACGTCAATTCGTTAGGTAAGTTTTGTAGGAAGGTACAGAATTTTACAATGTATAAAACTTTCTAAAATAATTTATCACTAGCTCTCTCACTTTGCCAGAGATTTACACAAAAACAATTATTTTCCCCTTTGACCTTGAATAACATTTTTACACATACGTGATAAAATTTTTGCATCTTTTATACTTGACTGGACTTCAAGCTTACCTCAAACACATTGTAAAGGACACTGGCAAATTGCCAAGAAAGTGACCCATCTACAGAATCCACATCTTTAGAAAATCTTGAAACGATTCTGCCAACGGGGGTCACTTCAAAAAATCTTAGAGGAGCTCTTAATACATTGTTCAGCATTACTTCATGAAGGACTTTGGCTGCCTTCCAACAGGCTAAAAAGGGTAGCAAATCAGCAGCTAATGCTGTTATCCCTGGAATCAACAAAAAATAGTTATTTTCACGACCTCTGTGGTGTGATGGTAGAGCGTTCGTTTGCTGCAACGGAGACAGAATTTCGAGATATTGAACATTATTTAGGCTGTATAGTTAAAGTTATGGATAAAAATAATTTTTCGGACAAACAAATTTAGGAGAAGAGGAGTACCGCTACCCATACCATTAGAGCATTGATGTGAATTAAGTTAATTACCTACCTTGAGCTAAACCGAAGCCTCCGTACACCCCGAGGTACATGTCTCTCAATTGAGTGTTCACCGTACCGTTTACGATCTGAGGAATAGATAATAAACATAATCAATTAATGTGACAATGTGTACCAGAATTTCTAGTAGAATACTCATATTAAAATTCAAGCTGTTGGGATTTCTCCATTTTCCTAGAAGTTACAGATAGATGTCTTATCACGAGGTGTATTATCCTTTAAAACCTCCATGTGGTACACCAGTGGTCTAGCACAGAATTTCATCCTCCATCCTTTCTGCCCGTAAAATAAAATAGCACCCGAAGTCTCTTGGGCAGAGTCAAGGCATAGATTTTTAGCACATGCCTCATAGTGGGTCAAAAAATATGGAAAACGGGGCAACTTATCCTTGTACGCCTACGAACTTACTTTACTTTCATTCTCATACACGTTAAGTTAAATCTATATACTTACATATTTTATTAAATCATACAAACCATATTTTCGTCGTTAGACCAACGCACTAGCCAAAAGTTGGCGCCAATTAGTAAAGAATTCATGAGAATGTACACAAGAATAGTTGCCACTGCTGCGATTACACCGACATTGGATAAATAATGCATGTATACTGCCCATTTTACCTAGAAAATGAATAACAACACCATTACATTTACTGCAGGTTTAGTCCAGTTTTGTTTCAGTAGAAATCTTCTTGGCAGGTTTCTCTAGCTAACATAGCAAAGAACTTTTATAGGCTGTTAATCATTCTTGATCTTATTAACCAACTTCAAAAAGCAGGAATGTTCCCCCTCTAATGGTTTCTGCAGCAAAATCGTCCCAATATCGTTAATATCAAAAAAGAGTACATTATAAATGACTATAAAATTATTAATGGAGAGCGAGCTAGGCAATGTATTGTTTTTCATTCAGTAGTATAATAAAATCGAATATGAGACTACTTACTCTTCCGGTCTCTGCTATCTCTGTCTCAACAAGTTGGTCGAACTCGTATTCATTTTCCATTTCGTTTTCTTCTGTTTGTTCTTTGTTGGCTTTTTCGTCATTGTCACCTAATAAAATCATCGGTACATATATAATAATGCATTAAATACCATATTGACTTTGAAGACAGCTTTATTATATAAACTTATACCTAACGAGACAGGTACACGTACACGAAATACTTAAGTCGCTCTTCGTTCCAGAAAAAATAATTGCATACACTGTAAAGTATAGTATCGTAACAGTGTTTGAAACTGTTATAATGTATATACATTTTGTGTCTAAAGCCTGTAAATTGTTAGCAAAGGAGATTCAGTTGCACTTTTTCATATAAATTTGTAAGTATGTAAAGGTGCAACTGATTCTCCTTTGTCGACTGTATTTATTGTCCTCTATTACCTGCGCCAGTTGTTTCAGATTCAGCAGAACGAGCACCAGATGACATGGACCGAGCCCACTGCAATTTGCGTTGAAATTCCGAACCGAGTTTACTCTCTAGGTCCTGTTTGATGGTCTCCAAATCTGCCAAATATCGACAACACAGTGCTATCTCGTCTACACTTTAGTCATTTTCGAAAAGTAAGACGTTTTCGAAAAGTGTAAAACTTATGTAAACAAACTACAAGCAGATATACTTGTAATAAATGAGTTGGATAGAGGGATAGAAATTTTTATTTTGCTTTAATTTTTTGCATCCCACTTAGGTGGCAGACGAGCACAGTGAAAGTGATTACTGTGGTTGTATTCAAAATCGGGGATATTACAACACTCGTGCTGGCAACTCTGAATACGGTACAGAGAGTTTCTGTGTCTGTCAGTGCAGAAGACAAAGCAAGGTTTCTTAAGCCTTTGGTCTTCCCACAGTCCCACTGACAGCACAAAATCTCTTCAGCGACCTCTGGCAGTTTATTCAGTACCACATCAAATGCTATTTTTTTGCAGCATACTTTTGGAAAGTGTAGTAGTTTCCTAATACTACTAATGCTTGATCAAAACTCACCTTCCATGGAAGAAGTTTGCTCGGCTATGGTCAAATGCTGCAATAAGAAATCAGCAAAGGCACCTTTCTTCTCAAGAAGCTGTTGGTAAGTGCCACATTCCGACACTTCTCCCTCGCGCAATACCAGCACTAAGTCAGTTTGTGCCAGGTACGAGATGTTGTGAGTCACCCATACACGTGTTTTATTCTTCAGCAGACTATTTGGACCGATAACCTGTTTAATAAAATCATGTTTCTTTTCAATAACACGCACTATTAGTAATTTATCAATGAATCCATTGAATTGTCGTTCGGTAACTTCACTCCCTGGGGGTAGTTGAAGTATTACGTAAGCAGATATTAACAATTATTTAACCCCCTTCCCCCTTGTACGCTACGCTTACGTAAACATTGGTACCTTCGAGTATACCTATGCATTTTTCATTTCAAGTTTGTTTTTTTAGGTTAATGTATAGGTAATGCATGCTATATTATATGTCAAAAGTAAATAACTACTGCTTACGTAATCATTAAGTAGACCCCCCAACCCCATGTTATAAAAAATTAGCAATGCAAATACCCCCCCGACTTTAGTGCTTACGTAATATTTGAATGACCCCCCTGCCTAGGGCAACTAGGTACCTAAGCTTCACTGATAGTTATTTCTGTATTTAAGGTTAATTTTGTCTCTTACTCATGTTGTCCGGCACACTATATGACAAGTGCCAATCGAATCGAACTACTTGAAGACTGACGGGTAGATGAGTCCCTAAGATTGGACAAAATCGTACTTCGTGGCTTTGTAACTACAAAAACTTGGTGTATAAGGGTAATCGAATGCGGCCTGGGGGTGACAGGTGGAGCCGCCTGTCACCCTGGCAGAAGCAAGCCGCGACGGCAGCGCACCTGGCGCGCCTCCCCGTTTTCCGGGAACGAGTTGGGGACTCTGTAGTCCCCACACATCCGAGGAGAGGGCCAGATCGTGAGAGATGGCCCTGGGTCGGCCGGGGTGCAAGGGATATGCCTGTCAACCTCACCTTCGGCAACCAAAACGACCCACAGGCGGCGTGCGTTTCAGTCGGTTCGAGTCCGACATAACCTCTCCCACCGGTTCCGGTGGGGAGGTATCCGTGGGGATTATGCGCACGTAAAAAAAAAAAAAGTGGAATCGATACGATATACTATATATATACGATAACGATGTAATAGATAACGTAAATCATAAACGACCCATGTAGCAGCACAACAATTCGATCCTTATATATGCCAAACTATTGGTTAGTTTGGTTTACATAAATATTAAACTTACATTATTATCTTACATAACAAACAAATAATGATCCACGTGATTTGGAACAATGATTGAATATTGTATAGTTTAATTGGTAGAACATCTGCTGATCCAAAGTTTCAGGGTTTAATTAGGACTGAAGGTCGACAATTAGACAAAGAGAATAGCAGTTGTGCAGATTAATTATAAGCTTACTAAATTGCCAATCAAGCAAATGACACACATAGGAAGCATAGACCCTTCAAAAAGTAGGTACACACTCTTGGATACCGAACCCAAGTAAGATAATTGATAAAACATACCAAGATACGATACAGGAAAGTGCGGAGTTAAACCACGGTGGTTAAACCCTATAATAAGTACCTATAATTATAAGTATACCTTCTGATCACCTTTTCCATATACATATTATTTTGTTATTAATTATGAATAATGGAGTTAGATAAAAAAATATTCGACATCATCCAATTTTACCTAATTTATACGCTACCTGCTCGAAAATGTGTTTCCCAACGTGCGAGTCCACCGCGCTGAGAGGATCGTCCAGGAAGTAGTTGTCGGCGTCGCAGTACGCGGCGCGCGCTAGAGCCACGCGCTGCTTCTGACCACCCGACAGGTTGATACCTGGGGAGTATTGAAACATGAACAGGTACCGATCTAGTTGAATTATTATTTGAACATGAGTAGGTAAGTATCACATAACTTTAGAGTCTTACCTTTCTCCCCAATTTCCGTCTGATCACCACCAGCAAGGATGGCTAAGTCGGCTTTTAATGCACACGCTTCGAGGACTTGATTATATTTTGTTTTATTCAATGGCTTCTCAAATAAAATGTTATTTTGCACTGTGGCGTTTTGTATCCACGCTTGTTGTGCGACGTATGACGTGGTGCCCCTGACGTTGACGCGGCCGGACAGTTTGTCCATCTCGCCGAGCAGCGCCGCGAGCAGCGAGCTCTTCCCCGCGCCCACGGCGCCGACGACGGCCACCAGCGCGCCGCGCGGAATGCGCACGGACAAGTTCCGCAGTACCGGCTCCGCGTCCTCGTCGCCCCAAGAAAAGTTACCGTCTTCTATCACGATGTCATCAGCTGAAATTAAAACATAACAGTCGCAGTGTTTCCAAATTGCCTATTTTGATGTTTACTAACGCTTTATATTATATCTCCAGCGATGATGTAGGCAAAGGCCGATCACACACATTATGTTTCACACCCTTTACTGTTTTCGAACTGTTACTGGATTTATCTCTCAAATTTTCGCCCAAGTAGGTCTTGGGCAGCAGTTGCGCTTGTTATCACTGCAAAACTAATACACGTCTAAATTTCATAATGGTCTATCTCTTTTGTGCGGAAGTCCCCACGTATACCCCTCCACCTGTCGACGACGCGTTGTATCCGACTCGAATTGAACGAAACCTATTAAAGTTGACCCAATAAGGCATTTCCTTCGCGCCTCAGCTGACCCCGAGCCATCTTCGATTTCGAGATGTCTCCCTCGGAGGTGGGTGTCCCCATCTTGCTCCAGAAAGAGCCCCTTTGCATTACACACATTGGCAAAAGAAAGAAATTAAATAGATATGATCTCTATTATGGATATACTCTGCCCCTACATTCATGCCTGCTGGAAGATATTTAATATTTTCCGTATTATAACTCGTCTCTACTCACATTCATTGGCATTGTGTTCTATCATAAGTGTATCTAATTCTTCAGAGTTCAAGAACTGATTCAACCTCTTGATGCTCACATAAGTCTAAAAAATAAAAAAATATTTTCAAAACGAAACAGCAAATAATAAAGCAATATAATTCATAGCTATACTTTTGGAACCAACCTGTATAACGTTGGATATGACATGAGGCAACATTGACATCGGAAAACGCAGTATATTGAAAAGAGACAGCGCTACGAATGCTCTTTTTGAATCGAGAACTTCAGTGTCATTTACTAACACAAAACACATGAATGACATCAGCGATACCTGGAAATAAATTATGACCTTTAATTCTAGAGATACTTGGTGGCGTATGCACCTTTCTTTTGATTTATATATATTAAACACTTACCAGAAAAGGTGTACAGAACCATACAAAGGTTGAGACAGAGTTATAATAAGCTATCTTCTTTAAAATTTTCATCTCTTTATTTCTTATTTTGAGTATGTAACCCTGAAAGCTTTTCTCCCACGCGTATATTTTAAGTACCTAGCACAAAAGAAAGTTAGAACTATAGATCATTATTTTTAAATGTTCACTAGTGTTTTGTATTATCTATTTTATCTTACTTTTATGCCATTAAGTACTTCATTCATAAGTTTAATTCTTTCGTCTTTGTAATGCATGAGTTTGGTCTGCAGTTTCTCTTGTAAGCCGGCAAAGAGTCCGTTCATTGGCAAAAGCACAATAATAACTGCCAGACCGGCCAGTACTGAAGGCCCCAACTGATTCCATAAGAAGTATAGTGCCAACGCTATTTGCAATGGTGCAGACCATAACAAATTTATAAATGTCAAATCGCTGAACCTGAAGTAGCAAACACAAAACAATTGTTGCCTTAAAGTCGTGCTTATTCTGACGATAATAGCATATCTACCTATTCAGAAAGGGCTAAGGCACCTTGGGCATATCCCATCTAACGGTAGGTAATGTCAAACATTTGTGCTGGATTTTTAGTAGTTTTTAGTAGAATTAAGAATAATTCACCAATCGGTCCTTACATATTTCATAATTATGCGTATTATATAATATTATATTTTCAATCAATCAAAGTATTTATAATTAATATCTACAGGACTTTCGCCATTTTAAAGATAATTAGTTCATTGTTTTAGTTACCAAATCAAATGTGGGTGTGAAAATCAAGGAAACCTTTGAAAGTGGTTTGAACTGCGTTTTTTCCTTCAAGAAATTGTGCAAATTTCTAAAAAAAGTGATAATCTGTTGGAGCAAGGTCCAGGGTTTATAGTTGGTGCCGGAGACATTGCAATGCATGCAAATTCACACCAACCTTAATTCCAATTAGGTACATATACTTATCGTTTGATGGTATACTTCATGATACTGGTATTAAAAAACGTACCTGCTTACGTCAGTAGATATCAAGTTAATAATTTCTCCCACTGTCGACTTCTTCCTAGCTTCGTTAGACAAGCTTAGCGCTTTCTTATACACCATGCTGCTCAATGCGCAATTTATTTTGACACTAACAATAGATGTCTTTATAAAATACTGCCCCATGATAAGAGTTTGTATGATAGAACACACCAACATACCCACAGCGTAAAGATAGCCCCTCCACATAGGTTCATTACCCTCAACGAAACCTATAAGTAATCTGAAAAGGAAAAATAGAAAATCTGAAAATTAAAGCAATCGGATACCAGTTGGAACCGATAAGGACAAAAATCATAGTAGCTAAGTATACGTACTTAAAGGCTGAATTTATTTTAGTTGTAATTGTAATTGTCAAAAAATAAGTTTAAAACTAAAACCCGACCACTGAAAAAGTATTAAACGATAAAATATCTAGGATAGCCGTGGTCGTATGCTAGTTAGTCTAACAAAACCATAGATTGTAGGTTTTCCCTACTACTACTGAGTTGAATCAATTGAAGGACATTACCTAAAATACAAGTAGGTACTTAGCTACCGACTTACGCCATAGGTATTTTATGCTATAAGTATAATGTAAGTGTTATTTATTAGGTACATTTTATGAAACTTTAAGGACGTCCTCATGGTAAAATTACCTATGTACGTCATATACACAATACATAAGGTAAATTATACTTTTACCTTGAGGACGTCCTTAAAGTTTCATAAAATGTAGTAATAATTAGGTAGGTACATAGCATAAAATATCTATGGCGTTAGTCGGTACTTGTATTTCTTTGGTTTAGGTCATTGCACTACATTTTAGTTTTGAGTCAACACTAAGTAGGTATATACTCACCTAAGTAACTCTGGTGCCGCGAAAGTAAGTATATCATTACATAGCTTCAATGCCATACCGACTAAAAACATGCCGCCGAAAGCTTTGCACACAATTGGAAGTAAAGAAACTGGCTTTTTCACCTTCTTTTTACTTCGTATCGAGGACGTGTCTGCACTGTCTGAATCGTTCACCCTGGAATTTTAGACAATGTATTCTATGGAGGGCAGTTTTCGCAAGATAATATTGCAATGTAGGGATCTACCTACTCTACTAGAGCTATATTGTACTATTTAACCTTATTGGGCCAATAAATTATTAATCTCTATGACGTCGTTTACCAAATTACAAACAAACTTAATTCCGCGTGTTCGAGATTAGCCCAAAGAATTGTATCTATTTACATTGTTTTATAGCTTCTGAAACTAAGTGATGTTTTCTTCTCCTATTTACCTAATACAAAGACAAAAGTTTCAGTGTAGTAATTTATAATATAGATAAGAAGGTACCTAAATATTAGGTAGGCATCAGGCATCCCTGTAGCTAATTTACTCAAAATACACTTACGATTCACGTTTACTTAAACCACGATGCCAGAATTTTTCAAACTTTGCAACGGACTCATTGGAAACATGCTGCGGGTTCAACGGCCACAAGTCACTTTCAGTTAAAGTTCTTCGATATCCCGTTACTGCTATTGGATCAAACCAGCTGAATGTGAGCCGGCTGGGGAAGCCTGATGAATTTTCTGGGGATTGTCTCTGTTGATATGTATTATTCAAATCCATAAACCAAAAAGATAATAAAATGAAGAATAATTAATTCAATCCTGGTGCAGAAGTTAACCATCGCAATCTAGCGCGGTAACGCGGTGAGTGTTATGGACAGTTCTGCACCGGGAACGGTCAGGGACGGGTTAATTATTGTGGTTCTGCTCATATGAGTGAAACGTTTACGAGTTTATAGGAATCTATTGAGATCTACTGGAAAATTATGTTATTCGTTTGAGCGGAATTGCTCAATGTGGCCTTTTAAGACCAGCATGTGTGATTGCCTAAGGCGCTAAAAGGGTCCATACTAAATATAATATAATAATAATAAAAATACCTCATCCCAAGCATAGGGTGTGTTTCTAGGCGGCAAATCCGCGAAACAGTTTAAAATAAACATTACTACAACTAGTAAATAGTACACGATATAGCTCGCAAAATCGTAGCGGACATAAGCGTCGTCCGCTGAGTTATAGTTCATCATTTCAGTCCTCAGTTGAGGTAATCCAGCTAATATCAGGAGTAACCAGAATATGAAGAGCACTCCTGAAGTGCGTATGCCATACTTTCTGTTGTATGATAATAGCGTTGCTGATAACACCTGAAATAAATCTTCGTAATTATCTTACACACAATATGTATTTAGTTTGATAAGTTTTTAAATAAAGGAAGCAAACTGTACAACTAATTTACTACCACTCTTAACGTAATATTGCGAAATTAATGACTATACTGTTATTATTCTTATTATACTATACTTAACATCTACGTCGTATCGCGACTATCTAATGCACACTTATATAAGTTACATAAATTGATAACCCGAACTAAACATTCCTTCCATGTCATCGATGCCCCATCATTTATATAGCCTCGGTGAGATGAAGTCTGCCAGAGTTTTGTTACTAACTGATTAAAGCAAAAAAGGATAAGTATTTTGACACAGAATATATAAAAAGTACAAAGCTACTGGTTGTGCTCAGTGAGCAGTTTTAGCACAATGAGCACTGATATGTTTACGCCAGTGATGACTTCATTGATTAATTCTCTATGTTAGGTAATTGTGACAAGCTCCATTCTAAGTAATCAAATTCAAAGTAAATCGATAAAATCAAGGTCTGTGCAAATACAAACAGATAACGGCTACATACTATGTACTATATATATCTACTTAAATAATTACTACTGAAATGTTTATCAACGAAAAGCGTCTCACTAAAGCAGCCTACTATTATTGTTTACGGGTATTAGTCACCTCACTAGTGTGATCACACATTTCGTAACTTATGCAATAGCAATTTTTTTGTACCTACCTATCATGGAATTTGACGGAATACCTACCGTGCCCTATTACCTAATAACTTCGGGTAGCAAATTTTAGAAGAGATATTTACTAAAAATCATTTTCTGAGCCTTTTTCCAGCTCAATTGGGATCGGCATTCCAGTTTAGTCTAACTGTGATGCGGCTGAACTTCGATATTTTCCGTGAAGCGACTGCCACATGACTTCCACAACCAATTGGCTATATCGAAGTTTTTTTAGTTAGAATAGTCGGACTTTTGAGGGTTCCAACTTCCCGTAACGCCTGCCATAGATGTTCGTATGCCAACCAGAATCGACAACGGCTTAACGTGCTCACCGAGGCGTGCGTGACACTCAGACCACTTACTAAAAATAATAATATGTACCTACTTACTAAGTTATATTGTTTGTCGAGGAATATGTACCTAATCTCCTTATTTATCTACTCTATGTCAAGTACATACTATTTTGATCTCATCCTTCACCTTCCTATTTCCAGACTCAAGAGAAATATGTGCAGGATCAAAGACTAGGTTCCACCCCATAGGATCCAAACAATGTTAAGCGTACCAATTGTTTAACCGACTAAACCCGCACGTCGTCTCGGCTCTCAAATACCGGGGTATAAAAGGTGGGTTAATATGGCATTTCCTACACACAGAAGGCAGAAGCAGCCCACGCTCTCGCAAACAGCATCATTTTTGCGAGGCACGGCATGACACCAAGCAAGAGGACTCCTACTACGAGGCTACCACGAGGTCACGCCTCGGTATCTCATACGCTTTTTTTTCGCCCTGGGATATGTACCGTTTTTACATGTGGGGCCATGTAAAAACCGCCGAAAAGGGCCTCCTACTTTAACGGGGAGTGTCACGCAGTTCTGTCATCCCCAGATCGGTGTCCTGAACCATCCCTTCCTACTTCCTACTCTCCACTGTGCCTTCTGCTTAGGAGGCTTCAAAATAATCCGCGGAGAGCCTCGAAGCAGCCATGTTCAGTACTGCTTTCAACTCGGCCGGAATTGACCGTAGGCGGTAGGATCTCCCCGCTTCCGCGTGAGAGAGGCGCTACCATCTCCGTTGCCCAGGGTGCACAGAACAGATAAGTACCAATAATTTTATGTAAGCTCTGCCCGCGTAGAAATTAGTTATCACGATTTTTACTCATATCTCTAGTTCTACTTAAACAATTGGGATCAAGTATCCACCAATAAATACCTTTCATACCGTAAAATCACACCAAAATCCGTAGGTACTTACCTACTAGTTTTTAGCTACATAGACGTTAGCGGAAGTAAATTAACATACAAAATGGTACTTACAAAGGTCAGTAATTTCACAACTGGATCATAATAATCTGCATCGAAAACAGTATTCTGTTTTCTAGATGATATAGAAATAACTTGTCCAATGTCTATTATTTGCAGCAGTATCAACACTAACGTTACAATCTGTTTGCTAATATTTAGTTTATTCCGTGGTATGTTTGCTTCTTTACTGATAACCATTTGGTATACTTCTATCAAAGCTGCCAGCCAGAGGTATCCACATGGGACCCATACAAGTACAGTTTTTTGAAAGCATGATGTGAAATCAGGACTAGTTGTATTCCATGTGAGGCTGGTATTCTAAAATATGTGTAATGATAAATTAAGTGTTAAGTTGCAATGAAAATTAGAATTCCTAAATATTGTAACACTCACCGCATTGAATTAAAAGAGTTTTGTTGACAATAAAAATATGGTTAACTATATAATTTATGTATTACGATTAAAAAGATTAATGAAGGGTTAACCTAAGTGAATAAATATAATAAATCACACACTTTTAATGTAAGTAACTCATTTCGCTCATGGTATGTAGATAAAAATAAACATTTCTTGCGATTGCACAATATTGAAATCCTCAAAATATCAATGAAAAGTTACTTTCTAAATTATATTATGACTTACCCAAAATGTAGATCCACAAAAATAATCCAAAGTTGAGTTGGCAGTCATTATAAAGAATCACAAATAAATCGTATTAATAAAATATTTTAAATTTAGCGCACACGCGAGCTACGACCTCGAAGCAAAGTTTTGGACTGAAGTTGAACCACCAGAGCCCTATTCAACATAATACAAATTCTACTCATACTGATTATACATATGCGAGTCAAACCTGTAACGAATCTTAAAATATTACATTGTCTCTTTTTTCTAGTATGCAGTTGTATCTGTAAAAAAAGAGACAAAATATTTAACTTATTGCTCACTTGGGAAAATGAGTAGATAAATTTGGCAAACCTTGCCAACATCTTTGAATGATTTGTTCCACTCATTCATAATTTTTTACACAACAAGCATGATAGTGATGTAGTCCAACAAATGATTAGTCGACGAAAATACTCTTATAAAAATAATACTCTTTTCGAGAAATTTACATACATACATTCATATAATCACGCCTTTATCCCTGGAGGGTTAGGCAGAGGTGAATTAACTCCCACATTTCAGCAATAATTGTATTCGGTCCCACGTAATAGGGGGTGAGCTTATTGCCGTATTACGGGCACATATTGTTGACTCGAGCCATGCATCTGAAGCTGAGTCTGGGCTGTATATATCTGTCTGAAGTTTAACAGCCCTATCCCTGAGTCGCCTTGTACGACACCGCATGGGAAGAGATGGGGTGGCCCAAATTCTATTCTGCCGGACCACGCGGCTAGAAATTTAATATTGTAATATCTTCAACTTCTTTTTTATACCTATTAGGTGGCAGACAAGCTCACCTGATGGAAATTGGTTACCGTCGTCTATAGACGTGTGTAACAACAGAGAGTTTCTGTGTCATCAGTGCAGAAGACAAAGCGGGACAAGCCTTTGGTCTGCCCACTGACAGTACAAAAACTCTCCAGTGAGCTCTGGCTACTCTACTCACCGCCAGGAATACAACACGAGGTACTTCCTTAATCGGACTGCTCAGTTGGGTCGGGAATACTACATAAAATATATATAATACGACGTAACAATAACTTAAGAGGTAACTATCCTTTCCTTTCCTACACAGGACAAAACGTGAAGAGCTTAGATGTCATATACGATGCAGAATATCCGATCAAGAACCAAGCGGTTCGGAGAATCTTTCCTTTGTCGCACCATTAAGACCTGGAATTCATTACCAGCTCACGTGGTTCCTTCTGACTAAAGTCTCAGGACCTCTAAGCGGAGTAAAAAGCATATGATGAGGCCTTCAAACTGAATGTCAAAATTGTAACATTGGTATATATATGTAATGGTGACCCTTTTTTCTGAGACTGCTTCCAGTTTACCATTAGGCGAGGTGAAGTCTAATTGACGTATCCTACATTGAAAAAATGTAAGTGGTAAGAAAAATATCAGACACGAAGGAGTTAAATTGTATAATAAATTACAGGAATATGTTAAAGAATCTGTATTAATCAGGTATTTTGTAAGATTATAGTACGAACCTATATTACTAGAGATAACATAAATTACTCTTACCCAATCTAAAATACTTATTGTATTATTTGGATTCAAACTTTTTGTTTGTTAAAATAAGTGATGATGGCTAATAACTAAAAAAAATGGTTCCACATAATTTTAGTACTTACCTCAGTTTCAAAATAAACGGGATATTTACCATGTTTCATTGTTTTGAGTTTCCGATATTTCGGCGCTGTTGCAAGCACCATGATCACATAGGAACAGGAGTAGTGGCGATGAACAGAGAGAGTGTTTTCCTAGGAGTGATTATATCGATCTACCCTCTTTCGAGTTCTTTTACTACGCGTATCTGCACTACTATTGATTTCACTCTCACTACAAACTCGAACCCGATCTCGATCACGTTGACGACAAACGAAATACCTATATTAGTACTTACCTGATTGAATAAATTAAAATAAAAAGAGAGTATTAGTACCTACTAACTACTAAACTACCTAACCGAAATTACTAATATTTCCTCTAATCTCTACAACTATATATACTACTTACCTACAATTATTTTATTGTCACTTTTCCTAACATAAACAGTAAAATTATCATAATCATCATAACATAAAAAGAAAGGAAATCGATAAATATGACGATAATAGAAGGTACAGCCCTAATATAGTATCCGTGTCGGTTAAACTTTCATTCATGAAAATGGACGGGGCTTAAAGCCGTAACAGACGATCGGATTTATCCGCTCCGTACCACTGTACCAAGTTCGGTGGCCTGGTGCGATGTGGCATGTTCGGTGGTCTGGCGGTCCGGTACGACGCGACGTGCGCAACAGACGATCGGACAACGCATAGAACGGTCCGGTGTTGTACCGGCCGACCTATATAAGGAATTTTCCTTACCAGTCATAGATTAATAAATGCTGCAATCTCTGAAAAAATGTTCTAATTAATTAAATAAATTATTTTTTATTTATTTGGAGACAATTTATAAACTTTTTTGTTCGGAAACCTTTTGCTTGATCTCTTAGTAGTCATTGTGGTCGGTTCAAGTCTCACTTAACATACCCACCGCCTTAATTACTTTCTGCCAAGTGAAGCAAGAGGTTTCCGTTTCCAAAAAGTTTTAATTGTCTCCAAACCAACAAATATATCTAGTAATTGTTTTTAAGACCAGCCGTTTTTTAAAGTTTGGAATATTTATTGATCTATGACTGGTTAGAAAACTTCCTTCTGTAGTCTGTGGCACCGAACATGCCACCAGACCCCGTACATGTCCGGAGCGGATATTTCTGGCCCAGCCGAACCACCGAGCTTGTAACGGTGGTTCGGAGCGGATAAATCTGGTCGTCTGTTATGGCTATTAACAAACAGACCAAGGACCATAGAGCTTAGAGGCATGACAGCCATGACAGACAGTAAAGCCCGCCATTCACTACACGTACCGCGAGCAAAACCGCGAACGGCACTGTGGAGAGTGTGGCGTGTGGACAAATCCGTCATCGCCTAATACACCACTCATGAACGCAGAGTTGCAGTCCCTGGCTATACACCAATGCGTGGTAATCCGGCCCGAATGGCCGACCCTTTCGGTCCGGGCTACCATACTACAGTTGAAACTGAGAAAACATCACTCGTTCATTAGTCGTTAGCGCCCTTCAATGAGTAGCCTCTCCAATATCTCCTCGCTCGAAAAATCCCGGAAGTTATACCTAGAAATCTACATCTAGAAATCATTATTCTTTCTTTTCCAAAGTTACATCTTTTGTCTATATCAAACTATTTATGTTGAAATAAGTGACATGTCTAAAGCTTACCCTCTGCAATAATCTCCGCGTCCAATGCCAGTTTGTCTTGTTTGACATCAAAACACTCAAGACACTAGGTCCACGGGGTTGGGGTGCTCACGTGACCTTCAGGAATTTCAACAAGAGTTAGATGGAGGACTTTTGCAAACGAAAGTGAGCCAATTTTTTGCTCAAAGGTTTTCCATCGCAATTCCGAGCACTGCTGCTACTATAACATTGCTGCTTGCACCGTGCTGCTAAAGGGTCTCAGTTTTTCAAATTTTCTTGTAGAGTCTATTAGAAAATTCAATGAATATGGGCGACTTGGTCGTTGCTATTTGTGAACCAAGCCTTCTATGAAAAAATAACGAATAAAACCAAAATTATTATTACATTTTTATCTATATTATCAATTGCACAATATTATATAAATAAATTCGTGAAAATATCAAAGTAATATACCTAATAATACTGTCAAGCTCTTGCTTGATGATTCTTATATTTTAAAGGACCAACTGAACTTATGTCTAATAGTTAAGATCAATTAATAAATATATAAAATCAATTAATTAAGCTACATCGGTCTTGGGAAATAGATTTTGCTTATTAGATCAGCATTTTTTGCAAAACTATATAATATAGAGTTCTTATCCTGTAGTAGGTGTTGTGGAGGCGCGTACACCATGACATGAATTTCATGTATAAATACGAAGTTGTTACTATAACAATGCTACTTGCTACTTGCAATTCTTTCTAAAGGTATCTATTTTAAAATATCTTTTAGCAGGTTTACTTTAATTTTAGAATCCTATAAATCTTTTAATTTATCTGTCACTACATAATTGTTCAATATTTAAAAAATAAATCAATGAAAAACTAAAGTACTGTATTTGTACTGTCGACCTCTTGATTTTCAGGATAAGCTTGATGATTCATGTTCTTTTAAGTACTACCTAAGTGAACCACGTCTAATTGCGCTACACTACATCGCTAATTACTTTAGCTTACAAGACCAGCATCTTTAGCTAGACCATAGAACATAGATTTGTTATCCTGGAGCAGGTCCTGTGGAGGCGCGTACTCGACGAGGCGGCCCTGGTCCAGCACCATGACCTTGGTGGAGTCCATGATGGTGTTGAGCCGATGGGCGATGGTTATGACGGTGCACGCCGCGAACTCCTCGCGGATGGTTTTCTGCAACACGCAACGCTCAGGTTAGTTCGGGCGAGCGGGACGTCCCTCGTGACGTCAGTGGGCGGGGCGCGCACCTGTATGAGCTCGTCGGTGTGCAGGTCGACGGCGGCGGTGGCCTCGTCCAGCACGAGCAGCGGCGTCTTGCGCAGCAGCGCGCGCGCCAGGCACACGAGCTGGCGCTGCCCCACCGACAGGTTCGCGCCGCCCTCGCACACCGCGTGCAGCAGCCGCGCCTCCAGACCTGCATAGCGTACGGGCGTTAGCACTGACGGCAGGCTCGTGTCTCACTCACTTCTGGTGTTCGTTACCCACCCTGCACGAAAGGTTTTAGGTGAGCGTGCTCCAGTGCGCGCCAGATGTCGTCATCCGAGTAGGTTTCGAATGGATCCAGATTCATTCGCAGTGAGCCCGAGAACAGTACTGGATCCTGCGGGATGATGGTGATGCGCGAGCGCAGCTGGTGAAGACCCATCTTGCTAATATCCAGTCCATCGATGAGTATGCGGCCATTCGTCGCCTCCATGATCCTACGGAAGAGTCAGAACTTATAACAGACGAGCGTTTTATCGCGACAGCGGCAAGTAGGTACGTGCGCGTACCGGAACAGTCCGAGCGTGAGCGTGGACTTGCCGGCGCCGGTGCGGCCGACGATGCCGAGCTTGTCCCGCGGCGCTATGGCGCACGTGACGTCACGCAGCGCCGGCTCGCCCCCCGCGCGGTACGCCATCGTCAGCCCCTCCAGCTGCACCGCGCCCGCCTCCGGCCACGACGCGCGGGGACCGGGAGCACTCTCCCACTCGGCCTCCTGCGGACACAAGCGCCGTTAGCGGCAGTTCGCGGCGTGCGCCCCACTCGACCCAATATGGCACACACTTACTTGCTCAGTTTCGGCATACTCCTTCATGCGCTCTACAGCTACTATGTCAGTTTCAATTGAAGATGTTACTTGAACTAACCAGCTCAACGTTTGTGTAATCTAATAAAGAAAATAACAAAATAGTCATTAAACATTATTTTGATTTTAAAAATAAATAGAGGGCATTGACGTATTTACCTCCAACGTATAACTAATAGAAAGACCTGCGAGGCCTGGACTAATACTCTCACGCCCGATTACTGCGAATAATGCAGCAAAGAAAATTATAAGGCTGCCGACCACCTGTAGTCGAACTCCAAGCCACCTATCAGCGACGGACATCAGGTAAATAAATGACTGGTAATAGTCCACTTTTTCCTGAGATTCAAGAGTAAATCTGAAATGAAGTTTTATCAAAGAATCAATCTAAGAAGTCTCCTAATATTTCGATAGACCTATAAACAGCAGTGGACTGCGATAGTAGGAGTCGATAATGTACGACTATGAATTATAACCGGAGGCCGGATAGACGATCCACCTGCGACATCTGAGATAAATATTATGCTGCGCATTTGTGGCAGGTTTCAAATCTGTCACATAGGAGATAAATGTGACTACATTCTTGGTGCGATGTCGTATTACTCGATATAAGAAACATAATGCTATATATTACTGAATGTCGTGTACAAACATTTTGACTTACCTACAGTAATTTTTTATTCCATTTCACTAACCTTTCTTTAACATCAAAAGCGCGAATACTGGTTGCTCCTAAGAGGCTTTCGTTGAAATGTGATAAAATTGGCGAGCGAGCTATAGATTCAATCCTCATGAGCTGTCGTGATGTAGGCACATAAAAACGCTGAATGGCGTAGTAAAGTAATCCGATTGGCACTATCACAGTCATGAACATCGGTGTCGAATAACTTATTACGAATATCGTTCCCAATACCTGTTGATAGATAAAAAAATATTAGATTTCGATTGTCAATTGTCGGAGCAGCTTTTTTGAAGTTGGGAAAACATTTCAACTGCTTGTAAAGCAGTGTGAAGTCGACCTCGTGTTTATTTCAACTACAGCTTACCTCAAAGATAGAGTAAAGAAAACTGGAAAACTGCCAAGCAAGAGACGTATCTACAGAATCTACATCTTTAGAGAACCTCGAGACGATTCTGCCAACGGGGGTCACTTCGAAAAATCTTAGAGGCGCTCTTAATACATTGTTTAACATTACTTCATGGAGGACTTTGGCTGCCTTCCAACAGGCCAAGAAAGGTAGCAAATCCGAAGCTATTGATGTTATCCCTGAAAACCACAACAAACGTCTTTATGTTGTGCAAAGTACTGAGATATATGCATCTTCTGTTCAGCAGATCCTCCTACTTTAGCTGACATACTTCGAACCCCTTTGCACCAATAATGTACGGGAATCTACCGGATAATTTGGTAATATCTTTTGAATAGAAAGTCCGATTTCAATAATTCATAAAGTAATTAACAGGTATTGAAACAATCTTGAATACGAAATAATTTATTTAGAGAAGTCCAACTTTGATCGGCAATTCTCTTCAATTTATTTAGTCCCGAAAATTTACAAATTGCGATATTCCTTAAGTTATTCATTGTAATTATATAATTTGGATTGTACAGTATTGTTCGTATTGTATTGGACAGTATTGTTAAAAATAGCTTCGAAAATGACACACTATTTTTTTTGTAATGGCATAGTTTTGAGTTTATTCGATATAAAAATCTTTCCTCTTTATAATATTAATGTAGATTATTATGACTACTCCGCTCCTTTTGCAGTAGCGTGATGTTTAATGACCATACAACCAATAGACACCGATTGTTTCATATTTTACTAAGAATAAATTTTATTCTGGCAGTTAGCTAGCATTTAATATAACTGACTAACTAGTGTCTCGATTTAGGTTTTTAGTCTGTAAAAATGAGTTTCCACATAGAAAAAGTAGTAGTAAGTACATAAAAAATATGTATCTGTATTTCTATTTAGTATTAGAGTTAGTTAATTTGAAAATACTTGCCAAGGAAAATTTGTATGTTTTAAAATAAACAGGCTTTGGTGCTCCAAAAGCTCTAGATAGACCCCATATTGCTGCTGATAACTCTTAAGCGCGTGTTCCCCAAACAAGGAAAGTAATTAGTAACGTGCATTTAAGTGACAACTCTAGAGAAGAAACCTTTATAGTTTATTAGCAGCTAATGTTAATTTGAATAGGTAACTGAGTACCTTGAGCTAGACCGAAGCCCCCGTACACGCCGAGGTACATGTCTCGTAACTGAGTGTTCATTGTGCCGTTCACCACCTGAGGAATTGATAAACTATATATATAGTATAAAATAGATAAAATATTTTTGAAACGGGGCAGTTGGGCAGGTAGGCAACCTTAACCGTTGTAGTTACAGCAAAATGTTCTTAGAATACCTTCCCTAAGTTATTGAGATATTTTGAACTGCATTCACACATTTTGATCCAAACGTAAAGTCTGCAAGAAAAATACTGAAAGTTCAAAAAAATGCTTTTTGTGACAATTGATCCTATTTCTTGCGGGGATCAAAATAGGGTAATGAACCATTTTAGCTTGTCTTTTACTAGGAAAGATAGAAATCGATAAAAATGTTACCCATTGATTGATTGATTGTAGAAAATTTATTCTCTTACTGAAATAGTAAGAGAATAAATTTTCTACAATCAAATAAAATGGTTCAATCTTTTGTTTCGGATAGGAAGTGTGCAGAATTAACTGAAAAGCAAATAAAAAGAAGAAAATAAAATTTGGCAAAATCTGTGAATGTAGTTCAAAATGTACCAAAAAGTTCTCTTCTCTCTCGAAAAGGAAGTTCTCCTTAGAACATGGCGATACACTATGGATCGAAAATTGTATTTTTTAACAAATTTCGTGACGGTATGGTAATCAAATTCGCCTTTACATTTAGATCGGAAAGTCAACATCCAAGACGAGACTTGATTTTTAACGATCTATATAAAAGTATAGCGAAAGTTATTGCACCAAGGTGCTTTGAGCACTATTGACTTGTATTAATTCAAGCATAAATAAACCACGTATACCCACCATATTATCGTCGTTAGACCAAAGTGCAAGCCAAATATTGGCACCAATCTGAAAGGCGTGCAGCAGAATGTATACAAATACAGTCCCCACTGATGCTATTACGCCAACATTGGATAAGTAATGCTTGTATACGGACCATTTTACCTAGAAAAAAAAATACATCATTGCCTACATTTCAAAAATTAATTAGGTACTTACCTATACGACATTATAATGATACGGACATTAGAACTAAAATTACAATAATCAGAATATCCGTCATCAATTTATTTTCAATTGTTTTTCGATATTTCAGCATTGTTTTTTTTTTTTTTTATTTTTTTTATTTTTTTTTTTATATAGGACACGTCAATTGGACTTCGCCTTGCCTGATGGTAAGCTGAAGGCAAAGTCCCAGAAAAGAGGGTCACCATTACTTACACATACCGTGTGACAATGGTGACACTCAGCTTGACGGCCTCATCATATGCTTTTTCACGCCCCGCTTAAAGGACCCGGGACTGTAGGAAGAAGGAAACACGTGAGCTGGTAATGAATTCCAGGCCTTAATGGTGCGACAGAGGAAAGAGTCTCCGAACCGCTTGGTTCTTGATCGGATGTTTTGCACCGTGTGCGGATGACATCTAAGACCTGCACGCGTTGTCCTGTGTAGGAAAGGGGAGGGTGGGACTAATTGGAAGAGCTCATCAGAACACTCCCCATGGTACAAACGGTAAAATACAGCCATGGACGCAACATCTCTACGCAGCTGTAAAGGTTCGAGGGTGTTCGTGATCTCGGGATTCCCAATGATGCGGACCGCACGTCGCTGCAACCTGTCGAGAGCATCTAGTAAGTACTTTGCTGAACCATCCCAGAGATGCGAGCAGTACTCCACACAGGAGCGAATTTGTGTCTTGTATAGAAGACACCGCTGCTCCGGCGTGAAAAACCGTCTCACTCTGTTCAGGACTCCTAGTTTTCGTGAGGCTGTTTTGATGATACTTTCGATGTAGTTTTTGTTATTCAGGTTGCAGCGAACATCCATACCTAGGATATTGAGATTGTCCTGCAGTGGCAGTGACGTGCTCTGAAGAGTGGGGAGGGGAAGGAAAGGAGATACTTTTGCTGTAAACGCACATGCCTGCGTCTTCTTGGCATTGAACTCAACCAGGTTCTCAGAGCCCCATTGAGAAATGTGATTCAGGATCCCGTCAAGCTCAGTGACAAGAAGCTGCCTTTTCTCCGCGATATCCGACTGCTTGGCCGCAGGGTGTCCATGATAACTCCCATGCAAAGTGCTATCGTCTGCATAACAATGAACATTGCCGGTAGACAGCATGTCGTTGATATGCAGAAGAAAGAGAGTGGGTGATAAGACGGACCCCTGGGGCACGCCAGCATTAACCTGCAGAAACTCCGAAGCTCGTCCGTCACAAAGGACGCGAATACGGCGCCCCTGCAGGAAGCTAGCAACCCAGTTGCACAGCCTAGAAGGCAGACCAAAGGCAGGTAGCTTGGAAAGAAGCGATTTGTGCCAGACTCTATCGAAAGCTTTGGCGATGTCAAGACTAATTGCCAGTGACTCGCCGTGCTTGTCCATAGCCTCACCCCAAAGATGGGCAACGTATGCTAGAAGATCACCTGTTGACCGTTTCGGTCTGAAGCCATATTGCCGGTCATTAATTAAGGAGTGATCCTCTAGGTGCCGCATGAGCTGTTTGTTGATTATGTGCTCGAACACTTTGCACAGCACTGAGGTGACGGCTATGGGTCGATAGTTGGCTGGCTCCGAGCGATCCCCCTTCTTGGGAATCGGCTGAACATTCGCCTCTTTCCAAGGCAAAGGCACTGTACCCGAACTGTAGGATAGCCGGTACAGGCGCGTAAGCATTGGAGACAACTCCGCTGCACATTTTTTCAAGACTACCGCTGGAATACCATCCGGACCACTGGCTTTCCGGACATCGAGTGATTGCAGCACTGCACGGACATCGCGTTGCCTGATATGGATATCAGGCATCGTGTGGTCACTGTCGGGTAGTGTTGGTGGCTGCGTACCACAATCATCGATTCGGGAGTTGGCCGCAAAGAGATTAGCCAGCAGATTTGCCTTCTCTTGCGGCTCATGGGCCAGGGATCCATCAGGGTTACGCAGCGGAGGCAGCGAAGGCTGACAGAAGTTGGCTTGCACGGCTTTAGCCAGTCGCCAGTAGCCACGGCTTCCCGTGGGATGCATCACTAGCTCTTGACCAAGCCGCGCTATGCGCAGGGCATCCGCTCTAACGTAGGCCCTTCTGCAGACCTTTGTGGCTCTGTTGTACGCCGCCTTGAAGTGGCCCAGATTGGGATGGCGCGTGGCGCGCGCCCTTACCCAAGCGCGGTACGCAGACTGTTTTTGTTCAACAGCTTCCGCACACTCGCGCCCGAACCAAGGGCGCACCCCGCGGTCACCGGTGACATCGGTGTATGAGATATAGTATTCCATACCCAGACCTATCTCACCGGCGACAGCAGTAGCACAATCCGATGGGTTCTTACCTTCAAAGCAGCGCTCAACCCACGGGATGGACGCAAAATAGTCACGAAGTCCATCCCAGTCCGCTGACGAGTAGTGCCAGAGACGCCGCTTCCCCTGCACGGGTCGTGGGGGCGCTATAATGGGCACCGTGGAACAGACCAGACAGTGGTCGGAGTTGCCTAAAGCGGCTCGCACCGACACACTGTACCGGTCCGGATCACTCGTCAGCAGAAGGTCTAGCAGAGAAGGTGCTAGGCCCGACCTTCTTGGTATCCTAGTGACCTCGTGCACCAATTGGGTCAGGCCGTGCGCCAGAGCAAACGCGTGGGCGGCTCTTCCCGCATGGTCTGTTTTGGAGGAGCCCAACCAGATCTCGTGGTGGGCGTTAAAATCCCCCAAAAACACCAATTCGGCATTCGGAAATCGCTCCTGCGCATCATCTGCCGCCTGACTCAGATATTCAAAGAGTCGAGTTGTCTCAGCATCTCCTGTATGGGAACGGTAGAGGCACACATAGATCTGACTCGTAGGGCCATGGTCTACGTGTACCCAAAGGATGGAGAAGGATGGGTCCTCTAGGCAGCGCAAACGGCGACAGCAAACATCCGCCCTAACAAACACGCACACCCCGGCTTTTGCACGAAAACTTTCCTCAAGAACATAGCCAGGGTAGAGCAAGTAGGTCGTGTCGTCAGGGCGGTGTATTTGCGTCTCCGTTAGAAAAAACATGGCAGGTTTCGCCGTCTCTAGGTGTTGGTGGACGGCGTTGAGGTTTGCATGGAGTCCACAGATGTTAGTGGACTCCACCTCAAATAGCAAGCTTTTGGGAGTGTGTCGAGCCGCTGTGTTGCCTATTTCCTTTAATTGCGCTGCCATGAGTTTGGGTGGGAGAAGGCGTGAAAAAAGAGGTGATTGCCGCCGCAGCACCGTGTGACAAAGCGCGGGATATTGGTTTTATCTATGAATGTGAGGCATGGCGAGAGCCGACGCGCCGAACGGAAGGGCCCCCGTACCCCCCCGAATATGGTCGCCGGGCTCCCAATTCCGGTCACCAACCGGCACGACGAACCATATCGGGATTATGCGCGGTCTGGTGAGGCAGCCTCCCAAGGTGGTTAACCCCAGTTGGGCCCCTGTACTATACCGCGGGCGGCCAGCGGCACCACCGTTTCTACAGGTCTCCCTGTTCGGCGCATCGCCCCGCGCCATCCCCACTAGACTACGCCAAGACCCACTGGTCCCACTAGTGCTGCGACAACCACCACCTCTGCCCGGCTATGCACTTGCTGACCCCTGAACACAATCCAACCGAGATTGAATTGCTATGGAGGGTTTTTCGCAATAGTGCACGGTGGTACCTACCCGGTCGAAACTTGAGACAAATTTGTGCCACCAAATTTCTACCACCAGTTTGTTTTATTTTATTGTTTAAGTTTTGCTCTGATAACTGATTCAACTTTATCCAAATAGTAGCAAATCATACGGGTTTGTTTTTGGTATTAAGTCCCTGTTTCAAGAGTGTGAGTGTGTTACGAGAGTGTCAAATTTTTTAACTCTTTTACCTTTGACAACTATTTGAACGTTAATTAATAGCTGTGTCACTAGATGGCGCTCATCTTACTTTGTTGTAAATCGCGCTAACAAGATCTGTCGCAAAGAATATACTATGTCTTAATTTTAGTTCACGTTAGTACCTAACTACTTACTGCCGTATAGCTATAATATAAGGGTATAGTTATAAAGCTATAGTATAGATAGACTAATGCTATAGTGTATTATATTTTTTACTATAGTACCTAATGATGTTTGATTGACATAAAATCAAACGATACTTACTCTGCCGGTCTCTGCTATCTCTGCTTCAACAAGTGGGTCGAAATCTTTTTCCTTCTCGGTTTCGTCTGTTTGTTCTTTTTTTTCTTTTTCGTCATGGTCACCTAAACACAGAGTCGGTTTATAAACTATTGTTTTATTTTGATTTATTTTCAGCTAGTTTATGAGTGAAATTGTTAAAGGGCTCCTTAACTCACTGAGCACATATGTACATCATGAAATAGAAATATCTGATATAGTACATTTGCTACAATTTGCTAATTACAATATTGTCTATTTACCTGCGCCAGTTGTTTCAGATTCAGCAGAACGAGCACCAGAGGACATGGACCGAGCCCACTGCAATTTGCGTTGAAATTCCGAACCGAGTTTACTCTCCAGGTCTTGTTTGATGGTCTCTAAATCTAGAAAATACAAGGTACAATAGATTGAGCAAGCGGCCAATATCGACAACACACAGTGTTACCTTGTCTACACTCTTGTCTGTTTGTGTACTAACATAATACTGTCATAGATTAATATGAATCTTATATTTAAGTATCAACAGGGCAGGTGCCATTTCTACAATCGTAAGTACCTATAGTTCACGAGTCAATTAAAATATTTGACGAAAACTCACCTTCTGCTGAAGCCGTTTGTTCAGCGACGCTCAAATGATGCAACAAGAAATCAGCAAAGGCACCTTTCTTTTCCAGAAGCTGTTGGTAAGTGCCACATTCCGACACTTCTCCCTCGCGCAGTACCAGCACTAAGTCTGTTTGTGCCAGGTACGAGATGTTGTGAGTCACCCATACACGCGTTTTATTCTTTAGCAGACCGTTTGGACCTATGACCTGTATCATCACATGCATTTATTTCTATTATTTTCTGAAAATTGCTTCAAAATGTTGGCGAAATGGATAATAATGTATAATGGATATGATATGATACATGCATAATATGTCAAATCAAGAGTACGTATTTGGGTAACTGATATCATCCAATCATCATCAGCGTGCGTGCATGGGTCTATGATATGGTCGTTTCCGTAAATTACGTTACCTGCTCGAAAATGTGTTTCCCAACGTGCGAGTCCACGGCGCTGAGCGGATCGTCCAGGAAGTAGTTGTCGGCGTCAAAGTAGACAGCGCGCGCCAGAGCCACGCGCTGCTTCTGCCCGCCCGACAGGTTGATACCTGGGAAGTATTGAAACATCAACAGGTACCGACCAACAGGACCGCGGCGGCGGGGCGCCTCCCCGTTTTCCGGGAACTAGTTGGGGACTCTGTAGTCCCCACACACCCGAGAAGAGGGCCAGATCGTGAGAGATGGCCCTGGGTCGGCCGGGGTGCGAGGGATATGCCTGTCAACCTCACCTTCGGCAACCAAAACGACCCACAGGCGGCGTGTGTTTTAGTCGGTTCGAGTCCGACATAACCTCTCCCACCGGCTCCGGTGGGGAGGTATCCGTGGGGATTTTGCGCACGTAAAAAAAAACAGGTACCGATCTAGTTGAATTATTATTTGAGCATGAGTAGGTAAGTATCACATAACTTTAGGGTCTTACCTTTCTCCCCAATTTCCGTCTGATCACCCCCAGCAAGGATGGATAAGTCGGTTTTCAATGCACATGCTTCGATAACTAGATTATATTTTGTTTTATTCAATGCCTTCTCAAATAAAATGTTATTTTGCACTGTGGCGTTTTGTATCCACGCTTGTTGTGCGACGTATGACGTGGTGCCCCTGACGTTGACGCGGCCGGACAGTTTGTCCATCTCGCCGAGCAGCGCCGCGAGCAGCGAGCTCTTCCCCGCGCCCACGGCGCCGACGACGGCCACCAGCGCGCCGCGCGGAATGCGCACGGACAAGTTCCGCAGTACCGGCTCCGCGTCCTCGTCACCCCAAGAAAAATTACCGTCTTCTATGACGATCTGATCGGCTGAAATTAAAAAATAAGCCTGCGCATTACGTACCTTTTTTATATCCTCATACATGTATGAAATGATATGGGTACTTGATTTATGAGCACGTGTAAGGAACACCCGGAAGAATAATCCTCTACAGAATTCCGTATGTTATATTCTAAGATGATAAGATTTTACAAATTCTGTACCTACTAAAAGAATGGTGATTTGCTATTTAAGTGATTTGTATCTACTTACGTTCATTAGAATTGTGTTCTATCATAAGTGTATCTAATTCCTCAGAGTTTAAAAATTTATTCAACCTCTTAACGCTCACATAACTCTGTTGAAAATACAATAAAGATGTTTAGTAATATAGGAAAAATAAGAGCAAAATAATTAATAAGTGAGTTTTGGAACCAACCTGTATAACGTCAGATATGATATGAGGCAACATTGACATTGGAAAACGCAGTATATTGAAAAGAGACAGCGCTACGAATGCCCTTTTTGAATCGAGAACTTCAGTATCGTTTACTAACACAAAACACATGAATGACATCAGCGATACCTGGAAATAAATGATGAAACATATTTTTCCTTATTTACCTAATTATATAGTTGTGAATTATTATTTATAAATACTTACCAAAAATGGTGTACAAAACCATATAAAGGAGGTGCCCGCGTTATAATAAGCCATTTTCTTCAAAATTTTCATCTCTTTATTTCTTATTTTGAGTATGTACTCTTGAAAGCTTTTCTCCCACGCGTATATTTTAAGTACCTAGCACAAAAAAAAGCTAGAATTATAGATCATTATTTTTAAATGTTCACTAGTGTTTTGTATTATCTCTTTTATCTTACTTTTATGCCATTAAGTACTTCATTCATAAGTTTAATTCTTTCGTCTTTGTAATGCATGAGTTTGGTCTGCAGTTTCTCCTGTAAGCCGGCAAAGAGTCCATTTATCGGCATGAGCACAATAATGACCGCCAGACCGGCCAGTACTGATGGCCCCAACTGATTCCACAAGAAGTATAGTGCCAACGCTATTTGCAATGGTGCAGACCATAACAAATTCACAAATGTTAAATCGCTGAACCTGGAGTATCAAACACAAAACATATTGTGGCCTTAAATTTTGTTGAGCTTCTCGTCTCAGTATTATGAAATATACAGAAATGGGTCAAGGCCTTTTTTAAAATATGTGTGTTTAGTTGGAAATGGGAGTTTTAAAGATTGCTTGAACACTTCGTGTCGTATTTTTAGCGAAAGCTTCTATGTAGCGAAAGCGATAATAACCTTAGAAGTTGTTCGGCGTGAATCGTAACAAATAATACCATAAATGCAAAAGTGAACTTCTTTGTTGCTATTTCACGCAAAAACGGATGAAATTCTGTACATAGCTGAAATAGCTACAGTAAAAACGGAGCCGCGGGCATCAGCTAGCAGATTATAACATGGAGATTAATTTTAGTTAGAAGATAATTAATTATTTTTCAAATTCTTTGATGATCGCTTCAGGTGATGATAGGTAGGTACTAATTTAAAATAGATAAAACGTACCTGCTTACGTCAGTAGACATCAAGTTAATAATTTCTCCCACTGTCGACTTCTTCCTAGCTTCGTTAGACAAGCTTAGCGCTTTCTTATACACCATGCTACTCAACGCGCAATTAATTTTGACACCAACAATAGATGTCTTTATAAAATACTGCCCCATGATAAGAGTTTGTATGGTAGAACATACAAACATACCCACAGCGTAAAGGTAGCCCTTCCACATAGGATCGTTACCCTCAACGAAACCAATAAGTAATCTGAAACGTAAAAATATATCCGAAAGATATAGGGATAAACTTAGATATTTGACAAAATGCCGACCCTGTAAAAACAGAGATTTTATGTGCCCTCAGAGCAGAACACAAAATTCTTCCCACTGACAGCACAAAAATTCTCCAGGTAGCTGTGGCTACCCTACTCACCACCGGGAACACAACACGAGGTTATTATAGCCGTGGTATTCTGTCTAGACGATTTTATCCGGATTCTGACGTTGAGACGCAGCGGGAAATGGTTCTATTAATACTTATCAATCAGTTAGCCTACTGCAGTCCACCTATGGACATAATCTTCTCCAGTTCTCCCAATTTTATTGTTGCGGATCCTCCGCTGTCTACATTAAATAAATAAATAAATATTCCACGACATTCTACACAACGCTATCTAGACCCATGGTAAGCGTAGCTTAACTAGCTTGTGGTATGGAATCTAGAATTCGGATAAACATACTTAGATACTTTTTTTTTTGTAAATACATACATATTATACATAGAAACACCCAGACCAATGCAAATATACATATTCATGCATACAAATATTTGCACTGAGCGGGAATCGAACCCGCGCCCCCTGCATAGCAGTCGAATGCTCTACTGCTACGCCACGGAGGTCAACATTAAGCCTGTCCCAGTCAGCTTTTTCACCTTTCAATTAATACCTGGAGATTTACTTTATAATCTTAATGTATAAGAACAAATAACCAACTTCGACACTTTCGTGTTTCAAGATAGAAAATTAAGACCTTGAAAAGTTACTAAGATTGTTTTTGTTCATTGTTTTTTGTCCAATGACTGATGATTTAATCTCACGACACAGTTCCCAAAAACTTGATGTAGTATGATGAAGATGTAGTGTATAAGAAAAATAAAGAAAAGGCCAATCTATGGTATATAGATTGTACAGTCAATGACGTAAGGTGATTAATACTAAAATATTTACAAACATAGTAGTTATGTGGTTCTCAGAGGACCAAGTTAATAGGTATTTTATGTTTTTGTTAGATATTTAGGAAACACAGTGATCAATAAATTAGAATTTGTTAATCTACTTTTGTCATTGGCTTATAGGTAGTCGTAACCTTGTAGTAACTGTATTCCTATCTATTCAGCTCGACTCAGCTGCGTTTATTAATACTGGATATAGCAAAGATGTCAATGACCTAGGTAGGCACGTTCAATAACGTCTCAAAATAAAAACCAGAACTGAAAGTGAGGTCATAACTTCTGTAACTATGAGTTTATATCTCATTCGAATTATAAGTTTACGGTCACTTGGGGCTCGTGCTCGATGGCCTATGGGATTTCAGAGAGCATTTCCGATGTCTGGTCCCCAGGCTGAAGGGCGCAACTGGCGCTCTGGCAGTACTGCTGTCCAACTTGAGGGGGGCTGATGACACCTTCAGGAGACTAGGGGGTATCGTGCGGTCCATGGCCCTATACGGAGACCCTGAAGGCCAGCAGTGGACAACCATTGCGACAACCACAGCGGACGATGGCCATCAGGGTTATAAGGGGGTACCGTACAATCTCCTTCAAGGCAGCGAATTTCCGTGCCTGAACCCCACCATGGGATCTGGAGGCAAAAGCCCTTTCAACGGTATGTCGCGAGGACATGAAGCCGTGCCTGGAGAAATCCGGGCCATGAGGTTATCGGACACCGAATGCCCGGTGAGGGAAACGCGTGGGAGGAGACCTTAGGTCCCTTCCGTCCCGCATATTTCGCAATGCGCGTAGGTGACTATGGCGTCGGAAGTCTTTAAACTACCTCCGTCCTCTATGAGCGGTGCGATCCGCACCCATCCCCCCTTTTCTGTGAAAGATGGGGACGCCATAGTCCCACACCCGATAGGCCCTTCTATGGTCCTGGGTCAGTTGGGTTGCGCGAGGCATATGCCAGAGGCTACCTCACCCCCGGTAATTGGTAGCCCAAGACGCCGCGCGGTTTTGATTAATTCGAGGTCGACATAATATTCACTCGGATATCAGGAAGTCACCAGGACTTCTGCATTTAAAGTTTTAATTACTGTTAACACACAATTGTTCAGTTATTCAGTATACCCTACATACTTACAAGTTTGAAAACTATTGATAATTACCAGTTTTTACAGCTCCTCAATTAAGTATATACGAGTAAAATAGGAAAAAGTGAAATGACCCAGACGGCACTTGAACCCGCGATCAGTCCCTTACAGGGAGAATGCTCTGACCCCTGAGCTACCGAGTTTGTGACACCGATAAACAGGAGGCACCTTAAGTATGAGCAAAAATGTGCTTCTGATATGGAAAGTGTAAGATGCTTTTTCATAATCATTATTATTCTATCACAATGTCGAAATTTTTTTATCAATCGCATGGTTTATCTACTATAAAGATAAGAAGTTTCAGTTTAGAAATTCACAATTTACTTAAAATACACTTACAATAATTCACGTTTCCTTAAAGCACGATGCCAAAATTTTTCAAATCTTGCAACTGACTCCTTGGAGACATGTTGAGGGTTCAAAGGCCACAAGTCGTTTTCTGTTAAAGTTCTTCGGTATCCCGTTATAGCTATTGGATCAAACCAGCTGAACGTGAGCCGGCTGGGGAAGCCTGATGAATTTTCCGGAGATTGTCTCTGTTGATATGAATATAATATGAATATTCTTTAAATTCTATGAGTATCAATTAAAAATATTCTTCAATTAATAGTAAATAGTCCAATAATGTGATTGCACAACTACTGGATCCAACTGTATGTGATTGAAATCTACAGTTTGATTTACGATCAACTTGCAGGTTCATTGCAATCCTATAGATACAACCAATATACTACAGAACAGATACTGCACGGCTATTATTTACAAACTGTAAAATCACTGTTTTGTCTTCTACTTCATCCGAGCGCCAATTCTGGTTACATTCAAAGCTTGTACTGTAGAGGTAGGGATTCGCTCTCAGACTCTTTTTCCATATTTAGTTTATAATGGTTTTTACGGCATCTAACTGCCGAATTCCAAAAAGCCACTGCTCCAGAGCCTCTCCCGTCAATAAGCATGATGTCTTGTTGCGGCCTCATTTATCTTATAAAGCGCAGTTATATTCATTCATACTACCAAACAAAGATAAAAATAATAAAAGTGTGTTAAAAATACCTCATCGCAAACATAGGGTGTGTTTCTAGGCGGCAAATCCGCGAAACAGTTCAAAATAAACATTACTACAACTAGTAAATAGTACACGATATAGCTCGCAAAATTGTATCGCACATACGCGTCGTCCGCTGAGTTATAGTTCATCATTTCAGTCCTCAGTTGAGGTAATCCAGACAATATAAGGAGTAACCAGAATATGAAGAGTACTCCTGACGTGCGTATGCCATACTTTCTGTTGTATGATAGCAGCGTTGCTGATAAAACCTGTAATAGATGTTCGCATTATCTTTCTAATAGATTGACTTCTTTTTAAATAAGTGTAAAGGAAGTAGAACACAACCATACAAGTAATACACATAAGTATTTTTAACTACCGCTTCAAAAATATCAGTAGGGTAAAATAGGCAATGAACGAACGGTAGTATGGAAATTCGTGCAGATTTCTTTTACGAAATTAGTACCGGGCGAAGCCGGGGCCCTGGCCGTTTCTTCTTCGGCGTTCTTTAATAGTTTTACAACAATGATAAAAATGATAACATTGATCAATTCTCAATGTTATGGTATATAAAGTAGGCAATTGTGATAAGCACTATTTTTATCATATTTGTACTAAATCGATAAAATCAATGCAAGGTCTGTGCAGTGTACCCAGGCATGTGCACGAACAAGGCCTCGATTCTGCTAAAGCAATTTTGTTCAAATCATTACATAAATACATTAATTTAACTTAAACCAGACTATACTCCAGACACTGCCAAAAAACACAATTAATTTTAGACTTTAAAAAATGTTTTTATAGTCTAAAATTAAATTTCTTTTTGTAATGAATGAAAAAGTTTAATAAAACTCTTTTTTATTTAATTTTGAACTTTAACGGTATAAAATAAAGTCTAAAGTTTAATACCATTTTTTGCAGTGTCTGTGGTGTGATAATGATATGGCTTTAGTACAATCGGAATCCGGGTAATGGCAAAAATAACAAGGATAGGGTTTTTCCTAAAACGTACTTTGCAAAAATAAACTCTACAAAGGGTATAGTGGAGTGGAGAGCACAGCAGTAATTTAACCTTGAGCCGAGTTTACGTTTTACGTCACTTTTACAGTTTCTGCTAAGGTCATGGCCGTTCGCCGTTGGTGGCACACCAAAGCAAATGGATCAATATCTACCTACCTACTGTTCGAATAGATCATAGTTCACGTGGGTCTAAGGTTTTAGGCGCTTTATCTTTTTTTAATGTCAATTAGACATCACCTTGCCTCATGGCTGAAGCTGAAGGCAAAGTCTCAGAATAGAGGGTCACCATTACTTACACATAACATGTGACAATGGTGACACTCAGCTTGACGGCCTCATCATATGCTTTTTCACTGGGACTGTAGGGACTCTTTAGACGTTATTCTACATATGTATGTGACACTAGGTACTTGATACCAACTTATTCTTTCTTTTATTCTTATATATTTATGTAATTGTTCCATGCACGCTGTACAAATTAAATATTTTCTTTCTTTCTTTGTATCTTAGCCACAACGCGTTGCGTTTGTAGATAAATGGTAACTGACCGGATTGAATTGGCTGGAGTTGAAATCGAAAAAAAAATCTTAAAGAAACTCCTATAGGTACCTACATACAGAAGGTTACCGTTAGTACCGAAAAGTACTACATTCGGCAAAGCAGTTCTTTTAGTACATAATATCCACCTCTACATACAACTTAATATCAAAAGGTCTGAAGTGCCGACTATACGTCATAGCGTCACAGGCGTCACAGCCGCAGCCGGCGCGGCACAGTTGTGTCATGTATTGTGAACGCGCGCCGCAGCTATAAGAACTTTATATCAATGAAGTTATCACTGAAATCTTATCTACTTATATAGTATTAAGTATATGTAGAGGTAGGTACTTAAATGAAGTTCACATTATGTGCACGGTTAGTGTTTAAAGTAAGAAGCTGCGCCAAACTATATTAAACATTAATAATCTACATACAAACATACATATAATCACGCCATTATCCCCGGAGGGTTAGGCAGAGGTGAACGGTCCTACGTAATAGGAGGTGGGCCTATTGCCGTCTTCCGGGCATTATTTTTGACTCAAGCCATGCATCTGAGGCGGAGTCTAGACTGTACATATCTGTCTGATTAATAATCAATCAATCAATCAATCAGCCCACCGCAGTCCACTGCTGGACATAGGCCTCTCCCAATGTGCGCCATTTTCTCCGATCCTCCGACTTCCGCATCCAGTCTATCCCAGCCACCTTTTTCAGGTCGTCCGTCCATCTGGCTAGGGGGCGTCCTACCTTTCGTTTACCTTCTCGCGGTCTCCACTCTAGGACTCGTTTGCTCCAACGGCCATCGGTCCTTCGGCAAACGTGGCCAGCCCACTGCCACTTTAACTTACTTATTCTGTGGCCTATGTCGGTAACTTTAGTTCTCTGTCGGATAACCTCGTTCCGAATTCTATCCTTGAGAGAAACTCCAAGCATAGCTCGCTCCATAGCCCGCTGCGCGACTTTTAAGCTATGGACCAGCCCCACTGTAAGTGACCACGTTTCAGCACCGTAAGTCATAACAGGTAGGACGCACTGTTCAAAGACCTTTGTTTTGATTAATAATCTAAGATGAAATTATACATTGTTGTGGTTTTTATGACTAATAAATACAACCACTTTAACACTCAGTCTGGTTTTAAAAATTGTATCTGTTGCAGCTGATGAAGAATGATATAAAAGAAGTAGCTATATATAAAATAAATGGTAGTTACTTACAAAAGTCAGCAATTTTACGACTGAATCATAATAATCTGCATCAAAAACCATGTTCTGTTTTCTAGATGATATATAAATAACTTGTCCAATGTCTATTATTTGCAGCAGTATCAACACTAACGTTACAATCTGTTTGCTAATATTTAGTTTATTCCGTGGTATATTTGCTTCTCTACTGATAACCATTTGGTATACTTCTATCAAAGCTGCCAGCCAGAGGTATCCACATGGGACCCATACAAGTACAGTTTTTTGAAAGCATGGCGTGAAATCAGGATTAGTTGTATTCCATGTGAGGGTGGTGTTCTAAAATATATACATATAATGTAATGATTAATAAAATACCAATGTTGAGATTACCTACACATGTTGAGAACACATTTATACTATTTTTTTGGTTTTTTTTTTTACGTGCGCGAAATCTCCACGGACACCTCCCCACCGGAGCCGGTGGAGGAGGTTATGTCGGACTCGAACCGACTAAAACGCACGCCGCCCGTGAGTCGCTTTGGTTGCCGAAGGTGAGGTTGACAGGCATATTCCTCGCACACCGGCCGACCCAGGGCCATCTCTCACGATCTGGCCCTCTTCTCGGGTGTGGGGACTACAGAGTCCCCAACTCGTCCCCGGAAACGGGGAGGCGCGCCAGACACACCACCGCCGCGGCCTGCTTCTGCCAGGGTGACAGGTGGCTACACCTGTCACCCCCAGGCCGGCGCTCATGGGGGGCGGAGGTCGTTCATCTACCTCCGACGCACTTTTTTTAGGTAGGTATTTATTATTGTACCAGATCGGTTTCGCCTTGAGGCATTCTCAAAGGTTTTGTTCTCAATATTTGTAACTATAAATTCAACAAAGTCCAATCAACAGTGTGAATTGTATGTTGACATTAAAAATAGAATAAAAATCAGCATAGAGTATTAAGCAAGTTTCCTAACCTTTGGGTAATGCATTTAATAATTAGTAATACTTTTTAAGAATTTAAAAGTTACTTGTTTCAAAAAAGATAATCAATTATAAGTTATATGTATATAATAAATCACATTTGTAAAAGTTAGGCAACTCAGCTTTTGAATGGCATAATATTACTTTGTAGCAATCATGTACCTATCTAAAATTATTATGAAATTTCAGAAGTAAGAGAGTAGGTAAATAGGTAAGTACTGTTGATTGATGGCACTTGGTGGAATTTGTTGTTACACATATTGATAACTCACTTGTACTTTTCCACATTACTTTTAATTTTTTTTTATACAACGTAGGGCGGAGGTACTTCACCAGTCGGACTGCTCAATTGGGCGGAAATACCGCTGTGTCCTACCTCCTCAAAAAACTTAATAATTAACTATATACTTATAATTAACTATATACTTATAATTAACTATATACTTATAATTAACTTTATATTTATTAGACCTGATGCCATAAGGTGAAACCGGTCAGGTCTATTAAAATAAAGTAATGTAGAAAAGTACATGTGAGTTATCAATATGTGTAAGTACTTAAAGTTATTGTGAGGCACCAATCAGATTATCTCATAATCTGAGATCACAGAAAATCCTATTTGTAATGTGTCATAAATAAAATGTAGTTTGCGTGATCATATGTAACTCCTATACAATAAAATAAATATGTAGAGTCAGCCTTTGACCACGGCCGGTGTAACCTGATTAAAACATTGTCAGGCAAATCAAAGGTACTGTATGTATGTACTATACAATGAGCGCGTTAAGTCCCGTTAACATTAGTGTACAAAATAATTAAAATAATGACTATGTACAACAGGTAACATGTTTATTAGCAAATAATTTGAACTTGATGGATCACAGCTTCATTTCAAAAACTCATCCCAACGTATTTCAATTTCAATGTGATATAGTCTAATAAGAGTATAGTCATTTATTATTTATATTAAGTACTTACCTAGTTAGCCCAGCTAAACCATGAATTAACTTTATTAAATATGTGCTAATTAATACAGAAATACATATATTTATAATATGTATTATTTAATAAAACCCCGGTTATAAGAAAATTCAGAAAATATTTATGAGGATAAAATAAACATTGCTTGAGATTGCACAACGTTGTACCTAAGAGATCACTGAAATCTGTTAAAGTTACTTTCTGAATTATATTATGACTCACCCAAAATGTAGATCCACAAAAATAATCCATAGTTGAGTTGGCAGTCATTATAAAAACAATTATTACAATCTAGTGGTGTTAATAAAATATTTTAAATTTAGCGCACAAACAGCACCTGCGTCTGCATTGAAACATAGTTTTTGACTGAAGCAAAGACAAGAAGATAATAGAACTTCGAAATGTCAAAAAGTAATAGGTTTTTTTACACTTTCCTGCCATGATTACAAGACCTTTATAGCAATGTCTTCATTTACGAAGTAGAGGCCACGACAGTACGGTTTAGAGTTGCCAGCACATTTTTCTAGGATTTACTAGAGGGAATTATAGTTACTGGCATGTAATGTATCTCGGTCCCAATCACATCTCGACATGTACACTACATATAATTGCACAGGCGTTTTTTGGAGTCTTTTGAGATTGACTGACTTACATACGGCAGCAGAGGAGCTTAAATCCACTTATCATATAAAAAGATGTAGGAGGTAGGATACGACGGTATTTTCATCCAATTGAGCAGTCCGACTGGGGAAGTGCCTCCGCCCTACAGAATACCGCGGCCATTTTAACTTCGGGGTGTGTTCCCGGCGGTGAGTAGGATAGCCAGAGCTCACTGGAGGGTTTAAGTGCTGTCAGTGGAAAGACCAAAAGCTTGTGCTGCTTTGTCTTTTACACAGACGGCACAGAAATTCTCAATGCTTGCAGGGTTGGCAGCGCGAGTGTGACTCTCTTGGTTTTGCACGCGTCCATAGGCCATTTTTCATCAGGTGGGTCGTGTGCTTATCTGCCACCTAAGTAGTATAAAAAAAAACGACGGGTTGTTGCTTTCATTATCAGTATAAAAGTACTATTATTTATATGGTGGAATACAATATTCATTTATTGCGCTATCGTACACAAACATGACAATTTATATTACATTAAAAATTTAACACTTCAGAACTATTTTACATTAAAAAGTTTATCACCGCCATCACACATGTGACAGTCCTGTGACATTCGCGCAAGCGCCCTGCGCCGCCTGTCCTCTCTCCATCCGTCTTACGAATTTTCGATCAGGTCACGTGTCCTGACACGAGTTTAGAAATTTTTACCCATTCCAAAAAAAGTACACAGCGCCGCTAAAGAAGTTTTCACTTCAAAAGTTCCTTGATACATTTTGGCTGAAGATTTCACATAATTTTCTAGGTGTTTATTTAAGTGTAAGTAATGATTTAGGTTTTAATAAAATAATTTCAGTAAGTATATTTATAAATCATTATATTGTATTTATTATTATTTATACTTAATATTATTGTAAAGAATACTATGATGAAACAGATTTAGCTTATTAGACCAGCATCTTTGGCTAGACCATAGAACATAGATTTGTTATCCTGTAGCAGGTGCTGTGGAGGCGCGTACTCGACGAGGCGGCCCTGGTCCAGCACCATGACCTTGGTGGAGTCCATGATGGTGTTGAGCCGATGGGCGATGGTTATGACGGTGCACGCCGCGAACTCCTCGCGGATGGTTTTCTGCAACACGCAACGCTCAGGTTAGTTCGGGCGAGCGGGACGTCCCTCGTGACGTCAGTGGGCGGGGCGCGCACCTGTATGAGCTCGTCGGTGTGCAGGTCGACGGCGGCGGTGGCCTCGTCCAGCACGAGCAGCGGCGTCTTGCGCAGCAGCGCGCGCGCCAGGCACACGAGCTGGCGCTGCCCCACCGACAGGTTCGCGCCGCCCTCGCACACCGCGTGCAGCAGCCGCGCCTCCAGACCTGCCGACACACACATGAGCACCAGCTATATGAACCTCTGAATATATTATCATTATAAAATGTTAATTACTGTTAAATATATTATGTTAATAATAACACTATTCAATGTTCAAAACAATTCCGTTTATTTGTAGATCTTAGGTATACGACAAGAAACTAAGGGGGCTATCCACCAATGCAGCAAATTCACCTACATTTACGTTGCAAAATACTTCTTGACGTTTACATCTTACTTGGCTATTTGCTAGGTGCAAAAGCAAATGCAGCTTTGGTGTGTGGCACCCTTGAAACAAATTAATAAGTATTTTTTTATGATTCGGCATAAAGAAGAAAAAACCGGTCACGGCTGCAAGTGAGTTGTGGACATTTTACAAATAGATTACATTAGAAATATGCTTTAAAATATAAATATTCCAAAATATAAAAATAGTGTTGAACAAGCATCGGGCACATGGACCATGCTATCGAGGCTGATGCTCCAGAGAGTGGAATTTCCTCATAATATTTGCCATGTGAAGGAGAATCGCTTTCCGTATCAAGCTCTAGAGCCTTCCACCTATCACGAGCCTCTACAGATGTTGCTGATGTTCGTCGAGATTCTTGGCAATCTGACCGTGCATGATCAGATGACTATATAATTGGTATCAAAACAATAATTGCTGAATCTACTACCACATACTGGCAATGTCATAAGACAAATCCAATATTTTTTGCGGTAGAACATTCGACTGCTATGCAGGGGGCGCGGGTTCGATTCCCGCTCAGTGCAAATATTTGTATGCATGAATATGTATATTTGCATTGGTCTGGGTGTTTCTATGTATAATATGTATGTATTTACAAAAAAAAAATGTATCTAAGTATGTTTATCCGCATTCTAGATCCCATAACACAAGCTAGTTAAGCTATGCTTACCATGGGTCTAGATAGCGTTGTGTAGAATGTCGTGGAATATTTATTTATATTTTAGTTGTTCGGCTTTCACGAAATTACCGTAGGTACAGTGGAATAATGGTTCAGCAAATAGGAACCAACGAACTGTACAACAGTAAGTACCTATTTCTAAATCTACAACATTGTATTTCAGGGCGAGTTGTTGATGAAAAGTTCTAATAGATACATAATAATGAAATTACTAATGTTTTCTACTCACCCAGCACGAACGGCTTTAGATGGGCGAGCTCGAGTGAACGCCAGATGTCCTCATCAGAATACGTTTGAAATGGATCCAGGTTCATGCGTAATGAACCTGAGAAAAGTACTGGATCCTGCGGGATTATTGTTATACGCGAGCGGAGCTGGTGTAGTCCCATCTTGCTAATGTCTAGTCCATCGATCAAGATGCGGCCGCCTGTCGCCTCCACGATCCTATGGGAGAGAGACAGTACCATTAGAAGATAGTGCATGTGAACCACAGCTCGCAGCACCTGCAATTCGTGCTAATGCATAAGTACCTACTGTTAAGAGTATCGAGGCAAAGGGTTTTTTTTAATAATAAGTAGGGGTCTGGTTAAGACAGACGTATAACGTAGAGGTCGGGATGCGACTGAATGTAAATGGATGGCAGTGATGTCAGTAGGACGGATAAGTGCTGAGTGTGCAAAGAGGGAATGCGTGGTGTGCCAGAAACGGTGCAGCTGGCAACACGAGCAGCACGTACCGGAACAGTCCGAGCGTGAGCGTGGACTTGCCGGCGCCGGTGCGGCCGACGATGCCGAGCTTGTCCCGCGGCGCTATGGCGCACGTGACGTCACGCAGCGCCGGCTCCGCGCCACTTCGATACGCCATCGTTAATCCTTCAAACTTCACCGCGCCCGCCTCCGGCCACGACGCGCGCGGCCCGGGGGCACTCTCCCACTCGGCCTCCTGCGGACATTGAGCACTGTTACTGGGTGCTGTGAACCAAGAGTGTTATCAGCTTAAATGTGGCAATAACTCACTTGTTCCGTCTCTGTATACTCCTTCATGCGTTCTACTGCCACTATATTACTTTCAACTGACGATGCCATTTGAACTAACCAGCTCAAAGTATGGGTGATCTAGTAAACCAAAATAATAATAAAGTCATATTATATAGAGGTATACTAACGATCAAGAAATCTTAACTGATACGTTCAATGGGACAAGATAAAGCACTTTTTGTTATATAGGTACGACACGTCAATTAGACTTCGCCTCGCCTGATGGTAAGCTGAAGGCAAAGTCTCAGAAAAGAGGGTCACCATTACTTTCATATACCTACCATGTTACAATGGTGACACTCAGCTTGACGGCCCTATCATATACTTTTTCACGCCCCGCTTAAAGGATCTGGGACTGTAGGAAGAAGGAAACACGTGAGCTGTTACCTAATGAATTCCAGGCCTTCATGGTGCGACAAAGGCAAGAGTCTCCGAACCGCTTGGTTCTTGATCAGATATTCTGCACCGTGTGCGGGTGAAATCTAAGCCCTGCACGTGTTGTCCTGTATAGGGGAGGGTGGTACTAATTAGAAGAGCTCATCAGAACATTCGCCATTGTACAGACGGTAAAATACTGTCAAGGACGCAACATCTCTATGCATCTGCAAAGGTTCTAGGGTGTTCGTGACCACTGGGGGTGACGGGTGGAGCCGCCGGTCACTCTGGCAGAAGCAGGCCGCGGTGGCGGAGGACACCCACACCCTAGGAGAGGGCCAGATCGAGAGAGATTTGGCTTTGGGTAGGTCGGAGCGAGAGGGATATGTCTGTTAACCTCACCTTCAGCAACCAAAAACAACACAGGCGTCGTGCGTTTTAGTCGGTTTGAGTTCGACATAACCTCTCCCACCGGCTCCGGTGGTGGGGGTATCCGTAGGGATATTCCGCACGTAAAGAAAGGGTGTTAGTGACCTCAGGATTTCCAATTATGCGGACCGGGCGTCGCTGCTACCTGTCGAGAGCATTTAGTAAGTATTTTGCTGAGCACTCCAAGAAATACGGCTCTATTCCACTAGCAGTATTCCACACAGGAGCGAATTTGTATCTTGTACAAAAGACACCACTGCTCCGGCGTGAAAAAACTCACTCTCATAAAGTCTCAATCTGCTCATGATGACGAGTTTAGCGTGGCTGTTCTGATGATACTCTCGATGCAGTTTTTGTCATTCAGGTTGCAGCGAACGTCCATACCTAAGATATTGAGATTGTCCTGCAGTGGCAGTGGCGAGCTCTGAAGAGTGGGGAGGAGAAGGAAAGAATATACTTTTGCTGTGAACGCACATGCCTGCGTCTTCTTGGCATTGAACCCGACCAGATTCTCAGAGCTCCATTGGGAAATGTGATTCAGGATCCGGTCAAGTTCAGAGACATGAAGCTGCCTTTTTTCTGCAATATCTGACTGCTTGGCCGCAGGATGTCCATGATAACTCCCATGTGAGGTTAGCGCCTTACCACCCACCATAGCTCGTTTGCATAACAATGAATACTGCCGGTGGACAGCATGTCGTTGATAAACAGAAGAAATAGAATGGGTAACCCAATAAAGGTCGAACAATAGGCGTATGTAATGTCAATTAGATGGTGGACATTTTTAGGAAAGGTTAGATTGAAAGTAGAAGACAAGTACAAGAAGCGAAAGGCGTATGCCAGGGGAAAGATAGTGTTACTGCCTACGTTAATGGAAAAGAGGCGTAAGTGCATGACTATTATTTATGAACTACTTACCTCTAATGTAGAGCTAATTGAGAGACCTGCGAGTCCTGGACTTATGCTTTCTCGACCGATTACTGCGAATAATGCAGCAAAGAAAATTATAAGACTGGCGACCACTTGTATTCTGATTCCAAGCCATCTATCTGCAATGGACCTCATGTAGACAAATGACTGATAGTGGTCAACTTTTTTTTGAGATTCTGCAATAAATCTGAAATTAAGTGTTTTGTCTTGTATGATTATGGACTTATTATAATAAATATTTTGAAAAAATATTCTTGGAAACATAGAAGAGGAATGTTTAGCATAGTGACAGTAAATTTATCACGACACAACTTCAGAAACATTGACCAATAGGAATAAATTCATACATACACAGATAAAATCACGCTCAATAAATCACGCTGTTTCCCATAGGGGTAGTCAGAGATCATGGATCTTCATTTGCTACGATCTTGACATATTACTCTCGCTTCATTCTCTCTCATTACATTCTTAATGCATGCACTTCTGTTTAGGGTACTCCTAATTGCCCCTTTTCTAAAAATTACCCGAATTGGTCCAGGTATGCGCGAGGTCTTCCCCTTCCGACGGTACCATTCACACTCGCCTCATATACCTGTTTCATTAGTCTTCTTTCATTCATTCTCTTAACATGACAATAGGCATATTATTATCAATTGAATACTGTTCGTACCTAAATGTTTAAAATACATACATATGTATGTAATCACGCCTACATCGCAGGAGGGTTAGGCAGAGGTGAATTACCCACATTGCACCAAAAACTGTATTCGGTCTCACGTAACTTAATAGGGGTGAACCTATCACCGTTTGTTGTAAGTACAAGATGATATTAACCCTTAAAGTCGATAGCTAATCTTAGATAAGCACATTCATCACTATGATTCTTATTTTAGTGATGTATCTGATACTAACCTGTCTTTAACACCATAAGCTCGAATACTGGATGCACCCAAAATACTTTCATTAAAATGTGACAAAATTGGCGACCGAGCTACAGATTCAATCCTCATGAGCTGTCGCGATGTGCGCACATAGAACCTTTGTATAGCGTAGTAAAGTGCTCCTATTGGCAGTATAACAAAAAGGAACATAGGTGTCGAGTAGCTTATTATGAATATGGTTCCTATTACCTGTCGACGCAAAAAATATTAATTGGGTACCGGTACATGCAAAATAAGGGAGCAAACAAGAATACTGAATTGGACACTTATGACAGTTTTATTTTATTATTTATAATCCTCATAGACAGATATCTACTTTAATTTATAGTTATAAACCCGAGTCGAATGTAACCGCGGTTGTCTAGACAAACCCGTTAGTGTTTTTTGTCAATCATGTACCTACATCAGATACCTTTTTAGCCTTTTTTTATTCACATAAACATAACATAAACTCACGCCTATATCCCCGAAGGGGTAGGCAGAGGTACTAGCACCCTCATTTCGCCAGTTTATGTTTAGGTCCCAATGTAATAGGGAGCGAGCCTATTGCCGTCAACCGGGCACTTATAACCTGCGATAAATACACACATAACTTCGAAAAGCATCGAAAAGTCATTGGTGTGTGCCATAGTAAAATCTGGGATCGAACCCGAGACCTCGTCTCAGCAGTCCATTACCTATACAATTGGCTACCGCTGTTTTTTGAAGTGAAAACTTCTTTAGCGGCGCTGTGTACTATTTTTGGATTGGGTAAAAATTTCTAAACTCGCGTCAGGACACGTGACCTGATCGAAAATTCGCAAGACGGATGGAGAGAGGACAGGCGGCGCAGGGCGCTTGCGCGAATGTCACACGACGGTCACATGTGTGATGGCGGTGATCTTTTTAATGTAAATTAATTGTATAGTTCTGAAGTGTTACATTTTTAATGTAATATAAATTGTCATGTTTGTGTACGATAGCGATAAATGAATATTGTATTCCACCACATAAATAATAGTACTTTTATACTGATAATGAAAGCAATTCGTACAAAATTATTCTCTAACCATTCTAAAATATCAAAAATGCACAACGTTAATATTCAAGTTTTCACTTCTGCCGGCACTCCCGGAGTGCAACCCGTCGTTTTTTATATATTCATTCATTTAATTCATTTGCTTGTAATGTGGTACAATAAAAGATGGAAATAAAAGATAAACCTACTTAGTAATTGAGCACATTTCGCCATAAAGCTGCAGTTACAATAATAGCGCTGCTATTAGCATTTCTGCAGTGGTACGAATGACATGCATATTTCTTTAAAACGTGTATAAAGTCTATAAACTTCCACTTCCACTGTACCTATATAAAGTCTCATCCACCAACCATTTATGTAATGCAACACATTTTTTATGAGGTACGTCTTGTTTGTGAACACTAATAAAAAAATATATTTCGTAGAATATATACGAGGGCTGCTGCTACTTATGTATGCGGAATAGAAAAAATAAACAAATGTATATGGCTCAATATGCTTTTATTGTTTTTCAAAGTATTCTCCACTATGATCGATGCACTTTTGCATTCGATAAAACCAATTTTTAAAATACTTTTTCCACTCTGATTGAGGTATCTCCAAAACGTGCTGTTTGAACGCGTCTACGGCATTTCACGGGTCGAAAATCGTTGACCACGTAATTTATTCTTTACATTTGGGAATAAATAGAAATCGAATAAAATAATAATAAGAATAAAAATAGATGACCCATTAATTCTATTTTTTGACCATCCAAAAATGTAGTTGTTTCCTGAGATGTATGACAGCTGGCATTGTCATGGTGAAGTATGATTCTGCGTCGCTGGTTGTTTTTGCGTATTTCTTCAAATACTTCTGGCAAACAAATGGTCGTGTACCACTCCGAATTAACCGTTCTGCGATTCTCCAGTGGTATTGTAGCCACATGGCCATTAATACCAAAAAAGCAGGCCATCATTTGCTTTACAGTGCTTTTTGCACGAGCCACTTTCGTAGGGTTTGGCTCATTTTGAAACACCCAAACTGTTGATTGTTGTTTAGTTTCGGGATCGTACGCGTAGATCCAGGATTCGTCACCTGTGTAGATATTATAAACAGATTTTGAGTCGCCTCCGTTGAATTTTTTCAAGGTTTTCTTGCACCATTCGACGCGAGCATCTTTTTGATCCTCATGTTAAGTTGTGCGGGATCCAACGCGAACAATTTTTTTTTACAGACAAATGTTCATGTAACATCCTATGAATGCTCGTCATACATATGCCCAGAATGGCCTCTATCTCGCGATACGTAACATGGCGGTCTTGCATTATTAGTTTTCGCACAGCTTCAATATTTTGTGGCACAACCACCGATTTCGGGCGACCTTCTTTAACTTCGTCCGTGAGCTTACTCCGCCTGCGATTAAACTCACTAAACCAGTGATACACAGTCGTTTTTGATGGAGCTTCACCACCAAAAGTCGAAGTTAATTGATCTACGCACTGTTGTTGCGTTAAACCACGTCGAAAATCGTAATAAATCATAGCACAAATATTTTCACGAGTGAGTTCCATTTTTTCAGCGATATGACATTTTAAACCCAACAAAAACAAAACACTAACGTACCTATATAAGAAAAAAAATATTAGCGGCCAGTATTTAAAAAAAGAACGAATACGTGCATGGAGGTCAGACATTGCGTTTAAAATTATTGGAATCCCAGATTCCGCATACATAAGTAGCAGCCTATGTATTAGCATTTCTGCAGTGGTACGAATGGCATGCATATTTCTATAAAACGTCTCCCACTGTATATAAAGTCTCATCATTTATGTAATGCAACACATTTTTTTATGAGGTAGGTCTTGTATGTGAAAACTAATAAAAAAATATATATCGTAGAATATATACAGTATTCATATATATTTCACAGAAGTAACCTTACCTCCAACCCACTGTAGAGAACATTAGAAATTTGCAAAACAAGGGACGTATCTACAGAATCCACGTCTTTAGAAAACCTTGACAAGATTCTGCCAACAGGGGTCACTTCGAAAAATTTTAGAGGCGCTCTTAATATATTTTTCAATAATATTTCGTGGAGAACTTTTGCTGCCTTCCAACAAGCCAAAAAGGGTAGCAAATCAGCAAACAATGCTACAATCGCTATAATAAATAATATAAAGTACGCATGAGCATATTGAGGTGCATGTATGAGTAAGTAAAATCAATGAGTGGATAAAATCAGTCAATACAAGAGTAAGTATGAGACAACATAAAACTGGTGTCATTTAAATCTATATTCCATTTTTTTATTTATTTATTCAACTTTATGCACAGTAACTTTGTACAAAGGCGGACTTAATGCCAAAGGCATTATCTAACAGTCAACCTTAGGGTGATGCCAATATTATAATACATTTATTATCATATTATCTATGTTCACAATAATAATAATATATAGATTATACATACGCACTATAATATATGTATAAGAAATCCATACTCATACTTTTAAATATATTAGGTACATTATAAAAACACATATTAAACAAATAAACTAGGCTAACTAGTGGTTCGATTTACGGGTTTGTCTATAAACTGAGTTTTTAAATAAAATTATAAGTTAGGTATAGTTAAGTACCTTTTCGAATGGAGTATCGTAGGTAAGTACCTAGTACCTAGGTTAGTAGTTATTTCATTAGTTTAATAATATTCTATGATGTAGGTAGGTACTACATGCTTGTATGATTACTGTGTGGGAAGCATAGCTCGACTAATATAGCTTTTTTATAAGATATATATATTTCCATCAATAGGTACAATATGTTTTCCATTGGCACATTACAACTAATCTTTTTAGACAAAACTACCAAATGACTGGACTCAGGTACCTTGAGTTAGACCGAAGCCCCCGTACACGCCGAGGTACATGTCTCGTAACTGTGTGTTCACTGTGCCGTTCACCACCTGAAAAATAATAAATTAGTAAGTAATAAAAAGTAACTTGCTAAAAATGACTTCACCTCATTTAATGCTAAGCTATTTTTCATACAACTTAGGTAGCAGACAAGCACGCGGACCCCCTGATGAAAAGTGGCTACCGTGGCCCATGGACGTATGTAACATCAGGGTAGTCACACTTGTACTGCCGACCCTGTAAGAACAGAGTTTCTGTACCGTCAGTGTAGAAGACAAAGCAGGGCAAGCCTTTAGTTTTCCCACTGAAAGCACAAAAACTCTCCAATGTGTTCTAGCTACCCTACTCACCGCTGGGAACACAACAAGAGGTTATTATAGCCGTGGTATTCTGTAGGGCGGAGGTACTTCATCAGTCGGATTGTTTAGTTGGGACGGGAATACCGTCGTGTCCTACTTCCTTTAATTTTTATAAGTACCTATAATTGCATCTCAGAATACAGAACAAGAACAAGTTTGTTCTGTATTCTGAGAATTGCATAATAGTAACTCTCGTGTTTGTAACCAAAGTCCTCCACAGCAGTTTGACGGATTTTCAAGAAATTTTTGTGTATGATGTTAGTTGTAAAAGTATACGAACATTAATACCTACTAATTTTATATAATCAAACAATGGTACAAACCATATTATCGTCGTTAGACCAACGTGCAAGCCAAAGGTTGGCGCCAATTTGTACAGAATGCAGTAGAATGTATACAAGTACAGTTCCCACTGATGCTATTACGCCAACATTAGATAGGTAATGCTTGTATACCGACCATTTCACCTAGAAAAGAACTATCACGTTATTATAATCCCTAGAGTAGTGTAGGAATTATACATTAGGATTTATTTACGGCACAAGTCGCAAAGGAAAGTCGAAAAGCCAACCGATTCTTCAATGTATGTATCTTTATTTAGTTTTTTTTTAATAACTTAAATGATTTATCAAACGGTAAATATTCATGAAGAGATTATCTACAACTTAGCATTATCGTAGACCTAATAGCATGTATTGAAAAAGATGAATAAAAATATGGGACTATATGGGTACCGAAAAGTGGCGCGGCAGCGAGGCCATGAACCCGAGCCTAAAGAAATAAGGGCCTCGAGGTCCCAATTCCACAAAGACATAGCAGCGGAGTGGGAGCGATGACGGTTTGGGCAACCACGCGCATGTCGTTGCAGCGGCGATAAGACCCTGGTAAGACCGGGCTCGGGTGCTTGGGATATTTCCTGCGTCGAATCAGGCAAGTGTGATCGTCCGAGTACCATCACAGTGACGCGAGCGAGGACTCGGGGATGCAGGCACACGCAGTAAGACCGTTTCGAACGATCGAACGGACTTGACAGCTGAATCCGGGGTGAGATTTTAATTGCACATGTTCTAACGTGACGTCACCAAATTTAGAGCATGAGCAATTGAAGTCTCACCGCGAAAATTCAACTGTCAAATCCGGTCGATCGTTCGGAAGATTGTTACGCAACGCTCACTGAGTGCCCGGCCTGGGAGACACCGAGGTGGTGGCTAGTGGCGGCCCTAGGAGTGGGAGTGATCTCGCTCATCGTCCTGCTCATGTCGATGGCATGCTGTGCAAATGTGTGCCTCAATACTGATTTAGAGAATATGTTGGAATCGAGCACTAGAGGCGCATCGCGAACTCATCAGGAGCATAATGAAAAAATAATAGTCCTGCCATTCTTGGGGCCCCAAAGTCAACGCCCTGTGCCCGGACACCGGTGGCATCACCTTATTTACGGTACTGCCTGAACTATTATGATTTGGTGCTATAACTGTCGGCCTAAACCTCAATCTCCCGGAAGAAATTATTTCGGCCTAATCACTCTATTCTTTATTTTTAATTTTCACGGTAAGTAGAAATTTCAGTTGCTGTGAGAATATCAAAAATAACTTACAGTTCCTGTCTCAGTTCTCTCTGCCTCAACAAATCGGTTGACATCGTTTTCCGCCTCATCATCGTTTAATTGTTCTCTGTCTAGTTTTTCGTTATGATCACCTGATAAAACAATTAGGGCAAATATAATAATAATAATATAATAAGTAACTTTATTATTTAAGTTACATTTTAAAGAATTTAATTTGAAACATAAAGTTTTATATTTTTCTGTGCGACGATTTGCTATCTGAACGTTGCGTGAAAACGTCATTGAGACCTTTATCAGGATATGGCTGCGGGAGGAATGTAGTGGCTCTACAAAACTGGACTCCAATCTTTTATAGCACTGCAACTGCAAAAATGCCATTAAACTTTAGACGTTACGAACATAATATGCCGACTTAAATTCCAAAACGAAATGAAAAAGAGTTAATTGATTTTTTTAATTCGCTCAACAAGATGCCATTTCAGTAAAGTTGTTGCGGCAACATCAAATTAGTGTGTAAACCAAAAAAACGAATAATAATTAGGGCAACATTAGTACATCAGACGATTTCATTCAATACAGTGCACTGTGACTAAGCTCCGGTTGTTTTATTTCAATATATACGCGCGGTAGCCTAGTGGTATGGGTAATGGACTGCTGAGACGAGATCTCGGGTTCGATCCCAGGTTTTACCATGGCACACACCAATGACTTTTCGATGCTTTTCGAAGTTATGTGTGTATTTATCACAGGTTTATACGTGCCCGGTTAATGGCAATAGGCTCGCCACCTGTTACATTGGGACCTAAACATAAACAAGCGAAATGTGGGTGCTAGCACCTCTGCCTACTCCTTCGGGGATATAGGCGTGAGTTTATGTATGTATGTATTTATGCAACCTACAAAACCCCTACAGACGCTGCCAAATTGGTCCTTCGAACGGGATCAATGTGATATGATTAAAATGTTGCCATAAGTCGCAACAAAAGTCTAAAATTCAACGATAATTTATACAGTGTCTTTGGTTAACTTTAGCAGAATCAGGGTCCTGGATGTAACGTAAATCAAGTCTCCTCTTGAATTTCAAAAAATAAAATTGCATTTCCTGAATTTTTCTACTTCAAATGCTACTACTCCAATAACTACTCAATGATAATAAAGTGGCACTACAAAACTCCACACCTATTAGTCTTTATAGATAGAAGTGCTTTCAACTTAAGCAACAATATACTTACTCCTAGTGTAAGTAGTTAGGTATGAGTTTATTAATAATGGTATCAATCTGTTAGGCGTATGTATTGTTCTCTTTTACCTGCACCAGTTGTTTCAGATTCAGCAGTACGAACACCAGACGAAATGGACCTAGCCCACTGCAATTTGCGTTGAAATTCTGAACCGAGTTTGCTCTCCAGATCCTGTTTGATAGTCTCTAAATCTGTAAAATGTGATGTAAATAGTGAGTGAGTTACCTATCTATAGTTTTTAAACGCAACATGTTCAGATGATTTTAAAAGCTATCCCTTTAGTTAGCGCCTACACGCACGCATACACGCACCACAGTAGGTAGGTACTATTATTTATTATGTGGCGCTACGCACAAACAAACAAGATTTTGAGGTCTCCTCTATATATAATGATATCAGTAGCATAGATAGTATTATGTTTCCTACCTATTCATTTATTTATTAAAACTTTATGTACAGTAAAATTGTATGTACAAAGGCGGACTTAATGCCAAAGGCATTATCTAACAGTCAACCTTAACCCTCGTTTACACCACGAAACAAGTTGTAAACTTGTTAATAAAAAACTTGTTGAAGACTTGTAGAAGACTAATCAAAACACAATACTTTTTTTATACATATATCGCAGATACTTTTTCGTTCACATAGGATGTATAGTCAACAAGTTGTAAACAAGCATAAAACACATTTGTGTTCACACTGTAGCCTGTGACATAGCATCTTGTGAACGGTGTAAACGAGCAGTTAGGGTGATGCATGAAATGAACTATTTACTACATACATACATATAATCACGCCTTTATCCCCGGAGGGTTAGGCAGAGGTGAATTAACATCCGCATTTCACCAATAATTGAATTCAGTCACAAGTAATAGGGGGTGAGCCTATTGTCGTCTTCCGGGCACTATTGTTGACTCGAGCAATGCATCTAAAGCTGAGTCTGGACTGTATATATCTGTCTGGTGTAAAACAGCCCTATCCCTTAGTCGCCTTGTACGACACCGCATGGGAAGTGATGGGGTGGCCCAAATTCTACTCTGCCGGGAACCACGCGGTGGAACTATTTACTAAATTTTTATTAATGCTCTAATTTGTCTACAGTGTACGTATCTACCTACTGTATTTAGCAATAATGAAAAGGTTTAGCCGAAACTTACCTTCAGCTGAAGTTGTTTCTTCGGCAACACTCAAATGGTGTAACAAGAAATCAGCAAAGGCACCTTTCCTATCGAGGAGCTCTTGATAAGTGCCAGATTCCAATACTTCTCCCCCGCGCAACACCAGTACTAAGTCTGTTTGCGACAGGTAGGAGATATTGTGAGTCACCCATACACGTGTTTTGTTCTTTAGCAGCCCATTTGGACCTATAACCTGTTTAAATTTGCATTAATATTTCCTTAATTTTGAAGCCAAAATCTTAGTCTGGATAAAAACAGTTTCTTCGGTTTGTAGAGCCTAGTTTAGCCTTTTTTTTTCCAACGACGATGTGGCAAATAGAAAATCGGGTAGGAAAGTTCGTTGACAGTCTAGCAAGTATCATAGTATTCATGGTAAGCGGTTAAATGAAGTAACTTCGGTATAAAGGTTTGCCGCTGGCAACATCATTTTGATACCTGAGCATGACGACATCCTGGACTAATTTCCAGACGATGGCTCAATTAACATTCGAATACCCTTACCTCATCAAAAATGTGTTTCCCAACGTGCGAGTCCACGGCGCTGAGCGGATCGTCCAGGAAGTAGTTGTCGGCGTCGAAGTAGACAGCGCGCGCCAGAGCCACGCGCTGCTTCTGCCCGCCCGACAGGTTGATACCTGGGAAGCATTAAAATACCAGAAGGTTACCTTATTCCAATGCATCATTTAAATGGCTACATTATATTCCTTTCCCGGACGTACCTTTCTCACCAATTTCCGTTTGATCACCACCTGGGAGAATGGTTAAATCCATCTTCAATGCGCACGCTTCGATTACTTGGTTGTATCTAATTTTATTGAATGGCTTTTCAAATAAAATATTATTCTGTATAGTAGCATTTTGTATCCACGCTTGCTGAGGCACGTATGACGTATGACCTAAAAAGTTAACGTCACGTGATGGTACTTCGATCAATTTCATCTAGCCAAATTTAGTCAATCTTAGTTTTTACGAGACTGACCACTGACTGAACACCAATTTCGAGAGGAAAGTCTGTCACTGGACACGAGGGGATTCCCGTTCTAATTGAGCAGTCCGACTGGGTAAGTTCCTCCGCTCTACAGAATAGCGCGGCCATGATAACCTAGTGTTGTGTTCCTGGCTGTGAGTAGGGTAGCCAGTGCTCACTGGAGAGTTTTTGTGCTGTTAGTAGGAAGAACAAAGGTTTGTCCTGTATTGTCATCTGCACTAATGGCATAAAAAATTTGTTTCTATAAGGTCAGCAGCAGCAGTGTGTGACACTCCTGGTGTTGCACACGACCATAGACCACAGTAACCAATTTCCATCAGGTGGACCGTGTGCTTGTCTGCCACCTGAGTGGTATTAAAAAAAGTTTATTGCTTTGCAAAGAAGTGAAGTTGACTTCACCTTAAAATTCTTGATAAAGTAATTCCCGATATGTACCTACTACCTTTTCCAGCTTTGTTTCGTGATAAATATTCAAAGCATTAATGTCTGTACAAGAATTACTTATATTATCTGCGGTAATAACTAATCTGTGCATCTCCTGAAACAGTCATCATTTTTGGTGCCATTACGTTACCGGCGCAGCGAGCATTGATCGCGTGGTCAAATTAAATTTACTTGCAAGAATATCTATGGTATGTTACAATCATATTCTGCCAATGATGGCATGCAAAATACACATTTTATCAATTTGAATCTACATTTATAATCAATATATTATGTACTAACATATTTATTTCATTATTTCTATTTTATTCTCATTCTAATTGTAGATTTCGGTTCTACAGTCGCAAGATTATTTTCCTCAAGGGAAAAAACATATCATTTACTTGCACGATTCTTAACCAATTAGGTGGATGAGTTCACAAAGACAGCATTCAAATATACTAGGTAATAGATTATTATCAACTTGAACTTGTTATGTACCCAATAAGGAAAACTATCTTAGAAAGAAGGATGTCTACATAAGTGGGTACTTAACGTAAGTGCAGCAATTGACATCAGTTACGTCAGCCTATATACGGGACGGACCTTTTAAAAAAGGGAATTTAATTTCGCTAAAAACGGCTCAATAGTTTTTAATGATTGCACTTTGATTGGAAAAATTGTCTATGACATTCATTTATGAAAAACTACTGCGGTCAAATGACCACCACGACTGACCTAGCAGTAGCAACTTTAGGTAGGTACTCGAAATAATTTTACAACAGAATGTACAGTCAGCGTCAGAACACTCTTGACTACAAAGTCTCAAAATGATTTTAATACCAACGTATTTAGAGCAAATCGCCTCCTTCCTTCCTCCTTCTGCGATCAAGTAATTCTCGTGAAGGAAGAGGCGGGACGAGGGCGGAAGCGGCAGCGAAGGAGGATTGCAAGCCAAGCTGCCCGCGTACTGAGGCAACTCGAGCATCGGAATTCGGTGAATGACCTCTTACCTCCGGCCCCCATGAGCGCAGCCCTGGGATTGACGGGTGGAGCCGCCGGTCACCCTGACTAAAGCAGGCCGCGGCGGCGTGCTCTGCGCACCACCCCGTTTATAGGGACGAGTTGGAGACTCTATGGTTCCCACACCCGAGGAGAGCCAGATCGAGAGAGATGGCCCTAGGTCGGCCTCCCCACCTCCCGACCTCACCTTCGGCAACCAAAAGTGCGACATAACCTCTCCAACCGGCTCAGGTGCGGAGGTATCCGTGGAATTTTTCGAACGTAAGAAAAGGGCAAATCAAATAGGATTTTTTATTTAAATTGTATTATTGTCCGAATTAAAGCTGTGGACCAAATACATAACACTCAGTCAACAGGAAGGGGCTAAATTCAAATCATTAACATCATTTTAAGTACTTTGTTCGTCACGATCGATCGGATGCTGACTATATCCTCATGGTCCTGATTTTAAGGAAAGATACTCTTACAATTATGTGACCCATACTTTTGTAGCAATTGCCATAAATAAATACAACGTCGTTAATGAAGTGATACAATTAATACAATAATTGAGATAACCATATCTTATCTTAATTGCTCTCCATTTAAGAGGTAATAAAGTAATTGTGTAACACATAGCAAAGTGATACATACCCTTAACATTAACGCGCCCAGATAGTTTATGCATCTCTCCTAGCAACACAGCTAGCAGGGAGCTCTTCCCGGAGCCGACGCTGCCGACGACAGCCACCAGCGAGCCGCGTGGAATGTGCACGTTCAAGTTTTTTAAAATAGGCTCATCATCATCACCCCATGAGAAATTACCGTCTTTTATCGAGATCTGATTAGCTGAAATTAAAACTGTAGTGTTAGCCACTGCTGTTACACAAAACTAGTTATCTACCTTGTTTTTACCGGACTGCGGCGAAGCTAAAGGAGGGTTATGATTATGACAGGCTATTTATATATGGCGTGTCACCAAATCTAATACGCCGCCCTCTAGCGGTCATAAAGTACAGGGTCAATAAATAAATTTGGCTTAATTGGAACATTTCATATCCTTACTAATATTATAAATGTGAAAGTAACTCTGTCTGTCTGTCTGTCTGTCTGTCTGTCTGTCTGTCTGTTAAGCTTTCACGCCTAAACCACTGAACCGATTTTGCTGAAATTTGGAACAGGGGTAAATTAGATCTTGGGAAAGGACATAGGCTATGTTTTGTCGCGATAACCGACATTTATGCGGGCGGAGCCGCGGGCAAAAGCTAGTATATATATAAATTATAAGCTGTTGCATGCCCAAAATAATATAAATAAAAATATAAGTTTAAAACTAAAACCTGACTACTGAAAAATACCGTGATCCTTTACCACTTAGTCTAACAAAACAATACATTCTAGGGAAAAGTGGCATACAACTATCTATCCTTGATATTTTCTTGTTTAAAACTTTTTGGAGCGTTTTTTCAGTGGTCGGGTTTTAGTTTAAAACTTAATTATACATATGATTCTGGTCATTATTGACTCTGATTGTTTATAGTCTTTTACAATAATATTGTGGATATTCTTATCTGACAATATTTAGTCATTTATAACTTAGGCTAATTTAATCTACTCACGTTCTTTAGGATCATGTGCTACCATTGAAGCATCTAATTCTTCAGAATTCAAGAATTTATTTAACCTCTTGACACTTACAAACATCTGTTAAAATACAATAAAATTTTATAACACCAATAAGCCAGAAAGTAATACATTGTGAGGTTTGTATCGAACCTGTATTATGTCAGATATTACATTAGGTAACATAGACATTGGAAAACGCAGTATATTGAAAATAGATAAAGCTACGAATGCCCTTTTCGAATCCAGAACTTCTGTATCGTTTACTAATACGAAACACATGAATGATGTCAGCGATACCTGGAAAGATAGAACAATTTAAAGAAGGACGCCTGTAGTCTACAGAAGTAAATTACGTCTTGACATAAATTGAAAGCACATACCAAAAACGGTGTACAGCACCATACAAAGGAAAATACCGAGTTATAATAAGCCATTTTCTTCAAAATTTTCATCTCTTCATTTCTTATTTTAAGTATGTACTCCTGAAAGCTTTGCTCCCATGCGTAAAGTTTTAGAACCTAGAATAAAAGAAAACAAAAATTTGGTAGTTATTCCTTTTAAAAAGTTAGCTAGCCTCATTAATTAACCAGTTTATCTTACTTTTATGCCATTAAGTACTTCACTCATAAGCTTAATTCTTTCGTCTTTATATCGCATCAGTTTGATCTGTAGTTTCTCCTGTATGCCAGCAAAATGTCCATTCAAAGGCATCACAACAACAATCACTGCCACACCGGCCAATACTGATGGCCCCAACTGTTTCCATAACAAGTACGATGCAAACGCTAGTTGCAATGGTGCCGACCATATCAAATTTATGAATGTTAAATTACTGAACCTGAAGAATGAAAAAAAAGTTTTTTTTTTTAAAGCTTTATCATCATACAGGTGCCGAGTGGTTTCCGGCAGAGTAGAATTAGGGCCACCCCATCTCTTCCCATGCGGTGTCGTACAAGGCGACTAAGGGATAGTGCTGTTTAACATCAGACAGATATATACAGCCCAGACTCAGCCTCAGATGCATGGCTCGAGTCAACAATAGTGCCCGGAATACGGCCATAGGCTCGCCTCCTATTACGTGAGAGCGAATACAATTATTGGTGAAATGTGGGTGTTAATTCACCTCTGCCTAACCCTTTAGGGATAAAGGCGTGATTATATATGTATGTAATACAGGTTATTCATGTTATCCCTTACCTACTTTATTCCTAATGAGGTTACGACCGGCCGCACCCGAGGCGTTCACCTCAGAGTCTAGCTGTGCAATTCTCTAAGCACACAGCGCGGCAGCGTCGAACACAGCGCTGCGACAGTCTTGATAGTCATTGGTCGATCTCCAGACGTCAAACTCACGCCTATATCCCCGAAGGGGTAGTCAGAGGTGCTAGCACCCACATTTCGCCAGTTTATGTTTAGGTCCCAATGTAATAGGTGGCGAGCCTATTGCCATTAAACGCGCATTTATAAACCTGCGATAAATACACACATAACTTCGAAAAGCATCGACAAGTCATTGGTGTGTGCCATGGTAAAACCTGGGATCGAACCCGAGACCTCGTCTCAGCAGTCCATTACTCATACCACTAGGCTAACACGACAAAGAAAATCCCTATCAAAGCTGTAGCAGCGCTGTGTTCAACGCTGTGGGCTTAAAGAATTGCACAGCTGGGTCCGCTTACCGTGTTTCACCTCTTACAGTCTAACAAAGCAATTTTTTTTTTTTTTACTAAACAAAAGGTAGGTTATAGAAAATACAGGTAAATCTGTGTGTATCCTATTTAAATATTTGCATTGGTGGTGTTATACCATAATATAAAGAGCGTTATTATATTTATACGTAGGAGGTAGGACACGGAGGTATTTCCGCCCAATTGAGCTATCCGACTGGGGAAGTCCACCCTACAGAATACCGCGGCCATAAGAACTTCGTGTTGTGTTCCCGGTGGTGAGTAGGATAGCCAGAGCTCACTGGAGAATTTGTGCTGTCAGTGAGAAGAAGGCTTGTCCTGCTTTGTCTTCTACACTGACGGCACAGAAAATCTGTGCTTACAGCGTCGGCAGCGCGAGTGTGGCACCTCTGGTGTTACAAACGTCCATAGGTCACGGTGACCACTTTTCGTCAGGTGGGCCGTGTGCTTGTCTGCCACCTAAGTGATTTAAAAAAAGTTATGAGATCAATTTATCAAGGAATTTAAATGATTACTATTTCATCCTTAATTCCCTAATCACTCCGAAGTGTAATCTATTGAGACTATTGAGAGGGCCAGATCGTTCGAGAGGGCTAGAACGTGAGAGATGGCCCTGGGTCGGCAGGGGTGCGAGGGATATGCCTGTCAACCTCACCTTCGGCAACCAAAACGACCCACAGGCGGCATGCGTTTTGGTCGGTTCGAGTCCGACATAACCTCTTCCACCAGCTCCGGTGGGGAGGTATCCGTGGGGATTTTGCGCACGTAAAAAAAAAAGGTTTGTGTATTAGTGCACTAAATATGGGTTTCAAAACGTACCTGCTTACGTCAGTAGACATCAAGTTAATAATTTCCCCCACTGTTGACTTCTTTCTAGCTTCGTTAGACAAACTTAGCGCTTTCTTATAAATCATGCTGCTTAATGCGCAATTTATTTTTAAGCCAACAACATATGTCTTCATGAAATACTGCCCCAAGATAACAGTGTGAACGGCAGAACATACAAACAATAACACAGCGTAAAGATAACCTTTCCATACAGGTTCATTACCTTCAACAAACCCTATCAGTAATCTGAAAGAATATAATAATAGAATTAATTATTATTATCATTATTTTTACTTTAAAACTCTATTTATCACATACAAAATAGTTAAAACATAAATACACGAAACAAACTCGCGATCATGTCGCGTCAATCAACCCACTCCGCATCGTTCCCGGTGCAAAAGTGCCCATGATGCTGGCCGCGTTGCCCCGCTGAATCGCGATAGCCAACTTTTGCCCCAGGAAGGAGCCGGATCGGTAGTCACCGCCTCGGTCGTGGATGCGGCGGCCAATGAATTATTGAAAATATTCAAATCGATTAAGATATAGAAAAAATTTAATCGGTTCAGGTGGGATTCGAACCCGCGCTCTTTCCCTTACAGGGGGACCGCTTTAACCACTAAGACACAGAACCATCGCCCGAAATCTTCCAAATTCTTCTATACATATATCCGTCTTACGGCGACGGTCTCTTTCAAGAATTAAAAATATGTTTAAGATATTAATTTTAAAAATATCATAACATTTGTCAATCAATAGGTACTCACCTGAGCAACTCCGGTGGAGCGAAAATAAGTACATCGTTACAGAACTTTAAAGCCATACCGGCCAAAAACAGACCGCCGAAAGATTTGCACACGATTGGAAAAATGGAGATCGGTGTTTTCACATTTTTTTGACGTCGTCGTATGAAGGATATCTCTGAACTATCTGATGTAATTGTTCTTCTGAAATTTTAGTAAATCAGCTTTCGATATTAGGAATTAAAAAGCAGGTTTCGAGAGTATGTTCATAATATTGTTAGATGATACTACATAGTTTTTTTTTTTTATATCACTTAGGTGGCAGACAAGCGCACCGGCCCACCTGATGGAAAGTGGTTACCGTGGCCTATGGACGTGTGTAACACCAGAGGAGCCACACTCGCGCTGCCGACCCTGTAGACACAGAGTTTCTGTGCCGTCAGTGTAGAGGACAAAGCAGGACAATCCATTAGTCATTCCACTGACAGCACAAATTCTCCAGTGAGCTCTGGCTACCCTACTGACCGCTGGGAACACAACACGAAGTTATTATAACCGCGGTATTCTGTAGGGCGGCGGTACTTCCACAGTCGGACTGCTCAATTGGGCGGAAATACCGCCGTGTCCTACCTCCTATAAAGATTGTAATTATCAACTTTATAGGAAATTTGATTGTAATTATCTGAGTACTGAATATCATATTCTTACGGATATCGTATTATTATGGATGTGTGCAACTGCAGGGGCGTCATCACTCCTGTAGTTGCACACATCCATAGAACAAGATAACCACTAGGACGAAATTGATTACATCTTGACAAACGTCCCAAAGATAGTCCAAAACTATGAAGTTCTCAATAACGTAAAGTTCCGAACAGACCATAGACTAATTAGAGCAACAATCATACTGAGCCAATCGAAAAAAAGTAGAAAAAGTTTTAAACCACTACCAAAAATCCCGAAAACTGAAGAGGAAACAAAACACTACATAGATAGCCTCAAATTGAACCTCGAAAACAAACCAGTAGATACCAGAGACGTGCAATCTTACTATGATGCGCTAGAAACAACTATAACAAAGAGTTTGACTAGCCAAAACAATATTAAAAAAGAAAAACGACACAAAATTTTTAGCGAAGAAACAATAGCATTAATTAACAAACGCAGTGAACTAACTATACGAAAGAATAAAGATGTTAACACAAAGAAAGAACTAAGACAATTATATAAGGACACCGGTAAAGCGATCAAAAAAGACTACAGTAAGCACAGACAAAGGATAATAACAGAAAATCTAACCAAATTCAGAAGCACAAAGAGAGCATTTAAAGAGTTAAATTTAAGAAAAACTTGGATACCAAAATTAGATGGCCAATATAAAGAAATTAAAACAAGGCAGGAAATAATACAGCAGGCAACTACTTTCTACCAAGAATTATACAAAAACAAAGATAAAACCAGCAAGGAATCCAACGAACCACAGTACTGTGATAACACGGAAATAATTGAAGCGATAGGAGAGAAAGATATATACGCCCAGCTAAAACTACTAAAATTAGATAAAAGTCCTGGTCCCGATGGAATAACTAACGAAGCGTTGAAAATAGGAGCACCAGTTTTACTCAGACCTCTCACAGAATTATTCAATCGCATACTAGAAGCCGAAATCGTACCAAGACAATGGTGCACGTCAAACATCATACTATTATATAAAAAAGGAAACCCTGTAGATATCAACAACTATAGACCAATCAGTCTACTGTCAAATATATACAAAATCTTCTCATCTATAATTCTTAAACGCATAACACAAGACATTGAAAATGCACAGCCATTAGAACAAGCTGGCTTTCGCTCTGGGTTTAGTACACTAGATCATATACAGACACTGGAACAGGTTATAGAAAAATACGATGAGTTCAAAAAGCCACTCTATCTAGGTTTTATCGACTACAGTAAAGCATTCGACAGAATAAGCCACAACTCTATATGGAAAGCACTTAAATATCTAAACATAAATTCGAAATATATAAACATTATAAAGTACATATACAACAACAGCACAAGTAATGTCATGCTAGAATCTAGAGGTGGTGCAATTAACATCGAAAGAGGAGTCAGACAGGGGGACCCCCTGTCACCTAAATTGTTTATTGCTGTTTTAGAAGATATTTTTAAAAACGTAGACTGGAAAACTAGAGGCATAAAAATAAACAACAGCTATTTAAGTCATCACAGATTCGCAGATGACATAGTTATACTGTCTGAAAGAGCAGATGAACTACAAGATATGCTCCGCTCTCTTGCTTTAGCAAGCTCAAAAGTAGGATTAGAGATGAATGCTACAAAAACCAAAATCATGACAAACAGCATAGAACGGCCCATCAACGTAAAAGAAAATCATATCGAGTATGTCAACAGTTACATCTACTTAGGCAAACAAATATCCTTTTTGAAAACGCACAATGAAGATGAAATTGAAAGGCGAACAAACATAGCCTGGAAGAAATTCTGGTCACTCAAAGAAGTCCTAAAAGGAGAATACTCGATAAGCCTTAAGAAAACAGTATTAGACACCTGGATATTGCCCAGTCTACTGTATGGTTGCCAAAGTTGGATATACACGACAAAAGCAAAGCAAAGGATCACAACAACACAAAGAGCTATGGAGAGAAGTATCCTAAACTTAAGAAAAATACAAAAAGTCAGAAGCAATGTAATCAGACAAAAAACAAAGATAACAGATGCCCTCACGCAAGCCTTAAAATTGAAATGGCAATGGGCAGGTCACGTATCGAGATACACAGACGAAAGGTGGACAATCAATGCCACGAGGTGGAAAGGGCCAATCGGGAAAATAAGGGTAGGAAGACCGAGGAGACGATGGGCAGACGATATTACAGATTTAATAGGAAAGGACTGGGAAACTATTGGCAAGGACAGAGACAAGTGGAAAAGACTGGAGGAGCCCTTCACCCGAAGAGGGGTCCATATCCAACAAAACTAACTATTACTAACATTTAGACAGTAAGCAAAATATAACTAACAATAACATACTAACACCAAAATCTAAAATGTACAATAAGGATAAGGAAATAAAGGCTTTTTTATTTTTTTATTTATTTTATTATGGATGTGTGCAACTGCAGGAGCGTCATCACTCCTGCAGTTGCACACATCCATAGGACAAGATAACCACTAGGTATCCATCAGCACAGATTTATAAATAGTTACTCCTGTATATAGGAATAGGTTGGCCGCCAGTGCCGTCACCTAAGTGGTGTAAAAAAAAATCTTCGGAACAACATTATCCATATTCCCCTTATAAAGAAAAGTTTCAATTTTACTTACGTGGCGTGTTTCCTCAGCGCACGACGCCAATTTTTTTCAAATCTTGCAACTGACTCCTTGGAGACATGTTGAGGGTTCAAAGGCCACAAGTCATTTTCTGTTAAAGTTCTTCGGTATCCCGTTATAGCTATTGGATCGAACCAGCTGAATGTGAGCCGGCTGGGGAAGCCTGATGAATTTTCTGGGGATTGTTTCTGTTGATATGGATAAAATATTAAAGTGCATTAAACAATAATCTTATTCTATTTCAAAGTGATTGAAAAGAGCTAAGTAATCCGAGTAAGTACTGAACTAAGTTCTTTTCAGAGGTAGAGTATTTAGGCCAGGAAAACTAACTTTATTTAATGTTAATTTATAATTATAGAAAACTTTATTTAAAGTTTAATTAAATAAAGTTAGTAGTTAGTTAGTTTTGTGGATTACAAATATTTAGGCCAGGAAAACTAACTTTATTTAAAGTTAATTTATAATTTTAGAAAACTTTATTTAAAGTTGAATTAAATAAAGTTAGTAGTTAGTTAGTTTTGTGGATTACAAATAGACAAAGAATTTTATGAATTCCAATTAGTAATAATAATTAGTTGCAAAAAGCGTGTGTGTGAAAAAAATGTGCTTAAAGTACCTCGTTATAAATATAGGGTGTAACTTTAGGCGGTAAATCCGCGAAACAATTCAACATGAACATAACTACAACAAGTAAATAGTAGATGATATAACTTGCTAGATTATATCGGACATACTCGTTGTCCGTGGCCTTGTAGCTCATCAGCTGATTCCTAAGCTGAGGTAATCCAGCCAAAATAAGGAGTAACCAGAATATGAAAAGCACTCCTGAACTTCGTATGCCATACTTTCTGTTGTATAATAATAGCGCTGCTGATAATACCTGAAAAGATAACCATTTCTGTAGATTTTTGTGATAAATAAATAAAGGAATAAGAATAGATTATACTTTTTTTATGCGGAAATCCTCATTACTAAAATCACACTCGCATCACGGCTCGAGTCTCTATTACTGGGTTACCCACTAAGGCGCTTGCCTCGCACCCAGGCTGACCGTGGGCCATCCACAGTTATGAGATGACTCCCTCTGGTATGGTAAGCACGGTGCCTCCAATATTACTCCGGAAAAAGAGAGCGCGCGTATTGCGTCGCTGCACCAGCCTGCTTGAGCTGAGGTGATAGGCGGTCACAATTATTACATGTCGAGACATCCTGTCACGCATATATTAAGATGTAATTATGCTAAATTGACATTTTATTTTCATTTATAGGCTCAGCACGCGATTTGCTGAATTATCAACATTACTAATCGATTTACATTTACATCAGACGGAGTAAACACTACTAGAGATGCATCAATTATTTCCTTATACAAATCACGTTCGATTATCCAGGGCCGCCATAGTAGGTACTTACTTACAATAAAAGTAGTCACAGCAATTACAGCTTTGAAAAATTGTAGTAGCTTATAACAGTGTGGTCAGTGATAGGGAATGCAATCTCGATATCTCGTTCTCGCGAGATTTCGGCCTTTTTTAAAGAGATTGATCTCAGCTGAAAAATAGGCGAGATCTCGCGAGATTGCACACTTCTTATTTGAAGCTCATTATTCAAGAGGAAATGAATTTATACAAATTGGGGTACAAAGGTAGTTCGCTGATAAGTGCTTGAAATCTGTGGTTCCAACTAGTGTTGAATCCTAAAGGGGTAAAGGGCTTTCTCAGCGGCAAGTTATATTATCTAATCACCAAAATGGTTTTTTTTTGAAAATTTTGTTTCCAAAAAATCTTTTTTTGCAAAATCAAGAGAGTCACACTCGCGATGCCAACCCTGCAAGCATTGAGAGTTTCTATGCCGTCAGTCTAAAAGAGCAGGACAAGCTTTTGGTCTTTCCACTGACAGCACAAAAACCCTACAGTGAGCTCTGGCTACCCTACTCACCGCCGCCCGGGAACACAACACGAGGGTATTATGGTCGCGGTATTCTGTAGGGCGAAGATACTTTTCCAGTCGGACTGCTCAATTGGACGGAAAGACCGTCGTGTCCTATCTCCTACAAGTCTTAATAATACGTTGATTTATTTTGTTAATTAATTTCTTATTTCTAATAGATCTCTTAATCTGTTTAGTCAACTCAATTTTGTTAATGAGTTTCATTTCTTGTTGTTGTTATTGTTTTATTATAAAAGAACTGTTTGATTTATTAACAGACTTTGGTTTGATATTAGAAGAGAAGGGTTGTTTATTTCCTTTCTTATTTGATACGTCAATGTTAAAGAAATCGTAAAAACTAATGTTTAATAATAATACATATATTCCGCAGTGGACTGTGGTGAGCTGACTGATTGATTGATTGACATATAATCGATATAACAATACGAGAAACAACGAGATCTCAGAATTGTCGAGATTTCGCGATATTGTTATTCGTAATCGCGAGATTGCATTCCCTAGGTCGGTGCGTAGCTGCGTGGGCGGCCGGCGCCTCCTTCTGCGAGCAAGTAATGCTCGTGAAGGAGGAGGTGGGGCGGGAGCGGCAGCGGGAGCGACGAAGGATCGCAAGCCAAGCTGCCCGCGTACGAAGGCAACTCGGGCGTCGGAGGTCGATGAACGACCTCCGCCCCCCATGAGCGCCGGCCTGGGGGTGACAGGTGGAGCCGCCTGTCACCCTGGCAGAAGCAGGCCGCGGCGGTGGCGCGCCTAGCGCGCCTCCCCGTTTCCGGGGACGAGTTGGGGACTCTGTAGTCCCCACACACGAGAAGAGGGCCAGATCGTGAGAGATGGCCCTGGGTCCGCCAGGGTGCGAGGGATATGCCAACCTCGCCTTCGGCAACCAAAACAACCCACAGGCGACGTGCGTTTTAGTCGGTTCGAGTCCGACATAACCTTTTCCACCGGCGTCGGTGGGGAGGTATCCGGGGGGATTTTGCGCACGTAAAAAAAAAAACGCTAACTTGTTTGGTTGAATTAATAGACTGTACCTAATTTCTCTATATAACTTAACTAATGTATATTATATGTATGTACATCTTAGATGAATTAAAAAAAATTTAATTCATCTAAGATGTACATACTAGTATTGTATTGTGTCTACTATAGAAACAGGTTATGAAAATCTAAAGTGTTTCATTTGTTGATCAATATTTTTGGAACATCCTCATCTTTTTACATGGTGACCCTGAACATTTCAACTTGAAGACATAATGATATTCTATAACTACGTATCTACAACATTTTGATCCTGGACCGTATTGACTCTCCATCGATATTTAACTGTACTGATATTGTACATCACTCACTCGGGAGTCTGCCGTTTTGCTGAAAAGATTTTGCCAAAATTTTACTTCCCAAACAATTTTTTTATCTCAATGCAAAGTGATGATAAAGGGAGCCTATTAACTTTAAACGTTCAAAAAACTTGCTACATTTGTTTCTCTCCATATACATCTACACAGCCAGACAGTAATTTGAGCATAAAAATTCACAGTTGCCGATGCCCTAGTTCTGATCTGTGTGACTGCCCGTGCATTGAGAAAGTGAACCAAACAAGATATCTGGGTATCATGGTTGACCAAAGGTTGAGTTGGCATTCACATCTGGAAGTAGTCTTGAATCGCATTCGAAAACTAATATGGGTATTTAAATTACTTAGGTGTATTATGTCTGGTACCCTTTTAAATAAAATTTATATAGCACTAGCTCAATCTATAATTTCCTACTGTATCCCAATTTGGGGAGGTACTAACAAGACAAACTTTCTTGATCTCGAAAGGGCACAAAGATCTCTCCTAAAGGTCATTTATTTCAAACCTTATAGATTTTCAACTAAAAGTCTATATCAGATTGGTAAACTTCTATCAGTCCGAAAGCTTTACATTCTTAACTTGACCCTAAAATGTCACAAATCGTTACCATTTCAAGAACACCTTCAAAAAAAGAGAAGAAGAGATATTGTTGCCTCAACTCCGCTGGTACGTACGGTCTTTGCTAGAAGACAGTACCCATGCCAATCGGCTTTTGTATATAATAAATTAAATAAAATACTTAGTATATATCCTAAACAACTCTATGAGTGCAAAAAAGATGTAACACAATTTTTAAATACTCTTGATTATAATCAAGTCGAAAGTCTTCTTACAAGAACTGCCTGAAAATCACAAAATAGATGAGAATTTTAAGCAAATACACACACACACACACACACACACACACACACACACACACACACACACACATACACACACACGCGCACACATACACACACACACATACGCACGCAAACACACATTACACACCCTCTCACACACATCACACACCCTCTCACACACTACATGTAATCAAATTATATATTATATACCCTAAATTATATAATTTACTTGTTTATTAAAAACTAAGGGAAGTAGCGGGCCATTCCCAACACGAGTATCATTAGATCACTCACTGGGAAGACTCAGCAATGTTCTAGAAATAAGTTTACTGAAATAAACAGATTTTTATTTTTATTTTTATTTTATTTATTATTAATGCAATGTTTGGAATAATTTAAGTAGTTACGTCCTTTTTCATTTCGTAATTTCTTTTTATTTGGCAGAATATTACCAAGGATAATAGTAGTGACAAATAAAATAATGCGGATTTTTTTTGGGAATTTATAATTTGGCAATTTCTTTTCGGTCAAACATAGTTAACTCCACTCACTCATATTGTATATTGTACAGTACTGAAATTGGTGACAATTAGGCCAATTGTTACCAATATCACCACCTTTGTCCTAATTGAATAAGAACAGCATGGACAGGTTTGATTGAATTGAATCTGGTGGTGAGTATGTAAAATGTTAAGTTTCCTGTGTTGGTGAATCACGGTGGCCGTGAGTAAGGGGTAACTCCTATTCAGTAGGTAGATAAGTGGGTACAATATTTTTTGTTGCTTAAAAACTCACTGACCCACCGCACTCAAGGACCTACTTCAGCCACAAGAGCACATGTCTGAGATAAGATAAACCGTATTGTATTATGGTTATTATCTATTCTGTGTCGTAGTGTTATGAAACTCTAGAATTAGGTATTATTTAGATATGCGAGTGTTCTGTGATCTGGAGATTTTGTCGAGTTTGATTTTAAAAGCATTAAGTAAACACTGGGTAACAAAACAACGTCTGCCGGTAGTCTGTTCCACTCTCTAACTAACAATACGGTTAGGTAGAGAGTGTTTCCGGGGTTGGAGTCTGGACTGCAATATACATACATAGTGAGTGACCCCTTAGACCTCAGGTGAGTTTTTCGCTGAGGCTATAGGTAGGTACATAGGTACATGGTCTTGGATGGTACCTACTGATAGAATATTGAATGGTTTTTCAAATTATAATTTATGAAATACGTTGTCCCGGACAGTAACGAATAAAGAATTCTCCTATTTCTTGCAGTAATAGTCATTCAAAAGATATGCTTACGCCGGGTTTCCACTGGTTTCACAGCCAGGTCCAAGAAATCGCGCATGCGTCTGTATAATCGTGGATCGTGGAAAACGGCCCTTATGCCTACATTTTCGCGATTCATTTTTATTTAACTCTACTTATATTGTAATGATTCGCTTATAGTCGTCAGTTATCTTCTTGTAATTGTAATATTGTATTTTACCATCTGTACCATAGTGAATGTTCTGATGAGCTCTTCCGATTAGTCTCACTCTCCCCTTTCCTACGCAGGATAACACGTGCAGGGCTTAGATGTCACCCGCATACGGTGCAGAATGTTTGATCTAAAACCAAGTGATTCGTAGACACTTTCCTTTGTCGCACCATTAAGGCCTGGAATGCATTACCAGCTAATGTGTTTCCTTCTTCCTACAGTCACTAGTCCTTTAAGCGGGACGTGAAAACGCATTTGATGACGCCGTCAGCCTGAGTGCCAAAATTGTAACATGGTATATGTAAGTATGTCATAGTGACCCTCTTTTCAGAGACTTTGCCCTCAGCTTACCATAAGGCGGGGCAAGGTCTAATTGACGTGTCCTATATTAAAAAAAAGTAGTGCAAACCGTGCAAAATCATTGTATGTTTGGGTACATTTACCACGTAGACTCGATAAGATAAAGATTCTTTATTGTACACAGTATGTAATCGCATTGTTGAGACATTTGATATGGTAAGTACGTATTTAATGTGTATCTACCTACAATAAGCGAGCTCTTCTACCAGGCAACCTTCACAGATGACACCTACAAGTTCTATTTCTGAACTGGGGGTCTGTCTAAGGATAGACGTCTGTCAATTTGAAGAACTTACGCGAGTCTGACTCCTGTATGTGACCAATTTTTTTATAGAAATTTACTTCCTTGCAACTTGGAAGAGCCACCCGCCGCAACTCATGGATTATATTTAATCACGGTAACGGCTATATATGTAATAGGCGGTCAAAGTGCGACTCGCAGAAGCAGGCCGAGGCAGTGGCGCAATACAATTACTTGTGAATTAAGTATATAGAAAGGGCCCGAGGCGCACATTTTTGCCTCTTCTGTATAATTCACGCCTTAGTATAAAACAAACAGATAGCCTGGTATTTCTGAGAGCGATGTTGTTATACTTCCGTACTTGTTATTATTATCGTATTATCAGCCAACGAAGGACGACAGTCAGCAAAGTTGAGTAGTAAGTATTTGGTTATCTGATTAACATTCATCAGAAGGTATCAACTTAATAGGTATTTGCATTGCATAGAATCAACATTCACCCGTTGTTATAATTAAAACTGAAACCATTAACGGAGTAACAGAGATAACCCACTCGCACTGTAGAAGTAGGTAGGTACGTGTTCGGAAATGAGTTTCGGATGTTGTGTCATATATTATCACGTATCTACCCACTTAAGTTGAGAAGGGAACCCATTGGATGCCAACCTCACCGACTAATCGGTACCTGCATAGTAACAACTTGCCTGTCAGGGTTGGCAGTCAGAAGGTAGTCAGCAAAATTATAAACAAATCACACATAAGTAGGTTAACTAGGAGAACGGGCCACGGGCGCCAAGGTAGGCACAACCTGGATGGATGGAATTGGCACACGGACGAAGAAGATGATGCACAAAAGTGATTGTAGAGTCGATGAAAGTCTATAGGTATGCGACTTTGATTGACTCTACAATCAGTTTCTCGTCTGCTTTCGGTCTCTCTCCGGAAATTTTTAACGCTCAACACTACACGAAGCTAAGCTTATAATATAAGTGTTACTGAGAGAGGAGCTTTTAAAAAAAAGTACCTACTAGTAAAAATTACTAGTGTTCCTGTTTACCCCTCCAGTTAAGCTAAATGTTAGGAGCGGTTTCACGTCGTAGTGTAATGGCCAGGACTCGAACCTGGGACCTCTCCATCGTTAGGCCGACTCTTTAACCATTAACCTACCGACGCAAAAATAAAACAATCTATTTAAACTGACGTCTTAAATAGTTTAGACTTACATATAAATAAATGAGTGATACTTACAAAAGTCAGCAATTTGACAAGTGAATCATAATATTCAGCATCATAAATATTATTCTGCTTTCTATATGATACATACAAAACATGCCCACAATCTATTATCTGAAGTAATATCAAGAGTAGTGTAATATTTAACTTGCTTATATTCAGCTTATTCCATGGTATGTCTGCTTCTTTACTGATAACCATCTGGTATACTTCAATTACAGCTGCTAGCCATAGGTATATGTGTGGGACCCATACAAGCACAGTCTTATGGAAGCACTGTAGCAAATCTGGATTATCCAATGTCAGGCTGGTATTCTAGAATAATGAAGTTATAAATGAAAAGATACATTGTAATCATGTTAATATTGCAATATTACATGTGACCTTGTAGGTAGATAGGTACCTAATTCTGGTTGTAATGTTAAGATAATAAAAAGCATTGAGTTTTAAAGTATACAAAGAGAATTGTTTTTTAAATTCTGCTAAAGTGTCATTACGCACTGAGTTCTCGGTTATGTCCATTATGTACTCAATGACATAGTGCAGAGGACCCTTATAAAAGCGAACGTATCGTGTATGCCGGTGTCCCCGGGGTTCTCAGGTGCCATGGGAAAACGACAAGTCCTTTGATTTGATACCCAGTCCTTTCATTTGATACCCATATTGAGGGAGTTGTGAAAAAATATGCACTGTATCATTTTGTACGTCCATCATAGACAGTATTTTTTTTCCAAAAATTGCTAAGAACTAGAGATGCGCCGAGTAACGAGTACCGAGTTTTACTCGGTTCAATTTTTTTTCAACCGAGTACTCAGCCGAGTAACTCGGTTCAATCAAATTATCAATTTGAGCGCGTAAACACGTACAAACAGCTGTGCAATTCTCTAAGCACACAGCGTCATCCTTGAAAGAGATCGTCATTGGTCGATCTCCAGTGACGGCACCCAATCCGACCAATGACAATCTCTATCTAGGCTGTCGCAGTGCTGTGCTCGACGCTGTGTGATTACAGAATTGCACAGCAGGTTCGCGCTGGTCGAACGGCCGGCTCGTGTTGATACACCCTTCACCCCGGCAACACCAGTGAGTTTCAATTACCAGTCGCCCGAATTTGGGCGTTTTGCGACGAGATTGTAGGAGATAAAGCAAAAGTGAAATGTACTTTATGCAATTATCTGATTTCACGTAGTGGCTTCTACGACGGCAATGTTAAACAATGTTTAAATAAAACAAATGGTATACAAGTAATTTACTACTCACTCATTAGTATAATTTTGATTTTATTCATTGAGATTGACATAGATTTCCTAAATTAGTGAGAAATACTTGTTGATTAACACTGTTGTTTTAATTATATCTACCTAAATATATTGCTTTTCTTAAACCGAGTATACTCGGCATTCCAACCGAGTTATTCGGGCCGAGTACGAGTATCTAAAACCCGCCGAGTACGCCGAGTACCGAGTAGCAACCGAGTACTCGGCCCATCTCTACTAAGAACACTCTCGACTAATAGGTATACTACCATCCAAAAAAAAATGCCAATTAGTTCATCCGTGCATCACGACGCACGCACACACACAATGACACTTCAAACTTACAACACCCCGTCGTTTTAGCGTCGGGGGTTAAAATTGGCACCTTCATCACCTAGGAAACTGCTTTTACGGCACCAATAGGGTTAATTTTAAATAAACATGTGAAATTAATGGAAATAAAGCTAAGTTTAAAAGACTATCGCTATCTGATCATAAAAACTAATTTACACAATGTTCAAAGGTGCAGTCAATCAATAACCATTTAATAAATACATTATTAATATGACAGACATATCTAAGGATAAACTGTACTGAACCACTATATGCACATACTACCTATAAGTACCAGGTATAAAAGCCATCTCTGTCAATGTATAACCGGTTTAACTTGATTTAATATAGGCAGGTAGGTACTACAGGTTATAGATCTCGCACACGCCTCTACAGGTCCATGTGGTGATAACTCATGGGGGGTTAAACTCTGTGAGATACCATGTAATAAATCAATGGTTGAACTTGAAGCTAAATAGGTAAAAATTGTAAAATACGTAGCCATATTCTCATGATATTATAGAGCACGTATAAAAGCTATTTTTTATTTTTGACTGCTGCAGCATTGTGTTAGTTTTATAATACATATATGAAATATATCCTGGCTACGTAGGCATTTTACCCAAAGAGAGTACAATAATGTAATCACTAATATGAATAGCCAAGTGGAGTGCCAACGCCAACCAGATCAGAGTAATTAGTGTTTGTATCTGTGTAGGTAGGTACCTCGAAAATAATAAACTTAGAACGGGCACTATGTACCTAGTATGAGCGCCAAACTAACAGTAAAATTACTTCTAAATAATGTAACTAGTCAATTGACTTACTCATGAAAATAAAAATAAGATAGGAGGTTCTCAGATTACAAAATTGCTTAGAACGCAGGGACAAAATAAAAACAAACATTCCTACTAGGCAAGTTCACTGAAAAACTAATTTTTGAATAATAAATATTAACTTACCCAAAATGTAGACCCACAAAAATATTCCATAGTTGACTTTGCAGTCATTTAAATAATAAATAAATGTGGTAACAAATTGTATGTATTTTGAATTTGGCGCACACACAAGTACTTCTCTCGAAACGAAGTTTTTAATTGACGTTTGTTGACGTTGACTCAATTTTGACGTTAAGTAGCTTTGTTGTATTTTTTGATTTCATGACATGGTAACTAATACTTTTGGGTCATGTCTACTCTATTTTGACAGGGGAAGTGATCGGGAAAGACTAAAATATTCGGGAGTGCGTGTTGCGAACGTATAATAATTATTTTACTCTGTCAGCAGTTATTTTTTAATTATGGTAATTTATCTATAATGTAGGCAATGCTACTTGGCTTATGACAGTATAGAATTTGGGTCAAACCATCTCTTCCCATGTGGTGTCGTACAAGGTGACTAAGAGATAGGGCTGTTTAACATCAAACAGATATATACAGCCCTTATTCAGCCTCAAATGCGTGCCTCGAGTCAACAATAGTGCCCAGAAGACGGCAATATGCTCACCCCTTAGAGTATACTCTAAGGCTCACCCCCAATTACGTGGAACCGAATTCAATGATTGGTGAAATGTGGGTGTTAATTCTCTAATTAAAGTAAATTGGGTTACTGGAACAAACATTCCACTTGACACATGTCGTGTCACCTCCAGCAATTAGGACTTCGGTCGGAGATGCTCCCCGAAATCCCATCGGCAGTCGAGTACGAGCATCAAAAAAGTTCATTGCGAAGTATCCAATCGTATCCGGTGTTCCACAGAAGTGACCCCAAGAACGATACCTGTGGAATACCTACCGCATGATATTTTACGGCGTTCAAGGCTGGTAAATGATGTCTCTCTCCGTCAGTTACACCCCGACTATGCGTCGAAGGTAGAAAGGCACTTCATGATAGACGCGCCTCCCTAATGCACGATGTTGAACGCGTTGGCGTTGTCTAAGAACATCGTTAACATTATCTCGCCCCGGGCAACTGTATCCATCAGCAGAATCCTTGGCAAAATGGCGTTTACGGTAGAGAGTTGCTTGAATAGGTGCATCTCTATAACTCTTTCAAAGAGTTTGCATACCTCGTTAATAACACTATGGGTCAGTAGGCGGACTGAGATTCCGCCGGGCGCCCCATCTATCAGACGGAGACCAGTATCCCCGTTTTCTTCAGTTGCAGAAACTGGCCCTGCTATTAATATGCGTTAAAAAGCTCTCTCAGGCGGGGCTCTCTCAGTCTCTCTCGACCTGGAATGCCGTCGGGTCCCGGGCGATGTTCTTTGGCCATTGGGCGTCTTTTGCGTCAACAGTCGTCTAATAAGTAATAATACTAATAATGTTGTCAAATAGTTAATTTTCTTAAAATAAAAGGTTACCTCAAGTACTGACTTGAATTCCGTATGCCATTCCGGATGTCTGTCTATGGTGCAAACTAAAAAATATTTAAAAAAAAACCTTGTCTATTGTGTGGTCTATTGTCATTGATGGCTTGGTTGAGTGTAAGTTGTACTTTTCCTGTCTCTCAATTGATGTGATGTTTGGTGAATTAGTAAATCTTGTGCTAAAATAAGCTTCATTCTCATACTTATGTATGTCTTCTGATAAAACGAGAATTAACCGACTAGTTCTATAGGTAGTTGTAGCAAGAAACATCCTTTTATTGCAGATTGGGCCTCGGGGATTTGGACCCGTGTTATTTTTCGGTGTTTTAGAATGGCAGAGTATTTAGCTGCTATATTTGGCACAGAAAAGGACAAGTGAGTTATCTTTATACTATAAGCGTATAGCTTTAATATCATCACGACATATTTTCATTAGAATTTAAACAATTGAACATGTATACGTTATGAATAACATAGAGGTTAGATTTACGATTTGTATATTGAATTTTGAAATCAATGGTAACTTGCAGTTTCTTTTGACACCGTTACTTATCTTATGACTATTTTGAATCCTGTCTCCAAATCTCCTTTATTTTCAGAGTTAATTGTTCCTTTTACTTTAAAATTGGAGCATGCCGACACGGTGACCGCTGCTCACGAATCCACAACAAGCCAACATTTTCGCAAACAGTACTATTACAAAATTTGTATGTGAACCCTCAGAATTCAGCCAAATCTGCCGATGGCAGTCATTGTAAGTATTTCTAGAGTAACTACAGTTTAACTTAACAACTAAATTCCCTATGAACCTTGCAAACTGAAAAGAATTAAGTAATTCTCAAGTTAGACCAAGGGACATAGATTTATTTTCATGTAATGTAACAACAGCTTGTGTATTGAATTAAAAGCACTTCTGGCTAGGTTTTCGCACCTAATTGTGGTTACCATTTGCCATTTGGACCGGTGATTCCTTTGCAGTATTATACTTAAGTGCTGTGTCTGTTCTTCAGAGGCCATTTTAAAAGGTTGTCCCAGGTGTTCATCGGGTGTAAGTTGAAACAGAGGCCTATAACAACTTTTGTCAGTGGTTGATTGTTAACTGTAACTTAGGTTAGAAGGTCAGGAGCAGTCACTGTCAGTATAGCTGAAAAAACCTAGCCACATCATATTTCGACAGGCCCTGGACTCTGAGGCGAAGGCCTCGAATGCAAGTGGGACTAATGTAGTGATGATAATACTCGTAACTTGGCTTCACCTATGAATGAATACATAAAAAATCGTATTATTTGTAACTATTCACTGCTACTTCGAGGCAAAGATGGTTTTTTTACTCGTTTCTAAATTGCATTGAAAAGTTAAACTCATTCAACATACATATAATCACGCCTTTATCACTGGAGGGCTAGACAGAGGTGAATTAAACACATACATTTCTCCAAAAATTGTATTCGGTCCCACATAATAGGGGGTGAGCCTATTACTGTATTCCGGACACTATTGTTGACTCAAGCCATGCATCTGAAGCTGAGTCTGGGCTGTATATATTTGGTGATGTTATACAACCCTATCCCTTAATTGACTTGTACGATGGTGTCATAGTCGTTGTGTGAAGAGATTAGGTGGCCCAAATTCTACTCTGCTGAAAGTCATGTGGCTCTCATTCAATACAGACATTTTTAAACAAACTGAACAACATATCACTTTTATAGACATAGATGCATTAATGTTATATCATGATAATTTCATTCATTTCTGAATTAATAACGGAAACTTCATAGCTTGTATTAAATAATTGTTATAATGATAATTCATTAAAACAATTATTTACTCTCTTTGAAATTTTAATTGTTAAAGCACTTGTTGCACAATTATTCCACCCAATTATTAATAGGTAAGCCCACAGTCTACTGAGCCTGTGTATTATTTTTATTTATTATCACGCCTTTATCCCCGGAGGGTTAGGCAGAGGTGAATTAACACCCACATTTCACCAATCGTTGAATTCAGTCCCACGTAATAGGGGGTGAACCTATTGCCGTGTTCCGGGCACCATTGTTGACTCAAGCCAGGCATCTGAGGCTGAGTCGGGGCTGTATATTATTTATTATGTTTGTGTCTATAAATCACGACACTACACGAATTATGTTTGTTGAGAAATAAATGAATTGAATTGAATCACCCAATAAGTACTTATTAGTTAATTGTTGTACAGCAAAGTTGTTGATATCTTAATTTTTTGTAAACTTAATTGTACCTAGTAAGTGCTTGTAATAATAATATTGGATATAATAATATATCTAAATTCTATGAAATGTTTATTTTCAGTGGTTGTAGCTAATGTATCTGACGAAGAGATGCAGGAGCATTATGATAATTTCTTTGAAGATGTATTTGTCGAGTGTGAAGACAAATATGGAGAGATTGAGGAAATGAATGTGTGTGACAACCTGGGTGACCATTTAGTTGGAAATGTTTATATTAAGGTGAGATTATTTCTAGAATATATAAACTTGACATACAATCTAATATTAAAGGATGATCAGTGAAATGCTCAGATGGGACTTGATCCCATGACCAGTCCCTTACAGGGGAAGCTCTGTGCACTGAGTTACCATGCCACTTCTTGAGCATTCCAAATTCTCTCTCTCAGGCCGTCAACCTTATTTAAGGTTACATAACATAACCTTGGGGCCCATCTGACCATTTCTTTTTCCAATCTGCATTCATTTGAATAGTTTGCTTTAGTATTTGCTTTTGATAGTTTGCTTTAGTATTTGCTTTTGATTAGATAGATTGATTGTTTTAGGATTTTATTAAAAAGTCAAAAGAATATACCATAGAATTTAAATTGTAATAAAAAACTACATAATAGTTTCTTGTCCATTTTGATGCCAACATCAGGACTATTAAGAATAATAAAGAAGAATAATTTTATATAATCTAAAGTTAATATTCTCATATGAAATGTATATAGTTGAAGTGGTTATTACTCTACCTCAAAGTTACTGTGCAGGTAGGTACAAAGTAATTTAATATAAAATTGTTCCGAATTTTAGTTTCGACGAGAAGAGGATGCTGAGAAGGCTGTCAACGATTTAAACAACCGTTGGTTCGGCGGTCGGCCCGTGTACGCGGAACTCTCCCCTGTCACGGACTTCCGTGAAGCCTGTTGCCGCCAGTACGAGATGGGCGAGTGCACACGCAGTGGCTTCTGCAATTTCATGCATCTTAAACCAATTTCTAGGGAACTTAGGAGGTAAGCAATAGATGTACAATTACAACAGATTTGCATGACCAATTCCCTCTCAGATGATAACTCGCAAATAGCATCAGAGAGTTGCGTTATGTAGTTCAGTGATTATCTGCTGTAACCGCATTGGTGTAAAAAGTATTTTCATTAAATTGAAGTAGTTCCTTAAGTTTATAAAATGTAAATACTACCCAGAATTCATTCGCCTCTTGTCTGGCCTCTTGCCATCATCGCGCGCCATACCAGTAGGTTCTAATATGGCTGGACTCCGGCGGCGACGAGATCTTGACGGATTATGGTATTAAATTGTAAGGGAACAAATAGGGAACCCCCACAATAAACTTAAAATTATATTAAAAAACATCGGGTTACAAAGTTAATTTCAATTGAATCAAACTAATCCTTCGAAAATGAACAGTAGCTATGAAAATCATCGATAGGGCAGACATTCTTGCAGCATGCTAGTGAATTTTCCTTATCATGAAACTCCTCGATACCATATAGGTTCTTGTGTTCGTGTTGATGATTATCTGTAAGAAAACAAAAACTCAAGCTTAACTGCATTGACTCTAACAAAGTCAGAACGCGCACGTGAGACGGGCGTTGGAGGTCACAGAACACCTTAGTCCCCTATGAGCAGTGGGTGACGGATGGAGCCGCCTGTCACCCTAGCAGAAGTAGGCCGAGGCGGCGGCACAATATGCGCTTCCCCATACCCGGGGGCTAGTTGGGGACTCCATCGTTACCACACCCGAAGAGAGCGAGCTCGAAAGAGATGACCTTGGATCGGCCGGAGTACGAGAGACATGTCCCTGCCAATATTATCTCCAGTAACCTACGATCCACAAAACGTGCGTTTTAATCGGTTCGAGTCGAACATAACCACCAAAATCCATGGGGATTTTGCGCACGTTAAAAAATTACTATATTGTAATATCTATTATGTTCATTTCCTTTGTACTTGTTCCAAGGCTCCATTGTACTTGTTCCAAGACTCAATTTGATATAAAGAAAAGTGGTGAAAACTCTGGTACCCTTACAAACATTTCACTTATTTTTTTCATCACTTGAAATTAATGATTTCTTCTTTATTCGTCGCATACGCCAAGCGCATTAGCTAGGTCCTCCCGCAAGCCTGTATCTTTTCATACGGATGCTTTGTACCTTTGAATTTCTAGCAGCTTCATGTTTGGTCTGAGTAAATATATAAAACGTATTACACACATTTAGTAATGTATAAATGCATAACTAAGTTTAAAAGTATATATTTTTAAGTCAGGCCTCCCATTTTTTTATATACCAGTTAGGTAGCAGACAGGCACACGGCCCACCTGGTGGAAAGTGGTTACCTTGGCCTATGGACGTGTGAAAAACAGGGAGTCACACTCGCGCTGCCAACCCTGTAAGCACAAAGTTTCTGTGCCGTCAGTGTTAAAGATAAAGCAGGACAAGTTTTTGGTCTTCCCACTGACAGCACAAAAACTCTACAGTGAGCTCTGGCTACCCTACTCACCGCCGGGAACACAACACTAGGTTATTATGACCGCGGTTATTATTCTGTAGGACGGAGGTACTTCCCCAGTCTCACTGCGCAATACGGAAGTACCGCAGTGTTCTACTTCCTAGAGGTCAGTCCCATTTTGCACTTAGACTATAATAGCCTGAATGCTACGTATAGTATTCAAGCTACATTTTGTGCAATCTAGACCTACACAACTTGGTTGGATGGTTAGGATGGGATGGCTCCGCACAGATCCTACTGGATGCTCACGACAAATTATAGTAGCATACTATCTGTATAGTAAAAATCTGAGGATACAGGACATTATCTTATTGACAACATTTTACCGTCTCTGTCATTAATCAATCAATTAGCCATTTACAATCCGTCATTCGTATCTGGTTAAATAGCGTGTCAGCTTCAACATGCTGATTTGCGGTCTCGACTGAACTCCACTCTAGGACTCGTTTGTACGCAGAGCTATGTTTGTAACATCGGTAGTAGGTATTCAGAGTTTGTACTTTCCTTCTAGGTGATTTTAAAAAATCCACCTGAAAAAAAACAATAAAAAATACATACATATACTCACGCCTGTAAATCCCCGAAGGGATAGGTTGAGGTGTATGAACACCAACATTTCGCCAACTATAATTTTCGGTCCCACGTTATTACGTGGGACCGAAAATTGCGCGAGCCTATTACCGTCAAGCGGGCACTTGGTCATGGGCTGTATAACTCGTGCGCATTAACATGGAACCTGGCTTCCCAAACGTAACAATAAAAAATCTCATCTCATCTCAAAAACTCAAACTAAGGCAAACGCGCTGCTGGTCTCGAAAGACGAGAACGGGGTCTCATGCGGGGAAGCGAGAGGGGGTTGTTTTTGAACCAAGTACCATGCTCATTCGTTTGAATTGTATGTTTACTGTCAGATGGAGAACCAGCGATGAAATGACATTCCAAAATTGACTAATAATACCACAGTTTTATGAAATGCACTTAAAACTAATAAGACATCTCGAGGATGTAATATAATATTTCTAAGTACATATATCCTAATAAGTGAAGTCAGTTTAACTCTTTACTCAATCAACACTTCATCAGGCTCCACAAAAATACTTCCAAGGCCGCGAAGTAGTACGCACCAAGTTTATGCAAATACGATTTGATTTATAGTGAGCAGTGAAGGCACGGTGCCGACGTAGATTAATCTTTTGTTGACTTCATAATATCAAAGTTACTGGCTTGGCACTTTGCCCCGATGGTAATCCAGATTAGACTTTGTGCGACACGATTTTATTAATATAATGAAGGATTGAGGAAGATTTTCTATTCAGAGAGGGAAGGCACAGCTGAATTTGTGCTCAAATCGAAATCGTCTATAGGGGTGACTGGCGGAGTAAATTAAATACCTTTGCTGTATTCTGTAGAACCTTGTATTATGATCGTTGAGTAGGATTTCTAGATAATAATAAGCGCTTGATTTAATATTAAAGTAATAGGGAAATTTACCATGTTGTTCCAAAAATCAAATATCAAAAAAGCGCTTGCCTATTGAGAATTAATGGAATTCTTTGTACGTACTGAAACTCCATCGGGCTTGATGTGTAGACCAGGTGGGGGCCACAGTCATGGGTTTCGCCTGCTTTCAAACTTATTTCGATCTTTTCATCGGCAGTCGATTTGTTTATTTTTCAATTTTTTTTATCACATCCCTGCTTTGTTCGCCGATTGAACTAGATCGTTTGATGACATTCATTCCCGTAAATATAATTGTACCTAGATTGTTTTATCTCTCGTTATAAAATTTTAGTGCATGTTACCTTGTAATGATAACATTATATTATTACTTATGCAAACTAGATAATATTGTTATTGTTTCTATGATGCTATAATAGTATGCTACATAATAATTGAAACAAACTTTTGTTAAGTATTCGTAACTTTTTTTAGTGAATTGTATTTTATTTTTATATCGAGCTAACTCATAAACAAAATGGTGATAGGTCACTGTGATAATACAGGACTTACAGAAAAATTAAACAATGATTAGGCCTGCTTTTATTTTTCAGTTTGTTGCACTATGAAAGTTAGCATGTTTTGTAATTATGAATGTTAAGTAGAATTTATATATGTGAGTTATGTGATGAGAATGGGCAATATATTATGTAATAAATATGTAAGAGGAACGAAAACGGTTTCAATGACAGAAAAATAAAGCAGTCTTTATGTGAGAACATTGTTGTAGATAGATTGAAACATTGTCTTAAGGAAATGAGAGATTTTTGAGATTTGGGGGTAAGAATGGAAAAGAATACAAATTACGCCAACCCCAGATGAGCTATGAGTAGGCCAGGTGAATTATGCTCTTCTTCTTCTTCAAGTCAATGGCTAGGTCTGACAAATAATATGATGAATTATGATATTTGTGTTACATATCATTCAGGATTTGCGTAGGGTTCTCATAAGCCGATACCGTTGATCTAAGCCTTGACGGAGTTTATGTTTAAAGATTCTTTATTCTCAATAAAAACATAGTCACTTACTTGAGAACATTAATAACTTAAAGTAAATTTACAAGTTCGTCTATAAGTTTAAGTTTAGCCTCCATATGGCACGCTAAAGTTCCCAACCAATCACGAGCGGCTACTACGTGGGGTTTTACCTCTTTCAAGTCTCGCATAACCATTACATGTCCTCGATGACTTAACAGTGTTGAGACTCTTTCACGTTGATACCTACTTTTTTAACTTAGCGAAATATCCCCACGGATACCCCCACCACCGGAGCCGGTAAGAGACTATATGTCGGACTCGAACCGACTAAAACGCACCTGTGGGTCGTTTCTGGTTGCCGAAGGTGAGGTTAACAGGCATATCCCTCGCACCCCGGCCGACACAGGGCCATCTCTCTCGATCTGGCTCTCTCCTCGGGTGTGGAGACCACAGAGTCCCCAAATCAATCGTTCCAGGGTGACAGGCGGCTCCATCCGTCAACCCCGCGTTGATACCTGTGGAAATAGGGTATTCTACAAATTTCGTTTCATCATTTGGTTTACCGGACAGGATAGTTACCGATAGTTCCTTATTTACATACATAAACTCACGCCTATATCCCTATAGGCAGAGGTGCTAGCACCCACATTTCGCCAGTTTATGTTTAGGTTTCAACGTAATAGGTGGCGAGCCTATTGACATTAACCGGACACTTATAAACCTGCGATAAATACACACATAACTTCGAAAAGCATCGAAAAGTGTGTGCCATGGTAAAACCTGGGATCGAATCCGAGACCTCGCCTCAGCAGTCCATACCTTGCCCAGCAGTGCGTTATCTGTTTGTAATCTGGTTCGTTTGTCCCCAGGTACCTGTACTCGCGGCGCAAGGGCGCGCGCCGCTCGCGCAGTCGGTCCCGCGAGCGCAGGCCGCGCCGCTCCCGCTCGCGCGAGCGTCGCCGCGAGCCTCCGCCGCGCAACTCGCGCTCGGGCCGCTACTGACCGACACTCTCCCACGGCGGCGTGCGACCACCGACCTAGCTCACTTGTCACAGTGACCACTGGTTATTATAAAAGTGTAGAATATAAACATGTGTTATATTGATAAGGGGTGGATTATGAACAATATGAACTGTAACCCCTCGTTTTCACCAAGAAACAATGTGTAAACTTGTTTGATACAAAATTTGTTGAAGACTTGTCAAAATATAATTAGGTACTTGTCGTATGTATACATGTATTGAGACTGTCTCGGACACTTTTTCGTTCACACCGTATGTTTAGCTAAGAAGTTTATAACACATTTGCGTTCACACTGAAAGTCTGTGACATGTTGTAACTTGTCAAAAACATGTACTAAGCCTTGATGAAAACGAGGGGTAAGGGTCAATTCATGCTAGGGTCAATACTGACCATTCTATGAAATAAAGTCAATATGTGGATCTGCGAGCGAACAAGCTGGTCGGTGGGTTAACTTTAATTGTGAAGAATTTCGCTTCCGTGCGCTTCGACGCACTTCGACTTCTTCGATCGTTGGCATGAATTGACCCTAAAGGTATATTGTATAAGAATCTTTAAACTATAGTATTTGTCCAGCATAGACGTTTCGAAATATATTATACTCTAGGTACTATGAAAAAATACATTTAAAATGTATTTCTTCTGAATATCAAACTGTCATTCTATGAGACAGATTCAGACATACTAACTTTTTATTATTTTTTTATACCACTTAGTTGGTAGACAAGCAGACGGCTCACCTGATGGAAAGTGGTTACCGTGGCCTATGGACGTTTGTAACACCAGAGGAGTCACAGTCGCGCTGCCCACCCTGTAAGTAGAGTCTCTGTGCCGTCAGTTTAGAAGACAACAGCAGGACAAGCCTTTAGTCTTCCCAATGACAGCACAAATTCTCCAAACTTATCATTCTCAGTAAAAACAATTATATTAATATTCTACGATACTAATAAAAACAAGGTAAGATAATTGGGAAAGTTTCATTATTATAAACGTCGCTTTTACGCTGAATTTATCGAACATCTACGCTGGATAAACACTTGTGTGTAGGCAGCCTAATTTTTATCGATTTTGAATATTCTTCGACTTACTATATTCACTGGCAATGACTATCATTCTTCGTGCAATCAAGCTGTGTAAGACCACACTTCAATAAAGATAAAAACTGCGATTAAAGCGAACTAAACTGCGTTACCACATGTTACTCAGTGTATTTCGTTAAGGAAAATGTGAGAACTCAGTTTAGTCGAACGATTTTTGCTGGTGGAATTTAGTCAAGAAGTTATGGTATTCAAAGTTGATACACTCAGATTATTTATTAGTGATGATTATGCTGCCTGTATGTCATCTCTTAATTCGCATTGACAGTTTAGTACATTTTAGTTAAAAACTTTTTGCTTATTATTAGTCTACTATAAAGTGTTAGTAATGTTACGTGAGAAGTGATAACATCTAGGTCTAAATATCGCATGTATCTTTTCATGAAATAGGTTAACAGTAATATTGTAAAATGTCTTCGAGGAAATTGAAGTGAAAGTTTGTATTGTAAGCGTGCATTGACGTGGTTTCGCCATGTTATATTATATTCATGTAAATACTGCAGTAGCGTACAGATGGTCTAATATTCCGTACAGAAGAATTTATTTTCAGGTATTCTGTAGACACTTATTTTCTAAAATATGTCTAGTATTATAATAATATTATAATCAAATTACTTTACTACTGTTAGGTATTGCAGTACCTATCTTGGACAGTATAAGAAAACATGGATGGTGAATAAAATCATTATAAGTTTTAATTTCTTTATTATTGTTTTTTTTTATAATGTTGTTACCTCTTATTAAAGCAGCAACAATTTTACCATGACGCAATTTTACATTTACGCATCTGCTATGGCTGAAGTGATCCGAAGATGTCTCGGTAGGATCATCCGTCTAGTTTCCGTGTTTTTGAAAATAATCTTTAGGTACTGTGAAAATAATCTTTAGGGTGGCTGTAGGGAATCAGGGAGGTCCTAAGTTTCATTTGTGCCGTTCATATACATATTTAATAACCCAGTTTTCACCAAAGCGTGGATCAAAACAGAATGGTATTTCATTAAAACTGGGAAAGGATCTTAAAAAAATGACTTATTTTTTAAGATATCTCCCCGCTGATTGTATGATATCCACGATGGAGAGCGCGGAACCGTTTAGTCGCGTTTGGTCCAATACGCATTTGGTACAATTGTCAAAAACAGGAATAATTCGCGGTTGGTACAATTCGCGAGTGGTCTAATTCGCAATTGGTACAATTCGCGATTGGTACAATTCGCGATTGGTACAATTCGCGATTGGTACAAATCGCGATTGGTACAATTCGCTATTGGTACAATTCGCTATTGGTCTAATTTGTGGTTTTATTAAATAATACGACATATTGGAACATACTTCTTTGTTATTATTTATAAAAAGTTAAGAATCATATTTTGTGTTACACTCACATTGGCGTTAATAATAAAATAATAATTAATCAGTTCTTTTATTTTTTAGACAAATCAAAAAACAAAAATACACTTATTTAAGTAGATAAATGTGATTTTTTTTTAATTAGACGATCGTAGATTTGCTTAAATGCTATAATTTGAAATGTTTTCTCTTTGTATATTATTTCAATAATATAAAAGAAAAAACTTATGTTATATTATTATTTTAATCAAAGGTGTGGTATTGTAATGACAATGATTTACAAAATTACATAACCTGGAAAGAAAAAATCATTTTGTCTTCCACCGTGTACATAAGTAATTTGCTAAAGGGAATCATAACGTTACTTATGATAATAATACTACGACCAGTAAGGTTATTTTTCTTTCTTACTTGTATCAGTAAGGAGGAAAGAGAAATTTGAAAATTAGAGAGAAATATTCCAGTTTTATTGTTTTTATTTAGGTTATATCGATATCCGTTATGAATCAGTGTATCACGGCCACGTTTATTTTGTGAAATTTCCAAAGTTTCACTTGTATCGTGCATTTCAAATAGCAGATTATATTAATATTGACAATTTCGACATTTATTGATTGACAAATATACATAAACGCGAACAAAAGCGAAATTCAATGAACTAAACAAACGTCAAATGTAACCAACAACTTTTTTTCGTTTTCTTCAACCTACCCTCAATACCGGCAATTATACTATACGTTTTGTTTTTGCGATGGGCCCAATCATGCTTACAAACTAATGTTTGTAATTAAGAAATATTTAAAATAAGAACTGAAAATGAATTAAAAGAAATTATTAAAAACTATGTACAATAAATAAACAACGTTTATAAACTTCGTTTTGATTTGTCTTTAGTTTTTATTTTATCTTTAAACGATAGAAATATAGGTAAATACATATACAATAAATAAATAAATAGTTGTTGTTTCATGTAAAGCATATAGTGGCTGATACAGAATGTTAAAAAGTACCATTTATATTTTTGGGGGAACATTTTACTTAAGTAGTTAACCAAGTTATTTTTAATTTGTAATACATATATATAATTTTAGTTACAAATTCTGCGTATATACAATTGCCAATATGACCTAAGCGGACCGGTACCCAGGCCACAAAACCTTTTTCACCAGCACCATCCTAGTGGCCACACCAACAACAAAACCTCTTTTAAACTAACCTTAACCTACCACCATAAAAACAAAAATTTGACTAATCGCGTATTGGACCAATCAGGAATTTGACCAATCGCGTATTGGACCAACCGCGTATTGGACCAACCGCGTATTGGACCAATCGCGTATTGGACCAATCGCGAATTGGACCAATCGCGAATTGGACTAACCGCGTATTAGGTGGATTGGATCAAACGCGTAAAGGACCAAACGCGACTAAACGCGCGGAACTGCTTGCGTTTATATCAAATAAAATAAAGGAATGGGATTTCACCTTCATAGGTGCAGACTGAAACTGGAGAGTTCACTTAACAAATTGTAAGAAATAAAATTTATTTATTTTTTACCTTTGTACTCTAGAAGAACCACGATTGTGGTCAACATTTACCAATTTTTTTTTTTTTAGTATTGTTCTGTTTATATGACGATCTGTTTTTATTTATTTATTAACATTCAGCTCTTATTCTCCATATATATTTTCCCAGAATCTAATATTATCATCTCCTGGGTTTTGGCAGTATTCTAGCGTCTTCCCTATGACGGCGTAATTTCGCTCCGAGTTTGTAAATGGTTTCCATTCTTCATTTGTAGTTGGTTTCCTGAAATTATAATCAAAGCTTTGGCTCATCTGTCTTCAAACAGAAAGGATCAAATGTTTTTAACAATAACCTACCAAAAAATTGTTAAGTAATCGATTGTTATGATCTAAGTGACCTGGCCCCCGATTCTGCTTACACAGATAATTAACTGACACTTCAAAAAAAGACATTAAATTTTAGACTTTATTCAGAAACTGATGGAAAAATAAGCAGACGATATCACTGCGAGAGAAGGAAAACTCGGAAGAAAACCCTGTACCAACCCGTCTGGCCAGCGTGGAAACAGTAGGCCAAAGCCTCCCAACATTGGGAGAGGCCTGTGTCCAGCAGTGGACTATGATGGGCTAATTGATTGATTCAGAAAGTCCAAAATTAAATGAAAAAGATTTCATTACATCGTTTCATTCACTGTACAAGATGCCATTGAATTTTATACTCTTATAACATAACAGTAAAGTGTAAAATTAAATGGCATTATTGGCAGTAGGTATCAATGGCATCACAATGGTTTCATTATGACACGAAGTTAGCAGAATCGGGGCTCTAGATCTCGTTTCTGCTAATTGTCAAACACTGACACACCACAGATACAAAAAATGAAAAGGCTTTACTGTTATGCTGTTAAAGTCTAAAATTAATCATTATTAAGACGTCTTGCAAAGTACATGAAATAATGTAATTGACTCTTTTCCATTTAATTTTGGACCTTAAGTTTATATCGATAAACTCTACAATTTGCGGCATTTTTCCAGTGTCAGTCATTGGTGTCAGTGGCTGATAATAAGCAGAATCGGAGTTCTAAAGTCTCGTATCTGCACCCGGATAACACTATTATATTCCCACATAATACGCACCGAGGAGGTTGGTGCTTTTGGTGGCTCACCGAGATCTTTGGGATCACAACTGTATACCACATTACCACCTGCTGAATTATGGACGAGGATCTGTACGTTTGAGAATTTAACGCAGACCTTGTAGTGCACAAGCGAAAGGAGCGGAAATTTATTTATAATTATTTTTTATAGTCTGTGTTGCACTTGAAAAAATTAAAAATATTGAGTTTGACCATAGATAACATAATACTAAAGCATAGTATTCTGTAGTTAAACAGAGCGGCCTTGTCCCCTACAACTCTAAATGTTAAATTGAGATCGTTCTCAAGAGAAACCTAAACTTAAATTACGTAACATAGGTACCCGTTTTAGTTGTGTAGTGGGCTTTAATTAATATAAGTACCTACCTATATAATAGGCATTCCTTTCAGAACTCTCTGGGGAAGTAGGTACATTATATTCCATGGCTTACCGCATCAGTGGTTAGTAAGTATTTCCTTTCAAATAATCTATACTAATATTATAAAGCTGGAGAGTTTGTTTGTTTGTTTGTTTGAACGCGCTAATCTCTGGCACTACTGGTCCGATTTGAATGATTCTTTCAGTGTTGGGTAGTCCATTTATCGAGGAAGGTTTTAGGCTATATATCATCACGCTACTACTTAACGGAGCGGAGCGTTGATAATAAATGTTAAGAAATCCGGCAATTTTTCATACATATTTTGAAGACTAAAACATACGGGCTCAAAGGGATATGAAGCTTCAAAATATACCCCGGGCGAAGCTGGGGTGGGTCAGCTAGTATTGTTATACCGGTAATACCGGTCATTGAACTGGTTATTGAACGGTTATAGATATTAAATGTTAATTTGACTCACCCTATCCTCGCGAAATTCACCCATAATTGCACGAGTTGCTGTATTATATCCCTAGATTCATCTGTCAGCGGTATATCTAAACATGTAACGTTGAACAGATAAGGTAAATCGTCTGCATGACATACACCTTTCAGTGAATCCATTTTGTAGTTCTTCTTTGCATAATTTCTTTCGGTTTCTGCGTCAAACTTGTAGAAATAAACAGGTTTCTTAGCGTATTGACTATGATAACGTGCAAATCTGACCGTATTGACCAAGAACATTTTATCCGTTTCTAAGTCTGAAACTTCTTGGTAACTGTCTTCAGTTATCGCCTTGTTTTTGAAATAATAGTTTCGAATAGCTTCATCAGTTACCCGAACTTTCTCTTCCGTCCACTTGAGCTTTAATTCTCTGGGTACAATTGAGCCTGTCGTTGCATAATATCTTTGAGTATTTGGTAGATTTCTCGCAATTTCAATCCCATCCCCTGAAGTATATCCTATGATAAGGGGGACACTTGCAATTTGACCGCTTCTAACTAATTCAGTTGGAAAATCTGATAAAAATTTCCCATCACTTGGTCCGGCTTTCTCAACTACGGGACCAAATAAAATACCATCACACATATCATAATATTTTACATTTTCTAATAGTGGTAACTGTATTTTGAATAGTGATGAAACAGGCTGACTTCGTAAGAAATTGAGGAGTTCATCCGGATCATCTGTGTCTTTTCCGAGCAATTTTCCTAATTGAAAGGCCCTTTGACGCCCATATAAGTTATAACACCATTCATTTAAACAGATACCGCTTTGGCAAATAGCTTTACTAAACAGCCCATGACTCATTTTGGAAATCAAGTGACATCCAATGGACCCAGATCCTGCGCTACATCCGAAAATGGTAACATTATTAGGATCTCCTCCAAAGGCTTTTATATTGTTCTTAACCCATTTTAGAGCCAGCACCTGATCCTTCAGTCCTGCATTCCCGGGCACTTCTTCGGTATCTAAACATAGAAAGCCCAGGACTTCCAATCTATAATTAATTGTCACTAATACAACATTGTGTGCCATAAAAAATTCCGGGCCATAGAAATCTGAGTTACCGGAGCCCGTGTAAAAGGCCCCTCCATGGATCCATACCATAACTGGAAGGAGCTCTTCTGTTTTCAATGATTTGGTATAAACATTGAGATAAAGGCAATCCTCACTCCCAGGCTCTACACGATTCAAGCGTTCGTTGAACTGCGGACAAATTGCGCCGTGCTGTGATGCGTCACGAACACCTTCCCATGGTTCTGGCGGCTCGGGAGCCTGTAACAAGTAATATATTATGTGGAAGAACTAGTATGTAACCAGTATATCTTTCTTAGGTATACGAATATATATTTATTGTTACCCGCAGCAACATTGAAATGATTTATATTACTTAGATATATCCACCACTCTAAATTATGTATCGTAAAGTCTCGAAGGGAATATTAATGTTAACACTTCTTGGGCGGTAATTTCATTTCAAACGAGATCACAGGTAAGTAAGTGTAGGTACTTTCGTTGGAAATGAAATAATGTTTTTTGTAGGTAAAAATAAATAAGTAAGTACTACAGTATTATGATATGGGTAGGTACTTACAGTGTACATTTGTCTTTTCTCACCTTGAATCTTAATTCACCAAGAGGCGGCTTAGCATACGGTATACCTTTGAATGCAATGTAATTTTCGGTACCGCTACAAACAGCCCCTTTCAGTTCTCCATATTCCGTCTTTACAAGAGGCATGTCGCGACACTCGCGACTAACTCTGTGAATAGTAATTTTCGAAGCTTGATATACGTTATTATGAACGCACAAGTTATCAAACCGATGTTGACTAAATCCAGGCCTAGATATCTGTTGTGCAGCTATGTGCTTCCTAGGTATTGATAGTTGGTTGATTGCCAGAATTAATTATTTGTATATGAAATAAATGTTCTACTTACATATCTATACGTAGGTATGAAATCTTATGTAACTAGGTATATAAGAAAATTTCCGTACCTACGCAAGTGATTATATAAACCATATATTTACGTTGAATGAATGAAAATTGAATTGAAGGGTCGGCTGCACAAGTGTAACTCCTCTGGTGTTGCACACGTCCATAGGCCACGGTAACCACTTCCCACCAAGTGGGCCGTGTGCTTGTCTGCTACCCAAGTAGGTACCTAGTATAAAAATCTACATAAGGCACCCCACTGTCACCGTCACCGTTATTTAACAAAGAATGCTAAATAGTAAGTATGTTATATTTATTATTGTTTGCAATACGCAGAGGTTAAAATCTATCTAATCTCTCCTACTTAAGTTATTCCAAGCTTGATTTAAAAATTAAAAAAAAAATGAGTAAGCTTATACTCTCTACATCTACCTCAACGATAAGATTTATTTTTCAATTTGTAAGGTAGGTATCGAATAGGTAGAGACCGAGTAGGTATAAAATAATAAATATGATGACGTAAGCTGTGTAGACGCAGTACCGTTTGAATGACGCAACCCGAGCATAACATTGATCACTTAGGTATACCTACCTACTGTTTTAGACACATATTTAGATACTGATCCAATTAACATTACAGTTTAAGTTACCCATGTAGGTACGCCATTATTCCTTGCTTAAGAGGTATAGGTTATGATTATGTGACCTTATGAATTAATGTGATAAGTATCTTTTACAATGTGTGATACGTACATAATTGGCTGCTCGCGTTGCCGCCGTCTCATCTGTCTGTTATGTTACACTCTCTGAGAGTCGCTGCGTGCGCGCACGCGACTATCTCAGATAGCATAAGATACCGGTCTTGGATTGGGCAAAACGTGATCACGTGCGGCGTTTGCGTAGGACGCTGTCTATTTGTATTAGTACAATACATTCATAAAATATCTGTGTAGTACCAACTTACTCTGTGCTTCGGTACTGAGTGCATACGGGTAGCATTTTTGAGCACTTATTTCTGAGTAGGTAGGTATAATGTATGATTATGTTATAGCCAGATGCAGAGATGTAGCGGTAGAGCATTCAAATGCTACGACGGAGGTCGTGGGTTCGATTCCAATGCAAATATTTGTATGTGTGAATACGTCTATTTGCATTGGTCTGGTTGTTTTATGTATGTATTTACAAAAGAAAATTTATCTAAGTATGCATATCCGCATTGTAGTAGATACCCACAGCAAAAGCTAGTCAAGCTTTGCTTACATTGGATCTAGACAGCGTTTTGTGTAAATACCCTAGAATATTTATTTATTTAGTACCTATTTCTTTAGCCGCCATTCGTTCAGTGCAAAAAGGATAGACTTATGTATTCGTGAAAATGGAAATAATTTTGAGCAATTTATTTCATAAACCAATTTCTTAAATGTTTAAATAATTTTTTTTATTTAAAAAAGTTCAAAATTTTACCTGAACTATGAGTTTCGAGTTGATTTATCATATTTCCGTACGAAATGTATGGGAAACGTTTTTGGCGATTTCTGTCTTTTCTAGTACTGAAAGCTAAAATGGTCCCACAGAGTTTTTGATCCCCACATGAAATAGAATCGATTGGCATAAAAAAAACAATTTTGAACTTTTTGCAGTTTTTTTGCCAACTGAAGTTTTTTACAAAATCTGTGAATGCAGTTCAAAATATGTCAAAAAGTTAGGGACGGTCTTCTAAGAACGTTTTGCTGTAACTGCAACGGTTAAGGTACTTGCCCTTACTGCCCCGTTTCAAAAATACACCCTGTATATGTCTACCTGTCTGCCAGCAGAAATTGAAATTCGGTAGGTAGAGATATAGAGTCGTGATGAATGATGATACCAGAAAATCCGGTAAGTATTTTTTGCGTCCATCGGGGACAAGCATAAAAAAAAAATTGTTACAGTATCGTTAATAGGACATAACCCAAGTTATAATCAATTATCTTCAATGTACAGACACAGAGGTCTTTGAAATTATATCCGATGTACGATGGAAAACATCGCCAATATTACTCAGTTTTGCATCTGAGACTGAGTCTGAGCTGTATATATGTCTGATGTTAAACAGCCCTATCCCTTAGTCGCCTTGCACGACACCGCATAGGAGGCCCAAATTCTACTCTGCGCGGGAACCACGCGGCTAGGTACTATTATTAATTCTATATAGGCTGAACTTTCCTCATGCATCCCTCCCTTTTTATGCAGATAGGAACAGGTATCTTTTTTCCTACCTTATTCTAGCTGTGGTGTTTAACTATCTAAGTACTGATCTTCCTCGTATAACTCCGGGGGAAACGCAGAAAGCCGCCGACAAGCAAAGTCTGCTTTGAGAAAATATTGTAGCTTTGATAAAATATCACTTTAACACCGCTTCATACCTGCTATCATAATTGACTTGAGTTATTTCCTTCATTCTTCAAGTTAAACATTTCGAATAGATCCTTATATTAAGTACTACTTAGGTATATTTCAGGGTCTCCTCTTAAATAATATAATTTAACTTCTGCAGCAGAATATTTATTTTTAACCGAGAAGAAGGAGGAGGTTCTATAAAACAGATATTTGTTTATATTACCCATATATTTTAGCTAAAGCTTATGACGATATCACTCACACGTAGTATTAAGTACTTAGTATTGTATTCTCTTTGACATCACTGATGATGTGACGTACCTGTTCAATGTCAGTGAATGTGACACGCGGTTGACATTTCGTTAGTAGGTAGTTATAAGAAGTTCAGTTTTTAATGAAAATCCAGATTAATTTATTATTTTACAAATATATATAATATATATCTATAATATAGGTCGCGTGGTTCCCGGCAGAGTAGAATTTGGATAGGGCTGTTTAACATCGGACTCAGCCTCAGATGCATGGCTCGAGTCAACAATAGTGCCCGAAATACGGCAATAGGCTCACCCCTATTACGTTACACGGAATACAATTATTGGTGAGATGTAGGTGATAATTCACCTCTGCCTAACCCGGGGATTAAGGCATGATTATATGTATGTGTATATTATCTGTAATAATTTATTAGGTAATATTAAACATTTGTATGTAGACATTGGTCTGAGCCTTTCTTTGTATCATAAATATACGTATGTATTTAAAAAAAAATTGTCGCCTGTCATCCCAGTAGAAGCAACCAGCGCAGTGCAGGTGGAGTACTGACCTGGGTTTGAGTTCGACTTACTTAATCACCCCGGTGATTAATATCCGTGAGGATATCACACGAAAAAATATGCTATTCCGTAATCGCGCCGATAAATAAAACCATAAAGTCGGACTTAATCTACAGTCACGGAACTTTAATCTCAGTATATATAAGTATGTAGGTACTTAGGTGTTGTAGAGAACTGATTACTCCTGAGTAAACAATTCTCATTAATTAACCATTCATCCTATATCCTTTACTAAGCTCAGGTGAGATAAACTATCTTCCGTACGTTTTTACAGTACTTAAAATCTTTAACAATACCTGTAAAGTAGGTAGATACTTTTTTTTTTGTACGTGCTCAAAATCCCCACGGATACCTCCCCACCGGAGCTCGGACTCGAACCGACTAAAACGTACGCCGCCTGTGGGTCGTTTTGGTTGCCGAAGGTGAGGTTGACAGGCATGTCCCTCGCACCCCGGCCGACCCAGGGCCATCTCTCACGATCTGGCCCTCTCCTCGGGTGTGTGGGGACTACAGAGTCCCCAACTCGTCCCCGGAAAAGGGGAGGCGCGCCAGGCGCGGCAAGTAGGTAGATACTAATGCCATGACGAGGCATTTTAATCATTATCACAATCACGCTTTTTGAAGTCGTTCTTTTATTTTCTCCTGTTAATTCTATTTTTGTTTTTTTTTATCAAATAGGCGTTTATTAATGGATATATAATAAATAATAAAACAAAAATTCTAATAAGAGCAGGAGTTCCGCTTCGCTATATTAATCGCTACGTTGCTCAGTACGCTAATCGCTACACCGATCGCTACGCAGATCGCTACACACTACGTTATTCTGTAATATTCAGGCAAGAGAGCAAAGGATATTAAATATTACACACTAATACTTACAAACTAATTGTATAATTTGTTTTTTCTTTTCTTGGGCACATATTGCAACATATTGATCGCCAATGCATTTTTTGTTAATTTTAATAAATATTAAAAAGTACTTATGACTCGTTGTAGTATTTAAATATAGTGAATAGCGTCTGTTTACTATTGTCACCTTTTTATCACTGACTAATGTGTCTCAATGCCATAATCTTATCTTGTCATAACTATAGCATAAGGTAATAACGATTGTGATTGCCATGTAATTTCATGTAATCTGATAAATATCTTTCTTAGGTGCATGCCAAGGATTGTGGTTTGGTACCTATGCATAAGACTTATCAATTTGCTTAGCGTCTTAGAAATGTTGACTTCTTTGTTTTCTATTAGACATACTGATCGGAAAAAAATTTGTGTCATTTATGATACTGATCTGTATTTATGATACAGATACGTATTCACGGTTCCTGGATGAGGTGGGACTGAATTTCAAATATGGTACAAGACAGAAAGAAAGGCGAAGAAAAACTTGACAGCGTGTCTTTTTGCAATGTCATGTGTATGACAGCTACGAAAAGTTGCGCATTGTTGGCAGTCCATTCTTTCTTTTTCTTCTTTGTTCGCTATAATAATATAAATTATTTGTTTCGTACAACCCGTCTTGTAGTAGAGAAAGTAATTGTAGAATCAACAGAATTAAGGGAAGTTATTCGAAAGTAAACATTTATTTGGTGCAAATAGGTCACATACATTACTAACTCTAACGGTGTTTTTAATATTTTAAATGATTCTCGAAAAATGTGGTCATAATTTTTTTTATCTAGGTCACGCCACGTCACGTCAACTTGACTTCACCTCGCCTGATGGTAAGCTAAAGTCAAAGTCTCAGGATGTGTGTGTGATTTACAATGACGTCGTCTATTTGGGAACCACGATAGGTGTACTCAAGCGTGCCGAGCTTTCTACGACCAGACTTAGATTAACTTTGATTACTGGATTAGTTTTTGGTGCTAGTTGATATTTTTCTTTAATTTCCTCAATGACTAGGTATTCCTCTTATATTTTTTTTAAATGTTATGATTGCCGTTTAAAAATATTTCTAGTTTCATTCTGTGTATTATAAATCTGAATTTTGTATTTATAGCTTCGCCTTGAATTGCAGGTTTTACTTAATTGAATAAGTTCCTACAAAGTAGTGTAATTATTTCGAGCATAATGTAGTAATTAATTACAATTACTACATTATGCAAATGCTGGGGTTGCGACTTACGACCTCTGTCTTGATCACACCTTCATCACTAGGCTACCGGCCCATTTGATAGTTTAATCTAGATCCTTATATAATAAGCGTCTTCCTTCATTCTTTGTATATATATATATATATATATATAAAGTCGTGTTAGTTAGGTACACTATTTATAACTCAAGAACGGCTGTTCCGATTTGGCTGAAATTGGTGCTTAGAACCAGGAGCCGAACATAGGATACTTTTTATCACGTTCGATCTTTATCTCATTAGTTTGCGATCCCATGTAACGTGACATGAAACGTCAAAGAGAATACAAGTCACTATAAAACGTGGTATAACACTAACACATGTGACTTGGAATAACAAAACGCAAATGACAACTAAACGTGTAGACATCTACTAACGTGTAACCACCCGTAAGGGGCAAAAATGGGTCTATGCGTACGAATTCGCGAGCGGCCGCGGATAGTAAAAGTAAAGTAAAGGCTTTTTCATTGAAATAGTGTGATTTCCTAGATTATGATTATAGTAGGTAATTATATAGTATCTAGATAATAATGTCCCTGTTGATTATAGTATTTTTTTTTATATACGTCTTAGGTGACAGACAAGCACACGGCCCACTCGAAGGAAAGTGGTTAAAGTATGCAGAAGACAAAGCAGGACATACTTGGTCTTTCCACTGACTGCTGCTGAAAACTCTCCAGTGAACTCTGGCAACCCTACTCACCGCTATTTTTTAAAGTGAACTTGGTAGGGCTCTATATTTACACAATTATACTATGAGCGAATCTAATGTAGGTATCTAATGGATTTTGTATTTATGTGTGTGTGTGTGTGTGTGTGTGTGTGTGTGTGTGTGTGTGTGTGTGTGTGTGTGTGTGATTAGTGATAAAGATTAATCAAATCTATTATCGATAATTTTAATATATTAAGACACAGTAATAACATTATTTTATATGTGGACGTGATTTCGGTCTATCAAATTAAGATTGGGAAGACAATAGTACAGCATATTACGGCTCTCCTATCTTTTGACGTATCGTCTGATTAGTAGAAACTACGAGTACAGTGGAGAGACTGTGAAGTTTCTGTATTCTTAAAGAGCGGTGGACATGGTTTGTATTCGTACCCTCAGCGAAGTTTCCAAACGGAAAACGGGTGAATGTGGAAACTGGCAAATTAGGTAAACTGACTGATTAAGGCCACCGATGGTTGGTTATCTACATGGTGATCTAACTCTAAAAAGGATTTTTTTTGTTTTTGTTTTATTGAACATAATTTTGTATATATCTAAGGGGCTGCTCGTTCTAGACAAAACTATATCATATATGAAATAATAAAAACTATGTAGCCAAAAAAAATAGATATGAAATGAAATAGAAGGTAGGTGCCAAAGAAAAAAAAAAGCCAAAAGCAACTCAATGGAAAGCTTTGAATAATTCATAGCTTTTATTTCAATCAAGTCAACACAATTTACGACTCTCTTTTTTAAATAATAAACAACCTGAATATGCAAATAAATAAATGGATATTTTATTTATTAGATATAAATATTTATCGCTCTAGTTGATGCCAGTTGGCTTCGTTTATGGTAATGAGACATTATTATGCAATTAAATTTAATTAGATAATGGGCTTTGATATTAGATGCTTTAAATAATGTTATGCCAACTGCCAACAGTTTTGTTGCAGTGACAGGTTGGGAGTAACGTTAACACATAAAACGTTATAGGTGCTAAGTATGAATTTATCAGGAAGTGGAAAGAGAGGACGTTAGAGAGAAATTCTCGAGGAAGAAATTAGAACGGCAGAACAGATCTGGGTAGATTTGGCATAGAGATATATATATCTGAAATAGCATATAGGCTAATTTTTATCCCAGGAAAAGGATTTTCATACTACTTACGTGGCAGATAAGCACACGACCCACCTAATGGTAAATGGTTACTGTGGCCTATAGATATGTGCAACACTAGGGGCGTTATCACACTAGTGCTGCCAACCCCGTAAGGTTTTCTTTCCACTGATGTTGACGAAATCAGTATTCCACGTGTCCAACAACGGCAACTGCCATTACTTTATAAAACTACTATATACAATTAAATACTATTCTAAACTGTCAGTTAATTCACATGACAAGCTAGTAAAAAGAGTTACTACCGTATTCAGCGTACCGATAGCGCAAGATGGCATCTTTAGTGTGATGTTACCACTGGGAAGCGACTGGTGCACCAGGTCCAGTCCTTCTACATCGCAAAAATCAACATATTTCTTACCCGTTTTGTTCTTTAGACGACATTTGCAGCAAAATTTTATGATAAAGATATCTGCTCCAATCTTCAATGTCAAGTATAGTGCGAGTAAAAAATTTCCACAGAATAAAGATCATAAAGCTATGGATGACCACTGGCCTTCTGACTTGTTCTCGCAATCGAAACAAGCCACACAATGAATTGAAACAGGCTAGACAATGAAACGAAACAGCATTCTACATAGAAAATTTATACTAGTTACCTGAATAATAGGAAATTGAAACGAGTTCCTCATAACATATTAACAATTAACTTAACCGCGGATGTTAGATTTGTAAAGGTGACTTACCACTGTACGTGATTCTGTGCCGCACCACGCATCTTTGCACCGTGAAAAGAAATTCGTTCTTGAACTGCAGACAAGTCCAATGCCATTGATAAATATATATAAATGTATATGGAGATATATATAAATATATATATAGGTGTGTTGATCCGTTGAACCGACATGCACCGTAGAAAATAAAAGATACGCCGTGTGTGTTCATGGCAGATTACCTACCGAGTGCGATAAAATCTGAGGATCATGCATCGTGGAGAGCTAACTTAGTAGACGTACCTACAGAGATATGAAATGGTTTTGTAAATATTTTCGCACAAAAGAAACGTGAACAGCTGTTTTATCCTTTCACCCTTCACACAGCTTTCTACAACACATACTTATTCATACATTTTGATAGTTATAACGTAAACTTTTCTTGTTCTGTCCTTTCAAGCTTCTAACTATATATCCTGTTCCATTGTGTACCGAAAATGTTGTAAATATTCGATGATAAGGACACGAGTCATGAGGTGTGCAATGTCGACGTTTCCCCGATTGTGTCAGCTTCATAGATAACGCTAGATTATTACTGTTTTGTGTAGACCCTTTAGATGCCGAACCTGCACACCTGGCGAAGTTTATTTTAGAAATAAAATAAGCGTAGTAAAAAAATTGGAACAATAAACGTTTGAGTGCTTGTTTCAGCTTTGTATTCATTTTTATTTTTTGACTGTAAATAACTGCCGCTGCTTTTTGTGACCGGTTAGAAAGTAGGGAAAGAAAATTGCTGAAAATATTTCACACGGAAATGATGAGCAGCTGGCTTTTTGTTGAGCACAGAATGCTACTACTCATCTTGAACTGGGCCGTAGCTTTCCATAAATTACAGGGTATAACCCTTGATAAAGCTGTGATCGATTTAGGAACGAAGAATTTTGCAAGATGACAGATTTATGTGGCTCTTGGTAGCGTAAAAGCTTTAGAAGGTATTGGCCTTGTCTGGTTTGGGCGTAAATAAATTATAAACGAAAGTACAATTCCGGACTTTCTTTAACTTGTTCCAGTATTTTTTTTTCGTTTCCTCTCCTAGAATACTCATGCTGACCATCCTAATATATAAAAATACAAATTATATAAGTTAGTATTGTATCTGCGGTCTCCTAAACCAGGTGGTTCCTTCCACGATTAGTAATTCGAAGTGAAGTATTTTAATCTGATACCTCCTAAACTGACTTAAATATTGCATTCAGCAGGTAGGTTTTTACTGGTGGTAGAAACTTGGTGGCACAAATTTGTCTCAAGTTTCGTCCGGGTGGGTACCACCGTGTACTATTGCGAAAAACCCTCCATAGCAATTCAATCTCGGTTGGATTGTGTTCAGGGGTCAGTAAGTGCATAGCCGGGCATAGGTGGTGGTTGTCGCAGCACTAGTGGGACCAGTGGGTCTTGGCGTAATACTTGGCACGGGGCGATGCGCCGAACAGGGAGACCTGTAGAAACGGTGGTGCCGCTGGCCGTCCGCGGTATAGTACAGGGGCCCAACTGGGTTTAACCACCTTAGGAGGCTGCCTCACCATATTCGGGGGGGGGGGGGGGGGGATACGGGGACCTTCCGTTCGGCGCGTTGGCTCTCGCCATGCCTCACATTCATAGATAAAACCAATATCCCGCGCTTTGTCACACGGTGCTGCGGCGGCAATCACCTCTTTTTTCACGCCTTCTCCCGCCCAAACTCATGGCAGCGCAATTTACAGAAAAAGGCAACACAGCGGCTCGTCACACTCCCAAAAGCTTGCTATTTGAGGTGGAGTCCACTAACATCTGTGGGCTCCATGCAAACTTCAACGCCGTCCACCAACACCTAGAGATGGCGAAACCTGCCATGTTTTTTTCTAACAGAGACGCAAATACACCGCCCTGACGACCCGACCAACTTGCTCTAGCCTGGCTATGTTCTTGAGGAAAGTTTTCGTGCAAAAGCCGGGGTGTGCGTGTTTGTTAGGGCGGATGTTTGCTGTCGCCGTTTGCGCTGCCTAGAGGACCCATCTTTCTCTATCCTTTGGGTACACGTAGACCATGACCCTACGAGTCAGATCTATGTGTGCCTCTACCGTTCCCATACAGGAGATGCGGAGACAACTCGACTCTTTGAATATCTGAGTCAGGCGGCAGATGATGCGGAGGAGCTATTTCCGAATGCCGAAATGGTATTTTTGGGGGATTTTAACGCCCACCACGAGATCTGGTTGGGCTCCTCCAAAACAGACCATGCGGGAAGAGCCGCCCACGCATTTACTCTGGCGCACGGCCTGACCCAATTGGTGCACGAGGTCACTAGGATACCAAGAAGGTCGGGCCTAGCACCTTCTCTGCTAGACCTTCTGCTGACGAGTAACCCAGACCGGTACAGTGTGTCGGTGCAAGCCGCTTTAGGCAACTCCGACCACTGCCTGGTCTGTTCCACGGTGCCTATTATAGCGCCCCCACGATCCGTGCAGGGGAAGCGGCGTCTCTGGCACTACTCGTCAGCGGACTGGGATGGACTTCGTGACTATTTTGCGTCCATCCCGTGGGTTGAGCGCTGCTTTGAAGGTAAGAACCCATCGGATTCTGCTACTGCTGTCGCCGGTGAGATCGGTCTGGGTATGGAATACTATATTTCATATACCGATATCACCGGTGACCGCGGGGTGCGCCCTTGGTTCGGGCGCGAGTGCGCGGAAGCTGTTGAACAAAAACAGTCTGCGTACCACGCTTGGGTAAGGGCGCGCGTCACGCGCCATCCCAATCTGGGCCACTTCAAGGCGGCGTACAACAGAGCCACAAAGGTCTGTAGAAGGGCCTACGTAAGTCAACTTCTGTCAGCATTCGCTGCCTCCGCTGCGTAACCCTGATGGATCCCTGGCCCATGGGGGTGCTGGTCGGGTAACCTCCACGTTGGCTTCCTCGTTTCTTCTCCCTCTGGACCACGGTCCTGGGGATCGGAAGCGGGGGGGCTGGTGCACCCTGGACGGCGGTTAATAGACTCCGACTCCAAGGAGGAGGAGCTCTGCTAGCCTTTGACTAATAACCCGGCAACCCAAAGCCCTTTTCAGGGCTAGCTGACCCCATTGCACGAGGGGGTCGTGGGATGGCGGGCCTGCAAGGCCCGCGAGGAGGAATCCCTCCATAGGGAGACCGACAAGCCCTTTTCAGGGCTACTCCAACAGCCCTTCTCAGGGCTAGTTGACCCCATGAAGGGGGGTCGTGGTGCAGCGGACCTGCTAGGTCCGCGAGGTGGGATCCGAGAGGATCAGGTGACGGGTTGGCCCACTGCTTGCGCGGGGGCTAACTGGCATTCGTGCCACCGTCGGAGTTGGGGGGGTAGGCTGCCTGCCCGCGTCGCGTACCCTTCAAGTGATCGACAACGACCTGAGTGCTAGCCACACTCGGGAAGCCGTGATCTTGGAGAACGTGGGGCTTGCCTTAACTGGCCGGCCCGCGACAAGGAAAAGTCTATAAAACCCGACAGCGAAGTCGATTAAAACCTACGGATACCAGGGGACCTCCGTAGTATGTACCCCGCTTCCCGGAATGGCCGTCACCCGGGGAGTGTAATTTTAACGGTTCTACTCGTGGGATAAGTTATGGATAGCAATAATTTAAACCAGAACGTGGAGGAGGAGATGGAGACGGGGGTCTCAATGAGGTGGTCTCTTAATGAGGCGGTAGTAGTGCTGGAGCGGTTGGAGGCCAACGCTCCGAGCACAAGTGTGGGAAGTTCCCGCTCGTCTTCCCCTGGGAGGCTGTGGAGGAAGCGGCTTCCCGAGAAGGAGTCTACGGAGGCTTCCAAAAAGCCCCGTGGTCGCCCTGCTATAGCGGGGGAGTGCGTCGATCTGGCGCAGAGCGGGGCCGAACTAAATGCGGCCACAGAGCGGGAGCTCAAGCTCCGCGCTGTGAAGGGCGGAGGCCATGCAGCGGCAGCGACAGAGGAATCTCTACCTAAGAGATTCCCCTAGTTCGCAACCTGGACCCAGCCAGCAGTCTCAGGGAGGAGTGACATCCACAGCCTCTGAGCCCCTCAGTGCGGAGCGGCTGACGGGTGCGATCGAAGCGGCGGTGGCGGTGGTGCAAACCGTCGCCACCAAGTCCTCAAACCTAAAGGGGCAGTACGTGCGGGACCTAAGGCTAGCATGTTCCTCCATCTTGGAGAACGTGCGCGTGCTTCGGTCCCGCACGGAATCGGAGGAGGTGGCCCAGCTCCAGACCGAGCTGGCCGCTGTACGGGCCGAGATGCGGGCCTGGCAGCAGCAGGCGCAATCTGCGCCTACCCCGATGAGCCGCGATGTGATCGGTTTTCTCATTGACGCGCGGCTCGCGGGGATCGCGGACCGGCTGTTGCCGGAGACCCGCATCCGTCCACCTCTCGAGGTGGACAGGAGAAATGCGGCCCGATCTGCCACCCGGCCTGAGCCTCAGCCACAGCTCACCTCTGAGCTCCCGGCTCCACTGCCGTCGCCTCCCCCCCTCCTCTCTGGACAAGGGAGTGAGGCGAAGAGGAGGAAGCCCAAGAAGCAATCAGCCGCTGCTATGGAGGCGGAAGCTGCCCGCAAGAATCGGGAGCCGCCCTCCTCGGCGCCTCCGGCAGCGTCGTCGTCGGCTCCCCTTGGCGGGTGGAATAAGGTCGCGGCGCGGCCGAGGGCCTCGAGGCCGGTTCCAGCCCGGGCGGCTACTGCCCCGCCAACGGCTGCGACTCTGGCGACGCCAGCCCCCAGGAAACGGAAACGTGGTGCCCGCAAGCCTCGAAAACTGCGCGTCCCGCGAACTGCTGCGGTGTGCTTAACTCTGCAGCCGGGCGCGCAGGAGCAGGGCATCACGTATCGTGATGTGATGTCCAAGGCTGAAGGGGTCATTGACCTCAAGGCCTTGGGCATCAACGGCCTCCGGTTTCGCACCGCGATTACCGGGGGTCGGATCTTGGAGGTGGCTGGCGACGACAGAGTCCAGAAGGCCGACATCCTCGCTGCCAAGCTCAAGGAGGCACTGGAGGAGGTCCGGGTCGCTAGGCCGGAGAGGTGCGTGGAGCTGCGCATCTCTGGCCTGAGCGACACGGCCTCAAAAGAGAGCGTGGCGGCAGCGCTGGCAGCGGAGGGGGGCTGCTCTGCCGACGCCATCAAGGTGGGCGACATTCATCGCCCATCTGGTCGCCAGGGCACTGCATGGCTGCGGTGCCCGATTGAGGCGGCCAAGCTCCTGACCGACGGCCGACAAATTACAGTCGGATGGTCGGCGGTCAGGCTGACCACCCTAGAGCCGAGGCAGGCGAGGTGCTTCCGCTGCCTGGAGCCGGGGCACGTCGGGGCCAAGTGTACTGCGGGTGTTGACCGCAGTGCGCTGTGCTTCCGATGTGGGCAGGCGGGCCATAAGTCGGCCACCTGCTCTGCGGAGCCCAATTGCCCCGTCTGTGCGGCGGAGGGGGTGGCGTCGAGTCACCGGCTGGGATCCGGTGAATGCAGGGCGACCTCCCGAAAAAGGGGGGCCCCCCGAAAGAGTATAGTTGCGGGTAGTGGGAATCCTGCCCCCCCCCCTCCACCCAGCAACGCGAGGAGGAGATGGACACCGCCCAAGGATAATGGATCATCCCATCTCCATACTGCAGGCCAACGTCAACCACTGCGTCATCGCCCAGGACCTTCTGGCCCAGTCCATGGCGCAGTGGCAGACAACAGTGGCAGTAGTCGCCGAGCCGTACTACGTTCGCGACGTCCCGAACTGGGCCGGCGACCAAAGCGGCTTGGTGGCTATCGTCGCCCAGCGGGCGACCCCACCCTTCGACAGAGTGCGAAGGGGCCGTGGGTGCGTACTCGTTGTGCTGGGCGGTGCTGCAGTGGTTGGGGTGTACTGTCCTCCTAGCAGGAGCCTCGCCGAGTTCGAGCAGTTGCTCACAGAGGTCGGGGCTCTGCTGGCGGAAGTGCACCCCACCCCGGCTGTCGTGGCCGGGGATTTCAACGCTCATTCACGGGCGTGGGGATCTCCGGCTACCGATGCCCGGGGGGAGATGATGGTAGAGTGGGCGGTGTCCCAAGGCTTGGTGCTGCTAAACCAGGGGGCGGTCCACACACTTGTGCGGCCGCAGGGTAGCTCGATTGTTGACCTGTCGTTCGCCAGTTCTGCCCTGGCCCGACGCGTCAACAATTGGCGGGTCGTCGAGGGGGTGGAGACCGCGTCGGATCATAGGTACATCCGGTTCGACGTCGTCCCCGCCGCTACGGCGGCTCGAGTGGAATTTGACCGCCCCTTGGTGGGGCAAGGTCCACGGTGGCGCCTCGGCACTCTGGACCGAGAGCTGGCCAAAGAAGCGGCTATCGTCGAGCGATGGGCTACTATTGACGGTGGCCTGGACGTGGACGCGAGGTGCGAGTGGCTCGTCGGAGCGCTGACTCGCGTCTGCGACGCGGCGATGCAGAGGGCGAGGCCTGTCTCGCCTCGGAGGCGGATGTACTGGTGGCGTCCCCACCTAGCCGGGCTGCGTACCGTAAGTTACGCGGCCCAGAGGCAGTACACTCGCAGCCGAAGGCGGGCTGTCCGAGACCTCGCCCGGGAGGAGCGACTGCACGCTGCGTACAGGGCCGCCCGTGAGGCCCTGAGCTCGGCGATCAAAGCCGCCAAGGAGGAATCCTGGAGGGAGTGGCTCGAGAGTCTCGACCGAGACCCTTGGGGGCGCCCGTACAGGGTCGTGAGTCAAAAACTTCGGCCCTGGGCGCCTCCCCTCACCCAAACTCTCGAGCCGAACCTCCTGGACCGAGTGGTCAGCTCTCTCTTCCCGGTGAGGGAAGAGTGGGTCCCGCCGCGGATGGTAGCACCAAGCCAAGTGCCGGCAGACGAAGGGGCAATACCTCCCGTGTCCGAGGCCGAGTTAGGGGCCGCGATCCTGGCGCTCAAGTCCAGGAACCGCGCCCCGGGCCCGGACGGCATCCCGGGGAAGGTGATTGCCACAGTTATGCCGGCACTAGAAGAGAAGACGCTGTCCCTCATGTCGGAGTGTGTGGCGTCGGGGAGGTTCCCGCGACGATGGAAGACCGGCAAGCTCGTGCTTCTCAAGAAGCACGGGCGCCCAGCCGAGTTGCCGTCGGCCTACCGCCCCATCGTTTTGCTCGACGAGATGTGCAAGCTGTTTGAGCGGGTGCTCGCTGCGCGTCTCGTTGGTCACCTTGAGGGGGCGGGGCCCAACCTGAGTGACGGCCAGTTCGGATTCCGTCGCGGGAGGTCGACCCTCGACGCCATATCCCGGCTGCGGGACGGCATCGACGAAGCGGTCGCCGGGAGGGAGGTGTTGTTGGCTGTATCGCTTGATATAGCCAACGCCTTCAACACCCTCCCCTGGGCGACAATTGCGGAGGCGCTGAGGTACCACAATGTCCCGTGGTACCTCAGGCGCATCCTGGCGGACTACTTCGTGGACCGGGTTATCATCTACCCGACCCAACGCGGGGTGGTCCGCCGAACTATGGCGTGCGGCGTTCCGCAGGGGTCGGTCCTTGGGCCGCTTCTGTGGAACGTCGGGTACGATTGGGTCCTGCGCGGCGCTACTCTTCGGGGGGTCGGCGTACTTTGTTACGCCGATGATACCCTAGTTACCGCGCGGGCCCCAACGTTTAGCGATGCCGCCGTTCTCGCCACGGCAGGTGTCGACCTTGTCGTGCGCCGTATCGGGGCGCTGGGACTGAAGGTGGCCCTCGAAAAGTCCGAGGCCCTTTTCTTCTATGGGCGTCGGCGGCCGCCGCCTCGGGATCAGGCGATCGTGGTGGGTGGCACCTCCATCGCTGTCGGGAGCAGCCTGAAATACCTCGGGCTCGTTCTCGACAGTCGGTGGCGTTTCGCGGAGCATTTTCGGCGGCTGGCACCTAAACTGCTAGCGTTTGCCGGAATGCTCTCGCGATTGCTGCCCAACACTGGGGGTCCGGGGTCTGCCTGCCGCCGTCTCTACGACGGTGTGGTGCGCTCCAAGGCGCTCTACGGAGCGCCCATTTGGGAGGAGGCTCTCTGCCGTACGAATATCGTGCTGCTGCGGCGACCACAGCGCGCCATCGCGCAGAGGGCCGCACGGGCGTATCACACCGTCTCTTATGAGGCGGCGTGTTTGATTGCGGGCAGTATCCCCTGGGATCTCGAGGCTGGCGTCCTTAAGAGGGTCTACGAGGAGGGCGCCCTGATGCGGCGTGTTGTAGGAGGTCGGCCGCTTCCGGAGGAGATCGATCGCTGGAGACAGGAGGCTCGCGATGTTCTCTTCCGGAAGTGGGCCGATAGGCTGGCTGCGGCGAGGAGTAGCTTGCTGCTTGTGGGGGCCGTTCGGCCCGTCTTGCGTGAGTGGGTGGAACGGGGTCATGGGGCTCCCACGTATCACCTCACCCAACTTCTCACGGGTCATGGCTGCTTCGCCAAGTACCTGTGGGAGGTGGTGGGGGTGGAAGCGGAGCCCCGGTGCCGAAACTGCACCAGCGGCGACCTCGACACGACACACCACACTTTGGCCGTGTGTGACGCGTGGGGCGGCCAAAGGGCGGCCCTCATAAGCATCATTGGTGTGGACCTCTCGCTGTCGGCCGTAGTTTCAGCTATGGCCGGCAGCGAACAGTGTTGGGCCGCCGTCGCTTCGTTCGCTAGCGAGGTGATGGCGGCAAAGAGAGAGGCCTTGCGGGAGCGGGAGCGAGCTGGGCTCACTCTTCCGCCCCGCAGGCCCCCGGCGAGGGGACGCCGGCGAACGCAATTCACCCGCGTCCCCGAATGAGAGTGGCCACGGGCAGTGGGTCGGGGGACCCGCTGCCCCTATGCTGATGTGGCGGAATGCGCCCCTGTGTGTTCCTGGGGTGCATTCTTGAGGTGAAAAAACCCCCACCATTCCGGCCTGATTACCGGGATGGTGGGGTCTTGAGTAGAGGGCCTACCAAGGGCGCCCCTAGCCGAGTCGCGGTGAGCAGAGTATCCCGCGGCTCGGATTAGGCGAAGGAGGAACACCGTGGTGGTTTAGTGGGTAGTCTGGCCTTTGTCCGAGGCCAGGAGTCCCACACGAAGCGAGCCCCCTGTCCCCGCGGGGGGTGAGCGAAGTGCGTAAATGCATTCCACCACGTAAACAAAAAAAAAAAATCCCTGGCCCATGAGAGCCGCAAGAGTAGGCAAATCTGCTGGCTAATCTCTTTGCGGCCAACTCCCGAATCGATGATTGTGGTACGCAGCCACCGACACTCGACAGTGCTGCAATCACTCGATGTCCGGAAAGCCAGTGGTCCGGATGGTATTCCAGCGGTAGTTTTGCAAAAATATGCAGCGGAGTTATCTCCAATGCTTACGCGCCTGTACCGGCTGTCCTACAGTTCGGGTACAGTGTAGTAGTAAGGCAAAGCCTTGGAAAGAGGCGAATGTTCAGCCGATTCCCATGAAGGGGGATCGCTCGGAGCCAGCCAACTATCGAACCATAGCCGTCACCTCAGTGCTGTGCAAAGTGTTCGAGAATATAATTAACAAACAGCTCATGCGGCACCTGACACGGCCGCTGAGAAGTTGGTCTTAATTATTGAATCGATAGTAAAATCGCACTCTAGAACAATTCGTGTCCCTTCTAAACGTAGGATCATTAAACCATGGATTACTAGTGGCTTACTACGATGTATACGTAATAGAGATGATATGTACCGTCGATTGAAGATAGATCCTGACAACTATACTCTTAGAATAACTTATACCAGGTACCGTAATTTTTGCAATAAGTTACTTAAGAACCTGAAACACGCATACTACAAAAAGCGAAAAATAATCCAAAGGCCACCTGGAGAGTTATTAAAAATATTATTCATACAGGATCGAAAAATTCATCTACTGATCTTCTAAAGATAGGATCTGATGAAACACAATCTGTAAACATGGTCAATGAATACTTCTCAAATATAGGTCGGCAGTTGGCTGAGAGTATTGGTCTCCACTCACATATACGCGATGGACTGCAGCTACCGCAGGACAGCTTTGTTGAGAACTCTCTTGTACTCATGCCAACGGATGACTGGGAGGTTGAAAAACTAATCGATGGTTTACGCAGTGACGCTGCAGTTGGTTGGGACAATATATCAGCTCTTCTATTGCAGAAGTGCTCAAACACCCTCACTCCAATTATCACACACATCTGTAATGTCTCAATGTCCAGCGGTGTCTTCCCTAAGTGTCTAAATAAAGCCATTGTCCACCCGGTTTATAAGTGCGGGGACAGAGACAGTATCAGTAATTATAGGCCAATATCCGTACTACCCACTCTGTCGAAAATACTCGAGAGGCTGCTGAATAACCGCCTTATAAAGTTTTTAACTAAAAATAATGTCCTAGCCCCAAACCAATTTGGATTTCGATCGGGGAAGTCAACATGTGATGCGGTAGCCTCTCTTGTTGACGAGATAGTGGAGTGCCTAGATGGCAAAGAAAAATGCTTAGGCATTTTCTTAGACCTCAAAAAGGCTTTTGATACCGTCTCTGTCCCACATTTATTACAGAAAATGGAAAGACTAGGTATACGTGGATATGCCCATCGGATATTTAAAGATTATCTCTTGGACAGAGTGCAATGTGTGAGGGTGGACTCTTATGTGAGTAATAACGTACCCATATACTTTGGTGATCCTCAGGGTTCGGTGCTGGGGCCGACCCTCTTCCTCCTCTATATAAACTCTCTATGCAAGCTCTCGCTTTCCAAATGCTCAATTTTAGATTATGCAGATGATACCGCATTACTAATCCGTGGTAAGAATTGGCCTGAAGTTTTTAATGGGGCTGAGGAGGCTTTAAAGTTGGTGATGCAATGGCTATCAGCTAACCTCCTAACACTGAACCTTAGTAAAACTACCTACATGACGTTTTCTCTTTCGAATTGTACACAGCCTGCATCAGACACATTCAAGCTAAGAGCACATTCCTGCACACTAAATTCTCCATCTACACCATGTCACTGTCCTGAAGTGAACAGATCTACACACATCAAGTACCTGGGTGTATATATTGACAACCATATCACTTGGAAATATCTCTTGCAATGTCTTGAAGGTCGAGTACGAAAAATGATGTGTATATTTAAAAAGATATGCCACTCTGCCGACGATAGCACTAAAAAAATGATATACACTGCGCTATGTCAGTCTATTCTAACCTATTGTATTTCGGTTTGGGGTGGAGCAGGGAAAACGCACTTATTACCCCTGGAACGGGCACAAAGAGCTGTGCTTAAGGTAATGACTTCCAAGTCCTTTACGCATCCCACAGACAAACTGTATAAAGAATGTCAGATTCTTACTGTGAGACAGCTCTTTGTCCTCAATACCATCGTTAGGAAACATAGGTCTATATGTTACAACCCCCAAAATGAGAGAAAGCGTCGATCATATATGATATGCCCAACGCAGACATTTAGAACTACACAAGCTGAAAGGCATTTTAATGTTCTGGGTGGTCACCTCTATAATGCAGCAAATAAAGATTGCAACATTTATCCATTACACAGGTCACACTGTAGAAGGGTGGTCACAGAATGGCTTTTGAACAAGTCCTATTTAGAAACTGAAGACATTTTAAAACTCTCAGTACTATAATACAATTAAAGAAAACTACGCACACACACACACACACACACACACACACACACACATTTTCATTTATGATATGTGGTGGCGCGATTCTCATGCCACCTGAGCTAGTGGACTGTATTATGCGGGGGGTGAAGTTAACATGTTTCATATGACACTTTACACAACAAACAAGACAGGTGATCGGGTTGCCGCGGAGGTGGTTTAGGCATTGAATGCAACCCAAGAAATTAGGAGAGGATGCACTAACCTTTACGACGCCACGTGCTATCGGGGCCGGTGCACCGGTCTTCTCTTCCTGGCTCAGGAGCTGCTGCCCACATCACTAAATCACTTGAGGGACACACGCGAGGCACAATCCGATCGGTAAAGGTCTATGAAAGCGGTTAAAATCCAACAAACATTATTAATTTCTGAGAGTCGCGTGCGCTGCCGCCATTGTTTTGCTAGTTCGATGCGAAGTCAAGATGCGGCCACTTTGACCATTGGCGGGGCGAAAACTATTGTTATCTCACTTTAGAGGTAGTGCGGGAGGGAGATGGGTATAGGGAGCGTGTGCTCAGCGTCAACCAATTGAGACGATTTGAATTTACTACTACTGGCGCCACCAATATGTTTACTTAATTGATATGCTTCTTTGACGAGGTACTTGCTGGCATGTACAAAGACTCATGAACACCGAACTAATGTGTATTAATTAATTGTATAATATTTGTTGATTGTGATAGGTTTCAGGAACCCTGGTACCCTAAACACAAGTTTAATCTTAATTTGGGTACCAGATTTCATCATACTATGCTGTTAAACTATCATCAAATCGTATTGTAATGTGTTCACTAGTTTGTAACTATGGATTAAATGAATTTTGAATTTTTGAATTTGAACCTAGAGGATCACTCCTTAATTAATGACCGGCAATATGGCTTCAGGCCGAAACGGTCAACGGGTGATCTTCTAGCATACGTTACCCATCTTTGGGGTGGGCTATGGACAAGCACGGCGAGTCACTGGCAATTAGTCTTGACATCGCCAAAGCTTTCGATAGAGTCTGGCACAAATCGCTTCTTTCCAAGCTACCTGCATTTGGTCTGCCTTCTAGGCTGTGCAACTGGGTTGCTAGCATCCTGCAGGGGCGCCGTATTCGCGTGCTTTGTGATGAACGAGCTTTGGTGTTTCTGCAGGTAAATGCTGGCGTGCCCCAGGGGTTCGTCTTATCACCCACTCTCTTTCTTCTGCATATCAACGACATGCTGTCTACCGGCAATGTTCATTGTTATGCAGACGATAGCACTATACATGGGAGTTATAATGGACATCCTGCGGCCAAGCAGTCAGATATCGCAGAGAAAAGGCAGCTTCTTGTCACTGAGCTTGACGGGATCCTGAATCACATTTCTCAATGGGGCTCTGAGAACCTGGTTGAGTTCAATGCCAAGTAGACGCAGGCATGTGCGTTTACAGTAAAAGTATCTTCTTTCCTTCCCCCCCCTACTCCTCAGAGCACGCCACTGCCACTGCAGGACAATCTCAATATCCTAGGTATGGATGTTCGCTGCAACCTGAATAACAAAAATTACATCGAAAGTATCATCAAAACAGCCTCATGAAAACTCGGAGTCCTGAACAGAGTGAGACGATTTTTCACGCTTCTATACAAGACACAAATTCGCTCCTGTGTGGAATACTGCTCGCATCTCTGGGATGGTTTAGCAAAGTACTTACTAGATGCTCTCGACAGGTTGCAGCGACGTGAGGTCCGCATCATTGGGAATCCCGTTGTCACGAACACCCTAGAACCTTTACAGATGCGTAGAGATGTTGCGTCCATGGCTGTATTTTATAACCGTCTGTACCATGGGGAGTGTTCTGATGAGCTCTTCCAATTAGTCCCACCCTCCGCTTTCCAACACAGGACAACACGTGCAAGTCTTACATGTCATCCGCACACGGTGCAGAACATCCGATCAAGAACCAAGCGGTTCGGAGACTCTTTCCTCTGTCGCACCATTAAGGCCTGGAATTCATTACCAGCTCACGTGTTTCCTTCTTCCTACAGTCCCGGGTCCTTTGAGCGGGGCGTGAAAAAGCATATGATGAGGCCGTCAAGCTGAGTGTCACCATTGTCACACGGTATGTGTAAGTAATGGTGACCCTCTTTTCTGGGACTTTGTCTTCAGCTTACCATCAGGCAAGGCGAAGTCAAATTGACGTGTTCTAAAAAAAAAGGTACTAATATTTTGTTCGAAACGAAAAATACATTTAATGTCACAGTCATAAACCCTTTACTGAAATGAATGTCTTAAGTACCCAAAATGCTTTCATTTTCTAAATTATTGATTAGTGGAAACTGGAAAATACGGAACTCAGCCACACCCGTTTCCCAGTAACACGGTTGGTGTTTATTATATTGAGATCAAAATGTCGAATTGTGAAAAGGAGCTTAATAATATATTTATTTTATTTTCTATGTTCGTATGAACTCTTTGTGTAGATATGTATGAAGAGTATGTACTTAAATGTCTTAAATTCTCATCTTACACCGCACCTAGATAATATCATCTATTTTCTTATAAAAAGATACTTTATATTTTGAATGAAAGGATTGCCGACCCTGTTCTTATAGAGTCGATAGCACAAGTGTGACATGCACACAGCGAAGGCTACGGCAATCACATCGCATCAGGTGGGCCATATGCTTGTCTGCACCTTAGATGTACAAAAAAGAAAGAACTACCAATAAAGCACTCTCTTAGTCTTTCCCCGTCTTGCGGAAATTTAAATTATAGGTATCATTAGTGAGCTTAAAGTGTACTTTGACTTAGAATTAAATATATTAGTTAATCTAATAAACATCCCAGCACTAGAGTTGAATTTACAACATAACGGCAGTTGGCATACAGAGTACTTAAAACGCTGCACCATCTGTGAAATCAAAGTATATAGTGCTTTTCATGAATTGCGAAACAATGAAAATAGTCACCGGTGTTGATTAGCTAACAGCTTCCCCCTTCTGATGCAGGCGGGAGATATTTCCCACGACAATTTATTTTCCCTTTCATTTCCTACCTACTCTTTTCTATTCTTATTCCCCTTTGAGCCTAACACAGACGATAACAGCGTATCTACTATCAGATCGTATTGTTGTTTGCTACCTTTTATTTACGTGCGGCAAATCCCCACGGATACCCTCACCACCGGAGCCGGTGGGAGAGTCTGTGGGTCGTTTGGTTGCCCGAGGGTGAGGTTAACAGGCATATCAGACCCAGAGCCACCTCTCGATCTGGCCCTCTCCTCGGATGTGGCGGCCACAGAGTCCCCAACGCTACCTTACCAGTATAAAAATGTGGAGTAGTCTGACGGTAAAAGGTAGTAAACACATAATTACTTAATGTTTAATCGGTAATTTTATTTTAAAATACGTAGTTAACCACTTTCTCCATCTATTAACGCAAGGCATAAAAGTTATTTTATCTCGGCAGCGGAACCGTTAGGAATTTAAATAGCTTGGACTCGTTGCAACTGATCAAACTGTCAGTCACCTCTCGTCTCTTAGTTCTTTAAGGGTATTTGAATAACGCACTAGTGAGACCGAATACTTACAATAAAAAAATATGTTATCCGTAGATAAAAAATAAGTAATATGACTATTTTGTTATTTTTTTATACATTGAAACACGCAGACCAATGTAAATGTACAGATTCGTGCAAAGAAATATTTGGACTGAGCGGGAATCGAAGCCGCGCCTCCAGCGTAGGAGTCGAATGTTCTACCGCTACGCCACAGAAGCCGTTAATGGCTTTTATTAGTTATTTCAAAAAAAAAGGTAAAGTCCCTTTAGACAAGTGGCAATACATTTGTAGAATAGAATAATATTATGTTATTTTTAAACTATCGCGGTTTGAATTCATAATAATACAACGGTTCGGGGCTTCACGCGTTTAAATCATGGAGCTTACTATTTCTACCGACGCGACGCGACGGGACCACGACTTGACTAGCTTGCGAGTGTCAAGAGGTATACGGGAAACATTTTTTGTGCGCCTACCCACCATTACTTTTATTATGAACGGTTAGGCTGGCGACGCTTCCGAAACATCGGCAGAAATAGTAAGTTCCATGATTTAATCGCGAAAAGTCCCGAACCGTTGTATAATTAGAATAGTATAATATGAAAAATGTATAGAATTGACATACGTTGACGCCTGTCATAAATTACTTGTCATTCTTATATATTGAATATTCTATTCTACAATACGACGACTTACAAATTGCCATTATTTCTCTAGTAGAGAAGTTCCTCTAGACAAGTGGTAATCCGGCATATTGTAGAATAGAATGACGAATGTATGGGATTTGACGTTTATGACAGATGTCAACGTATGTCATAAACGTTAAATCTCATACACGCCCCCTAAAATCCAACCACACGTCCAGATCGACCACCTGAATCTCGTGGGGGGTGGACACACAGAAACAAATTTACTGGCGTGGCCAACGTGACTCTGGTAAAATTTCTTGAAAAACTTGACATTGGCGTCTCGCTATTAATAATTTTATAAACTACTATGGGTCATTGGCGGAATTGATGCTAAAAGCACTGAGCCATTAATCAAGAATTGAATTGAATCCCATAGATTCTACATTCTATTCTACAATACGACTACTTACAAATTGCCATTTCTCTAGTAGAGCAGCCCCTCTAGACAAGTGACAATTCGTTGGCAGGCGTATTATAGAATAGAATGACGAACAAATTGGTTTCAGAAAAGGTAAGACTATAAATATATATAATTTCTTAAATGTAATTATTAAAAATATGGACATAAGAAACCCAGTATCAGCTATATATTGCGATATGACTCAGGCATTCGACTATGTGGATCATGGAATCTTACTGGCAAAGCTGGAGGCTTACGGTATCAGAGGAAATGTCTTAAGTCTACTGGAATCATATATTTGTAATAGAAAACAAAAAGTAGCAATTAGAAGAATAGATTCTGAGACAAAAATTGAAAAAGTGTACTTATCTAAGGAACGTGGCCTATCATATGGGGTGCCCCAATGCAGTGTATTGGACCCTTTACTCTTTATAATATACATAAACGACTTTCCTAAAACAACAAACCATCATATGACACTTTTTGCCGATGATAGCACATTAGTAATAGAGTGTAAAGAACTTGACCAATATGAATCGGAAATTAATAGCTCTCTGGGCTTGATAATAATAATTTGAGAATTAATTTTGGTAAACAAAAATTATGCACTTTAGTCAAAAGAAAGTATTGACATCTAATATAAATATTAATTATAATGATAATATAATTGACGAGTGTAAACAAATAAAATTTCTAGGTGTTGTTGTTGATCGTAAGCTTAACTGGAAAGCTCATATCGAAGCGCTACGTAAAAAATCAGCAGTGCCTCATATGCTCTATACAAACTTGCCCCGATAGTCAGTACAGAAACAGTGCTCACTGCTTACCATGGCCTTGTAGCGTCCATATTAAGGTACGCGGTAATATTTTGGGGTCACTCTACTGACAGGGAGATCGTATTTTTGGCGCAAAAGAGATGTATAAGGGTAATGTTTGGAATTAAATTCACCGACAGCTGTAGACCGTTCTTCATCAGACATAGAATACTAACACTACCGTCGTTATATATTTTGGAAATGGCTTTATTTGTTAGATTTGTCTCATTTGTTTCCGCGACTTCGGATGGTAGGTGTCCAACGTAGCATACGAGACGATAACAGGCTTCGCATACGGAGTGCCAAAACAGCACTTATGTGGAAGAGTTTGTTTTGTTTAGCTCCTAAAATCTATAATAAAATTCCAAATGTACTTAAGGACTTAAGTTATAATTTATTTAGAAAGGAATTAAAGGACTTATTAATTACAAAATGTTATTATGATATTGAGGATTTCCTAAATGATAGTTTATGATGTTTGACATGATGTAGATTTAATGGTATGAATATAATTTGAATTGTAATTTTTAATATGAATGTGTATAATTGACAAAATATTTTGATTTTGATTTTGACATTGTTTCTTGACATTAAATAATAAGGATGATTTTTTTTTAAATATTCTGATAATTTAATATGCATGTAACTGATAGGTAATATGTACTTTAATTTACACTTGACATACCATTAAATTTGTACGCCACAAATGGCAGAATATGCTGTGCCTGCACATGAGTACCATGTAATTATAACAACTGTAAAAAACCATATTCACAAATAAAGATTATTATTATTATTAATATATGGGATTTGACGTTTATGACAGTTGTCAAAGTATGTCATAAACGTTAAATCCCATACATTCGACATTCTATTCTACAATACGACTACTTATAAATTGCTATTTCTCTAGTAGAGCAGCCCCTCTAGACAAGTGACAATTCGTTGGCAGGCGTATTATAGAATAGAATGACAAAAATATGGGATTTGACGAAATATATTATAGATTTTAGGAGCTAAACAAAACAAACTCTTCCACATAAGTGCTGTTTTGGCACTCCGTATGCGAAGCCTGTTATTGTCTCGTATGCTACGTTGGACACCTACCATCCGAAAGTCGCGGAAACAAATGAGTGCTTTGTCTAACAAATAAAGCCATTTCCAAAATATATAACGACGGTAGTGTTAGTATTCTATGTCTGATGAAGAACGGTCTACAGCTGTCGGTGAATTTAATTCCAAACATTACCCTTATACATCTCTTTTGCGCCAAAAATACGATCTCCCTGTCAGTAGAATTATGTGACGTTTATGACAGTTGTCAAAGTACGTCATAAACGTTAAATCCCATACATTCGACATTCTATTCTACAATACGACTACTTACAAATTGCCATTTCTCTAGTAGAGCAGCCCCTCTAGACAATTGACAATTCGTTGGCAGGCGTATTATAGAATAGAATGTCGAATGTATGGGAGTTGACGTTTATGACAGTTGTCAAAGTATGTCATAAACGTTAAATCCCATACATTCGACATTCTATTCTACAATACGCCGCCGGTCAGTGAATTGCCACTTGTCTAGAGGGACAGCAGGTACAGTTACTATCAGAACGACTTTGACTAGCAGGGTGCTCAAAAAGATTTTAATATGATGGTATTTAGATCTTTTTGCGTACTTTCCTGGTCAAGTTCGGTCTGATGCCGACTGTGTTGGTAGGTAAACGTAATATTTATTCAAAAACAAAGAAGTTAATCAGCGCAAAACAAAGTTGATGGTCGTGGATTTCCCTTTTCCATTTACTTCACAATAAGTTAATTTTAAGTGAACTTTTAACTCATTTACTTACCAAAGTAATGATTAAATATTAGTTGAAACGGGCCGGTGATGGCGGTTTTAAAAGCAGGGGTTGGATTGCGTTTCGCGTTCCAAGTTAATTTCTTAGTTGATTTCTACGACTCCCAGGAGGCCAGTGGGGTTGTTCTCCGCCACCGTTCACACGGCTATCACTCGTTGTAAATTATCAATCTCTCATTTCAGTAATATTATCTACTCTTGGGTAGGTACTACTTCATATATTACCACCGGAAAAGTGGTTACACTGTGGAATATTTATTACGATGGTATTATAAGTATTATGGCGTCACGATTGTTGTGCACGATTTTTTTAACGTAATTTTTATTTCTTGACTAGCTCTTGGCTGCGGGTCTGCCCGCCTGGAATTATGATCACGTTTCTACTGCACTGTCAGCATGCTTGCGGCGTACGTTGTCCATTAAACTATACAGTAATTTAATAGATTTCAGATAATGTATCAAATAGGTATATATGATTATACTGACAAATAATATGATTTTCTATTGGTAAAATAATTTATCAACTCGGTTCGGTAGTTACGCAGCACAGAGAAACACACATTCCACTCTTAGAGGATACATATATTACAATAGTGCATAAGCCAGGTTTGAATGATATTTAAAAATACGTTCAATGAATATCCTGGTTGAGTTTTCCAAGTAGGCGTAAATGGTCAAAGTCGAAACTACAGGAGCAGCGAAAAGTCCGCAAAGGAGAACAATGGTCACAATTTGGTACAATTAATCAGTTAAGAAAGGCTGTCAATGTGGCCGAATATGGGGCTAAACACATCTGATCACTAAACATTGCCATTGACTCGAAGAAACTAAGTAATTCAGACAAATAAAAGATATTTTTTCTCTAGTTTGTATGTATTTTTTCCCAGATTTTGTTACTTACTAGCGACATTATCGAATTCGGAACAAGGATAGGCACTCATTTAAAAATCCATCCTCAAACCCATTACATATATACATATAATCACGCCTTTATCCCCGGAGGGTATGGCAGAGGTGAATCAACATCCACAATCCACGATTACTGAATTGTCGAATAGTTTAAGTATTTCCAATGTAGTACCTACTCTATAAAGTTAATGCATGCCCATGTTTATTAATAATTGTAACATGTACCTACTTGTGAAAATTTATTGCGACATAGGTACATGAAAGTTAAGCGAACACGGAATTATATTTAGTAATCCAGGCCATTATAGAAACAATCTTTCATCATTACTGAAATGTGACGTGAATCAAGTAGTTATGTTAACAATTAATATCAATTAACGTATTTAAAAACATTTCTACAGTTCGTTTTTACAACCTTGATTTTACTATATTTCACTAGCGGAAAGGGTCTGTTCTTTTGTTCCACCGGCAAGGCCTTTTTGTATTGTACCTAATAGCACAGAATAAATAATAGTACTGTTAATAATAGGCAATATACCTTACATACATACATATAATCACGCATTTATCCCCGGAGGGTTAGGCTAGGTGATTTAACACCCACATTTCACCAATCATTGAATTCGGTCCCACGTAATAGGGGGTGAGAGTATTGCTTTCTTCCGGGCACTATTGTTGACTCAAGCTATGCATTGAGGCTGTACCTGGGCTGTATATATCTGTCTGATGTTAAACATCTCTATCCCTTAGTCGCCTTGTACGACACCACATGGGAAAAGATGGGGGTGGTCCAAATTCTACTCTGCCGGGAACCACGCGGCATAATAGGCAATATGACATTGCTTATAACTTGATTGTGGCTATTATAATGATCCCATTGGAACTGCATTACTGTGCACTAATGAGCATACAGGGTTAAATCAAATCTGACGAGGCAATAACGAAACACAGATATAGTGTTAAGTTAGCAAGAAAATAAATTAACATCTTAAAATATGATAGTGCTAAGTACCTAATTGGGTATTTGACTGATTAGTCATCGTCAAATTAGTTACTAATTATATTATTGAAGCATAGTACATAAAATATTCTATTATAATATACAATTACTTACAAATTAATATAAAACTATGCTAACTATACAATATATACAAAAATGGAATAGAGAAAAAGAGGGAGACTGTAATTTTAGGCATCGAAAAATTCCTCCCCATCGATCTCTACTGGTACCGTGCCCAAGAGGCTGGCGGCATTACCACGCTGAATGGCGATGCCAATTCTTTGAGCGAGGTAAAGGCCAGCCTTATGGTCACGGGAAGCGTCGATTAGTCGCTTCGCTATTTCTTTGAATAGTGCGCGCGCGCTTGGACCCCACGGATCCAACGTTTCGACTCCAAACGGCTCAAAAATATAATTACCAGTTAAATTGGTATATTTGCGCCGTTTGAGAGTCTCCGCTGATGCAGCAGCAGCGCATGCGCAGTCCATCGTACTTGGAAGATGGGAAGGCGCCAGGGTGTCGACGCAAGTTGCATCCCACACCAAAGGCCTACCCATCTTCCAAGGTATCAACGACATACCGTCCGGTCTCTTACCATCGTCGCGAGCCAAACCAACAGGTTCAAGTATAGCTGGCACGCCGGCGGTGACAAGAGCTCGACGGATAATATCGTTAATGTTTGCATGTCGGGACATGCGGCCTGCGTTCCTGTTGCAAGACAATCCGTGATGTCCAAGGCTATCGACAGCTTCTCCACAGAGACACCGATGCGGAGAAACACACGGTGCACCCAAACGGAGGCAAGTCGCAATGCGGAAGGTCGTGTCGTCCAACATTGTTCCAATGTTGGGCAAAGGAAGTGCCTGGAGCCATACACCAGATTCCCATTCACCCACAGCCAATAGACGAGCGCGCTCAGCAGCGCTGGTAGCTGTACTGATTAAAAGTTTTTTAACACCAATACTGAGCGGCTCATCCCATTGCCTTTGGGAAGATGGGTTGGCGGGCATGGCGGCAGTTGGACAAGTCATTTTCCAAGCATTTACAGCTTCGGCCTTACCTGGCACATCCGAATTAATCAGTGAAGGAGATAGAATTTTCCTGACTAATTCTTCAGTGCCATGGACCGACGACAAAAATGCTGGCATACTTACATCTGCAATTTTGCGAACGCCGAGGCCCCCGAGACGAACTGGAAGGGACGCCTGAAGCCACACTCGATCGTTCAAATTTATATTTAAAAGTTACTAATTAGGAAACTTATTTGAAAAAATTTATTGTGACGTCATAATATTTAATCGTCAAATCATTTACTATTATAGGTTGGGTCGATGATTAAAAATAAATAATAATAACGAGAAAATAAGAATAGACGCAATTTTTACCGCTCTTTTAAGATATTATATAAGTAATTTAATGACCTCAGTTAAACAATTTATTTTAACAACAGGAAAAAAAAACCATTTGTTGATATTTACTATATCAGGCCTTTATCAGGCTAGATATGTCAATAGAAAACTATCCAGGGTACCTATTTAACGCAAGCCTAGCTGTCCGCGTACGAAGGCAACTCGGGCGTCTGAGGTCGATGAATGATCTCCACCACCCATGAGCGCAGCCCTGGGGTGACGGGTGGAGCCGCCTGTGCGGAGCTGTCTGTGGTCCCTACACCCGAGGAGAGGGCCAGATCGAGAGAGATGGCCCTGGGACAGCCGGGGTGCGAGGAATATGCCTGTTAACCTCACCTTCGGCAACCAAAAACGACCCACAGGCGGCGTGCGTTTCGGTCGATTCGAGTCCGACATAACCTCTTCCACCGGCTCCTTGGGTATCCGTATGGATATTGCGCACGTAAAAAAAAATACCTATACAAAGCTATAATATCAAACCTGCCGGCCTGAATACTTAAGTAGGTGCCTGAGATATTGATATTTATATAGATACCTAATCAAATTAAATAATCGCAATATCTACATTGTTGACGATGATTTTTCGACAGAAGGTTTTAATTTGAAAAGGCAGCTGAGATTGTGACATTGTGGATTTAACGTTTTATAAGAATCATTTCTTTTTAAAGTTTGAAGGAACCTAATTACTTCCAGTTAACCAGCTCTACCTAGTACCTACTTGTTAGGTACAAGTAATTGTCACGAATAAAAGTCAGCAATGCCAAGGATGAAAATCCAAATAATATTTTATATCTACGAATGGTTCCGTTAAATTCACAGACGCTTTCACATACTTACAACAAATTAATCGTTCTTCCTACACACAATTTCCCTAGACAACCGCGGTAGCCTAGTGATATGGGTAATGGACTGCTGAGACGAGGTCTCGGGTTCGATCCCAGGTTTTACCTTGGCACACACCAATAACTTTTCGATGCTTTTCGAAGTTATGTGTGTATTTATCGCAGGTTTATAAGTGCCCGGTTAATGACAAGAGGCTCGCCACCTTAGGACCTAAACATAAACTGGCGAAATGTGGGTGCTAGCCCCACTGCCTACCCCTTCGGGGATATAGGCGTGAGTTTATGTTATATATTATATTTATGAAATGGAACTGTACAATGTCTTTAACTCTACTAAAAGTAAGAACGCCAAAATGTTCGAAATTCTTGAGACTAAGTTTGTAATTTTGTATTGTTTTGACCAAAGGTCACAAAATTCTGTTTACGTTCAGTCTTTATTCTCATCAGTGGGTGAACAAAGAGGAAGATTAATTACGACAGGGGCATAGTTCCTTATCTACAACAAAAAAACTTCTCTCGTATATTTTGTACGTTTCATATCAAGGCGTATTTGAGTCAAAGGATCGTTAATATTTCGTCGAACACTTCGTTATCCGCATTCTCGGAAAAAGTAATTGATCATTGGGTCTAATCAGGTTATGTTATATATTGGATATCGAATCATGTTTATTTGTCAAATGACATTTGGGTAGAAAGAAAATGATAATTTTGACTATGTGTTAGGAATTAATAGTAATAAAAAAATGAACACCAGTTAATTAGGAATTGAAAACGTGACGTATTTTGTGTTTGATGTTTTTTATATAGGTACATAATTATAAACATACGTCTATGCCTTTATTTAATAACGAAACAAATACACTGGAGAATTTGTGCTGTCAGTGGAAGACTAAAGGCTTGTCCTGCTTTGTCTTCTACTGACGGCACAGAAACTCTGTACTTACAGGGTTGGCAGCGCGACTGTGACTCCTCTGGTGTTAAAAAGTCCATAGGCCTCGGTAACCGCTTTCCATCAGGTGGGCCGTGTGCTTGTCTGCCACCTAATTGGTAAAAAAAAACATCATTCTACCAGGTATGGCACCTACACTGGATCTATCATTATCTATAGAGAAACAAAACATTAGAATTAACCATTGGTGTAATCATTTGTTATGGTCTAAATGTTTAACTATGTATGAAATAAATCTTATGGAATATTAAAGCCATATTATATAATTTTACTATATAAGTACCTACATTATAAAATAAAATAAGCCACAAATATTTTTGGGTTTAAACCCTCGAGAGGCTTCAGAGAGGTAGTTTGTTATTGTCACATGGAAATATCCCTTTGTAGGCATGTTGTACTGATACCTACTGTTTCCGTACTCCTCAGATAGCATGTTAATCCGCAGTCGGACCCGGATGTCACATCTGGCATTATCTGTGGTATTCTTTACGGGTAATTGGAGCCCTAAAAATACAACGACGGTATTACGACAGAACTCCGATGTAGCTAGTGTTCTCAGATATAAGTCACTTCACGGAAAGTATCGAACTTAGCCAGAAAGTCCACCACAACTGAATAAAAGTAAGAGATACAGTTTCTGTATATCACGAATACATAGAAAAAAAAGCTGAGAAATAATCTACTTAGTTTTATTAAGAGTATCTTTAATTAACCGCAGTAGCATAGTGGTATGGGTAATGGACTGCTGAGACGAGGTCTCGGTGTTCGGTCCCAGGTTTTACCATGGCACACACCAATATATTTCGATGCTTTTCGAAGTTATGTGTGTATTTATCGCAGGTTTATAATTGCCCGGTTAATGGCAATAGACTCGCCACCTATTACATTGGGACCTAAACATAAACTAGCGAAATGTGGGTGCTAGCACCTCTGCCTACCCCTTCGGGGAAATAGTCGTGAGTTAATGTTATGTTATGTCTTTAATTACTATTTCAATGCCACGGGTAATTTTCATGTTTCTGAGTCTTAGATCTAGAAAACGCACACAAATATCTATTGATACAGTTGATTCCTTCCTTTATTTACATACACAAATACATACATATAATCACGCCTTTATCCCCGGAGGGTTAGGCAGAGGTGAATTAACACCCAAATTTCACCAATCATTGAATTCGGTCCCAGGTACTCATTCGGTCCTAATTTAGCAGCGAGAAATGCCATTCAAAAATGTTTATAACGTACTAGGTGTAGTCCGCGGCTTCGCCCACGTGGAATTTTGATCCCTTTCCCGCAACCCACAGGAATCTATTTCCGGGATAAAAGTAGTCTATCTATTAATTCAGACTGTAATTTATCCCTGTACCAAATAGCTTACCGTATCGTACTGCCGTTAGAGCGTGATTGAATAACAAACAAAAATATATACATATAATCACGCCTTTATCCCCGTAGAGTTAGGCAGAGGTATTTAACACTCAGATTTCACCAATCATTAAATTCGGTAATAGGGGGTGAGCCTATTGCCGTCTTCCGGGCACTATTGTTGATTCAAGACACTCATCTAAGGCTGAATCTGGGCTGTATATATCTGTCTGATTTTAAACAGCCCTATCCCTTAGTCGCCTTGTACGACACCGCATGGGGAGAGATGGGTGGTCCAAATTCTACTCTGCCGGGAACCAAGCGGCTGAATAACAAACATGCAAACATGTCTGGGGATGAGTTGGGGACTCTCTAGTCCCCACACACCCGAGGAGAAGGCCAGATCGTGAGAGATGGCCCTGGGTCAGCCGGGGTGCGAGGGATATGCCTGTCAACCTCACCTTCGGCAACCTAAACGACCCATTGACAGGCGGCGTGCGTTTTGGTCGGTTCGAGTCCGACATAACCTTTTCCACCGGCTCCGGTGGGGAGGTATCCGTGGGGATTATGCGCACGTAAAAAAAACAAACAATATACAATATATATATACAATTCCTTTCATAACCTTCATATTTATAATATTAGTAGGAATTAACAGGATATATTGTATCTATAGATTTAAAAGTTTCAACACAGAGATGGTTGAGAATAATTTTAATTGAATTTAAACTGTCAGCTTAGAATTTCATTAAATAAAATGTGAAAATTCAGTTCAATGAATTTTCACTGTGCACCATTGACATAATTAACTGTGATTTATACCTAATGATCTAATAAATTCATGCCTCGAGTGTTTCAAAAGCGAAACACATTACCTAAATTGCTAATTCTGTTAAATGTTAAGATCAAGTACTTACGTAAAAATGAAGAGAATGAAAATAGATCCAATAGCCTCTTCATTCAAATTACTCGAGGAGCGAGAATTTATTAACATAGCGCTATTGACATAGGGAACCGGTTTGAGAACTTTGAGCACTTAAAGCTGCCGTCTATTTGCACTATAACTACAGTCACTCTCTATAAATTTTGGCGAACTGACCTTGGCATAACTTAGAAGGAGATTGGGAGATAATGTAATAAAGTTAGAGAGGCAGTGTAACACCCAACGAGCGTTCTAAGTCTAGTTTACTAAATATTATTTCACACACAAACGTCCATAGGTTACGGTAACCACTTCCCATCAGGTGGTCTATCTGTTTGTCTGCGACCTAAGTGGTATAAAAAATATTATTTCCTTAGATAATTTAGTATATGTATCTATATGACCATATTAGATGTGATATTCGTATTTCAGCACGATTCATTAAATTTTTACTCGTGATGATGATGGATTTAAATAATTTTGATGTTTCTTTTTAACATAGGTATTCTTTTTTACCGAAAATCATATTTTATGTTAATACATTTCTGCTCTGCATACCCCTTCGAAGATTTACAGGCGTGTATGTATTAAATTATTTGTGTGGCGAGTCCATAAAAGATAATGTACATTGCCAGACATATTGTCGTAGACCTTTTTAAGATGCACTTCAAGAATACTTTGTAGGTATCTGCAGTTTTTAGTTTCGTGAATAAAAAGAAGTCAGGGACTGTTAAGAATAATTACCACATTATGATAGATATAAAAACTCTTTTAGTGCCATATAAATAGTTTCTTTATGACTATAAATGATGGTGGATTACAAACGTCTCTTTACACGCGGTGCTATTATAAAGAAACAATGTTTGTTCTGTACATTTTTGTGTCTATACAATACTTAATATTTTCCTATTCAGGCGACCCTGACACTTCATAATTCAAAAACTGGGGCCAAACGTTATGGCTTTAATACTCGACAAAATTTAGCCATTCGAAACAGTCGAGTGAAATGAAAAACGAGTTCTCGAATTTGGTTTGAATTTATTTGTGCCGTATTGCAGCGTTGTGCCTCCATATATTTAGGAAAAGGTCAAGCCCGAATCAGAGATATATTTTTTCATGCCTCCACGCGTTCTTTAGAAAAAACGGACTCCGGACTACGAGGTCATCTTTTTCGCATTCGTCTCGGATGCGTCCGCGACGAATACGAAGAAGAAGATGATGATTTAAGTTTAAAAAAATGAATAAATTCAAACGAAAATTTCTTTAAAAATACTTTCTTGAATTAAAAACATTTTGCTCCGATGACGTGTTAATATGACGGTTGTATTGAGAACTATGCATTGTGCTTTATGTACACAGGATTCCGATTCTGCTAATTGTAACTGTCACGCCACTGAGACTGCAAAAAATGGCACGAAATTTTAGACTTTGTTTATAGACGCTTAGGATACATTAAATTTTTTCATTCACTCTATAAGATATAATTTAATTTGCATTTTAATTTGGATGGTATTTAAACGTATATCAAAAAGAGTACATTTTGTACGACAAAATAATCCAAATTCACATCAAAAATACTGATTGAGCACCAACAAACTACTGCAAGTAAGTAGTTAGTTAGCAACCAACCAACCAACCAATTATAAAAAAAATTACCACAAAGACATAAGGCGGGAGCTCCGCTTCGCTTCGCTCCCGCCTTAGTCTTCTAACCTAACCTATCCATTTCGGGGTGGGTGGTGATCATTCTGAACTTAATTAGATGCACAATCAGTATTTTTACTGAACGCGAAAATATTATCTTTTTAATTTAATTTAATCTGAAAGATCTTCTGAGTCCAGGCGTTGGGGATGCTAGTGGAGCATTTTTGAGGGAGCTTACAGGTTTGATGAACTTAATGTTATCCGGCAATGTGGACGAAGCCATTATTGATATCCTCTATGGCGCAAATTTATGCGCATTGAGGAAAAAAGATGGTGGCGTTCGTCCCATTGCCGTAGGTTGTACGTACAGGCGTATGGCAGCCAAAATATGCTGTAAATATTACAGTACAGATATGGCCAACAAGTTCCAGCCCCTACAACTCGGGTTTGGGCCTAAAGGGGGCTGTGAGGCTGCTGTACATGCCCTGTCCACGTACCTTGACTGCGGCGAAGGAGAGGTCATTCTTAAGGTTGACTTGAAGAATGCCTTTAACTCAGTTAACAGGGATACCTTGTTGACACAGGCCAAGTTAGAAACCACCAAAATTTTCAAATTTCTTTGGCAGTGCTACAGACACCATTCCAAATTACTATTTAAGGAAAATGTTTTAGAGTCGGCGGTCGGGTGTCAACAAGGCGACCCTCTTGGGCCACTCATTTTCAGTTTATCAATACATCCAATCATTCGGCAACTAAATTCGAAATTTAACATCTGGTATCTTGATGACGGTACTCTAGGAGGGGATATAGACACAATGCTTCGAGATTTGGCTTTTCTGAAAGATAAATTTAAAACTATTGGTTTGGAACTAAATCCCTCAAAATGTGAAATTTTCCTTAACTGTAATATTAACAAATCTTTGGCAATTTCGAGATTTAATGTTTTGGCCCCTAATTTGAAAGTGTTAGATAAAAGTTCACTCCGTCTCCTAGGGGCCCCGATTCTTGAAGAAGCCTATGATGCCTTTATTGAGGATAAAATTGTAATTTTAATGAAGTTTCGGACCGACTCCTCCAAATTAATATACATTCAGCTTTTACCATTATTAGATATTGTCTTTTCGTCCCAAAATTAACTCATGCTCTACGATCATCACAATTTTTTAAACATTTGGCACTTTTAGGTAAGTTGGACAAAATTATTCAAAATACCCTATGCAAAATTTTGAATGTAGATTTGAACGACCAAGCCTGGCTCCAAGCATCGCTCCCGGTGCGCTGGGGTGGGCTCGGTGTTCGTAAAATTTCCGATGTAAGTTTACCAGCTTTTTTAGCTTCGATTCATGGCACAGAGGAATTAACCAGGAAAATCTTGATACCCACACTGGTTTATTCCGAAGTGCCAGGCAAAGCCGAAGCTATAAATGCTTGGAAAATGTTTTGCCCAAACACTGTTTTGCCCACCAACCTAGGCTCCCAGAGACATTGGGATGAGCCGCTTTGCAGCATATTACGACAACAATTACTGAATACGTCCTCTAATGTTGCAGAGCGTGCTCGCCTTCTGGCTGTGGGAGAGTGGGAATCTGGTGTGTGGCTTCAGGCCCTTCCGTCGTCCAACATTGGCACCATGTTAGACGACACGACATTTAGAATTGCAGCCTGTCTTCGTTTGGGTGCTCCCTGTGTTTCTCCTCATCGATGTCACTGTGGTGAGGCAGTCGACAGCCTTGGGCATCACGGCCTATCATGCGGCAGGAGCGCAGGCCGCATGTCACGTCATGCACATTTAAATGACATTATCCGCCGGGCTCTTGTCACCGCTGGTGTTCCAGCTATACTTGAATCAGTTGGCTTGGTGCGCAACGATGGCAAGAGACCGGACGGTATGTCTTTGGTGCCTTGGAAGATGGGTAGGCCTTTGGTGTGGGACGCAACATGCGTCGACACCCTTGCCCCTTCCCATCTTCCAAGTACGACGGATTGCGCTTGTGCTGCTGCGGCATCTGCTGAGACCCTCAAACGGCGAAAATATGATAACATTACAAACAATTACATATTTGAGCCGTTTGGGGTTGAAACGCTGGGTTCGTGGGGTCCGAGCGCACGGTCGCTATACAAAGAAATAGCAAAACGACTGGTCGATGCTTCGCATGACCAAAGGGCTGGCCTCTTTTTCGCTCAACGGATTGGCATTGCCATCCAACGGGGCAATGCCGCCAGCCTTTTGGGCACATTACCAGTCGACATCGACGGGGAGGAATTCTTCGATGCTTAATTTGATCCTTTTGTATCCTATTTTATATTCTTGTAAATATTAGTTTATATCTTATTACATTAGTTTACTTATAATTTAAATTTCCTATTGTACACTCAAAAATATTTGCAATTGGATATTTGTCAAATTTTGAAAACCTATCTTAATAGATTACAAATTTATTTAATAACTATTACAATTCATCATTTTCCCATAAAACTTGAGGAGGTAGGACACGGCGGTATTTCCGCCCAATTGAGCAGTCCGACTGGGGAAGTACCTCCGCCCTACAGAATACCGCGGTTATAATAACTTCGTGTTGTGTTCCCGGCAGTGAGTAGGGTAGCCAGAGCTCACTGGAGAGTTTTTGTGCTGTCAGTGGGATGACCAAAGGCTTGTCCTGTATTGTCCTCTACACTGACGGCACAAAATCTCTGTTCTTACAGGGTCGGCAGCACGGATGTAACTGTACTAGTGTTACAGACGTTCATAGGTCATGGTAACCACTTTCCATCAGGTGGGCCGTGTACTTGTCTGCCACCTAAGTTGTATAAAAAAAAAAGGTCGGTCACATGACATTCTGCGCGTGATATTATTAAATAATATCTACGAAGAGACCAACCAACGAAAGTTTCCGTAACGCTAAGTAACATTTTTATAGTTACGTCACGCTACTGTCAATAGATTTTCATGTGAAGTACCGATAAAAATCTTAATATTGTTTTGTACATATCATAACATAAACTCACGCCTATATCCCCGAAGGGGTAGGCAGAGGTGCTAGCACCCACATTTCGGCAGTATATGTTTAAGTCCCAATGTAATGGGTGGCGAGGCTATTGCCATTAACCGGGCACTTATAAACCTGCGATAAATACACACATAACTTCGAAAAGCATCGAAAAGTCATTGGTATGTGCCATGGTAAAACCTGAGATCGAATTCGAGACCTCGTCTTAGCACCCATACCACAAGGCTACTGCGGTTATTTTGTAAATATACAATTTTTAAAATTCAATTTTTTGTGAAATACATTTTTATAGTTATTCATTATATGTAGTTGTCAAATCCCCAATTAAATGACATTTTTACGGTGTCTCTGGTATGACAGTGCTTTATTTCAATTGTGGATTGTTTGCTTCCAAGGCAAATTGCTTTACGGTCATATTACCAAAGAGGAATCCTTGCTCTCAGCATAAAAGCTCACAAAAGGATTATATAGGTGCCAAACTTCGCAGTAATTAACCCTCAACTGCACATTGCCGTTGCTCACTCGAGAGACTTATATTATTCTGATGCTCGTTGTTTGGAATGTGTCTCGATATAGCAGTGAAATGATACATTATGAAAAGCTACTCGTAATTAAATACGATGGCAATACAATGGGATAAGCAAAATGAACTAAACATTAAGTTGTTGATAGATTTCATTATCCGTGAGTAACCTCTTATCAAGTGGATAGCGTTATATTTATACCACTTAGGTCGCTGACAAGTACGCAGCCCACCTGATAGGAAGTGGTTACCGTGGCCTATGGACGTGTGCAACACCAAAGGCGTCACACTCGCGCTGCCGACCCTGAAGAATTCCATGTAGGTTCTTCAAGAGGGGCATCAGAAGATTTCTTCATGACACCCCTGGTGTTGCATACGTCCGTAAGCCACGGTAACCGCTTCCCATCAGATGGGCCGTGTGCTTGTCTGCCAACTAAGTGGTACAAAAAAAAATTGCCTCTTAAATGGCTTTTCACTGAAACTACTGGTGTTAACAATTTATTTTTATGTGGGACACGCCAATTTATTTCATCTTGCCTGATGGTAAACTGAAGGCAAAGCCTCAGAAAAGAGAGTCACTATTACAGATACGTACCATGGAACAATGGAACAGCTTGACTCCTCATCGACATACATGTGCCTCATAAATGGTGAGCAGCAGATTTTTTTAATTGTACTGAATTTTAAATAAACTGTAATGTTCAATTTTCACAATACGCGTTCGATTACTAGCACTTTTAGTAAGCTAGCGTTCTCTTTACTGAAAACTCTTCTTAAAAATAGTGGCACTTCAGGAGTGTCGACAGAAGACTTTAGTATTATGTTATCTGTCACAGAAGTGAGAAACTTCACTCTCGTGTAAACAGGTCCAATAGAATTAAATAAATACATACAGAGGTGTTGGTAACAGTAACAGTGTCCCGAGTTCAATGCTTTTTCCCATCTCAAAATGAAAATGCTTTTTTCACTTTGACTTTTGTCAAAGTACATAAAGTTTATTTATGGTAATTGTATATTTTAATCTTCCATGTCTTGACTTCGCAAACTTTGTCACCAAATGATTCAAGTACTTAACCTGGTCTTTGCACTAAGTGGAGTAAATTGGGTATAAAAATCTTTTGTAGCGGATTATTAAATTCGGTTACGAACACGACAATTCAATTCTTCTTTCGTAGTTGGTTTTAAAAGATTAGTTACGAACGTGGATGAGAGGATTCAACCTAGTCATTGCCTTTGCGGTGAAATGTGGGATCTGTAGAGTTTAACGCCATGATCTCAGTCTTTGCCATAATCAGATTATTTTTTTAATGAATAAAATCAATATTCCGTGTGGTTCCCGGCTGAGTAGAACTTGGAGTTCTTATCACTGTTCTATCACTGTTTATAAGATAGATAAAATCCTTATTTAAATGTATGAGACGCTTGCGTGGTTCCCAGCAGAGTAGAATTTGGGCCACCCTATCTCTTCCCATGCGGTGTCGTACAAGGCGACTAAGGGACGGCTGTTTAACATCAGAGAGATATATAAAGCCCAGACTCAGCCTTAGATGCATTGCTTGAGTCAAAAATAGTGCCTAGAGGACGGCAATAGGCTCACCCCTATTATGTGGACCGAATTTAATGATTGGTGAAATGTGGGTATGAATTCACCTCTGCCTAACTCTCCGGCGATAAAGGCGTGATTATGTATGTATATATGTTTGTATAAAATCAATAATCTTGAAAATATTTCATTAACTTTGGTATCTTGGCCATCCTCGCCATACTTTCGGCTAAGTTTCTGAAAAAATAATTAATCATCTTGTATTTTTGTCGCGACATTCAAGATCTTGACACCCAATATCGACTGTCAAACGAATTGAATTCGATTGTGAGTGCTGGAAGTGATCACTTTAGAATTTATTGGATAGAAAACACGCTGGTTGAAGTGAACAGTATCTTTTTGAAATGAGATATTTGAAACGACATTGTCGACAGAATGCACGAAAGTGTACAACATAATTTAAGTAACTACTATGAGATAAGTTAAACTTAGAACTATGAGACAATCACCCTCTCAGTCTCCCCATGATCCTGCTGAAAAGCAACTGAAACTACGGGATCAGTGTAAATAATATAATAAAATGACATAAAGTAAATCGCAATAGGATAAATAAAAAAAAAATCTATGACAAAAGATTAGTTAAGTACATACACAATCACCATCTCAGTCTCTCTTTGATCCTGCTAAAAAGCAACTGAAATTTTGGGATCAGTGTAAAAAAAAGAATAATAAAAATAAGAAAAAATATAATATAATGATGCAAAGTAAATCGCCATAGGATGCATAAAAAATAAATTTATTTCCATGACAAAAGATTAGTTAAGTACATAGGAAGGGTTTAAAATAATTTAATTTTTTTAATTAATGTTTTTCTAGTTCGACTGGAATTGAACTAAATTCATACATATAAGGATAACTTCAAGAAACTATTTGTCTCTCGATACTTACTGTCATGTAACCAATTTCATTTTACCTTCTTTCCTTAATCTAAATTTACCACCGCTACCTAGGCGCTAGTTTAGAAGACGGCGCAACAAACTCCATGTGGGATCTTCTCCAATACGTAAAGTTTATAATAAGCAATTAAAACTAAATTTGGATGAAGTACAGCCACTAATTGCTATTGCATAACAGAGGATGGAGCAGCGAATAGAAAAATGATTCGTAGTGGGGCTAGGTCGCTGATTCTCAAAAAATCAATCAATCAAAGAATCAATTTCATTTTTTCAGTGTAGGCACACAATGAGCAACGTCAAAATTTTACAATTAGGTATGTCAATAAATAATATAACAATATTAAATAATGTAAAAATAAATCATTGAAAAATGATTCTTTCGCTGGTTCGGTAGGTTAGTTCTACTGAGAAGATACCAGCAAGAAACTCAGCGAACTATATTAGAACTAGTTTTTTTTTTTAATTTGCTTTAGTTTACATTTCATTTTGTGCGAGCAAGCATAACATCATTAAGATACTCATCCACTTTAAAGCATAACATAACATAACATAACAAAAGCATAACATCATTAAGATACTCATCCAATTTATAGTAACCTTTACTCATTAAAGTTTTTTTCACTTCTATTTTAAATTTATTTATTGGCATATTAATCAAATCTATTATTATGTTAATAATGTAGCAGAATCTTTTATGATCGAATTTAAATGTCTACTGTAAATAAGAAGATGCACTTTCCTCGGTAAGTGCTTAAGGCTATTATTTCAGCTATCATAAATAAGAATAGGTATACAATTTTAAATAAAATTATATGAACCTAATTGAACAAAAAACAGAGATGGAGATGGGTTGAATAAACAAAATATAGAAATTAGGTCGGTATACAATACCTATAAAAACATTCAAAACTTTATCCTGTATAATATCCTGAGCTTTTCTTAGAATATAATATACCTAACATTCTAAAACACATTAATAACGAATCATTCGCTGAGTATTTTCTTCTGAAAGACTTTGTTGAAAGAGTACTGAGGTATATCTCGTCTTGACTTTGAAATATGTATGTTAAAATCCTTATTACTTATGCCACGGAAATATTATACCTGTTTTATGTCAACATTCTCCTGCCAGGAAAATTATGATAAGGTTTAAAACACACTTAGGTGTAAAATTATTTAGTTCATAAAATTATACAGAGCATATTTTACACACTTCCTCAATGTTGAAGTAGCTTGTAGGACTCTTACGTACTTATATGTATGTGTATAGACTGAGCAATAACTTTTGCATTACAGTCATATTAATTTACCACAAAATTATTATATTCTACAGTAGTAATAATGTTAAAAACTCCACCGTGAACAATAACAGATATGTCTAGAAATATTGAGCGTGTGGTAAAAAGTAAGACTGGCCATCAATAAAGTTATAACAACTGATCATGTACGTCTTTTCTTTAACGTCAGATTTTTTTTAAAATATTCTACAACATTCTAAAATGCCATACAACGCTTTCTAGACCCACACTAAGCATAGATTAACTAGCTTGTGTTATGGAATCTAAAAGGCGGATTAACATACTTAGATACTTTTTTTGTAGTTTATTACATGATTAAAAATACTTTGAAGCTGGTGAGCAGGAGCTACTAGGAAAATACCGGCGGTGAGTAGAGTAGCCAGAGCTCACTGGAGAGATTTTGTGCTGTCAGTAGTAAGACCGAATTCTGCTTTGTCTTCCACACTGACGGCACAGTTTCTATCCTTACAAGGTCGGGTGTGACGAGTGTGACTTCCCTAGTCTTGCACAAGTCTATAAGTCACGGTAACCACTTTCCATCAGGTGCTTGTGTGCCACCTAAGTGGTGTAAAAAAAAGATCAGATAATAATTTTAAAAATTCTATTTCCCGGTTATATTATGAAGTTTACTTTACCATATAATAAAAGATCTAACATGTTCTTCACAGAGTATGTTATGCCATGTCGTACTCTTATACTAACATCCAGTGGGTGGTCCCCAACTTGGATAAGGAAGGAGGGGTTAAGTAGGCACTTGAGTGTTTTCCTTGCTTGTTATGTACACGAGTTGCCAGTTACTCACTCTGACCTCTTAGAAACTAATACGTGATAAACATCCTAACTTACCTTAACATTTGCATAAACTGAATGTCAACAAAACATACCGTATTAAGTTATTAACTTAATCCATCTTCATTTACACTTAATCTGCGTAACGTCTCACTGTACAATTAAACCGTATAAATATTCCTACACAGACTAATTTAGGGCAACCAAAAGGGAGAAACTCCTTGTGAATTAATTAGGATTTTTTTACATATAAAAGCCGGCACAGAAGTGATTGGGAAATTCTATTTTCAGTAAAGTTCTAGTAGTTGTCAGTTGACCACCGACGACTTATGTAGAGCAACGGAGAGCGCTATTGCTGTGACCACTGGGTTAGTAAAATTTAAATGTCAGACCTAGCCATTGACTCGAAGATTGTCCATCCCAAGGTTGCCTGGAAGAAATCGCTTCAGCGATAAGGCCGCCCATTGTACGTCGAACTGTATAATGCTTCCTACTTGTCCTACTGTAAATCTGTTGGTGTACAATAAAGAATTATCTATCTATCTATCAGTCTAGTTGGACTGGAGCAGTATTACTTGCGTAATATTCAATAATATTAACGGGCATTAACGCGATCATGGTATAGGTACAAACCTTTGGTTTGACTGACTTTTCGACTAGGTCCTCGATTCTATTAAAGCAATACTAGCAAACCACTGTCATACTGCAAACACTGCAAAAATGGCATTTAAATCTAGACTTTATTTCTATAAGCTTAAAGACAAAAATGAAATTTAAAAAGTTTCATTACACTTTTTCAGCAAAAAAGCCTTTTAATTTTCGTCTTTAACCGCATTGATTTAAAGTCGAATATTACATTTTATGAGTGCCTGTATTCGAGGCCCAGGTTACACCGGCCGTTGGGCACAGGCAGAGTCAGCCTGTCACCACGGCCGGTGTAACCTGCTATGCGATAGTGATATGTAAGAGTTTGGTGTTTCCAGTTAATATATTCTTTAATATTCCGTTGTCAGGTCTACCTTTTTTTTACTGGAAAATACCTATACTATACTAAACGTCTATTTACTAAAGTTCTACTTAGAATTCAATGCCATGCGTCCCTCTCTGTTTGGATTTGCCGAATAAGTTTTGTAAGGTTGTATTACAATAGAGCTGATGCGAAAAAACACCTCACTGCGAAATACGCCATCTTATTTTTATAATGTAATTTTGTTTCATATTCACTTTAGCGAAATGTTTTTGCCAATTGTGCTTGTGATTTTTTATATACCTAACCACTTCTTACAATAACATACGGTTTAAATCTGAAAAGATAGGCAGAGATGTAAGATGTTTACATTTCACATTGATATGTAAATATATGTTGCGTGGTTCCCGGCAGAGTAGAATTAGGGCCACCCCATCTCTTCCCATGCGGTGTCGTACAAGGCGACTAAGGGATATTGCTGTTTAACATCAGACAGATATATACAGCCCCAGACTCAGCCTCAGATGCATGGCTCAAGTCAACAATAGTGCCCGGAATACGGCAATAGGGTCACCCCCTATTACGTGGGACCGAAAATAATTATTGGTGAAATGTGGGTGTTAATTCACCTCTGCCTAACCCTCCAGGGATAAAGGCGTGATTATATATATGTATGTAAATATTTTTGGTCCCACGAAATAGAGTCGCCCCCTACTGCATGGGATTAAAATCATTTCATATATCACCTTTTAAGTGATCGCACCCAGGACTTCTTAATCACATTTTTCTTTCTTTCTTTTTAAATAAATATTCCACAACAATTTTTTTATACCACTTAGGTGGCAGACAAGCACACGGCACACCTGATGGAAAATGGTTACCGTGGCCTATGGACGTGTGTAACACCAGAGTAGTCACAGTCGCGCTGCCAACCCTGTAAATATAGAGTTTATGTGCCGTCAGTGTAGAAGGCAAAGCAGGACAAGCCTTTAGTCTTCCCACTGACAGCACAAATTCTCCAGTGAGCTCTGGCTACCCTACTCACCGCTGGGAATATAACACGAAGTTATTATAGCCGCGGTATTCTGTAGGGCGGAGGTACTTCCCCAGTCGGACTGGTCAATTGGGCGGAAAAACCACCGTGTCTTACCTCCTTTTAAATTCTACACAACGCTATCTAGACCCATGGTAAGTGTAACTTAACTAGCTTGTGTTGTGGAATTTAGAATGTGGATAAATTTACTTGAATACTTTTTTATGTAAATATACATAACATTGCATTAGCAAAGCTTTTATCGGTGTCAATGTCATTACCATGTTAAAACTTATCAGACTAGACAAAAGTATAAAAGAAGAAGACTTAGTTAACGCTTAAATAATAAAAAATGATAGTCATTTAGTAGTCAGTAGCTTATTGTATTTAAAGTTTGTCAGCTCGCTAAGTTGGCTTATTGAGTGTTATAGAAATTGGTAAGTAAATTGTGTGTTGATTAATTAATATAGTGAAATGTTTAAAGTTTCATGTCAGAAGTTCATAAAGGCGTACTTAGCCTAGGTAACAGCTGTGATTAACCTAAGTAACAATTAGAATAAGATCAATTGTTTACTACCTTTGTAATAGTTTAGTATAAATAAAGACATTTTAAAATCAATCAAAAATGAAACAATAATCAGAAGGAGAGTGAGCTTCTGCTCACGGCAGTAGCTAAGTTTCTCATCATTGTGGCACTCTCGAGACATCCCGAGAGCGCCACAAAGGAACAAGTATATAGACTAATTAGTAAGTAGGTACAAATACCTACCCCTCCTCGCGCATTCGGATAACAAAGTAATATAATGTAAGAAAATATATATTATATACAGATAATAAAGCCTAGTGCTATGGGTAATGGACTGCTGAGACGAGGTCTCGGGTTCGATCCCAGGTTTACCATGGCAGACACCAATGACTTTTCGATGCTTTTCGAAGTTATGTGTGTATTTATCGCAGGTTTATAAGTGCCCGGTTAATGGTAATAGGCTCGCCACCTATTACATTGGGACCTAAACATAAAGGTGTCGGTTTTCTGGTAAAAAAGGACCTCATTAGCAGCGTTGTTGAAATCGGTAGTGTGTCGAACAGGGTAGCGTACCTTATCGTAAAAATCACGAACAGTCGTTCGCTGAAGGTGATACAGGTATATGCGCCGACCTCGCTTCACCCCGACGAAAGTGCCGAGGCCATATATGAAGATATTGCTAAGGCAATGAATCACACCGCCAAGGCCACTTGGCACACGTTGTTATGGGGGACTTCAATGCTAAAGTGGGAATACAAGAACGCGGTGAGACGAAAATCGGACCTTATGGAGTGGGGTGCAGGAATCACAGGGGACAAATGCTAGTCAACTTCCTCGAGGCGCAGGGGCTCTTCTTAATGAATAGTTTCTTTAAGAAAAAACCCCACAGGAAGTGGACTTGGCAACGTCGGGACTCTGTGATAAGAAACGAGATAGACTTTTTGATAACGGACAGTAAGCACATATTTAGAGACGTCTCTGTGATCAACAAGTTTAAAACCGGAAGCGATCACAGACTTGTCCGAGGCTCTCTAAATATCAACATCAAGGCTGAAAGATTCCGAATGATACGGTCTACTCTCCGACCTACGCCACTCCAAGTCACTCTAGGGTCCGAAAAGTTCCAATTGGAACTTCAAAATCGTTTCGCAACACTGGAAACCACAAACGGCATTGACGAGAAAATCGACACAGTGGTCAAAACATTACAGGAAGTGTCTCGAAAGTTCTTTCCCGGGAAACGCAAACAGCGAGAGTCCAAGATCTCTCCTGAGACTCTCGAACTTATGAGAAAGAGACGTGAGAAGTCATCCACACCGTCGTCTTCGTCAGATGAGAGAGCCTTAAACCGACAAATTAAAATGCTGATTAGACGCGACCTCCGACGCTACAACACCCATATCGACCAGGAGGCGATTGAGCGAAATAGGGGGTCGAAAGTGTTCGCTCAGCAGTTGGGGAGGCCCCATCTGACGAAACTTAAAACTGCGGATGGTAAAATGACTGCCTCAAGGTTCGAGATTCTCGATGAGATCGAAAAGTTCTATGGACAGCTATATGCATCACGGACGAGTAAACCTACGGGACACAGCGATGAAGACCACAGAGCCCCACTCACGCGCCATTACACCGAGGACATACCCGATATCGAGCAGTGCGAGTTGGAGGCGGCTCTCAGGCAACTGAAAAACAACAGGTGCCCAGGTGATGACGGTATTACTACTGAGCTCCTGAAAGCAGGCGGAACTCCAATCCTGAAAGAGCTAGCAAGCCTCTTTAATTCCGTCATTCTACAAGGTCTAACACCTAGGGCATGGAGCGGGAGTGCGGTGATACTGTTCTTCAAAAAAGGAGATAAGACCTTGCTGAAGAACTACGGGCCCATCTCACTCCTGAGTCATGTCTACAAGCTGTTCTCGAGAGTCGTCACAAATCGTCTTGCGGGTAAGCTCGACGAGTTCCAACCACCGGAGCAAGCCGGGTTTCGAAAAGGTTATAGCACCGTGGACCACTTCCATACTATTCAGCAGATTGTAGAAAAGGCCCAAGAATACAATCAGCCGCTGTGTATGGCGTTTGTGGACTACGAAAAAGCCTTCGACTCCATCGAAACCTGGGCAGTTCTGGATGCCCTACAGCGGTGTCGTGTCGATTGGCGATACATCGAGGTACTGAGATGCTTGTATGACACTGCCACAATGTCCGTCCAGCTCCAAGACCAGAAGACGAAACCTATTAGCCTCTAACGTGGAGTGAGACAGGGAGATGTTATATCCCCCAAACTATTCACCAACGCGTTGGAGGACGTCTTCAAAACTCTGGATTGGACTGGGCGGGGTATAAACATTAACGGTGAGTACATCTCACATCTTCGGTTCGCCGACGACATCGTCATAGTAGCGGAATCGTTGGAACAACTGGGCGAAATGCTGCATAGCCTAGATGGAGCTTCTCGACGCGTCGGCCTCGGTGTAAACTTGGATAAAACCAAAATTATGTTCAACGAACATGTTGCACCGAGACCGATTGCCATCGAAGGGGCGACACTCGAAGTTGTTCAAAAATATATCTACCTGGGGCAGGTTATCCAGCTCGGTAAAAACAACTTCGAGAAAGAACTAGCCAGAAGGATCCAACTGGGTTGGGCAGCATTTCGCAAACTACGTCGAGTTTTCTCTTCACCCCTACCGCAATGCCTCAAAACAAAGGTATTTGAACAGTGCGTCCTACCTGTTATGACTTACGGTGCCGAAACGTGGACACTTACAGTGGGGCTGGTCCATAGCTTAAAAGTCTCGCAGCGGGCTATGGAGCGAGCTATGCTTGGAGTTTCTCTGAAGGATAAAATTCGGAACGAGGTTATCCGACAGAGAACCAAAGTTACCGACATAGGCCACAGAATAAGCAAGTTAAAGTGTCAGTGGGCTGGCCACGTTTGCCGAAGGACCGATGGCCGTTGGAGCAAACGAGTCCTAGAGTGGAGACCGCGAGAAGGTAAACGAAAGGTAGGACGCCCCCTAGCCAGATGGACTGACGACCTGAAAAAGGTGGCTGGGACAGACTGGATGCGGAAGGCGGAGGATCGGAGAAAATGGCGCACATTGGGAGAGGCCTATGTCCAGCAGTGGACTGCAGTGGGCTGATCGATTGATTGATTGATTTCTACTTACAATTTGCAAAACAACAAATTTTGTTTGAAGATCTTTAGGCATGAAATCGAATTTGAAGAGATTAAATTTTACCTATTTATTCAGTGCATTGAACAAGTAGGCAATGATTAATCAAACTTTTTTTTATACCACTTAGGTGGCAGACAAGCACACGGTCCACCTGATGGAAAGTGATTACCGTGGCCTATGGACGTGTGTAACACCAGAGGAGCCACACTCGCGCTGCCGACCCTGTAAGCACAGAGTTTCTGTGCTGTCAGTGTAGAAGACAAAGCAGGACAAGCCTTTAGTCTTCCCACTGACAGTACAAATTCTCCAGTGAGCTCTGGCTACCCTACTCACCGCTGGGAACACACGATGTTATTGTGGCCGCGGTATTCTGTAGGGCGGAGGTACTTCCCCAGTCGGACTGCTCAATTGGACTCAAATGCCATGGTGTCTTACCTACATCTGGTTATATTTTTATGATTTCGCCCTATGCTACACCCTATAATGCAATCATAATACGAATTGTAAATACCTGAGCTACTTTCTGTTGCATGTTATTCTTGTTACGAAGAGCTTGAACAACACCTATTTATTCATAATTGTATTATTTTCAAAACTCAATAAATAATTCACGTCGACAAGCTTTTCCCATAAGGTTCTTTCAACGTTATTTATATTTTATTTGAGAAAAAAAATGATACAGCAATGGCTTATTAGCTTACTGAAAAATCTGGCAACATGTTTTTAGCTATCACAAAATATCTAAAATTTCAAATAGAAACAATGTAATCTAACCACATGATCTAACGTTAATTATTTTGATTGTTAATTCAGAATGGATTGACTTTGGCAAGTACCAAACCGTATGCTTATACTGGCGATGTATGAAGGTGCTGAATCCAAAGAATACACAATTGAAAAAAGTTTCAAAAGCTATAAAGGTCGCAAACTTTTCTACAAACGTAATAAGTTAAATTCCTTACATGACAAACAATTATTTCATTAAAACCTAACTACATTACAAAATGTTTATCCGCATTCTAGATTCTAAAACACAAGCTAGTTAAACTATACTTACCATGGGTCTAGATAGCGATGTGTAAAATGTTGTAGTAGAATATTATTATGTAGTTTAACGTTATTAATTTTGTGCTATGGGTATATTCATATACTTATGTGACATACGAAGCTATTTGTGAGATCGTAATTCAGCAAACCTCATTCAGCGTAGTCTCAACTTCTTGATATATAGCATATTCGAGAGCGGCAAAAGTTATGATGGAAACCTGTGTCTGAGACTGCTCGGAAACAAGAGGAACGATTACTTGTGAGGTTTAGTTCAATATTTAGAAAACATAATTACCGAACATTAATATTAGGTGCATACAAGTAGATGGTTCATCTGATGGAAAGTGGTTACCGTGGCATATGGACGTGTCCATTACCAGGAAGTAACACTCATGCTGCCGACCCTGTAAGTACCTTCTAATAGTAGTCGTTTCCGGTCTTCTTTCCCCCAAAAACACTGCCTATTTTAAACTTCGATATATTTTAATAAATCTATTTGGTTGTTTCATCATCCTCATCATCTTTATCACCTTCATTATCCTCATCACCATCATTATCATCCATCCAGATTTCATTCTTTGGTAATTTAAAATTAAATTTAAAAACAAAAATTTAATCTTTTAAATAAACAAATTACAAAAGATGGATTCGCTGTGACCGTTTCACTGTTAGGAGAATGAGTTGCACTCGTTGTTTCCCATAACTCACTCACCCTCACCCCTATGAAACGAACTGCAAGTGATCAGACAAGTGTTGAGCAATGTACTTACGGTATCTGGGGTTAGGATAAGTCCTACTGAGACCATAGTACCTTTAGTACCATCCGCACCCTTTTGTCTCCTCCGCAACGCAGAAAACAGTCCCAAAGTAATAAAACTATTACACTCTCGATCCGTGAAGATGTAAATTTTAGCGTTAATTTAAATTCGTGCACTAAATAATGGAAACAATTACGTATACCATGAGTGACATTAATTGCCATTATATGTTTACGAGAGATGCTGTGTTTAATTATTGTGGTTACCGGTGTAACTACAAAATTTTGTTTCATGAAATTCTGTAGAATAGTACCTATCTTTCAAGAACAATGTAAAATGAGACGATCAGATTATACAACCACACATTTAGCAGATGAACACAAGCAATAAAACACATTTCGTCACGTCAGAGCAATTTGTGAAGCTAAAATAATGCATACATTATGTATGGGGCGGAGACCACGTAATACCAAGAGCTACCCTTCAATGTAGCTGATTCTACCCTTGGGATTGCAAAGAGGGTCTTTTGTGCTCAGAAGTAAAATGTCGGGAAGAGTCATTATAGTTTCGCTGTCACAAAATATTGCTAAGTCACTATTATAATTAAATTAATTACACGCAGAACTAAATAACTATACGTTACAGTAAAATTCGTATATAAATTATATTTATTTATTTAGAACGTACGGAAAAATCATATTCTTTTGTGCCAAAAAAATGTGCCATCCACAATACCCTTGTACAATCTCTCACAAAGAAAAGCTAGTGTGACTATTATAATCTTTATAAGAATAATAATTTATTATCTTTGTGTTATTTAAAACTAGTCTATAATACTAACTGGACGAAAATTTTCTACGTAGCACAGCCCGTTTTATATTATCTTTGTAGATAATTCATGGAAATTTTATATAATATGAAATGAAGCAGTGTTTTTAATTTTCGTAGCTTACGGGGATCACAATAAATTGTTTTCCATCTTTCTTTTGTAACAGATCTGGATTATTGTTTTGCATTGTTGTTTATATATTTACAGTTTAATTCAAACATCGGTACTTAAAAACGAAACAAGTTGTTGTAAAATCTACAATAGTTGGAAGATAAAAATTGGAACGTAATTATGGTGATAGCAGAAATGAAGAATGTAAGAAAGTATGAATTCTGTTTTAGGTAGATACATAGATGAATATGAATTATGAATGATAACAAATCAATTCTTCTATTTATTTCTATTTCATTGGCATTGTGTGAAAAGATACACGCCACTTTTTTAGGTTAAGTACTTACTAGGAATGAAATATTTAAGCAAAATATTTTGATGCATACTTGATTCGGTATTAGATGTGTCGTTCTTCTGTCAATGTTAAGTATTATAGCTTCAGGCGTCTTTTTTGCCTTTAATCA